>CAWUFW010002712.1:815000-2082970 GCA_963921515.1 Calotriton arnoldi | reverse complement strand
TGCTTCGTTTCAGTTGCATCCATTGCTAAACACTACCCCCAGCACAACCCCCTACACTACACAAACACCACTGCACTACCCTAAACCCTAAAACACTACCCCCAGCACGACTCCCTACACTACCCAAACACCACTGCACTACCCTAAACCCTAAATCTACCCCCAGCACGACCCCCTACACTACCTAAACACCACTGCACTACCCTAAACCATAAAACACTACCCCCAGCACTGACCCCTACACTACACAAACACCACTGCACTACCCTAAACCCTAAAACACTACCACCAGCATGACCCCCTACACTACTCAAACACCACTGCACTACCCTAAACCCTAAAACACTAACCCAGCACGACCCCTACACTACCCATACACCACTGCACTACCCTAAAGCCTAAAACACTACCCCCAGCATGACCCCTACACTACTGCACTAACCTAAACCCTAAAACACTACCCCCAGCACGACCCCTACACTACCCAAACACCACTGCACTACCCTAAACCCTAAAACACTACCCCCAGCACGACCCCCTACACCACCCAAACACCACTGCACTACCCTAAACCCTAGAAAAGAAACCCCCACCCCATGCCCAATCCCCCTTACCTCTCACTCCTCGTGGTTCCTCTCTCCTCGTGGTTCCTGCTTCACGTCGTCTCTGAGGGGCGGTGCACGTCGTTGTGAGGAAACGGAACAGCCTCTGTTTCCTTACAACGACATGGATCGTCTACATGTTTTTAGAACGCATGGTCATTTGCCATACATACCTTTACAACAAAATTCGTTGTAAAGGCATGCGTGGTAAATGACCATGCGTTCTAAAAAATGCGTAGTAATGACTTCGTGATGTACAACGCATGCGTGGTAATGCATGCGTTGTAATGGTATCGCAAAGTAAAAAGTTGTTGTAACGGCTGTTTACCGATCGAAGCTGGCCCCTGTTCTTCAGTGAGACGTTTATTTGATTAATTAGGAGGAAGGAATGTGTTTTTTTACCGAAAAGTGCATTCCCGGCTGTTGTATTGTGAAAGTGTCCGCGTGGCCTGGTTTCACTTCCGGTGAGAGAGTGGAAGAGTCTGTTTGGATCTAAAGGAGTTCTGTTGTTGGACGGGGCCGGCGCGACATGTCATCAGAAAACATAGCTAATGGAAAGCGTCCTCCCTGAAGTGTGGAGCAGTGCCATGAGAGGTCAACGAGTGTGCGTCCCACCGCAGTATGACCGTACCGCGTGACCCATGTGCCACCTCCAGGGTACGGGAGGCAGAAGCGGCATCGCAGGTCCTCTTGAAGACCATTGTAGCACTAATTCTACATTTTGGTACTAGGGCATTTTAACTTCGTTGTTCCTGCCTGATACAAAGAGAAGATCCTGTGTTATTCAGTGCCCTCGTTACCTTTTTTGTGGGTTGTGGTGCTTGTCACTTCGCTGCCCCGCCGGTGCACACGACTGGGCACCCCACCTCGTGTGCCATCTGCAGGGCCTCTGCCCTCGGATCACTGGTTTCGGTTTCTGGAGTGGCAACATAAACAGTTGCTCCCAAAGGACTAGCCTGAACACTTAGGTGAATATCCCCTGCACCAGCATTCCACGGAAATTCTTTCCTAGCTCTCCCACGTCAACGAGGACGTCATAATAGCTCGGCTCCGCTCGCGACACCGTATGACGTCATTGGAGCCATAAGAGAACCTCGTCGGCGTGCTGACGTCAGTTCCACCCATTTTTCCGTGCCACCGAGGCAAACAGGGGACCGAGACATTTTCACATGTATACATAGTATAATAAATATATATATATTCACTGAAAAAACCATAGGTTTCAGGCACGTTATAGTTAGAAATTAGCATTTAAAAACCTTAGAAATTCACTGAAAAAACCATAGGTTTCAGGCACGTTATAGTTAGAAATTAGCATTTAAAAACCTTAGAAATTCACTGAAAAAACCATAGGTTTCAGGGGCGTTATAGTTAGTTGGACATTTCACTCGTACAAAACCATACAAATTCCCCCGTTATAGTTAGTTCAGCTAACTATAACTCGCGCGCCCGCAATGCACTGCTGATGACGTCACATATTACATCACTCATGACATGGTCAGTGACATCACTCATGACATCACTGATGACATCTCAAATGACATCACTGATGACATCACTGATGACATCATCCAGTGAATGTGTGTTTTTCTGAAAATTAAATATGTTTTATATATGTATATCTCAAGGTCGATGGAAGAATAAATGGGTATATAAGTGTCTAAATGGATGATTTTGTTTTGTAAAATTGATTGTATAACTGACTAAGTGTATCTTAATGAATACATGGGTTAGTGAGTAATGTTTAAATATGAAAATATCTGTATCAGTCTCTCACTTTGTGTATAAGTGGCTGCATGGGTTGGTGAGTAGCTACATGAGTGTCTATATGGGTTATTAGTTGGTTTTTTGATTTCAGTATGAGTGTCTGAGTGTCTGTATGGTTCGGTGGGGGTATTACTTAGTGCATAGATGCATGAATGAGTGACTCACTGTTTGTATGTGTTGAAGACAGCATGTGTGCAGGACTGTATAGGTGGATGAGTATGTGTATGGGTGTGTTAGTGAGTGAATGACTGTCTCAATTGTGTCTTTATGAGTAACTACATATGTTTTAAACTAGTATATGTGAGTATTGGTGTATATAAGTGAGTATATGTGAGAGTGAGAGATTGGAAGAGTTCCTGTACAAATAAGTAGGTGTTTCTATAAGTGATTGTTTAAGAGAGTAAGTATGTGTAAGTTTCTGTAGAAGTAAGTGTGGTAGTGTGTGTATAACTATATATGCAAGTAAATGGATGTTTGATACTTTGTTTGCATGTGTGACTATGTGTGTGAGTAACTCTATGGATGAGTGGCGGTGTGTAACAGGATGTATAGGTGTATGAGTACATATGATGAGTGAGTACATGTATGAGTGACTGTATAGGGACTGTTGGTGAATGAGTGGATGTGTGTGTAGATCTTGGAATTACTGAATAGGTGTGTTGTAACTGGTATTGGTATGTCCATTGTTTTGAAAATGTTAGTTTGTATTTTTGAGTGTGTGTATCAAAGGTTATATTAGGGTGAGAGGAGGTCTGCCACTCTATCACAAGGATGATGTCATCAGTGATGTCATCAGTGATGTCATTTGAGATGTCATCAGTGATGTCATGAGTGATGTCACTGACCATGTCATGAGTGATGTAATATGTGACGTCATCAGCAGTGCATTGCGGGCGCGCGAGTTATAGTTAGCTGAACTAACTAACGGGGAATTTCTATGGTTTTGTACGAGTGAAATGTCCAACTAACTATAACGCCCCTGAAACCTATGGTTTTTTCAGTGAATATATATATATATATATATATATATATATATATATATATATCTACTGGCGGTCGCCAGTAGATAGTTATAGTTAGGACCTATTTTCCATAGGAAATCCGCAACATTCTATTTGAAATAACTCTTGCGTCGGTTGACGAATCTTCGCAAAATTTTCAAACTTTATGGCACGCTCCGGTCCGCTCCTACCCTGAAAGTTTCGGGGTGATTCGTCAAGCGGGGGCCGAGAAAAAAGGGGGGTCCCAAAACGTGTTTTCCCCATTCATTTTCCCATAGGAAACTTTAGCCACGGCTACAGCCCGAACTGCTGAACGGAATTACACAAAATTTGTCAAAGAGGTAGTTCTTGGTTCAGAAAGAACCCTTTTTGTTAAATGGTGTAAATCCGTTCAGTAGTTGCAGAGAAATTAAAAATAAGAGTCAAAAATCAATTTCCCATAGGAAACTTTATGCAAGGCTACAGCCCGAACTGCTGAACGGAATTACACCAAATTTGGCAAAGAGGTAGTTCTTGGTTCAGAAAGAACCCTTTTTGTTAAATGGTGTAAATCCGTTCAGTAGTTGCTGAGAAAATCAAAAGTAAAAACACATATATATCTGGGCGGAGCCTAACCACACATGTCATCGTGAGATCTGATTGGCTGTCAGCACTTCATCCTGGAATTGCTGGCAGCCATATTGGGACCAATATAAATGATAGTACCCCATTGAAATGCATTGTAGTGAATCGAAGATTTTGAGGGTTACCAAAAGGAGAACTATAAAGGGTGATAACAGACTTTAGTTACATTAGAATTCATTTGTTGATGGTACCATACTAATTTCAGGAATTGTGGTGTGTTCTAAGGTGATTTTACCCTGTGAAAAACCTTCTGCTGGGATATCATGAATCATGTTTGAGAGAAAACTATTTTCACATGCTTGTCCCATACAGTTTTGGAAGGTGCTCCAGAAGCTAAAATGAGAGCATATTTTCTGTAAATTCACATTATCTTTCTCAGTCATGTGAGAATGAAGTCTGACATTCTCAGTAAAACATGTACATCCAACAATGGCAGAGACTGTCAGTTGATTCCTTTGTGTTCTACTGCAGCTTCCCAGAGTGTTCTAAAGAACAACTAGAGTGCTAACAGCCTTACTTATGACAAAAGTATGGCACACCTGAAGCCATCTTGATTGGAATAAACTGGTAACACTTAAAACATTTAATTTAAAAAGGAACAAAATGATGGGGTTCATTTTGTCATAGAAATTATGGTGAGTGCTGTAGAAAGAAAAATTAGGACATGTTTCAAGTGTGATCTCAAATATCTTCCTGTTATATTTCAACAGGAGCAGCCTGTCAGTTGATGCCTTTGTGTTCTACTGCAGCTTCCCAGAGTGTTCTAAAGAACAACTAGAGCGCTAACAGTCTTACTTATGACAAAAGTATGGCACACCTGAAGCCATCTTGATTGGAATAAACTGGTAACACTTAAAACATTTAATTTAAAAAGGAACAAAATGAGGGGGTTCATTTTGCCATAGAAATTATGGTTAGTGCTGTAGAAAGAAAAATTAGGACATGCTTTAAGTGAGATCTCAAATATCTTCCTGTTATATTTCAACAGGAGCAGCCTGTCAGTTGATGCCTTTGTGTTCTACTGCAGCTTCCCAGAGTGTTCTAAAGAACAACTAGAGTGCTAACAGCCTTACTTATGACAAAAGTATGGCACACCTGAAGCCATCTTGATTGGAATAAACTGGTAACACTTAAAACATTTAATTTAAAAAGGAACAAAATGAGGGGGTTCATTTTGCCATAGAAATTATGGTTAGTGCTGCAAAAAGAAAATTTAGGGCATGTTTTAAGTGAGATCTCAAATCCTCTTCTATTTCATTAGAAAATTCTGACATGCAGACTGAAACAATCACTTTCAATACCAGCAGTAGACTTCCAGTTAACTCCTTGGTGAGCAGTAGCTTTACTACAGTGATCTAATGAACAACTAGAGTGCTAACATTCTGAATTTATGGCAAATGTGTGACACATCTGAATACCTTCTTGATGGAATCAAAGTAAAAACTGAAAGCATTTCCTACTGAGGAGACTGTAGTAAATGAGGAAATTAGGAAACTTCATAACAAATAATTCTCCCAAGATGGCCACCAGAGAAAAAAGAGCCCAAATGTAGCACAAATATCACCCAGAGGTAGACCACGTATAGCCCAATGACAGAAGTGTGGAAAACACTTTTTATTTTTTGTTTTTTTGCAGTTTTATATAGTGCAGACTGGTCAGGTATTGGAGTGCTTTACATGAGCATTGGTTACATCACACAAGGACAAATTCATGTTGGTTGACCCCTACACTACCCAAACACCACTGCACTACCCTAAACCCTAAAACACTACCCCCAGCACGACCCCCTTCACTACCCAAACACAACTGCACTACCCTAAACTCAAAACACTACCCCCAGCACGACCCCCTACACTACTCAAACACCACTGCACTACCCTAAACCCTAAATCTACCCCCTACACCTTACAAATACCACTGCACTACCCTAAACCCTAAAACACTAGAACCCAGCACGACCCCTACAGTACACAAACACCACTGCACTACCCTAAACCCTAAAACACTACCCCATACACTACACAAACACCATTGCACTACCCTAAACCCTAAAACACTACCCCCAGCATGACCCCCTACACTACACAAACACCACTGCACTACCCTAAACCCTAAAACACTACCCCAGCGTGACCCCCACACTACCCAAACACCACTGCACTACCCTAAACCCTAAAACACTACCCCCAGCACGACTCCCTACACTACACAAACACCACTGGACTACCCTAAACCCTAAAACACTACCCCCAGCACGACTCCCTAGCACTACCTAAACACCACTGCACTACACTAAACCCTAAATCTACCCCCAGCATGACCTCCCACACTACACAAACACCACTGCACTACCCTAAACCCTAAAACACTACCCCCAGCACGACCCCCTACACTACCCAAACACCACTGCACTACCCTATACCCTAAAACACGACCCCGTACACTACACAAACACAACTGCACTACCCTCAACCCTAAAATACTACCCACAGCATGACCCCCTACACTACACAAACACCACTGCACTACCCTAAACCCTAAAACACTACCCCCTACACTACACAAACACCACTGCCCTACCCTAAACCCTAAAACACAACCCCCAGCATGACCCCCTACACTACACAAACACCACTGCACTACCCTAAACCCCCTACACTATACAAACACCACTGCATTACTCTAAACCCTAAAACACTACCCCCAGCACGACCCCCTCACAACACAAACACCACTGCACTACCCTAAACCCTAAATCGACCCCCAGCATGACCCCCTACACTACCCAAACACCACTGCCATACCCTAAACCCTAAAACACTACCCCCAGCATGAACCCCTACACTACCCAAACACCACTGCACTACCCTAAACCTTAAAACACTACCCCCAGCACTACCCCCTACACTACACAAACACCACTGCACTACCCTAAAACACTACCCCAGCACTACCCCCTACACTACCCAAACACCACTGCACTAACATAAACCCTAAAACACTACCCCCAGCACAACCCCCTACACTACACAAACACCACTGCACTACCATAAACCCTAAAACACTACTCCCAGCACGACTCCCTACACTACCCAAACACCACTGCACTACCCTAAACCCTAAATCTACCCCCAGCACGACCCCTACACTACCCAAACACCACTGCACTACCCTAAACAGTAAAACACTACCCCCAGCATGACCCCTACACTACACAAACACCACTGCACTACCCTAAACCCTAAAACACTACCACCAGCATGACCCCTACACTACTCAAACACCACTGCACTACCCTAAACCCTAAAACACTAACCCAGCACGACCCCCTACACTACCCATACACCACTGCACTACCCTAAAGCCTAAAACACTACCCCCAGCATTACCCCCTACACTACTGCACTACCCTAAACCCTAAAACACTACCCCCAGCACGACCCCTACACTACCCAAACACCACTGCACTACCCTAAACCCTAAAACACTACCCCCAGCACGACCCCCTACACCACCCAAACACCACTGCACTACCCTAAACCCTAGAAAAGAAACCCCGACCCCATGCCCAATCCCCCTTACCTCTCACTCCTCGTGGTTCCTCTCTCCTCGTGGTTCCTGCTTCACGTCGTCTCTGAGGGGCGGTGCACGTCGTTGTGAGGAAACGGAACAGCCTCTGTTTCCTTACAACGACATGGATCGTCTACATGTTTTTAGAACGCATGGTCATTTACCATACATACCTTTACAACAAAATTCGTTGTAAAGGCATGCGTGGTAAATGACCATGCGTTCTAAAAAATGCATAGTAATGACTTCGTGATGTACAACGCATGCGTGGTAATGCATGCGTTGTAATGGTATCGCAAAGTAAAAAGTTGTTGTAACGGCTGTTTACCGATCGAAGCTGGCCCCTGTTCTTCAGTGAGACGTTTATTTGATTAATTAGGTGGAAGGAATGTGTTTTTTTTACCGAAAAGTGCATTCCCGGCTGTTGTATTGTGAAAGTGTCCGCGTGGCCTGGTTTCACTTCCGGTGAGAGAGTGGAAGAGTCTGTTTGGATCTAAAGGAGTTCTGTTGTTGGACGGGGCCGGCGCGACATGTCATCAGAAAACATAGCTAATGGAAAGCGTCCTCCCTGAAGTGTGGAGCAGTGCCATGAGAGGTCAACGAGTGTGCGTCCCACCGCAGTATGACCGTACCGCGTGACCCATGTGCCACCTCCAGGGTACGGGAGGCAGAAGCGGCATCGCAGGTCCTCTTGAAGACCGTTGTAGCACTAATTCTACATTTTGGTACTAGGGCATTTTAACTTCGTTGTTCCTGCCAGATACAAAGAGAAGATCCTGTGTTATTCAGTGCCCTCGTTGCCTTTTTGTGGGTTGTGGTGCTTGTCACTTCGCTGCCCCGCCGGTGCACACGACTGGGCACCCCACCTCGTGTGCCATCTGCAGGGCCTCTGCCCTCGGATCACTGGTTTCGGTTTCTGGAGTGGCAACATAAACAGTTGCTCCCAAAGGACTAGCCTGAACACTTAGGTGAATATCCCCTGCACCAGCATTCCACGGAAATTCTTTCCTAGCTCTCCCACGTCAACGAGGACGTCATAATAGCACGGCTCCGCTCGCGACACCGTATGACATCATAGGAGCCATAAGAGAACCTCGTCGGCGTGCTGACGTCAGTTCCACCCATTTTTCCGTGCCACCGAGGCAAACAGGCGACCGAGACATTTTCACATGTATACATAGTATAATAAATATATATATATTCACTGAAAAAACCATAGGTTTCAGGCACGTTATAGTTAGAAATTAGCATTTAAAAAACCTTAGAAATTCACTGAAAAAACCATAGGTTTCAGGCACGTTATAGTTAGAAATTAGCATTTAAAAAACCTTAGAAATTCACTGAAAAAACCATAGGTTTCAGGGGCGTTATAGTTAGTTGGACATTTCACTCGTACAAAACCATAGAAATTCCCCCGTTATAGTTAGTTCAGCTAACTATAACTCGCAGCACCCGCAATGCACTGCTGATGACGTCACATATTACATCACTCATGACATGGTCAGTGACATCACTCATGACATCACTGATGACATCTCAAATGACATCACTGATGACATCACTGATGACATCATCCAGTGAATGTGTGTTTTTCTGAAAATTAAATATGTTTTATATATGTATATCTCAAGGTCGATGGAAGAATAAATGGGTATATAAGTGTCTAAATGGATGATTTTGTATTGTAAAATTGATTGTATAACTGACTAAGTGTATCTTAATGAATACATGGGTTAGTGAGTAATGTTTAAATATGAAAATATCTGTATCAGTCTCTCACTTTGTGTATAAGTGGCTGCATGGGTAGGTGAGTAGCTACATGAGTGTCTATATGGGTTATTAGTTGGTTTTTTGAGTATCAGTATGAGTGTCTGAGTGTCTGTATGGTTCGGTGGGGGTATTACTTAGTGCATAGATGCATGAATGAGTGACTCACTGTTTGTATGTGTTGAAGACAGCATGTGTGCAGGACTGTATAGGTGGATGAGTATGTGTATGGGTGTGTTAGTGAGTGAATGACTGTCTCAATAGTGTCTTTATGAGTAACTACATATGTTTTAAACTAGTATATGTGAGTATTGGTGTATATAAGTGAGTATATGTGAGAGTGAGAGATTGGAAGAGTTCCTGTACAAATAAGTAGGTGTTTCTATAAGTGATTGTTTAAGAGAGTAAGCATGTGTAAGTTTCTGTAGAAGTAAGTGTGGTAGTGTGTGTATAACTGTATATGCAAGTAAATGGATGTTTGATACTTTGTTTGCATGTGTGACTATGTGTGTGAGAAACTCTATGGATGAGTGGCGGTGTGTAACAGGATGTATAGGTGTATGAGTACATATGATGAGTGAGTACATGTATGAGTGACTGTATAGGGACTGTTGGTGAATGAGTGGATGTGTGTGTAGATCTTGGAATTACTGAATAGGTGTGTTGTAACTGGTATTGGTATGTCCATTGTTTTGAAAATGTTAGTTTGTATTTTTGAGTGTGTGTATCAAAGGTTATATTAGGGTGAGAGGAGGTCTGCCACTCTATCACAAGGATGATGTCATCAGTGATGTCATCAGTGATGTCATTTGAGATGTCATCAGTGATGTCATGAGTGATGTCACTGACCATGTCATGAGTGATGTAATATGTGACGTCATCAGCAGTGCATTGCGGGCGCACGAGTTATAGTTAGCTGAACTAACTATAACGGGGAATTTCTATGGTTTTGTACGAGTGAAATGTCCAACTAACTATAACGCCCCTGAAACCTATGGTTTTTTCAGTGAATTTCTAAGGTTTTTTAAATGCTAATTTCTAACTATAACGTGCCTGAAACCTATGTTTTTTTCAGTGAATATATATAAATATATATTCCAATAGGTTCCACACCTCCACACGGCGAGGATCTCATGGCACCAAAAGAGCAGATTCCACAAGTAGGTTGCTTGTAAAAGACCAAAAGTGTTTATTCAATACACCATAGTGCAGAGCATGGACGGTCTATGCGTTTCGGCTCTCCGCCTTCAACTGGACCATAGAGTCCCATTGTCTAGATCGCCAATTTAAAGTGAAAAAGTGCATTTAGATCCCTTTATCTATTTCTACTATTGTGCAAATACTAGACTACTAACCCTCATGTTTAAACCAGTGTTTCCCAAACTGTGCGCTGCGGCACCCCGGTGCGCCATTAGGAGTAGCCAGGGGCGCCGCACACGATGTGGGAGAAAGCTTGTGGTCATGTTGAGAGAATGCATCTGAGCGGTTGGAAGGTGATATGTTGTTTGCCTGAGTGCAGCAAGTGAGGCTTGTTTGAATGACACGAAGCCGCAGGGCAGCGCACAGGGAGGTTGCAGGTGCCACCTGTATAATCCAGAGTCATCGTTTGGCCCAGGAGCCCCCGGCCGCCATGCGCGCACTTTCACGTGGCCTCCGCATATGGCCGCCGTGCGCAGCGATGTCTGTTGAGCGTTGTTGGTGCTGGTGTTCTGCTGCGCCTCCGGGGACCCTCTTCACAAGTTGAAAGTGGGTAACGGGTTGGTTGCACACTGGAATACTCCTTGCTTTGGAGTTTAACTGTAAGGAAGGGGAACATGACGGCTCGTAACCCCCAAGCCTGTGTGTTGTTTATATGCAGGCTGCTATTGCTGCACTTCTTTCGTGTGGGGAGACGCCGCGCCGGAGTTTACAGGCCAGTGCATTCTGAGTGGTCTGGCGTGGTTGTTTCTGCTTTGTTTGTTGGTTAATTACTGCTGCACAATTGCCATCTTTACACGATTGTCGAGTTAAAAAACAATTAAACAAAGTGTATTTCTGCTCACATTTTTCACTTGCTGAAAGCAAGTGGGAAATATAAACAGAGAAGTACCTGGACTTCAAGGATTGCATGAGTTGAATATCCTGGTGATTCTGAAGCAGACTTTGTTCCCCATTGTGGCCCAAAACCGTAATGCCCAATGGTTGAGCTAGTGCTAACGGCCAGAGTTGGTGATCCTGGGCATGCAGCTTTTGGTCGGTTATATAAGAAATGGCAGGTCACCTCTGTAGAGAATATTTCAGATAGAACAATGCTAATGTCTGAAGAAGCACAGCCGACTAAAAGACCAGCTTGCATTGTTAATAGGTAAAAATTATTGATTTCTAGGAACATTTTACGTTAAAAAAAATTAGAGGCACAGCTGTTGAAAATCTATTGGCTATGATTGTGCTCTCAGATCGCCCCGGCTGTTTTGAGTTGAGGCTGTGGCTCTGCATTGTTATTTGCTATTTTGTATAGCGCGGACATGGCCCGTGGGTATCGGAGGCGCTTTGCGAAGGTGGCATGATACAAGGGTACAGCAAGTTACTGTTGCAATGGTTGTGTTCAGACGTTGTCGCTGCTGGAAGGGTGAACAGCCTCAAACACGCCTGTTGCTTTCCTCTTGGGCCAAATAGGGCCTCTCTAGTTCTATTGTAGTTGCATGGATGTGGTTTACTACCTCAGACAAGACATCACAGCGCTGATATGCAAGTTTGGCTCAAGCTGCAGCAGCCTGGGCGTCGGAGAGGCTGTTAATTCAGGAGGAGTGCGGCAGAGGTATGAGAGAAATACAGGAAACTAGGGGTGACACCAAGACTTTCAGTCTGAGAGGGCGGGGGCAGGCCCACCAGGTGGAAGATGGAGTGCACGGGGTGAGGCAAAGTGTGAAAGATTCAAAGAGGAAGAGAAGGAAAGCAGGACATGGGGGCAGAGAGAGGGGAGAGAAGGAATGTCTGAAGAGGAAAGGCTTCGATGGGAAGTGGAGAAACGAAAAGGATGAGGGAATAGAAGACGCTTTGGCTTTTTCATAACTGAAAGTTTCATCATTAACTGACCATAAACAGAATGCAAGCTTCCTTATTGGTGGTTAAAAAAGGTTAAGTCATGGAAACATATTTGGCAATTAATATTGTATAGTTTCTCACCTAAACAATTAAAGTTCTTATTAAATGACTGTTCTATTTTAATTTTGTTACAAATATGATTATAATACCTTCATCAGCTCCATCCCAATTAATTTCTGGGAGAAAACGGGAAGTACTCCCGAGGTCGGGCTTACATCCCCCCAGCGATAAAGAAAAGAGGTGACATGGTGGGGAGCCACGGCCAACTGCCAATTGGGTCAAGGGAGCCACAGGTCGAAAAAGTTTGGGAACCACTGTGTTTAAACAATGGCGACTATTGTCCGCCATTTTTACTCATATTGCTATCTGTAAAGTACCTTTAGCAATAATTTTCATGGCAGTAAAGTGCAAGTATATGATTTCATCTCTATCCAGGACAGATTAATCTATGTTAAGATATATGTGCAAAATACGCAATTAAAAAGATGTAGCAGTGTGCCGATAACGATTAGATGCATGTTCTGCTCAATTTGAGTACAAATGTAAATTACAGTAAAGTACTAAAAAAGTTAATAAAGCTGATTGACATAAAATCATTATCTAGAATGTCATAGAAAAATATCCAATTATTTCTAAAAGAATAAAACAGGGACAGAATACCAATGGGCAGACTCAAGGGGATTAATCAATTTCCACCATTCCATTTTTTCTCTCTTTTTTCTCTTTCTTTGATGTAATCTATATGTTATCAAAAAGTGCTTAGTACATTTACTCATTTTCCCATTTTACAGGCTGTTATATAGAAATATCTATAAAGTATATATTTCAAAAACAGTCCTCATTTTTCAATATTAAAGCACTTAAAATCTAGAGAAGAGTTCATTGGATTCAGTCCCATTATATTTCATATGACACATATTTTTTCAATTCTTGTAGAGCGACTTTTTGTTTTTTTGTGTTCCATTTTGTCCTTCTTCCCATCTTTTCTGGATTTAAAATGTATTCATTAATGGTAAAATTTCTTCCAAATAGTGGTTTCTCCCAGTTAGTTCCTGTACAATATATTCTGTGAATGTTAACAATTAATTGTTTTTTAACAATTAATTTTTCAAATCCGGATGCATGTGTTTAGATATCAACGAATTCTTATATATAATATTATTGCAGATGAATGTGCAGTTCAGCATCCAGATTATGGCCAAATGGACTCTCTGATCCAATGGATAGAATATATCGAGATTCTGTTTTCCTTAAGTCCAAAGTTCTGTCACCTCCTCGTTCTTTTTGCCTCATGATCTTTAGGCCAAAGTATTTCAATTGTTGGCTATTACTTGAGTGGTGTTCAGAGAAATGTTTCGCCATTGGATAGGAAAAGTCTTTATTTGTGATCGCTCTTAAGTGTTGGAGTATTCTTAACTTTAATATGTTGATCGTACTCCCCACATATTGCTTCTTACAGGAACATTCCAATATGTATACCACATATTTAGATTCACAAGTGATATGGTCAGTGATGTATTCTGTTCTTCCATTTTGAAGTTGATATGATGAGGTGTTTTGACCATGTTCGCAGGCCTTGCATTTTGAACACTTCCAAAATCCGGGTGTATTTAGCCAAGTAGATTTTAGGTTCCTTGATCTCCAAGTGGCTGTGTGTCAAAATGTCTGCCAAGGAAGCTGTTTTTCTGTATGTTATACTTGGGTTTGGTGGTAGGTTTCTTTTTAATGTCTCATCAAGCATTAGGACACCCCAATTTTTCTTTATGATATCTTTCAGTTCCTTATTTTCATTGTTGAAGTCTACAATTAGCCGTGTAATGTCATCTTTTTCTTCGTCTTCTTCTAGAATTTCTTTGTATGATGTTAATAAGTCTGTTCTTGGTTTTAATTTGACTTTTGTTCTAGCTGTTTTTATGACTTCCAAAGGGTAACCCCTCTCCAAGAAACGTGTACTCATTTCCTCAAGAGTTTGTTCGATATCGATCGTTTCTGAACAATTTCTCTTCGCACGGATCATTTCTCCGTACGGTATGCTCCACTTTAGGTGTTTTGGATGCCCACTATTGGCGTGGAGCATACTGTTGCATGCAGTTGGTTTCTGATGTATCTTTGTGCACATCTTCTGGTCTTTGATGAACACTTCCACATCTAAGAATATAATATGATTTTTACTGATTGTAGATGTGAAAGACAAGTTATAGTTGTTTTCGTTCAATGTTTGGATGAAGATTTCAAGGTCTAATTGCTCTCCTTCCCAGACCACAAAAAGATCATCAATAAATCTTGTCCAGATTTTGATGTTAGATTTGTATTTGGTGTTCAGTACATCGGCTTCCCATACTGCCATCAGCAGGTTAGCGTATGTGGGGGCAAATGATGTACCCATTGTTGTCCCTGCTTTTGGAGGAACAGTTCCCCTTTAAAAAGAAAGATGTTGTGAGTTAGGCAGTATTGTAGCATTTCAATGAGCATATCAGAGTGTTCTAGATAGCTCAATGATCTTGTTTTTAAGAACTGCTTAGCAGCCATTACTCCGTCTGAATGGAAAATTGACGTATATAGGGAGGTTACGTCTATTGTTGCCATGATGAGTTGGTCATTCCATTGGATGTCTTGGTTTTTATTGAGGAAATCAGTCGTATCTTTCAGGTACGATGGTAAAGATGTTACGTAATCCATTAGGAAGATGTCGATGAAGCATGATGTTTTCTCGAGGAGGGACCCAATCGAACTCACAATAGGTCTTCCTGGTGGGTTAATGATTGATTTATGTACCTTTGGTAGAAAGTATATGGTTGCTATGATGGGATGGTCAACCTTCAAGTACAAGTTCAAGTACACATATTCCTCAAAGTCAATCAATCCCCGATCCTTCCATATCTGCAATTTCAGATGGTATTCCCGAGCCCATGCCTCCATTGGATTTTTGTCCAATTTTTCATAATGATCTTTATTCTGTAGCTGTCTATTAGCTTCATTTATGTATTGCTCCAGGTCTTGTATATATATATATTTTTTTCATCCACAGACTTGAGGCTGCCGTCTTGCTCCTGACCGCTGGTGCTGCATGGGAAGGCACTATCGCTTGCGTCGTCAAAATTACCAAAAATCCTCCCTAAAGAGAGAGAGAGAGAGAGAGCCTGTACATGAAGGCAAGAGATTAATAGATTAATACCTGTTATTGTATCAAGCAGCGTTAGACACAGGACTTGTATCGGCTGTTTAAACAGTCTTTATCACATTGAAAGCACCATTTTTAAAAAGTTATATATACTTCCCACATGACTGATGTTAAACAATCATAAACAATAATAATAATAATAATAAAGCCTTTTATAAAGCGCATGGTTACACCTAACCAGTGTGGCCCCTCGCTGAGTTCTAACCTCACAGAAAGAAGAAAAAAAGGAAGGGCAGGGACTAGCCTCTAGACAGTTACAGCTGACTTAAAAAGCCAAGTTTTAAGTCCTTTGCGAAAGGGCATTTCTGCAGGTTCCACTTTCAGGTGCATTGGTAAGGCGTTCCATGTCTTAGTTGCCAAATAGGTAAATGAGCGAACCCCTAGCCTAACCCTCTGGACCCTGGGTACCATCAACAGGTTGGCCCTAGCCAATCTCAGATTCCGTGAAGGTATGCAAGGTTTTACCATGGAGTGTAAGTACTTGGGGCCCTTGCCCATCAGAATTTTGTAGCAGTAACACATAGCCTTGTAAATGATTCTTTTTTCCACTGGAAGCCAGTGGAGAGTCATCAAGGTGAATTTCTGGGGAAATTCAAAACTAGGCGGGCTGCCACGTTTTGTATCCGTTGAAGTTTCTTCAGTCTTCCTTTGGCCGCCCCACGGTAGAGAAAGCAAAAGACACACAGATGATGGACTTAATGCAGAGCAAATCAAACATTCACCCCCAGTCAATTGATCTGGGTTAAATCCATCGTACTTTTGCTCACCATGCCACCCCAGTTTAGACCCACCCATATGCAAATCAGTCTTGACCCTGTGCCTCATGGGAACAGTCCAGCCCGAACTGCCAAGCTAGGTCCTCTCTGGACCCAAAACAAGCATCCTGGGACCGGTTTCGGGCATCACCCCTCATCAGCCAGGCCAGCTTGAATTCAGTGGCACAGTGAGCCAGGGACACACGTCTGGGCATACCCGGCGCACTTAGGGCGAGAAAGCAAAAGACACACAAATGATGGACGGAATGCAGAGCAAATCAAACATTCACCCCCTGTCAAGAGATCTGGGATAAATCCATTGTTCTTTTGCTCACCATGCCACCCCAGTTTAGACCCAGCCATATGCAAATCAGTCTTGGCCCTGTGCCTCATGGGAACAGTCCAGTCCAAACTGCCAAGCTAGGTCCTCCCTGGACCAGAAAAAAGCATCCTGTGACCGGTTTCGGGCATCACCCCTCATCAGCCAGGCCAGCTTGAATTCAGTGGCACAGTGAGCCAGGGACACACGTCTGGGCATACCCGGCGCACTTAGGGCGAGAAAGCAAAAGACGCACAGATGATGGATGGAATAAAGATCAATTCAAACATTCACCCCCAGTCAAGAGATCTGGGTTAAATCCATCGTTCTTTTGCTCACCATGCCACCCCAGTTTAGACCCAGCCATATGCAAATCAGTCTTGAGCCTGTGCTTCAAGGGAACAGTCCAGCCCGAACTGCCAAGCTAGGTCCTCCATGGACCCGAAAAAAGCATCCTGGGACCGGATTCATTGGCATCACTCCTCATCAGCCAGGCTAGCTTGAATCCAGTGGCACAGTAAGCCCGGGACCCACGTCTGGGCATACCCGGCGCACTTAGGGCGAGAAAGCAAAAGACACACAGATGATGGACGGAATGCAGAGCATATCAAACATTCACCCCCAGTCGAGAAATCTGCGTTAAATCAATTGTTCTTTTTCTCACCATGCCACCCCAGTTTAGACCCAGCCATATGCAAATCAGTCTTGACCCTGTGCCTGATGGGAACAGTCCAGCCCGAACTGCCAAGCTAGGTCCTCCCTGGACTGTAAACAAGCATCCTGGGACCGGTTTCGGGCATCACCCCTCATCAGACAGGCTAGCTTGAATCCAGTGGCACAGTGAGCCCGGGACCCACGTCTGGGCATACCCGGCGCACTTAGGGTGAGAAAGCAAAAGACACACAGATGATGGATGGAATGCAGAGCAAATCAAACATTCACCCCTAGTCAAGAGATCTGGGTTAAATCCATCATTCTTTTGGTCACCATGCCACTCTAGCTTAGACCCAGCCATATTCAAATCAGTCTTGTCCCTGTGCTTCAGGGGAACAGTCCAGCCTGAACTGCCAAGCTAGGTCCTCCCTGGACCGGAAACAAGTATCCTAGGACAGGATCGTGGCATCACCCCTCATCAGCCAGGCTAGCTAGGACGAGAAAGCAAAAGATGCACAGATGATGGACTGAATGCAGAGCAAATCAGACATTCAACTCTAGTCAAGTGATCTGAGTTAAATTCATTGTTCTTTTGCTCACCATGCCACCCCAGTTAGACCCAGACATATGCAAATCAGTCTTGACCCTGTGCCTAATGGGAAAAGTCCAGCCCGAACTGCCAAGCTAGGTCCTCCCTGGACTTGAAACAAGTATCCTGGAACCGGTTTCGGGGCATCACCCCTCATCAGCCAGGCTAGTTTGAATCCAGTGGCACAGTGAGCCTGGGACCCATGTCTTGGCATACCCGGCGCACTTAGGGCGAGAAAGCAAAAGACACACAGATGATGGACGGAATGCAGAGCTAATCAAACTTTCACTGCCAGTCAAGAGATCAGGGTTAAATCCATTGTTCTTTTGCTCACCATGTCACCCCAGTTTAGATCCAGCCATATGCAAATCAGTCTTGATCCTGTTCTTCGTGGGAACAGTCCAGCCCGAACTGCCAATCTAGGTCCTCTCTGGACCTGAAAAAAGCATCCTGGGACCGGTTTCGGGGCATCACTCCTCATCAGCCAGGCTAGCCTGAATCCAGTGGCACAGTGAGCCCTGGACCCACTGGGCATACCCGGCGCACTTAGAGCGAAAAAGGAAAAGACACACAGATGATTGACGGAATGCAGTGCAAACCAAACATTCACCCAGTCAAGAAATCTGTGTTAAATCAATTGTTCTTTTGCTCACCATGCCACCCTAGTTTAGACCCAGCCATATGCAAACCAGTCTTGACCCTGTGCCTCATGGGAACAGTCCAGCCCGATCTGCCAAGCTAGGTCCTCCCTGGACTGGAAACAAGCATCCTGGGACTGGTTTCGGGGCATCACCCCTCATCAGCCAGGCTAGCTTGATTCCAGTGGCACAGTGAGCCCGGGACCCACGTCTGGGCATACCCGGCGCACTTAGGGCTAGAAAGCAAAAGACGCACAGATGATGGATGGAATACAGATCAATTCAAACATTCACCCCCAGTCAAGAGATCTGGGTTAAATCCATTGTTATTTTGCTCACCATGCCACCCCAGTATAGACCCAGCCATGTGCAAATCAATCTTGACCCTGTGCCTCATTGGAACAGTCCAGACCGAACTGCCAAGCCAGGTCCTCCCTGGACCGGAAACAAGCATCCTGGGACCGGTTTCGGGGCATCCCCCCTCATCAGCCAGGCTAGCTTGAATCCAGTGGTGCAGTGAGCATGGGACCCACGTCTAGGCATACCCTTCCCTCTTAGCGCTACAAATGCAAAAGGAACAATTGATGGACGGAATGCTGGACAATGCAAACATTGCATTTAACCAAAAGGAACAGGGTCAAGACTGATTTGCATATGGCTGGGTCCAAACTGGGGTGGTGTGGTGAGCAAAAGAATGAGCAGATTTACTATTTTAACTCCGCTCCCAGTGACACTGGGGAAAGTGCATATGTGTGGCACACCAGACTTACTGTTCTAACTCTAATACCTCAGACATTGGGGAAAGTGCATATATTTTGAAAACAGCTGATTTACGATTCTAACTACTCCCAGCAACACTAGTGAAAGAGCATATATTTCAGGGATTAGGACTGGAGGGCAGATTTGCTATTCTACCTCCAGTGCTGCAAACATTGAGGAAAATGCATATATTTGGAAAGGGTGTGTGTGTTGGCTTTACTATTATAACTCCAGTCCCAGTAACATTTGGGAAAATATAGAGATGTCAGGTTTCCTAGTTGTAGCCCGACTGTCCATGAATAACTGTGCTGGTGAGAAAAATGGAATACATCACCATATCTAGAAATCGGGGAAGAACCAGGGAAGGGAGTGTGAGAGAAATCCTGGACTGGCATCCAAGCTCCTTCTAGGTTGGTCTATTTCAGGGGAAAGCACCACTTTGTCTAGATGTTATGGGATTGATACATCTACAGCAGCTGGAAGACAGAAGATAAATGATATGTATATGTAAAGCTGGTTACCAAACAATAGACTGCACAGAACGAGGACATGCCAATACAGAACTAACTAGGGCAACCAATTAAACTGGAAAGGGAAGAAAACAACAAAAGGGAGGGATGCAATGATGGGTCCAAACTAATATAAGAGTTTAATGCCAAGGCAACAAAGTGACATATTGACAGACAAAGAGTGTCACTCAGAGTGAGACCTAAGTAATGTGTTGCCATTCTTCACCTGGAAATGACCACAACCTAGGAAATGAGTACCTGCATCTATATCACGAAGTTATTTGTTTAGTGTACCAGCACTTCACAACCTCCACTGACTCATTCTCAGGTCCTCCACCCCCCTTGAACCTGTCGTCTACCGTGAATCCTGACAATATATTTGGTGGGGCCAGATTTACTATTCTAACTCCAGTCCCATTAACATTGGGAAAAGAATATATATTTTGGGTAATGTGGGAAACAGATTTACTATGCTAACTGCAACCCTAGGTATATTGGGGAAAGTGCATATATGTGGAGGTTGGGGAAGATTTACTATTCTAACTCCAGTTCGACAAACATTGTGGAGCTACATATATTTGGATGAGTCTGAGAAATGATTAAAGATAAGAAATAATTCTGAACCCCAATTATAATATTTAATTGTATTTTTTAAATGTATACATATTTATTAAAAATGTAATGTGTAATTATAAAAATAACTCAATAATAACCGAGTCAAATAATCAGTAATGTTCATAATAAATAATAATAGAACCACATCAATGGGCCTGATTCACAGAACTAACTTACGTCAAAATCCTAAACTTACAACAATTTTGTATTCACAGAATGAACTTACACATTTGGGTATTCACAGAATGAACTTACAACAATTTTGGTATTCACAGAATGAACTTACACATTTGGGTATTCACAGAATGAACTTACACCAATTTTGGTATTCACAGAATGAACTTACACATTTGGGTATTCACAGAATGAACTTACACATTTGGGTATTCACAGAATGAACTTACTCATCCTAACCTTATGTCCGCACTCGGGCCGGAATTTCCGGCCCAGTGGCGGACATAAAGTTAGGATGAGTAAGTTCATTCTGTGAATACCAAATTTGTTGTAAGTTCATTCTGTGAATACCCAAATGTGTAAGTTCATTCTGTGAATACCAAAATTGTTGTAAGTTCATTCTGTGAATACCCAAATGTGTAAGTTCATTCTTTGAATACCAAAATTGTTGTAAGTTCATTCTGTGAATACCCAAATGTGTAAGTTCATTCTGTGAATACCAAAATTGTTGTAAGTTTAGGATTTTGACGTAAGTTAGTTCTGTGAATCAGGCCCACTTTCCCTAAACATGTAACAATACATTTGTTGATATTTTTAATAAATAACAAATTAATGAACCACAATATTTAATTTTCTTTTTTAAATTATAAATCAATCACTCACATTAAAAAAATAATAGTTATAATTAAACATACCATAATTAACATATCTTTTATATATAACACTAGCCCCTACATCTTCCAAAAGCCCAACATAACCCCAATATTTTTAAACTTAGAAAGTAATTGAACAAACATACATATTGAAATAACAAGAAATTAAAAAATTGTTAACAATAAGTTTTCTTTAATCAAAATATATTTGATATAAAACACTATCCATCAAACGCCCAGTAAACCCCAAAAGCTAAAATATATATAAAAAAAGCAATCCTTGTGTGCCACACAAAATGAGCCTAGTAAACTACAAACGTTTTAACGACAGACATATCTGTTCTACATCTTTTTAGAGACCAGTAATTTCATTGTTGCTTCTGAGTGGCCCACAATGGGCTATCTGGCTACCTCTATGAAGTACACTCCTTCTGTTGTTCCTTTGTCACTCCTAAAGGCAGTATTTGCCATTTATCCTGGCTGCCTGTAACCAGTGCATGCCGTCTGTGACTCTTCTGTAACACCTGGGTGGATCCTAGCATGCAAAATCTGAAATGTACCTTGCACAGCCAACTCTTGATGACAAAAAGGCGAATGTCACTTACAATAAGGGCATTAGATTATAGCCTCAACCTCACTCCTATCCTTTCACCTCTTCCCCCCTCAGTGTCTCTTCACTTAACCTCACACATTCCTCCTACAGATACTGCTAGATGTCACTTCAGCCAACTACAGCGTCTACCTAATAATTCAGTACTTTGTGGGTTAAACCACAGATCATCTATCTTGGTGTCTCTGTCTCACTAGACTAGACCTCATGGTAATATCTTTTTTCTTTTAGTGAGTTGCAATTGACTCAGGGGCTGGGATCTGTCACTCCTGTGTTGATTCCATGTGGCGTTTCCTGGAGGTTGGCACTGCCACTGCGGCCTGGATTCTGTCGCTCCTCACATTGAGTTACTTTGAACTAGGATTCTGTTGCTCCCGGGTTGATCCCATATTGCACTCCTTTGGCCACCAGAGGCTGGAATATGGTCACTTATGGGATGACTGCATACAGTATTGTATGGTACCACCCCAAGATGTGGGAACAAAACATGTACATAACTGCTTGCATGACCGCCTACATAATCTCTACACAGCTGCATGAGCAATCTCCTGATTGACTGCCTCCCTGACAGGTTTCGTATCCTCTAAAGGACAAATGGTATGATAGCTTACATGACAGTTTGTGACAGCTTTGTATAACAGATTGTATGATGAATTGCTTGGTAAACCACAAACTATGTCATAAGTGTGTGATAAATAACAGAACAAATTGTAACTCATTTTGCATGACAAATGTCTCTAAAATTAAATTGTATATACCCCACAACTTAGCATGCTACCCATTCGGAAAATATGCCAGAACATCATCAGAAGTAAAAAGTGTCATATAAATGCTTATACAAAACAAAATGCTGCCAATATACCTAAAGGTATGAAGCATCCCGTATAACTTAAAACACCCAACAACTGTAACCACTTGGACGCTATGGACGTGCCATCTATGTCCATAGCACTCATAACTGGGCCTTATGGACATGGAGATCGCGTCCAAGTGCTAACGGCAGTGAATCTGTCTCTGGTGCCTGCACCAAAGGGATTCCTTTTCGCAGGGCTACTGTGGAAGAGCTCCCCCAGCAGCCTGAGGCTGTGTACTTTTTTTTTGGTAATGGCACACTGATGCCATTACTACAAAAGTGAAAGCAAAATGAGCAAGTGCACCCCTTTCCCAGGGCACAACAGTCTAAAGGTAGCGTTTTAATTGGGACAAGTAGGGGAATGCTGGGTGGTAGGAATTTTGAGGATCCCAGCAGATTACAGAAGCTTCCTTCACAGAAATGAAAGGAAAATTAGTCATTTTAGGCAATGATTGAGGTTTACAGGGAATAATGGGTAAGAAAAGGTTGTGGGATCCATGCAAGGTACACCACCATATATTGACCAAAGTGTCTGGCTCTCAAAAATGTTTGGGTTCGATAGTTTACCCGGGTGGCAGCTGATCCCAGATCCAAAATACACAGCTACCCTCATTGCAAAAAAATATTGGTTTTGAATGGAAATATTTGATCTGTCGATGTTGCGTTTTGGGGCCTTACTTATCGCAGGCGCTAGTCCCACCTACACAAGTTGGGTACCTTTTATATCAGGAGACTGGTTGGAAAGCTGGGTGCTAGGAAATTTATGGATGCATGCAGATTCCACAACTTTCCCTCACATAAATGTGAGAAATGGAGGTGTTTTTAACAAAAGTTTGAGGCTTGCAATAGCTTCTGGGTAGAACAAACCATGTGCGATCCATGGAAATCACACCACCCTGGTTTTCCCTAGTTGTCTAGTTTTTAAAAATGTCTGGGTTTGTAGGTTTCCTCTGGGGACTGTCAATCCCGGGTCCAAATACTGTAGCCACCTCCGTTTGGTTTTTCAATGTGATCTGCTTATGTTGCATTTTGCGGTCTTTCCTATCTTAGGCACTAGGCCCACCCACACACATCGGGTACCATTTTTAATGTGAGATGTGTGGTAACGCTGGGTGGTAGGAAATTTGTGGATCCCGCAGATTTGGCAACCCCCTCACAGAAATGTGAGAAAAATGTGTGTTTAAGCCAAAGTTTGAGGTTTGCAAGGGCTGCTGAGTAAAGGACCTTATGAGATTCACACAAGTCACACCACCCTGGATTTCCCAGAGTGTCTAGTTTTAAAAATGTATGGGTTTGGTAGGTTTCTGTGGATAGCGGCTGATCACAGGCCCAAATTTCACATCTACTCCTTTAACAAAGCATTGATTTTTAGTGGTCAAAATTTGATCTGTCCATTTTGCTTTCTGGGGCCTTTCCTATTGTGGGTGCTGGGCCCACCCACAGAACTGGGTAACTGTTTTTATTGGAAGACATGCAGGAATGCTGGGAGGTAGGAAATTTGTAGATCCCCACAGATTTGTCCCTCACAAAATGTGAGGACAATGTGAGTTTGAGCAAAGGTTTGCAGTTTGTGGGGGCATGGCCAAGCAGCATGAGGATCACACGCACTGAGCTGAGCTCCGGCGGCCACCTCCAGCAAATCCAACCTAATCCTGTGCCAGGTGAACTCAAGAGGCCCCCTACAGCACAGCACGTAATGCCTAGTAAGCGATGATGGCAGATTTGCCCTGATTTCCTGACACTGAGCAGAACTGCTGAGGGACCCGCTGCTGCCAAGGCAGACCTCGCTCCCTTCACTAAGATGGAGGACTAGAGTGAACCTACTTTGATACAAGCCTGCTGAGCCGGCGGGGCCATGAGCCAGACGTGGCTGCGGCTGAGGAGAAGTGGAGATGTGGCGCGGGGGTGAGTCTTCCTCATGTGCCTGCAGGGGTGACCCGGAGGCCATGCTAGAGAGTGCGTCTGGTAGGGGTGAACAGAAGATCCATGTGGCATAGGCACGGTGGCTCAAGATCACCCTGCTGGAGTGGGGGTGCAGTGCAGAATTGTCGAGAAACAGTGACGCGGGTGCAGCTCAAAGTTCTCCACTCTGTTCACCTTGAGTGATGGCAAGGGACAGTGCACGGGCCCGAGGCTTACGACAAGGACACAACCATGGAAAGGCCCATGAGTGACAGCGAATGTAGGCCCCTCCCACCTCCATTAACAGCTCACATGACTGCAGCCACAGCCTTCCTGATCTACGACAGCGTATCGTAACATCAGGAGTCGCAACACCCGGAGAGCAGCGAATGTGGGGCAGCTCGTGGGCAGCATGCAACTGACCTCAACAATAGACCAGCTTTGCACCTGAGAGGCCTGCACATTGGGGACCTTCCATGTTAGACAACCATTAAACCCACGCAAGACCCGGAGAGTGAGGCAGCACTTAGGCGGCATGCAACTGGCCCCCACAATAAATCACCTTTGCGACTGAGAGGTCTGGACAGATGGAAGCCTACCAGATGATGCATCCACTTCACATGCAGGTCACTGCCCATGTCTTCCACCTGTAGACCTCACACCCCTCTCCTTCCTCTCCTTGCTGCAGATAAAGCCACCCTGGGAGGCGGAGGTATTACGACTGATGGGCTTTTCCCAAGGGTTTGTGATCGAGAGAGAAGACAGGGCACTGGCCCCGATGCAGCCCCCGGGATCCCCACTGCAGGCCCTCATTGCGAAAATCCTAAATTGCAGAGACCAGAATATGATCCTGCGGACATTGTGTGTTAGTGGAGGCCCTCAATATGAAAACAGCACTATCCATCTCATTCCTGACTGTTGGAACCAGCACTTTCTGGTTGGCTGAAGGGATGCCCCCAGCCAGGCAGAACCTACTGCTCCCATCAAGAGTGGGTGATTACACTCGTTGGATAACCTATGCTCACCCTTGGGTAGCTTGGCCCTGAGCAGTCAGGCTTTGTTCAGAGGCAATGTGTGAAGCAAAAGCACAGCAGTCACCCGCGATAAATACACTGAGTGTTACAAAAGAGACTTCACACAGGATGTCTGTAAATAACATTTGTATTCAAGACACATACTCAATCTTTATAACATAACCATCATATATTTATGGTCATAAAACACATATGGAAATACCACTAGAAGTACTAGCCCCACTCGTATCGTTATGATATCAATAGTATGCACACTGTGAACAATTCCTTATCTAACCCCTCCAATAGAGAGAGCACCCTTATGCGGTGCGACAAGCTATCCACCCCAGGCCCACCCTAACAATGCTGATGATACTGTCCCACATGGTTATAGAGTACACCCCGGGTCACAACGATATCAAAGATATGTACATACACAAAAATAGAACACTTTTTAGCAGCACTGTGGGATGTAGCCATGTGGGTAAACCCAATGTCAAATGTATTGTGCTTTTGGCATGAAATCATCGTTTACAGTGGCACCGCCGGCCAGTGTCGTGAATCACAGGTGGTCCGCAGACTATCACTCCCACTCAATCTCACTCCCTCTGCACGGCTACACAGTGCGATAGGTATCAGCCAGTACGTACGGAATGCTCTTACACACATACGCACTCAGCACCCTAATACGGCGCCACTGGTACCCAGCAGGTCAGTGGATAACACCCTGCAGACTCTGTGGCCCCAGCCTCCCTCCACCTTCTAGTTCACCTCGATTGTCCTATACCCCTGGATAAAAGATAACCAGCCCTGCCTCCCGGATGCTAGGCTGCACATTGCCAAAGTCACACTTAGGGGCAGATTACGATGTCGTTAGGAAGGGCTCTGGATGGGATTCGGTATTGTCGAATCCGATTCGGAACCCTTGTTTCCTAACCAACCATACAGTTTTCCCAACGACTGATTACGATGCCCTGAAACCGTTCGAGCAGACCGAATCGGTTTCGAAAGGCAACCAGACAGCCCGAGTCTTTCAGAGCTGATTTGTACAGCTCTAGGGACACAGTTTCTGGACGAGCGATTACGATGACCGAATCGGATAGCTGTTGCGATTCGGTTTGCCCAAGACACAACGGCTGCTGGATTCTGTCTCTGGGAGCCCGTTGCGTGCCCCCCTTTACCCAGGGGCATCCGAATGTGGCCCGTGGAGGTACCCCTGTTCCCAACAATGCACAATGTGGTAGGCATCAGGGTGTACCCGCCACAGGGTGCAAGGTTTTCCCCAACCACCCCTTTTTTCAATGGGAAACTGTGTTCGCGTTCGGAACACAGGCTCCCATTGAAGTCAAAGTGAGTCTGACCGAACAATGTTGGGAGGCATTGTAATCAGTCGTCCGAACTCACAGGACCCGATTCATTTGGAAACTAGTCTGGAACTGATTCGTTCGGGACAGTTGCCAAACAACATCGTAATCGGGCCCTTAGTCTGGGTTCTTGAGAAGCAGGTGGGGATATGTAGCAAGTTTTAATTAGGAGGTAGACGTAAACAAGGGGAGTTTAACAGCCACTCAGGAAGTTCACCCACAGGTGTCAAAACACAATGGAGTAACGCAGTCTCTTGACCCGCTTCGGAACTGTCTTGGAAGTGCTCCATCAAACCAGTCAATCTCTTTCACTACTACCTGGCGCCAAGATGTCTTCGGGAGGGGCCAGGTGTGGAAAGGGCAGTTGGTCTACTGCGATGAGGGTCAAAAGGGAACAACTGATAAATGGGAAGTAATACAGGGGAGCCTCTCGATATCAGGAGGCACCCTGTCTGGTACACGTTGATCGGAGTTGTGCTCAGGCAATCCGGGTGCAGAGTCTGGTGTGCGTTGTTATGAGTCACACCAGACACTTCAGCTCTCAAACACAAAGAGTTGCAAGTTCTGTACCTCCCTGGAAATGAGGCACTCTGACCAGTGCACTTTGAGATGGGTTGCACCAGGCAATTCCAGTCATACACAGCGAAGATTTGCAAATTCCATACCTTTTTTGTTAAATTTGTTTATTGGCTTTTTCACAATATCGTACAGACATTCTGCCACGATAGGCGGCAGTAACCAAAAACAATAAGAACAAACTCGAAAAGGTACATATTATGGTCAGATGTTACATTACATGCATATTTTTGGCCACGTCCCAAGGCAGCAATCTATCCATGTCCAGAGATCGGAGAACACCCCAATATACATAGGCAAGCAATTTACACAGTTTCATTATGAGTCCGAGATAATAAATAGTCTCTTAATGACGACCAGATGTCTTTAGGTCGGGACGACACAGGCAGTTCCTCGGCATACAACTCTAGCTGTTCGCGGCAATACACTAGGTCTTTGAGCCACTCATCAACTTTGGGGGACAATCTGCTCTCCCAAGTAAACATAATGCGCCGCTTGGCGAGCAGGAGGGCCACCCTGACAAACTTACCCAGAGCGGCCTTCAACTGGGGGACATAGCCAAGGAGACATTCTAGAGGCGTACACTGTAGAGTTATTCCTGTCATGGTTTGTATGCGTGCAATCACACCTTCCCAGTATTTATACACCCGCTCACACTGCCATGCCAGGTGGATAAAATCGGCCTGTGGGAGGCCACAACGCTTGCAATTATCTGTATCCCGCAGTCCCATTCTACACAATTTAGCCAGGGTATGATACATTTGATGTATGAATTTGAAATGGATAATACGCAGATTGCCATTAGGGGTGAGGCGACCTGTGAGAGTGCAGATCTGTTCCCATTCCTTTGGGAGGATCGGGGAAGCCAATGTAGAGTTCCAGCGCTCTAGACTGATGTCTGGTCCAGTCACTGCCTCTCCCTGGACAGCCTTATATAGTTTGGTAATCAATTTCTTCTTAGTCGGGGTAACTAATAGCAGTTGAAGCGACTGGAGAATAGGGGGCTCTGCCGGAAAGTCAGGGTAGTGATCTATAATTGCGCGTTTTAGGCGATAGAGGGAGTATTGAAACAGTAATGTGGGATTCAGAATGTGGTCCGTATCAGCCTCGGAGAGATAACCACCTCCCGGAAATAGGTCCCTCATGTGTGAAATGCCAACCTCCTTAAGGGCTCTCATAGGCCCCTGTTCCTGAGTTACCGAGAGAACAGCGTGGCCCGCCAGCGGCAAAGCAGGTGCATAGAGTGGGAGCTTCTGAGTGCGCTTGCCGATCGCCTGCCAGGCTGCAATAGTCGTATCGATAGTATTGATCTCGAGTTTGGGCGTGCGTCTATTAGTGTATGTGAGGATATTTGCAAGCGGAACAGGATGGGCATCCCCGTCCTCCACCGCGATGTGTGGGATAAAGTCGTGCATCCGGAACCAGTAGTACGCGTATTGGGCTTGGGCGCAAAGATAGTATACATAAAAATCAGGAGCCGCGAATCCCCCTTTATCGTAAGCCAGGGTTAATGTACACCAGCTAATTCTGGGCTGTTTATCACCCCATACCAACCTTAAGAGTTGGGTTCGTACTGTTTTGAAAAAATGTTGAGGGAGTTTGATCGGGATATTACAAAAAAGATATAAAAACCGAGGGAGAATTACCATCTTAATCACTGCTATTCGGTCAGCCAAAGACAACGGGAGGTGTAGCCACCTGTCCACTTGTTGCGCTAGCCTATTATAGGCCATGCCGTAGTTCTCCTTAATGACAATGACGGGATCGCGGTGTATCCAGACACCTAGATACTTTACCGGGCCTGTAGACCAAACCAAAGGTTATTCCAGCTGAGGCGCGGGCGTAGCTAGTGTCAAGGGAATGATGACCGATTTTTCCCAGTTTATTTTCAGTCCCGAGAATAGACCAAATCGTATATATTCACGGATGACTGGAGATAAATACTGCTGAGGATCTCGTACGAATAGGACCATGTCATCCGCGTACATGGAAATCCCAACCGGTCGATGATTAAAATTTAAGGCAGCTTCCCTGTGGCGCTGTTGGATTTTACAGGCCAATGGCTCCAGAACGAGGGCAAAAAGAAGAGGGGACAGGGGGCATCCCTGTCTAGTGCCCCTTTCAATATTGAAAGGCTCCGATGTGAAGCCGCCTACTTTCACCCTCGCCGACGCGTCTGTATATAACACCTGTATCCACCTCGTCAAAACCTCAGGGAATCCCATTCTGTGCAGTATATGTAACATGTATCTCCATTCTATAGAGTCGAACGCTTTGGCCGCGTCTAAAAGAACCGCAGCCGCCGACAACTCCGGATTAAGGACATGAAACATAGAAAAAATAGTACGCAAATTATGGGAGGTGGAACGCTCAGGGATGAACCCGGATTGATCTGGGAGCACAAGGAGGGGCATCAGCGGTTGAATTTTCGTAGCTAGTATTTTTGCTAAAATTTTTGCATCTAGGTTGATTAGTGATAAGGGACGATACGATTCACAGGACGTGGGCGGTTTATCTTTTTTAAGCAGAGTGATGATCAGTGCTTGTCTTAGGGAGGGGGGGAGGATCCCAGATTCGTGAGCCTCTGCGTACATTTCCAAAAGATGGGGTATAAGGAGATCGGCATATGCCTTATAAAATTCTGCCGATAGGCCATCCGGCCCTGGGGCCTTGTTGTTAGGGAGAGAGAGAATAGCATCCCTCACATCCGTCTCATCTATGAGCTGCATCAGATACTCCCTTTGGGCGTTTGAAAGCCAGGCGCAGGCTATATCCGATAAGTAATCGTCCAGTGCCTCAGCTTCCAACCCACCACGGGTGGTGTACATGTCCGAGTAAAATCGTCGGGATTGACCCACTATATCTTGTGGAGTAAAGTACGCCGAGCCACGGGAGTCAATTATATGATCAACCTGGTGATGATCAGCCCGGAACTTCAGTTTGGAGGCCAGAGATTTGCCTGGTCTACCCCCCTCCCCGTACGTACGAGCCACATGTCGCCTTGCAATGTATTTTGCCTCTGTGTCCACTAGAGCATTATATTCCGACAAGAGTTTGTGTATGTGTGCTAACAAATCTGCTGATGGTGCACTAAGGTACTGCTCTTCCAGCTCCCCCAGTGCCTTTTCGGTTTTTGACAGTTGGCCCCTGATGTCTCTGAGAATCCCCGCTGTAGTACTTATGTACACTCCCCGGATTGACACCTTAAATGCTTCCCAGAGTGTAGATTGACTCTCCACCGAACCCACATTCGTCTCAAAATAATGAACAATAGCGGTCCTGATGGTGGCGTTGTAGATCGGATCGAGCAATGCTTCAGCTCGGAATCGCCAGGTGAAAGGGCGACGTGGATTTGTGGGGACGCCGATAGTTAAGCTAACAGGATTATGGTCTGATAATGTACGCGGTAGAATGTGTACTGCTGTAGTCCACCCATTAGCCTCTTCACTCAACAACCAGTAGTCTAATCGGGACCAGCTATTAAATGCTGGAGTGATGTGTGCACCCCCAATAGCCTCCGCATTACGCAACCGCCAAACATCAATCAGCCCGAGTTCCGCCATTGCGTCTCGTACACACTGAGCTACTTTAACAGTGCGTGCCCCGGAAGGATTGGATTTGTCTACTTGTGGGTTAAGGTGGGTGTTCAAATCGCCTCCCCATAGGATCGCAGAGTCTGGCCATGATCGCAATACATGAAGCATGTCAAGAAAGGGCGTTGGGTCATCCACTACTGGTCCGTACATGTTAATAATCGTAACTATGGACATTCCTAGCTTGCCTTGTACCATAGCCCAGCGGCCCTCAGCGTCCGTTCTAGTATATATAGGCTGGAATGGTACCCCTTTTCTGATGAGGATAAGCACCCCTCTAGCGTAGTTAGAGTAGGAGGACGCCAGCCGAAAGCCCGCCCATTTATGTGCCACCCCGAACTCAGAGCGGTTGCTCAGGTGTGTCTCCTGCAACAATGCAATGTGTGCAGCATGCCTGTCTAAATACGTCAGTACCTGGCGAGTCTTCTTGGGGGTGTTAAGCCCACGTATGTTCCATGTTATGCAGTTATACGTTTCACCTATGGACATCTCCCAAAGTGGTCACCTTCACGTGGACGGTAGTCGATATACAGTATATGTAGCAAAAATGTGGGCACCAACGATAAAGTACAGTCTGAACCTCGTACCTTCGAGTGTAATTAACAAGAACCCCAACCCTCCCCCCACCCACTTCAGCAGCCCCAAATTGCTAAAGACAGATCCCAATGCCAAGAACATCCCCAACAAAAACAGAGTTCCATAACACAGCTTGTGGGGTGCACCCATTGGGGGAACGTAGCGGCTGAGACTCCCTCCCAGATGAAGACGGGAGAGGGCCGCCACTGTAATTGGAAAAAAAAACCCCATCCACCATCCGCCCATTCAAGCCTCGGAGGAGAGATCTGTCAGACGACAGTGCGAGTCGGGTACGACCCATGATAACAATCTGAGGGGCAGTAATGAATCCAGAACAATGAAGACGTCCAGCCCACCCTCGCAGGCACGCCATAGCGTCCAGCAAGCCCTGTAGTTATCAGCTATCAAGAATGTAGTGACTCAAAATAATAACATTCTAGGATATGAAAGCGTGCAGCAACCATTCAGCACAGTGTGGAACCCCCACTATCCCAAGAGTGCACAGCAATACCAACAGGTGTGCGCAATGTTACAATACAGAGGTAGGCATCAGTATGCAATCCTAAGCAATATAAGCGAACACTAGGAGCATTACAGTCTTACATTACTCAGTCATCTACATCCGAAGTGGAGGCTGTGGAGTGGCCTTGACGTCGTAGGGATTTAGCATAGTCCCAGGCCAGCTTCGGATTAGTGAAGATTCTTGCATTATCTTCCGGGCCTATGCGCAGCCGAGCTGGATAAAGCATAGCGTACTTGATTTGTTCCTTCATGAGCAGTTTCTTAACCCCTGAAACTCCTTGCGCGCCGCCTGCACTGATGCCGTAAAGTCTGGATAAAACGATAGGACATTACCTTGATGGTTCACTGTTCCCTGCTGGCGAGAGATGCGCAATACAGTGTCTCTGTCTCTAAAGTTCAGCAGCCGGGCTATTATCGGTCTAGGGGAGCACCAGGAGGTGGCCGCGCCGCCAGAGACCTGTGAGCTCGTTCTACGGCGAACATACTAGAAAGGTTGTCAGTTCCGCAGATGTCCCGCAACAGCTTCTCAATGTAGTCTTCCAGGCGCCCAACATTTGTAGATTCCGGCAGACCTAAAATGCGCACATTATTGCGCCGTGATCGCGCTTCAATGTCCTCGTTCTTTGCGTGGATAACAGCCAACAGTTTTTCCATGTCTGTGGTTTTGGCGGTCATCTGCTGCAAGCCATCCTCCGCGTCTGAAATTCGCTGCTCGGCTTCTCCAATCCTCGCCGCATGTTTGTCCAGCTTAGAGGAGAAATGGTCCATGCGACCGTTGAGTGCCTCTATCTTTCCATCAATGGCCTGTAAACTGGTGTGAATGGCCGCCAGCGATTTCTCCAGGGCAGAGGGGGCCGAGGTCGCAGAGTCCAGCTCCAAGTCAGAGGCAGCGGTTTGAGAGGACTTACCACCTTTACGGAGCTCAAAGGTAAGCCTGGGCTGATTTTTCTCCGGCTTGCCCATCTTGGTTGTAAGGCGCAGGACGCAGGAACCACAGCCCCACCAACAGCGAACACGACCCCAGGGGAGTCACCCACCAGTTCAGAAGTAGGGAGCGGTCTGTCGTGGTGTGCAGCCTACGTTGCGCAGACTACTCACTGGCCGTGGAAGCAGAGCGCACCAGGTAGTGCAGGCAGGGGGGCAGGGACGTGCATGGACCGAGAGGCGGCCCACGAGGTGCAGGCCGGGCCAGTATGCCACCCAGCTCGCCCGCCTCAGTTGGGGTGATACAGCAGGCTGCCCCAATGACTCCAAACGCCAGGTCCGCTAGTGCAAAGCCCCTCCAGTTGACGCACCGGAGATTAGCAACCGGCGACAGAGGGAACTCCGGTATGCCGCGGCGGGGAGCGCTCTATACAGTAGGCAGGTCCAGGCCCCAGGTGCAGTGGCGGCAAACAGCAATATCAGTCCCGCGCTGCAGGGCCGTGTATATAGTGTCACGGTCGACGTGCAGGCAGCCGCTGATCAGGTGGTGATACGATCGCGTTCCCCCTGCGGCCTACCTTACGATGTGGCGCCGGGCCCTCGCGTGATGAGAGGCGCCAAGCACACTGAGGCACCCACGTCCGCGCGTCCACCAGCACACCGGCGAACACCCCCAGGAGCGGACCCTCGCCGCAGATCTGGCATCACTCAGCTCCGTTTGAGGACCGCAGGCACACCGGGTCCCAGATCGCCCCTGGGAGGCAGCCCGGTCACAGCAGGAGAGGCAGCTATCTTAGGGGTCGGCGCCCGCCTCCAGCAGTCCAGCCGCCATCTTAGCCCCGGTCAGGGCGATCAGCATTCACGCTACGAGCCCCACGGACGAGTCTCTCACTGACCGACTCACCCTCGGTGGGCCCCCAGCAGCAGCGATCACCGTCGTCCCAATTATTTCGACGGATGGCTCAGGGAGAGCAGGATAATGCCAGGAAAATTGCGGCGGCCGGCAGATACACTACTGTGCGGCCATCTTGCCGTGCGCCAGGCCACGCCCCCGCAAATTCCATACCTTCCTGGAAATGAGGCACAACGTCCAGTGCACGATGATACAGGTTGCACCAGACCATCCCGGTCACACTAACATACACACACACAGGCACAGGTTCAGCCGAGCCACATGAGGCAGAATGACGCACTACTACGGGTACACCCCAACCTCTGAGGGTCGCACCCTGTGAATCGGAAATGGTACGCAATGAGCGTGCAGTCGGCATGTCGCACGAACACGGTCCGCAAAATGGGTCCCGCAACCGCTGAATCCGCTCACCACCAACTAGACGCTTATGAGTGTCATGGTCCCTGCAGTACAGGAATCACACTCCTTTGATGTGGGCAAGATTTCTGGCGCTCCTCACTTGACAATCCGGTCTCCAGAAACAAGTCTTATTTTCACGCTCACACTGAAATACCAGTTGGAATTCAGTAGCCGATGTGGGCACTTGAGAGGGTGCTGCTCTCCAGATGTCACAGGTGTATGGTGTAGGTCCCTCGCGGGAGATCTTTGATGTCCCTGAGCTCTCTGGGAGAACAGGAGGCCCACAGACGGGCCCTTGGAGAGCACACTTCAGGCCGCCACACTTCAGCAGGTCTTTGGCTCAGGACAGCCACTATTCAGAAAGGGCAGTCCCCTTAATGGGCAGTTATCCTCCAGGAGCACAACAGAGTTGTCTGGCAATGTGCACCACGCAGTCTGGGTTCTCCGGTCCTGCGTCCCCACAAGCATATCTCACCCTTAGCTGAAGGATGGCACCAGTAGTTATACTGCCTTGTGTCCTTGAAGTTCGGGGTGGTTCAAGGGGTTTTCCTTTGAACCACAGATGTCTCCCCTAAATTGTAGGCATCTCTGCTATAGGGCCGTAGAATGCAGATTTTAATCTTTAGTGTGGCCATGATCTGGCCCCTAGAGGCTAAGTGTCAAAACCTCTCTCTCCAATCTATCCCATTCGGCCCTCAAATGGCAGAGTTCTGCCATTCTCCTGGGATGCCCATGATTTATGGCTGTCACTTGAGGAATGCTCAGCTGTGCTCCCCCGACCCCTGGTGTCCACCGGAGCCAGGCACAGTCGCGGCTCCTGGAGGGGGTGCTGCGGGGCAGTGGGGCGGGCTGGGGGAGGGGCGGGGTGGGAGAGGGGCAGGGTGGGGGGTAGTAAACTCCGGCATACGGCCGAACTGAGTTAAGTACATAAATAAATAAATAAAACAAATTACATTGCGCGCGCCGCATCGCCATTTGGCCATTTGACTAGGAAGGCAGACCGATATCAGGGAAGGGACTGCCGGTGCGGGTTGTGCGTCATCTCACAGCAGACTGACAGGGACGCTGCCACCCGATGGCGTGCCCGATAGTCTGGGCGGGTGAATCAAAGGGGAGCACCTGGTAAGGAGTACACCTCCCTCTCAACGAGATTTGGACTTCATTGTGAAAACCCTATGAGCTGCCACCTGGGTGGCCTAATGAGTGCCCCAGCTCCTGGAGTCTCGTAACTATGAAGCCACTAAAGTGATTCGCACTGATGGTCAGATTTATGAGACTACGAGGATATAAGTGTGAGCCTGAGAGAAGGCAAGAGTTGGAGAGACTAGGGAGATAAGTGATGATGCTGTTAGGCCCAGGAGAAAAAAACGTCAATTACTGATGGTCCATCATACACAGCTTTTGACTGCCACCCCATGGCACGCAGTCTGAATGGTGGAGGGGAACTAGCTGTGATGGGTGGGGCTAGTATCAGGCTGAACTTAGCCGGAATGGAGCTCTCCTGCACCGCTACCACACCCTAATGAAGAGGCGCGAGTATAGGACCTCTTGGGGGACTTGCCCCCAAGTGAGTAGCTGGTACCTACTAGGCCTTGGCGGCTCCTCTAGAGCTGGGTCTTTCCACATGTTTAGTTCTACTTCATAGTGCCCTAGTGCAGGTTAGTGCCTTAGTTGTAAGTTCAACCAAACACACTGCACTGTTTAGAGTGAGATGGGTAGGCAACAGTTAGTTGTATGGCAAGGTGTTTACCCAGGAGGAGGGAGGGGGATAGGTCAGCTCATCTGTACGCCCTGCGCACACAGCCCATACAATATTTCAAGCACACAACATGCTACTGCATCTGACCTGTGGATGCCCCTGGCAGCAGACAAGTGGGGCAGTGAAATCCCTGACTGCTGCTGACCCTCAGACTAGGCAATGGCCACTATGTACACTGGCACACTACAGATAGACACATGGAACGTGCGTGGCAAAAAATGCATTAACGAAGCGATATTGGGCACAGGCCGATGTGAGATGCCATGGAATAGGGATGGTCATGCACCATGATACACACTTAACAGATGAGGAGGAGGGCAAAATGAAGAAGAAATGGCGGGGCAAATGTTCTCCTCCATGGGCGTGGCCTGACCAGCGACCGTAAGGGCCGCTCGGAGCTGAAGCTCCGTGGAAAACCTGCGTACAATGACTCAAACGTGGTGTTACACCACGCTAATGCCCGGAAAAAGCTGTGACCCGTAAGGCGGAACAATCCGGGCGCCCCGAAATCCTGCTGCCGCTTCGCTAGCCTGCCGCTGAGCCTGATTATCAACCGGAGCGACTCGCCGCGGCCGAGAGCAACATGGCGCCCGGGGCGTGGTGAGCCCCTTCTCCAGCACTACATCGACTGGGCCGCTGTGACGAGCATTGAACTGTCGGAGGCCGCTGAGACCATCAAGTAAGTAGGGCCTCTCCCTCCCCGCCTTCTGTTACACAAGCACCGTCGCACCGGTGGACGAGGGTCCACTTGCTGGGACCCAGATTGCAGGAGCTGCGGGAGTGAGGGAGGCTGCGGCCCAAGAGGTGACGCCTTCGGTGAGTGCACCGGGTGTGAAGCGGGGCCGCGACCCTACAGCACGCACTACTGCCGCCCTCTACATACTGCGCCACGCCTTGCGGAACAGAGAGGCGCCAGCTGGGACTTTTGGTGGGCGATCAACTGGCTTTGCAACCACGCAACTGCTAGCACTCAGGGGCAGACATACGGTTACCCGCACATCGAGATCTGGCCTGAAGGGAAGACCTGCACCCAAAGGGGATGACGCGCAGGGACCCCAAGCAGCGACAACTACAATTTGACGCGCCAAAGCCCCAGGACGCCCCACAGTCTAGCGGGATGGCAGAAGGGGGGCCTGCTGGCGGGTCGGGTGGGAGTACCCCCCGGACACCGATGCTTTGCTGTTTGAACTACTATCAGGGTTCAAAGCGCTGGACACCCACTTTGATGAGCTAGATAAGCGGCTTGATGCCTAGGCGACCGTATAGACCGCCACGAGACCCGGCTGGACATGGCTGAGGGGCGAATATCGGACCTGGAAGATGGCGTGGCCCAAGCTACTAAACGGATGGAACACCTGGAAAGAATCATGAAAACAGTTGCTACCAAGAATGAGTACTTGGAGGCCAGAAGTCGCAGAAATAATGTGCGTATAATGGGAGTGCCGGAATCCACCAACACGGGTAGGCTGGATCAGTTCACTGAGCGCCTGCTGACGGACTTATTTGGACCTGAACAATTTACATCCACGTTCGTGGTGGAACAAGCGCATAGAACGCTAGGACCGAGACCGAACCCTGGCTGCCCACCTAGACCTATTATGGCAAGGCTGCTGAATTTCAAAGATCGGGACACAGTACTGCGCCTTGCCAGGGAGGCTGGGAGCCTATCCTGGCAAGGTTCGACTATCTCCATATACCCAGACTTCACTGCGCTAGTACAGGAAGCCAGGCGCAAGTTCACAGGAGTGAAGGCCATGTTACGAAAATTGTGCCTGCGATATGGGATGTTATATCCTGCTAAACTCAAAGTTGACGTAAATGGGAAAATAAAGGTGTTCGATAATCCTGAGGACGTCCAGAGCTGTTGCAAGCAACAATCTGGAGCAGGCGCTTTGAATGGCGGAGCCTCTCCGGGCGGGGCATCACAGGGTGCCCAGTCGGGAACACTTGCAGATCTTTTCACGGCCAGCTAAGGCCCTAGTCGATGGAACTGGGGTCTGCGACCAGAGAAGTAGACGCAGTCGCTGAACTGTACCGGAACTGTACATCGATAACCAATGAAATTGTGAACATTTATGAGTAAGCTTAGTTGGGGACGCAGTTGGGCTAGATTTATTAGCAGCGCTGGTGCGCGGGGGAACCACGTGGCGTTGCCGCCTCCCCAGTGGTTTCACAATGGTACTTGAATGGGGTTGTTCGCCACGTTGGCGTAGTAAGAATCAACAGTTAATCCTAGGGAGAAAAGGGATTGCACCTAGCAGACAGCTACTAGGTGGGGGTGGGGGAGGGGGATGGGTATAGTAGAAACAGGAATGTTAAAAGGTATTGTTTGTCTTATATGTCGTCAATTGCATACACCTCAAAAGGCTCGCAGACACATAATTGTTCACTAACACACCAACAATGGCACATAGGGTAGACATCCGCCGTTGCATGAACGTCACCCTGCTGACAACCAGAAAAAGTGCAGACAGGCGCTCCACTATATGCAACAGCATAGCGCTGACATTGTTTACCTACAAGAAACGCACCTATCACCAATTAACCCACCCAGATTCGCAGCTGTCTGGGGACCCCATCAATTTTTCTCGAGTTATAGCTCATACTCCCGAGGAGTAGCAGTATTGATAAACAAAAAACTACCTTTCACAGATACCACTACAGTCACTGACCCAGAGGGACGCTTTATCTTGGTAGCGGGAAGACTGGCGGGACATGAGGTCCTACTAGTTAATGTTTATTCCCCAAACATAAACGACCCAGCCTTTTATGAACGGCTGCAATCGCAGATGGACTCCGTAGAGGCTGACTACGTTTTTCTAGTAGGAGACCTAAATATTCTACTAGATCCCAAGCTTGACAGTACCACTATATCTCCAGTTAACAAGCCCCGGTCGCACACAATACTAAAAGAGTTGTGCCAGAACTGGGCACTGACAGACGCTTTCGAGGCACTTAAACCCCCAAGGCACAGAGTATGCCCACTATGCGCAGCAATATAACACTTGGACGAGACTAGACTATTGGCTACTATCCGGCTCAGCGATACCATGGGTCCAATCAGCCGCACACTTACCCCGCACTCTATCTGATCACTCCCCAGTGCTCCTAGCAATACAAATCCCGGGCGAGGAAGGCTTTGAAAGGCAGTGGCGATTCCCTTCCATGGCGCTGCGAGATACAGTCTTCAAGGCGGAACTGCGCACTGCGACAGTAGAATACTTTGCCCATAACAAGGGATCAGTCTCAACACAGGGTGTCTTATGGGAGGCTTTTAAGGTGTGCAGTAGAGGGGTATGCATCTCTACACACACTGGAGTCCTGAGAGACCTGCGACACAGCCTTACTAAATTGGAGGACGATCTTGCAAAACTAGATAGGGAGAATGTGAAAGGAAGGGATTGGAATGGCCCAGCATACATGAACCGCAGAGCGGAGCTACTGGCTGAATACGCCGAGGCTGCAGAGCGCGAAACCCACTACCTAGGGAAATATGCGAAGGCCCGGAGGTATGGAGAGGGGGAGCGTCCGGGACGCACCCTTGCGTGACTGCTCCGTCCGCAGCGCAACCAGGGCTACATCACTAAGCTACAGGGGCAATATGGCGTGATGACCACTGGCACGACAGCCATTGGACAGACGCTATTGCAATACTACACTGACCGTTATACTTCTAAAGCCGCCGACAGTCTAGGAGAAATCAAGTCATATTTAGACGAGATAGCTATGGTCTGGCTACCCGACGCTCACAGGCAATTCTTAAGTGAACCCTTCTCCAATGATGAGATAGAGCAGGCCATCGAGGACATGGATGGCTTGAAAGCACCGGGCCTCGATGGATTCCCCGGAGCTTTTTACAAAGCCTATAAGAGCCTCTTGGCCCCCCACCTCCTGGAGGTATATGCGGAGGCCTTAGAAGAGGGAATCTTGCCCCCCTAATTCAGAGAGGCGGTCATCATCCTAATACCAAAACCCGGAAAGGATCCGGAAAAGTGTGGTTCATACCACCCGCTCTCATTGCTTAACTTTGACTACAAAGTACTAGCTAAGATGTTGGCAACCCGTTTGGCCTTACTCATGGAACAGATCATAGCACCAGCTCAGACTGGATTCATAAAGCACAGATCCACAGCATTAAACTTAAGGACCTTCTTTTCTGTAGGCAATAGAATAGACCCAAAAGTCCCGGCGGTGGCAACTTTTTTGGATGCCGAAAAAGCATTCGATTCTGTGGAGTGGCCCTTCTTGCATGCAGTGCTGGATAAGATGGGCATTCCAAAGGGCTTCTCTGCCCTGGTCAAATTACTGTACATTGCGCCGTCAGCCCGTGTCCGCTTTAATAGCACAATCACGGAGCCCTTCCCTATATCTCGAGGCACTAGGCAGGGCTGCCCACTATCCCCGTTGCTATTCATAATCGCAATCACTGATACGCTATTTCCAAAAAGACCACATGCATAGAGGGCTTCAGTTCAAACATGGCCCGCTATTGGTGACCCTATATGCTGATGACACGGTGCTATATGTGAGGATGCCTTCTGTTAACCTCCCGCCGATACTAGCAGAAATAGAACGATTTGGAGCTTTGTCTCGACTCCGCATTAATTGGGACAAGTCAGAGGTGTTTCCCCTGACGGAGGTGCAGGACAGGTCGTGCAGAGAATTTCCAATTCAGTGGTGTGAGTCCGATATCAATTATTTAGGAATATACCTCCATAGGGACAAAGAGCAGATACTGAGACTAAACTATGGCCTGGTGGTGGACAAATTGCAAACGCAGGTAGAGTGATGGATTAAACTGCTGTTGTTCATGGCTGGGCGCATAGCCATTATTAAAATGGTGGTTCTGCCCCGATTGCTTTATCTTTTCCAAAATATCCCCATCCCGCTCACAAATGCTTTCTTTAAACAGGTTCGTACATTATTAATAAAACTGGTATGGGGAGAGAAACAGCCCAGAGTAAGCTGGAACACGCTGACCCTGCCCTATGACAGGGGAGGATTCGGGGTGCCGGACATACAACTGTATTACCTAGTGGCGCAGTGTGGCTACACCTGGCACTGGTATCACCCTGATGCTCTGGTGCCTTCTGCTAAGCCAGAGAGAGATTCTGCCGACCTCACTCCATTGAACTCATTATTGCCAGTTAGGATATCACGAGACCCCCATGACATCCAAACACTATCCACTACCTGTTGGGCATGGCAAAAATTACTCAGGAAAACAGGAGGGGCGACAATATATTCCCCAGCGCTACCAATATCTGCTAATCCTTGGCTCCGCCTGGCTCTGGATTCCCTGACGAAATGCACTCTGCGCAGCTTGGATATAAGTAATATTGGAGATCTGTTCCCTAATGGGCATGTGTTTTCCCGCTTTTCGACAGCCACGTTCATGGACCACTTTGTTCTGGCTCGTATGCAGGGTGCACTTAGAGACGCTAGGCCCACTTATCCCATAGAGTTTAAGGAATTCACACCACTCACATTGGTAATCACAGACCGCAGTGGAGAGCACATCCCATCCCGGTTATATAAAGCATGTCTGGCGCTTATGCCACAACACGACACTAAAGTAAGTGACACCTGGGCAGTTGGCCTGGGGCAACCACTCACAGATAAGAGGTGGAAAAGCTGTTGCATACAAACTAAACTAGTCTCATGTAACCACAGACACAAATTGCTCCATTTTAAGATCCTAAGAAGGGCCTATGTCATGCCACAGCAGATGGTCCATATAAACAGCGCCAGGTTTGAACAGTGCCCCAAATGCAACTTACATGCGGCCCCCTTCGCACATATGACATGGACATGCAATATAATAGCTTCCTATTGGCAAGACATATTTAGGGAGGTGCAACAGATGACCGGAATAACACTGACCCACTCCCCATTGCTAGCCCTACTGGGCTATGTAGACGAACGTCCTAAGAGCAGTTGTAGACTTGTAGCAATGGCAATGCTCCTGGCAGAACGCGAAATAGTTATACGTTGGGGCAGCAGACAGAAACCCACGGTCAAAAGCTGAGTTAAGAGTATGACATATTGTGACACTACAAGTGAACTGTACGCAGAACTTCAGCCCCCGACATCTCGCCCAAAGGACATATGGCAACCACTGAGGGAATACCTAAGGCAACAGGAGGAACAAGACACACAATCCAGTCAGGAGGGACAAACTGCAGAACACGATACATGAATGCACTTACCCGATGTATACATGCTTCATAGGTGCGCTACGTAACGTGGACTGTGTGGGGCAGGGGAACATGCTGCAGGGGATGGGAAACGCAACGGGGATGACAAAATGTACCATATGTACAAGTTGTACAGTGCCAATGTACAGAGATGCTTACTAAATGAGCCAAAGTGGTAGTCAGTTGCGAACGTGATAATTGGTATATAATTGTGACTTTAATGTTTTAAAATGACAAAGTTTAAAAAAAAAGAAATGTTCTCCTCCATGTACTCCTCGCACGCCAGAGGAGTCACTATGTGGGTGGCCCCGGGACTGCCCTTCCAGCACCGGCAATCCACAGGTGATCTAGAGGGGTGATATGTTGTGCTCTATGGTCTGCTGGATGGGGTGGAAGCATGCCTGTTGAACACATATGCCCCAAACACTGATGATACGAGTTTCTTTGGCTCACTGTACCTACTGGAGATTTTAATTGTATCCTAGACGGCAGCCTGGATAGACACCTCTCCAAGCAGCATACAAACCAGGAATGACCGAATTGTAAGCTGACGTTAGGCAGAGATTGAACTGCATTGATATCTGAGGAGCCCTGCACCCTACAGACAGACAATATTCCTGCCACTTGCTAACGCACAACACACATAGCAGTCTGGACCATATCCTACTGACCGAAGGACTTAGCCCCTGAAAATGGGACACCCGTTATTTAAATAGATTCCTCTCTGACCACTCCTCACTGGTCCTTATCTATGAGATGGGAGACTGGCAGGCATCAACCCGGTGACTGTGCCCGGAGGCCGGCAGGGATGCTGTCTTGAGAATAGCTATCAATGATTGCTTAGAAAGATACTTCAACACTAATTGGGTGTGCACAGAGACTCAGCAGATGGAATGGGAGGCACTGAAGGCAGTTCTTAGAGGGGAGTGCGTGTTTATGACGTATGGTATCAAACGACATTTACAACGCACCATGACATGACTGAAGACACAATTGATGCACCTTGAGACACGGGAGGGAGGAATGGATGAGCAGACACAAGGCAGGCTAGACCTTCGACAAGACATGGCTAAGACATGGGATACGCCAGACAGGTACACACTATGGGACTATAGACAAATGAAACACTAAGAAGGGTATATGTCAGGTACACTACTTAAATGGTTGCTCAGGCAGGAAGCCCTCTGCTCGATAATACTGACCTTGAACAGGCCAGACAGGACTAAGCTATAATGCAGTCTAGTATAAATGACACCCTGGACAGAATATCTGTCACGCCTTTACGAACAGCCTGGCCTGTCCAGTATATCGCAGATCAAGGCATTCCTGAATCCTTTTGGGCTCCAGCACCTTCTGCAGGTGGACATAGATGCGTTAGACCTAGAAATCACTAGAGAGGAGGTGTTAACGCAATGTGAGCGCTGCCTTCTGGCAAGACTCCAGGAAGGGATGGTTTTCCTTCAGAATTTAATCAAGTATACATAGAGGTACTAGTGGATCCCACCTTTTTTTCACCTGTTTTCTCCACAAACTCCAAATAGCTTAAAGTACAACATTTAGGAAAAATGGACAACCTGTTTTTTTAAACAACTCTGCTTGTTTATGAAAGCTGGGAGGGTGGTGATCCTGGCACAGCAAACGTTTTGTTGATGACATTTTTAGAAAAAAATGTATGCTTCCTTGCCCATAACTTTTGTCTCATCTTCCTGAAAAAATCAAAATGTAGCTATATTTTGGCTAACTTTAAAATCTCCATGATATTGGAAAACAGGGATGCAAATTTATCATAGATATCTTTGGTGGAAAAACGTTATTAAGGTTTAAGAGCAAGCTACCCCAAGTATCCAAAAAGGATTATCACCAGGGTGGGGGAAAGCCCTAGCAGTAAGTGGTCTATCATAACTGCACAATAAATTCACATGAGATGTGTAGGAAGCTGGCTCTATATATACTATACCAAAGTAAGGTATAGTGTGCACAGAGTCCAGGGAGCCCCCAGAGGTATAGCAGAGGCTACATTAGGTATGTACTAACAGCCCTCTTTGTGGTGGTGTGGGTGAGCAGTTAGGCTTATCCAGAGGGTGTGTTAAGCATTTATTGTATTCGCTCACTCAAGGACTGATTACACACACTCAGAGACAGAATCCGGACCAATTGTGTAGGTATAAAAAAGGTATACTTATATTCTATTTTTAGAACCAAGCAGGACTTGGTACAGGTAGGTAAAATGCACTTTCAATTGTAAACCTTGTCACAAAAATGCAATTGGGAATGTATTTGTAATTGTTACAGGTTGGTATGGTTTCAAAAAACAGTTTAAATTACACAGTAATTATTTTTAGAATACTTTTTGATTACTTTCAGGTTACATCGACTACTTGGGGTGGTATGCCTAGATACTACACCGAGGGATCTCACAATACAAGGTAACTAAGATGTTTCTTAGTTTAAGGTATGGTTACTTTTCCTCCATACAAAACAGCAGTTCAACAGAACATTTTAGGCACAAAAACTCATAACATGGGATCCTATGGGAGAAAAATGGTTATCGGTTTTGCAGGTAAGTACTGGACTTACGAGTGGGAGTTTTGGGAGTTAGGACCAAGGTTCCCCAAGGTCTAGGTAGGCACTCAAGTTGCAGCAGCACTGGGACGGCCGGGTGCGGAGTGCAGGGGCACAATGTTAAACAATGGGGCTAAGGGGGCCTCCGGTTAGGGGCTGCTTGCGAGCAGGCCACTTGGGTGTTGGAGCAAAGTTACTGGGGTTAAGGTCAGCACTGCAGGAGCCTACGATCAGCACAGGAGCTTCACCACCAGTGGCACAGGGGCCGCCAGGTTCAGGGTGCCAAGAAGACGTCGGGGATCCCGTGGTTTCCAGTGGAGACCTTCGGTTCAGCAAGGTTGCTGCAGGCTCGGGCAGGGAGACTTCCTGAAGGTGACCACTGGCTGGAGAGGTAAGTTGGTTTCTTGAGGGATGCCTGGATACCATCAGTTGGGCCACCCAAGGCCGTGGGGCGTCGGGTGCACGGGTGTCTTTTGGCATCGGGTTTCTTTACCAGTTCCGGTCGCGGTCAGGGGGACCTTTCAGGTTGAGGCTGCAGGCATCGTCTTGAAGCTTGAGGGAGGTCAGGGATCACCAAATCCCAGGTCAGGATCGCTGGGGAGATCTCTTCGTGGTGTTGAGCCACTCGAACTCGGGCCATGGGCGTCGGGTGCAGAGTGGTGCAGAATCGCAGAGCCACCTGGATCTGGATTCTGTGGGTGAGCCTTGCTTTGAGCAGTTGGTGTCCTCTTCTTCCTGGGTCAGCACAGCTCTTTGGTCCTTCTTCTTTCTTCCTCGAATCTGAGGAGGCAAGGTTCAGGGTTGTCCCTTAATACTAAATTTAGGGGTGTTAAAAGGGGTGTGCAGGTCAGGACCAATGGGTCCCTTCCTTGGGGTGGGTACACCCCCTATTATGCCAACCTGCAGTGGGAGGGGGCATGAACCTCTCCTTAATTGGCTGAGTCTCCTCATCTTCAAAATGGATGGAAATGAGATGTGTGCTTCCCCTCGCCTCCCCCACCTGAGGGGTGGGGTTGGCAAAGGTGGGAAACCTCTCTTCCTAGCTTGGTTTTCACGCTGATTCTCCCTTACAAAGTGGGGGGCAGAACCGGTGGGAGCCAGATGCTGTGGGCAGCAAAAGGCAGGGACAGCTTCCAAAGGCGTCAGGCCTTTGAAGCTTCCCCTTTGTGGACCCAGCCCATCCTGGGGGAGGAGGCATGACACCTCTGCCCAGGATGGGCTTTGTTTCTGGACCCAGACAGAGGAGGTTCTCTACACATGGGTCCAGAAACCTGTCTGGTGGTGGCAAATGGCGGGCAGCCTTTCAGGAACCACACCGGGGTTGGTCGTTTTTGAGGGGGCATCTCCAAGATGCCCTCTGAGGGCATTTTACATTAAATCCCACACTGGCATCAGTGTGGGTTTAATGTGCTGAGACGTTTGCTACCAAACTTCCCTGATTTCAGTAAAGCCATTATGGAGCTGTGGAGTTTGCAATGACCAACTCCCAGATCATATACTCTTTATGGCTTTACTAACAATGTCTAAGAATGGACTTAGACACTGTAGGGTACAGGGCTCATACCACTGTACCCTCACCTGGGGGCTAGTGCACCCTGCTAGAGGGGTGACTTACCTAGGCCTCAGGCAGTGGATTGTAGGCATGGCACACAGGGATGTGTGCCCTATCGACTCTTCACTTTTATCTGCACCAGAACATGCAGTCTGCAATGGCAGTGTGTGGTTGTTAGGGTACAGGGCCTCAAAGGGTGGCACAATAGGTGCTGCAGCCCTTAGAGGCCTTCCCTGGTCACAGTGCCCTTGGTACCCATGGTACCTTTTACAAGGGACTTACCTGTGACCAGAGATGTGCCAATTGTGGGTACAAAGGTACAGTTTTGGGAAAGAACACAGGCCCCGGGAACCTGATTGGCAGGGACTCAGGGCACATCAAGTCAGGTTGCATCAGATGTCAGGCAAAAAGTAGCGGGTAACCATGCAAAAAGGGGCACTTTCCTACAAGATGCATGTTGCAAAATGCATGGCCAGGCATAAAAATAGGATTCAAAATATAACCCTTATGCCTAACTAAATCGTCAACACTGGGATTCCACCGAGTAGCGTAGGAATACCTGGTCACAAAGCACTTAAGCACCTGGTCAGATGTAGTAGGTGCTAAATAAATACTCATACCATAGTCGCATTGCACATATTTACGATTAGAGGCACCAAGAGATTACGCGGTTTGCCTAGAATCACATGTTTTGGTGAGCTTCCAAAAACAGATAGCAAGCTGGTTCAATAGGTTCCACTAGCTACATCTCCTCCTCCTAGTAGGAGAGAACACAGGTCCAACATCTGCAGGTGAACCAGCCAGTTGAAGTAGTCTGTATATTCTTCTTTAAAGTCTGATTTAGGCCCCTGTGGTCTGCACAAGACATTTGCTGTTTGACTATTACAAGTTTACTCCATGTGAGCCCCATGTGAAAGGGCCACTGCGTCACTCCATATGCCTGCTGTGAACCAGGCATAAGGATTTGACGCAGTGGCGTCCTAGAAGTGGCGTAGTGAAATCTCATAGATTTCACTGCGCCACTACTATGAGCCTTTTTGCGGGGGAACACCCACCCTGCATAATTTATACCTGACGCGGGTATAATGTAGTGCAGGAGTTTACAAAGTGACGCATCTGCCTAGATGCGTCACTTTATAAATATGGCGCAGTGTGGCGCATATTTTACGTCTCCGCAGTGTCACACAAAGTAACGCAACAGCGGCATAAAGGGTTCATAAATAAGGCTCTGAATTTCCTAGGTGATGTCCCCTCGCGCAGCAGGGAAACTAGCTGACCTATAATCCCAATCCTTGTCAGTACAGGCAGAGGTCGTGCTGAGCTTCTCTGCGCTGATGTACAGCTCAAGATTGACAATTTTGGGAGGATCCTTTTTTTATAATCTGTTTCCAAATACATGTGATTTAGTGTCTTAGGGCCTTATTTAAGTCCTGTAGGGTGGCCCGTTGTTCTGCAAGGACGATAGAGTAAATTACTCCATAGCCCTAGTGGAGGGACTGCCCACCAAATTTATAAATGACAGCTAAACTGTTGGTTCCTGTTAATGCATTTTCCTGTCTGAAGCAGGGCTCGATCAGCGGGACGGAGCCAAGTACCAAGCAGATTCCTTTTTTTATTTTTCAAAAAGAAAATCCCAAAATGGGATTTTGTTTTTGAAAATGAAAAATACAATGTTGTTGTCGTCATGTGAAGCCTCCCCCATGGCAAAGGGAGCATTTAGCTGTTTTCACTGCTCCTTACCGCCATCTAAATTAAGTGGGTGGAATGACAGGTTAGCCTCAAACAGCCCTTACTGCGCAGTGAAGTCGGAGGGGATTAATCACAGCGGAGACAGAGTATTCTCCGCCGTGATTAATCCTAACGTCTGCCCGCATATAAATTTGGCGGGCAGACTGCATTCTTGGCAGGAAGGATATTCTGTCGCCATTGCGATGCAGTATCCGTACAGCCAATAATTAAATCGGACCCTTAGACTTTGAAATTGATGTTGTGGGATGTGCCTACTTTGAATTGCCTGCTCCTCTGTCCTGTCCTTTGTTCAGGAAGCAGTCTGTCCCACAGGAGCTACTCCATTTTTGATAGTCCCACAACCCAGGCCATGGGAGTGATTAGAGGATCACAAATAGATGTCACCTGCACTGATACACACTTATCCAAAGGTTATCTATGCCCTCAGCCCTTTTCTTTATGATCCCCTTATCAGCCTCATCTCTGTCATGAGATGTGCTCAGGTCCCACTGACCTATGACCTTTTCAGAATCAAAGAACGCTTTTGAACTGCACAACTGTATTCCTCCAGTGTGTGTGTCTCCTACTCAGGTCTCAGGAATGCAGGCAGTCCACAAATCTGTCTGGAATGGCTTCTCCACCTCCACCTGCCTTCCTCAAGACCCTGGGCGTCCAAAATGTAACCCACAGGCCTCCATGTATAGTACCACTGACAGGCACACATACATCACAGCACACATAGGCACACATGCGCACTGCACGGCGCTACAAGCAAACACCATGTAGGCCAAGGGTGAGTTAAGCACACAGCAGCGGAACTTTACATGAGTGGACCGGTATGCCTCACTCCAGTGACACTGGTAAAAATGCCTTAAATCTTTGGTAAGGAGAATAGTGCTTAACCACTTTTGAGTGTAGTGCTTTTGGATGACTCTCCTGGTCCAACAAGACCCCAATCCGTGTCTGCCCATGACTAAAACTCAGCGTCATGGATGCACATATTGCCTTAGATGGGGCACTTAGGGCAGGGGTGCACACCCATCACCATGCGAGGGACTTTACTGTCCCAACACACATGTATTTATGTTTGGTCTAATACTTGTAAAACTCTTGTAATATGAAGGTTGCATCATATTGTATTTTAGCATGTGTGCACTGCTTTCTTACCCCTGATGAGTCGCAGAAGTGTTTTCTGGATGATCAAGTAAGTAACTGCAATGTTTGTGATGCTTGGTTGGGAAAATGTTGATTTGAGGTGTATGCTATGTGAAGGATGCCTGGTGTTGTGCCTGATGATCACACGAGTGCTCCACTCATATTGAAGTAGCCCTTAAAAAGTTAGAGGAGAGACAGTGTGGCCGATAAGATTGCAGTTTGCATATAAATAACAGTACAACTACTAGGCTGAAACCACAGACATCACACAAAGACTAACCCCTCCTGCCTTAACTGCAGTCCATTCTATAAAAATGTTAACTCAGACACCTGACCCTAGACTCGATGAGATATTACTATCTCTACAACAAGTCAAAGAGGACCTCCAAACTCTTCATGACTTGATTCTGCAACAAGCGAAGTCCACACGCTTCAAAGTAGATGCTATGACTTACCGCCACATCAACCACTCTAAACTCACACATCAGCGACATAAAAGCTCCCCGAATCAGGAGCTCCCCATATGGAGAACAGTACCTAACCTCAATGCCTCATCCCGTCCGGACAGAAGGAAAAACCCTCTATCATCGAAAGATCTAACTTCCCTACTCCATTCTTATGAGCACCCGGCTCCACCCCTTAATATTGCCCACAAGGATAATACACAGAAATTGTCCTTAATCCAATCCATCCCTTCCACGGCCTCTAGAGCATCAAGATACATTTCTAGAGGTATAGTTGAAAACAACCTCTTGCGAGTACCCATCCTAAACGAACCCAACACTACTCCTACCAAAGCCCGGCTAAGATGTCTTCTGCTAAACTGTAGGTCGGCCGTAAGACATGCTGCTGATATAGCTGACCTCATACTTACTAATGAGCCTGACCTTCTAATTTTAACCGAAACATGGCTAAATGAATCATCCACGCCCATCCTTGTCATACTAGTTCCCCCAAACTATCACATCACAAGACTAGATAGAATTGATAGGCCAGGTGGTGGTATTGCTTGCATACATCGGAACAACCTCTCTGTGAACCGCTCCAACTCCCCGGTTCTTTCTTCCTGCGAATACCTATGTTTAGACATCACTAATAACAACAAACCAATATGTTCACTACATTCATTTTACCACCCACCAGGGAATAACCTCACCTTCATCAAACACTTCATGGATATCCTAGCCACAAATGTCGGGCAACAAAACATTCAAATATTCCTGGGGGACTTTAACCTCCACTGGAATGACCCGGAGGACCCAGAGGTCAATATCCTCAAATCTTTCCTATCCGACCTCAACCTATCCCAAATCTGTGACAGCCCCACCCATGAAAAAGGCTCAACCCTCGATCTAGTAATTTCCAAAGAGGACTCCACCCAGCTTGAATCGATCCTCCCCTATGAATGGTCTGACCATCACATCATCACTTTCCATATCAATCAGTTAAACCACTCTCTGTCCAACCCACAAGAACGAAAATGTGGAAGAGGAACCTAAAAAACATCGGTCCCGACTTACTCGCAACCTCTAGTCCTAACTTCATGCTTCCACTGTAAGGGTTAGGCGAGGTAAATGATCTGACTAATCACTACTTCCACTCTATGAATATGGTATTAGACAATTCAGCTCCCCTACAACTGAAAAGAGTCGCCACAAAAGACTGAAAACCATGGTATGATGGTAGGCTAAATGAAGACAGAAGATCACTAAGAGTAATTGAACAACAATCGAGATCGGCACCATCCTCTGACCACCTCAAGTTACTAAGAAGCACAAGAAACTCTTATTACAGAAAGATTAGACGATCAAAAGCAGACTTTTTCAGTAAACAATTAGACCAAGCCAAGAATCGTCCCAAAAGGCTATTCGAACTAATCAAATCTCAATCTAAGGGTCTCTCCCACTCCCCTCAAGTTAATCCAGATACACTGCCCAATTGCGACAAATTTGCCTCCTTTTTCACAACAAAGACAGAAAACATAAAGACAGACCTGCTTAACGATCTATTATCTCATACCGACCCTCACAAGATCTCCTCACTGACCCCGCTTGTGACCCCTATTAGTGGATCTGCAAAGTTCGACCTCAAAAACAACGCATCCTGGGCCTCCTTCAACACCTACAGCGAAGAAACTAGCCTAAAAACGCTCACGGCCCTGAATCCCTCCAATCACTTCACTGACCCTCTCCCAGCAAACCACCTGAAAGACTTCATCCCAATGCTAGTGCCTCTATGGACGAGGATTATAAACACCTCTCTCCTGTAAGGAACCATCCCTGACATCCTTAAAGCAGGCCAGGTATCCCCCATCTTAAAGAAGCCATCGGCGGACCCGTCAGACCTGAATAACTATCGCCCAATATCCAACATCCCCACCCTGGCCAAACTGCTGGAAAAATGTGTTCACATGCAGCTTAGCAACCACATAGACCACTTCAACCTGCTCGATCAATTCCAAACAGGTTTCCGTGCAGGGCACAGTACCGAATCAGCCATGACCTACATAATAGATGATGCATTAAAAGTCCTGGACCAAAACAAAGCCTGTCTACTAATCCTGCTTGACCTATCCTCGGCCTTCAACACCGTCAAACACGACAACTTACTAGATCTCTTGAAACACAGAATGGGTCTATCTGGATTGGTCCTAAACTGGTTCACCTCCTTCCTTCAAAATAGAACACAAAGATTCAAGGTCAATCAATCCTTATCCAAGCCCACTTCAGTCACCTTAGGAGTACCACAGGGATCATCCCTCTCCCCTACACTTTTTAACCTGTTTATGGAACCACTCACCATTCTTCTCAGCTCCTCGAATGTCCACTATCACATGTACGCAGACGACACACAACTTTACATAAAGATCCACTCACTTGAGGACATCAAATCTCTCAATTCAACTCTCCAAGAAACGCAGACCTGGTTGGCCAATAACCACTTAAAACTAAACACACTCAAAACCGAATTCCTCTTAATCGCTCCCCCCAGCCAATCAACCATCATCCTCGAGTGGATGCAACACCTAACAGCACTCAAAGGTCAACCTCTCATCATCGGCTCTGCGAAATCGCTGGGAATAACTCTGGACAATAAGCTAAATATGCAGAAACACATCAGCGCCTCGACTAAAGGAGCAGATTTTCAGATGAACACCCTGAGAAGATTGAAACCCTTCCTGCCCGCAAATGACTTCAAACAGGCAGTTCAAGCTCTAGTAATCCCCAGAGTGGATTATGGAAGTGTCGCTCTCTGCGGCCTTCCCAGATCGACGACGGCCCCTCTAAGAGCCTCAATCAACGCAGCTGCTAGACTCATCACAGGCTCTAAAAGAAACTGTCACATCTCCCCTGACCTTTGTTCTCTCAACTGGCTACCTTTTCAGGCCAGAATCCATTTGAAAATAGCCTGTATGACGCACAAGGCATTACACCACAAAACCCCGAGATACCTAGCTGAGAAATTGGTACTATCAGGTGGTAACAGAACCACCAGGATCTCCTATAATCTTCTACTGAAACCACAACGATTTACCAAGAAAAAACATACAACCGGACCTTCTTAGGATTGGCGCCCAGGATTTGGAATGCCTTGCCCCCAGAAACGAGACAGAACCCATCCACGGCATTTTTCAAAAAAGAAGTGAAATAGATTTTCTTGGCCAAACTCACCTGAACTACGTATACTTGCTAGTTTGTAATAGCTACTACTTTTGTATTATTATAACCTATACTATTGCTATGTGTATTTCTGTCACCTATATTTGCCATGTAAAGCGCTCTGATACCCGCAAGGGTCTTGTTCGCACTATATAAAACCTTCAAAATAAATAAATAAAATCATGTTTTAGTGTACAGTCCAAAACGTACTGCTTTTCGGAATATCTAAGTAATTGCTCATTATCCTTGACCGCCTGGATGGTCTTTTAGATCTTGCATGACTGTAATGAGAAAGAGCACTCCCCAATGTGATTTTTTCAGGTCTCACTTGAGACAGCGAATGGGCGGTCGCTTGCAAAACATATTGTTAGCTCATTGGGACTTAGGGCCCACCCATTGCTTACCATTGTTTGGCTATATAGTCACTCTCATTTCCTTGCTTTTCTTTGGTTGGCTAATGCTGGTTCTCCTCTTATTTGTATTTTTGTCTCTCCCATGCAGCATGGCCCAAGTACTGCTTCCTTTCCAAGTGAGTGGCCTTCTGCTGCTTGTTCTTTCATGACGGGGATACTTTTTTCTTTTGTGCAAGCACTCTATAAGAGTGCATGTGTTTATAATCCATCTCTTCCCTTCCTGTTCCCCCTCTCTACCACTCTGAGTTTTTTTTTAATAAGGTGAGTAATCAGCCCAAGGGCATTGGAGCACTTTACATAGCCACCAAATTACATTACAGATTCATTTTATTTTTGTTTTGTTTTTTTATTGCATTAATGGTTGTCCCCTCACTCCTCTTGCATTGTTGCTTGCTCACTCCCTCCTTAATTTGTTGCTGGCCCACGATGTGTTGTTTCCCCCTCCAACCCTCCTGTCCTACACTGTATCACTTTTTTGCTCTCCCTCACTCTTATCTGTGCTTCCAGCAGTCCCCCCCACCCCGATAGGAAAACAAAAACTTTCATTAAGTCAGTAGGTCTCGCCTTTAGAACTTATTGGGCTTGTCATTGTTATTATTCATGTTGCACAGCAGCGTTGCAGTTGTGAAGCATGGCTGAAAGTTATTATTCTAAAAACGTCCAATTACTAGCCCTGGTCGTGTCTAGCACTTCGATTATTGCTGGCGGGAGGGCGAGCCAAAACCATCTAAACCCTCCGTGTTGAACCAAGATGCCTCTACCCAATATTCCTGTCAGCAAGGTCAAAACAAGCGCTATGATGTGGCTAGCGCAGGCTGGGTCATAGCATTTTTGTATTTGAAAACTCTCAGCCATACTGCACAGCAGCCATGCTGCTGGGCAACATGGCTAAAAACAGTCACAAAGCCAATAGCTTGCATAGGTGAAACCTATTGGATTTGCCAATGATTGCTTTACATGAGATGTGAATAAGAGTAGGCCATACTTGGTCAGAGTTTTCTCCTTTAACTGTATTTTCTAAGTTTAGATTGTAAGAAGATGGCCGTGCTACATGAATCATCCAATGAGTGGTGCAGCGAACCTTGGATAAGATTATTCTTGTAACTCGTAGCCAGCGCAGAGTGTGGAGGCTTGTGTAATGTGGTTGTGTCTGCAAGGTTTAGCACTTGTCTGGCTGTGGTGTACTAGATTCAATGTAATCAGCCAATTAAATGCCTAGAGCCTTGACTGTAGCCTTGCCCATTCGAATAGTTAAGAAGTGAAAGCATAACAGCTATGAAGGAATGGACCACATGTGAGGAACCCTAAGGGGCTTATTTACAAGCCCATTGAGCCGCTGGTGCATCACTTTTTTTGACGCACTGGAGGCACAATAGACTTGCCCATATTTACAAGGCCATCTAAAGTCACCCTGCATGACTTTTCATGGCCTTGTAAATATGGGCTCTATTTACGCATTACTGTGCTTGAAAGGGGTGTTCCATGGGTGTTGCTGTGGGTGTTCCCACGCAATATCCATGGAACTTAGCATTCCCAGATTTTCAACATTTTTGAAAACTGGGAATGAGTCAGAATCCTACGCCTCCCCAGGGGAGGCGTAGAAATTCTGGAACGAGGAGAAATGCTTTTATTTCGCCTCATGTTTCCTCTTTCTATGCGTGCTGCATTTTGCAGCACGCATAGAAAGAGGAAAATGCTATTAATGGTTGTTTTTGTGCAGGAAGGTGTCCCTTCCTGCTCAAAACAATAATCCCTGCAGCCCAGGCACCCTTGCAAAATGTTGCAAGGCTGCCCGCACAGGCACATGGCAGCCAATTGTGCGCCAGCAGAGGGGAAAGCACAGGAATTCTTCATATTGTTGTTAATACGACTCATCCTGGTGCTTGGAAAAGGACACAGCATGGCGCAGCTAAATGACTTGCAGCACAAGCTGCGTCATTTTCTTGTAGATGAGGCCCTAAGTGAGCAAAACTATAGGACTGCATTTTCATGTGGTTAAGGAGCAAATTAACACTAATTGTATGCCGCAACTTTGATTGTAACATCATAAATGAAGTCAAATAAAGCATTATGAATGACTCCATTGATGACTTTACTGGTTGCCATGCCTCACTACATCACATGTGGCTTAACCAGTGGCATGATCAATTTCCATCAATAACCACATCATATGTGATATCAGCAAGGCTATTATCACAGACGTATTTCCGGGAGGTGTATGGGGGGTGTCACAACACCCCCCAGCTAATTTTAACTTTGTCGGTCTGGCCTGGCAATGACAGTCTAATCAGCTGTCTTCAGCAACAGTGACACCAAGATCACTGTTGCTGTGGATTGGGTAGAGGAGGGCGAGCCAGAATATTAATGAGGGGGGGGGTAGAGTCACAATTGAGCAAAGGGTCGGACTTGGCTCTAACAGCCTGGGCACAAGCTGAGACATGAAATTATTTGCCTTTTAATTCATTAAATAATAATCATGTAAAAATATGATAAAGTCGCGTTCAAAAAGAGTATTTCCTTAACATCTGGATACGCTTCAACTTAGGGGTCGATTCCGATCCCGGTCGGAGGCGCACCTAATACCATTCGGCCGGGAAAAAAGCCAGGCGAATGCCTGTTTCCCGACCGATTCGCACATACGTCCGAACGAGCAAGTACGATGCGCACAACTGCCCAAATCCCGACCCAGTCGTACTCACCCAATACAGGTCCAGTTCTCCGACCGATGCGGATCCGGAAACGCAGAATCGAGTCGCACGGAAGCCAAAATGCAGCCCCGTCTGGCCGGACAAGTAGGATGCGCTTTCCGTACGCGCCGAACCTGTCGCTACGCACGGCACGTCAAAGCACCCAGGAGAGGCGCACATAAGCTCCGATTCGCGCCACAACACGATCCACGGCTACGAGACGAACACGCCAGCGACGAGGACGAGGCGAAGCAAAGAGAAAGACGAACGAGACGAACCAACCATGAATCCCTTCGTGCCGATCCTACCAATATTCTACATCTATTACCGGAACAGGCACGGACGCGTACGGCGCAGAAGGTAAGTCAGACACCAACCACAAAAACAAACTACACGTACCCGACATATCACACACACACACAGAGGGATGCAGAAATTACTTACACCAGCAACAGCAGCACCATAGGGGCGGGATGGCCATCACCAATGCCACATATACACATAGGGGCCTGGATGCTAACAACTAACACCACCCCTACCCAGGGGGTGCTAGATGCCTACCACTACTACCACCTCTACCCATGGGGGCTGGATGCCTGTCACTACTACCACCTCTACCCATGGGGGGCTGGATGCCCACCACCACTACCACCCCTACTCAGGGGGTGCCAGATGCCTACCACTACTACCACCTCTACCCATGGGGGGCTGGATGCCTGTTACTACTACCACCTCTACCCATGGGGGGCTGGATGCCTGTCACTACTACCACCTCTACCCATGGGGGGCTGGATGCCCACCACCACTACCACCCCTACTCAGGGGGTGCCAGATGTCTACCACTACTACCACCTCTACCCATGGGGGGCAGGATGCCTGTCACTACTACCACCTCTACCCATGGGGGGCTGGATGCCTGTCACTACTACCACCTCTACCCATGGGGGGCTGGATGCCTGTCACTACTACCACCTCTACCCATGGGGGCTGTATGCCTGTCACTACTACCACCTCTACCCATGGGGGGCTGGATGCCCACCACCACTACCACCCCTACTCAGGGGGTGCCAGATGCCTACCACTACTACCACCTCTACCCATGGGGGCTGGATGCCCACCACCACTACCACCCCTACTCCAGGGGTGCCAGATGCCTACCACTACTACCACCTCTACCCATGGGGGCTGGATGCCTGTCACTACTACCACCTCTACCCATGGGGCCTGGATGCCTGTCACTACTACCACCTCTACCCATGGGGGCTGGATGCCTACCACTACTACCACCTCTACCCATGGGGGGCTGGATGCCTGTCACTACTACCACCTCTACCCATGGGGGGCTGGATGCCTGTCACTACTACCACCTCTACCCATGGGGGGCTGGATGCCCACCACCACTACCACCCCTACTCAGGGGTGCCAGATGCCTACCACTACTACCACCTCTACCCATGGGGGGCAGGATGCCTGTCACTACTACCACCTCTACCCATGGGGGGCTGGATGCCTGTCACTACTACCACCTCTACCCATGGGGGGCTGGATGCCTGTCACTACTACCACCTCTACCCATGGGGGGCTGGATGCCCACCACCACTACCACCCCTACTCAGGGGGTGCCAGATGCCTACCACTACTACCACCTCTACCCATGGGGGGCAGGATGCCTGTCACTACTACCACCTCTACCCATGGGGGGCTGGATGCCTGTCACTACTACCACCTCTACCCATGGGGGGCTGGATGCCTGTCACTACTACCACCTCTACCCATGGGGGGCTGGATGCCCACCACCACTACCACCCCTACTCAGGTGGTGTCAGATGCCTGCCACTACTACCACCTCTACCCATGGGGGGCTGGATGCCTGTCACTACTACCACCTCTACCCATGGGGGGCTGGATGCCTGTCACTACTACCACCTCTACCCATGGGGGGCTGGATGCCTGTCACTACTACCACCTCTACCCATGGGGGGCTGGATGCCCACCACCACTACCACCCCTACTCAGGGGGTGCCAGATGCCTACCACTACTACCACCTCTACCCATGGGGGCAGGATGCCTGTCACTACTACCACCTCTACCCATGGGGGGCTGGATGCCTGTCACTACTACCACCTCTACCCATGGGGGGCTGGATGCCCACCACCACTACCACCCCTACTCAGGGGGTGCCAGATGCCTACCACTACTACCACCTCTACCCATGGGGGGCAGGATGCCTGTCACTACTACCACCTCTACCCATGGGGGCTGGATGCCTGTCACTACTACCACCTCTACCGATGGGGGCTGGATGCCTGTCACTACTACCACCTCTACTCATGGGGGGCTGGATGCCCACCACCACTACCACCCCTACTCAGGGGGTGCCAGATGCCTACCACTACTACCACCTCTACCCATGGGGGGCTGGATGCCTGTCACTACTACCACCTCTACCCATGGGGGGCTGGATGCCTGTCACTACTACCACCTCTACCCATGGGGGGCTGGATGCCCACCACCACTACCACCCCTACTCAGGGGGTGCCAGATGCCTACCACTACTACCACCTCTACCCATGGGGGCAGGATGCCTACCACCACCAACAACACCCCCACTCACAGGATGGCTAATGCATGACACAACAAGCACACACCAACATAAGGAATGCAACAAAAAGACATCCCCCCCCAACACCATGACAAGCGTGTGTAGACTGTGTCAAATGCCTGGGGCTGCATGCAGGGGGGCACTTGTTGTGCCCCCTTGAAATTGTAGCTCTGTTCCTGCACGGTATGGCATGCACAACATGGTGCATGCCACACTGTGCAGGAATGTGCTGCAGGCGCTGTGACGGCAGCGGTCTGCTTTCAAGGCTCTCCTATGAGACTTAAACAGCCGCTGCAGTGAGACCGCCACAGCACCGCCTTCCCGCCATGGATTAAAGTCAGAATCCGGCAGGCAGGCGGGCGCACCACAGGCTTAGCGGTCCTCCTGTGGGCACAGCGGTGGTGGACCCACAGGAGGGCCGGCAAACTCGTAATCAAGCCCAAAGTCAAAATCCAACTATATAGAGGGAGTTCCAGAAGCTAAAGTTAAAACTTTTATGCACTTAAGTATTCCGTTTGACTCTGCATTAACCTCGGGCCATAAGGACTCAACAACTGCACGAAGCCATAGAATCAGTATTTGGTTTTTGTTCCTAAGCTGCACCATAAACTGGTCAAAGAGATACTACAAATTTACAAGAGCAAATGTATGTCTGTGAGCCAATATGGGGTTGGTGTATTTTTTTAAGTTCAAGAAAAGGTTTATTGAAAAGATTAATATGATCATAAAAACAATACTTCGTATACATAGTTATTTGTTGATACATAGATACATGAAGATGTAATAAAGAATAATAATGATTTATGATATCCATTAAAATAGTAAAAAGGATAAGATAGAAAATGATAAGAATACAATATAATCAAAGGTCCACAAAAAGCGTAAATAACAGTACAGGTAAGGAAGTTTTCCTCACAGTATCATCTAGGAAATGTGTGAGTGGGCCCCACAGGTGGGATCGTTTAGTAGCAAGAGAGATAGGGTGAACAAGTGCTGTATCAAGGCAGTGATTATGACATACAGCATACCACCAAGCTAAATAGGACAATTTAGAGGAGTCTTTCCAATTTTTTGATATTTGCTGAAAAGCTACAGCTATTAACAAATCAATAAGTGGTAGCTGGGAATGACTTGTTTTCCAGTCCGATGTTAAACTACCTAGGAAAATGTTTGTGAGAGAGAGGGGAATTGTGGTGTGAAAGATAGTGTTAATTTGGTGCCAGACCTGTTTCCAGAATATAAAAACATGTGGACAAGTGAATAGCATATGACGAAGATCAGCGTCAGCCTGGGAACATGTCCAGCAAGTGTTGAGATTCGTGTTATGTATTTTGTGTAAGTATGTGGGGGTAATAAACAATCTATTGTAAATAAAGAAGAGTGTTTGTGTTGTACTGGCCGCTCTGGACAATTTCCTGAGTTTCGTCCAAATTTTGTTCCAAAAAGAAATGGGCCAATTCGTTCCTAGATCGGATTCGCACGAAAGTTCCACTTTGGTTTTGTCCCGTATCTCAGGAGGTACCATTAAACGGGCATAAATGGTGGACGCTTTGGGGTTTATGTGCAAAAGGTTATGCCAAGGGAAAAGGGGTTGGGAGGGCGAGGAAGGTGAAGATTTGAGTTTAGTGTAAGTATCAAGTATTGAGCTCTGCAAGGTCAAAAATTTAGTTTTAAAGGAAGAAGGTAAATGATAAAGAGTTTGTAATTGCGTGAATTGAATGGGTGAGCCCTGATCTAAAAGTTGATGAACCCAGATTAGACCTTTGTTTCTCCAAACCTTCCAATATATAGGTTTCCTATTAAGTAGGATTTGTTTATTGTGCCAAATCGTGGAATTGAGAAAAGTGTCTAAATTATGTACCGTTAAGTGGGGTGCAGTGGATAGTAGTTTACAGGATTGCTTAATTATGGGAGTAGAGAGCTTTTGTGGTTTGCGGGTAAAGGAGAGATATTCTTGAAATGAGAAGGAGCTAAAAATTAGGTCTCGAGATCCACCCAGAGAGGTTTATCCTCAGATTGGTTAGTGATCCAATTCGATAGTTGTCGTAACTGAAAGGCTTTGTGATAATTGGAGAAATGGGGGAAATTGACACCGCCTTCAGATTTTGGTCTAGTTAATTTGTGTAAGGCCATTCTTGATTTTTTAGCGTTCCATAAAAAAAAAGTCAAAATAGAGTTAATCTTTTGAAAGAATTTAGATGGGATGGACAATGGAATGTTAGAAAGGATATACAAAACTATCGGAGTCAACATCATTTTGATTGTCAAGACGGCCCCACCAAGAAAGTTGGTGTATTTTGATGTTGAAATTTTATAGAAGGTAGAGAACCAGTTATAGGCAGATAACTAGCCATTCCCCAAGGCTCCTCAACATATATGCATATTCCGAGGTGCGACTGAGCTATTTGAAAGAGGTGATTAAAGTACGGCCATGGGTATTATGACTTGCAATCTGTCGGAAATAGGGAACCAGCTTCCCAAGGGCAGTCATCTATGGCTGCCTAATTCTAAACAAAAGCAATCTCTTGGCTAAACTATGTGAAGCAGTCATTCAATACTCAGTGGATCTCTGAGTTTTTTTCAAATCCTGAGTGTCTAGGTACTACATCAAAAGATATTAAGCGCCAGTTTTCCACTCACTGTGAGAAAGTGCACAGTATGAGGACAAAAAGCATGCAGTCGGTAGTTTCATATTTAGTTTTATCGACTACAACCGGGGCGGAGCCTTAATTAGATTTATTACGGAACCCCAACGCAGATTCTATCTTACTTGTCACAGAATTAACACTTTGCGCTTTCTGTTTGCATTTCTAATGTATGAAACTTGATTTGCAAATCTTCTTTAAAGTCCTTGTACTAACTCCTCTCGACAAAGCACTTCACACTTTATGCTATTTTGCTCCATCTACAGCACTTACCGAAAACGTTTCTTGGCCCCAGTTTTACGAGCTGCCAACGTTATACAGCACAAAATTGCTCTGATATTTTTACAGCAACTGGGGTCAAAGCACCCGTTATACAGGGATCAATTGCATCAGGTGCACTAGGAAAATTAAGAAAATATGAAGTTGGTTATTGTTCTTCTAGATCTGCTTAGAAAATGTTGTTGTTGCCCCTGGTTTAAACTATCTGATTTTATGGTTGCTGGTATATCTTTATTTTAATTGTGTATATAGTGCTTTTATGTTTTTAATGCATGTATTTATTGTCCTGTACTTTTATGGCTTTTATAGCTGAATAAAGATTAATGAGCTGAACTGTCAAGAACATTGTGGTGAATATTTTATTACATACTCTAAATGAACTCAGAGAAGTCCAGCATGAAGCACCTGACAATGACAAGGAAGGATGGGTTACAGCAGGATGCAGCAAAGATGAGAATAGTACCTGGATTTCAAATGACGGGAGGCTAGTGTTGCCCGATTCACTATTACTTTCTATGGGGCAACACTTCCATGGTCCTTCCCATGTGGGGAGGAATAGAATGAACTGTACCTTTCAGAGGTACTTGTTCAACACTCATTTCAGGTCCATGGTTGAAAATTTGTGTCTGTGATGTATTACATGCCAGCAGTCAAAGGCCGGTAAGAAGACAGTTGTGACCATGAGTCACATAGGAAAGTTAGGCGGCCCTTTATCTCGCATTCAGGTTGATTTCGTTGAGATGCCTGTTTGTAAGGGCCCGAGGTACATACTAGTCTCCCTTTTCCTTGCTGGGTTGAGGCATACCCGACTAGTAGGAGTGACAGTCCCACTGTGGCCAAATTATTGTTGAGGTAATTGATCCCTTGTTTTAGCATGTCTGTTTCGTTTGAATCAGATGGTGGTTATCTTTTTAAAAATAATGTAATGGAGTTATGTGCCTAGCTTTGGGCACCGATTAGAAATTCCATTGCAGTTATAGACCAAATGCATTAGGAGTGGTGGAACAGGTCAACTGTGTGGTGAATACAGATTCACCAAAGTATGTGCCTCCACCTCACTCAAATGTCCCAGTGCACCGCCACTTGACTCAGATACACACCAAACAAAGGAACAGGACTCTCCCTTCATGAGGTGCTGCTGGGGAGGGCCATGCAAATCCCTGCTGTACCTGCAGCTGCACTTGTGAACATCACAGATTACATTGTTCTTGAGTATTGCAGAGGTTTGGCCAATGTGGTGCATTGTTTGTTTCATCAGGTCAATTTCGCAACCCCATCTGCGGTACAGGGACAGTGTCACAACCTCAAACCTGGAAATTGGATCCTAGTGAAGAAGCATGTGAACAAGAACTGTCTGGAACCTCGTTGGAAATGCCTTCACCAGGTTATCCTTGTGGCCAACACTACTGTGAAATGCGCAGTATTGCTACAGTGGGATCATGCGTTACACACGAAGAGGGTGAGACAAGCTGATAAAGCAGTGGTGACAACAGCCAGCGGTTTACCGAGCCAGACCCCAATCAGACGTGTGTAGGAGAGGACAGAAGTGTGTAGGAGAGGAATCTCAAGTTGAATCTCTGCAAGATGGGTACATGGAAGTGCAGTCTGAACAAGCCCTAGAGCTATGGGGAAAGATCAAGGTAGAGAAACTCAAGAATCTCTCCTCAAGGGAAAGACAAAGATCTAAACTCAAGCTCAGCCTATCCAGATTTCCTGGTGAATGCTGGTTTGCTGTAGGAGGCGAAGATCATCGAGGTGAAAACGATCCTCAACCTGTGACAAATGAAGTGAGGATACCTGCAGTTTTCGAAAGCAGACTTGAAAAAGAAAGTTAGCGCTGTTAATCAGAGCCAGTCGTAATCACTTCAAGTGGAAAAGTAGCCAGGAGGTGCGGCAGAAAGAAAGAAAATATTGAAAAGTGTTCTAAAACCCGACACAATTGAAGAAGAAGTAAAGGAGCAAGTAGAGCATGGTGACTGTGATGATGAATGACCAAAAGTCAAAAGACCAAAGAGACTGAAGATGCCTAACAGAAAGAATACAGGTCCTGAATGGTTTCATCTAGTTTGTGTACAGCAAAGTGAGCAGTTAGATGAAGGAACCATCGATTTGGCGGATTGTAAATTCATCTTTGAAGATCCTCCATGAACTGAGAGACACCCGTTCCTGGATAGCTTCCTGGTGGAATATTTAACTGAGATTCGAACTGGGATGTTGAAGTTAAAGTCTGTTTTGTTTTGTACCTTAGGTTTAGAAGATATTAGGTTTCCTTAGGTATTCATCTGAAGATTTAGGATTTTCATTTTAGGTGTCGGGTTGAAGAGAGTAGGATTCCTTTCCTGAACTAACATTAACTATATGTACTGAAACTGTTATTGGGACCTTGAGAGATTCTTGATTTTTGATTTTGTATTAGAAGTTAGATTTTTATTTTTACTGAGTGTTTTTGTAGAAGAAAAATTGCAAACGGCAAAGGAATTGCTGAAAAATGTTTACTATTAGTCTAGTGATTATTATATTGATATTTATAGTAGACTATCTCGTGAGAAATAACACTGCAGTTGGCTATACTTCACCCAAAATAAAAACCAACCAGACCTTAGAAGGTGAGATAATTAAATCAGATATTAAATGACTGCATAGAGATAACTCTGTAGGACATTTTAGAGAAAATGTTTATTCTAGGTTATTAGATGATTACTTAAAACTTACGGAAGCACATGATTGCTATATCTGCATCTTTTTGCCTGCATCTCCTGCTAGGATGATGACTTACCACCATATTCCATTGGCCTATGCCCTAACCTGTTTTGTATTTATAAACTTGTTTTATCAACAAGATTAGATTTTCTGAAACTGTATCTTTCAAATTTTGATGTCCTCCAGAGTGTGTGCCTCTTGTTAGGGCCTTGTGTACTCATTATGGAAGCAAATGCAAAAGCCTCTGGAATATGTCTGGATACATTGCACACATTACTCAAATTTCCAAACTAACAATGATGATAATAAATTTACATGTTGATTAAATTAAGGCGAGAAGGACTTTGCAGAAGAGTTCAATGAGTGTATGGTGAGATTTAGTGAAAAAGTTGAGGATGGGAAGTAGACGGAGATAGATAAGGAAGAAGAGAAGATTGGAAATTCGAAGGCGCATTCGAAACTTAGGGCCAGATGTACTAACATTATGAACAGTGATTTCCTGATTGCGATTATCTCTGAATAGCAATTGGGAAAGCGCTATTACTGATGTATGTTATCCTTTTTAAATTTTTTTTTTAGAGGTTCCCAGTGGGTTGTAAATCAACCTACCTCATGAATATTAATGAGGTAAGTGACAATTTGAGACCCATTAGGAATGATATCCATTACAGGGACGGCGGCCTGCTGGAGTCAGCAGACCACCATGTCTGTGATTGCTTTTTAATAAAGCAATCTTTTTAAAAGTTTTTTTTTTAAAAATGAATCCCGTTTTCCTTAGAGGAAAACGGGATGCGTTTAAATAAAGAAAATTAAGCATTTAACATACATTTTTTAAGAGTAGGCAGTGGTCCAGGGGACCACTTCCTGCTCTTAAAAAAAAATATTTTTTTATATTCTCAAAGGCAGAGGGGTCCCACAGTGACCCCTTTCCATTTGCGAATGGGTCATCACTACTTTTAAATTGGTGGTAAAGTATTAATGTTTTAAGACCGGAATTCGGTTGCAAAACATTACTACATACTGCAAATTGGTATTTGGAAGGGATGCCCTGAACACGCCTCTTCCAAATACCGAATCGCAAATGCAAATTACGATTCGGTAACAAGTTAACGAAACGCAATTTGCCTTTTGTAAATTAAAATAAGCTTTTTTGCAGTCAGAAATGGTTGAAGTCTGTGAATCTGGCCATTTACGACCTCAAAAAACATTTGAACACCTGGCCCTAGTCCTCATATAGCAAAGAAGGGAAAAATGTGTATTATACAGGAAAAGAGACAAAATTAAACTTCAGAAGTAGTGGGTTGGAGTGAGTGTGAGGAAAGTTATGTGGCAAATAATGATTTTGACTGGATGAGAGCCTGTTTTTAGGGGGATCTTATATGTATGTAGAAGAACTGCCTATTTTAAACTGCCCCTTAACTGGGTGAGGCTCTCCTATTTAGGCTTAGTGTTTCCTCGTGGTATCACATGGATAAGCTGAGTGTTAAGTATAATAAAATTGTGCAGAGAGAGAGAGAGAGAGATGCATGGCTGGGCAAATGGTAGAGGATATATTTTGTGCCATGATTCCTACAGTTGGTATATCTTTTAATGATATGAAGATTAGACGATTGGGGGATAAATTGGATACTAACACAGCAGGTGCTCTTACAAGCATTAACAAAGAATGCGAGCTATGGTTGTGCAGAATAGATTTGCTTTAGGTATATTTTTAAGAAAAGAGGGCAAGTCTGCCGCATGTCGAAGGTGCAACGATGCTGCATGTATGTGCCTGATAACAGTAATCATATTAACAGATATGTTGGTAATATTACTAACTGTACGTGTGAGGTAAAAATTATTTAAAAACCCGGTGCCTGGGAAACAGTTAGTTTATGGGTTGGTGAGATTGGAAAAGCATTTTTAAGGGTTTTTGAATAGTTTGGTAACCTAGGTGAAGGCATTCTCAGTTGGATAATTACCCCTGTAATATTTGTTTTATTTTGCGTAGTAGGTATCAGATGCCTTATGCTGAAGGGAAGCCTGAACTATGGAAGTACTGAGAAGTTGTCAGCAATGAGCGGAAATAAACTAAAATGGTTTGATTTTGAACTAGACCACATCCAATCTGTGTTCTTTGATGAGACGAAGGAGCTGGAGGAAGCCCGACGCAAGAAATTGAAATCAGAGAAAATTGTAATGAAGAGGTAGGTAAATGATGAAGTGGTGTTCTAATGATTTCAAATGTCATCGAGGGGCATTGATGTAGCATTTTTATAAAATGTATGATTGTATTAACATGATATAATTAACACATAATTAATTTGAGGCATTCTACTGAGAGAGTATTTATATATTGAAAATGTATGCCTCGATTTCAAAATGGTTGTTGCTGTCTTTCCCTTGTATGCAGTCATGTTTCTGTCATGCGTTCAATGTATAATTGATATTTTGTAAACAATGTTTTAAAACACAATGTCATTTTTTCATGTATAACATGATGCTTTGGTTTCATGCTTTCTCACCTATTGGGACCACTATGTGATTCTCATTCTCTTGAGAACTTCACCTTGATGTGTAGCGATATTTGTACTAATCATAAGGTATCACAGGAGCACGGGGTATTGGAACTAGATTATGAGAATCCGTGGGATAGTGCTGACAAATTAGATTTTAAACTATATTCTAACATGATTGGATTTCCAGACCTTTGGACATTCATACCAAATGTATCATTCTTATTATATTTCACCCAATAAAATGAGCCATAGCAAGACAGTGTTGGGCTCACTCTCCCCTGATCTTTAAACTGCGACCTTTGGTCGGTGTGATCTCTGGTCTATGACTTATTTAGTTGAGCTGAATTATACTCTGTTCTGCTATTTTATGATTTGCATTCCATTCTGACCTTTATGCTTTGAAAGGGGTTGGGGGTCGTGCAGCCCCCTCCCCTACTCTTATTGGGCCCTGGGAACTTCATCCCCCTGGGCAAATTTTGTAGGTTTTCTTTTTGATTTTGTCCCCAGGGGTTGTCATTTTGGGTCTGCCACATGGGGCCTAGGGTGTCAGGGTATCCCTACCATCCCCTTTATATATTTTTTTAAAACATGTTCAGTACAGGGGACTAAGTCCCTGAGTCCTGTAATGTCTGCCAGCAACATTTTCCAGATGTTGCTGGCAGCCAATCAGAGCGCTCGCTCCCACAAGAGTCTGATTCCTGTGGGAGCGAGATGACACTTGCAGCGCCAACCATCCAGCAATACAGTTGTTTTTGAGCCTTAATCCCTCAAAAACTGCTGAATGGATTTACACCAAATCACAAAATACTCAATCTGCGTACCAAGATCTTATTTCCTGTCGAATTCGGTGTAATTCCATTCAGCAGTTTTTGCTGTAGCCTGTCTTAAAGAAGTCCATGAAAAATGCATTGGATTTTGCTTTTTCAGACCCCCTTTTTTCTCGGCCCCTGCTTGACCCTGACACTTTCCATGCACATACTAGTCAAAAACAAGCACCTTTTTGGAGAGTTTCTTGGAGATTTGTCAAATGGTGGTAAAGTCAATAGCAATATAAAAAACGCTTTTTCTATGGAACAACTGACCTAACTTTAACTACCTAGTGGTGGCTGCCAATGGGTAATATGTGTTACATGCTTCATCATGAAAAGTAACATGCATTTAACCTATTTGCTATCTATCTATGTTAACTTAGCACATAATGTTATTCATTTTAAATTCTAACACTTTACAATCATACATGCATTTGCATACCCATATCTTATCTCTGGTGCTTTGTGTTAGGTGGACACCTAATGGCTTTGTAATGTAAATTTAAGATACTTTTTTCTCCTTTCTGTTTTTTCCTCTTTCTCACCGCTCCTTCTCCTGTGTGTTTCTTCCGCTGTGATTCAATATTCCAACATTTTTGAGGTGTCTCTGACTTATCTGTCACTCTGCTTTTATAGTAGTGCAGCCTTAAGACTCATCTCTCTTTCACTTGTTCCTCTCCTGATGTTTTCTATCCCCATTTCGTGGCTGTCTCAGTGTCATTATTTTCTCTTTCCTTTATAACTTTACTTTGTAGGTACCTGTCTGAAATGTTCCACCAAGCATTTTTTTTTTTTTCAAAGTGGTCTTTAGTCTGCTTATTTCCCTTCCTATCAAGCCTCCTCTCCGTCTGTGACTTTGGCATTTGGCCCCACTCTCCTCACTTCCTTTCCCTCAGGTGTCCTAATAGGCTCCCCTATGTTCACCTTCATTGTGTCTCTTCGTCTCCTTCATCCATCTGGTACGCTTCACGCTTGCGGCATCTCTGCTATACCTTTGGCCTTCCAACATCAGCCATTTAGTTCACACTGGCCATCTACTGTTGCCCCTTTTGGGGCTCATAGTTGAAGCACTGCATCTGCTCCTGTCGTGTATTGAACACCAGGTGAAGTCTCTCCTCTAGCCTGCTTATCTCTGCAGAGGTGATCCTTTGCCTGCCTCTTTATTCTATCAAATATCATTTTCTTTTCTAACCAGCCTGTTCACACTGCCTCTTTATCTGTTCAGTTCCCCTTTTCTTGTCTGTCCTCATTCAAAGAACGTTCTCCCATCTTGTGTGTGTCATCAACACGCTTTATGATGTGGGCCAATCACTGCATTATGGGCTGCATGTGTATTTCTGGGATGTTGCTCTGTGCTCAATTGCCAAGCACCTTGTCCTGGTAAAGCTTGACCAGGGCCCTCACCATGTTTGTGAATAGTTACTTTGACTTACCAACAGCAGCATCTGTCTATGTAGGCCCCCTCTCTTTTGGAAGGCTATACACTCTCATCATCCCAATCTGATATCCTGGAGTAGGTGACAATAGCTCCTACTTCTCCCTGTCAACAAGCTGCCCTTGGACATTGGTCTTTGTTCACTTTGGGAGGGGTAGTACACTTGCTATCTCACCCTTCTTGACCTTGCCTTATCTGCCAGCTGTGTGTCTTCACAGATTTAAGGGGTGGTCACCAGACGTCAGGAATCTCTCCTCACCCTCTGTGTGTAGCACTACTCTGCCCTTTCTGCTCTATTCCTCTTAAGAGGCTATCCCTATTTATACTCCATGCAGAAGTCTCTGAATTTTGTGCCTTCTTTTACCTTTTTTTCTAGTTATGGTTGTGACCTTCTCCAGGCTGTCTGCACTGGTGTGCATACACTTCTTTGGGACCCATCATTGTGAGACCCCGACTGGTTTTCATGCCAGCTTTTCCCTCTTACGTTCAGCCTCCTGACATCAACTCCAGCCTGCTGCTAGCCAACCTCCATGCAACTGTCATGTTAGATGTGGCCCCATTGCCTATTCACCTATGCTTCCTGCAGCCTGCTTGTTATTTTCCTTTGCACAGTCCCTCAACGAGACCCCCACTGGGGTCCCAATCTCACCCTCACCAGCTTTAGACTTTTGACAGTGCCCAAAAGTACCGCTGCCACCATTTGCCATAGTGAACTGGGTGTGACCCCATTGTCATTTCGCATACAATTAGCTCCTTTATTGCTATGGTATAACATCTGGGCAAAAGAAGAAGCAGTCTTGAATCGTGCCCTTGTCCTATTTGTTTAAAATTGGATAATTTTAAAAAAATCCCCTGGATTTCTTACATTAGTGATCAGTTTGAGAAATTGGGACTGCCAGACTGCCTCGAAAGTCCTGGTAATATAGTTAAAATATCGAGAGCCAGGCTGAAAAAGAATTCCTAACCTACTTGTATTCGGTTAGAGGTAACCTGGAGAGGGGTAAAAAAAGGGTCGCTGCCCATTCACTATTAATTTGCACACCAGGTTTGCGCCGTACCTCTCCTTTTATTTTAGTCACACTAAAATGTTTTATTTGATAAGATTTAGGATGGGTACTTCTTACTTACTGGTTTCATACCCACGTGATGCACATTGTGATGCTAACTTGGAACTGTGCCCATGCGATTCAAAGTCAGTCCAGTGCATTTTGCATTTTATGTTGTTTTGTAAACTTTACACAGAAGCGAGATGTGCCTTTTTGAAACCGCTTTACGATTTTTAAACATTCGAAAGTGTCGGGCTGCGTTACATTATCTTCAACTGCTTAACGATGAATTCATTTGTTTAATGGTGTATAATTATATTTCAACGGCTGTTCGGCAACGGAATATTGTTGGAAAATGATCATCTTGTATACTGACTACATCACCATGACTATGATTTAAGACTTCTTGTGAGGATATATAATATGATATTGTTTAACTTTAGAAAGTGCAGTTAATATTCATATGGAATTTGTATACCAATGTCTTCTCTGTGTTTGGTATCAATCAGATTGAAATGCTGTTTTATCTAGGCATTACAACTCTTAGCGAACGAGTTCCCTGTAAAAGATTGGCATCTGGTTACTTGTAACCATTATCACTATGGATTTATCACTAATTGTTTGCATTTTATTTTATTATGAATTATCTGCATCTTATTTTATGAAATGTTTGTTATGATGTTTTCTTTTATGGCTGGCACACAGCCGAATAAAGATTTTTGACTGACTGAGACTTAATCTCCCAATACTCCTCACATAATTGGGGGGAGCTGCAGGTTAATACTGCCACAGAGACCACAAAAGAAGCCAACCATCTAGGCATATCTGTCTGTGCGGATTCTGCTGGTTTGCCATTGTTAATTTTGGGAACAACCCGGTGACCCACATCACATGTAGCGCCTTTGCACTCTCTGTTCACTGGATACCGTGACACACACATCCACTTCGTTTCATATGAGGGAATGGATATTTCTTTTGTGCACACAAACAAGGAATGTAATATATACTTGTCCAAGCCTAATCGCTGGTAAAATGTAATCCTGAGTAAATTTACTATTTGTATATATATATAACTCTAACCACTAGTATATGTAGTAGACCTTTGTACTTACTACCATTCCTATGTGATTTTTAGAGTTTATCCGTTTGTATCTCTTCCTTGAGTGACTTTACAACTTGTACATTTGCAATTTTTTCTGCTTGTCTCTCTTCCTTGTGTGACTTTACTACTTGTACATTTGCAATTTTTTTCTGTTTGTATCTCTTATGTAACTCATGTAATCCTAAATCCTTATGTAACGCAACTGGTTCTTTTGTAAAGCGCTCTGACACCTTCGGGTAATGTTCGCGCTATATAAAATCGCATTAAATAAATAAAAATAAAAAAAGGAAGGCTCTGCGCAGGCTTGTGATATGATAACCGCACATCAATCATGTTGTAGCACTCCACCCATCTTCTCTTCTTCCCCCACACTTGTCTGGCAGAGAGGGATGTTACCTCCTCTTAGAACAGGGTACTCGTTGTTAGTGATATCTGGTCAAAAAATCACCATGCTCTTTGTAGTTTAATTTTTCCCCCAATTTTAGGGGCATATTTACAGTGCCCCTGCAGCACTTTTACGCCGCTGGAGCGTCACTTTTGTGACGCTCTGGAGGCACAGTGTGCCGGCCCATATTTATGTGTCCACGTAAAGCCACCCTTCCTGGCCTTGTAAATATGGCCCCCTTTCACACATTACTCTGCATGCAAGGGGCGTTACATGGGTGTTGCTATGGGTGTTTACACGCAACACCCATGGAATCTGATGCATTCCCAGATTTACAAGGTTTCGTACACCTGGGAGGCATTAAAGTGGCACAGCGAGGAGGAATACCTTTATTCCTCCTCATGTTTTGCTCTTTTTATGTGTGCTGCCTTCTACAGCACACCTAGAAGGAGGAAAACGGCATCAATGATTGTTTTTGTTCAAGAATGTGTCCCTTCCTGCACAAAAACATACATACAGCCACTCTCACTGCTGCTCACTCACCAATACAGCTTCTCACACCCACTCCCCTACCCATACAGCCACTAACACAGCAACTTACTCACCCATACAACCACTCACAAACCCTCAGAACCACTTACATACCCATTTATACATCCATAAAACCTCTCACCCACTCACTCACCCTTACAGCCACTCACACAGACATTCACTCTCCAATACAGCCACTCACACCCGCTCATTTAGATATACACATACTCAAACAGGTACTCACTCACCCATACAGCTACTCCTACACCCACTCCCTCACCCACACAGCTACTCAGACACCCATACAGCCACTCACACACCTATGCAGGCACTCACACAGCCACTAAATCACTCATACAGACACTCACACACCCACTCACTCTCCAATACAGCCACTTATACACCTACTCACACACCCATACATCCACTCAGGCATCCACTCAAACACTGATACAGACAGTCCCACAGCCACTCAGATGAGCTATGTTAGTGATAGTATGGCTAATTACTAGTACAGAAAAAATTATAATTTAACTTAGGCTGTAGCTTAGTATATATCTTTAAGTCTCAGAAATATTTACCAAACACACTCACAGGATCATGTCATCAGTGATGTCATTTGAGATGTCATCAGTGATGTCACTGACCATGTCATGAGTGATGTAATATGTGAGGTCATAAGCAGTGCATTGCAGGGGCGTAAGTTATAGTTAGCTCTGGTAACTATGACTGCTGAATTTCTCTGGTTTTGTACCAGTGAAATGTGAGCCAAACTATAACGTCCCCGTAACCTTTGCTTTTTTCAGTGAATTGCTAAGTTTTTATAAATTCTATTTCATAACTATAATGTCCCTGCAACCTTTGGTTTTGTCACTGAAGTTCTAAGGTTTTTTAAATTTTATTTCCTAGCTATAACGTCCCTGTAATCTTTGTTTTTTTCAGTGAATTTCGCATTTTTTTAAATTTTATTTCCTGACTGTAACCTGTTGAGATTTAATTTCTCTGAAATAAGCATTGTGCCAAAATGAATCCTGCCCTGCGTATTTATCCAAGAAGAAGAAGACTGCAATTCATAAGCTTTTCTGACTCTAAGAAAAAAGAAATCTCTAAGCTACGGAAAAAAAGAAAGAAAATTATTACCAATAGGAAAAAAGAATTTATGGACAAAAACTGGATTGACTTGCAGATAGCAAGTTCTCAAAAAAATAAGCAACAGTTCTGGTGACTAATAGCAAAAGCGACCGGAGCTCAAAAACCGGCAACAGCAAACCCAGTCTCTCAAAATGGCTGGGGAAAGTATCTTCTAGAGCTTTATAAGGCAAATTTGGAAGAACCCTGTCAAAAGATCTTGTGGAAATTTTCGAATGGCCGAGAAGAAGAAGATGGGATAAGTACTCCGACTGAAGAACAAATTGTATTATACATCAGAAGGTTTATTTCATCATCAGCGATGGGTCCAGAGAGGATCCCAGTCACTGTTTTAAAAAGTAATCCCGAAGCCTGGAGTATACTTCTGGAACCTCTATTCTGCTACATATATAAAACTGGTCAAATACCAAAATCATGGACCGGGAGTATTGTCATCCCCCTTTTGAAGAAGCGCTCAAGACTTTCTCTGAACAATGACAGGCAGATAGCTCTGTTGGACGCAACTGGAAAAATCTTTGCAGCAAGCATCCTGGACCATCTGAAGGAATGGGCCTTCTCTAAGAGGGTGATTCCAATGGCTCAGGTTAGATTCGTTCCATAGCATTCAGTGATTGATAACATCAGTCTGCTGCAAACAATAATTGATAAATATGTCTTACTGAAGTCACAGATTGTATATAGTGAATTTGTGGACTTCACTACAGCCTTTGACAAGGTCGATAGACCTTGCCTATGGAGGAAGCTGATGAAAATGGGAATTCCAGGTGTTTTATTAAGATTGATTGTGACCCTACATACTAAAACGTGGTGTAGAGTGCAGATGGGAGGAGAAAAGGGCCTAACTGATAGGATTCCTACTTCGAACGGCCTTAAACAAGGCTGTTTGTTGGCCCCCTTACTTTTTTCCTTGTATGTAAGTGACCTACCGGAATGTTCAGTAGGTATAAAAAATGTACCCCCTAAAATAGCCTCACATGAAATACATACCCTAATGTACGCCGACGACATTGTCATCCTAGATTTAACCCCAATCGGCCTCCAACATAACTTAGATGCTCTCTTCACCTATACTGAAAATAACTGTTTGAAAATAACTATTTTAAAGACAAAGGTGGTTCCTTTTAGGGGAAAGAAGCACCATATCCATTTTATTTGGAAATTAGGTGCTAAACCAGTGGAAACAGCAAAGGAGTACGTCTACTTAGGGCAAATGTTTTCACAGACACTGGAAAACAATTCTCATCCACGCCATCTAGAATCAAAAGCAACATCCCATGTAGGTGCATTAAAAAATCTATACACCTACTCAGGAAAGAGACATTTCCAAGCTCTTTTGGAAATCTATCATATAAAGATTCCACCTACTTTGATATATGCCTTAGAATACTTTCCAGAAAAAAATGGCACTTTTATGTATAAATGTGAAGGGAAATATCTGCGGAAAATAACAAATACTAGTCAGGCCACTCCAGTTGAGGCTCTAAGCCTAGAACTATCTTTGACGAGTGCATATACAATCGCCCTGGCCAATATAATCAGGTGGGCTTATAATATGCTACATGCAGAAAAAGGTAGAGTAAGACCCTTATTAAAACTTGAAACTCTTGAGAGTGGCTCGGGAAAAATACATTTAACAAAAATCTCGCAGTAGCTCTATCACATTTTAAGTGCACAGTTTCACTCCTATCGACTTGGTCGCGGGCTCACTTGAAAACTTTTTAAATATGACCCCCCATCTTAGCTTTGATCTAGACTTAGCCCACTGCTCACAGTTATCCCATTTTAGGTCTTCTTCTTTTGAATATAAGATCTACCAGAAGTAGTTGAAATACACTCTCGCGCATAGCGTGCGACGAAGCATAATTCTGCTACGCCAAGGGAACCTGCCTTTGAATTCCTATACTAAACATTGGGAAAACTTTACTGGAAAAGCATGAGTTTGTAATCTCTGTAATGGTGGGGAACAAAACCTAGCTCACATGATATATATATGTCCAAACAGAGAGATAGTAGAGGCTCGACATCGTTTTTTAAATCCTGTACGTTCAAAGAATAACGTCCTTGCAGGGAAGGAAATGATGGCTATTATAAATTACCCCCCAAACTGATCCTTTTTCCCATTTTACTAGCAAATGAAGAATTTATTGAAATCAAGATCTTTTAATGGTTATTCTAGGAAAATGAATTTATGATGAAGGTGTTGATGGTTCTTATTAATTTTCCGCTAAATGAATTTGTAATAGTGTATATAAATGTTTTAAAATTACCAGTGTAATAGCATTAGATGAAAATGTGGTAACTAAGCAGATTTACTAAAGTTTGTTTTACATTTTTTATTGTTGACCTCAGTAGAGGTTTAAATCAATTAATAAAAATCTATTCAAAATCCAAGATGAAGTCACCTTTTTGTACAACACCTCTACCCAACTGGAGTACTTTCTACTGGCTGATTAGTAAATGCTACCTGGTTGGCTAAATGTATAGTGCATCTCCTACACTACAGCTTCATAAAGAATGCTGTGGAAATGTCTCCAGTGACCTTGTGCGTCTATAACTTTGCCATTGTGGTTGCTCCTCGAGCGTCTTTACCAGATAACTTTGCAAGGTGGAACTGTAGAGAAAACACACTTGGATGATTTGCACTTTACAGAAATAAGAGCTACTTTGTTTGGTTAAGATGCGATAAAATTCCTAGGCATCAAAAACCCGTCTCAAAAATCATCGGGAAACGATCTGGGGGGGAGCCTTGGGGCTTTTAGTAAGCTCTTCATCATCCTGAGAAAAGGGCAGGGAGACGCTGCCTACCCCTACTGTATATGGGTCGGGCCAAAAGGGCGGGTTTTCTAGGCAAGTTTAGTTTTTTAAAATTGAGAACAGGATCTCTGGTCTCAGCAGCAGATGACAAGAAGGAACCCACTCATCACAAACACTACATGAGATATTGCGCTCGAGAAAAGCAAGGATGCAAACACCTCCATCACGGATTACAGATACATTTTCCTGGTGGCAGTGCAGAGAAAACACACTTGGCCTTTTATTTTATTTTTAATAGGGGAGGGGGTCACGCCCCCCCCCCACCTCCCCCGGCTAATTTCAGTCCAGGGGGCTCCATCCCCCCGGGTCTAGCGATTTAGAAATGGGGTAGGAGGGCCGCATGGCCCCCCTCCTAGTGCCGATTTCGGCCCCGGGTATCCCATCCCCCGTGGCCCGGCCTTCATTGTGGGTGTCCTGGTCCCACCCAGGGAACCCAGAAATGTCTGTTGGGGACCGCGGGGGAGCCTCAAGGCCCATGCGGTCCCTGCCTGCTTCCCGCCTCTTATGGGGTGCAGGCATTGCTCTGCCAGACAGGGAACTGCTGAAAGGCAGCTCCCTGTCTGGCAATCCTTTCCTCTGTTTCCCTGCTTGCTTGACAGCGGACAGGGAAACAGACGAAAGCTCCGCTTCCAGTAAGTGAGAGCATTTCTCCGGTCTTGCTTGCTGGAACTGGAGAGTTTGCTGTTTGACAGCTCCTGCCAAGCCACAGCCAATAGCTATGTCCCGGGCTGGGCACCACAGGAAATAGCAGGTGAACCTGGTGGGTGGTGGTCCCCAAGGCCATCTATGGCTCCAGGAGGGAGTCTGTGAGACCCTTCTCTTTTCTTCAGAAAGGGCCGTCCAGGGAGGTGGTGGTCGCTGGGGCTGAAAATTGCCCGGGAGGGAGGCCATGCAGCCCCTCTCCTTTTTAAAATACAGAAATCCCCAGGGAGGTGAAGGTCCCCAGGGCACGGGGGTCCACGTGGCCCCGCTAAATTTAATAAATAGCCCTGGGGAGGTGGTGGTCCCCGTGGCCGAGGCGGACTGCGCGGCCCCCTCACCTCATTTTTAAAATAGTCCCAAGGTGGTGGTGAGCCCCGGGGCATAATTATGCCCCAGGAGGGGGCCCGTGTGCCCCCTCATTAAAAAAAAAAAAAAAATGCATGCCCTTGCGATCTAGCCCACCTGGGGGCTATAATCTAAACAAGCGCGCAAGCCCGCACTTTTTTTTTGCAGCGAGCCTTGCAAATTTGGCACCAATTGTTTTTTGACAAAAAATGCTTTTATGCCGCTGCGGGGTTCCAGGGGAACCCCGAGGCTTGGGGATCAGGGTATTCCTACTCTGGCCCCTTTAATTTTTTTGTTTTTGATTTTTTTGTGTGACTTGGCTGAAGCCAAGTCTCAAGATGGCTGCCAACACTTCCCAGTTGAAGTGCTGGCAGCCAATCAGAGCTCTGCGTTTTCCTGCATGAGCTCATTATTATTCGCGAAGTCACAGCGGCCACAGATATCACTAACTTTATTTTCTTAACTTTCTCAGCAACTACTGAATGGATTTACACCAAATAATTGAAGCGTGATCTGTGTAACCAAATCTACCTTTCGGCCAAATTTGGTGTAATTACGTCTAGTGCTTCGGGCCGCAGGCTCGACTAAAAATCCTATGGGAATTAACATGGGAAACACACTTTTTTTGACCCCTCCCTTTTTCTTTGCCCCCACTTCACAGATCGCCCCGAACCTTTCTATGCACAACAAGATTCACCGAGGTCTTTTTTTGGAAAATGTTGTGAAGGTTCGTCAAACTGCGCCAAAGATATAGGCAAGTCAAAAAACGATTTTCCTATGGAAACATGGTCCTAACTAAAACAGAAGTGCGCCAGTTATATTTAGCAAAGCTAAATATAACTTGTGCCACTGCCATGCACTGCTTATGACCTCACATATTACATCACTCATGGCGTTCTTAGACATCATTTATTACATCAGTGATGACATCTCAAATACATCATTGATGACATCACTGATGACATCATCCAATGAGTGTGTTACTTTGTTTACAAATTGCATGTGCTCCTAAAGCACCATAGGTGTGTAGAGATATTGAACATGTTATAAATCTTAGTATTGAAGTGTAACTCTGATAGGTGACAGTTGACAACTTGTGTTCATTATGTTCCACACAAGTTTTGTCGTACTGCAGAAAAAGTTTCCAGCAGGGAAAAGATTCTACGTACTACATACTAAGTATTGTAAGCAGCCTGGTGTTATTAGACAACATCGTGTCAGCATGACAATTTCTACTTAACATAGAAGACTATGTGCTCCAGGTACTAACCTATGTACATGTGCTTGTTTTGCTACAGGAGTTGGGCTATCTGTAAAGTTTTCACCACAGAATGAAGGCTGCAGGTAGTATGATCTTTAGCACCTTAAGACCTTTGTTATTTTAAGTGGACAGTCCCCCTCCCCGAGCCTTGTTCGGCCCTGTGGATCCCATCCCCCAGGGCCGTTTCAAAAAAATTAAAGCAGGGGGATGCAGGTGGCCCCCCTCCCCGAGCCTTATTAGGCCCTGGGGACCCCATCCCACAGGGCAATTTTTTGTAATTAAAGAGGAGGGAGGCCGAGTGGTCCCCTCTCCCCAAGTCTTATTAGGTAGTGGGGATCCCATTCCCCTGGCCCTTTTTTTAATGAAATGGGAGGGGGGCCACGTGGCCCCTCTCCTCGAGCCTTATTAGGCAATGGGGACCCCATCCCCCAGTGCCATTTTTTTTATTGAAGGAGAGGGGGCCAGCCTTATTAGTCCCTGGGGACCCCATCCCCCAGGGCCACTACACCAGTTAATGGGGAGGGGTCCTTGTGACCTCCCTCCCTGAGTCTTGTTAAGTCCTGGGGTCCCCATCTCCCAGGGATTTTTTTTAATTATAAGGGAGGGGGGCACATGGACCCTCTCCTGGGCATTCTTAGGCCCTGAGTATTCCATCCCTCATGGCCTTTTTTTATGATAGGGGAGGAGGGCAGCATAGCCCCTCTCCCCAAGCCTTGTTAGGCCCTGGGGACCCCATCCACCAGAGCCACTACTTAAAAAAATGAAAGGGGGCCCTATCCCCCAGGGCAGTTTATTTCAATAAAAGGGGAGGCTGGCCATGTGGTCCCCCTCTCCCAGGGCCTTTTTTTAATGAAAGGGGTTGGGGGCCGTGGGGCCTGGGAACTTCATCCCCCTGGGCAATTTTTGCAGGTTTTCTTTTTGATTTTGTCCCCAGGGGTTGTCATTCTGGGTCTGCCACATGGGGCCTAAGGTGTCAGGGTATCCCTACCATCCATTTTATATATATTTTTTATAAACATGTTCAGTACAGGGGACTAAGTCCCTGAGTCCTGTAATGTCTGCCAGCAACATTTTCCAAATGTTGCTGGCAGCCAATCAGAGCGCTTGCTCCCACGAGAGTCTGATTCCTGTGGGAGCGAGATGGCCCAAGGGAAATAGAGCTCCCTGGGCCAAAATCAGAATGCTCTATTTTGAAATTGGCGCTCCTGCAAGAGTCTCTCGAGACACTTGCAACGCCAACCATCCAGCAATACAGTTGTTGTTTAGCCTTAATCTCTCAAAAACTGCTGACTAAATTGACACCAAATCACAAAATACTCAATCTGCGTACCAAGATCTTATTTCCTGCCGAACTCGGTGTAATTCCATTCAGCAGGCTTTGCTGTAGCCTGTCTTAAAGAGTCCATGGAAAATGCATGGGGATTTTGCTTTTTTCGGACCCCCCTTTTTTCTCTGCCCCTGCTTGACGGATCACCCCGAAACTTTCCATGAACATACTAATCAAAAAGTAGCACCGTTTTGGAGAGTTTCTTGGAGATTTGTCAAATGTTGGTAAAGTCATTAGCAATGCAAAAAACGCTTTTCCTATGGAACAGCTGACCTAACTATAACTTCCTAGTGGTGGCTGCCAATGGGTAATATGTGTTATATGCTTCATTATGAAAGGATTTACTCTATTTGCTATCTATCTATGTAAACTTAGCACATAATGATATTCATTCTAAATTTTAACACTTTACAGACATACATGAATTTGCATACCCATAGTATATCTCTGGTGCTTTGTATTGGTTGTGCATTGGCTTTGTAATGCGAATTTAAGATACTTTTTTTAATCCTTTCTGGTTTTTCCTCTTTGTCACCATTCCTTCTCCTGTATGTTTCTTCTGCTGTGATTCAATATTCCAACATTTTTGAGGTGTCTCTGTCTTATCTGCCACTCTGCTTTTATAGTAGTGCAGCCTTAAGCCTCATCTCTCCTGATTTTTTTCTATCCCCATTTCGTGGCTGTCTCCGTGTCCTTATTTTCTCTTTCTTTTATAACTTTACTTTGTAGGTACCTGTCTGAAATGTTCCACCAAGCATTTTTTTATTTTTCAAAGTGGTCTTTAGTCTCCTTATTTCCCTTCCTACCAAGCCTCCTCTCTGTCTGTGACTTTGGCCCTGGGCCCCACTCTCCTCACTGCCTTTCCCACAGGTGTCCTAATAGGTTCCCCTGTGTTTACTTTCATTATGTCTCTTCGTCTCTTGTTCATGCATCTGGTACGATTCAGGCTTGCGGCATCCCTGCTATACCTTCGGCCTTCCAACATCTGCCATTTAGTTCACAGTGGCCATCTACTCTTGCCCCTTTTAGGGCTCATAGTTGAAGCACTGCATCTGCTCCTGTCGTGTATTGAACGCCAGGTGAAGTCTCTCCTCTCGCCTTCTTATCTCTGTAGAGGCGATCCTTTGCCTGCCTCTTTATTCTCTCAAGAATCATTTTCTTTCCTAACCAGCCTGTTCACACTGCCTCCTTATCTGTTCAGTTCCCCTTTTCTTGTCTGTCCTCACCCATCTTGTGTATGTCATCAACACGCTTTGTGATGTGGCCCAATCACTGCATGATGGGCTGCATGTGTATTTCTGGGATGTTGCTCTGTGCTCAATTGCCAAGCACCTTGTCCTGGTAAAGCTTGACCAGGGCCCTCGCAATGTTTGTGAATAGTTACTTTGACTTACCAACAGCAGCATCTGTCTATGTAGGCCCCCTTTCTTTTATCAGGCTACCAACTCTCATCATCCCAATCTGATATCCTGGAGTAGGTGACAATAGCTCCTACTTCTCCCTGTCAACTACCTGCCTTTAGACATTAGTCTTTGTTTACTTTGGGAGGGGTAGTACACTTGCAATGTCACCCTTCTTGACCTTGCCTTATCTGCCAGCTGTGTGTCTTCCCAGATTTGAGGGGTGGTCACCAGACATCAGGAACCTCTCCTCACCCTCTGTGTGTAGCACAACTCTGCCCTTCCTGCTCAATTCCTCTTAAGGGGCTATCCCTATTTCTGCTCCATGCAGAAGTCTCTGAATTTTGTGCCCTGTTTTACCTTTTTGTCTAGTTATGGTTGTGACCTTCTCCAGGCTGTCTGCACTGGTGTACATACACTTCTTTGGGACCCATCATTGTGAGACCCCGACTGGTTTTCATGCCAGCTTTTCCCTCATATGTTCAGCCTCCTGATATCAACTCCAGCCTGCTGCTAGCCAACCTCCATGCAACTCCTCTCATGTCAGATGTGGCCCCATTGCCTATTCACCTATGCTTCCTGCAGACTGCTTATTATTTTCCTTTGCAGAGTCCCTCGACGAAACCCCCACTGGGGTCCCAATCTCACCCTCACCAGCTTTAGACTTGATCTCCCAATACTCTTCACGCAAATGGGGGGAGCTCAGGTTAATACTGCCACAGAGACCACAAAAGAAACCAACCATCTAAGCGTTTCTGTCTGTGCTGATTCTGCTGGTTTGCCATTATTAATTTTGGGAACAACCCGGTGACCCACATCACACATTGTGCCTTTCCACTCTCTGTTCACTGGATACCATGACACACACATCCACTTCGGTTCATATGAGTTCACTTTTACGCCGCTGGAGCGTCACATTTTGTGACGCTCTGGAGGCGCAGTGTGCCGGCCCATATTTACGTTGCCACGTAAAGCCACCCTGCGTGGCCTTGTAAATATGGCCCCCTTTCACACATTACTCTGCATGAAAGGGGCGTTACATGGGTGTTGCTGTGGGTGTTGCCACGCAACACCCATGGAATCTGACGCATTCCCAGATTTACAAGGTTTCGTACACCTGGGAATGTGTCAGCCTCCACAAGGGAGGCGTTAAAGTGGCACAACGAGGAGGAATCCATTTATTTCTCCTCATGTTTTGCTCTTTCTATGTGTGCTGCATTCTACAGCACACCTAGAAGGAGGAAAACACCATCAATGATTGTTTTTGTGCAAGAAGGTGTCCCTTCCTGCACAAAAGCAATCATCCCTGCAGCGCAGGCACCCTTGCGACCATGGTGCAAGGGGGTCTGCGTTGGCGCTAGACAGTTAATTCTGCACCAGCGCAGAAGAAAGCACAGGGATGTGTCATATTACTGTAAATACGATGCATCGCTGCACTTTACTAACGATGTAGCTCGGCGCTGCAAGATGGCTTGCATGAGAGACAAAGCAGCATTCGCCTCAAGAAAATGAAAATAATGCTCGGGAGCTCATCTGGTCTCAGAGGCAGCAGCACAAGCACCAAGCAGGTGTTCGAGTTATTTTGGCTGTATGCTGCTTCCAGGCTCCTAAGAACTGGCATTCACATAACTGGAAAAAAGTTGCGTTTGACGAGTTTATGGAGACCTATACTTTGGGTAAACTGATTATATTTGATTTAGTGACTGAAAATAAGATGAGACAGTTGTGAAATAGATATTGTGTCTACTTTGTCTCTACGTATTTGGAACTGACGACATTTCAGTGTATTATTGTCCCACAAACACAATTTTGAAAACCCAAACGTATTAGGTTGTGAAAAATTGTAAGCAAACACATATGCTGATGAAATGTATGCAGTGCTTGAGTCACTGGTTGGGAACCCTCACTGGACAGACTCGGCTTGTTATCCTTCCGTTATTAAGAGCGAGACAGATTAACACAAAAGAACTAAATGAAAATGAGGTTGTTCAAGGCATATTTATAATCTGAAAAGAACTGGGGTTTTATGGTAAAAAAAACACTTCCAGGATTACCAGAATTGGGACTATTTAACGTCTAGGCTATCTGCACACTTTTGGCTTCAGCAGATAACAAACAATGGGCCATATTATCAAGAACGGCGACAACATTATCGCCGCTTTAGTGGCGATAAGGGGCTTGATAATATGCCCTATAGAATTCCAATAGAAGCCCAGGTTTGATGTCCTTCACACCAGAACCTGCGCTTCTATTGGAATTCTATAGGGCATATTATCAAGCCCCTTATCGCCGCTTTAGTGGCAGTTTCCTGCCGCTAAAGCGGCGATAAAGGTATCGCCGTTCTTGATAATATGGCCCAATATGTTGTTTTCATACTGCTTAACATTGCGGTTTGCAGTTTTTTTAGTGTTGTAAGTAACCCTCCCATGATTCATGTGTATGTAGATGGAACAGCAATCTTGCAGCAAGTGTGCTTTTCCGTCTTAATCAGTTCTTTCATATGTGGGCTCCTGGGGGTGGCATCCATTTGGATGTCCACCTCCCGGGGTACCTCGTGCGGGTGGTGCAGTCCAGGCCCCAGGTGGTAATGGATTGGCTTGCTGGGTGCCAGGGGAGGGGCATTAGTGGCTGTTAGGGACCTGGAGGGTGGTTTGTGAGGCAGGCTTAAAGTGCTGTGGTATTGCTAGGTAGGAGAGTAGTGGGTTATTTTCCTTGGGATAAAGTGAAAACTGAGTTGTTGCTGAGGCAGTGTTGCGCTAATGCTGTGGTGGGGCTGCACTGGTGGTTGTGCACTGATGTGGAGGTGGTGCTCTGCTGTTGCTGAGGTGGTTCTGTGCTGATGCTCAGGTGGTGCTGCACTGATGCTGAGGTGGGGCTGCACCGGTGATGAGGTGGTGGTGTGTTTGTGTGAAGGTGGTGCTGAGTGATACTGAGGTGATGCCTTGGTGGTACTCAGGTGGTGTGGTGCTGAGTGATGCTGAGTTGGTGCTGAGGTGATGCTGCACTAGTGCTCAGGTGGTGCTGCACTAATGCTGAAGTGGTACTGCATTGGTGCTGAGGTGTTGCTGCAATGATGCTGTGGTGGTGCTGCACTGGTGCTGAATTGGTGTGCTGGTGGTGGTGCTATGGTGGCACAGAGTGATGCTGAGTTGGTGCTATGCTGAGGTGATGCTACCCTGATGCTGAGGTGGTGCTGCGCTGATGCTGAAGTGGTGCTGAGTTGTTGCTGAGGGGGAGCTGCGCTGGTGGTGGTGCACTGATGCATAGGTGGTGCTGTGCTGATGGTGCTGTGCTGATGTTGAGGTGGTGCTGTGCTGATGCTGATTTGGTGCTGTACTGGTGCACTGATGAAGAGGTGGTGTTGGTGCTTTGGATGGTGTTGTGTTGATGCTGAGGTGGTGCTGAGGGATGCTGTGGTGGTGCTGAGTGATGCTGTGGTGGTGCTTAGTGATGCTGTGGTGGTACTGAGTCATGCTGAGGTGGTGGTGCTGCACTAGTGGTCAGGCGGTGCAGAGCTGGTGTTCAGGTGGAGCTGAGTGATGCTGAGTTGGTGTTGTGCGGTGGTGATGCTGCTCTGATGCTGAAGTGGTACTGCGTTAGTGCGGAGTTGCTGCTGGGGTGGGGACGTGCTGGTGGTGGTACACTGATGCTGAGGTGGTTCTGCACTGCTGCTGAGGTGCAGCTGCACAGGTGGTCGTGCATTGATGAGGAGATGGTGCTGTGCTGACACTGAGGTGCTGGTACTGTGGTGGTGCTCAGGTGATGCTGAGTAATACTGAGGTGATGTGCTGATGCTGAAGTGGTGCTACGTTGGGGCTGATTTGCTTCTGAGGTGGGGCTGTGCTGGTCTTGAGGTGAGGCTGCACAAGTGTTGGGGCTTTGCTGATGCTGAGGTGGTGCTGCACTGAGGTTGAGTTGGTGCTGCACCAGTGGTAGTGTAATGCTGAAGTGGTGTGTTGGTGCTGAGGTGGTGCTGTGCTGATGCTGAGGGTGCTGCGCTGGTGGTGGTGCACTGATGCTGAGATGGTGCTGTGGTGGTGGTGAGTGATGCTGAGGAAGTCTGTGCTGGTGCTGAGGTGGTGCTGAGTGATGCTGTGCTGGCGCTGAATGATGCTGTGCTAGCGCTGAGTGATGCTGTGCTGAGGCATCTCTTGATATTGGTTTTATTTCACCAACGATTCAAACCTAAAAGAAAGCATCAAAAGTTGAAAGAGCATTAAGGATTGTACATTTGAGCTAATGAAACCAAAGATGTTATAGGATGAAAAACAACATAGCCTCTGGTTGAAAAAGTGCGTGTGAAACCAAAGACAGTGGAAAACAAGATAAGGACATGATTAGCAGCCCTCGGATGAGCGCGTTCGAAAAGCCAAACAAGCAAAGGCAAAAGAAAAGTAGTGCACTGAAACTCACATAGAAGGCCGATAGCGAAATGATCCATGTAACAGGGCCAGTCTCCAGGGTGTAACCAAAGCAACAAAAGGAGGGGCAAATGTAAACTATTCACCAACGAAAATAAAGGAATTTCGCAAGGCACATGAAGGAACAAATGAAAACGGATGGGCGCGCTGAAAGCCCTTACAGTAGATACAGCAAGTCTCAAAAGACAGTGCATGCGGTGCCTAGGCGAGACCTCAAAATCGAAAGCGAGGTGAGAAGCGGTATATTAGTCGAAGCGCCCCTGTGGCGCAGTGCAGCACAAGATATTAAGAGCCTGTGTTGGGCCCGAAGAAGACACTTGTTGAAGCAGCATGCAGGCAAGCTCACAATACCACTGGGAAAAAGAACTGGCCGTCCAGCTTTGGCGGAGTGGAGAGGCAGCCACAGGCAATTCCGTGATAGAGCTGGGTTGGCCCCATGCACCATAGGCGCGGTGATGCTAGTTGGCTCAGGGGAGAGTTCATTTCGAAACATAACACTGAAGGTGGCGCCAGAGAGCTAGTTTGAGGGTGAATGCATGATCACTGCAAAAGATGCTGACCAATCAATGATGTATAAGGAAACACCGGTGCACCTGAGGCACCAGGTAGCTGGGGGGAGCAAGAGAACTGCCCAATATTTGGAAACTGGTGAATTTGAGGTAGATAAACCTACATTAAGAAAGGGAAGAGAGTGTAGGCTGAGCAAGAGGTCAGGCCTAGGACAGTTTTTGAATGGTCTGGATCAGAGCCTAACAAGTGGCTTGTTGCACAGATGAGGACTGAAAAGGATATTCAGAATAATGAAGGTCAACTTGGGAGGTGGATTTGGGTACCTGGGTGAGCTGGGACTACACATGGTGACCAGGGGAATTCACGGGCAGTTGAAGGTCTGGGCATTGAGGCACCACAACACTGCTACAAAGGTTATAGTCAAATATTAGCAAAGTGCATGTGAAGCCCACTTGGGTGGTATAGGGTAACACTAAGCTAAATATTGCAAGTGATTCACAGAAGAAATGGACAACTGTATCTGACAATGTAATTTACTTACTGTCTCAGCACTAATGAGTGGGTGTTTTCAATGTCACACTAAATGTGATAGAAAACTAGGCATCTATGATTTCATACATGGAACACCTTATGCAAATAATGATTATGAGTGTCAGATCAAAAATATATTATTCAGAAGCACTGTAATCTATTTATCTTTAAGTTTGCTTTCCTTAATTTTGTAATTGTGAATTTGATTGCCCACAAAAAGTGAAAACATGAAAAAGTATTATGCCTATGTTTATTGTAAAATTGTCATGTGACGACTATAAACGAATTGTCAAAATGCACGTCTGTATGTGTGACCAAAGCTGCGGGTGTCAGCCGAAATGCGTTACGAGGAATTTCAAAAATAATTCTTGCCTTATATATCTAAAGCGTGGGAGCTGTTTCTTTGTTTGGTGCAGAGTTTGAAAACATTTTGGAGTGAACTGACTCCCTGTTTGACCCACGCCACCCTAGTTCTGGAGCACTGTGACAGGCAGCGACTGATACATGGTGATTTGGACGCCATGAAGCCCCCTGGTGCACGAAGAATCTTAACCGACTGTTGAGGACCAGAAATAGGCGAGTTGGAGGACGCCCGTCATTCCGGTGATTGCTGTCAGGTAAGGAACTCCATATTGCATTATTGAGTGGGAGAGGGGAATCAGCACAAATATGAACTTATGACAAGGCTGATGGAATTATAAGGCTTGGCAGAAGATAATATTGTTTAACTATACCTGCCAAATTGTTAAAAGAGAGAGACGAAGCAGCCAAGAAAGTTTTCAGTTACAAACTGTTGCATGATGGACTGGGAACTTCTAGCAGTGCATCAACACAAGGTGATGATTTACAAGCTAAACTGAAGCAACTTGAAAAACTTTCAAAAGCAAAGATATTCAAATGGTGGGAGAGTAAATCACTCCAAAGATATTTGAAGCAGAACGCATCCCAAGAGGCATTCGAATTATGATTTCCCCGAGCTATGATAATCTGCATCCAGATATGTTTGTGGGTGCCCAAAAATATGTAAGCTTCAGCTCTAATGATGAAAATATTGAGGAAATATGCAGAATTGGATCACAGAAACATCCAAGAGGACATTAAAAACATTTTGGAGAAGCTCAAGAAAACCAGAGATCGGGATAAGGTGGAAAAATGTCAAAATTAGTGAAAATAAGACTTGCAAAACAGGAAGAAATAATAAAAGAAAGGAAGGCTGCAAAATTCAGTAGAGACAAGTTGTACTATGATAGAGGTCAAATATTTACCTTCGCTAGAATGGTTGACAATTTAAGGAGGCAAAGAAGGACAGATAGTAACATGGAGAGACAAGATTAACAACATTTGGAACCCTATTCCGAGGGAAGCTCAGAAATGGAAACGAACTGGGAGGAGGGGCCTTCATCTGGATCCAGAGGTAATGATAAAGTGGTACCGACAGAGGTGGATGAGTTGTATTTTTTAAGATTCGCCAGAAGGACAAATCTAAGATCCAAGGAACAAACCAGAAAAGATCCAAAAGGAGGAGAAACAGGCGTAAAAGAAGATACAATAAGAAAAGAGGCTCTATCTGCCAAGCAAACGAGTAGAACAAGGAAATAGGGACACATGATCTTAAAAGCATAGTGAGCTTATCTTATTTTGAACTATCACAGGGGGAGCAAAGAATATTATCATTGGGAATCTCTTATTGTTCAGAAACAACATTTGAGTGCACAGTCAGACTCAGATATTTTCCAATTTGTAAGAAAATTAAAACACACTAAATTCTTCTTTTTGTAACACCATGGAAATAAGCCCAAAATTAGACCGACACAAAGCAAACAAGGATCATTGCAAGTTTTTGATTTAAAACTTATGATGGAACTTGATCAATTGGAAAAGAAGACAATGGGAATTTCAAAAACATTGACCAAACATAATTTAATTGAACAAATGAGATTGGCTTTATATGGAGGGGTGGAAACAAAATTCAGACCACCCACCACTTTCTTGGCAATGATTTCTGAATTTCTTACATAAGATCTGAAGTCACTGTACTCTAAAATAACAAAAAGAAATATAAATTGACCCCATATCAGAATAAATAGTGATCTTTTGACAAAATTGAGACAATGAACGGATGTGGTTATAAGATAATCGGACAAAGGGGGAAACATAATCCTGTGGTCAGTGGATGTACAAGCAGGAGGCGCATCAACAACTTAATGATGGAGACACTTATGTTAAAGCATAAGCCAAAGAAAATAACCAAGTGAAAATTAAGTATCATTCTGAGTTATTGGAATGGTGAAACAGTGGACTACTTAATCAAGGTGAATATTTGTTTTTAAGGAATGACCACCTGAGAATTCTGATTCTTTATCTGATTCCCAAAGTGCATACAAATGAAAACACCCCTCCAGTAAGGCCCATAATTTCTGACATTGACAGTATTTTTGAAAATATGTCAAAATATGTAAACTACTTAGTGAGGATCTTTATAATGAACTTATATTCTTATCTGGAAGACGCTGCTGACTTTAAAACGTATATTTGACGTCCCTTGAGAAGAAGAATATGTCATTATGACACTCGATGTGTCTTCGCTGTGTATTAGCATCAGACATGTGAATAGTCTGAATGCAATAGAACATTTCCTAAATGCAAAACCCTTACATTTGTGGAAACATACTTAGATGTTCTTTAACATAATCAAGTGGTGTTTGATTAAGCATTTTCTGTGTTTGACAGACAGATGTATAAACAAGTGAGAGTTACGGCGATGGGACCTGCTTCGCCCCCAGCTATGCTAATTTTGCATATGGGCTGGTAGGAGGAGCAGGTGGTCCAAAGCCAGTATGCCCGAGAATGGTTGGAAAAGGAGGTACTATAGATTCGGTTTATAGATGGCCTTTTCATAGTATGGAGAGGGTCGAAGTCCTGTGCCACTACATTTGCCAGCAAATTAAATAACAATGATCTTAACCTGCATTTTACATGCAATGTAAGTTTGGAGGAGGTCCATTTTTTTTATCTGACTGTATACATCAAGCAAGGTACAATAAAACAAAATTGGACAGGAACCTCACCGCAGGCAAAACAATATTGCATGGCACAAGTTTCCATCCAGACAATCTTAAGCAAAGTATACTATATGCAGAAACTCTAAGGGCCAAGAGAAATTTTAGTGAGGTGAAGGAAATGTGTAAAGCCCAGAGAGAATCAGAGCAGAGATTCAGAGACAGAGAATATAGTAAAGAAACCATTCCTTATGCAATAGCTAGGACATCATAGAGGAATGGAGAAAGTCAGATTTTCAGCAGAAAGGATAAAATCAGGGTGGAAACGAATGTGCCAGAGTGATCTTTGGATATAGCAAGGATCATGGAGCCATACAAAGAATCTTAAACATTGGAATTTAGTCAAACATGACCAAGTGATTGGAAAAAACATTCATAGCAGGAAACTGATTACCTTTAGAAGAGCTAAATAAATGAGAGAACGTTTAGTCAAGAGCAGCCTAGAAGTGAATAAACAAGGAACTTGGTTGGCAAAGAATTGTGTCTTCAGAAAATGTAACAGGTGCAAAGCTTGAAGGTATGGCCTAGACAAAACTGATGTCAATCACCTTTCAGTGAAAAAATCCTCCAAATTCAACAGGGCATATACTTGTAAAAGTAAATGTGTGGTCTACGCACTTGTGTGTTCATGCCCTAAATTATTTATAGGAGGCTCTACTTTACAGGCACATAAAATGATCCTGCAGCATGTCAGGGCTATCAAACACAAGGATACAAAATGACCTTGTACCCCACCATTTTGGTGAGGTTTATGGCTGTAATGATCATTAGCTGAAATATTTAATTATTGGTGAATTACCAAGAAGTCCCAGAGAGGAAACAGGGAAAAACAGTTGTACCAATTAGAGTCAAAATATATAATTGAACTTAACACTAACATCCCAAATGGTTTAAATGTGGAAGAAGATCTGTACCCACATCTTTAATTTTTACCTCATCTCTTTTAACATAGAGAGAGAATTGTATAACATTGTGAATGATTTGTATTCATAGATGGCTAAATTACTTCTGATTTTGGGTATAAAGTTGGTAATATCACGGTTGAGAAATGAATTGTTGTCACTGCTGGATCAGATTATAAGTGTCAGATCAACAATATGTTATTCAGAAGCACAATAATGTATGTATCATTATATTTGTTTTATTTTAATTTTGTAATTGCGAATTAGATTTGCCCACAAAAAAGTGAAAAGATGAAAAGTATTTTATCGATGTCTCGTGGTGGCTATAAATGAACTGTCATAATGGTGCTCCCGTATGTGTGACCATGTGTGACCAAGGCAGCGGTTGAATTTTAAATAATAAATCTTGCCTTATATCTCAAGAGCATGGGTGCCATTTCCTTGTTTGGTGTTGAGTTAGCATACATTTTTGGAGTGAGCTGACTCCTTGTTTGACTCACTCATTCTGGAGCACTGTGACAGGCAGCTACTGATACATGGTGATATGTTGTAATTAGGGCTCCCGGTTTTATGGTATTTATTTTTTTGACTTTTCTGTCTGTATTTATCCATATTTATTTTTTGCTAGTTTTATCTGTATTTATCCATATTTATTTGGGGTTTTGTGAAAAAATTGAGCTGTAACTAGTATATTTCCACATGTATTTAACGATAAATGTTCACTCATGCTTAAATGCCTGAGAGATTTCAATGATATGAAAACCCAGAGATGATAAATCAATGCACTTATACGAAAAAATAGGCATATCAGTATCAACCTTGTGCATAACTACTGCTGTTTAAGCAACTTTACTAAAATTCCTTTCTTTTTTTAACACCCTTGCCTGTCAATCCGCACAGCTATACGCTTGGCAGCCATGACTGACAGCATTTAGAATCACTCAAAAAACAACCCAATTTCCGTTTTTATCCACATTTAAAAATAAATACAGACAGGAAAATAAATGGGTTTCTGTCTGTATTTATCTGTAAAAATCTGTAAAAACGAAAAACAGGGAGCCCTAGTTGTAATGTATATAAGTTTAAGAGCAAAAGGCCGCTTTATTAGGACAGATTTTCTAATAAATCCGCCTTTTGCTTTGGCCTGGTTGTTCTGCGCTGTCGTCCCGATGTGGTTTCCCAGTGATAGCAGCATGTCCACCCCCAGGTTGCCTCGGGTGGGTGGTGCAGTCCAGCCCCCAGGTGGCACTGGATTGGCTAGCTGGGTGCCATTGGAGGAACGTTAGTGGCAGTTAGGGACCTGTAGGGCGGTTGGTGACACAGACGTAGATTGCTGTGGCTCTGCTAGTAGTGAGTTATTTTGCTCCCTCTCTCCTCATATTTTGCTTATGTGAGGTCATGTTTCAATTGGCTTGCTTTATTGATTATGTCAGGATCGGTATGAGGCTTTCAAATTGTCGCTTAGGACCAGTGGCAAAAAAGCATAGGGAGTGTTGTTCGCCATCTTATTCTTGCACGCAGTAGTTTTTGTCTTTCCACACCATGCACTCAGCATACAATGGATACAATGTTTTGAAACACATTGTCATTTTCTCATGTACAACATGATTCTTCGTTATCAAGCTTAATTTTCATGATGTGTTAGTAAAGTGAATGTTTCACAAGCCCTTGCCTATTTTGACCACAATTCATTTCACATGAGAAATTAACCTTGATTTATAACAGAATTTGTACTAACCATAAGGTGTCACAGAGCACTGGGGATGAGAACAGCATTGTAAAAGCCTATGGGATGGTGCTGACAAATGTGATTGCTAACTGTAATGTTCTATCTGCAGTATTTTTTCAGGGATCTTTGGGCCTTTGCACGTTCACACCAAAATTTATTGAACCCATTGTATTTTACCCTATGAACTGAACTTCACCCAGAGGATGTTGGAGTCACTTTTCCCTTATCTTTAGCAGGCGACACTATGTCTGACTGATCTCTGATTTATGCCATTTTTTCTCAGCTGCATTATTTTCTGTCCTGCTATTTCATGATTTTCATTTTTTCTGAGGTTTATGCTTTTATATAACACACAAAGAGAAGTAGGAGGGTGGAAGGTCGCTATTTTAACAGGCAAAAATAAAATGTTAGAAAAACTGCCCTCACCCACAAAAGTTTGTGGCATGCTTCATCAGAGGGCTGCTGAACACACCTCTGCGCAAGCCAACGCCCGAGGTGGAGCAATAGGGATCAAGTAAGAATTCGGTGCAGACAGACAAAGTTAAAACTAACTTGAGGAATTCCAAATGCCTATTTTATTAGCGGATTCCCAGGCTAGAGTTAAAAAAGGTTTCGCTAAACCTGTGGTTGGTGGTAAACTGGTGAGTTATGGACCGTTTACCCCTCCACCCTGCAAAATCGTTTTTGATCTCTACTCTTCTATGTGTTTGTATTGTCTCCCTCACCCTATTGCTCCACCTCGGGCGTTGGCTTGCGCAGAGGTGTGTTCAGCAGCCCTTTTATGAAGCATGCCACAAACTTTTGTGAGTGAGGGCAGTTTTTCTAACATTTTATTTTTGCCTGTTAACCTCTAGAAATAGCGACCTTCCACCCTCCTACTTCTCTTTGTGTGTTGTGTCTACTAGAAAGGAGGTCGAAGTAGGAGTGCCCCTCCTTCCCCTTAGTTTTGTGGGTGGTTATGCTTTTATATGACAAATGACTCACTCTTTGACATTTATTTTGCTTTCTGTAATGTCTTTAAACTTTTAATAAACATTAATGGTTTTATCATAAAACTTTTCAATATTTATTATGAAGCCTAATGTGCTTTACATTTAAATTTGAAAAGTTATCTGACATTGAATTTACATGGTGACCAAGTCCAGTCATGGAGGAACAAAATCCTAAGGTGGTTAACACCGCTCCCGGTTCATCAGTTAGTAGAGCATTAGATTAGTTATGGGAGGCTACCTCAGTTGTTCTGGTAGCAGAGGATGTTTACAGACTTGCATGATTTCAGCTAGATCTCTGTAGGTTCATTGGGTTTGGAAGGGCCTTTCTGATTCAGGAAATTAACTAGTGAAACGAAATTGGCCCGTTTTCCCCTCTACTCTCCTGAATTTCAATGGGTCTGTGAGGATAAATGGCAACATTCCAGTGTTTCTGAAGCTGAATAAGTAGGGTGATGTACTTCACTTTTGAGCAGTGCATTTTGGGGTTTGCAGTTTGGGTTTGACAGTAATGAGAAATTTATGCAGGGTGTGAGTGCTTTGGTTATGCGGTATTGATTTGTGGAATTGTAGGGACTTCAGATATTGCGAGTTTGATGCTTTTGTCTTGTAATTTGAGTTGGAGTTTCCTGGTACCAAAATCGTGGTTTAAAGGGCTATCAATGCATGTGCAGGGAGATTTTAGGTGTTTATTCATGATTATTAAACATACTTATTGTGATTAATATGTTAATTGCTTTAAATTGCAAATTTGATCCTTTTTGCTTACACGGAGTGCAAACTGTGTCCAAGAGGGCTTTGCCTTGATTATGACATTTTGACTTCATTCATGTTTATGTGGCTGCATTTATTGATATTCATGTGCTAATTGTTAACGTTGAAAGGTTGTTTATCAGTTGTCTGAAAAAAAGCATGATCTTGAGATATACATTTATTATTTGGTACTTGTCTTCTAAGGTGAGGTTTACTAATGGTCTAATTTGTGAATGCGTGTTAATGAAAATTAGTGATGTTTAATCCTTCCTGCACAGGGTAAACATATTGACAGGAGTAGGTTACCGCTGGTCATGAACCCTCTTTCTTCTGTTTCTGCAATTTCTTTAGATGAGATAGAATTTTTCTTTTCCCATTTAGGTAAAGCAGACAAAGGCTATTTTATTATTTGTTTATTTGTTCATGTGCAAAATTGCAAAGTAAACTGTGCTGTGTGTCAGGCAGTTGTGAGTGATTTCAGGATTGAGTGTTACACTGAGATTGGGTGGTTGCTGCCAGAGACGTGCTGTGGTTGGTTAACTTTTGAACTGGATGCACTGCAATTGATAGATCATGTAGAAATCCGTGTTGTGACTGGTTGGTTGCGTGATGTGCTGTGTTAGGGTTGGCTAGTTATCATTGAAGTGCTGCGTTTGGATTTGTAGATTGTTGTTGTTGGGTGAGTAGAACAAGTTTCAGTAGGAAAAATAGAAGCTTTGTTTAGAAAAACTCCTTGTCCTGTTTGTAAGGGAGAGAAAATACCACCTGAAGGCCCTCCTTCCTATGACACAGTACTCAGTAAGGAGTTACATACTGTCCTATGAATTAAAAAATGGGATAAGATCACCTCTGATGACTAGATTATGCCATTTCCCCTGAATGATAAAGCTTGAGCACTTGAGAGAAAGGTGAAAGAATCAGATGATGATCGAGAAGAGGGGTTCTTAGATGATTTAATGAGTTCATGAAACTCTCAAAATCAGGTTATGCCCCCTCCTGTGGGGTCAGCACCGAAGGGGTCAGGAACTGGAGGATGAGGAGCCATTGCAACTGAGGGTCCAAGTGTATCCACTACCCAAGCTCACTAGAAGTATAGACAGGCCCATGAGGTGTATAACAAATTAGAGTAGTTGACCAAGGAGAATGAGATTAATATAAATGAGAAGAAAAATTTGCAGGAAAGTGTCAAAATGGTTATAAACATGAGGAAATATAATGAAAGCAGGAAATCTGAATGAGCACATTTAAGCGTTAGTAAAAAAACACAAAAATGTGGGAATAATGAAAACCAAAGTTTAAGGGAAAATGGTCAAAAACAGAAGGGGTCAAGTAAAAAAGAAAAAGACAGCTGGTGGAGCTGAAAGAGGTGTGAGTTTGAGTGAGTCAGAGGCTGAAGCGACTGGTGAGTTCCGCTTGAGAGCAGTGCATGGAGAAGTGTATATAAGTGCATGTGCTTGTTCCTTGGAATCAATCTGATCTTCTTTCATTTACGAAGCACTTCCCTAGTCTGACAGAGGAGCCTGGGAAATGGTACGAAGAGGTAGGAAGGATTGTGACGTGTCAAAGGTGCTTTGAGAAGATTTTAGCACATTGTTTGCGGTTGTCCTTAAGGATTTGTGGATGGAATGCAAGGGAGTTGTGAATTGGCACACACAAGAGCTGGCTAGAACACCCCAAAATGATCTGTCTCCTGGTGTTATGATATATTAGAGGGAGATGATTGATCGTTTGAAACTGCATTGGTCCAAAATTATGAGGCAACCCACAAGCCAAAGGAATCAGTGTATGTTTATTATGAGAGGCTAATGCAGATTTACAGACAGAACAGCGGGAAAGACGATCCAGTCTGCGAAGGTCTTAGTGGTTTAATTTTGGCATTTGTGCTTGGTTTGGGCTGGAGCATAGTTCTCAGATACAACATAATGTGATGTGTTGGCAAAGCTGGTGGATGAAATCCTGAAAATGTTGGAGTATTGCAGTTATACAAAGAAAGATTAAGGAGAAGTACATGGTGGCACGGACAAAGTTGGCACAGAGAAGTGGTGAAAGGCGTACTTCCATGGTAGAAGTGGGTTCAGATTCCGTTATGATTATGCTCATGGGCATGCAGGAAGTTGGCATTCAAGACGGTGTTTGGTATGCGTCTACCAGGAATATTGTTCCTCAAGGAGGCAGAGGTTTTCTTTATAACTCAAATGCAAATGTCTCATTAGCACTCTGAAAAAGAGCACCGCATTCCATATTTGTAACAAGGTTTGGCATTGGAATCAAGAATGTAGACTGAATCCTATTAGATTGATATAACCAGAATGATGCTCAGATGAATTCTCTGAACTTAAATGTGATGTCTCAGACTGGGGCGATGCAGTTAGTTGCCCCAGCCCAACTAACTCCATTGCAGATCATGCAAAATCAAAGACGGAATCATGCAAAATTGACACACGCCCCAATTGTGAATGAACCTATGCGGAACAAGGGATTTAATTTTCAACAAAATACCAGATTTCAGCAAAACCCTTTATCGATGACAGTTGTCCTCAGTTTTAGGCAGCGACTGAAAGTCCCATTGGAGTTCGCCCTCACTAATCATAAAGACGGTTCCTGAGAGCAGATGAGGATTGCATGCTTGGTGCAATCTTAGCGGTAGACCACAGTTGCCAATATGTAGACGGTGAGATGAATGGCCACCCTGTACCATTTTTGATTGACTCGAATACGGCACCAGGACGGACGTATTGAAACGCCGCCGGTTTTCATTTTGAACTAAGAAGTGCTTGATACATTTGAAAAGCTCCACTCGAAAAGGAAGTGTAAGGAGTTTCTTTCGAGGAACAGTTTGAAGAAAACGTTCTTCTCTAATATATATTTCTTACAATAATAAGAGGAAGTTGACTCAATGGATCCATGAACATTGGTTCAAATAGAAGCTAAAATTTGGGCTGAGGCGGTTGCTGTGATCCCTAAAACCGAAGCTGGTCAGCCGCTGTGTATCAGAAGCTCTAGTTTGGTACAGACTCTATGAGATTTTTTAAAAGAACGGGAGTAAAAAGATCATTGTCTTGAAAAAGAAGGAGTTATGTGAATATACCTTCGAAACGCGTCGACGCTTGTACCATAGCCACAAATTCATCTGCATGAGCATTACCTTAGATGTGGATGATTTGTAAGGCATCAGGGTTTATGTGTACAAATTTTATTTAGGATTGTGGCAATTGATGACAAAGGTTATTGTTTGCTTTTTAGACTCTCGTGTAAGAAAATGTTTTTTGATTGGTTTTTATTGTGATGAATTGTTCTTATTTTTAATGTACTACAATTGCTTCATTGTGATCCTTTTGATAGAATTGTTTTTTATTGTGTAATGTTTTGCAAAATATATTGTTTTAATAAATTTCAATCACCATTCTATTAACTATAGGTTTTTTGTGCCGATACGTAGCAGACTCGAAGTTGTGGGGGAACTGGTATGATTGGGTCTTAAATATATGTACTTTGATCATGTGTATGCGTGAAAGTGTTGATATAAAATAACCCCAGAGGACGTTTCTTTGCAAAAAAAAAACAATTTTTGATCGATACTGGTGCTGCCCGTCCAATGGTTTGTCTGATGGAGGTTCCAAAACTACCCCTCTTGGGAAGACACATTCAAGTTGTAGGCATTTCCAACCATCAGATTACAAATAAAGTTTCAGCAAATGTCCCTGTAAAAATTATCCCAATTAAAGAAACTCATGAGTTCATAATATATGACACAAGTGCTGTTGATTTACTTAGAAGGTACCTTCTGTATAAAATTAACTGCACAATATTCTGTACACCAGACGGTGTAGCAATTTAGACCCATGAAGCAGATGCTGACTTTAAATTAGCTTGGAAGAGTCAGAAGTCTTCTTGTTCCCTGTTTTGCCAAAAGAAGACTTACCTCCTAATTTATTTAAAACGACCAGTGAAAGACGAAGTTTAGGATTTTATAGACCAGGACACTGGGCCAATAAAAGTAGTAGAGCCTGAGAAATTAAAGATAAAATGAGATGCAGTCTATCTCTGAACATTTCAATATGAACTCACTGAAGAAGCAGTTGCAGGAATAACTCCCATAATTGAGCAGTTGACAGACCAGGGTATTTTAAAGAAAGTCTTGTGTAGTCCCTGTAGCTCCGCTTTAATAGAACCTCATAAGGCAAACAAAAATATAGAGGATAGTGCAAGACCTGAGAAAGGTTAATCAAATTATATTCCCATGTTGTCCTGTGATTCCGAATTCTGCCATAAACCTTTTCCGGATTCCATCGGATGCGTAATGGTTGATGGTCAAAGAACTGTACCAAGCAATCTTTTTCATTCTGCTACATGAGGCCGTTTCTTTTCTAATCAAATTTTTCAGAAAAAACCCTAGTTTGGTGTTGGGTACCCTAGGGTATACAATCTTTGATCAAATATTGAGGAAAATCTGAGGACCTTACAGTTGGCCTGAAATACAGTGTTGATACAATATATAGAATAGCTATTGGTGGTGTCTAAAACGAAAGTGAGCTGCAAGCTAGACAGAATTGCCCTGTTAAATCACCTAGCAGAGAATGAGCACAAGGTATCTCCACGTAAAATCCAGTACTGTCAGAAGGAAGTTCTATACCTCAGACATCACAGTGAGAAGGTAGTGATAAAGGTGTGCAAAGCACACTGGTCTGCATTCCTGAGAATGAACCGACCCACTACACAAAGAGAAGTCGGGATGTTCCTCGGAATGGTCGGCTACTGTCGCCAGTGGATTCCAAACATTTCCCTAATGGCAAAGCCTCTACAGAGGCTTACTTACAATGATGTGAGTGATCTGGTACCCGGGAATGAAGAATGCACAAATGCCTTCCTAGAGCTCACAAACAATCACCAGCACACTAGCCCTAGGAATGCCCAACTATAAAAAGGACTTATTTTTCTATCACAAATGTGGCAGGTGCGCATTGTCACTGTTGGTACTGACCCAAAGGAGAAGTGAAACTGCCAGTGGCTGACTTATCAGCCACATTGGATCCTGTGGCTATGGCGCTTGCAGGATATCTAAGATCTGTTGGTGCTGGGAGTGTGGGAATCCAGCATAGTGAGAAAATGTTCTGGGTTATACCTTTATTGTGATGGTCCTTCAGTCTGTTGAAATTCTGCTGACTCATATTTGAACTCAGCACATGACAAGCTGATGATTAAATCCATATGAGCAAATAATCCTAGCCTCTGAGCACATTACAGTTTGCAGGTGCGATATCTTAAACCCTGCAACACTCATGCCAATTTCAGTTTAAGATGATGAGGATGCTGATTTTTATCATGACTGTAAAAACGCCAAAGAATTGTGTACCAAATCAAGAACAGACATACTGGATGTACCTCTTGAGAGGACCAAAATGACCTTATATGTGTATGGCTCTTATTTGAGAGACCCTTATGGAACTTGGAGAGCAGCATATGCAGTCTGCACCACGTATGGTATTGTGGAAATATCCTAATTGAGCAATTTGTATTTATTTATTTTATTTATTTGAGTTTTATATAGCGCTGGCTAGACCCGGAGGTATCTGAGTGCTTTACATGAGGATCAGAGTTACAGGTTACAAGTTACATTTGTTCCAAGAGCAAAATCAAACATAGGAAAAAAGAAAGCAAAGTTACGGAAATTTGTCAGGGGAGGGGGAGGGATAGGAGAAAAACAGGGAGACGGGGAGAAACTGTGCCCAATGTCCGGCTGGGTAGGTGACGGCCGAGGGGATGAACCAGGGCCAATCTCCTCTATAGCTGCACCGAGCAGCTCCACCGGGCATCGGACATAGTGCTCGGTGCAATGTAACCTCAGCACAAGTACCTGAATTAATTGTGCTAACAGGAGCCTGTTCTGTGGCTGAAAACTGAGAGCTGCCATTTACATTGACAGCCAGTATGGGTTTAGAATGGTCCATGATTTTGAATGTGTGTGGTCACAAAGAGGTTTTATGACTTCCTCTGGTTTTCCTGTGAAAAACAGAATTCAAATTTTTCAATCCGTGCTCTCTTCTCTCATTTCCGTGCTCTCTTCTTGGCTCTTGCTCTTGTGATAACCCTCATTAGGTATTCTCTATCTCTGAGTTTTTCTTTTAATCCTTTAGCATGTTTCTTATCGTAACTCTTCTCAGTATAGTTGTGTTTCTGTCGCAAAAACTGGCTGAATAGAAGTTTCTCTCGAAGACTCCTTGGATGAAAGCTACCGAATCGTAATAGATTGTTTCTATCAGTAGGTTTATGGTAGACTTCTTTTTTCAGGCCTTAATCTGCCTCAAAAACCCTTGCATCCCAAAAATTCAATAAATCCCTATTCATAGTACATGTAAATCTAAGGAATTGATCCACTTAATTCAAACAAATTGCAAACTTTCTCTCTCCCACCTTGGTGCCCTGCCAGATGATGAAAACGTGATCAATGTAGCTTTTCCACAGCTTAATCTTCTTTCGATATAGGTTATCATCACAAAATATGATCTTTGTCTCAAAATCATGAATGTATAACCAAGGCTAGGAGCCTATGTGCTCCCCATAGAGGTCCCATGAGCTTGTAAAAAGAAAGCACCTTCAATCTCTACTTACCAGGAAGTAGTTCCTAGTAAGGGCAAGATGGGTGCAGTCCATTATGAATTCTCTCAGTGTTATGGATTTCCACTGGAGTTTTGATAATATTGAATCCACTACCTTCAGGATCACTTCTTGTGGGATACGTGTATAAAGCATTTTCACATCCATGCCAATCAGTAATTCTTCTTCTGGGTTGTACCTCAGGTCAGAGAGAATATTAAGTAGTTCCTTAATGTCCTTTAAGTAGGTTGGTGTCCTTTCCACTATAGATCTCAATAGCCAATCACAAAACATAGAGAGGGTATCAGGGACTAATCTAATGCCTGAGACGATGAGTTTACCAAACAGAGGAAAAAACCCTTTATGTATTTTATGGAGGATGTAAAAATATGAAACCTAAGTGACGAGGTGTACAGAAACTCAGCCACCTTCTTAGTAGCCCATTCGTTTTCCAATCCCATATCCACCAGGAATTTAACTTCCTCCAACACCTCGCTTGTAGGATCTTTTCTTACTTTCTTGTAGTTTCTTTCTACACTCTACAGTTTCAGGCAATCATTCCTGTACATATCTACAGGGAGGATGACAAACGCACCCCCTTTGTCTACTGGCTTTATAATAATGTCTTTTATTTCCCCAAGTTCAGTAATCGCCTGCTGTTCACTCTTTGCAATTTTGTGAAAGTGGTTGTGTTGTTGGGTCTCTAATTTATCTATTGCCTCACTCACTGATTCCTCAAATACCAACACTCCAGGTGGCAACAGGTGGGTGGGTGGAGTAAATGTTGACTTTCTCTTGAGAGCTGTGTTCTCATCAGTATCATCCAAAGTTTCTTGATCCTTGAAAAAAAACTTGGAGACAAATTTTTCTGAAGAATCCTGCAATCTCCTCTCGTAACCTAAAAAGGTCACCTTTTTGGTGTAGGTACAAAGTCGAGGCCTTTGTTGAGAACCTTGATCTGTGTCCTTCAAGGTTTGCTCACTCAAATTGAGTACTATGTCTTTGGTATCACTTAGTTCTTGCTGGTGCTTGATCCAAATCCTCCAAGTGACTTTCTGCTCTTTCCTCTTTCTTCTTCCCCATCCTTGGCCTCTTCCTAAAAAAGGTGGGCATGTTTGGATTTGCAAGGGGAAAAAAGGCTGATTTATTGGTTGTGGGAACTCATCAAAGTTGGGCCTTCCCGGGGCGTGGCTTGCAGCCGCGGAAGATGGCGGCTTTCTGATCGCGCTGCGCTAGCAGTCAGGGTGTAGGCCCGTATATCCGGCATAATCCGTCCACTGAAGTGACACCAAACGGGACCAGACTGCACCGGAGGGCGGCCGCGAACATAGGTGGCGAGTTGCGGCCGCAAAATCCGGCTGAGGGTGCTGAAACAGTGAGCAGCAGCCTGCGGCAGAAGAAGGCAAGATGGCGACCGCCGGAGCCCCGTAAGCGGAGTTCTCCGATCGCCCCCTGGCCGGCTTTGATGCGCGGTAGAGTGCGGGTAGATGGCCCGCTGCGGAGCTGACTGGGGCTGGTCTGACTCGGAGACATCAGTGGCGGCGTGCTGGAGCGCGCGGGGCCCCGCTTCCACGTGGGTAGCGCTGAGGCTGCACTGTGACGGAGCGGCATCGGAGGGCTCCGGCGGGTCCCGCGTCCCCGGCAACGTGAAAGGTGAGCCCGATTCTGGTGGGGGTGGTCACACCGAGGACAGTAGCAGCTCCATTCCGGGGAGTGGAGGTCCCCGGAGGCACTAGCGGGACCGGGACTGGATCTGACTCCTCCCCCATCGGTCACACGAGAGACCTGGTGGAGACGGCAGCCATTTGGGGTGCTCGGCGCCATTGGGGGGCAAGCCTGCATCTAGAAACTGCACCTGAGGCCCTAGAGTGATGTGAGGCCCCCCCTCAGCGATGGACTGGCGTAAAGACGGCTTGGGGCGGCGTGCGGTGGCAGCCTGGTGAGCCTGCACCTACCATATTGACCAGCTTGCTGTGGGTGGGCACGAAGTATTGTGAGCCCGCCCGCTTTCAACCCTGGGCAGCGCGCCGGGACCGAGGGGCCCAGCTGAAGTGCATCCCACTGGTGTTTGGGCCCGCTCCCGTTCCTGGGCAATGCGAGAGGGCCACGACAGTGTTTCCTGCAAAATAGATCTCCGCCAGCACCCAGATTCACCCCCTACGCCATGGTGAAGTGCCCCTGGAACTGACGTTGAAGGGGTAGCAGTGCAGGGTACAGCGAGACATCGTTCTTCCAGGACCTAGTCCTGACAGGAGTTGGGCAGCTCTGAAGAGGAGTGGGCGGGGTGAGGTCCATCCACTTGGCGCATCTGGTCAAGGCCCCGTTAGTTTTAGGTTAGCTGCTCGGGGCAGCACCTACGCTTCGCCATGGGTCGCAATAGGCCGGCAGGCCCAGGACAGGCTAATCAAATCGATAAATACACCGTCGCCATGGGACGGGATGAGGGAGCAATGGGCAGTGGCCCACAAGACGACCCCGAGGACAGCGGCCCGGACCCCTCGTTGAAAGACATAATGAGGGCTATCAGGGACTTCCGTGGGACCATGGAGCCCAAATTAGACTCAGTGACAGAGGAAGTAAACCTCCTGCAAGCGGACTTCAAGAAAATGTCCGAGAAGGTTTCAGCAGCCGAGACGGGCATAGGGGGCCTTCAATCCAAAACCAAACGGCTGGAAGAACAGGTTGCTACCCTCACGAAAAACCAGGCGGACATCTATTCCAGGCTGGAAGACCAAGAAGGACGGGCCCAGCGAAATAACATCCGCGTAGTTGGGGTACCGGAGGGAATGGAGGGACCGTCAATGGACTGGTTCATAGAAGACCTGGTGGTGAATCATCTGAAGCCCAAGCGCCTATCGAACTTCTTCTCCGTCGAGCGGGCCCACAGGGCGCTGGGGGGCAAGCCCCGACCTGGGGCCCCTCCCCGCACAATCATTGCCCGCATCCTGAATTTCAGAGATAGGGATGCTATCCTGCAGGCTGCTCGTGTGCACGGCGATCTTCGGCTAGAGAATGCCACCATCCGCTTCTTCCCAGACTTTACGCTCCGGGTTCAGCGTCAGCGGCGCACCTTCGACGGAGTGAAGAAGGCCCTCAGGGAACAGGGAGTGAAGTACATGATGCTCTTCCCGGCCAGACTCAAAATCATAGAAGGGGGAAAAGTGTATTTCTTCGACGCGCCGGAAGAGGTCAGCGAGTGGCTTGAGGGTTGGCGAACTGTTGGTCGAAAAGGTGGACAGCAGGGCCCTGAGTCACACCACCTCGGAGAGGCCACTGAGTTTGACAACAGACGGTCTGCTGGTAGCCAGAGGCCGGAGCAGCGGACAGTTAAGTGACCCTGGGTCAGCTCGAACATTGTCGAAGTCCACCAGCTGTTTTCAAATGTGCCTTTCTTACAGGTTCCTACAACATGGGGGGAAGGGGGGTGAAGAAGGAGGGTACACGTTAGAGGGGGCCGTCGGCCCCGCAGGGGACTCAGACAGGGCATGGGCCGTGTTTTCTTGTTGATGTTTCAGAGAGGGCCGGGAATCGGGGGACATGGGCGGTCTGGTTCTGGGGTGTTGCCTATAGTTTGCGGTGTGGGCATGCAACTTTCGTTAACAGAATCATAGTTCTTCCGACTGACTGTAGGCTCACGGTTCCTCACAAATGTTTTTTCTAGAATTATTGGGGCGACAGGCACTCTGCAAGTTTGAAGGGTGGGAGGTTGGGGTCTCACCTAGCAGGGCGGCAGGGAGGGGGTAGTTGGGTTTTGGGTTCATGTCATTTTGGGGGGTGGGGAAGTTCGCTCGAGACCAAAATAGCCATCAGTGTTGGGGGCTTGAACCAGGGGACACAGCAGGGACAAGGGACTATCCAGAAATATGGACACTTTTCAGCGATGATGGGGGATCCAGCTAAGATACAGATATGGACTTGGAACGTAAATGGGCTTGGCAATAAAATCAAGCGTACACTGGTACTGCAACATCTAAAGAGGCATTCCCCGGATGTGGTCCTGATCCAGGAGTCACATCTGCGAGGGAATAGGTGTAAAGCCCTGGATCGTTTCGGCTATAAAATGATAGCCCACTCGGGGTTCACATCTGGGTCCCAGGGGGTGGGAATCCTGGTTCGCAATACCCTGCCCATGGTTATCTCAGGCACTTGGGCGGACGATGCGGGCTGTTTTACGGCGGTGGCGGGTACATGGGAGGGGAGCTTATTTATATTCTGCTCTTGCTATATGCCCCCGGGCTTACACTCTACAAGCTTTCCAAAGTTGAGTTTGTTCCTGATGAACCTCCCCGCTGGGGTTCTCCTTATCGGTGGAGACATGAATGCAGCCATGAATTCGGAACTAGATCGGTCTAACTCCCAGACAGGCAGACAGGGCGAACGGGGTCTGGCAGACTTCTCTACAGCCATGGGACTGTGCGACTTATGGCGGGCACATAACCCCTCACTCAGGGAATATACGGTTCACTCGGCTCGGCATGGGTCCTTTTCCAGGATTGACCACTTCTTCGCCCGTAACGATCAGATGGGGGACTTCACAGACACCAAACATATGGCAAGGGGGATTTCGGATCACTCCCCGGTTGGTGTTACCCTCAGAGGCCCGGTGGTAAACAGGGGGATATTCCCGAGGATAGATCCTTGGCGCCTCCGAGATCCGGCAATAGGTGATAAGCTTCGGGAGAGTTCCAAGTTATATTTTGAGGAAAACCTAGGGTCAGTGGAGTCCCAAATTACAATATGGGAGGCCTACAAGACGGTGCTGAGGGGACTGGCCCAGGCGCTGATTGGGGCACAGAAAAAGGAGGAGTCCCTCCGGGTCCGAAAGTTGGAGCAGGAGATTGAGCAGATGGAAGGGGATAGTGCGATGGCCTCGTCGGCAGACCTTCGCCACAGCCTGATGCTGAAACAAAGAGAGCTTAGGGCTCTGGCCGAGGGAGAGGCACGCGCCTATGCGCTAGCCACACAACACCGGATCTATGACGTGGGGGACAAGGCGCTGAAACTATTGGCGTGGTTGGAGCGCCGGGACAGAGATGGGTCGTGGGTGTCGGGGGTGAGGGATATATCAGGTAATATCCGTTCAACTAGCATGGGCATAGCAGAGGCCTTCACGGCTCACTTTGAGCGGGTATACTCGCCGGTGTGCACAAGGACGGAAAATGACTGCGCGGAATTTCTGCGGGACTTCGCACTACCCACGTTGTCCGCAGAGTCGAGTGTGCGGCTCGATGCCGACTTTTCGGAAGAGGAGCTCGGTAACGCGCTGAACTCCCTGCAGTCGGGGAAAGCTGCCAGGCCAAATGGGCTTCCCATAGAGATATACAAACGACAGGCCGCAATCGTCTTAGCCCCCCTTCTTAAGATGCTAACTGAGGCACGTGAGGCCGGAAGGCTCCCCCCGGATCAGAGAGAAGCTACGATTGTAGTGATTCACAAGGCAGGAAAGCCGGCCGACCAGTGTGCTTCATACCGTCCAATATCCCTGATAAATGTGGAAGCCAAGGTCCTGGCCAAAGTCCTGGCAGGTAGGTTGATAACGGTTATAGCTGAGTTGGTTCACGTTGACCAGTCCGGGTTTATGCCCTGTAGAAGCGCCCACCACAATTTACGGCGCCTATATGGGGTGCTGTATATGACTGAGGACGTTGGAGACACTCAAACGGCACTGATGGCGCTGGACGCTTCAATGGCCTTTGATAGCATCGAATGGCCCTATCTGTTCATGGTGCTCCAGAGGTTGGGCTTCGGTCCGGTCTTCTGCAGCTGGGTAAGGCTCCTTTACGAACAACCTACGGCCCGGGTACGTGTCAATGGGGCAGTATCCAGGGCTTTCCCCTTGCGGAGATGCACCAGACAGGGTTGCCCCCTGTCTCCCCTCCTCTTCGCTCTTGCCTTGGAACCGCTGGCTCATTGGATCAGGAGGGACCCCGCGATCTGGGGTCTGGCGGCGACTGTGGGGTGGGAAGAGCGTATCTCCCCATACGCCGACGATATCGTCCTATACCTGGCAAGACCATACCACTCGATAGCCCGAGTGCTACACATCTTCGAGCTGTTTGGCAGTTATTCCGGATATACCATCAACTGGTCGAAGTCTGTGATTTTCCCGTTGACGGGTCCTCCCCCCCGGGTCCCATCTCGGTGCTCGGCCCCGGTGGTTAGCGAGGGGTTTAAGTACTTAGGCGTGTACATCACGCAAGACAAGATGGAGTTCTTTGATAGAAACCTCGAACCCCAACTGAGTCGCCTAAGTGCCGATGTAAGCCACTGGCGCACCCTTCCACTTTCCCTCATGGGCAGGGCAGCTTTATTTAAAATGCTTACACTGCCGAGGCTCCTCTACATTCTACAGAACACACCCTACCCGGTACCTCCGAGTGTTTTTAAAGGAATCTCCCAGGCAGTGCGGACACTGTTGTGGGACGGAGGATCCCCTAGGATTGCATTACATAAGTTACACAGGGGTGTATACGATGGTGGACTTACGCTTCCGGATGTCAAACTATATTATTGGGCCTCGCAGCTACAGGTGCTCAGTGATTGGGTGTACACAGATAGGAGCGAGCCTGCCTACAGGGTAGACAGGATGGTTATGCCCGGGGGCAACTGTGAACCTCTTCTTTACGCCCGTAGGCCGCAGGCGGCGTGGCCGGAGCACACCAGGGTAGTACTGCAGTGCTGGAGAGAGGCCAACAAACTCCTAGGCTGGGCGGGCACATTAACCGGGAGAACACCACTGTGGTTAGGAGAGCAGCTGCGGGAGGTAACTGCTCTGAAGGGCTTTAAGGGGTGGAAGTTGATTGGCATTGAATACTTAGGTGACGTGTGGAAAGGGGATTCCCCCCGCTCCTTTGAATACCTTCAAAAGGAATACAACCTCCACCGGTCTCAGAGGTACCACCACCTGCGACTCATACACGCCCTACGATCTTACATACAGAACGGTACATCGATTCCGGAATACTCCCCGATGGAAGATAGGTTGTTGCTTGACCCCATAACAGAGCAACCCACATCCACAATTTATCGTAAATTAATAAACAATGTACCTGACCCCCTGATCGCTCTTAGAGCAGCTTGGGCCAAAGATCTGGGAAGTTTAGAGGACGAGGACTGGCAGGATGCGTTGCAGAGTCCAAGAGAGATTGCAATCCGGTCATGGTTCAGGCTGGTGCAGTTAAAAATCCTCCACCGTACCTATTACCCCCGCACATACCTCTATGCATGGGGCAGGAGTCCCTCGGCGTCATGCGTAAGGGGATGTAGACAGGAGGGCACCTTCTTTCATATCTTATGGGAGTGTCCGGAGATCATTCCCTTCTGGACGAAGGTCGCGGACATCATGTCTAGGGTGGTGGGGGTGACGGTGCCGATGGAGCCAAAGTGGCTCTTACTGATGATTAAAGGGGACACTGCATGGTCCAGGTATGTGGAAATATGGTTGGCCCTGGCAGCGGGAGTGGCGAAACAAAATATGCGAGAATGTGGGGGGCGCAGACACCCCCGCAGTGGGAGGAGTGGGAGCGGGACCTTGACTGGTGCCAAAGGGCCGAGGAAACTGTATACAAAAGTAGGGGGTGTACTAAAAAAAATGGAAGAAAGTGTGGGGACCCTGGCAGAAATACAGGGAGAATGGAGAAATTATGGCGGGGTAGGAAAGTTGGGGATTGCTGAAGGTCTTTGTTGTACCCTAACGACTATTTTGCTGTCAACTTTTGTAAAATCTCCCCATGTGGAATACCGAAATACTTTTGTACTGTATGGTCTCATGAGCTTTGTTAATAAAAAGAATTTAAAAAAAAAAAAAAAAGTTGGGCCTTCCCCAATTTGGATCCTGAAAAATATTTAATTTGTGTGACTACATACAGTCCTTTTTCTAACAGTGTTAAGAAACTGATCAATAAGCATTGGAAGTTCCTTAATTCATGTCCATTAAGTGCAGAAAAATCTATGCTTTTATTCAAACGAGTTAGGAGTATAAAATATCTAATTGCACATACCAGACCTAGGACTCAACGTTTAACCCAGGGACAAAGAACCTTATGGGACATGTACCCTGTGTTTAGATGCTTTCCATGTGGAGACCGTAAAGTTCATCATCTCACGAAGAAACCAACCAATATTGATCTGAGCTTGAAAACACTGCGGCTTTTTAAGCAACACAGCAATTGCAATACAAAGAATGTAGCCTGCATTATAATCTGCAGTTGCAGGTTGAAGTATGTAGGTATGACAACCAGAAAGGTGAGGATACGGATCAATGAACATAGGAGCACGTTCAGATGTAAGATGGCAGTGACTAGGTTGAGGCTTCATTTCCTTGTGAAAGGTCACAATGAGGATGATTTCTCTTGGTATACATTAGTAAGACTGCAGTCTGGTACAAATAATATGACCAATACCCTTCTGAGATTCGAGCAGAGATGGGTCTACAGACTGCATACAGACGCGCGGGGTCTGAATGATGGCATACCTTGGTCTCAGCTGGGCTTCAACTAAATGAGTCAGGTGCCGGGAGGATCTCAAGCAACCAGTATGAGGCTGGTTGAATTGGCCCAGTACACTGGAGCTGGGACAATGCTTTGCAAACAGTGTCTGTATATATTGGATACTTGTCCTAATAATAGGAAATTGTCAGTCTCTAGTGGTTTAATATTAAACAGAATAATGTGTTTCTAGTATACTTGTCTGAGGTAACTAGCACTATCATAATATTCCACCTTTGAACTGCAGTCCATAATATGTCTTTTCATTTTATAGGTGGGTGTGTGTTTTAAGGAAAGTGGATACAGAAGTACACACACGTTAGGGTAGGCATTTGCTGTGTTAAAATAATCTTGCTCAAATTGTAGATTTTTCAGCAACATATGTTGACTATTCTCTTTTGGAGCCATAGTTAGCACGAGGATCCGGACGGATTGCATTTCCTGTTACCCCCTGGCATGGTCGACCAGCGTCGATGTGACGTAGGTGGGCGGGATTGACGTCGCACAGAGAAAAAGATGGCAGAGGCAATTGGACAGTGTAAAGGAGCGCTCCGGCGAAATCTAAGGTGGCGTTGTGGTATCTATGCCTTGACGAAGTAACGTGTGAGGGACCGGTTATCCCTTTACTTTTGATGGGGCTGGGCCCAGATTTAGAAGAATTTCATGACGACGAGGTCTTGGCAAACTGCATAAAACATCTCATAAACAGTATGTTGAATCATAAGGGGATATGAGTAGCACAATGTCCCTAGAACGCATCAGATCTGTGTTGGGAACCATGATGTTACGGATCGACCATTCCATGGTACGACTACATGGGTCCAATGTGGGATGTGAGAGTGAGTGGGACACATACTTGGAGTCTATTATGTTTGTGTGAATTGAGTATGTGCTTATGTGCTCTCATTATGGATCAACATCAGTGACATTTTAGACAGTACAGTAATAAGAAACTAACTGCCATTAATGATGTAGAAATGCCCACAAGCAGGGATCTGCAGTATTCTGGCTCTGGATGTCTATATAGAGCACTAGTGATTGTATTCTGAGATACGAGTTGTATGAAGATAATCACATGGGAGAATCCTTTTTTAGATAGAGTAAGGATATGAGTGACAACAACCCTTGAAGAAGTAGCATGCCTACCTTTTCTCTAAGCAGGTAATTTCATAGGGAGGTATTGCTCCTTGGAATACCATGATATCAATAACTGGCAGGTGATGGACTACAATAGCCCTGACATAATTTTGTAATATCGACCGTGCATCGACTATGAAATATGAAGTCCCTGTCCTTATATGTATTCCTGTCAGTTTTGTGACCTTTGGACAAGTGAGCAGCAAACCTTTTTGACTTTAAAATAGAGTGAGTCCAACCCCTTTCCTTTTGTCTTTCCCTTCTTGTTTAAAAAAAAATATGACTACTAGTTTGTGACTACCGGAGTGGTCCCCCACTGGTGTGACTTTTTGGCTTGGACCCTAAAAGTAGTAGGGTAAGTAGATGAACGAGTTGTGCATGCTCACTTTTGTGTGTTCATGTATGCCATAAATGTCAGAAGAGTGTTTTTCACGGGTGTGACACATACAATTTATTTAATTAAACAACTGCTGAATAGACACTGAAACATACCACAGGGACTTCCACAATAAGATATTAGCAAAATATTCATATATAAATAAGGGTTGATGCTGTTTTATCATTACAGGCAGTAATAGTTTACTGGACAAGTAGAGGTAAGACCGATTCTCATCTATGTGCATAGACATGCATGCAGAACGGACTGTAGAGGTACCAATTTTGGCCCAGACGAAGGCCCTGGACCCCCATTTTTTATAGGGGTATCTTTTTATAGCCGAATCATGTTGGCAATTGTTGCTTATAACGGATGTCAATGACACTGATTCATGTTATCATCCAGTATTATTCTTTTAATCCTGCCCTGCGTACCCACTGAATAAAGGGAATCCCCAGGGTTTACTCAGAGGTAGTTTTAGAAATAGAGCTAGAGTCCTCGATTGACCAGAAGTACTTACCTTGTTCTCCCTTGTAGCAAGGTTGAGACCACCGTGTTGGCTCTGTCTTAAAACGGTGGAGTGGACTGGCCAACGATGAACCATGCCACAAAAATGTGGGTGAGGCCTTTCCGTCCATAATCTTTGGATTTTGTGTTCCTACCCTTTGAGTGTTCTGTGGGGAGAGGATATAAAGGAATTTAGCTGTCAAATCTTTTGTGTCATTCTATGTGGATGTTGTAGGGCAGTTTTAAAATAATCCTCTGTCTCTTCCTTTAGTGTTATAACTGTATTGTAAAAGCCTGTCGGACAGAGCTGACAAATGTGATTTTAATCTCTTTTGTTCTTTCTGTAATACGATTTGCTAGGATTTATGGGCCTTTGCACGTTAACACCAAACGGTATAGAGCTTATTGTATTTTAACATATAAATTAGGCTTCGCTCAGAGGGTGTTGGTTTCTCTTTCCCCTGATCTCTAGCAGGCGACACTATGATGGACTGATCTCTGATGTATGACCTATTTACTGAGCCCGATTATACTTATATTCTATCCTACTGTTTCATGATTTGCATTTTAAATTAAGTTTTATGCTTTAATCTGACAAATGATTAGCTAACTGACTCTTTGCTATTGTTTTTACTTGCTGTAATGCCTTCATGGAGAAAGAAAATCCTAAAGGGATTAATACTGCTCCGGGTTCCTCCGTCAGTAGAATTTAAGATTGGAGACTGGAGGAAAAGTGATATATAGGGGCAAGTGCAGAAATACAGGTATAAGAGCAACGTGGAGCGGATGAAGAAGGACAAAGGCGAGAGAGAGCAGCAGAGTGTGGGGAAAAAGCACATAAGCAAGAAAGAGAGCAACTATATGAGGTAGATATTTGGAAAATACATGCACTCTCATAGAGTGCTTAAACAAAAATAAAAAAGTAGTTCTGTAAAAGCAAGCAGTGGAAGCATAGAAGCCAGCCAACCAAATATATGATAGGAACAAACACAAGACTGACATGCTGGTGCACGAAAAGCAGTGCTTAATTTGAGCCGGTGTTCTGCACCGGCACCTTATTGTCAGCACCGGGTCTATGACAGTCTGCCACATGGTGGCGCTGTCCTGCTTATTTCGGTATGAACACAACAACAGCGGTTTATTTGTTCAATTTACATTAATAATGACTAATACCGGCCTCCCAAGCCATTCTTCTGGCTTTGGGGGCCTGGAATAGTCTGACTTCTCACACTTGTAGGAGTGTGAAGGTTAGTAGCTGTGTATGTACTGTCATTGGCAGCGCTGGCATGGGTTATGTGAGGTGCAAGCTGCATTGGCCTCCCGACGAGAGCCCCGGCACTTAACCTTTTACAAATTAAGCACTGACGAAAAGCCACTGAATAACAAGTAGGCACATGAAAGTGACAGTATAGCCAACCAATGCTAAGCTGTGGATGGGCTGCAAACCCTGTATGTTCTTGGTAAGCCCACAATATATCTTTATATATCACCTAAAAATGTGCTGGCCCTCCTTTCCCAGTGCACTTATTAATATCGTATTTGGGCTGAATTTCTCTTCCAAGGCTACAAATAATGTTCAAATATCACAATCCATTCCTTCCATTCAGTTGAAGGTGAATCTGGTTGAGTTAAAAAAAATGTTGCCAGAATTATTGCTTGCATGGATTCCACAGTGTCTCTAAAGCACAGTGTACTCACAACTATCAGGTTTTAGGTTAATATGGGAGGATGCAATAATTCCGTCAGCCAGTGGGTGACATGACAGGTAAAAATGAATCACAGGCTTGTGTATTCTTGTCTGTGGTTACTCGTCTGTGCACTGATATCATGAGCGAGTTGTAGTTAACATAGAAGAAATTACTAAACTATTGATTCAAAAGTTAGATACTTCTTGAAATTATGCTTGTGAAGAGTACTTTGGGGTGAGTGGTCGTAGAAATAGTATTGGAGGTCTCTGTTGACACTCTGGACAGGTGTCAAGGTAACACATACCTGTACGAGTTAGATAGCGCACTGAGGGGCATATTCCCAAGGACTTATCGCCGAGTTAGCGGCACCTTATCGCAGCCAAAGTGGCGATAAATTTATCGCACCATTCACAAGCAGGTGCTAACAGCCGACATCATCAGTTTACCTGCGATAGCAGCCGCAAAAAACATTGCCACAAATGATACCGGCAACTAACGCTAATGATATGCAGAGTAGGCGTTCCCGTGCAAAAAGCCGCGAAAACACCACTTCGCAACATTCTCAACGACCAGCCAGATCTGCGATAAGATTAAAAAACATGCGATAAGGCGCGTTAGCAGCAGGGATTTAACACCTGCTCTTACCTGGTGTTAAGTCGGACGACAACCTGCACCATGAAAGGGAGCCCAGCCCACAGCCACACCAGAAGAACAACAGATGCCATGGAGCTACTGATCATGCAGCTCGGAGCCCCAAGAGGGCCACAACACCCACCGCCACCACCCCCAGGCCCCCCACCCCACCCAGGACCCCCCCCGAACTACCACACCAGCAGTGGGGTATGTGACGTGCTAGGCCCCTTAGATTGGCAGGGTCACATGTCCTGTGATGCCTGTGCTGGATGGGTGTGGTGTGGGTCTGAACGTGCCCTCAGGGAGTGGCCGTGGCATGCTGACGACTAGACCAGTGATCAGCAGATCAATACAGGGACAACCTGGGACATTTAGCGTTGTCCCCCCCCCCTGTAAGCGTAAGCGGAGTGGACTGGCCTGCCGTATGGCAGGCCAGCGTAGGGGTGGGAACAATGAACCCGGGGCTCTGGGCGTGCTCCAGTACTGGGCTGGACATGGAAGTAACTGATGCGTGTGTCCCTGTAGTAGTGACTACGCCACACGGACCGCAATCAGCACTGTTGCACCCTGTCACTCAAGTTCCACGACATGAGCAACATGGACGTCAGGGGGAATCTCTCACCCTACATTCAACCATACTCACATACGTGAATGATCAAACGCATGACACATCTGTGCGATTCTGAATGTTTAATTCACATCCAGTGGAGTGTTGCAGCTGGAGCAGTACAGGGCCATGCAAACCCCACTTCACATTTTTGGCCCGTGGAGGGCCAGCCAGAGTCCTTCAGGGAATGACAAGAACATCGGAAGGGGAAGAGTTCAGTCCGCAGTCTGATCGCTGTGTCATTGGTAACCAAACAGGAGATGGCAGTCCATGTCGAGGTCCAAGGTGAGTGTCGTAGAGTGTATCGGGGGACAGTGCAAGGTGATGATGCAAAGGGCAGGACCAAGCAGAAACCCGCCATTTTGGGGAGATTAATGCTACTGCCTCCTCCTTACCAGTAAGGTTGGTTCACCCGCATCTTCGTCCTCTGATGGCACATGTGCCTCACACGTGGGTGGTGGTGGATTGCCTGCAGCACTGTGAGGCACTGAGACATCAGGGGGCGAAGATGTGGATGTAGAAGCTGCAGCAGCACTCATCTGAGCAAGGCCTTGAGGCAGCAATGCCATGACGATGTGCTGCAGGGCATTGAAGGCCCCAGCCACATCCAGCTGGTATGCAGCCATGGCAGCCATCCTGTCCACCGCCATCCGCACCATGGTCTCCATGAGCCCCCGCATCTGTCCCAACTCCCGGCAGACATCGCTGGATCCACTCTGACTGGACAGTTGTTCTTGTCTCAGTATCATGACTCCAGCGATGTCAGCCATGGATCATTGGAGAGCATGGAGCGGACTGAGGGTGTCGTTTAGGGACTGACAGTGGTCCCTGATGGTACTCAGACACCCATGTATGGCATCAAGTTTGGCTGCCATGTGGTCGAACCCCACCCGCACCTGATCAGCCACCTTCTCCTGGCACTCCAACACACGGCGTTGGAAGGCCATGTGTTGTTTGTGGGGCCCTGGGAGTCAGCCGTGGTGGTATGTGCTTCCTGCTGTGTGGTCTGTGCAGGGGGTGGGGTTTCCTCGATGCAGCTGCGCGGCCCTGCTCCTGGGCATGGGGTCCTGAGGGTGTCCATGAGCTGTTGGAGGGCGTCGTGGTCTATGGTGCTGTGGTCCTCTTTGTCATCAGTGACGAGAGGTTGGGTCTGCTCTGCAGGAGGTGTTGGTTCTCCCTCTGCAATGTGAAGGGTAGATGCAGTTTAACATTGTGTTCACATGTATGTTGACGCATTGTACAAATTCACATACAGACTGCATGACAATGTACATTGTGACTGTTTGGGAGGAGCTGCCTATTTGATGCGGGACAGTGGACATTTCGACAACATCACGGATGTGTGTTTGTACTTGTACATGTTCATCCCACGTTTCCCTGCTATGCCAAATGTGATTGGCCAGTTTCTACACACAAGCGGCACCACTTGGGTCCTCTGTTCTGTTGTGAACGTGTTGCAGTTCATACCACATTGTTGTCAATGTTGATGTGCTCTGAATATTATGTGTGTGTGCTGCATTTTGGGAGAGTCGCCCTGCAGCTCTGATGTGGCTGGCCCTTATCCCTTTCAGGCAGTGTGCCTTGACTTCTGTGCTTCTACAGTGCTGAGATGTTGCATACTTGGGTAAATTGGGCTCTTGGTGGGAGTTGGGACTGTGGGGCATGGTTTGTCCGCAGGTGTGTTGTTGAGGTCAGGGGTTGTTTGTGCAGGTGGATGTGTCAGAGTGTGACCTGCTCCTTTACGGATGTGGTCCACACTCAGCCACCTCAGTGTTGTGACGTGCAACATGTCATGGTATATTGACTGCAGCCATGCTATTCGTCATGCAGTGTCACTTGCATTGTCAGTGTGACTCACTGACACGCCGCTTTGCTGGGTTCGGCACATGTGCATGGGTTTGTTGTGAGATTAGTGATGTGTGGGGAGCGCCCCCTCTGTGCACATTGTGGACGGGGGCCCACTTACTGTTTCTATGTGTGCTGCAGTATGCCAAGGAGATCAGGGGCATGACCCAGAGTCATTGTGGGTGTGCAGTGTGCTATTCTTGATTGTGCATGTGTGCCATTGTGCCCATCTCCCCGTCCCCCCAGTCCCTGGTGGTTACTCACCCTGTTGCTGTTGTGTCTGGTCATGTTGAGCAGTGTCCGGTCCCCCAACTCCTGCCACCGTCTCCCCACTGATGACTGTGGACACCATTTCCTCCATGTCATCCAGCTCCTCCTGTGGCGCTGGACTCCCACCTCCAGTCTGCATTGCTGCCTTCTGGTTGTTGGCGGGTTTCTGCTTGGTTTTGCGCTTGACATCATTCCAGCACCTCTTGACCTCTTCCATTGTCCTCCTCAGCACTCCGACTGCATTCACCTTGTCCAGGATGGACTGCCATGTTGCATTTTTGGTTGCCAATGACACAGTGGAGGTGACGAACAGTTGTTGATGGTGTTTGACCACCTCCGTGATCAGGATCCTGTTTTCCTGCGGACTGAACTTCGTCTTCCTCTTCTTCTTGTCCTTGCCCTTCCCTGTCCCCGGGGTCCCAGGCTGGGCCTCCGTGGGGCTTGTTGGGTTCTGGCCGTCCTCTGTACCTGCTCCAGCTGCCTCCATTGTGCTTCGCTGTGGTTCGGTTTTTGTGTGTGTTATTTTTTTCTGCTTTTATGGTGATTTTTCCCACCTGACGTGTGTGATTTGCAGGCCTGGCACTGCTTTTCGCTGATTGTCTTATCGCGATTGGGCCCATTGCAACTTTTTTCACGTTTGGCTTTGGATTTTTATCGCCGTCCCGGTGAGTTACTCGCAGTCATTTTCCGCGTTCTCGCGAAACTATCGCATGTTACCGCCGTGTTGGGAATAGGACGTTAACACAGTGTTATTTTCCCACGATGGACTGCGATGTGAGAAGTTGCGTTAAGCGAATTTGGCGATAGTTAACACACGTTCTTGAGAATATCCCCCTGAGTGTTCGTATCTGGTTGTAATTGGGCTGTGAATTTAAGGCGGTGCTTGCATTTGGGGCAGAGATGCAACAGTTTAATAAAATAAAATATCCTTAACAAGAGGAGAGTAATAAAATAGACACCAACTGGATGGTGAACCACTCAGAATATAGTCCGCCTTGCAGCACCACAAGGCTTGTCACTTAGGAATGGGAGGGTACCAAATACAGGTGTTGCACATAAGGACCTCTTCACCCTTAGGTGATCTGGAGCTGCTGGTGTTACTCAACGACAAATTCTGCTACTCAACTCAGTAGGATTGAGAAACTATTATTCAACACAGATCACAACAGATATAGGTCTTCCTAGCAGGGCAGCATGCTTCAACTAACCATGGGACCGTGACAACAATAGAATCCTTATGTTATATTATGTCATGTTATACAGACATAATAAAGCATGTTGGGGCATATTAGCAAGACCCACGTTAAATTATCGCCGTTTTAGCGGCAGGAAACTGCCGCTAAAACGGCGATAATGGGCTTGCTAATATGCGTTATGGAATTCAATAGAAGCCCAGGTTAGATGTGCAGGACATCTAACCTGGGCTTCTATTGAATTCCATAACGCATATTAGCAAGCCTATTATCGCCGTTTTAGCGGCAGTTTCCTGCCGCTAAAACGGCGATAATTTTAACGTGGGTCTTGCTAATATGCCCCGTTGTGACCTCTAAGATATTCTGTCACTGAGGTAAGTGCTAGTTCTAGAATAGAAACAGAGTGAGAAAATGATTAAATGTGATAGACACTTGTAGCCACAGATTCCTTACCTTAGAATATTCTCCAGGCATCAGACTGGATCTGGAAAATCGTGAGCAGGACCTCTGTGCACCGGCAAGTGGCGTCGATCAGCTCCACATACGCATTGTACACGCCATAATAACATGCGTGGTACCTATTTAGGTGCCAGCCCTACCCGCTGATATCAGTTCCTTTTTTTCCGCGCCATTAGCTCGGATCCGGAAGAGCTACCTTGGTAACTTTTTAACCAACTTTTGTGACATTTTATCAACTTTTATTTTAGCATTTTTGCTCCCAGTGCGCTTTAGGGATGTCCCTCAAAAAACCTGCAGGGTTTAAACCCTTTGGAGGCTGTCCCCATCAAATGTCATTGACAGCCCCCCATTTGGTTTGCTTGTGGTGCCTGGAACCAGACCACAACTCCTGGTCTGACTGCTGCACCATTAATCTCAAAGTGATTCGAGAGATGAAGTTTCTGGTGGCCCGACATCAGAAGACTCTGCTCCATGTCCTGGTTACATGGAAGGTCCTGGGTCTGCTTCCTGAGTCTTTTCTGTGGTTTGTCTCACGGTCAAAATCATCGTCGGGTAAGTCCCACAAATGCAGGAAATCAAATAAGTCAAAGCACTCTTCAAGTTCACAGTGCCAGTCCAAGTCATTGGATGAGGTGCGGGAACCACGCCACAAGTTGAGGCTCCGTTTCCGCAGTATACCTGCAGAGCCTGAGCCTGGGGACTCTCCACGCCTCCCTGATTTTCCCAAAGCAACCCCCGTCTAACTCAAGGAGTTCTATGAAGCCATACACTTAATATTTGGGCAATTTGACCCCTCTGAAGCGAGTCTGCCCTTGATGCCATTCGAGTCCTCTGGAACTTTTCATGGATCTGGACTGACCCCTGTCGCAAATCCTTGACCTTCGCTGGGTTCGGCCTCATTCTCAGCTCCGTTGAGCCCAAAGACTTCCCCTCTCCTATACGGAGCAAGACTGGTGTCACCAACCGGACCCATAAGACCATCTGGGTCAAGATATTACCTCCTTATCTTGACAGACCTTGCGTGGATTTTGGCTGGAGCATATCTGAGGATCCTTAGGTCAACCCTGATTCACATGAAGACCGATTGGTCTAGCCTGACAATGAGAACTGGTATGAGGAACTGTCTGACTCCAGTGGTCTGGGAACTCCGCTGACATGTCTGGCAGAGAGTGTCTTGCTCTTCGGGGGATGTCCAGGCATTTATTTATTTGAAAAGTTTTATATAGCGCTGGCTAGACCCGGAGGTATCAGAGCGCTTTACATGAGGATAATGGTTACAAAAGAACAGTGTTACATAGTTACAGTAGTTTCTAGAGCATAACATAGCATAAGGAAAGACAGTGTGAAATAAATAACATCCATTGGTAGCGCAAAAAATAACATAGATGACAAGTCCTGAGAAGCACAGATGGTAGAAGGGGAAAAGCCAGGGGGTAGGAATGCGTATCGAGTCAAGGAAGACCGGTCATGGCGAAGAGAACATCCGTGGATACCAACAAAGTTAGAGTAAGTAAGTCGAACAAGACCGGAGGCTCAGAGGGGGTCAACAAAGGGTGAATGCTCAATCTGGCGGTAAAGGGCGCTGACCTGTGGCAAGAAACAATCAGGGGGACCTTCGGATCCGCAAAATGGAGTAGCCAGGACAAAGACACCATAAACTGCGTAAACAAGATGGCGGGAATGGGGGTAGACAAAAGTCAGAATAAAAAGTCAGCATTAAAAAAACCTACCCCAAAAGCGGAGCTGAATTGGGAAGGCAGCACTCGGTTCGGGAGGGAGGAAAGGTAGAGGGTCGCAGATCACTCTCGGGGTCCTCCAGGTCAGGGGAATACAGCACGGGCGTCAGGGCAGCCATCCCGGAAGAAGAAAGCAGTTGCTGAGCCAGGAGGGCGAGCAACTCCGAAAAAAAGGCAAACGGGCTCAATGGTACAGTACAGCAGCGTCGTGAAGTAATCTTTGCTGTGTTCACATCGTTTCTCGTTCCTGCGCAGCGGGACGCCAGGAAACTGCGTCTCAGGTCCGGAAAGTCAGGCGACGGTCGGAGGAGAGAGAGATCCTCCGCCATATCCCCAGCAGCCGCCCAGGAAGAAAGAAGATCCACTTTTCCCTGGTATCTCAACAGGGAGGCGGGGGAAGAAAGCGACACAGCAGAGAAAACAAGGAGAGCTAGGCCCGAAGTCCGGCTGGGTAGGTGACGGCTGAGGTGACAAAACCGGAGCCAATCTCCCCTATAGCCGAGCTAGCAGCTCCACCGGACATCGGCCAAGATAGCTCGGTCTCCGCGGTCGGGACATCCATCACGCCTTCACCTGAAGATCTCGAGCCAGAAGGCAGGAGATTGGAGAGATGATGACCGCAGTTGAAACATGACCCCCGGTGAGTAAAGGGGTCCGGGTAGGAGGTAGAAATCAGGGGATAAAGGCCAAAAAGGCCATCCCTCGCCGGGAGCTCCCGGTCGGAGCTCCTCACCTGTCGGCCATCTTGGCTCTCACCATGAGGCATCCCTCATGGGCATGCACTTAGACAGCAACTCGTCTGTTCGGTGACACCACTGATTCAGCCCTCGAACGCTTCAAGGAGGGGAGTGTCACCACCCGGTTGTTGGGGCTCACTATGACTTCACAACAGCTACAATCTTTTTTTTGCTCTTTCCATTGCTATGTAAGAGTTACCAGCCACATCTTTTACAGCAAGGCCACGATGGCCATCAGGCTTCCCAGCCTTTTCGTGGTCATGAACGCTGCTCCCACAAGTCCCGTATGAGCTAAGGCCAGAGATCTGCCGAGCCTGCTGCCCCCGGCAACCACAGCCTCCAAACCTCTTTAGTATGCCCTCACATTAACAACATAGGCACCACTTTGGAGTTAGGATCAGCCACCACCGGCCCCGATGGCAAGCCATTACATTAGACAATGGGTGCTTCAGATTGTCCAATGGGGTTATGCCCTTCCGCTTCTGGAAACCCCACTGCCCTTGCCACAGTCCTCAGATTGGCTGAAGGGGGAGCAATTGGGAGGGTGCCCGCAGTAGAAGTAGGCTGTGGTTGCTATTCCTGCTACTTTCTGGTACCTGAGCAAGACAGAGGCCTCCGGCTTATCCAAGATCTATGCCCTCTCAACGTTCTCCTGAGGAGGGAAAATGTCAAGATGCTAATAATTGCCTGGGTCCTGTCTGCACTGGATCCAGGAGACTGGATGGTAGCGTTAGACATGCAGGATGCATATTTTCTTATCCCTGTACTTCAGGCACTTGAAGAAACCTACGATTCACTGTGGGACCGGAGCATTTCCAGTTTCCTGTGCTTCCCTTTGGTCTCACCAGTGCCCCTCGTGTGGTCATGACAGTGATGGCAGTGAATGTAGAACATATGCGGAGGTCTGGGGTTCCAGTCTTTCCCTACCTCAATGACTGCCTGTTGAAGGTGGGCTCATCCCTACTCCAATCTGCAGCAGACCTCCTGCTCTTGCTCGGGTTCACTATCAACATGCCAAAGTCACACCTGACTCCCTCACAAGCACTGCACTTCATCTGAGCCATTCTGGACACAGTGCAACTCTGCATCTATCCTCTGGAGCGGAGAGTCCAGGGCATTCAGACTATGATCCCAATGTTATGACCTCAGTCCTGAATTTCAGTGAGACTGACTCTGAGACCGCTAGGTTTGATGACTTCCTTCCTACGTCCTGCTGGTGAAGCACATTCAATAACATTTGCGGGCTCTGCATTGGGACCATAAATCCTAGTGGGCACAGCTGTAGAGTAATCTTTCCGACCTGGTCCAGATATTGGAAGTGATGGAGCAGGGTTTTCGCAAAATAAAACCTGCTCGAATTGAACCCTTAGTAACATATACTAATCGTGTGCGGTGAAAAACTAATGTGGAAAAGAGCCTAACATGAGGGAAAATGCTACTGCACAACCCCGTACTAAAGCACTGGAGTAGGCCGCAAATGCTTCTTGACAAACGAAAAATAAAAGACTAATGCTGCTTTTGTGCACATTATTAACGTTTGCTAGAAAAATAATATTAACATGCGTTGCGAATGGATAGATACAGCATTGGGTGGATGCGTAAAGAAAAACATTTTAAGTGATTAATAATGCCTGTGTTTGTTTTTCATAGAAGCATGGTTTTCTGTTCTGTGGGAAAACACAGGGTTAATGAGAATAGAATAAAATTCTGCAAAATAGAGCTGAGCAAGACGGTGAAAGTAGAAGACAAGTGTCCTTCACAGATCCTGTGTGCCTGCCAAGAGACAGCTGAAAGAAAATTTTTTTCTTCCTCGAGTGAAAGAGCATTTCCTCTTTGTGCGGCACGAACGGATAAATGTGACACAGAATTTGCTACATGACTGGGATGAAGGAAACAAATGCTATGATAGTGGCTCGATTTTGTATTTCTTGAGGTGGAAGTAGATATGCAGAATAAATAAACAATAAGACACTGAGTGAGATGGACATGACGAGAGTGGTGTGACAGTACACCCCCTTCCTTAACCAATCATGTGTAGAGAAATCCTCTGTTCTGACACAAATGTGGGTTGGACATTTGGGTTTTAGGGTATAATTGAGGTTCCAGGTGGGAGGGGTTATGGTTAGTTGGTGGCTTGTTTTCCTACCTGCATGAGGTGAGGCCTTCTTTGCTGTCTCCTATTCTTAAGCTGGCTGTTCCTGTCTGCTGATTCCTGACTTAATCTTTGCCTCTTCTTGAGGGGCCTTACTGCTCTCATGGCCAGGGAGTAGATTTCTTATTCAATTTTGTTAGTATAGACAGAAAACTGAATTAACATAATCAATGTATGTCTCTGAACCTTTTGTCTTTTCGCCTTTCCACTCCCTTATGTACTGATATGTTGAGATGTGTTTTTATTTCTCTGATATTGTTGCTCTGTGATGATCTATGATTTGTACTGTATTTTGGTATTGATGAGCATTTATTTCACATTATTTAGATAAACATTATAAATATACAAATGTGTCTGTCTTTATTAGAAGTGTTTTTCTAGTTTATGAGTATTCTAGAAACAAGTATTGGTTTGCCAAACCCTGTCATCTATATAAAGATTGCATTGCCACAATTGGTATAATAGAAATGAAGACACAAATTGGATTTTGGTAATCTTGGTAATTTGTTTAGTAATTCACTAACCCAGCGTGAAGGGACTTGTTGGGAAATGAAATTGGGCCTAGTCTGTAGAAAATTATTAGTCCCAGATCACTGGATCAGAGGGAGTTGTGAAAGATCGTTAGTGGTGGTTGACAAACCGCGATTGGGTCAGCAGCAGACCTGTCTCCCTCCCCCAACCAGTGCTCACAGTAGTGACATATGCATCACTCCTGGGCTGGGGTGGACATCTGAGAGAGGTGAGATCAGAGAACTCTGCTCTCTGCGGGAGTCTCAGCTCCACATCAACTTGTTGGAGTTGAGAGTGATTCACTTGGCATTGAAAGTCTTCCTCCCATCCAACAAGGGAAGGCTGGCTCAGGTATTCACAGAAAACAACATCGCCTTGTGGTTCTGCCACAAACAGGGTGGGATGGGTCGGCTCTTGGACCCTGTACCAGGAGGCTCTGCACCTCTGGACATCGCTGGAATGTCAGGACATCTTCCTGGTCATACAACACCCTGTGGGATCTCTGAACGCCAGGGTGGATGATCTCAGCTGTCGATGCCTCGTAGATCACGAATCATGTCTGCATCAGGAGGTGGTGCAAGGTCTCCTCCAAGAATGAGGAGAACTTTGGCTCAATCTATTCACCACCGCCGTGAGATTGAGCATGAGGACACTTGTCCAAAGGAAGCACGCTATCATATGGAAGTTTCTCTCCAAAACAGCAGCGAATGCACTATAGGGTGCAGTGGGGGTAGAAATAAGAACGGCCTTCTTAACAGAGACCTGACTCGTACTAGCGAAATGTACCCGGCCGTCTCTCTCTTTGTCCTAAGCCAAGGAGAAGAGGTGAGTCATGTTACATGCACCGCATGAATGTTGAAATAACGTCCTCTACTGTATCTTGTGACTGTCTAGGGACAATAAATAATCGAATTCTTCATTTAAGAACAAGCTAGCTAGCACAGAGGACGTGATATCTTTGAATGCACAGGATCACATCAATGTTTTAACTGTCTGTTGGACCAGACTACACCATCGTGTGGGCATCTTCCTTCCAGAAAACAGTTTTTAAGACGAACCAGAAGTGTGTTTATGTTCAAAGACACAAAGGGGCATATTTACGTTCCCTGGCGCATCCCTGCAAATCAGCAGGGATGCGCCAGGGAAGATGCGTCACGCAAGTTTGCTCTTGCGCCACCGCCGATGCGCCGCATTTACAATGCGGCGCGCCGTGGCGCACGGATGGGCAGATGCGTGTCGCATCCCCCGACGGAAAGGCGGCGCATTGCTGGAGTCGCGTCGCAAGCGCGACGCAGCTCCAGCAAGGCTCGGGGGTGCCCTATGCCTAACATGCTGCGTCAATCCTTACGCCTGCTTCAAGCAGGCACAGGGTTTTGACGCAGCATGGGCGTAAGTGACTCAGTGAAATCTTGTAGATTTCACTGCGTCACTTTTACGAGGCGTACCTGCGAGGGAACGCCCACCCTGCGCCGGAGCGCCCACATGAAACCTGACGCAGGTTTCATGTGGCGCAGGGGTTTACAACGTGACGCAACTCCCTAGATGCGTCACGTTGTATATATTGCGCAACGTGGTGCATGTTTTGCGTCGCCGCTGCGTCACATAAGTGACGCAACAGCGGCGCAAAAGTGGCGCAAGGGGCTCGTAAATCTGCCCCAAAGTCTCTAGACACTTCTTTCGACGTTGTATGGTCAAGATGCACCATGCAAAAGCAGTGGAAGAAACAAAACGCACAAAAAACAGCATTGGCAAAGCAAATAGTTCTCACCTTTGATTCTCCAATGCTTTTTGGCGATGCTCTACAGCATCAGCAAAATGCTCTGTGACATGGCCAGAAAAAAGCAAAAAGAAAGGGCCTGATGACTGTCGCATCATTTTGTAGGCACACTACTGTATGATGACGTGTGCTTGTGCATGTATCATTACACATGCACACCTACACTTACCAATCTGAGATGTATTGGTAAATTTAAACAAGCATTGGCATAGCTAATAGGTCTCGCCTTTGGGACCTTATAAGTATTTAGTTATGCAGCACAATATCCTTACTGCAACAACATTAACTGTCGCATGGCTAAACACTTATAAGGTCCCAAAGGCGAGACCTATTGGCTATGCCAATGCTTGTTATGTATTGGCACAATTATGCTAGTTTTCCAGGAAGCTATAGGGCCCAATGAGATATGGCATTGAATATATTTGTTAGAAGGGGGGCCCACAGATCTTGGTGCTCTAAGAAAAAGTCAATAGGGACCCCATCTGGGCCTGGGGCTTTAGCACTACTACACTTGCCCAGGGCTTTTCTTACTTCCTCCAGATGGAATGTCAAATACTCCTTTGGGGTTGGGACAACACTAAATTTATCTTGTATAATGTCATCTGTGGACCCAAAAATCTGTTCAAAGTGGGCCACCCAAGCATCCTCACTGACATGAGTGTCCAAAGTTATCGCTGTATTACTTTTAAAAAAGGGAGCATTTATCACCTTCCAGAATTCCCTGGTATTCTTGATAGTTGCTGTGTGAGACAGATTTTCCCAGGTGGCTTCCCTCAAATCCATTTCCCTAGACTTCCTGGTTGACTTATACACTTTTCATAAAACCTTAATCTGGGCTAGGTCTCTAGGTTGCAGTTTAAGGGCCCTGTGGATATCTTTTAGGGAATTACAGCAGACAGCGTCAAACCATTAATTTACTGGGGCCTCCTTATGGGTGTTGGATTGAGTCAAGGCAAGTTTGATTTCTCCTAGTAATTCCAAAAACAGAGGTGGCAATAAATCAGGGCATAGCTCGGGATCTAAACACTGTAATATTGAATCCATCTTGTTAGATAGAATCTGCTAGACTACTTTTACCTTATCGATTTTGTCCCATTTTAGTTGGTATCCGTTCCTTCTATTTAAGATTGGCTTCGGTACCTTTACTGTTGGCAGTATACTATCATCCAGCCCCAACATTATTACAAAAAGAATCGCGTGATCACTGAAATGAACAATTAAAAATTTTTTTTTTTACAGAGTTTTATATAGCGCGAACTTGACCCGAATCGGGTATCAGAGCGCTTTACATAGCACCAGTTGCATTACATGAGGACACATTCATTTTTGTTAGGCACGGGGAGATTAAGTGATTTGCCCAGAATCACAGGATGTTCAGCGTCATTGCCGAGACTCTAACCCAGTTCCCCAGATGCGAGGTCGACCGCCCTAGCCGTAAGGCCAATTCCTCTCCCCGACACTACAAATGTAGTGTCTGTTTGAATAATGATTCCTCGGCGGGGAGCAGAGGCTACTGCAAAATCAGTTGTAGACTCATATTCACTACGGACGAAAGTGTTGATAAAGCCACCTGTATTTGGATCTACCTTATTGATAATTTCCATATTTCTGGTGGATAGCAATCGATTTAGACTATTGCCATAACCATGATGAGTAAAATGGTCAATTAAGTCACCAGCCATGTCCACTAGGCCACAAACTAAGTCCATTGAGTGTTTGCATGGCTGGACGTTGAAATCGCCTTCCCACAGAATGCCAAAATATTTTTTTGAGGATGCTCACCTTATTTTATTGATTTCTATTTCCAGTGTAGTTATCACTGACGACATATTCCCACCAAAGTTGTTATTATAAAAATGTATCAAAAGTAAGTCCCGATCACTTACTCCCTCAAATAACAGAAGATGAAAGTAGGGAGAAGGGTTTACAAACCTCTTAAGCTTAATGTGGAGCGTATTTATTATTTGGGTCAGTAGGCCACCTCTAGCTCTACCTGACGGGGATGGGATTGCTTCAGTTTGGAAAGTTCAAAACCTGTCTACAAATATCAGGCCTACTGTCCAGGTCTTCTGAAGACATAGTGAAGGAAGTGACCCGATTAGGGTCACTCGCGACCACCTCTCAGCCTTCCACACAAATGACGAGTCGGTCAGACTGTAGAGAATACAAACCAAATATATTTTATTCAGGTACACTTGAGTGGAGTCCGGACTGACCAGCCTCCTTGGATTGCTGCAGAGGGACTGACTTCCACAAGCATGGCGATACATAAAATACAATTCAGAACCAATAAAGACATGCCCAGACTGGAAATTTCCAGTTGGTAGCTGGTGACCAAAGGAGATACAGAAGGATGGGTCTCGGTCCTGAGACCGGGTACATGCTATCTCAGCGCCAAGGTCACATTGCCTGTGCCCGCCGCTCTAAGGGTGGGAGCAGGCCTAGCTAATGGGAAAGGTATGTGCTGACAAAAGCAGTGTATTCATTAGCACAGCGAAGCTCAGCCTTGGAGAAACAAAGAAAACTATTGCAGCTGCTTTCAGCTGAGGCAGACAGAGAGTGAGACAGAAGTTAGTTTTGATCATGGCTCAAAATGGCGGCTGAATATAAAATGGTGCCGCGAATGCTAACTTAAGTCATACAATGGATGGAGAACTCCAGCTAAAACATTTCTATTCCAACAGACCCTCCTTTTAGCATTCGCTAAATCATTTTGTTACTGTCTAAAAACAAGTAACCTCTTACGGAAGATGAGTACTACCACTACAAGCTGATATATGCATTGTCAATATTCAAAGATGCCTTCATCAATCAACATAAGTTCATTGATATCTTTCATCATCATGATCGTGGCATTAGTGTCATGTACTGTACTCTTTGGCTTAGGCGTCAGAGTATCCACACAATAAACAAAACATGCAGGGAGGCAGTGTATGCAAAGACAACATGTGAAGATAATATCAGCAATTGCAACCAGAAATATAAGAATCTTCCAACCCCAGGACGTGAATATACCCCAGAACCATCCAGAGAGGGTCCAAGTACCATTTTCTTGGTGTATATCAGATGAAATCCTATGCAACTTCTGTATGGCAGCATATACGTTTGGGGCGTGGTCTGGGATGTACACACAGCAGCTACTGCCAATAACGCCACAGGCCACTCCCCGATCAGCAAGGATGACGTCTAACACCATCCTGTTTTGTAAGGTGACGAGCCTCGTAGCCTGGAGCTCAGCAGTGATATTTGTCAGTATCCCCGCTGTTGTATTAATAACCCCTTCTACAACTCTTGTGAGCCGACGAATGTTAAGGCTATTGGACATGGGGCCCCAAAAGGGTACGATACCCTTCATGGCTTCTTCAAACTGTTGCAAAGTGGTATCTGTCTGATCTATATCTTCCCTGTTAATAACCCTTCTGACTCGGGGCAAGTGTACACCCCAACGCTGCAGCCGATGGTCTTTGTGGTAATTTTATGGAGCTATGTACACAGGGGAAAGGAGAAAAGAGAGATTCCACCTGCCCAACCATCCTTCCGGGAGCCAGACATAACCTTGGGATCCACAAACAAAATAGACATTAGGGGGTGGTATTAAGAGCGGACTATCAGTCGTTCTTAAGCTATAGGTGGAATTGCATCTGCTCTCCCCCACCTTTATCCTCCCAGTCCCCTGGACACAGAAACTAGCTGTTGTGTTGACCACTGATACCGGTATTGGCTTATCCTCAGTAACATTACGAGCCTAGAAAGACTGGAAATACTCTGACGTGTTAAACCCCAGGAAATCGGCGATTTCCATTTGAGATCACGTTCCATTCTTCACCCCCTTGTATGCATGCATACAGGAGCTTAAGAACAATCTACCAAACGGCTCTTGGCGTGTCGAACCCCCGGGGGGAGCCCTGTGCTGGAAATGTACATTCTGTACCATAGAGCAAGAATCAGTACGTGTTCTATCTAGAGTATCGAATTGGAGATGAGGGCGCACCAAACTGAGCAATGCAAACCAACCCTTGCAACTGCTAATGTATGACAGTGACATGGACAACAGGTTATCACTTTTATGAGTCACTGAGGGAAGTAGTCCACATACCCAACAATTAGTTGTGTTAGAAACCTTATGAGCCTGATGCAACATTTGTATAAATACATTATCCTTATAAGAATTTTTGTGCTCTCCTTTGTGAGGGGCAAAAGTGACAAACGTGTTCGGGAGGAATGAGCGTTTTACCAACCAAGGAATGCACAGGATACTTCTCATCCAGAAAATAGGATATCCCTAATACAATTATTAGTGCAATGACAACTATTGATGCAAAAACTATTTTACTTTTTGTGGACCAACCCCGCATTGGACGCGGAGGTGCAAATGGCTGTTCTTCTTCAGTAACAGGCCGACCAAACGGATACATTGTAAAGCAAGGAAAAAGGGAATGCAAGAAAACTAATGGCAAGGGGCAAGTGTTCCCAGTGTCCGCCTGAGCCTCACTGGTAGACTCCTATTGTTCATCAACGTTGGCGCTCTTGAGCAACGGCGGTGGAGCTGCTGAGTCCTAGCTCATGATGAATCCCACGTCGTCCAGGATACTGTACCCCCCTCCAGGGGAGCACGTTTGGTCTATCCTGTCCAATGTCCGAACAATGCACCAATCTCGCCTCACCCTAAACTAACACTGTTGGTACTATAGGCAAAGTACACCCTAACTTGTGCAGTCCATCCCTACTAATCTGACTTCTCCTTTGGTGCACTGTTCTTCACTCGAGGGCGCAAATTGTACCTGGTGACTCCAGGCACAGAGGGATCAGTAAAAAGGGGCTCAGGCACAGAAGGGTCAATGGAAAGGGGCTGCTGAATGGCCCTGATCTCCGGGGGCACTGACGCATTTAGCACCTCATTGTTTTCGGCCTCCGTTTGGGTCCATGTGAGCTTGGCATCAGAAAAGGGGACAAATCGTTGGACCTGTTCCCACTCCGAGTCCCCGATACCCTCTTTCACCCACTGGTCATAGGGTAAGGGCATAGGTACTCTGCGGCAAAGATGGGTATGAATCCAGTGCTTTCGGCCGGCGACCTTTATGGTGGTGTGGGTAGCGAGGAGGACCTGGATTGATCCCTTCCTGCAGGGCTCCAAACTCTTGTTCGGCTGAAAATTCCTCACCAAGACGTATTCACCAGGCCGAATATCATGCCCGGGCCCCTCGGGTATAGGTGGCAGACTCTCACGTATCTGTTGATGAATAGAACGCAGATTTTTAGTTAACTCACATAGGTAATCCGTCAACAAAGGATACTCAAATTCTGAAAATTTACGTGGCCGCGGGACACCCCAGACATTCGCCCGGCGTCCGAACACGACCTCGTAAGGTGACAATCCTGTCCTGGAATGCGCTCTCGTTCTTGTGGACAAAAGGGCTAATGGTAGAGCATCTGGCCACTGCAACCTGTGGTCTCCTGAATCTTTGCCAATTTCAGTTTGAGAGTACCATTGTACTTCTCAAACAAACCTGCTGACTGGGGGTGATGCGCAGCATGAAACTTCTGTCTAATGTGCAGCCCCTTGCAAACTACCTGGATAACCTTGGCATTGAAATGACTTCCGTTATCACTCCAGATCAAATGGGGCAAGCCGAAGCGAGGAAAGAACTCCTTCAGGAGTATCTTTGCAGTCGCAATGGCTGTATTCTCCTTAGTGGGGTAAACCTCAACCCATTTACTGAACGCACAAACAACCACCAACACATACTTCAAATTATTGACCCTGTCCATTTCGATGAAGTCCATTTGGAGGACCTCAAACGGGAAAGTGGGGGGTGCAAAATTAGCAGGTGGGGTGGGGGTACCCTTGCCAGGATTGTGCATCATGCACACCATGCAGTATTTGACCAAATGGGCAGCTGTCTTGGGGATATTGTCATTCTGCCACACGGGGTCTAACAACATGCAAATACCCTTAGCACTGATGTGAGCTGGGCCATGTGCCATTGTCACTACAGGAAGAACATATGCTTCTGGCAACATCCATCTCTGCTTCCCTGACTTATCAATCCAACATCCCTCATCATTCAAATTTGCTGTACTTTCCTGCCACACCGCTAATTCCTCCATCGTGGCTTCACTCTGGATTTCTTTAACATTCTCGAGTGTATCCTCAAACATGGAGCACTCGGGCACCCACCTAGCAGGACCTGCTACAAACATTCTTTTCATCTTAGTGCGGGCTGTCTCCTTAGCTGTCTGATCTTCAAAAGCGTTCCCCTCACCCACCTTTTCAGTAACCTTCCTATGAGTGCTGCACTTCACAATCGCCAATTTCTTAGGGAGCGTCAGGGCGGACAGAAGCCTATATATGAGAGGACCATGCTGAATGCGTGTCCCATGGGAAGTAAGGAACCCTCTCTCTGCCCAGAGCCGCCCAAAATTATGGGCGACTCCGAAGGCGTACTGGCTGTCAGTATAGATATTAACAACCAGTCCCTCGCTCAACTCACAGGCTCGAATAAGGGCGACTAGCTCAGCTGCCTGGGCAGACTGATAGGGAACTCGTGATGTCTCAACTACCGTGTGCAGCATAGTAATTACATATGCCGCAGTGGTGGTGCCATCTGGTAATTTGAAACAAGAGCCATCGACATATAGTTCCCCTTTGGGGGTCAGATAAGGGAACATCAGTCAAGTCTACCCGTCCCTTCGTCTCTTCCTCCGTCCGAAAAATGCAATCATGTATGTCAATTTCCTCATTCTCAGAAGGGAGGGGTAGAAACGTGGCTGGATTCAAAGTGGCACAGCGTTTGATCGTGATATGCTTTTGGAAGAGCGTTAGTTCGTAACCGGTCAGACGTGCACTGGTGAGGTGCTGCGTCCTTGTCTTATTCAAAAGTGTATCCACAGCATGGGGTACCATGACTGTGAGGTCGGTATCAAGTACGAGTCCTCCCGATTGTCGTATTGAGACAGCCACAGCCGCGACCGCTCTTAGACAGCTCGGAAGAGCTCGCGTGACAGGGTCAAGTACAGCAGAGAAATAAGCACACAGCCGTTGCTTATCTCCAAATTTTTGTGTTAAAACAGAAAGCACGCAACCAGCCGTCTCGTGTACGTACAGCATGAACGGTTTGGTATAGTTAGGAGTACCAAGCACCGGAGCAGAGCAAAGCGCAGTTTTCAATTGCTCAAAAGACTGCTGACACTCTGGCATCCAAGGCAGGGGTTGATGCACGTCTTTAGTGGTTAGTGCAAGCAGAGGTTTTGTTAGTAGGGAATAGTTTGGGATCCATTGGTGACAATAAGAAGTAATGCCAATAAAAGCGCGCACATCTTTCTGGGTTCGCGGAACAGGCATTTTCACAATGGTACTGATGCGCAATGGGGTCAATCTCCTACCCTACTTCGACAGTAGGTGACCTAAATAGGCGACCTCCTGTCAACAATACTGGAATTTGGAAAGGGATACCTTATGACCATGGTCAGCTAAGTGGAGCAACAGTTTAACCATACTGTCTCTGCAACCCTGTTTTGTGTCTGAGGCAAAGAGCAGGTCGTCAACATACTGGAGTAATACATTACCTGTGGGAAGCAACAAAGAATCCAACTGACTCTTCAACACCTGGCTATAGATACTCGGACTCTCTGTATAGCCTTGAGGAGCGCGACAGAATCTAAAGCTCCTGCTAGCTAGGGTGAACCCGAACAGATACCTGCTGTCAAGATGAATTGGGATGCTGAAAAAGGCATTTTTCAAGTCAATGACAGAAAAGAATTTAGCAGAAGAAGGAATCATGTCAATAGAGTCGTAATGTCAGGGACCACTGGAAACTGGGGAATCACTATTTTGTTAACTTCACGCAAATCAATCACAAAGCGATAAACATCTTCATGATACTCAGAGGGACCTGAAGGTGTCCGTTTGAGGATCGGAAGAATGGGACTGTTACAAACATTAGCAGTCGTCTCCTCAGCCACTTCTTTCTCAATCAATTTTTATCAGAGCACGCTCACCTGCCTGTGGTATCTTATACTGAGGAATGCGAGGTAAAATTGCACCTTACTTGACACGAATTGAAACAGGCGATATCAGCAACAAACCCACATCTGTGTCGCCCGTTGCCCACAGTGTGGGTGGCACATCTTTAAATTCAGCAGGGAGAGGCTCATCTTTAGACAGGCACTGCGTAACACACACAACATTTGGACCCACTGTCATGTAGACACCCTCCGGGGAGCAATAAATAGTGGCATGCAATTTCTTCAATAGATCCAAACTCATCAAATTCTCTCCACAATTGGATGTCAGCAAGAATGGCGAATCCACAGTGAAAGGACCAAGAGTCAACGCAAGAGGTTTCGAAATGGGGCTCGCAACTGGTACACCAGAAAATCCTACCGAAACATTATTATGGCCAGACAGAGCCGCACCAGGGAACGAGAAATAGAACTGTTAGTCGCACCTGTATCCACCAAAAACTCCTTAGTCGAACCATGTACGTCCGCACTAACTTACAGACCTCTTTGGTCTACAGGTATCAAAACTGGTCCCTCACCCTGTCCTCGGCTGTCCTAACTGTAAGACATCCCTGTCACCTCATCTGTATCATAGTCATCGTGGTAGTACTGTTTGCCCTGAGGGTCGTCACAGTAGGTCTGGTCAGTACGACCCTGCGATGTCTCAACTGTCTGAACCCTGTCCTGGCCACCATCTCCACGACCCCGTCCACGAGAACCCCGTCCTCTAGGGGCCGCCACCTTTTGCAAAAGCACCGGACACTTGCTGCGCCAGTGTCCCTCCTCCTTACAATATGCACACTGATTTGGCCCTACCGGTGTAGTATTCCTGCTAGTGCAAGGAAGCTGCCGGGTCGGGCCACCGCATCCCCTACCGTTCCCTCGAGAAGCCTGTTGCAACAACACCTACGTCTTCAATTCTTTATGCTTTTTCTCCACCTTCTCCTTCTGCTCATTTTCCCTATGCTCATAATACTGCGCCATATTCAAGATAACAGAAGTAGTAGATGTGAACCAGGTACTCTTGGAAGCCTGTAATCATGTTGCAATCTTGGGGAGCAAATTCGAAACACATCTACTAACAAATAAACTCACACCACCTTCAATCGACAAGTCCTGTCCACTATAATCCAGAAATGCACTTTCAAACCGGGTGAAAAAATCAGACACACTCTCATCTTTCTTCTGGCGACAAGCCCATAACTTGTCCTAATCAATCTTTCGGGGTGGAATAAGAGAATGCATATACGTGATAATTCGGCCAGGCAAAGCTAGTATCTCGGCCTTAGGCTTCTCACCAGGCTTCCTCTCCTTGTCCCATGCTTTAATCTAATCCCAGGTACCACCCAATTCCACAACGTGGTCTTGTGTGTGTACCTGTCTCCAAATATCAACAGGAACCAATAAACCAAAGAACATTTCAATATCCGCAAGCGTCATCACTGTTGATGAAGCGGCCTCAGTCAATTCCTTACAATATGCAGTAGGATTTTTCCAAGGGTCAGGTAGCTGAGTCTTAAGGGACAAAACCTCACTCCTTTTCCATGGAGTATAAACCCATTGCTCTTGGAAACGGGCCTCTACCCTTGGTCTAGTAACAACATCATGCTGATCCCGTAGCTCCGGTATTTCAGGGTGATATATGGGGTGCACTTCCCTCATCGGGTACTGGGACACCATCTTCGGGCTCTTCTCAAGCAGCCTATTCCGATAAGTAACCAACGTCGCAACATTACCAAAAACCTGACCAGGCGCCATATCAGCTGCGTAGACTTGATCCTTAATATCGTAGATAATCTGCGGTGCTGCCTCATTGAAACACTGCTCCCAAAGCCCAATCAAAGTGGCCGACATGTGTTTAAGGGCATGCTGCTGCACAAAAGGCTCATAGTCTTTCATCACATTCCACACATCCTCGACGCCATAAATGGGATTCCGGGCCCACTTCGCAGCCTGATTAGCTACTACCTGTTTTTAGCCTCCCCCATGTCAGATCGTATCAACGTTCGCCCTAATCGGTCCCTGATTTTCATTCAGTCTCTATCCTCAGGGCCACGTACTGGTGTCCCAGTATTCTGAAATGTCAGGGAATGGAGGTAAACAATGGGGGTGACAATAGAGGTAGTGGGCATTAACCTCGCTGCTGGCTGAGTCGTGGGTGTAAGAGCTGGTGAAAGGGATGCCGAAGCAATAGGTGTTGCTGGAATGTTAACAGTCGTAGTTGCCACAGACGGCGAGGACGAAGAAAGGACAGGAGGTGCCGTGGCCAAGGCAGACTGATCAATAGTAACAGAAGCAGAAACAGCAGGGACAGAAGAACCGGGCAGTTGGGCCTGTGGGGGAAGAACGGGATATACCCTCTGCGGGGCATACGGAGGCGGGGGTCGAGCATCTAGCAATTCTTCAACAAAAGCGTAATTTTCCTCTCGGACTGCATAAGACTTATCAATATTCAGTCGGAACCTCCTATCTTCACGTTCAATTCCTATCTCCTGCTTCTCTCTATCATGCACTACAGCTTTCGGAGTCAATGTCTGCATTCTCCCCTTCCGGGCCTCTTTCTCTGCTTTCATTCGCCTCTGTTTAGCCTCCTTTTGCCATGTTCTGAGGGAATCAAAAATCAACTGCCTAATCCTTTTCGCAAACAATTTCTCCTGAAGAAAATTAATTTTCTGTTCATCAAAAGTGCCCGTCAACGGCCACTGCAACTTGGCATTGTCCCTCGTATATTTGTGCCATAACGTACTAAACACAATAGGGCCAAGGCCATGCTTTACGTACATATCAAAATTCGGAGTGCCTTCCGGAGACGACAACAAGAAACCCAAAACCTACTACACCCGGGCATTTTCAAAAATATACCAAAATCGTTATGTTGCCCGGCAAAGTGTTCACACACACTTTGTGCCAAAAGCGGTCCTCAAAACCGCACCAAATCCAAAGGCGGTCCTCAAACCGCACCAAATCCAAACCAAAATGGTACCATATTCACAAAGAACCAAAACAAACTCACCTGGTGCACACAGGTCAAACAAATTTATTCTCCACTGCCGACTCTTCGGACCAAACGGCCAGATCCAAGGGTTTCGCCGTTCAGGACCCCAGTAGGGATGATCGCTGGGCGAGGCACCGACCGGTCAGACAGACGGGCAGCTGCGAGTTCAGGACTCTCTCATGCAGGGATCCCTGGTCTGCCCGTCTGACCCGACGCAGAACCGACCTCCTCACCCGTCCGCGGGCGAGGATGGGTCACCCGATGGGGTCCCTGTTCGGGTGCCAACTGAAGGAAGTGACCCGATTAGGGTCACCCGGGTCACTCGTGACCACCTCTCAGCCTTCCACACAAATGAAGAGTTGGTCAGACAGTAGAGAATACAAACCAAATATATTTTATTCAGGTACACTCGAGTGGAGTCCGGTCTGACCAGCCTCCTTGGATTGCTGCAGAGGGACTGACTTTCACAAGCATGGCGATACATAAAATACAATTCAGAACCATTAAAGACACGCCCAGACTGGAAATTTCCAGTTGTAGGCTGGTGAACAAAGGAGATACAGAAGGATGGGTCTAGGTCCTGAGACTGGGTACATGCTATCTCAGCGCCAAGGTCACTCTGCCTGTGCCCGCCGCTCTAAGGGTGGGAGCAGGCCTATCTAATGGTAAAGGTATGTGCTGACAAAAGCAGTGTATTCATTAGCACAGCGAAGCTCAGCCTTGGAGAAACAAAGAAAACTATTACAGCTGCTTTCAGCTGAGGCAGACAGAGTGTGACACAGAAGTTAGTTTCGATCATGGCTCAAAATGGCGGCTGAATATAAAATAGTGCTGCGAATGCTAACTTAAGTCATACAATGCATGGAGAACTCCAGCTAAAACATTTCTATTCCAACAATAGTATATCCTGTCCCTGCTAGATGGCCGTCCACTGTGGATTATCCATCTTTCTCCTCACACCCGCAACATTCCCCAAGTAGCAAGTTTTATCCCTGGTTCACAGTCCCCTTTATACACTTCCGCGACCGGTACTCCTCTTTGGATATTTGCATTATCACCATCCCTTAAATTATTATTTGGGTCCCCCCCCCCGGGGCAGTCAATCACATGACTCTAGGTCTATCAAAGGGGTGAAGCGATTCTCTACCCTCATTCCTGCACTAACAGGTCTACCCGGGCCTAAGTTGGCAAAAGGGGTAGAGCGAACCCTACCATTAAGGCCTCTCACGGTTTCGAAAAAAGGAGGAGAGTTTGATCTATAGAAGTAGTCCAGTGGGGACACAGAAATCTGAGAACCGGATAGGAAAACATTTGAAAACACCTTTAGTGAATTCCTTGCCACATTTTGATCATTAAAATTTGCTACTACACAGTCACCCGTTTCCTGTTTTGTGAAATGGCCCACCCAGCCCACCCTCCTTGCCATGATGATATGTCTGTCCAAATCACCACACCTTATTACATGGCCTCTTATTTGAGTAGACAACCAGTGGAGTACTTTCGCCATAAGTTGTTCTGTTGATTCCCTTTGGCCCACAGTCAGCTCTGGGACATTTACCAAAACCACAACAAATGGTGAGGTGGCTGGGGGGAGATCTAACGTTTGAAGGTGTTTCATACTTTGCCCTACAGCTTCCTTTGCTGACGTCAAGACATTCCCCTTTTCTCTTCCCCCCTATTTGCATTACTGCTTGGATTACTAGGTGATCTATGCAAGCCCCTTATATTATTCCCAATAACAGCTATTTCAGAACAAACAGTGCTCGAGGTGGGGTAGAGAATTTGCGGGGTTTGGGTGGAGACTGGAGGTACAAGCTGAGGACCAAGCAAAATAGGTACATCTGGGGCGGTTTTCCCCCCTACAATGTGCCCTTGGACTTGTGGAAGACACCCTGGAGCTGGTGCAGGGTGTGAAGGTACACTCAGGCCCCTTTCATCTAATAGCCCACTTTTTATGAGGCTGTCTAGTCTTTCTTCAATCCTCACCAGTCTATACATTATTGGCTGGAGGAGCAAGGAAAGCATATTTTCTAATCTACTATATAGGTCCTCATTTATCGTCGGAGAAAAGGTTTTGTCAGGCGAGGGCAGCAAACGTTCTGTCACAGGTGATCGAGCTGACGGAATGCTGTCTCTCATTGGAGGAGGGTAGGAGGGGTACAGACCTCCCCGTAGCTATCTCTGAGGTTCCGCAGGTGCCAGATGGGAGGGTGGACTCCTGCGGTTTCACCAGTTGCCACTCTGCAAGTCTGCATGAAGTTGGGTCCCTGCTATTATCTGACTCTACAATAGAGCCAGTGGTTAAGAGGAAAAGAGTGGGCGGAAAATTGAACTCAAAGAACCCAAAGGTTTCGAGAACAATCAGATCCATCAACGAGGCACATTCAATGTGGAGCCAATCAACACTATCTGCCGGCGAGCAGAGGTACTGCTCAAGATATGCCGGATCCAGCCTGACGCCTGACGCCTGGGGAATATTCTAAGGTAAGGAATCTGCAGCTAGATAGAGTCCCTACCAGTAAGGCATTACGGAAGGTAAGTAACTTGTTCTTTTGTACATAAAGTCCGGTCTTTAAGGCTTTCCAGAATGGAAGTAGTTGATGCACATTGTGCAAAGAAAGGGGCCGCAAAATTTTAGAGAAGAGCATCTCCATCAGAAAATGACCTGTCCCCTTTTCTCAAACACGTATACTTAGGCTTGACAACTAGAAGTGCATCACAAGAATGCAGCCTGTGCACAGGAGTATAGTGAATAACCTTACGCTAAAGATAGCGGGGTTACTTTAGATAGAACACCCACAGTATGCAGTACAAGGACGTAAAGCTGATCCTTTTCGCAATCTTTAGCAAATATAGGGCTTTAATAGCAGCTAAAGCACTTGCTAAAAAAGGCCATGTTAGAGCTAGTCTAGCAGCGGCACACCAATTGATGTACTGAGAAAAGTAAAAAATGTGAGATTTTTCACAACGGCTGAAAGAGAGAAACAGGTTCTAAATAGATCATTGGCATTGCTAGTGAGGGTCAGCTCATTGTCCAGCTGAAATCCTAAACTGCATGCGACTTCAGCAGCAATAGGCGGGAGGCCTAATGTGGCTTGCCAAACGTTCGTAAGAATGGCGGTGGGGAGAGAGTCATCAGAGCAGAACTGGACTTCAGTCTTGTTAGCATTACAATTCAAGGTTTTATGAGACAGCAAGGAGGCTACTGCCTGGTTACAGTCTTGGAAAACTGCACAGTGGATAGACTCTGTGTTGTCAACAGAAATCAACAATAGTGTGTCATCCGCACAGTTCATTATTTTAACCCCGTATGATCGTATAAGCTGTACCAGAGTCCAGATATATAAGTTAAAAAGAGTGAGACTCGATGAGGAGCCATGCGAAATGCCCTGCCTCAAAACTAAATAGGGGGAGTGTAACAGTCTGGCATCTTCTCTCTAAATAAGACCTCACCAATTGAAGGACTGACTCCTGAATGCCTGCCCCAGCCAGCCTTAAAAGCAGTCTTTCGTGCAACACTATATCGAAATTGGAAGTCAGATCAAGCAGCACCAAGGCCACTTAGTAGACAATGTCTGCTGACATTCGAAGGTCGCCCAGGATAGATACCAAAGCAGTTTCCATCCCATGTGCAGGGTTGACGTCTTATTGTACCTGGTTTAAGATGTTATGCTTTTCCACAAAACGAGAAATCTGCCTGTTGATGATACGCCAGGGTTGCGTTCTCGCACCCTTTTTATTTTGCCTGTACATAAACGATCTAGAAACTTACATCACACAGGGGAAAGTGGATGTTCCCCTGATAGGTCGCAGGCCGTTACCTGCACTGTTATATGCAGATGACTGTGTTTTAATGTCCAGAACTGGGGTGGGGCTGCAGAGGCTTTTAACTAGGTTTAACGATTTTATGAATGACCTTGGCCTGAAGACTAATGTAGGGAAATCTTATACCATGGTGGTGGGTAAATCCCCCACCGTTTTAAAAACGTGTTTTATAAATAATGAAAAATTGAGCTATGTCCCGACATTCTCTTACTTGGGAATTCTCTTTGATCAAAAAAGCACATGGCATCACCTAGTAGAATCAAGGACTAGCGGTTTTAACCGAAACCTGGAGGCGATTTTTAGATTCACCAAAAAATTAGGTTCAAAACCTATTAATGCACTTATTAATATCTACGAAGTCCGTTCTTGCGCCGTCACTTTGTATGGTGCTGGAGTTTGGGGATTTTGTGACGTAGTGGGCCTACAAAGAGTAGAGAACACGTTTATGAAACGTCTGTTGACAGTCCCCAAATGTACTGCTGCTACCATTTGTCATAGTGAACTTGGTTTGACTCCTTTGACTTTTCGAATACAATTAGCCCCGCTATTATTATGGCATAACATCTGGGCAAAGGAAGAAGCAGTCCTAAATCGTGCCGTCATTTTAGACTGTTTAAAACTGGAGTGTGTGAAAAAAATACCTTGGATTAGTCATATAAGAGACCAGCTAGAGACCATGGGGCTGTCTGACTGCTTTTACAATCCAGGGAATATTGCCAAGTTGTCAAAAGTAAAGTTGAAAAGAGATTTCTTAACACACTTATATCAGAGTAGAGGAGTTCGGGAGACGGATAAAAAGAAGGTTGTGGAACACTCACTGTTAGTCTGTACCCCAGGCCTTGAGCCTTATCTCTCTTTTTACTTTACTTCCGCTAAATTATTTTATCTTATAAGGTTCAAGTTTGGCATTCCACACTTCTTGGTCTCATATCCACGCAATGTATATTGTGACGCCAAATTGGACCCATGCCCATGCGACTCAGAGTCAGCTCAGAGCACCTTACATTTTATGGTTTTTTGTAAACTTTATATTGTTCCAAGGTGTGCCTTTTTAATACCTCTTTTAAAAATTTTAAATCTACGACAGTGTCGGGCCGCATTATAGCACCTCCAGCTTTTAAAAGATGAATTTACCTGTCTAATGATCTATAGGTACATTTCTTCGGCCGTGCGGTTACGGGACATTGTTGGGAAGTGACTCTATGAATTTATTTACATTTTGTGCCCTGGTTTTTAAGATGTTTCCATGTGGATCTAATTATTAATGATACTGACATTTAGACAATTGAAACTGCCACTGTCACGGATTATCATTATCAGATTCTTGTATTTATATCGGTAATCTTTGCTGAAATGTTGTTTTATAATGTATTCTTTTAAGGCCGGTATACAGCCGAATAAAGACTTTTTGAACTTGCCTGTTGATGAATTTCTCCAAAATGTTTGTAGGGAAATGCAGCAGTGATATAGGGTGGAAATTTCTTAAGGTGGCACGGTCAGCATTTTCCCTCCTCAAGTGTGGCACAACCAAAGCCTTTTTCCACTCATTCGTCACTGTTGTAATAAAGATTTAATTATTATAGATGTTCAGGAGAGGATGTCCCAGACAGTAAGTTGCCACTCTCCAGACAGCTGAAGGAATCGGATACAGAGATGATGGTTCGGATTTGAATGAATTTGCCAAATCCATAAGCATCTCATGAATTAACTGTTTAAAACTGGACAGCATAGGCATCTCTGCTTCATAAGGCAGACTAGACACTGCATCAGAGTTAGTCATACTGACCACACAACATGAGCTTTTAGGCAGGGCTACCAAACTCACACAGATTTTAGAAATGTTCTAATCAAAGAAGTTGGAATATCTGTCCCAAAGCTGCCGTGTATGCTCAAAGGTCTGGTTAGTGCATAAGTGAGATGACAGGGAGTGTACAGCTGAGAAATTGACTTTGGAAGTGTTAAAGGCTCCCAAAATACTTTTTGTGAAAAAAACTATCCTTAATTTTGCAATTATTTTTGGGAAATCGTTAATTGCAACTTAGGGGCCGATTACGATGTCGTTAGGAAGGGCTCCCGATGGGATTCAGCATTGTCGAATCCGATTCGGAACCCTTGTTTCCTACCGAATCGATCACCTTTCTGGACGACCGAGTACGATGCAAGGAAGCCATCCCGGCTGTCAGAATCGGTTCCGAATGGGATTCTGGCAGCCCGAGTCATTTGGAGCCGAATCGTACAGCCCAATGGAGACGGTTTCCAAACGAGTGAGTACGATGGCCGATTCGTTCAGCCGTTCCGAATCAGTTTGACCGAGACGAAACGGCTTTCGGAATCAGTCTTTGGGGGCTCATTGCGTGTCCCCCTTCACCCGGAGGCGACCGAATGTGGCCCGTGGTGTATCCAAGGGACCCCTCTTCCCAACCATGCACAATGTGGCAGGCACCATGGGGTGCACGCCCCAGGGTGCAAGGTTTTCCCAAACCACCCCTTTTTCCAATGGGAGCCTGTGTTCTCGTTCAGCACACAGGCTCCCATTGAAGTCAATGGGAGTCCGACCGAACCGAGTCTGTAAGCATCCGGACAATCGTAATCAGTCGGTAGGACTCCCAGAATACGAATCGTTCAGAAAGCATTCCTAACCCGATTCGGTGGGAATGCTTTCCTAACAACATCGTAATCGGCCCCTTAGTGTCAGATCTATCCTCCAGAGTATAGTTGGTTCATCAAACCCTTTCTAGCATTTTACCACTGATTTTGGCTTTTCTCAATGAATCTTCATATCAGGGGGGAAGATGGAAAGGCCTGTTTGTGCTGGTGTGGGGTATGAAGAGGGAGCCCAGTATCCACAGCAGAAGTGACCCATTCAATGTAGTTCTTATGGTCAATATTCACCGTACCCACGCCCATTGAGAATTCAAAAGTTTTTCATGTTTTCCTAAAATCACGGCTGATAATTTCGCCCATGAGCCTATCAGAGTAGGCCTCCTATTAACCCCCTTTGAGCATCGCCCCTTCTTAGACCCATTAATCCTAAAATGAATTAGGAAATGGTTGGCTAAGACCATAGGAACACTATCGGCACATACCACTGGCTCTTCAGCTGCAAAAATCAAATCTAGCATGTGACCCTTCTGGTGTGTGATTATGAAGACCACTTGAAGGAAGTCTAACAGAGCAAACTTGCTGATCAACCTGCAGCCTTCTTGTTATTAGGAAGCTTCGCCCACACATTAAAATCACCCCATATGAAAAAGGCCATATGGGTAACCCATAGAGAGTAAAAACTCTGTGAGTGCAATCCCCAAATCGGTACATACTCCGAGGGGTCGATAAAGCACAGCCCAACGGAGGCTGTAAGGGAAACGAAATAGAAAACCCAACTAGAGGAAAAGAACTACATTTTAGAGACTGAGGGGTCGATTCCGATTCGGGCCAAAAAAAGCACCGACCGACTCGGATCCGGAAAAAATACTGACCGACACGTACCCGTGGCGCACGACACGCCAAGTACGATGCAAGGCGCGAAAAATCCGACCGACACGTACCGAAACAAAGTCGACTGACCGAGCCGCACGGAAAACAGCAATCCGGCCGGAAAAACACGCGAATCCAACCGACCGACACGCACCCGGAACAAATCCGACCGAAACGTACACGCGAACTCCAAACCGCAAAGTACGATGCAAGGCGCGAAAACCACGACTGAGTCGGACGGAGGATAAGCCGTACGACCGACACGCATACAAAACCGAGCCGAAGCAACACAATACACCGCGACCGACGCGTACGCAGCATAGAAAACTGCACAAACACAGCGTGAACGAAACGGAGAACACCGTACGAGACCAATGCAGGGTCCGACTCGGTCACAAGAACGTTTCCAACATACACAAACAGCACAAAGGAAAAATCACCCAAAAAAGGCCAAACAAGCAATCACCAAGCCAATAAATACTGGGGGGTGGGGACAGAGAACAAAGACACACCCACAACTCCACCTATATAAAGGACACAAATCACTACCATGAGCCTTTGCAAATGCCATTCCACTGCCAGCACCCAAGAGAAAGCAACCACACACCCACAGCTCATCCCTCACACAAGCCACACACCATCAGCACACCAACAAATACCTACCTCACATACACCCAGCAAAACACACACTCACACACCCTCACCTGCACACCAACACACACATCACCCACCATCACCATGCCCCCCAAGAAGAATCCCAAGTTCCTAGATAGTGAATTGGAAGTCATGGTAGACGAGATCCTCAGGGTGGAGCCACAGCTGTTTGGCACACTGGTCCAACAGACCCCCATGTCGCAGAAAACCAAGATGTGGGAGAGGATCATCAACAGGGTGAACGCCCAATCACCATGTCGGCGCACAAAGACCGACATCCAGAACAGGTGGTATGGCGTGCGCAGGAGGGTACGGGACATGCTGAAGAAAGACTACATCAACAGCCAATACACCGGCAGTGGCCCTCCTGCCAAGCCAATATACCTCAGGCCCTGGGAGGAGAAGGTGCGGGCCATCCTTCCGCCAGTGAGCGTATATGGACTAGAGGACATCCCAGAGCCTGGTGAGTACACAACAAATGTACACAATATACTGCCACAAAACACACACATCACTGTCAAGGGGAGAGTCAAACCATGCACTCATAGCAATTACACAGCAACCAGAACAGAATCATCCCAAAATGTGTATGTCAGTCAGATAAACACAACACATGCCATCAAAAAAGTCACATCCAACTGTGCCAACACATGTACAAACACAACCACAACTACAGCTAGGCAGTGGCACAAATAGAACTAACAAACACATCCACACATGTAGCCACCACAACAACACCAACACACAGTGAAGACCACTCAAAGGAAGGAATTCTGTGTATGCTGGCCAAGTCAGTGTAGCCAATAGCATCATGGGAGTCGCAGTCACACATATTGCCCCCCCCACAACTGTCCCATCAACACCACCATGAACCATGCGCACATCACAGGGAGTGGAGAAGGACTCACAAGATGGCTGACTGGCTACTGCTGTGGGGAGCACAAGGCCCTGCTGGCAACTGTGCACCAACAAACAGCAGGACACCACTGACTGACATCCTGAGAGACAACTTACACTCCCTGCAATGCAAGCACGTTCCATGGTGGGAAATCTGGCTAGCTGGGTGGGAAGGGGGACTTGCAGCACTGACCATAGTCACAAGCACCTCCCCTCACACCCCCCAACACAAACTCCACAGAACCCACCTGGTAGAATGCAATGCCCCCATCCTAACACAAGATCCCACAAAGAACCACCACCCTGGGTTATGTTGTGTGAAGCACAGGGACACTCTTGGGACTCTTAGCCAAACAACTGCCAGGACAACACTCCAAGCCATCCTGTCAGCACAGCCAGCCCACCCCACAGGGAAGCAGAATCAAAAGGAAGGAAGCATGGGCATGCTGGGAAGAGGGGTGGAGGCAATAGCATGATGGGAGAAGTAGTCACTGATATTGGTCACCCCCACAACTGGCCCATCAACACCACCCTGAACCATGCTCACATCACAGGAAGTGGAGAAGGACTCACAAGATGGCTGACACTGGCTACTGCTGTGGGGAGCACAAGGCCCTGCTGGCAACTGTGCACCAACAAACAGCAGGACACCACTGACTGACATCCTGAGAGACAACTTACACTCCCTGCAATGCAAGCACGTTCCATGGTGGGAAATCTGGCTAGCTGGGTGGGAAGGGGGACTTGCAGCACTGACCATAGTCACAAGCACCTCCCCTCACACCCCCCCCAAACCAAACTCCACAGAACCCACCTGGTAGAATGCAATGCCCCCCATCCTAACACAAGATCCCACTAAGAACCACCACCCTGGGTTATGTTGTGTGAAGCACAGGGACACTCTTGGGACTCTTAGCCAAACAACTGCCAGGACAACACTCCCAGCCATCCTGTCAGCACAGCCAGCCCACCCCACAGGGAAGCAGAATCAAAAGGAAGGAAGCATGGGCATGCTGGGAAGGGGGTGGAGGCAATAGCATGATGGGAGTCGTAGTCACTGATATTGGTCACCCCCACAACTGTCCCATCAACACCACCCTGAACCATGCTCACATCACAGGAAGTGGAGAAGGACTCACAAGATGGCTGACACTGGCTACTGCTGAGGGGAGCACAAGGCCCTGCTGGCAACTGTGCACCAACAAACAGCAGGACACCACTGACTGACATCCTGAGAGACAACTTACACTCCCTGCAATGCAAGCACGTTCCATGGTGGGATAACTGGCTGGCTGGCTGGGTGGGAAGGAGGACTTGCAGCACTAACCATAGTCACAAGCACCTCCCCTCACACCCCCCAACACAAACTCCACAGTACCCACCTGGTAGAATGCAATGCCCCCCATCCTAACACAAGATCCCACAAAGAACCACCACCTTGGGTTATGTCGTGTGAAGCACAGGGACACTCTTGGGACTCTTAGCCAAACAACTGCCAGGACAACACTCCCAGCCATCCTGTCAGCACAGCCAGCCCACCCCACAGGGAAGCAGAGTCAAAAGGAAGGAAGCATGGGCATGCTGGGAAGGGGGTGGAGGCAATGGCATGATGGGAGTCGCAGTCACTGATATTGGTCACCCCCACAACTGGCCCATCAACACCACCCTGAACCATGCTCACATCACAGGAAGTGGAGAAGGACTCACAAGATGGCTGACACTGGCTACTGCTGTGGGGAGCACAAGGCCCTGCTGGCAACTGTGCACCAACAAACAGCAGGACACCACTGACTGACATCCTGAGAGACAACTTACACTCCCTGCAATGCAAGCACGTTCCATGGTGGGATAACTGGCTGGCTGGCTGGGTGGGAAGGAGGACTTGCAGCACTAACCATAGTCACAAGCACCTCCCCTCACACCCCCCCCCAACACAAACTCCACAGTACCCACCTGGTAGAATGCAATGCCCCCCATCCTAACACAAGATCCCACAAAGAACCACCACCTTGGGTTATGTTGTGTGAAGCACAGGGACACTCTTGGGACTCTTAGCCAAACAACTGCCAGGACAACACTCCCAGCCATCCTGTCAGCACAGCCAGCCCACCCCACAGGGAAGCAGAGTCAAAAGGAAGGAAGCATGGGCATGCTGGGAAGGGGGGTGGAGGCAATGGCATGATGGGAGTCGTAGTCACAGACATAGCTCACCCCCACAACTGTCCCATCAACACCACCCTGAACCATGCTCACATCACAGGAAGTGGAGAAGGACTCACAAGATGGCTGACACTGGCTACTGCTGTGGGGAGCACAAGGCCCTGCTGGCAACTGTGCACCAACAAACAGCAGGACACCACTGACTGACATCCAGAGAGAACTTACACTCCCTGCAACGCAAGCACGTTCCATGGTGGGATAACTGACTGGCTGGGTGGGTGGGAAGGAGGGCCGGCTGTCAACCAAACACAACCAATGCAGACCATGTTCACACCCCAGAAAATACATAGAAATGCCCAAATAATGCAGGACAATGTGCCACACCAATATCAACCCCTGACTGTGACGACTTAGGACAAAGCAATGTACAGGCCCGCACCCAGAGGCACAGTCACAACTGTCATGTGTGTCAACCATTGATGCCTGCAGAAACATAACATACATTGTTTGTGTCTCCCAAAAACAGGTGATGATGGGGACACAGCAGCAGACGCTGATGAGTCCCAGTCCCAGGCTCAAGAGGATGCCGAGCTCACTGGCGTCGTACAGCCTCTGTCCTCCTCGGACGATGAAGAACAACCTGGCACATCCGGTGCAAGTCAACATGCAGCACCAGCAGGACCACCAGCTGCAGCACCAGCAGGACCACCAGCTGCACCCCCTGCACCCACCCCTCCAACGACTGTCACCACGAATACCATCCCTGCCGACATGGACAGAACAAGGAGCAACACCAGCACAGTGACCCTGGACCAACCTGGGGCCATGGACACCACCACCAACCCCCAAGGTGGACCAGGGTTATCTGTGCGTGCCACTGCACACACTGCACATGTCAGCAGGGGTGGTGGGAGGGGTGGGAGACAGAGGTCGCTGCTTGCAGACGTTGCTGGTGTGCATGATGACCCACAACTGGTACGCATAGCTGATGCGTACCAGTCCAGCACCGGAGAGCTCAGCCAGGTAGTGGGGCTCCTCAGAGACATTAAACAGCAGCAGGCTGCCCATCATGCCCGCTTGGACTCCCACATGTCCCACGTGGAGTCACACATGTCCCGTGTGGACTCACACATGTCCCGCGTGGAGTCCAAGTGGGATGCACTGCATGAGATGACGGCGGTGCACAGGGATATTTTACAATGCCTCCGCCAGATGAACAGCAACCAGTCCACACCTCCCTGTGTGCCAACAACATCTGGTGCCGAACAAACTGCAACTGCCACAGGGAGGGAGGAGGACTCTGGCGGAGAGTCCCCTGCACCGCAGCAGCCTGTACTTGAGGGCCCCCCCAAGAAGAGGGGTTGTCCGAGGAGGGAAAAGTGAGAGGCCGATGGCCAAGCGCAACTCCCAGGAAGCCTGAACCTGTTCTGGATGTTCGCCTTTGTGCACAGACTGTTCACCCTGTTGACGGCAACACTACTCCCACACATTGCATGGGGAGTACAAGTTGGACCAATGTGTCAGACAACTGTGGCCCCGATACTGGGGATCCTGTCTACCAGGACTTTCAATTCACCTAGGAACTTGGGATTGCAAGATTTATGTACAGCACAACCCATCCTATGCACTATTAACACAAATGTATCACAATAAACACACTAATACACCATACTTGCCTCTGTCGTGATTCCAACGTGGGTGCTGTTATGGGGATGATGAACTGCAAAATTACACTGTGTATGCGAACTGCAACAGCAAGGACAACACAGGCATGTGAGTACAGGCAACGTGACACACATGAGGGAGACACACCACCAGGGCTACACAACACATACACACCTAGGCCATCTGACTCATTGCCTACACTGATGTTGCCAGGGAAGACGGTGCAATGCACAGACACCACACCCATTCCCAGTTGTAGTCAAGTAGCCCACAGGTGCAGTAAGCAAATGGCAGTCAAATGTGTGACCACAGACAACGCACATCACAAAGTGAAGCAAAGGTTTATTACACAGTTGCAACATGCCGTAACCACTACAGATGCAAGGTAACCCCACCTGGCAGCGTGCACACAGTCAACAACTGTAGACGGAAGGAAGTCCATGGGTGTGGCGCACATCACCTGTAGGGACACAACAGCTACCAGCCTGGATGTGCAATCACGTCGTCGGTGGACACAGTTGACCAAACGAATCTGAAAGTACCCTGTGAAGGACAGAAATGACACACAGTCAAAAGCAATGGAGTACAGGACAGAACAGCAAAACTCATGCACAATACATGTTACAAGATACCCACCCAGAACCAAGTTAGCATGTCAACACTGTTGGGGAGTACAGCCCACCTGTCACCACACATCGCAACACACATCCAGTCAAGTAGCCCATGGACACACTCCAACAGCACCAGAGCACCACCCACACATCATGCCAACTCACATCATTGACATGACACCTCAGGATACTCACATTCAGCTAAAGAAGTTGGTGATGAGCTGTGTGCGGACATCACCATCACCATCATCATCATCATCGTCACTGGCATCGTGGTCCAGGCCAGGATCCTCCACAGGTGGCGGATGTTGGTCATTGTCATCCTGGATGAGAGGCAACTCCTTCCGCACTGCCAGGTTGTGGAGCATGCAGCAGACGATGATAATCTTGCACACTTTCGCAGGGGCATATGGGAGGGACCCTCCGGTCTTGTCCAGGCAGCGGAAGCGGCTCTTCAGGAGACCAAAGGTCCGCTCAATCACTCTCCTGGTCCGACCATGTGCCTCATTGTAGCGCATCTGGGCAGGTGTCACAGGGTTCCTGAGGGGTGTCAGCAACCACGGCATGTTGGGGTATCCCGAGTCACCTACGGACAGACAAGTGCACATTAGCTGACTTGGAAAAGTGGGCGGAATACTACAGATCAGATCACACACAATGGCACAAAGTCAGTACACACCGACAAGCCAGGCACGCTGGTTCTGCATCTGTGCCATCATCCTGGGGATGCGACTACTCCTCATCACAAAGGCATCGTGTGCTGAACCAGGGAAACGGGCACACACGTGTGTGATGGTCATGTCTGCAAGACACACCACCAGTGCATTGACCGAGTGGTAGTGCTTGCGGTTCCTGTAGGCCTGCTCCTGGGCCTGTGGTGGTACCAAAGCCACATGTGTCCCATCAATGGAGCCAATTACATGCGGCATCCTCCCCAGGGCATAAAAGTCACTCTTCACGTCAGTGAGTCGTCGCAGTCTAGGGAAATAGATGTACCGGTTCAGGAAAAGCAACATTGCCGCCAAAACATCGCGGAGCACACGGCTGAACATGGTCTGTGACATCCCACCAGCAGTCGCCACAGTATGTTGGAAGGTACCAGTGGCAAAGAAGTGTAGGGCTGCCATCACCTTCACCTTGGGGGTCAGCGCTGTAGGATACGGCCGGCCAGGCTGCAAATGTGGGGACAACTGCACTGCCAAATCCTCAATCAGCTGCCTGGTGAAGCAGTACCGTCGGATGCTGTCCCGTTCCACCATCGTTGCCAGGTCTGGGAATGGCCGATGGACAGCAGGAGCCCTGCAGTGCAGAGGAGAAGTAAGCAAGATTGTCAGTCACCCCACATATGCGGCATTGAACACACTCAAGATCCCAACATACATCATTATGAGGCACAACTACATGAAGTGTGCAGTACCGGAAGGACATGTATGGTACATACATGGCCAACATCTGTCAACACGGTCCAACAGGTGGCATCAATTAGTCCCAGGTTGGCCCATTGGATATCATGAGGCCGTGTCACAGTTCCCATCTCCTGCTGCCGTGTCACAATAACCCCCACAGTGACATGTGAGGACAGATGTGCCCCAGGCACCACAGCTCAACGACAGGTACATTCCCAGGGACCCTGTAATGCCACATGGACACTGGCATTACATGGAGTATCATGTATACACCACAGCAAAACAACCATGACCCCCACAGGTAGTGGCCCCACTTGCCACAGCAGGACAGACATGGACGTCTGTGACACACACGCACAACATCAGAGTCCATGCACACACAACGTGGATGTGGAGACTGTCTCCCATTGTGCACATGAAATCAGAGACATTGTAAACACTACATGCACAAAGACTGTGGAGGACCATCACTATTGTGCCACTGGGACACCCTGGCTCAAACATACCGTCCCACATGGGACTCACGGGGTATGTGACATGACATACACACACACCACTGTGAAATGTGACCATGGCACATGCACAGATATGAACAGTTGCACATCACAGTGGTCATGTACACGTAACACCCAGGATCCTGTCCCCATGAACAATTGCACAGCCTGGTGGTGGCTGCCCACAGGTGACACCCACAGGACAACATGTACACCAACATACACACAATAGGAAATGCATCCTTACATGCCTTATGATAAAGTTTGGACAGGCTGTCGTGATGTAGGTGTGCCCCTCACTCCCTGGGAGCTATCTGTGGCTGGCATATGTCCATCTGAGACAGGCATGCTGACATATGCCAGTCACATGTACAGTGATGCGTTGTACCGCAATGGACCGATCGGTGCCTCCGGCCGGCCCATTGCATTCAATGTGTGCGGGTACGCGTTGTACCCCTGTGCGCGTTGTACCGCAATGGACCGATCGGTGCCTCCGGCCGGCCCATTGCATTCAATGTGTGCGGGTACGCGTTGTACCCCTGTGCGCGTTGATACCGCAATGGACCGATCGGTGCCTCCGGCCGGCCCATTGCATTCAATGTGTGCGGGTACGCGTTGTACCCCTGTGCGCGTTGTACCGCAATGGACCGATCGGTGCCTCCGGCCGGCCCATTGCATTCAATGTGTGCGGGTACGCGTTGTACCCCTGTGCGCGTTGAACTGCAATGGACCGATCGGTGCCTCCGGCCGGCCCATTGCATTCAATGTGTGCGGGTACGCGTTGTACCCCTGTGCGCGTTGTACCGCAATGGACCGATCGGTGCCTCCGGCCGGCCCATTGCATTCAATGTGTGCGGGTACGCGTTGTACCCCTGTGCGCGTTAGTACCGCAATGGACCGATCGGTGCCTCCGGCCGGCCCATTGCATTCAATGTGTGCGGGTACGCGTTGTACCCCTGTGCGCGTTGAACTGCAATGGACCGATCGGTGCCTCCGGCCGGCCCATTGCATTCAATGTGTGCGGGTACGCGTTGTACCCCTGTGCGCGTTGTACCGCAATGGACCGATCGGTGCCTCCGGCCGGCCCATTGCATTCAATGTGTGCGGGTACGCGTTGTACCCCTGTGCGCGTTGTACCGCAATGGACCGATCGGTGCCTCCGGCCGGCCCATTGCATTCAATGTGTGCGGGTACGCGTTGTACCCCTGTGCGCGTTGAACTGCAATGGACCGATCGGTGCCTCCGGCCGGCCCATTGCATTCAATGTGTGCGGGTACGCGTTGTACCCCTGTGCGCGTTGTACCGCAATGGACCGATCGGTGCCTCCGGCCGGCCCATTGCATTCAATGTGTGCGGGTACGCGTTGTACCCCTGTGCGCGTTGAACTGCAATGGACCGATCGGTGCCTCCGGCAGGCCCATTGCATTCAATGTGTGCGGGTACGCGTTGTACCCCTGTGCGCGTTGTACCGCAATGGACCGATCGGTGCCTCCGGCCGGCCCATTGCATTCAATGTGTGCGGGTACGCGTTGTACCCCTGTGCGCGTTGTACCGCAATGGACCGATCGGTGCCTCCGGCCGGCCCATTGCATTCAATGTGTGCGGGTACGCGTTGTACCCCTGTGCGCGTTGAACTGCAATGGACCGATCGGTGCCTCCGGCCGGCCCATTGCATTCAATGTGTGCGGGTACGCGTTGTACCCCTGTGCGCGTTGTACCGCAATGGACCGATCGGTGCGCACCCATTGACAATGGGCTTGCCTGGCAACGGACGCGTTTTCGAATTTCGAACGAGTCGGTTGCTGGAAATTCAGTTGGTCACCCACAACAATGTTGCAAAATCATGTATGCCATGAAGTTGAGGATTTGAAGGATGCTGTGGGCGTGTTTTGGTGCTGCTATTCCATAGATTGGCCAGATTCAGAAGATGCAAACGACTTGGACCTATCACTTTGGACACAAGGGACAGTATCTGCCTCTCCAGCACATATATATTGCTGGCTGTTCCCCTGAGAGCTCACTTGCCTGCACTACATGCTCCAGGACGACATCTGCCACTGCACTGCTGCTGTCTCTGCCGCTCTGGACCCTGCAATGGCACGTACTGTGGAGAGAGCCCCAGCCTTTAGCCTTGAAGAGAACCAGGCCCTGCTGGACAGCCTACTTCCACAGTACAGCAAGCTGTATGGGACACCAGGGGAGCAGGTGAGTGTTCTGTGCACTGCCTTTCTGAATGTGCATTTTGTGTGACTAGCAAGGCTGAGAGTCTGCACGCCACTGGCTAGCAGGCTCACTGAGTAGTTGTCACCCCCCATAGTGTGTAGTGACTTGCACTGGACAGGTATGGTGCAGTGACAGTGCATTTGAACATTGTTTTACTTCCCATGCAATGATACCATGTAGTGACGTCTGGCAAACTGTCCATGGTCAGCTTTGCACTGCCTGTGTACATCATGTGCCCCTGTGATTGAGACATGTATATACAACTGTGTCATGCACGGATATGTTGCATGTGTGGTAATGGCCTTTTCACTTTGTCATCCTGACAGGTTAATGCCCATCGGAAGCAGGAAATCTGGAAGGACATCGTCCGGGCTGTCCGGTCCGTGGGGGTCTACAAGCGCCGGATCCGCAACTGCCAGAAGAGGTGGCAGGACCTTCGGGGCTGGACCCGGAGGATTGCACGGGTCCAGCTGAAGCTGTCGCCTCCTTGCAGGAGGGGCGGAACACGGACCCTGACCCCCACATGCTCCAGATCCTGGCGGTGGTCTTTCCAGACCTGGATGGGCAGCTGAAGGCCAGACAGCAGCAAGGAGGGGGTGAGTCAAAGACTGCACTGTGAACTCTGTATTACATGCTTGGTGCCCTCCTCTGGCCTGGTTCAACTGCCACAGTGCAGCAGTCATGTTGTCCAGGAGCCATGTCCCTCTATTGTGCACTGCCCACTGCTCATCTGATACCCAGGTGTGGCCCTTACATTCAGGGAATTGTGTCACTTGGGACTGTGTCCTTGCAGTTTGCTTCACTAAAGGTGGGGGACAGCATCTGTTTCCCTAACTCTGTTGTGGGCATCATGGGTGGGTCCATTGTTCACACAACGCCTGGGTTTGGACATGTGATCTGCGTGTTGCTTTGATATGCGGTCCACTTGCTGAGCTGAGCCACCACATGTGCCTGGGGTATGTGGCACACGCCCATGCAGCGGGTGGGAACAATGTTTGGGCCCCAGGAGTGTGCAGATTACGTGTGTCACACATACATAGCCAGCTATCCACTGTCCAGGGCACATCCCTCATTCATGTGGAGCAGGACAGTCATGCCTACTCCAGGCCATGCAATGCACTCTGTACTCCCACTCCCGTGTATCAGCTGACACATTGTGCACAGTGATTTGACCCCTCAGGTGTCTGCCTCTGTGTCAGTGTGCTGTGGATTAGTTGCCAGGACTGCTGGGGTGTTTCTTGGTAGGGGCTCAGCATGCCCCTGGAGATGTGACCATAGGAGACGATACTTGTGTGTCACATAGGTGTTTGATCAGCTGCCCGTGCAGACTGGGGTATGCGAATGTGAAGTTCAGGCAGCTGTTCCCCATTCACAGCAAATTGTGAGGGGCTCAGGTTCCGAGGGTAGTGTCACAGGTCTCCCATATGTCCAATAGGTGTGACCTGGACAGATGAGGGTTAAGATGATGTGTTGTGTGGGGGATGTACATGTGCACTTGTGCAGCTCCAGGACTTGCATTCCCCATGACCTACTATTGTGACACAGTGCATAGTGTTGTTGTCTGGCTGCCAAGTCATACATCACTGAGACAGTGATGTATGACTTAGCAGTCATGCCTCTGCCATGGCATGTGTCAACTTATTGGTGGTCCTGCAGGGGAGTGACATGTGCTACATGCACACCATAGTGGCGCTGGCTATCAGGACATGGGTGCATCATGGTGTCTGTCGCTGGTATGCATCACATGCATTTCCTATTTGACTCTGGGCATCCCTTTCATCCGGAAACCTGTACTGACTCAGTGGCAAGAGCTGTGATGTGTCCACACCATGTCCTCTGCACTGTCCAACTACTGTGTACTTGGTGCATGTGTCCACACTGGGGTGTTGCAATCCAACAGACACCAGACAGATGGGTGCAAGGCCATGTGGGATGTGAGTGCCATGCTTGGCATCAGACTGACAATTGGCTTCTCCTGTTCAGTTAGGGCACTTTTAGCAATGTACAACTAATGATGCCAGGGCTTGCTCTGTAATGTGCTGTGCTCACAGTGGTGTGTGCGTTTGGTGCAGGTGACTGATGTCTGTCTGTTTCCCCATTGTTTGCAGATACATCCACGGCCACGGAAGGGGACAGCTCCACGGACCAGGAGGAGCCAGAGAGCCAGACTGGGTCAGCAGCCGAGGAGTGGTCGGAGGGACCCAGTGGCACGGAGGGCGAGGGGAGCCACACCGAGGAGTCCTCAGCACCATCCACCTCAGCTGAGGACCAGAGCAACTCAGAGGATGACTCCCTTGTGGAGGCGGGTGTCAGCAGCCACCACACCCCAGCTAGTGTTGCTGTCCCCGCCACCACCAGCACCACCACCGCCCTCCCATCGGCTCCCATTCCCAAGGTCCGTGGAGGCTCCCATGTTTGGGAGCGTGTCTCCTTTGGCCCAGGCACCGCACCCCCTGCCCCTGTGTCCCCTGCTGCCCTGAGTGAGGAGTCTGTGTACCTCCTTCGCCAGCTCCATGTAGGGCAGACAGCCATGCTGAGTGTCCTCCATGCGCACACCGCACTGTTGACTCAGCTGGTGTCGTTCATGGAGGGCATCTCATCGGGCATGTCTGACCTACAGAGGGGCAACAGGTCCATGGACTCCTCCCTGATGGCAGCAGTGTCCCTCCTCAGACAGTCCCTCACCCCTCCTGCCTCTGCTCCATCCACACTCCCCAGCACCTTACCCGTCCCAAGCACACACACACCGGCACAGGCACACACCAGCACACACACATCCAGCACACAGACACACACGCCACAAACTAAACGCACACGCACGCACAGTCAGGGGACTGAAACCAGACTCACAGGGGATGGGGCCCTGGTACACACACACGCATCCACGGGCACTGCACAGTCCTCAGTTGCCTCTCCCTCCAAAGCACCCTCCCTTGCCTCACCTGCAACCCCAAAGACCCAGCGCCTCTTCCTCAGTGACCTCGGCCTCTTCCCTCCGATCCAGCTGCCCCAGCATCCAGGGGGAAGAGGAAGCCCCCACATGGAGCAGAGTGCCCCTCGTCCCCGGACACCCTCCCCCAGGCGCAGACAGACTGAGGCCCCCACCCGCAAGTCCCCCGGAGTGCTAAGAGCAAGACCCCGCCGCCGCCCTGCAGCTCAAGCACCAGGTCTCCTTCCTCCATCCCTCAGGCCCCCACTCCACAGGTGCCCCCACCACACCCTGCCCCAGGTTCCCCCACCCACAGATATACCATCCCCAAGAGGCTCCGGCCTTCTCCCCTGCCACTTGCTCTCCCGGCACCACACCCCCGCTGCGCTTGTCTGTGCCACTGATGTGGTGAGGGTGTCCTCCCCCTCTGTCCAGCCCACCTTGCCTGTTCCCCATTCTACTCCCCTGGTGGTAGGCACTGCAGTGGAGTCCACTACCACCCTGTCTGACTTGGGCACTGCAGTGGCGGACCTGTCCACTCCATCTGCAGGGTCCACTGCAGTCGTGCCGGCACCCACAACATCTGAGCCATGCCCCCCAGTTGTGCCGGCACACACCATGTCAGACACCTCCACTGCAGTTGTCAGTGGCTCTTCAGCACCCACCACCCCTTCCCTGCTTCCTCCTGGTGAGCCCTGATCCTGTCCCTGCGGTGCCTGGCCTACCCCCCGGTTGCCCCTCCTAGTGGATTGTCCCTGGTTTTGTGCAGGCATGTGTAGGGTGGCATCTGCCACTGTCACCCACTTGTGACTTTGTTGATGGACTGGCCATTGGCCTTTGTTTATGTTCTACCGGACTTCTACTTTTAATGCCACATATGCTGAATAAAACAACTTTCTGTTCTCTAGTGCTTTTGCTTCTGATGTACATGATGTTGATGATGCTAACAATGCCCTTGCTGCAGTGATGGTGATATTTGGTCTCATGATAATGAAGTGTTACTGTGCAGGAACCCATGTGGTCCAGGGGGAATGTGTCCTATCCTGTGGTGTATCCATGTCATCCATAGCAGCATCTGAGGGTGTCATGTGTTCAGTATTTGGCAATGGGATTTCCTACTTAGATTGGCAATTTCACATTTGTGGCTTCCACCCCTGCACATCTGTTGTGCCTGCCATTGTTCTATTCGTCTACTTCCCTGACCGTGTGGCCATCTCCAGTGAACATGCAGGTTTGGGCATCAATGGGGAAGGACTCATCTGTGTTGTCAGTGCAACATTGTATACAAGTGTGTTGGATCTGTGCTGATGATTCCGTTGGCACTTCCATGACCAGGCTGATGGGACGGGAGCCCTCATTTGGTGCTAATTGTTGATTGTGTGTCCCATTGCTGCCATGGTATGGTATCTGTTCGCCTCACATCTGCAGTCTCCACAGGGTATCTGCATGTGTGTGCCCATTGGTGCAAATATGTGGGTCTGCATTCGGATGGTCACTTCTGTCATTGTGTCATTGATGATTGTTGACGGTGTCAGCCCCCATGGGTGTTGTTTGTCTGCACATGGCCAAAGTTATGTCTTATTTGCACTGCAGGATTTGGCTCCCCCAATTTATGTTGCAATGGGACACATACACTACTTTGCCACTGATGTGTTTGTTGTTCTGTGACCAGGAATCATCCATGCAGTTTGGCAGTTGCACCTCTTACTTTGTCAACACTTACCTTTTGGTCACTGTGATGATGGGGGTTTGGACCCCATTGCCACAATGTTCAAAATGTGCTGCAGCTATGGACCCCACACTTGCCTTTTGGTCACTGTGATGATGGGGGTTTGGACCCCATTGCCACAATGTTCAAAATGTGCTGCAGCTATGGACCCCCCACTTACCTTTTGGTCACTGTGATGATGGGGGTTTGGACCCCATTGCCACAATGTTCAAAATGTGCTGCAGCTATGGACCCCACACTTGCTTTTTGGTCACTGTGATGATGGGGGTTTGGACCCCATTGCCACAATGTTCAAAATGTGCTGCAGCTATGGACCCCACACTTACCTTTTGGTCACTGTGATGATGGGGGTTTGGACCCCATTGCCACAATGTTCAAAATGTGCTGCAGCTATGGACCCCACACTTACCTTTTGGTCACTGTGATGATGGGTGTTTGGACCCCATTGCCACAATGTTCAAAATGTGCTGCAGCTATGGACCCCACACTTACCTTTTGGTCACTGTGATGATGGGGGTTTGGACCCCATTGCCACAATGTTCAAAATGTGCTGCAGCTATGGACCCCACACTTACCTTTTGGTCACTGTGATGATGGGGGTTTGGACCCCAATGCCACAATGTTCAAAATGTGCTGCAGCTATGGACCCCACACTTGCCTTTTGGTCACTGTGATGATGGGGGTTTGGACCCCATTGCCACAATGGTTATGGCCTGCTTGCGTTGTGTGTGCCACACACATATTTGTGTGGCACATGTGCTAGGGGGTCACATTGTATGTTCGAAGTCATGTTCGGTGTTGTAGGCATTTGACACAGTCTACACACGCTTGTCATGGTGTTGGGGGGATGTCTTCTTCTTGCATTCCCTAGGTTGTGGTGTGCTGGTTGTGTCATGCATTGTCCATCCTATGGGTGGGGGTGGTAGTGGTGGTAGGCATCCTGCCCCCCTGGGTGAGGGTGGTAGTAGTGGTAGGCATCCAGCCCCCCTGGCTAAGGGTGGTAGTAGTGGTAGGCATCCTGCCCCCTGGGTAAGGGTGGTAGTAGTGGTAGGCATCCTGCCCCCCTGGCTAAGGGTGGTAGTAGTGGTAGGCATCCTGCCCCCCTGGGTGAGGGTGGTAGTAGTGGTAGGCATCCTGCCCCCCTGGCTAAGGGTGGTGGTAGTGGTAGGCATCCTGCCCCCCTGGGTGAGGGTGGTAGTAGTGGTAGGCATCCTGCCCCCCTGGGTGAGGGTGGTAGTAGTGGTAGGCATCCTGCCCCCCTGGCTAAGGGTGGTAGTAGTGGTAGGCATCCTGCCCCCCTGGGTGAGGGTGGTAGTAGTGGTAGGCATCCTGCCCCCCTGGGTGAGGGTGGTAGTAGTGGTAGGCATCCTGCCCCCCTGGCTGAGGGTGGTAGTAGTGGTAGGCATCCTGCCCCCCTGGGTGAGGGTGGTAGTAGTGGTAGGCATCCTGCCCCCTGGCTGAGGGTGGTAGTAGTGGTAGGCATCCTGCCCCCCTGGGTGAGGGTGGTAGTAGTGGTAGGCATCCTGCCCCCCTGGGTGAGGGTGGTAGTAGTGGTAGGCATCCTGCCCCCCTGGGTGAGGGTGGTAGTAGTGGTAGGCATCCAGCCCACCCTGGGTGAGGGTGGTAGTAGTGGTAGGCATCCTGCCCCCCTGGGTGAGGGTGGTAGTAGTGGTAGGCATCCTGCCCCCCTGGGTGAGGGTGGTAGTAGTGGTAGGCATCCTGCCCCCCTGGCTGAGGGTGGTAGTAGTGGTAGGCATCCTGCCCCCCTGGGTGAGGGTGGTAGTAGTGGTAGGCATCCTGCCCACCCTGGGTGAGGGTGGTAGTAGTGGTAGGCATCCTGCCCCCCTGGGTGAGGGTGGTAGTAGTGGTAGGCATCCAGCCCCCTGGCTAAGGGTGGTAGTAGTGGTAGGCATCCTGCCCCCCTGGGTGAGGGTGGTAGTAGTGGTAGGCATCCTGCCCCCCTGGCTAAGGGTGGTAGTAGTGGTAGGCATCCTGCCCCCTGGGTGAGGGTGGTAGTAGTGGTAGGCATCCTGCCCCCCTGGCTAAGGGTGGTAGTAGTGGTAGGCATCCTGCCCCCCTGGGTGAGGGTGGTAGTAGTGGTAGGCATCCTGCCCCCCTGGGTGAGGGTGGTAGTAGTGGTAGGCATCCTGCCCCCCTGGGTGAGGGTGGTAGTAGTGGTAGGCATCCAGCCCCCTGGGTAAGGGTGGTAGTGGTGGTAGGCATCCTGCCCCCCTGGGTAGGGGTGGTGGTGCGCATTCAGGCCCCTGTGTGCATATGTGGCATTGGTGATGGGCATCCCGCCCCTATGGTGCTGCTGTTGCTGGTGTAAGTATATTCTGCATCCCTGTGTGTGTGTGTGATGTGTCGTGTACGTGTTGTATGTGTTTTGTGGTTGGTGTCTAGCTTACCTTCTGCGCCGTACGCGTCCGTGCCTGTTCCGGTAGTATATGTAGAATATTGGTATGATCGGGACGAAGGGATTCATGGTTGGTTCGTGTCGTTCGTCCTTCTCGTTGCTTCGCGTCGTCCTCGTCGCTTCGCCTCGTCCTCGTCGCTTCGCCTCGTCCTCGTCGCTGCCGTGTTCGTCTCGGAGCCGTGGATCGTGTTGTGGCGCGAATCGGAGCTTATGTGCGCCTCTCCCGGATGCTTTGACGTGCCGTGCGTAGCGACGGGTTCGACGCGTACGGAAAGCGCATCGTACTTGTCCGGCCGGACGGGGCTGCATTTTTCCTTCCGTGCGACTCGATTCGGCGTTTCCTGATTCGCCTCGGTCGGAGAACAGGACCTGGTTTGGGTGAGTACGGCTCGGCCGCATTCTTTGCTGTTGTGCGCATCGTACTTGCTCGTTCGGTGTGCTGTACGGATCGGTCGGGAAACAGGCTTTCGCATGGCTTTTTTCCCGACCGAATGGTATTGGGTGCGCCTCCGACCGAGATCGGAAACGGCCCCTCAACCTTTTAATCTTATTTAAAGATAATAGTGAGCCTTCAACCTCTTCTAACTGTGTGAGATAAATGAAAAACTGTTTTCCTTTATGGGTCAGTAGCAGCCAAATCAGGTGACAAGTTCTCTGAAGTCCAAGATTCAGTAACAAAAAAAGCATGTTTAATTGATTTGTGATGGTCACCTCATATATTTTCACAGCGTGCTTGACTGTTGAAAGCACATTGATTAAAGTGCAAGACAATCCTGCAACTTTTTCCATTGCTAAAGGAGCAACATGGTTCAGCTGAAGGTGGGCGATTAGCTCTTCCACACTGGACTCACAGTGGTTTACCCAACCCAGAAAAGGCTCAACCAAGGTACTGAATTGGCCGGTGCCTATCCATGATTCACCAATGTTTAATAAGTCTTTGCGAGAATAAGCAAGACGTCCAGTTTTACCTGCTTCAAAATGTAATGTCATTAAATGTTATGGGAAGAGAAAAGGACTATAACGCTAAGCCATCTTGGGGGCTCCCCTTGCCTCCCTCTGAAAATGCAATTTAATGCAACACAAAACGACAGGCAGGTGGCCATATCGTCCGCAGGGTGACTATAGAGAGGACAGCCTCTTAGTGTTCCCAATCAGCCAGTGAAAGCAAGTATTTCTTCTGGGGAAATCCTGTCTGGCATGGGAACTGCTGGCCCTAGGAGCAGCCGCCAGTCATTATGAATAGGCTTCTCTTTTAACATTTTTCAGCCTGGAAAATGCAATCAGAAAATCAACCAAAAGAGAACATTACACTCCAGCTGAAGAGCAACGACCCAGGAGAGTTACTGTGTTTTTTTTAATGTTGCTTAGGGGGCTGTTGCACTTTCTGCAGCCCCTTAACAACATAAAAAAATGCTTGGTGGAGTCCTTGCCTCTGATAGGGACACCACCAGACCCAAAATAAATTGTTTAAAAAGCACAAGGCATTATGGGGCCCTCCTTGCAAGGAGCAGTGAATAGCAGCCGCTGCCCATGCAGGTAAGAGCAGTGGGGTGGGTAAGTAGTCAGAATATCGAGTATTTATTATCGTTTTGACATAATATCGAGTTAAAAATATCGTTAGTATAAAATATCAATGTAAAAAATATCTATGTATATAATATCGATTTTGTGCGTTGTAAAAAATATCGTTGTAAATAATATCGATTGTTAAAATATCGTCAGTAAAATATATTGTTTTACTATTTCTTTTTATTGTGTAAAATGTTTGTAAATGATATAATAATTGTTAAATAAATTTAAAAAAAATTGTATAATAATTTTTAGGATCGGGATGTTGGGTTTATAGAGGATAAGGGTGGGGAGTGTTTTAAAATAATTGGGGAAAAATTTTAAATTTATTTAAAAATTTAAATTGAATGTATAATATTTTTTTAGGGGCCGGGATGTTGGGTTAATAGGGGATAAGGGTAGGGAGTGTGCTTAAAATTTGAAATTTAAATTCTTTTACATTTTAAATTTTTGTTAAAGAAATTGTAATATTTTTAGGAGCCGGATGTTGGGTTTATAGGGGATAAGGGTAAGTAGTGTTTTAAAAATTTGAAATTTAAATTTTAAAAACATTTAAATATTTTTTATATGAAATTATAAATTTATTTTTCAGGTGTGGGATGTTGTGTTTATAGGGGATAAGGGTGGGGAGTGTTTTAAATATTTTTTTTAGAAATTTAAAAAAATATTCTAAAATTTAAATTTAATTTAATAATTTTTTTACGAGCAGGATTTTGTGTTAATAGGGGATAAGGGTGGGTATTTTTTTGTTACTAAATTTTCAAAATTTAGAAAACTTTTTGAAATTAAAAAAAATTATATAAATAAATTTATGAGTGTAATATGGCGTTTATTGTGTTTAAGGGTGGTGAGTGTTTTTAAAATTTATTGATCATAATTTTAAAAAATGTATAATTTATTTTTTAAATGTAATTATTGGAGTACTGGGATGTTGTGTTTATAGTGGTTGAAGTTGAGTATGTTTTAAGCTAAATAAAGGGCAGTGGTTTAGAGTATAGGAATAATGGCGCCACTCAGGAGAATACCATCCAAATCAGTATAGGGTTGTCTATATCGGTGACGGTGCTGAAAGGTGAGGAGCACCACTAGTCTCCCCAAGCTATCGGCCTGTGCCAATTGGGTAAACAGAAGAAATGTCCCCAGCACACGTAAGCAGCCACACCACCCTGAAAGCACCTGATCTCGTCTGATCTCAGAAGTTAAGCAGAGTCGAACCCCCTTTTGTGGGTTGGAATTATCACCACAAAATAAAGTTGACTACAAGGAGATCATAGCCTTGATAAAGTCGCGGGAGTATTACCCTGTTTGCGACGAAACACGTGTCGGCTGTCTGAGGAACCAGAGAATAAAAGAAAGAAAATTACAAGAATCCACTCACTTGTGTATATTTATGCTCACAACGTGCATTTTAACTATTGCATTACTGCTTACGTGTGCTGGGGACATTTCTTCTATGTTTTAAGCTAATTAAACATTTAATTTTGTTAAATTTAAATTTTCTATTTATTTAAAAAAATTTAATTTATTAATGAGAGTAATTATTTTGTATTTAATTGGTTATAATTTTGTATTTGGTAAAAATTTTAACAATTTTGTTGCAATTTAAAAAAATAAAATGGATATTAATATTTATATCGCATATATTTTAACATATATGTTTAAAAAAAATTACTATGCAATGTATATTTAATTATAGTAAAATACATGTTTAGTGTGTAGTATCTTACAAGAGTTAATATAATTGCTATTAGGAATAGTATAATATATATGTTTAGTGTACAGCACCTTCCATGACTTTATGTATTTTGGAGTGGGAATAGAAATGTATATGTTTTGTGTCCAGCACCTTCCCTGATTTAATGTAGTTTGGAGTGGGAATAGTAAATTATATATGGTTAGTGTCCAGTGCCTTCTCTGATTTAATGTAGTTTGGAGTGGGAATAGTAAATTATATATGTTTAGTGTCCAGCGCCTTCCCTAATTTAATGTAGTTTGGAGTGGGAATAGTAAATTATATATGGGTAGTGTCCAGCGCCTTCCCTGATTTAATGTAGTTTGGAGTGGGAATAGTAAATTATATATGGTTAGTGTCCTTCGCCTTCCCTGATTTAATGTAGTTTGGAGTGGGAATAGTAAATTATATATGTTTAGTGTCCAATGCCTTCCCTGAGTTATTATAAATTGGAGTGGGAATAGTAAATTATATATGTTTAGTGTCCAGCACCTTCCCTGATTTTATATAGTTTGGAGTGAGAATAGTAAATTATATATGGTTGGTGTCCAGTGCCTTACCTGACTTAATATAAAGTGAGTGGGAATAGTAAATAATATATGTTTAGTGTCCAGCACCTTCCCTGACTTATTAATTGGAGTGGGAATAGTAAATTATATATGTTTAGTGTCCAGCACCTTTTCTAACTTAATGTAGTTTGGAGTTGAATAGTAAATTAGATATGTTTAGTGTCCTGCACCTTCCCTGATTTAATGTAGTTTGTAGTGGGAATAGTAAATTATATATGTTTACTGTCCAGCGCCTACCCTGATTTAATGTAGTTTGGAGTGGGAATAGTAAATTATATATGGTTAGTGTCCATCGCCTTCCCTGAATAAATGTAGTTTGTAGTGGGAATAGTAAATTATATATGTTTAGTGTCCAGCACCTTCCCTGATTTAATGTAGTTTGGAGTTGGAATAGTAAATTTTACAAGAGTTAATATAATTGCTATTAGGAATAGTATAATATATATGTTTAGTGTACAGCACCTTCCATGACTTTATGTATTTTGGAGTGGGAATAGAAATTTATATGTTTTGTGTCCAGCACCTTCCCTGATTTAATGTAGTTTGGAGTGGGAATAGTAAATTATATATGGTTAGTGTCCAGTGCCTTCTCTGATTTAATGTAGTTTGGAGTGGGAATAGTAAATTATATATGTTTAGTGTCCAGCGCCTTCCCTGATTTAATGTAGTTTGGAGTGGGAATAGTAAATTATATATGGGTAGTGTCCAGCGCCTTCCCTGATTTAATGTAGTTTGGAGTGGGAATAGTAAATTATATATGGTTAGTGTCCAGCGCCTTCCCTGATTTAATGTAGTTTGGAGTGGGAATAGTAAATTATATATGTTTAGTGTCCAATGCCTTCCCTGAGTTATTATAAATTGGAGTGGGAATAGTAAATTATATATGTTTAGGGGTCGATTCCGATTCGGGCCGGAAATCTCTCCGACCGAGCCGGACCCGGAGAGATTTCCGACCGAATCGGACCCGTGCAGTCCGACCGAGCGAGTACGATGCGTCCGTATGCTATCGGACTCGAGTCGGTCGGACTCCCATTGAAGTCAATGGGAGCCGGTCGTACAACGCGTACGCGGGCTCCCATTGTCTCCAATGGGTGCGAGGCGGACAAGGGCGCCCCCTACAGCGGGTACGCGGCGAAGCGGTCGCGCCGTACACGCACAGGTAGGGGGACCCATGGGTCCCCCTGTGTGCGACTCGCGCGGCTACGCGTACAGGGGGTCCGACACGGACCCCCAAAGTACGGCTCCGACAGCTCTTTCGAGCCGGAGTGCGCGGCTCGGTCGGACTGCTCGCGGCGCGCATCGTACTTACCCGGCCGGGGAACGTCTCCATTGCGCGGTGCGAGTCGAGTCCGAGCGAGTCGGTCGGTGCGGTTCGAGCCGGGAACGAGTCGGTCGGAGCGGTCGGGACGCCCGGACGAGTCGGTCGGCGAATTCGCATCGTACTCGCTCGGCCGGACCCGCGTACGATTCGGTCGGGAAACAGGGCTCCGAATCGGATCCGGTAAAGCCAAATCCGATTCGGAGCCCTACCGGCCGAGATCGGAATCGGCCCCTTAGTGTCCAGCACCTTCCCTGATTTTATATAGTTTGGAGTGAGAATAGTAAATTATATATGGTTGGTGTCCAGTGCCTTACCTGACTTAATATAAAGTGAGTGGGAATAGTAAATAATATATGTTTAGTGTCCAGCACCTTCCCTGACTTATTAATTGGAGTGGGAATAGTAAATTATATATGTTTAGTGTCCAGCACCTTTTCTAACTTAATGTAGTTTGGAGTTGAATAGTAAATTAGATATGTTTAGTGTCCTGCACCTTCCCTGATTTAATGTAGTTTGGAGTGGGAATAGTAAATTATATATGTTTACTGTCCAGCGCCTTCCCTGATTTAATGTAGTTTGGAGTGGGAATAGTAAATTATATATGTTTACTGTCCAGCGCCTTCCCTGATTTAATGTAGTTTGGAGTGGGAATAGTAAATTATATATGGTTAGTGTCCAGCGCCTTCCCTGAATAAATGTAGTTTGTAGTGGGAATAGTAAATTATATATGTTTAGTGTCCAGCACCTTCCCTGATTTAATGTAGTTTGGAGTTGGAATAGTAAATTATATATGTTTACTGTCCAGTGCCTTCCCTGATTTAATATAGTTTGGAGTAGGAATAGTAAATTATATATGGTTAGTGTCCAGCACCTTTTCTGATTTAATGTAGTTTGGAGTGGGAATAGTAAATTATATATGTTTAGTGTCCAGCACCTTCCCTGATTTAATGTAGTTTGTAGTGGGAATAGTAAATTATATATGGTTAGTGTCAAATGCCTTCCCTGAGTTATTTTAAATTGGAGTGGGAATAGTAAATTATATATGTTTAGTGTTTAGCACCTTCCCTAACTTAATCTAGTTTGGAGTGGGAATAGTAAATTATATATGTTTGGTGTCCAGCACCTTGCCTGATTTAATGTAGTGTGGATTGGTAATAGTAAATTACATGGGGCCCATTACGATGCCGGACGGAAAAGCCCTCCGACCACCATGGTGTGGCAAAAAATCCCCACACATGGCCCGCGGCAGGTCAGTCGGTCAAATTACGATGCAACGTAAGCAAAATCAGACCGTGGCGGACGGATGTCACAAAACACCGTCCACCACGGTTGGAAAAGCAGCAAATCCGACGCGGCAGATGGGGAAAGCTGTACAACGGCTCAAAAAGACTGCTCCTGCCGCGGCATGACCGCACGGCCAATTACGATCCGAACGCGGAGCTGGCGGACCGAGCACTGCCATCCGACCGCCTCGCACGCACACAGGCAAAATGAATGGCGGGCGGAACCAACCCCACAATAACGCCGAAGTGTGCCTGTACTCCCTGCCGCCCTCATTCACAAGACACACGCCACAATGACAACACCCCAACCTGCTCCTGGTAGGGAAAGCCATGGGCAGAATGGAAGAGACATCTGGAGGCCATCACCCATGTGGACACACCCACATACCACAGATGAAAACCAACCCCTACCTGGGCCAGCAGCCCTTGCACACCACAAGCAGAGACAGAGAGACAGGACACCATTGACCCACACTGCACAACATCACACCCACCCATCTCCAAACAACACCACTCACACCCACACACCTCACACACTACACATATCTCCACCATTACCTTGCACCCTGCACCCCTCATCCATGTGCACCATGCCCCCCAAGATCATGCCCAACATTACCGACTCACACTTGAACGTGATGCCAGACGAGACAATCAAGGCAGAACCACATTTGTCTGGGCACCTGCCCCAACACACCCCACCTGTGCACAAGAATCAGATGTGGGCAAGGATCCACAGCCAAGTCAATGCCGTGGGACCACCCTACGCACTGTGCGTGATATCAGGAAGCGGTGGTGCGATCCCAAGGGCCGGGACAAGCATCCGGCCCAGAGGAACAACGTGGAGGACCAGAGCACTGTTGGCGCCCCTCCCATTCCACCACCAACCTTCACCGAATGGGAGGAGAAGGTGCCTGCCATAATGCATCCAGAGAGTCTTACAGGAATCGGGGGGGGGGCTGGAGGCTGGTAAGTACCAACAAAATGATCACATCACACTACAATACACCGTTGTGCACAACAAGTGAGCCCCAATTGCCCGCCCACATCAAACTCATGTGGAATGCACGCTTACAACACAAATGGATCACAAGGACAGGATCTCCTTAATCAGCACAACCACACAGGTAGGTGGCAGCTCATGAACTCTGGCCTTCCTCCCAAACAGCACGGCTCACCCTCCCCACCCCACAGCCAACTTGTCCCTGTGTACTTTCCAGACACCGGGACACATTCAGCAGCACCTGCACGTTGACTGCTTTCCATTCCCAGCAGCAACGTGCAGGCCTCGAGGGAGGCTTTTTTAACCTCCAGCTGGGCCGAAGTTAAGGGGCCATCCGGCCTCCTTTTGTTTGTATATGCTGACTGGGGGCCGCCTTCAACCTTATATTTGAATATAGATGCCACAGAGGGAAACATAGCGATACAAAAGGGGATGATGGACGGAACGTTTGAGCCAATCAAACACTCACCCCCAGTCAACTGATCTGGGTTTAATCCATCATCATTCTTTAGCTCACTCCACCACCCCAGTTCAGACATGGCCATATGCAAATCAGTCTGACCCTGTGTCTCATGGGTACAGTCCAGCCCGAACTGCCAAGCCATGTCTTCCCTGGACCGGAAACAAGCATCCTAGGACCGGTTTCTGGCATTCCAGCCGTCATCAGCCAGGCTTGCTTGAATCCAGTGGCAAAGTGAGCAAGGGACCCACGTCTGGGCATACCCCCACCAACTTAGGGCGAACAAAGCGATACAAAAGGGGATGATGGACGGAACGTTTGAGCCAATCAAACACTCACCCCCAGTCAACTGATCTGGGTTTAATCCATCATCATTCTTTAGCTCACTCCACCACCCCAGTTCAGACATGGCCATATGCAAATCAGTCTGACCCTGTGCCTCATGGGAACAGTCCAGCCCGAACTGCCAAGCCATGTCTTCCCTGGACCGGAAACAAGCATCCTAGGACCGGTTTCTGGCATTCCAGCCGTCATCAGCCAGGCTTGCTTGAATCCAGTGGCAAAGTGAGCAAGGGACCCACGTCTGGGCATACCCCCGCCAACTTAGGGCGAACAAAGCGATACAAAGGGGATGATGGACGGAACGTTTGAGCCAATCAAACACTCACCCCCAGTCAACTGATCTGGGTTTAATCCATCATCATTCTTTAGCTCACTCCACCACCCCAGTTCAGACATGGCCATATGCAAATCAGTCTGACCCTGTGCCTCATGGGAACAGTCCAGCCCGAACTGCCAAGCCATGTCTTCCCTGGACCGGAAACAAGCATCCTAGGACCGGTTTCTGGCATTCCAGCCGTCATCAGCCAGGCTTGCTTGAATCCAGTGGCAAAGTGAGCAAGGGACCCACGTCTGGGCATACCCCCGCCAACTGATGGCGAACAAAGCGATAAAAAAGGGGATGATGGACGGAACGTTTGAGCCAATCAAACACTCACCCCCAGTCAACTGATCTGGGTTTAATCCATCATCATTCTTTAGCTCACTCCACCACCCCAGTTCAGACATGGCCATATGCAAATCAGTCTGACCCTGTGCCTCATGGGAACAGTCCAGCCCGAACTGCCAAGCCATGTCTTCCCTGGACCGGAAACAAGCATCCTAGGACCGGTTTCTGGCATTCCAGCCGTCATCAGCCAGGCTTGCTTGAATCCAGTGGCAAAGTGAGCAAGGGACCCACGTCTGGGCATACCCCCGCCAACTTAGGGCTGGGGTAAGTTCTCAAATCCTGAGCATAGTCCAGTATGTGTACAAAATCTCAGCAACAATTCTCAAAGTCTGTGAGACAACAGCAAGGCACACAGACACAGTCCAAGTCGCTCATTGTTAACTCACACTCAACGGAAGTAGTTGACAATGAGCTGTTGACGCTGGTCAAGGCCTTCTTCCTCACCACAGTCATCGTCACTGGGCATGTGTGGGTTGGGAGCGGGGGGATGGTGCTGTTCCGCAAGATGCATCAGTCATGTGCTGACCCAGGATACTTTGCACACACGTGTGAGATGATCTGCTCCGCCTGTCATACCACTTGCACGTTGATGGAGTGGCAGTGTTTGCGGTTCCTATAGATGTGTTCACTTGCCTGTGGTGGAATGAGGCCAATGTGGGTACCATCAATGGCTCCCATCAACATTTGGGATGCCTCCCAGGCAGGCCTGGCTGCCGTAAATTTGATTTGGGTGGGCCAACGAAGCATTCGGGTGGGCCACTGTGGGCCCGATTTGTCACTTATATCTCTCGCCAGGCCTGCTTCAGGGCCCTCCTTTATCTCTCCTCAGTTTTACAAGGGCCAGTGAAACGCATTCTTTCCTTCCAAATTCTCTTTCTAGATGTTATCACTCTCACAAAGTGTGTTTTCCATGAAAGGTCCTCCTGATAGGAGGAGGAGGTTTCCTGAGGTGGGAGTATCAGGCAAGTGACACTTCTCAGGCTCTCACTCATGCCCTCCTCCTCGGATTCCCTCACTGCCACCCTCGTCCTGCGCCCCTCATCTCTCCATAGCCACTCTCTCATGTGCATTTCATTTGTTGTATGGCGCTACTGACATCAGTGTAGTGTGTGACAGTACTTTGCATCACGCACACATTGTACAGAGACAATCAATCATGCAAGTATGTAAGTGTAGCAGTCTACAGGGAATGTCACGAAAGACAATGAGGATTACAAGGGGTGGGAATCACATGTCATCCATACTGGTGGGCAGGATTTTTAATGGCATTTGGTCTGGAGAAGCACTAACTCAGGATTTAATGCACACCCCAGTGGTTAGGGGTTGGCTTTGCAGATGAAGGTGTATATCTGCCCCAACAAACCCTTTATGGCAACATTAGAATGATGAAAGACTGGGGAAGTTATGACTATGTTTCAACCCAGAAATAAAGCTATGTTCTGACTATTAATTCAGGTTCTCATGCAGCTCTTTGATGACAGTTCCTAGGTCCCTGTCCTAAGATAGGATTGTAACTTCCGAACTGTAAGTTACACAAATATCGCTGTGACAAAGGCAGTAACCCACTGAGCTATACACATCAAATGCAGTTTATCAGCATTTCAAAACTACCAACAGACAAAGGATTGGCAGGATCATAATTCACCAGTTATCTGGACATTTGTATTGTTGGCTTACATCCGTGGCAGAGCCTTGATTGAGCTACAAAATGTTTAAATGAAGTATACAGGAAGTATGTGTCTTGCTGGGCCTTCACAGATGATTTTGTGAAGAACAAATAGCCAGACATTCTCTCACCTGCTCGGTTCCTACTCACTGCCCGATCTGATAAGCAGCTGCAGTGGCCAGGTAAGGTGAATCAGGAGAAATAAACTTTTCTTCTCCCTGTGGAATTGAAAAGGAGATATCCACACAGCAGTTCGGTTAAGGTTACCCGGTGCAGAAGAGAGGATTTGTCCCCTTCGCCATGCCCATATTTCAGCTGCACGAGTAGGCGGGGACACAGCCCACCTTTCTGAATGGAGATGTGTGTTTGGGGGTGCCTGTGGGAGAGGGCTCAGGCCCACATCCGCAACTCCCAGAACAGGAAGATAATCAACGTTTGGAGGAACGTTTCACCTGAATGTGGCCATTTACTCCTGGCCTTCGTGCCGTCACTGCCAGGGCCACAGATCATGTTTGAGTGGGCCTAGTCCAGCCGCTAGAACCGGGCGTGCTCCCAGGTCATGGAACTCCCCCTTCACATCTGCCGATTCATCCGTTCTCGTGAAGTGGACGTGTCTGGCCTTGTAAAGCATCAATGCTGACAGGACGTCACGCACCACCAAGCTCATCTTGGGTTGTGACATCCCACCGGCGCTGGGCACAGTGTACTGGTAAGACCCAGTAGTGGAGAAATGCAGTGCAGCCATAACCTTCACTGTAGCAGACAATGCAGCCGGATGTATTCTTTTGGGCTTCACATGGGGCTCCGACTGGGCACATAGGTTCCGTAGTGTGCGGCGATCCAAACGGTATTTCCGGATGATTTCGATGTCCTCCATTGTCGCCAGGTCGAAGGATGGGTGGTCTCCTCCTACGTATGTCAGGGTACACGAGCATGAGCTGAGTTATAGATGAGATGTGGTGAACAGCTTACCCAGAGACTCACACAACCACAACATAGGGAGGACTCATGCTCACGTGAAATGCACATGTGACCTGCATTCAGACATTGTTTTTCTTCGCTCACTCGCCATACTGACACTACAGCATCCAATGAAGTTGATGTGTATGGCATATAGTACACTGCTACATCAAGGATGAGCTGCCGTGTGGTTAGATGGCACAGCACTTGTGTTTCCCAGTATCAGTGCTGAGTTGCAAGTAGCTGCTGTCACTGCACAGACGCAAACTTTAGTCCCCCTATTCACAACAACATTGCAGTATGAGGGCAGTGAGTGTCATCTGGACAACGCAAAATGGATGTACGGCACGGTGGACAGACACATGTGGACATTATGGGGTCAGTCCTGCGTGAGTGTGTGTGGGATTTGCGTCACAGACATTGCAATGTTAACCTGAATGAGGCACAAATGCACATGGATTGTGTATCCATGCCCACATGGCTGACAATGGCCGATGATGTCGGTCAGAGGTATGTTTGTTTGTTCCACATGTGCACTCCTATGATGTGTGTGAGAACATTTACAGGCAATGGCAGCTAGGCACACTGCACGCCACACCAGTAGGTGTGTTGGGTGTGCTAGGGATTACACGTATGTCTGATTAGCAGACAATGGACGACTCTGATTGTCTGCCTACGCCACTGACCCTTCACAATTCGACCCCTGGCCAAGAGACGCCAGTCCGATGTCAAGGGATATTCAGGCGTGGTTCACAGTTTGGATGTTTCCTTACACAACATTGGTACCGTGCGGGAGACCTTAGTCCTTTTTGACTCCTTCCCTCATTTGAGTCCATGCTGGCCCCGGGGCATGGCTATGTATGTAATTTCACTCTCCTTTCCTTGGACATTCCATGTGTGTGCAGACTTGGCTCACAGGTCACACTCTCTCAGCCCTTCACAGTGTGGTGACCAGCTGGTCGCTGTTCTAGTTGTTCTGATGTGCCAGCCACTCCCAGAGGGCTGACTTACCCCCCACCCCACAGCCACCCAGCACAAGCGTCACTGGACCTGTGACCCTGCCAACAAACGGCTCAGGACGCACGTGCCCTGGGCCAGTTCTCCTATTCATGTACGGGGTCTGTGTAGTTACTCGATATGCATGGGGGCCTCGTGCCCCACAACATTGCCAATGGGGTGCACCAGTCACTTTAGGCAAATGAGTTGTGATGTGTGATGTAATAGTCAGGGCGCCAATGCAAATGCAGTATGTGTTCGCATACGCGGTAGCTGGCATCCGCAGCGATGACACGCATTGGCCCCACTTAAATGTTGCAGGGTTGCGGTCGCAGCTTCCGGGCCGCCACGGTGTGGCACACACAATGCGGATGGGCAATCAGCCAATGGGTGCCTTCGGCGTACATGTTTAGATGTTGCGGTGTGCGCGCTCTGCAACTGCAGGGCTCGGCATTGGCCCCAATTGCCTTCAGGGGCACCGAGGGTCACTCGTGAGGATTGGGTGGGCCTCGCACTTTCCATTTGGCATGTTGCCACAATCGTCGTGGTGCCGCCATGCTTGCTGAGAGTTGTAGTTGTTCAGGGGTTGCATGCGTGGAGATGTCTGGTACGTACCTCTGCTGTTGAGCGCGGCGGCGTCTTGTGTGCCAGAGGTGCAGCAGGTAGTGCAGCGGGAAGGCCTGTAGCGCAGGATCCATGGCGGGTCCGGGGGTTTGGATGGGTACGGTATCGGCTCTTCCTCTCCGATGTTTTATTTCCGCCATCCGCAACGTGGTTGTTTTTACGCGGCAGTGGGAAGGGCTGTCTGCAGCGTCGTGATTTGCTTGGTGGCCGGAACGTGTTTCCGCACGCCGGACCTGCCCTGTTGGCTCCGTCCGCCACCCTTGCGTACGCAAAAAACGTGCGGAGCCTGACAGGCTGCGGCGGATGGGAAATAGCCTCTGTGGGTCCATTGTGATTTGTTGGTCGCAATGACCGCACCTGGGCGGACGACTTGACGGTTTTCCGCCACCGCCACCAGCACGGATGGCCTTCCGTCCTGCATCGTAATGAGCCCCTATATGTTTGATATCTAGCACCTTCCCTGATTTAATGTAGTTTGGAGTGGGAATAGTAAATTATATATGTTTAGTGTCTAGCGCCTTCCCTGAGTTAATATAAATTTGAGTGTGAATAGTAAATTATATATGTTTGGTATCCAGCACCTTCCTTGATTTAATGTAGTTTGGAGTGGGAATAGTAAATTATATAAGGTTAGTGTCCAGCGTCTTCCCTGACTTAATATAAATTGAAGTGGGAGTAGTAAATTATAATGTTTGCTATTTACCACCTTCCCTGAGTTAATGTAGTTTATAGTGGGAATAGTGAAGAAATAAAAATATATTATGGTGTAAGGATAAAGATATAGTTATAAATGTTTGAACAAATACAATAGTTTTTAAAGTACATTGATACAATATAAATATTTTATTATAGATACAATATTTCATAACATGTAAAAAAATTCAGAAACATCTTTATATTTTATTTATATTTTTATTTATAATGAAAAATTGATAATAAGAAATTAGAAAAAGCATTTTATTTTTTAAGTATATTTAATTTCTATTGTTCTAACCAGGAAAAAAATACATTTTGTTAATTGTTTACTGATTACATATTTGGTAGATATTTATATATAACATTTTTGAAAAAATAGTATTACAAATTGTTGTTTTATTACATTATTCAGTTGTATATTTTTGGAAAAACAAATAAGTAGTTATTAATCACTTTTTGTACAATATTTAAAACATATAGGGGGATATTCTCAAGAACGTGCGATAAACATCGCCAAAATAGGCTAACGCAATTTTTCATATCGCGGGAAAATAACTCAGTGTCAACGTCGTATTCACAACACGGCGGTAACATGCAATAGTTTCCCGATAACGCCTCAAATGTCCGCGATACAACTACCGCGACGGCGATAAAAAAGGAAACCCGAACGTGAAAAAAGATGCGATGGGCCCAACCGCGATAGAAAAATCAGCGACAAGCAGCGCCATGCTTGCAATTCCTTAGTCAGGCGGGACAAATCACCATAAAAGCAGCAAAAAAATAAAAAAATAAAAAACATAACAACTGCGAAGCACAATGGAGGCAGCCGGAGCAAGTACAGAGGACAACCTGAACCCCACAAGCCCCACGAAGGACCAGCCTGAGACCTTGGAGTCAGGGAAGGGCAAGGAGAAGAAGAAGAGGAAGACGTGGTTCAGTCCGCAGGAAAACAGGATCCTGATTACGGAGGTGATAGAACACCATCAACAACTGTTCGTCACCTCCACTGTGTCATTGGCAACAAAAAATGGAACATGGCAGCCCATCGTGGACAAGGTGAATGCAGTTGGAGTGCTGAGGAGGACAATGGACGAGGTCAAGAGGCGCTGGAATGATGTGAAGCGCAAAACCAAGCTGAAACTCGCAAACAACCGCAAAGCAGCAATGCAGACTGGGGGTGGGAGCCCTGCGCCACAGGAGGAGCTGGATGAGATGGAGGAAATGGTGTCCACAGTCATCAGTGTGGAGACGGTGGCAGGAGTCGGGGGACCGGACACTGCTCAACATGACCTGACACAACAGCAACAGGGTGAGTAACCACCAGGGACTGAGGGGACGGGGGGAGATGGGCACAATGGCACACATGCACAATGAAGTATAGCACACTGCACAACCACAATGACTCTGGATCATGTCCCTGATCTCCTTGCCATACTGCAGCACACATAGAAACAGCAAGTAGTCCCACGCCCACAATGTGCCCAGAGGGGGCCCTCCCCACACATCACCAATCTCACAACAAACACATGCACATGTGCTGAACCCAGCAAAGCTGCGGATCCGTGAGCCCCACTGACAATGCAAGTGACACTGCATGACGATGAGCATGTCTGCAGGCCACTCATCATGACATGTTGCACGCCACGACACCGAGGTGGCTGAGTGTGGTCCACATCCGGAAAGGAGCAGGTCACACACTGACACATCCACGTGCACAAACAACCCCTGACGGCAACAAGACATCTGCGGACAAACCATGCCCAAGAGTCCCAACTCCCACCAAGAGCCCAATTTACCCAAGTATGCAACATCTCAGCACTGCACAAGCACAGAAGTCAAAGGCACACCGCCTGAAAGGGAGAAGGCCAAGCAAAGTCTGAGCTGCAGGGGCGACTCTCCCACAATGCAGCACACACACAAGAATCAGAGCACATCAACATTGACAACAATGTGGTACAAACTGCAACACTTTCACAACAGAACAGAGGACACAACTGCTGCCGCTTGTGTGTAGAAACTGGCCAATCACATTTGGCATAGCAGGAAACTGTGACATGATAATGGACAAGTACAACCCCACATCCCTGATGGTGCACAAATGTCCACTGTCCCGCTTCAAATAGGCAGCTCCTCCTAAACAGTCACAATGTACATTGTCATGCAGTCTGTTTGGAAACTTGGCCAATGCGTGAACATACATGGAACACACTGTTAAACTGCATCTCCCCTTTACATTGCAGAGGGAGAATCATCACCTCCTGCAGAGCAGACCGAACACCTCCTCACTGATGACGAGGAGGACCTCCCCACCTTCGACACTGACGCCCTCCAAGAGCTCATGGACAGCTTCGGCACCCCACCTCCAGGAGCAGGGCAGCCGAGCTGCATCGAGGAGACCCCACCCCCTGCATAGACCACACAGCAGGAAGCACCCACCACCCCGGCTGTCTCCCAGGATCCCCACGACCAACACATGGCATTTCAACGCCGTGTGTTGGAGGGCCAGAAGGAGATGGCTGAGCAGGTGCTGGTGGGGTTCGACCTCATGGCAGCCAAACTTGATGCCATCCATGGATGTCTACGTCCCATCAGGGACCACTTACAGTCCCTAACGGACACCCACAGTCCACTCCATGGTTTCCAACGAGCCATGGCTGACATCGCTGGAGTCATGACTCGGAGACTAGAACACCTGTCTAGTCAGAGTGGCTCCAGCGATCTCAGCCATGAGTTGGGACACATGCGGAGGCTCATGGAGGACTCGGTGCAGATGGAGGCGGAAAGGATGGCTGCCACGGCTGCACATCAGCGAGATGTAGCTGGGATCTTCCATGCCCTGCAGATCCTCATCATGGCATTGCTTCCACAAGGCCTGGCGCAGATGAATGCTGCTGCACCTACACCATCCACATCTCCGCCCCCTGATGTGTCAGTGCCCCACTGTGCGGCAGACATTCCACCTCCGGCACCTGATGTGTCACTGCCACACAGTGCGGCCGACAATCCACCTCCGGCCCCTGATGTGTCAGTGCCACACAGTGCTGCAGCCGAAACACCAACACCCACAGGTGAGGCACATCACACATCAGAGGGCGATGATGTGGATGAGACTGCCGTTGTGGTAATGAGGAAGCGGTAAAATTCATCTCCGCCATATGGCCTGTTTCAGCTTGGTTCGGCCCTTTGCATCATCACCTTCCACTGTCCCCCGATACACTCTGCGGCACTCACCTTGGACCTCGACATGGACTGCCATATTCTGTTTGGTTACCAATGACACAGCAATCAGACTGCGGACTGAACTCTTCCTCTTCCGATGAACTTGTCCTTCCCTAATGGACTCTGGCTGGCCGTCCACGGGGCAACAATGTCAAGTGGGGTGTGCATGGCCCTGTACTGCTCCAGCTGCAACGCTCCACTGGATGTGAATAAAACATTCAAATTCACACAGATGTGTCATGTCTATGATCCTTCAAGTATGACAGTATGGATGAATGTAGGGTCACGGATTCCCCCTCACGTCCATTTTGCACATGTTGTGGGGCTTGGGTCACAGGGTGCAACATTGCTGATTGCGGTCCGGGTGGCGCAGACACTACAACGGAGACACACGCATTGGTTACTTCCTTGTCGAGGCCAGAACTGAACCACGCCCAGAGCCCCGGGCTCATTGTTCACACCCCTACGCTGGACTGGCATACGCCAGCCCAGCCCACTCCGCTTACGCTCACAGGGGGTGACGACACAGCTACATGTCCCAGGTCTTCCCTGTAGTGATCTGCTGGTCACTGGTATAGTTGTCAGCATGCCATAGCCGCCACTCCCTGAGGGCTGGTTTACACCCACACCACACCCATCCAGCACAGGCGTCACAGGACATGTGACCCTGCCAATAAAAGGGGCCCACCACAGCACATCCCCCACTGCCGGAGGTGACATGATGGCGTCCGCATCCACGGAACTCAATCATGAGGGGTCCGTGACTTGCGTTGCACAGAGTTAGTGGCACCCGATGGCCTGCATCCGGCACGGGCCTACCGCCATGTGGCGATGACTTGCGTTGCACTGAGTTAGTGGCACCCGATGGCCTGCGTCTGGCACGGGCCTACCGCCACGTGGCGATGACTTGCGTTGCACTGACTTAGTGGCACCCGATGGCCTGTTTCCGGCACGGGCCTACCGCCACGTGGTGAGGACTTGCGTTGCACTGAGTTAGGCCCACCTGAAGAGCTGAGCGGGTGTGCAGCCTGCGATGATGCGTTGGCCTCGATAAGGCATCCAGCAAATCAAGACTCAAATTGAATTGTGAGCCCTGCTGGACTGCAGTGTACGCGCAGGCAGCAGTCAGCACACACATGACTCTGCGGTGCTGCAGGGTGGGCTGGGGGCCTGTGGCGCGGAATCCAGCGATCGGCTGAGGAGGTTGCACCGGCACGTGGAGGGCCCTCTTGGAGATACGTCAGTGGCGGCAGGTGAGCATTGAGGCCTGGGTGCGCAGGGGCGGGCAGTCATCGTTGGGCGGCGGACCGGTCTGGGGACCAGGGCTGGGGTGCAGCAGGCGCACAGGATCGCACAGGCACCACCGGTCACGGCGGTGGCCTTGTGGCTGGGTGGGGGGCGCCGCCCTGGCAGACACGACCCTGCATGCGCTGACGAGATGTGCGCAGGTTTGCTTGAGACGTAGTCACCTCGTCTCCAGTGTCAATACGGCCGTTGAATGTGGTCGGGCACGTGTGTGTAGGCCTATGGTCACGATATGGCGGACACAGAGACACACGCAGGAGTTACGGTGGTGGCCATCCCGGAACTGGACCACGCCCAGGGCCCCGGACTATTCATTCGCGACATACGCCGGCCAAGGCCGCTCTGCTCAGGCTTACAGGGGGGGACCACATGGCTACATGTCCAAGGTCTTCCACACTGCTTGGGTCACCTGTTTGCGTCCACTGTCCACTACACTGCAAACACCAGCAGTAGATGTCCACATGGACATGTCTGTGCTCTGCATACTGCAGTCTGTCCAGCACATCTCCACCACACTTGGCATTGTGTCCTTTCTTATTGCTGGGTCACTTGCCTCCTTTGCACATTCTTGGTTCCCACCTCTCCCCACATTCTGCAATTGTGTGGCAGAGGGGCTCTGCCTTTGTGGATGGTTCGTCTACATGTCTGGCCCCTGTTACCACGGTTACTTGTGTTGTCGTGTCCGGTAGTTGGGCATGTTGGTTGGCATGTTGTATGTGATTTTGTTACGTGTGCTCTCCCACAGTTGTGAGTTGTGCGATTGTGGAGTTGAGGTGTGTGGTGTGTTCAGTTAGTACTTACCAATGAGTAGTGCATTGCCATGGGTGCCATCCTGGAAGCGCTGGTTGATGATGGACTGTCGGAAGATGTATGTATCATGCACACGGCCTGTGAAGTTGGCGACGACATTGGTGCACTGTCCCCGGTGGTCCACTATCGCCTTCACATTGATGGAATGCGTGTGCTTTCTGTAGCGGTAATTGTGTACAGGGTCGGCAGGGGGCACAAGTGGTGCATGTGTACAGTCAATTGCCCCCAGCACGTGCGGTAAGGCAGCTATGGCGTAATTCCCTTGCATGGTCTCCAGCTGTTCATGCACAGCGTGGGGGAAGTGAAGGTGCAGGGGTATCAAGATGATACAAACCGTGATGTTTACAGGTATGATGAATCCTGCATGATGAGACCGTAACAGATGTTTGTGTGGTCGTAACCTTCCTTTTCTTTCCTGCGGAGGTTACGAGCACACAGACTTCTGTTACAGTATGTTTGGACTGGATTAATCATACCTGTGTGCATTCCGGTTTGTCCAAGTGCAATACACTGTACCAGATTACGTTTGTGACTATGAGGACGCTTGACCATTGTCACCATTTCTCCAACAGGATTCTGACTACTGATTTCGGGATATAGAATGGTATTGGGGAGTTCCCGCAGCATTTGCAGTTTATTGGATCCACACGTTGCCCTGGTGAAGTTCCCCGTTGGGAATGGAACGCGTTGGCTGAGCTTTTCGTCTTGTTGTTTATGAATTTGTAATAAAGTTCTGTTTTTCCACTACCGTTGACTACTGGACTTCATGACCTGGGGGGGAGGGTCCGGGGCGTGGTTGCGGTGGGTGTTGTGGCCCTCTTGGGTCTCCAGGCTGCATGATCATTGTCTTCATGGCATCTGTTGGTCTTCAGATGTGGGCTCCCTTTCATACTGCAGGTTGTCGTCCTGCTTAACACCAGTAAGAGGCAGGTGTTGAATCCCTGCTGCTAATGCGCCTTATCGCCTGTTTTCGGATCGCATTGCTGATCTGGCTGCTCGTTGGGAATATTGCGAAGTGGTGTTTTCGTGTGTTTTTGCACGGTAACGCCTACTCTGCATATCATTAGCCTTAGTTGTCGCTCTCATCTGTGGCGATGTTTTTTGCGGCAGCTATCACGGGAAAACTGGCGATGTCGGCAGTTTGCACCAGCTTGTGAATGGGGCGATAAGTCTATCGCCACTTTTGCAGCGCTAAAGTGCCGATAAATCGGTGATGGCTCCTTGAGAATATGCCCCATAATGTATTGGGTAACAGTAGATACATTCATTTTTTATATTATACATATTTTTTACATTCATACATATTGTGAATATTATTAATAATATATGTACTTTAACAAAAAAATAATTGTAAACATATTTATAATTGTTTGTATTTTTTAACATAGCTTGTTTTATTTTTGGTAATATAATTTATATTCTTTATATAAATAATATTAATTAGTACATAAGTCATTTTGTAAACACAAACATTTTTTATAACATTATTACATTAACATTTTTAAATATACATTGCACATTACATGTATTTTTTTAATTATAATAATAAATATTAATTTTTTATAATATTTATTATTATAATTTTACATTACAAATAATATGTCAAACGTTTTTTTATAATTTAGTAATATTTTGTAGTATTTTTCAAACAATTCCAGTAAGGCATTTGTAATATATAACACTTGTAATAATGAAAATGAAAAATCTTTATTATTTAAGGCTGCCATTTTTAAACTAATGTTGCATTTTGTAGGCTATCGGTTTTGTTTTAGGTCATTTGTGAGGGGAGAAGCTCGCGGTTGGAAGCTGCGTCGCATCACACTGCTTGGGTCACCTGTTTGCGTCCACTGTCGCAGGTATGTTTAATTTTCTTTAATTAAACTTTAATATAAGTGTAATTTGAAGGTAGTGTAGTACTATATAGTGTAAGTAGTGTTAGGTTTTGTAATTTTAGGTGAGTTGTCTGTTTAAATTAGAAGTGTGCGAAATGCGGTTGGTTTGTTAAACGGTCTGTGTTAGAGTTTGATAGATGTGTGTAATTATGTTTAAAGCCTGTTGTTAGTACTGTATTTATTTGTAATATTATATAGTGTATATGCGTTTTTGTGCAGGAGGGATTGTTTTATTTCCTCATAGGTTTTTGTCGATTGGAAGTTATCGTGGGGAGAAGAATGCGTTTTTTTTTAAGGAAGTGTGTATTAGAAACGTCTCTAAATGTTTATTTCAAATAACGTGTCTTAACATGCAGTATACATGCCACAACAAGCAGATTAATGCATCATACAACAACATTCAGCATAGCAACATGTCCAGATATCATGAAGGGAGAAGTCATATTAATAAGCCCTCATGGGGAAGACCTACAGGCCTATCCCCCCTCCCCTTGCTAGAAGAAGTCATGTAATGTATCCCAAAAGCCCTCTGGGCTTTGTCAGCAGAGCCCATTCCTTAGCCCATAGATGGTGAAATGTACTGTACTCCAGGACAGCGCAGAGAACAAGCCCTGCGGACAGTTCTCATGTGAAAGACGTAAACGAAGCAACTTGCAAAACAACAAAGCCATGTATTAACGTGCGCTACAGCTGCATAATGGAAGCCGTGCTCGTACTAGGCGACAATGTCCACAACGGGCATAAAACAGACTCCCCTTGCTCAGGTCTGTGGAACCAAGCAAAACAGACCGCAAAGATAAGCAGAGTCAAAGCAAATGCAGACAGGGCCAAAGTTTGTGATAAATCTGATTGAATTTCAGAAGGAGGCGAGAAAAGGTCAAACAATATTGATTTAGTTCCAAACCTTTGCGGATGCTGGTAAGTGGTTACTAATCCAAGAAAGCACTTGCAGATTCGTAGGCAATCAGTTCCAATAGACGATCAGAATCAGCTTCAGCAAACAGGACCGCCATCCAATCCAGTAGTATGAAGGAACAGATGTGCTCCTCGAACCCCGTGGACGAAAGGAGCATTTCAGGGCAAGCGGGAAGAGGTTCGATGTAGGCATGGCACAGGAGACGTTGCGCAAACGCACATGCGCAGCTGGCAGCCCGTCTGCCACGTTGTAAGGCAACCCATAAACGGTGATCCCCAGAACAGTCCTGGTCGTGGGCCAACAAAGGACCCACCCACAGGTCATAATCCAGATCAGCAAGAGATGTGTTGGAAAGGCAGGCATCCATGGCCATTGAAAGGTGCATCTGCGACAGTAGAACACAGGTTGCACGCAGGTGAAATAGGCATAGCGGAAGGTTAGCCTATAACTGATGCGCAGCACAGCTTATGGCAGACATCCAAAAATAAGCTGCATTTGTTCACGGTACAGTTGCAACTGACCGGGGTTGGGCTGGACCACAGGACGGGCAGCCATTGCGTAAGAGCTGTAGTTGAACCAGCACTCTGCAGAACAGCCAAGAGAATGATGCTAAACCACCAAATGCACTAGAAATATTGAATGAATGACCCCCGGTGGTACTCCTAAAATAGTCTGAAACGAAGTAACAAGGCATAGCCCACAAGTTAAAAATTATGGGGCCGATTCACAGAACTAATCTGAGGCAAAATCCTAAACTTACTACTTTTGGTATTGACAGAAGGCACTTACTACTTTTGGTATTCACAGAAGGCACTTATGACTACTAACTTTACGTCCGCAATCGGGCCAGAATTTCCGCACCCGGAGCGGGAATCCCGCATTTGTGCCGGGATTCCCTCTCCCGGTCCGGAATTTCCGATTCCGGGCCGGAATTTCCGAATCTGGGCCGGAATTTCCGATTCCGGGCCGGAATACCCGCATTTGGGCCTGATGATCATTTCAAGTGCCTACCATCCACCACCATGCTCCAGCTGAAGTCAATTAACACTAACTGCAAGACCAGCACCACAAACCATATAAAAGCAGCACACATTCAAGGAACAGGTTTGGCCACAGAGAGTTCCTGTTTTCATTCCTGTTCATCGCTAGAGGAAAATGTACCAAATGAGGAGGAAGAAGAACTTCACTACTGAGGAGACCAGTTCATTGTGAGGCACCACAAACGCCTATATGGTCTCCCACCTTACTGCACCAGTGGCACACAGAAGGCAGCTCTATGGCAGCATTTAGCCACTGCTGTCACAGCATTGGGGGAGGAGAGGCGCACAGTCCGGGACATCAAGAAGAAGTGGCAGGATGAAAAGCAGAGGGTGAAGGAGAAGTACTCCAGGATCGAGTTGAACAGGATTCTCCCTGCCCCGCACTCTGGACCCTGCCTCCGTCTCACCCCACTAGAGGAGGATATCCTCACTACAATCCACCCCCACATGCTCCATGGGCTGCCTGTGAGTGATGTCCGCAACATGGTACCAGGTAAATGGGATGACAAGAATAAGTATATGAAAAGATTGTCTGTGTTGCACTGCCATTGTGAGTAAGGAAGTTGTCCAAAGTTTATATAAAAATATAGTCAGTCAGAGGCTCATGTGTTACCCTCTGTATGTTGCACCACAAGTCCCAGAATCCTTTGTATTAGAAATGGCAAATCCCTCTCCCACTATTGAAAACATGGGCCCAGTACTGCTGCCGTATATACCTAACACTGTTAAGTAGCAATTGACAAAGTGCCCCTTACACTTATCCAGACGCGGCTGGGTCAGTCAAGAACGTAATGGGGTGGGGGTTGCGGTGCACAGGAAAATCAACTGACAACGGAATAGGGAAAATAAATACAAATTATCCAAAAAGTAACTCACCTTGTGCCAGCCAAAATCACAAAGCAGAAGGTGAGAGAATCCTTATCTCAAAACATTTCATTCACATATTCCGTTGTCTTTTTCCCACCCTGCCACGCCATTACATCCCCACCGCCCCACTGCTCCTCCCTGCACCGGCCGTGGCAGTACTTCACAATACTGTTAGCATGCAGAAGATATGAGGAAATGTCTGACAAGTTCCACATGTACATTTTCCATTTGGTGACTTTTCTCTCTTCTCACCTATTGACACATTCAGCCAGAGCACAGACAACCACAGTAGCAGAGGTCCCTGCATCTTCTGGGAGGAAACAACATCATCCAGAGCAACGCTTAGCACCCTCACTAACTGGTAAGTCAAACTGGTCAGGATATGGTCAAAATGCATACATTGTCAGCAGACAACAGAGGGACATATAGGGCCCGAATATCAAAGGTAACCGGAGAGGAAAAACTAGCTTCACAACTATTGGAGTTCTTAATGGACATTTATCTTTAGCAAATGACATTTGTGAATAGCGAAAGACAAAATATATTATATCTTGGCTCATCGTACCTTTGTAATTTGGGAACATTACATGTATTCCACCAACAGTTCCAGAACTGGGAACTCAATCCTGGATTCGAGTGCCACAAGTAGTCAAAAAGGAGTCCCGACTATATTGTAATTGTTTTTGTAGACCAAATCAAGAAATCCAATGTTAACAAATATGACAATGATGAACAAGACGTGAGATACTATTGTCAGGAGTATTGAGAATGCATCCACTGTACAACTTAGAATGTTTTTACTATGCATGAAATTGCCCAGCCCACCCAGCTGGTTATATATGTTTTCATTGGATGGTTTTTTTTTTGGCCAGTAACAAAACACGATAGTGGACCTTACCTCAGGATTTGTAGTCATGTCATTTTGATAGACGTTGCTTCTAGGCAGTGAGGCCATTATAAGTTAAATGTGGGATCACTCATGAGATTTAGTGCTACACACTTCTGCAACAGTAGTGCCCACAACTGATTGTGCTTATACTTTGTGCCTGAAATTGAGTGCATCACATGTGGCAGCAGAAATGTAAAGTTGCAAACACACTTATCATTGTAGGTCCAATGATGTCCTCCCAGATTCCAACACCCACATTGACTTCTGCTACAAGGTTGGCTGTGACATCTGGTCAGGGACCACACACTGGGCAGGTGCTGGGCCATGGTAAGTAAACCCAAGAATAATGTACCTGAATGCTCATGAAATGTGCCTTTAATCTCCACTGTATGTTGCATGTGTTGTACAACACTGTTGTCCTGCATCACATTATGCTCACATATGGCATTTAACCACATACCAGATCAGACCATGGTGGCTACTGAAAGGATGACACAAAATGTATGCCAAGTGAGTGCAGAATGGACATAAAATAGTACATTGTGTCATATGAAGTGTCCTACACACAACTGGATTGCAATTTATTTTATTTATTTATTTGAGTTTTATATAGCGCTGGCTTGACCCAAAGGTATCAGAGCGCTTTACATAAGGAACAGCGAGTTGCAAGTTACAAATTTTACATAAGTTCCACAGTGATTACATAGTAACAACAAGTGTTACTAGCGAATAGCATATAAGGACACATGATGAAGCCACAATAGCACAGTAGTATGCATAACTAGTGTGTGGCGGAACAGAGAGAGGGAAAGGAAAACAGGGGAGGGGAATGCTGATAGAGTCAAGGCAGGTAGGAGGGGGAAAGTCCATCAGGGGGAACCAAGCAGTCAGTGTGAAAGACAGATAAACCAAGAAGAACCGTGAAAAACAATGTCCGATGTCCGGCTGGGTAGGTGACGGCCAAGGGGTCCAGACTCCTCTGTAGCTGCTTAGGACAGCTCCACCGGGCAGCTGCCAAGGGTACTCGGTCTCAGAGGTAAGTACAAACAGTTTCGGTTTCCGCCCATGGGGCATCGTCAGAGTTCCATCGACGGTAGCGCTGGCTAGACCCGGAGGTATCAGAGCACTTTACCAGAGGATCGTAGAGGTTAGAAGGGGGTGCCAGCCTCTGTGGCTCCAAGCGGTCACCAGTAATGAATTAATAGATGCTGCGTAGTACCCCACAAAGTATGAAGTCAGTGTGCTTGGGGAGCTCTCTACACGCTCCGAGTACTGAAACAGACCTCCAGGCGCAAGAGGGTGGGCACACAGCGGCTCCCAGGGCTCCCAAGACGGATCGGGCAGGTCAGAGGGGTCAAAGATATTGGGGCCAAAATAGTATTGTAGCTGAGAGCCTATTGGGCTATGGTGGAAACGCACTGCCTGCTCCTCAGTCACTCACCGCTGCACAGCTTCCAGCCGCTCAATTCAATGATATGAAAAATCTCTTGCAAAATATCAATAGTAAAATCATATTGAAATTGGTGTGGATGAGGCTCGCGCTGATGCCAGTTGGGTTCTTTTGAGATGGGTGTATGGGCTGCTAAGGTGAATCTTCAGGAAGTGAAATTTTCAAATCACTTGGCTGACAAGCACAACGCAAATCCAGTGCAGGCGGCAACCATCAAAGCTTCTCAACTTACCCACAATGTGGGATCCTCGTTAAATGTTGCATTCTGCTTGCCTCCTCTTCTACTGTATTCACATATATGTAAGTGAGTGGTTGAGATATGAGGTTAGAATGTCTGCTGTACAAGACACCATCCGTTGTCAGCTAAGTCCTACCATGATGTTGGAAATGGAGTATGCGAACAGAGGACACTCAAAGGATGGACATAACAAATGTGTGATCTCTCATTCCAACATGAGCTTTGTGACTTCATGGGTAGGGAAGCACAAATGAGCCACATTATGTACCTGACTATTGCACATCTCACACATGAACTCTGCAATGCAATGTTTGAACTGATGTGCAAATGTGATACTGGTCAGCCTGGTGATGTACACTCCTTTCGACTTGTCAACAGACAACATCATACTCATGAAACATGTTAGTCTTAATGGTGAAGGTGTAATCAATGTAATGCGGAGGAGTCCTGATCATTTATCCCCTTCCTTGAACTATCATTAACCTTCTCATACAAGTTTGTCTGTTGATGTGTCATCTCATTGATGTCATTGCTGTGTGGAGTTAACAGCTGGCAATTGCTGCATGTGAGCAGGGGCCCACATGTAAAATCCATGAGGTAAACATGCTGCACATTGTCCAGGAATATCCTATCAATGGTCATTGAGAATGACATATACATGTTAGCTCATAGCTACCATCTGGTGTACTGAAATATGGACATGAATGTCTCATCACAGCTGCTGACAGGATGACACCAGTGCAGCGTACAACACCATCCCGGGGAATGCAAGACATCCTGGCTGCAGCAGTGAAACCCTCTCGCACCTGTCCATCAGGTAATTGTGGCGTGAACTGTTTCTATATCATAGATTACTAAACAATGACAAAGATCAAAATCCCCTTCTGCATAGAATCTGCAATCGTTGTTTACAAAGTTACATACATATTATAAGTGTCACATGTGCCTGTTTGTAAATTAGTAATGCAGATCATTGAGAATGGTGTCACTTCCCTCTACAGCTCCTGGATCGGGGTCGGCTTTGTCAACAAAACCTATGAGGAGCATGGTTCAGCAGTTGACATCAGGGGGGATTGCAAAGAGTCATAAAGTTGTGGCTGGAGCTGGTGAGTTTGCTTGTGCAATGTACATCTCCGTTTAACACCTCAGTGCTATGGTGTGAGCTGTCATTTGTACTGGTACCCAATCCAGGTCACATGTACGTCATCTGTTGATGCAAAGTACAGTTAATCCAACACTTGTGTTGCACCACATCTTATGCTAGGTCAATTACTAATACGGTTGCAACCTCTGTGTTCCAGGGGATGATGACGATGAGGAGGGCGGACCTTCCACCAGTGTTGGGCGACGGGCAATTAGAGGGGAAAATCCACTGCTCCTCCAGGCAGTTATGTCGGCTGCAAGTACTGCGCATGAGGAGTAGGAGGAGGAGGAAGTACCTGAGGATGAAGGATTGGAAGATGATGGTGACTATATGTCAATCCTCTCCGGGGATGACGATTCTGATGCCATGGACAGAAATCTTACCCCATTGCCCAAATCTTGCAAGGCATCACACCCTCTGCCCAGCAAAGTGCCTCAGCCTCCTCCAAAACGAAAGATTGCCTGTCCCCAGCATAGAGCTAACCAGCCACAGCTCACACGCATCCCAACACAGACATCACTCCCTCACAGCCCTCACATCCAGGACAGACATGGTGGTTCCCCTACACACTCCTCTCTATACAGTGTATCCCAGACATCCTCTCCACCATCTGGGGGAAGTACCAACCCTGTTATGGTGCAGGTATCCCCTGGGCACCATTCTCCTGTCTACAGGCTTCCACCTGCTACCCCCTCTGCTGTTGGACCTGCACCTGGCTATGGTGCCCAGTGGGAGCAGGACTTCTTCCAACAGCAGTCAGATGTGAGGCAGGACATTCGTGCCATAGGGGCTACCCTGTCAGACATGTCTGAGTCCCTGCAGGACATGCTCCAATTCCCTCAGGTGGTGGACAGACTGATCCATGTTTTGGATAGGATGGATAGAACTTGGCAAGACATGTCCAAGAATATCAGAGACATGATATCCATCCAAAGGGAAGAGAGTTCAAGACACCATGCCTTGGCATGAAGATGATGGAGGGCATGCTGAAAGTGATCCAAAGTCTCCCTTCACGGTCAATGCAGGGAGGGTAGCCATCACATCTGCCTGCAACACATCACACCCACACACCTGTACCACCAACTGCACAGGACCACAGCAAGGGTACACACCCACAATCGCACCCTGAACAGGCACTCCTACAATGTGCACAACCACCACCACCCCCTGAACAGGCACTCCCACCACCTGCACAACCACCACCACCCCCTGAACAGGCACTCCCACCACCTGCACAACCACCACTACCCCCTGAACAGGCACTCCCACCACCTGCACAACCAGCCCTTGTCCACGCACAAACACCAACTGAACATACACCATCTGCCCCTGCACATGAACTTCACCCTGTACAGGCACATGCACAACACCCACCTACACGCAGGCGACAAGCCAGACATGATCCCTCATAGCGATCATCACCTCCGAAATTGCGAAGTCGCAAGCATGATCCCCATTGACAACATCCCAAAAACTAATTGACCACTGTGAATATGTGTAAATAAAAAGTAATTATCTTCACAAGTCAAGATTCTGTTGCGTATCTTGTCCTGATAGGCAAATGTATACCAATTTTGGTGGCCTAGAGATGTGAGGATGTATGTGTGTGTGTGACACATTTACAAGTGTAACCCCATCATTGCAACAAGCCATAATGTGCATAGCAGATGACAAATCACAAAATACGGTGAGCAGACATAATATCGAGTTGGAAATATCGAGTAGCAGTAATATCGAGTCTTAAATCTCGGACTACAAAAATATCGACAGTCAGAATATCGTTGTCAAGAATATTGAGTTGAAGATAAGTAATATCGTTTTTAAAAATATCGAAGTAATTAATATCGTTAGCAAAAATATTGTTGTTAAAAATATCGTTGTTTTATTTAGTGTTATGTATTTTAGTGTGTATTTTGATATGTATGTGTTCTATTTTTTTGTTTAAGTATTGCCTAAAACTTTTTTAATATATGTGTTACATTTTTAGAAGTTAACAATTTTTTTAAAGTAAATTTTGCGTTTTAGTTCCGTAGCAGGTTGTGGGTTTATAGGGGAATAGGGTGGGAAGTAATTTAATTATAATATATTTAATAATAATTTTTATGTTATTAATTTATTTTAATTAATTTTTGCGTTTTTGTTCCATAGCGGGTTGTGGGTTTGTAGGGGAATAGGGTGGGAAGTAATTTAATTATAATTAATTAATAAATAAATTTGATTAATTAATATTTATGTATTTAATATTTTATATTGTCAATTGTGGTAATTAATTAATTATTAATTAGTTATTAATTGGTTGTTAATTATTAATAATTATTTGGTAAATATCTTAATTGTGTAATTTTTTTAGGAGCGGGTTGTGGGTTTATAGAGGAATAGGGTGGGAAGTAATTTAATTATAACTAATTAATTAATATTTTTAATTAATTAATATCTATGTATTTAATATTTTATATTGTTAATTGTGTAGTTAATTTATTATTAATTAGTTAATAATTGGTTGTTAATTATTAATAATTAATTGGTAAATATCTTAGTTGCGTGATTTTTTTGGGAGCGGGTTGTGGGTTTATTGGGGAGTAGGGTGGGAAGTAATTGAATAATTATTAATTAATTCATATTTTTAATAATTTGATATTTATGTATTTAAAATTTTATACTGTTAATTGTGATAAATAATTTATTGTTAATTATTTATTAATTGGTTATTAATAATTATTAATTAATTATTAATAATGTTATTTGTGTTGTTTTTTTAAGAGTGGGTTGTGTGTTGATAGGGGAGTAGGCTGGGTAGTAATTTAATTATAATATATTTTATTACATTTTTTATTATAATATTTATTTTAAGTAGTTTTATAGAGTTAATTGTGTGAATTAATTTATTATTGATTGCTTTTAAATTGCTTGTTAATTTTAATTAATTAATTATTTATTAATTAATTATGTTAATAGTGTTATGTTTTACAATATTGGTGGTGTCATTTACAGGGGAATATGGTGGGTGTTAAATTTTTTAAAATTAATTAATTGTTTGATAATTAATTTTAATTATTTTGCTTGAGTGGGAATAGTAAATTATTCACCTATGCAATCCAACACTTTCCCTACTGTTGCATTTGCTGGAGTGGGAATAGTAAATTATTCCTCTCCGCTATCCAACACTTTCCCTACTGTTGCTATTGCTGGAGTGGGAATAGTAATTTTTACCCCTACGCTACCCAAAACCTTCCCTACTGTTCCACTTGCTGGAGTGGGAATAGTAATTTTATCCCCTCCGCTATCCAACACTTTTACTACTGTTGCACTCACTGGAGTGGGAATAGTAAATTATTCCCCTTCGATATCCAGAACTTTCCCTACTGTTGCACTCATTGGAGTGGGAATAGTAATTGTTACCCCTCCGCTATCCAACACTTTCCCTACTGTTGCACTCTTTGGAGTGGGAATAGTAAATTATTCCACTCCGCTATCCAACACTTTCCCTACTGTTGCACTCGCTGGAGTGGGAATAGTAATTTTATCCACTCCGCTATCCAACACTTTCCCTACTGTTGCACTCTCTGGAGTGGGAATAGTAATTTTTACCCTTATGCTATCCAACACTTTCCCTACTGTTGCACTCTCTGGAGTGGGAATAGTAAATTGTATACCCTCTGCTATCCAACACTTTCCCTACTGTTGCACTATCTGGAGTGGGAATAGTATATTTTTCCCCTCCGCTATCCAAAACTTTCCCTACTGTTGCACTCGCTGGAGTGGGAATAGTAATTGTTACCCCTTCGCTATCCAACACTTTCCCTACTGTTGCACTCTTTGGAGTGGGAATAGTAAATTATTCCACTCCGCTTTCCAACACTTTCCCTACAGTTCTACCTGCTGGAGTGGGAATAGTAAATTATTTTCCTCCGCTATCCAACACTTTCCCTACTGTTGTACTTGCTGGAGTGGGAATAGTAAATTATTCCCCTCTGCTATCCAACACTTTCCCTACTGTTGCACGCGCTGGAGTGGGAATAGTAATTTTATCCACTCCGCTATCCAACACTTTCCCTACTGTTGCACTCTCTGGAGTGGGAATAGTAGTTTTTACCCCTATGCTATCCAACACTTTCCCTACTGTTGCTATCTCTGGAGTGGGAATAGTAATTTTTACCCCTACGCTATCCAGCACTTTCCTTAATGTTGCACTCCCTGAAGTGGGAATTGTAAATTATTCCTCTACTCTAGCCAACACTTTCCCTACTGTTGTACTTGCTGGAGTGGGAATAGTAAATTATTCCCCTCCGCTATCCAACACTTTTCTTACTGTTGCACTCCCTAGAGTGGGAATAGTAAATTATTCCCCTCCGCTATCCAACACTTTCCCTACTGTTGCACTCCCTGGAGTGGGAATAGTAATTTTATCCCCTCCGCTATCCAACATTTTCCCTACTGTTGCTGTTAATGTAGTGTCAAATGTAATTGTAAAAGATTATAATATTTTAATTTTGTAAATTATTATATATATATTTTATTATTTATTTTAATTTTACTGGAATATGTATATATATATGTATTTATAATTTTTAGTATGTTTCTAACATTTTATAATTTATTATAATAATTATTTATAAATATTATTAAGTAAATTGATATATTATATTTTATATATATGTATGTTTAATTATTTTTAACATTATATTTATTATTTATTATTTTAAACATTTTCTAATAATTCTAACTATGGGGGTCATTACGATGGCGGGCGGACAAAGACCGCCCGCCACCGTAACGGAATGCGGGACCATCCGCAAGGGGTGCGGCGGTCCCGCACCTGACATTAGGATGCCACCGTGGCGGTGGGACACCCTATTCCCAGCATTGTGGCGGGCAGTGCTCACAGCACCGCCCGCCACAATGCTGTGAATGCACGTTGTGCATTTGCATTCACAACGTGACAGGCACCGCGCGGTGCCTGCCACCTTGTGCATACAAATGCAGAGGGGTACCATAGGTACCCCACATGTGCACCCCCCACCCCCTCAACACCCTGGGGGCCCGCATCGGCTGTCAACAACTTCCTGTGATGTATTTCCTGTCTCCCACTTCCTGTATATCATTTCCTGTATAAAATAAACGTAATTTCCGGTTCCGGAGCGTCGGGTCCGCATGCGCGTCGTACGCTACAGAACCGGAAATTACGTTTTCGGGCCGTAATCTCCAAAATTGAACCGGAATTCATTATTTCATACAGGAAATGATATACAGGAAGTGGGAGCCAGGAAATACATCACAGGAAGTACTTGACAGCCATTTTGTATTCATTCTGATCTATCCACAATCACAAATCAAATCCACTGCCATCCTGCTGTTCTGTAGTGGAAAACCCCGAAATGACAGTACAAGAGATGTAACAAAAGGGGGAACAGACCATTTAATGACATTTTGGCTCGGACAAGGGGGGGGCTGACACAACATAAAACCCCAGTTTAGTTTTCTCCTACTTTGCATTATGGTACATGTAGTCCATATTTAGTGCTCAACACAAGAGTTGTGTGTTGTGTTACGGAAAATTGGGGGGAAGCAGTGCTGTGTATCACAGACACATAGTGCCAGATTCACCCATAACATCGTCACTCACGTTGTGGGCCCATTATTTGTGGGGGAGTCAAATCTGTTGAGGGCAAAGGCTCTGAGAATGCAATAGTTATGCCCTTTTGTGATTAAGAAACCCATCCTCATAAGGTCCAGGAAGGTCTCTCAGAACATGTACAGTTTTTCCTCTGCGTCAATAGATTCCTTAGGGACATCCACTACACTGATCGCTGACATGGGCACATGACCTGAAGCACGGACAATCTTTTGACTGCTGTCAACAGCTGTGGTTTACATGCAGTTAGTGTGGCTTGCAAAGTAGTCTCAGGATGGAATTTTTGGACAGAGTCGTAATTATCCAACTTTCATCATTGACAACAGACTGCAAACCACATTTTGTCCATGACACAACAGGTTGCTCATGTGAAAAACGTGGCAACCAGCTGATCACGGACTTGCATACCCTGACCTCGGTTATGTGCAATGGCCTGGTTTCCCAGATTCAGAGCTAGCCGAGGTACAAGAGGTATGTGTAAGCCATGCGTTAAAGCTATGTTGTGCAAAACACAACAGGCTAATATGATCTTGCACACGACTTCAGGGGAGTACAGCAGCACACCCCTGTACGGTCAAGACATCTGAATCGCGACTTCAACAGACCAAAAGTGCGCTCTATGATGGCTCGAGTCCGTATGTGTGCCCTATTGTACCTACACTGAGGTACAGTGTTTGCACGTCTGTAAGGGGTGAGGAGTTGTGGGGAGAGTGCATACCCAGCGTCGTCTGAGGAGGGAAGAAAGGGCAATTGGTTACATTTCCCTCTTTGATTTACACAGGACATGATCTATACTTTGGTACATGCAGTGTCTGTTGAGACCGTGTATGTTGCTTTATGATTCTTATTGTACAATAGTTGTTAATGTAAGGTGGCATTCAGACATTTCAATTACACATATTCCTCATTTTTAGTGCTTGGTACTTACCCAGTAGCCACATGTTGCCAAATTCTCCCGCAGCCATCTGCCGGGCAAGAGGTGACATGCGGAATACAAAGCTGTCATGGGTACTGCCTGGGAACACTGCTTGCACATCAATGAATCTCCCACTGGCATCACAGACAGCTTGCACATTGATGGAATGCCATCGGTGTCTGTTGCAGAAGATGTGTGCAATGCGGCGGGGTGGCTGAAGGGCCACATGGGTACAATCAATTGCACCCAACACACGTGGGAAGCGAGCAATGAGATAGAAATCTCTAGCTGCCCTTTGTCTCATGGCCAGTGTATGGAGCATTCGTATGTGGTGGTGGGCTCTTGCAGTGATGCATCTCAGTACCTGATGCAAGCACCGCAACTGGCTTGCCTGGGAAATGCCCACATGGTCACTGGAGACCCTTTGGAATGACCCAGTGGCAAAGAAATGGAGAGCAGAAAGGATCTTGAGATAGGCTGGAATGGCATGGGAGCTGCAGGTCACAGAGTCAAGTTCCTGCTCCCACTCACATACCATCTCCAAGATGACTTCTGGAGGGAACCGGTATATGGCCCTGACATCTTGGCTGGACATCCCAAATAGGTTGATCCTTTGTCTAAAGATCCTCTCTACTCTCCTCCTCCTCCTCAAGTCTTCTTGCCGCATGGCAAGGGGCAGAGCAACAAACACATTCAGCGACATGTTGAAAGGGTTTGTGTGTGTCTGCTCTGCTTTCATACATGCAGGGCTGGGATTGGCTGCAGTGTGTCAGCTGATGCATGGTGGGGGATGGTAGGCACTTGGACAGGTGTTTACCCTTGAGGAAAATGATCAACGGCCAGAGTGCGGGTATTCCGGCCCGGAATCAGAAATTCCGGACCGGGAGCGGGAATCCCGGCACAAATGTGGGATTCCCGTTCCGGGTGCGGAAATTCCAGCCCGAGTGTGGAAATTCCGGCCCGATTGCGGACGTAAAGTTAGTAGTCGTAAGTGCATTCTGTGAATACCAAAAGTAGTAAGTGCCTTCTGTGAATACCAAAAGTAGTAAGTTTAGGATGTTGTCTCAGATTAGTTCTGTGAATCGGCCCCGATATGTGCAAGGCCTTCAGTATCAGAAGTTTTTGATATTTGGTGTATCAGTTCCCCAAAATGGAGTGGGAGAGTCTTGTTTAGCATTGACTGGATCTCGCAGGACGTTCGAGCCACCTGCAATTTGAAGGTCTCACGAGCTGATGTGAGAGCGCCTTCTTGTAGAAACAAAGGCGCATTCAGCCTGCTTAACTCTTTGAAGTATGCTTTCATAGTGGGAATGTGAGGCCACAACTAACTATCAACATTCACATATGGGGGAGTGAACAGTACATTGCTACAGAAAGTGACACGTTGTGAAACTGATACTGTATACGGGAGGCCTGCCCGTAAACTGCAGCTGTTTGTCTTATTAAGGATTAGATGACTTCCGTAAAAAAAGGTGATTTCGCATGGAACTGTTGGCTGGGACATCTATGAAAACAGGCAAAAAACAACAATGATCCCTTACAAGCCCCGTGTGACTGTACTGGACTTACTGGCCACAACAGTGTCCCCAAATGACATTTAACAGGATGTGTTTGGATGCTGGCTCTTGTTGGCACACTGCTAAGGGTTACATTGTGCAGCGCTGTGTGAGTTTTCACCAGTTACGGCATGTCTATGTTGAGGGTAGTAGGGGGATGATAGGACACTTCTTCACCTCCCAGCACAGTTCACCCCTTGGCATCCTGGTAAATGCACAGAAGTTAAAATTGCTTACTTGAAATGTAGCTGAAGTGTTTCACCAAAGTTGCACAGGAAGAGGTACAGAGACCTGAGAGGATTGTGGCAACTTTCTCAGCTGACAACGATTTTCAGTTCCTTATCTCTACTGATGAAGGATAATATCCAGGAACACATGTGACTAGAGACTCACAGCACTAATCTGCAACAACCTTGGTGAAACACTTCGCCGGAAAGTCAAGTAAGCATTTCAAATGAAGTGCATTTACAATGCTGCTAAGTGTTGAACTGTGCTGGGAGGTGAAGTACTGTGCTACCATCCCCCTTCTGTCCATGGTGATGGTGTTGTCCAGTGTGATCTGGAATGCTTCTTGTACAGTGTTGCCTAGTGCTTTGCCTTAACTGTCATGCCATTATATGTCAACTCAATGTTATTTTCTTGTGTCGTTCTAGGTTCCTCCGCTCTCTCAATGGATTGTTGCATTCAAATCTTGTGATACATTGCAATGTGAGTTAACATGCAAATTACTATGACAAACATGGTACTGACACAAAGGCATAGTGGTGTGAATTGTGTTTATTTATACATGAGTGACAGGTGAGGGATGAAGTTGAAAGTGCTGGTACATGGATACTCAGGGTAGAACACACAATGGTGGAATTCCACAGTCCAACAGAACACTCCCATCATTGTGGCAATGTGGAACCGGATGTATAACAAAGTCAATGCTCTGTGCAACACTGGTGACATCAACGGTGGCTCATAGAACTTGTTTTGGAAGGTGCTTTACCACGTGATCCTCCGGTGGTCTTTCTCGGACGTCCCCTCTGCAATTTGGCAGGGGGGGAACCTGCTGCATGCTCAGAGGTGTCTGAGGTGTCTGTGCCTTCTGTCTCACCCCTCCCTGTGGCCGCTGTTGAGGTGTTGTGAGTATCATCAGGCTGGCCACTGGGAGGGGGTGTCGCTATTTGAGCAGCATGGATGTCCCTCAGAACACCCACAAGCTGGCCATGTACTCCACAAGTGTGTGTCCATGGACGTTTGCAGCAGGCGGAGTTCCCGCAGTTCTTCCACAACCTGGCCCATCTGTCCCTGGTTTTGTTGGTATGCACTAAGGACTGAGTTGACGGTGGCCAGGGCCTCAGTCTCAGTGTCCTCCTGTGACTGTCCCCCAGTTGCCCTCCCATCTGCCCTACAGACACGGACCTGTGGCATTGCCTGTCGACGACCCCGCACACTTTCCCCAGCGTTTCCAGGCTGGCTGGTGGTATTGTCGGCAACTGCCACGGGGACAGTGTTGGAGGCAGCGGTAATGATGTTGGAGGTGGCTGCCGCACAGGTCGTTGTTGCAGGGGTCAGCGTTGTTGCTGCTGTTGTGGCAGTCGTGGTGGTGGTGGGGACAGTGAGGCCCTGAGACTGATCTTGCACGGCCACGCCTGAGGGGCCAGGTTGGTCCTCCTCGTCCGAGAAACGGAGAGAATTAGCATCCGAGAGGTCACCTTCCTGGGAGGGAGACTGGCTCGGCTCATTGGTCACAGTTTTGCCTGGTGTTGATAGTGAATCATCTGTTGAACCGAGGTTATATTGTCAGCATATTCAGTACACAGCACAACTTTGATGTTCATGTTTTGCACATTTCATTTGAGATGACATGACTTTTGACATTGACATTATTTGACATTCATAACAGTTTGTCAGCAGTCGAACATGATGTAGAGGTACATACATTGTTAGTTAGCAATGTGAAAAGGCGTAAGCAACAATTTCATATGTAGAGATATTGTATTTACAAGGACATGTCCTCTGGTAGCAACTTGTTGCTCATCCACTTCAGTTTATGCAAGGATATTTGTGACTTTTCTATGAGTATCTGTCTACTATGCCGCCACTTCATGATTTCTCTTGTTTGGTTTTTTACTGACTCTCACGGTAGGCGTGCTCCACCACTGCGGGGCCGGCATTGGCCCCAATTGATTGATGCAGGATAGCGGTGGACGCTTCCTGACCTCCGCCGTGCGTCACCGCCTATGAGGAATAGCCATCAGCCAATGGGAACCGCCAGCAGCTTACATTTTTGAAACTCGCGGTAGTCGTGCCCCGCCACTGCGGGGCCCGGCATTGGCCCCAATTGAATGATGCAGGATAGCGGTGGATGCTTCCTGACCTCCGCGGTGCGTCACCGCTTATGAGGAATAGCCATCAGCCAATGGGAACCGCCAGCGGCTTACATTTTTGAAACTCGCGGTAGGCGTGCTCCGCCACTAAGGGGACCGGCATTGGCCCCAATTAAATGATCATGTTTTGCACTTTTAATTTGAAATGACCTGACTTATGAAATTGTCATTACTTGGCATTCGTAACAGTTTGTCAGCAGTCGGACATGATGTAGAGGTACATACATTGCTCGTTTGCGATGTGACATGGCGTAAGCAACAATTTCAATTGTAAAGATATTGTGGTTCCAAGGAGATGTCCTCTGGTAGTAACTTGTTGCTCATCCACTTCAGTTTATGCTAGGATATTTGTGACTTTTCTATGAGTATCTATCTAGTATGCCACAAATCCTAGATTTCTGTTGTGCTTTTTTTACTGACCTCCTGTGTTTAGTGATATGTGACTGAGTCTACATGCATGTGTTGTTTTGATGTGAGCCTTTATGCTTTGAGACAATGTGACTTTTACATTGGGTTTTGGCCATTGCAATTCAGGGATTTGCTTTGCAGTTACATGTGACTTCATCAATGACACTGTGATTCATGTGACCTCTCAATGGGATTAGCTGTGTGTACACTGGCTACAACTTATGGATCTTTACAGGGTTGGCTGACAAGTGCGGAATGTGGTGGTCATGTAGCTCCATGCTGTTTGGGAGGGAGGCCAGGGTGCATGAGCTGACTACCTACCTGTTAGGTGAGTCAGTGTGAGGAAATGCTAGCCTTGTGAGACATTCATATTGAAAGCGTGCATTCTACATGAGTTTGATTTGGTCTGGCAATTGAGGCTCACTTGTTGTGCACAACAGTACATTACAGTGGGATGTGATCATTTTGTTTGTACTTACCAGCCTCCACCCCCCCTCGATTCCGGTGAGACTCTCGGGATGCAGTATGGCAAGCCCCTTCTCCTCCCATTCGGTGAATGTTAGTGGTGGAATGGGAGGGCTGCCACCAGTTCTTTGGGCCACCTCGTGGTTCCTTTGTGCCCGAGCCTTGACCCGGGCCTTGAGGTTGGTCCACCGCCTTTTGATCTCACGCAGTGTGCATAGGGTGGTCCCTACTGCATTGACTTTGTTGTAGATCCTAGCCCACATCTGATTTTTGCGCACAATGGGTGTCTGTTGGACCAGGTTCCAATACAAATGTGGTTCTACCCTGATTATCTCATCTACCAGCACTTTCAACTCTGTGTCTGAGAATTTTGGCATTTTGGGATTGGCCATGGTGAAAATGAATGAAAGGTGCAGGGTGCAAGGTGGTGTTGAGGATGTGTGAGGTGTGTCAGGTGTGTGGATGTGAAGTGGTGGTGTGTGGAGTTGTGTGGGTGTGATGGTGTGCTGTGTGCCAAAATGGTGTCTGGTCTCTCTCTGTGTCTCTGCCTCTGTCTGTGCCTATTTTGCAAAGGATGCTGGTCCAGGAAGGGGTTGGTTTTGTACTGTGGTATGTGGGTGTTTCCACATGAGTGATGACCACCAGGTGTATCTTCCATGCTGACCATGGCTTTCATTTCAGGAATGCATTTGTGGTGTGTCATTGGTGCGTGTCTGATGTTATTGAGGGCTGCAGATAATACAGGCACACTTTGAGCATTGTAGTGAAGTTTGTACCGTTTGCCATTCATTTGGCCTGAGCGCGACCGCGGTGGTCAGAACAGCCATGATCGTTACACCAGCTCCGCTTTCTCATCGTAATTAACCGTGCAGTCATTCCGCGGGAGATGCGGCCTTTTCGGTCCATTGATTAGCTTTCCCCGACCTCAGCAGTCGGATTTGCAGCTTTTCCGACCGTGGCGGATGGACTTTTGTGGATTCCGTCCGCCGCGGACGGACTTTACGTGCTTTCCATCGTAATATGACCGGCGGAAATGCCGCGGTACAATCGGAAGGTTTTTTCCCGCAGGCACGGCAATCGGAGGGATTTTCCATCCTCCATCGTAATGTAGATTTTTGGAGGTGCCTCCAAATGCATTCGTTAAAGTGATAGTAGCAACCTTGAATTGCTGTGTGAGGGTAGTTTTTTAGTATTGCTTGTATCATTGACTGCTCAAAGTCCACTATTATTTTTTGGGGAAAATAATTGTTAGTTTCTTGCTTTACTTTGCTTAAAAGTTCAACATAGGTTGTTGTTTGCTTGTTTGGCAGTAGAGCATATATGAAGGGGATGTTTGTATGTTGAAATAGTCCATGTATTGTATATAACTGGTAAACTGGTTTGGGACATATTTTAAAAGTCCCATCCATCATCCATGTCTCACAGTTTTGTAATTTTAGTAAATTTGTGGGAGTCCCAAACATTATTATTCTTTTCTTTTGTCAGCTGATTTATTGTCATACAGAAGAAATTGTTCTTCAGTATGTGTAACTGTGAATTCAGGTGGTATTTCTACTTCAGCAAACGTTTTGGGGATATGTGTGGTGGTAGCAGTAGCTTTTTTTAGTTCTAGATATAATTCTTTTTAATTAGGATATTGAGGGATTTGGCCAGTTGCATGCTCTGGGACTCTGGGAAGCATTTGTTTAAGGATTTCTGTTGTGGGCTTTTGAGATGCAATACTAATTTCTTTTATATTTTCAATAGCATTTCTAACTTCAATTTCAGCTAGGTTAGGGGGGTGGTTATGCTCTCTAACATATAATACAGTTGTTTCCTTTGTAGCAGCCCTTCCATAACATTTGTTAGAATAATATTTGCTACATTTCCAGTTGACTTTGTCCCCTGTTTGCTTTTCTTGGGTGTACACACACCCCATATAACATAATAATAATTTGCCTTCTTGGGAAGTAGTGAATTGGGCCCCTTCAGTCATGGTCGTGCTTCAAATGCTAAGAGAAATGTATATAAAAATTAATAAAATAATTCCTGTTATGTTTTATTTTCTGAAAATGAACATTGTCAATTTTATACTTACAATGTTGAATTTGAAGACTTTTTTAAATGTTGATTGTTTTTCTCTGCTGTTTGGTTTTGGTATTTCTGTAGAGATTCCTGTTAAAAAAAGAGTAATATTAATTAATGTGTTTAATTGCGTTTTTAGCTGGGGGAGAGTTGTGGTTAGCTAGTTCTTCTGTTTGGTATTTAAAAAATTGTTTCAGTTAATCTCAGAGTAATACTTGCCTTATTTGTAAATTGACTTTTCACACTATTCTGCTGTTCCTTGAGTTTGTTCAGAATTATCTGGAGAGGAGATATAATTTAAAAAATACATATTAATTATTTTGTTCATACACAATTTTGTGAGAGCATTTTTAGTAGCAGTTATTTTAAAATGCTATTTCACTTACTTTGTGGAGATGTAATCCGAGTTTTCTGTAATGCAGTTCAGTGTTGTGTCAGCAATCAGGCAGAGTTTCTCCTTATTGTTTCTTTTTTGGTTGCAAGGTAAAATAATGTTCAATTTGCGGGTGTTTAGATAGTGTGTTATTAATTACTTTTTCAATCTTATTGGGTTATTTCAATTGTATGTGTATTTCATTGGTTGTTACTGTTTTAATTAATTTGTCAGTTGTTTTCTATATATGGAAAACGCTAACTAAGTTTCAGTTACTTTTTAAAAATTAAAAAAATGGTGTACTACATTATTTGATATTTATAACTTTTTAAATGTTAAAGAGTTACATTTTATTTTTCATATTATGTTTGGAGTAGTAAATAATATTTGTGTATTTGTAAATGTGTATGATATTATTTTGTTATTTTTTTAAACGATGTGTTAAGTGATTTATAATGTATGTTATGTGTGTTATTGCTATTTTTATATTTTTGGGGGTATGTATTGAGTTATTATAAATTATTTAACATGTCGATATATTTTTTTTAACGATAATTTTGTTGTCTATATTTTTGTGATCGATATTTTTGTTATTTTGTATGTTTATTTAATGTGTGCGATATTACTTATCACGATATTTTTGACTTCGATAATGTTGAAAACGATATAAATGTTTTACAATATTTTGTAGTCGATATTTGTGTGTTTTTTTAATTAAGTATAGGATGTCGATATTAGTGTAATCGATATTTTTGTCACAATATTTTGGTAGGTCGATATTGTGTCTGTCGATATTGTGTCAGTGATCCGGTGGGGTGGTGGGGCTGGATGGAGACGGATTTCGACAGACGACTATGAGGGAAAAATAAATATTTATTTAATTTTCCCTGGTCATCGTCTGTCAAAATCCCCCCACCCGGCCCCACCGCTACCACCGCTCTTACTTGCACGGGCCGCGGCTGGTGAGTAGTAAATGAGCGGTTCCTGACACTAATTTATTATTCATGTTTTCATTTTTTTTTATATTTTTGGTGTCCCGTGCCCATCAGGGGCACCCAGATGCTTATTTTTTTGTTGGGGGCTGTGGGCAAGCCCTAGGGCCCTCATGGCCCCTCCAGCTCCTGTGCCAACACCCATCTCGCTGGCAATTCTTTTTTTTCTATTTTAATATTTTTAAAATAATATTGGGGAGGGGTGTGTGCGTACCCCCTCCCAGAGTCCTTACAAGTCCCAGTGAACCATCCCTTGGGGTCTAATGTGGTTGTCACAGGGCCCACCCAGGACACCCACAGCATACACTGTTGGGGGTCACAGTTGGAACTCCAGGACCCTGCGGCCCAACTTGCCTGTAAAACCATCCTAGGTGCAGCGGGAGCTTACATTGCTCCACAGCAATTCATGCTCTGAAAGGCAGGGAAGCTATGTCTCGGGAGTAAGCTCCCAAGCACATATCATTAAAGGTGGCCGTGGTGGAGGGGTGGGGTCCCTGGGGCCACCCGCCCTCTCCACTTTTTAAAAATATGGCAGGCCCCAGGGGATGAGGTCCTCATGGCCTTATGAGGCTCGGTGAGGGAGGCAGCGTGCCCCCTCCCCTGTGAAGCATATGACGGGTCATGGGATTGGCTTCCCGGGGGCATTAAGAGCCTCGGGAAGGGGGCTGCGTGTCCCTCTCCCCTTTGAAAAATATGGAGTCCCCATGCACGCCCTGCTCCCAAAATACTGAACAAATAAATGTGGTTTGAACCTCAGGCCCTGACCCAAACAGGGAGTCATTTTAATTTTAAAAATATCATTTTGTTTTTTCACCACAATTCCTCATGAGAACCACAGGATTGCGGCAAAAAACATTTTTTTTTTCCCCCTTTGGGAGTCCCTCTGAGAAGGTCTACCCGGCCCCTTATACACTTTTTAAAACATCTTTGTGATAGGGGACTAGGGGCTAGATTTATATCATGACAGGTGGCCTGCTGTTCCGCTATGGGGATGGAGTAAATTACTCTGTCCCCATGGTGGAGAGGCCACCCACCTCATTTATAAATGACCGCCAAGCAGTTGGTAGTTTATAGAAGAATTGCTAACCGCGTCACGGTCGGTTCCTGGCAATGCATATTACTCTGTGTAACAAGGCTGTGTCAGCAGGACGCTTCCTTGCAGCACAGAGTAATTATTTTTTTCTATACAAAAAGAAATTCAGAAACAGAAAAAATATAATGCTTCCCTCACCATGAGAGCCTTCTCCCGTGGTGTGGGGGGAGCAATGTAATTTTTTTACAGTTTTCTACCATCAGATTTTACCTGGCGGTAAGAAACAGTAAAAAATGACTACATTCCCCCATCTAAGGGGCCGATTCCGATCTCGGCCGGTAGTGCTCCGAATCGGATTCGGATTCACCGGATCCGATTCGGAGCCCTGTTTCCCGACCGAATCGTACGCGGGTCCGGCCGAGCGAGTACGATGCAAGCACCCGCGAAATCGCCGACCGACTCGAACGCGGCTACAACACGCTCCGACCGACTCGCATGGACACGACTCGCACCGCGCTATGGAGACGTTTCCCGGCCGGGTAAGTACGATGCGCGCCGCGAGCAGTCCGACCGACTCGCGCCGTCCGGCTCGAAAAAGCTGTCGGAGCCGGACTTTGGGGAGTCCGCGTCGGACTTCCTGTACGCGTAGGCGCGCGAGTCGCACACAGGGGGACCCATGGGTCCCCCTACCTGTGCATGTACGCCGCGATGCGCATGGACGCGTACACGCTGTAGGGGCGCCCTTGTCCGCCTCGCACCCATTGAGTCAATGGGAGCCCGCGTACGCGTTGTACGACAGGCTCCCATTGACTTCAATGGGAGTCCGACCGACTCGAGTCCGATAGCATGCGTGCGCATCGTACTCGTTCGGTCGGACTGCTAGGGTCCGATTCGGTCGGAATTCTCTCCGGGTCCGGCTCGGTCGGAGAGATTTCCGGCCCGAATCGGAATCGGCCCCTAAATTGGGTGGGCCGACATATAGCCATTTCTCTGACAGCCTATACTCCCCAGGGTCGTCGGAGAAGTTTGTCCACAGCGGAGATAGAGTAGTCTCCGCCGTAACCAAACATAAGGCTCGCTCTCAGTTAAATTTGGCGGGAGGACCACTATTTTGGCGGGGACTACAAGGCCATACGCTGCTGGGGGTTGGCTTTATGTATAGTAATAAAATATGACTTTACGTTAAAAAGAAAAACTAGAAATTCACTGAAAAAAGCAAAGGTTAAAGTCATGTTATAGTTAGGTGAAAATGATAGTTAGAACAAGCTGATTTAATCTTAAAAAAACCACTGAAATTCAGCTGTCATAGTTATCTCAAATTACTATAACTCCTGCCCTAAGGTAACTATAACTCGCACTCTCACCATGCACTGCTAAATTACACCACATATTACATCGCTCATGATATCTTCTATGACATCATTGATAATATCAGGGCAACATTTGCAATGGAATTACTGATGAACAAAACTGTGTATGGTGAGGGCACAAGTTATAGTTACCTTACAGCACGAGTCACAGTGACTTGAGATAGCTATAACTGGTGAATTTCAGTGGTGGTATATGTTTAAAACAGCATATTTTAACTGACTTTTTCACCAAACTATGGCATCACTTTAATCTTTGTTTTTTTCATTGAATATGTGTGTTTGTGTATTATTTGTGTAATAATACAATTAAAGGCAAGCTCAAGGAATCAAAACATTTTTTTCTGGTAATCGGTTAGCAGATCGCTCACAGAAATGGGTTCTGCCAAACCAATCTCTATGCTGAACAGGGATACACAGGCTGTGCTATTGCCTCTTTGTGGGGTGCTATTATCTGCATGTTTTCTCATTGACTGCCAGATTACAGCAGGCTGAAAGTGTGATGGATGGGTCTACCTTCACTTGTTATCTGAAGCCTTCGTATTTGTCTTTGTAGTAATCCCATATTAAAACCAGGAGAGTTGTCTGTACTTGGAGGAAATGGGCATGTACACACTGACACACATTACAAAGACAAAGATATGCTATCAAGAAAACATACTCACCCTCTCAGCATTGGCACTTTTTTCTGCTAACCCCACTTTCTGCTCTAAGTCATCCTCACCTGGTATGAAGTGCTTGAGGGTGGGAAAGTGGCTGATTCTTTATTCGTGCCTAGAGGTCTGTTATACACATTGATTATTTTTTGTAAGATAGAGGCCAAGTAGATCTGGTGAGTTCACACAAAGCCTCTTAATTTTACAGTTTAAGGAATACTTCACCTATATAATTAGGCCCTCCGTAGGGCAGCCTCTCCCATGTGCAATAGCTGGACAAAAAATGTTTGAATAGCCAGATCTAAAGAAAGTCTCCATACTAGTGGTGGGCGGAATTGTAGGAATTTAGTAATTCCGCGTTACTCTTGAAATTCCGCCACTCTGCCGGGGGAATTAATCACTTTCAGCGCTAGTTGTGTTCCAGGGATAGAGTTCCGTGCCTAGGGGGTTCCGTGCAGGAAAAGAGTATGGAATATCAAACCTGAAAGATGGAATGAGAAATAAGTTGCCGCAGTTGTGAAGATTGCTCTGCCACTGGCATTCTTTTGAGAGTTAAGACCTTATGGAAAAAAAGATAAAAAACAAACCATGTCAAGTTGCTTTAAAATTTAGATTTAGGTCGAGAGATGAAAGAAGCATTACCTCCTCGTCCGTCTTCCCGTCCCATTCCTTAACAATGAGCAGCTTGGCTGCGCCATAGAAACCTTATCACTACCAGAGTTTAAACACTTCCTCCAATATGGCGCTACCTATCCAATATGCATAAATGGGGAAGTGCATCACCAAAATAACCTGTTCTTTTTTTTCTGCATTTGCAGTCTTCCGGTGCCTAGCAGAGGTTTGGTCGGAGTCGGGTAAGTGTACTTTGTATTACTTGTAGTCTGTACGCGTCTGCGGCTTGCTTTAGCAGCCACATTTCTTTCAAGTTCACACTTGCGCCCTGCTTCAGCAGGTGCTGTATTATCATTGAACGATACAAAAGGGGATGATGGACGGAACGTTTGAGCCAATCAAACACTCACCCCCAGTCAACTGATCTGGGTTTAATCCATCATCATTCTTTAGCTCACTCCACCACCCCAGTTCAGACATGGCCATATGCAAATCAGTCTGACCCTGTGCCTCATGGGAACAGTCCAGCCCGAACTGCCAAGCCATGTCTTCCCTGGACCGGAAACAAGCATCCTAGGACCGGTTTCTGGCATTTCAGCCGTCATCAGCCAGGCTTGCTTGAATCCAGTGGCAAAGTGAGCAAGGGACCCACGTCTGGGCATACCCCCGCCAACTTAGGGCGAACAAAGCGATACAAAAGGGGATGATGGACGGAACGTTTGAGCCAATCAAACACTCACCCCCAGTCAACTGATCTGGGTTTAATCCATCATCATTCTTTAGCTCACTCCACCACCCCAGTTCAGACATGGCCATATGCAAATCAGTCTGACCCTGTGCCTCATGGGAACAGTCCAGCCCGAACTGCCAAGCCATGTCTTCCCTGGACCGGAAACAAGCATCCTAGGACCGGTTTCTAGCATTTCAGCCGTCATCAGCCAGGCTTGCTTGAATCCAGTGGCAAAGTGAGCAAGGGACCCACGTCTGGGCATACCCCGCCAACTTAGGGCGAACAAAGCGATACAAAAGGGGATGATGGACGGAACGTTTGAGCCAATCAAACACTCACCCCAGTCAACTGATCTGGGTTTAATCCATCATCATTCTTTAGCTCACTCCACCACCCCAGTTCAGACATGGCCATATGCAAATCAGTCTGACCCTGTGCCTCATGGGAACAGTCCAGCCCGAACTGCCAAGCCATGTCTTCCCTGGACCGGAAACAAGCATCCTAGGACCGGTTTCTGGCATTTCAGCCGTCATCCGGCTGCATTGTCTGCTACAGTGAAGGTTATGGCTGCACTGCATTTCTCCACTACTGGGTCTTACCAGTACACTGTGCCCAGCGCCGGTGGGATGTCACAACCCAAGATCAGCATGGTGGTGCGTGACGTCCTGTCAGCATTGATGCTTTACAAGGCCAGACACGTTCACTTCACGAGAATGGATGAATCGGCAGATGTGAAGGGGGAGTTCCATGACCTGGGAGCACGCCCGGTTCTAGCGGCTGGACTAGGCCCACTCAAACATGATCTGTGGCCCTGGCAGTGACGGCACGAAGGCCAGGAGTAAATGGCCACATTCAGGTGAAACGTTCCTCCAAACGTTGATTATCTTCCTGTTCTGGGAGTTGCGGATGTGGGCCTGAGCCCTCTCCCACAGGCACCCCCAAACACACATCTCCATTCAGAAAGGTGGGCTGTGTCCCCGCCTACTCGTGCAGCTGAAATATGGGCATGGCGAAGGGGACAAATCCTCTCTTCTGCACCGGGTAACCTTAACCGAACTGCTGTGTGGATATCTCCTTTTCAATTCCACAGGGAGAAGAAAAGTTTATTTCTCCTGATTCACCTTACCTGGCCACTGCAGCTGCTTATCAGATCGGGCAGTGAGTAGGAACCGAGCAGGTGAGAGAATGTCTGGCTATTTGTTCTTCACAAAATCATCTGTGAAGGCCCAGCAAGACACATACTTCCTGTATACTTCATTTAAACATTTTGTAGCTCAATCAAGGCTCTGCCACGGATGTAAGCCAACAATACAAATGTCCAGATAACTGGTGAATTATGATCCTGCCAATCCTTTGTCTGTTGGTAGTTTTGAAATGCTGATAAACTGCATTTGATGTGTATAGCTCAGTGGGTTACTGCCTTTGTCACAGCGATATTTGTGTAACTTGCAGTTCGGAAGTTACAATCCTATCTTAGGACAGGGACCTAGGAACTGTCATCAAAGAGCTGCATGAGAACCTGAATTAATAGTCAGAACCTAGCTTTATTTCTGGGTTGAAACATAGTCATAACTTCCCCAGTCTTTCATCATTCTAATGTTGCCAAATAGGGTTTGTTGGGGCAGATATACACCTTCATCTGCAAAGCCAACCCCTAACCACTGGGGTGTGCATTAAATCCTGAGTTAGTGCTTCTCCAGACCAAATGCCCTTAAAAATCCTGCCCACCAGTATGGATGACATGTGATTCCCACCCCTTGTAATCCTCATTGTCTTTCGTGACATTCCCTGTAGACTGCTACACTTACATACTTGCATGATTGATTGTCTCTGTACAATGTGTGCGTGATGCAAAGTACTGTCACACACTACACTGATGTCAGTAGCGCCATACAACAAATGAAATGCACATGAGAGAGTGGCTATGGAGAGATGAGGGGCGCAGGACGAGGGTGGCAGTGAGGGAATCCGAGGAGGAGGGCATGAGTGAGAGCCTGAGAAGTGTCACTTGCCTGATACTCCCACCTCAGGAAACCTCCTCCTCCCATCAGGAGGACCTTTCATGGAAAACACACTTTGTGAGAGTGATAACATCTAGAAAGAGAATTTGGAAGGAAAGAATGCGTTTCACTGGCCCTTGTAAAACTGAGGAGAGATAAAGGAGGGCCCTGAAGCAGGCCTGGCGAGAGATATAAGTGACAAATCGGGCCCACAGTGGCCCACCCGAATGCTTCGTTGGCCCACCCAAATCAAATTTACGGGAGCCAGGCCTGCCTGGGAGGCATCCCAAATGTTGATGGGAGCCATTGATGGTACCCACATTGGCCTCATTCCACCACAGGCAAGTGAACACATCTATAGGAACCGCAAACACTGCCACTCCATCAACGTGCAAGTGGTATGACAGGCGGAGCAGATCATCTCACACGTGTGTGCAAAGTATCCTGGGTCAGCACATGACTGATGCATCTTGCGGAACAGCACCATCCCCCCGCTCCCAACCCACACATGCCCAGTGACGATGACTGTGGTGAGGAAGAAGGCCTTGACCAGCGTCAACAGCTCATTGTCAACTACTTCCGTTGAGTGTGAGTTAACAATGAGCGACTAGGAGTGTGTCTGTGTGCCTTGCTGTTGTCTCACAGACTTTGAGAATTGTTGCTGAGATTTTGTACACATACTGGACTATGCACAGGATTTGAGAACTTGGGCATGCAGGGACCGAGCACCCCGAAGCACCCCTACGCACAGGACACCATTGCTAGACTGCCTCACTAGCTCTCCTACTCACTCAGAGGTATTCAAGCGCCTGCACACAAGTAGACAAGTTGAAGACAAGAAACGGTTTCAAATGTGAAGTTTTTACTACAGTGTCAAAGCATGCAACATACGTGCCACAACATGTTTGAGAATGCATGAGTACCTAACCAGTAACCACAGTGACATATCCATTTAACATGAAGCAAGATGTCACATCAATAAACCCTCTGGACGTAGACCCAAGAGCATATCCCCCCACCCCTTGCAGGAAGGAGTTGTATGGGATGTCCCTGGTCTATGGGCTTTGTCAGCAGACCCCATTACTCAGCCTATATATGCTGAAATTTACATCACATTTGCTGTGTCGCTCTCATCACTGGATGGAGCCCTCTCCAAGTGTGGGGCATCTAGCCCGCCCTCCCTTGACATCTAGAAGGCACCCGTGTTCTCTAGCAGCTGTGAGACTTTGTTGATTTGGGGTGCTAGGGCCAGACCAGAACAGAATGACAAGGGACAATGTTCTCCGACCACGGACAGAATGTTCAGACAGTACTCCCGAACAGTGCAGAGAACAAGCTCTGCGGACACTTCTCATGTGACAGACAGATACTAAGGTACTTGCAGGGCACAAGTCCTATAAAAAAGAAGTGGGGGGACTGACCAAGTAAGACAAAATGCAAATGACCTCACAACGTCACGACGTAGCACCATGAAAGAACTAAAATAGTGCAACTGAAATTATTTGTGCAAATACTGGGACAGACTAACCCATCTGACAGTCTCACAGTGTCTGCATTGATATACAGGGACAGAACAAAGGCAAAAGCATGCCTCTCTTAAGTACCTGTGAAGGGATAACAAGCTGTGTGCCTATGTTTCCCTCTGTTCCCATGAGGCACAGGGTCAGACTGATTTGCATATGGCCATGTCTGAACTGGGGTGGTGGAGTGAGCTAAAGAATGATGATGGATTAAACCCAGATCAGTTGACTGGGGGTGAGTGTTTGATTGGCTCAAACGTTCCGTCCATCATCCCCTTTTGTATCGCTTTGTTCGCCCTAAGTTGGCGGGGGTATGCCCAGACGTGGGTCCCTTGCTCACTTTGCCACTGGATTCAAGCAAGCCTGGCTGATGACGGCTGGAATGCCAGAAACCGGTCCTAGGATGCTTGTTTCCGGTCCAGGGAAGACATGGCTTGGCAGTTCGGGCTGGACTGTTCCCATGAGGCACAGGGTCAGACTGATTTGCATATGGCCATGTCTGAACTGGGGTGGTGGAGTGAGCTAAAGAATGATGATGGATTAAACCCAGATCAGTTGACTGGGGGTGAGTGTTTGATTGGCTCAAACGTTCCGTCCATCATCCCCTTTTGTATCGCTTTATTCGCCCTAAGTTGGCGGGGGTATGCCCAGACATGGGTCCCTTGCTCACTTTGCCACTGGATTCAAGCAAGCCTGGCTGATGACGGCTGGAATGCCAGAAACCGGTCCTAGGATGCTTGTTTCCGGTCCAGGGAAGACATGGCTTGGCAGTTTGGGCTGGACTGTTCCCATGAGGCACAGGGTCAGACTGATTTGCATATGGCCATGTCTGAACTGGGGTGGTGGAGTGAGCTAAAGAATGATGATGGATTAAACCCAGATCAGTTTACTGGGGGTGAGTGTTTGATTGGCTCAAACGTTCCGTCCATCATCCCTTTTGTATCGCTTTGTTCGCCCTAAGTTGGCGGGGGTATGCCCAGACGTGGGTCCCTTGCTCACTTTGCCACTTGATTCAAGCAAGCCTGGCTGATGACGGCTGGAATGCCAGAAACCGGTCCTAGGATGCTTGTTTCCGGTCCAGGGAAGACATGGCTTGGCAGTTCGGGCTGGACTGTTCCCATGAGGCACAGGGTCAGACTGATTTGCATATGGCCATGTCTGAACTGGGGTGGTGGAGTGAGCTAAAGAATGATGATGGATTAAACCCAGATCAGTTGACTGGGGGTGAGTGTTTGATTGGCTCAAATGTTCCGTCCATCATCCCCTTTTGTATCGCTTTGTTCGCCCTAAGTTGGCGGGGGTATGCCCAGACGTGGGTCCCTTGCTCACTTTGCCACTGGATTCAAGCAAGCCTGGCTGATGACGGCTGGAATGCCAGAAACCGGTCCTAGGATGCTTGTTTCCGGTCCAGGGAAGACATGGCTTGGCAGTTCGGACTGTACTGTTCCCATGAGGCACAGGGTCAGACTGATTTGCATATGGCCATGTCTGAACTGGGGTGGTGGAGTGAGCTAAAGAATGATGATGGATTAAACCCAAATCAGTTGACTGGGGGTGAGTGTTTGATTGGCTCAAACGTTCCGTCCATCATCCCCTTTTGTATCGCTTTGTTCGCCATCAGTTGGCGGGGGTATGCCCAGACGTGGGTCCCTTGCTCACTTTGCCACTGGATTCAAGCAAGCCTGGCTGATGATGGCTGGAATGCCAGAAACCGGTCCTAGGATGCTTGTTTCCGGTCCAGGGAAGACATGGCTTGGCAGTTCGGGCTGGACTGTTCCCATGTGGCACAGGGTCAGACTGATTTGCATATGGCCATGTCTGAACTGGGATGGTGGAGTGAGCTAAAGAATGATGATGGATTAAACCCAGATCAGTTGACTGGGGGTGAGTGTTTGATTGGCTCAAACGTTCCGTCCATCATCCCCTTTTGTATCGCTTTGTTCGCCCTAAGTTGGTGGGGGTATGCCCAGACGTGGGTCCCTTGCTCACTTTGCCACTGGATTCAAGCAAGCCTGGCTGAAGACGGCTGGAATGCCAGAAACCGGTCCTAGGATGCTTGTTTCCGGTCCAGGGAAGACATGGCTTGGCAGTTCGGGCTGGACTGTTCCCATGAGGCACAGGGTCAGACTGATTTGCATATGGCCATGTCTGAACTGGGGTGGTGGAGTGAGCTAAAGAATGATGATGGATTAAACCCAGATCAGTTGACTGGGGGTGAGTGTTTGATTGGCTCAAACGTTCCGTCCATCATCCCCTTTTGTATCGCTTTGTTCGCCCTAAGTTGGCGGGGGTATGCCCAGACGTGGGTCCCTTGCTCACTTTGCCACTGGATTCAAGCAAGCCTGGCTGATGACGGCTGGAATGCCTGAAACCGGTCCTAGGATGCTTGTTTCCGGTCCAGGGAAGACATGGCTTGGCAGTTCGGGCTGGACTGTTCCCATGAGGCACAGGGTCAGACTGATTTGCATATGGCCATGTCTGAACTGGGGTGGTGGAGTGAGCTAAAGAATGATGATGGATTAAACCCAGATCAGTTGACTGGGGGTGAGTGTTTGATTGGCTCAAACGTTCCGTCCATCATCCCCTTTTGTATCGCTTTGTTCGCCCTAAGTTGGCGGGGGTATGCCCAGACGTGGGTCCCTTGCTCACTTTGCCACTGGATTCAAGCAAGCCTGGCTGATGACGGCTGGAATGCCAGAAACCGGTCCTAGGATGCTTGTTTCCGGTCCAGGGAAGACATGGCTTGGCAGTTCGGGCTGGACTGTTCCCATGAGGCACAGGGTCAGACTGATTTGCATATGGCCATGTCTGAACTGGGGTGGTGGAGTGAGCTAAAGAATGATGATGGATTAAACCCAGATCAGTTGACTGGGGGTGAGTGTTTGATTGGCTCAAACGTTCCGTCCACCATCCCCTTTGTATCGCTTTGTTCGCCCTAAGTTGGCGGGGGTATGCCCAGACGTGGGTCCCTTGCTCACTTTGCCACTGGATTCAAGCAAGCCTGGCTGATGACGGCTGGAATGCCAGAAACCGGTCCTAGGATGCTTGTTTCCGGTCCAGGGAAGACATGGCTTGGCAGTTCGGGCTGGACTGTTCCCATGAGGCACAGGGTCAGACTGATTTGCATATGGCCATGTCTGAACTGGGGTGGTGGAGTGAGCTAAAGAATGATGATGGATTAAACCCAGATCAGTTGACTGGGGGTGAGTGTTTGATTGGCTCAAACGTTCCGTCCATCATCCCCTTTTGTATCGCTTTGTTCGCCATCAGTTGGCGGGGGTATGCCCAGACGTGGGTCCCTTGCTCACTTTGCCACTGGATTCAAGCAAGCCTGGCTGATGACGGCTGGAATGCCAGAAACCGGTCCTAGGATGCTTGTTTCCGGTCCAGGGAAGACATGGCTTGGCAGTTCGGGCTGGACTGTTCCCATGAGGCACAGGGTCAGACTGATTTGCATATGGCCATGTCTGAACTGAGGTGGTGGAGTGAGCTAAAGAATGATGATGGATTAAACCCAGATCAGTTGACCGGGGGTGAGTGTTTGATTGGCTCAAACGTTCCGTCCATCATCCCCTTTTGTATCGCTTTGTTCGCCCTAAGTTGGCGGGGGTATGCCCAGACGTGGGTCCCTTGCTCACTTTGCCACTGGATTCAAGCAAGCCTGGCTGATGACGGCTGGAATGCCAGAAACCGGTCCTAGGATGCTTGTTTCCGGTCCAGGGAAGACATGGCTTGGCAGTTCGGGCTGGACTGTTCCCATGAGGCACAGGGTCAGACTGATTTGCATATGGCCATGTCTGAACTGGGGTGGTGGAGTGAGCTAAAGAATGATGATGGATTAAACCCAGATCAGTTGACTGGGGGTGAGTGTTTGATTGGCTCAAACGTTCCGTCCATCATCCCCTTTTGTATCGCTTTGTTCGCCCTAAGTTGGCGGGGGTATGCCCAGACGTGGGTCCCTTGCTCACTTTGCCACTGGATTCAAGCAAGCCTGGCTGATGACGGCTGGAATGCAAGAAACCGGTCCTAGGATGCTTGTTTCCGGTCCAGGGAAGACATGGCTTGGCAGTTCGGGCTGGACTGTTCCCATGAGGCACAGGGTCAGACTGATTTGCATATGGCCATGTCTGAACTGGGGTGGTGGAGTGAGCTAAAGAATGATGATGGATTAAACCCAAATCAGTTGACTGGGGGTGAGTGTTTGATTGGCTCAAACGTTCCGTCCATCATCCCCTTTTGTATCGCTCTGTTCGCCCTAAGTTGGCGGGGGTATGCCCAGACGTGGGTCCCTTGCTCACTTTGCCACTGGATTCAAGCAAGCCTGGCTGATGACGGCTGGAATGCCAGAAACCGGTCCTAGGATGCTTGTTTCCGGTCCAGGGAAGACATGGCTTGGCAGTTCGGGCTGGACTGTTCCCATGAGGCACAGGGTCAGACTGATTTGCATATGGCCATGTCTGAACTGGGGTGGTGGAGTGAGCTAAAGAATGATGATGGATTAAACCCAGATCAGTTGACTGGGGGTGAGTGTTTGATTGGCTCAAACGTTCCGTCCATCATCCCCTTTTGTATCGCTTTGTTCGCCTCTAAGTTGGCGGGGGTATGCCCAGACGTGGGTCCCTTGCTCACTTTGCCACTGGATTCAAGCAAGCCTGGCTGATGACGGCTGGAATGCCAGAAACCGGTCCTAGGATGCTTGTTTCCGGTCCAGGGAAGACATGGCTTGGCAGTTCGGGCTGGACTGTTCCCATGAGGCACAGGGTCAGACTGATTTGCATATGGCCATGTCTGAACTGGGGTGGTGGAGTGAGCTAAAGAATGATGATGGATTAAACCCAGATCAGTTGACTGGGGGTGAGTGTTTGATTGGCTCAAACGTTCCGTCCATCATCCCCTTTTTTATCGCTTTGTTCGCCATCAGTTGGCGGGGGTATGCCCAGACGTGGGTCCCTTGCTCACTTTGCCACTGGATTCAAGCAAGCCTGGCTGATGACGGCTGGAATGCCAGAAACCGGTCCTAGGATGCTTGTTTCCGGTCCAGGGAAGACATGGCTTGGCAGTTCGGGCTGGACTGTTCCCATGAGGCACAGGGTCAGACTGATTTGCATATGGCCATGTCTGAACTGGGGTGGTGGAGTGAGCTAAAGAATGATGATGGATTAAACCCAGATCAGTTGACTGGGGGTGAGTGTTTGATTGGCTCAAACGTTCCGTCCATCATCCCCTTTTGTATCGCTTTGTTCGCCCTAAGTTGGCGGGGTATGCCCAGACGTGGGTCCCTTGCTCACTTTGCCACTGGATTCAAGCAAGCCTGGCTGATGACGGCTGGAATGCCAGAAACCGGTCCTAGGATGCTTGTTTCCGGTCCAGGGAAGACATGGCTTGGCAGTTCGGGCTGGACTGTTCCCATGAGGCACAGGGTCAGACTGATTTGCATATGGCCTTGTCTGAACTGGGGTGGTGGAGTGAGCTAAAGAATGATGATGGATTAAACCCAGATCAGTTGACTGGGGGTGAGTGTTTGATTGGCTCAAACGTTCCGTCCATCATCATCTTTTGTATCGCTTTGTTCGCCCTAAGTTGGCGGGGGTATGCCCAGACGTGGGTCCCTTGCTCACTTTGCCACTGGATTCAAGCAAGCCTGGCTGATGACGGCTGGAATGCCAGAAACTGGTCCTAGGATGCTTGTTTCCGGTCCAGGGAAGACATGGCTTGGCAGTTCGGGCTGGACAGTTCCCATGAGGCACAGGGTCAGACTGATTTGCATATGGCCATGTCTGAACTGGGGTGGTGGAGTGAGCTAAAGAATGATGATGGATTAAACCCAGATCAGTTGACTGGGGGTGAGTGTTTGATTGGCTCAAACGTTCCGTCCATCATCCCCTTTTGTATCGCTTTGTTCGCCCCTAAGTTGGCGGGGGTATGCCCAGACGTGGGTCCCTTGCTCACTTTGCCACTGGATTCAAGCAAGCCTGGCTGATGACGGCTGGAATGCCAGAAACCGGTCCTAGGATGCTTGTTTCCGGTCCAGGGAAGACATGGCTTGGCAGTTCGGGCTGGACTGTTCCCATGAGGCACAGGGTCAGACTGATTTGCATATGGCCATGTCTGAACTGGGGTGGTGGAGTGAGCTAAAGAATGATGATGGATTAAACCCAGATCAGTTGACTGGGGGTGAGTGTTTGATTGGCTCAAACGTTCCGGTCCATCATCCCCTTTTGTATCGCTTTGTTCGCCCTAAGTTGGCGGGGGTATGCCCAGACGTGGGTCCCTTGCTCACTTTGCCACTGGATTCAAGCAAGCCTGGCTGATGACGGCTGGAATGCAAGAAACCGGTCCTAGGATGCTTGTTTCCGGTCCAGGGAAGACATGGCTTGGCAGTTCGGGCTGGACTGTTCCCATGAGGCACAGGGTCAGACTGATTTGCATATGGCCATGTCTGAACTGGGGTGGTGGAGTGAGCTAAAGAATGATGATGGATTAAACCCAAATCAGTTGACTGGGGGTGAGTGTTTGATTGGCTCAAACGTTCCGTCCATCATCCCCTTTGTATCGCTTTGTTCGCCCTAAGTTGGCGGGGGTATGCCCAGACGTGGGTCCCTTGCTCACTTTCCCACTGGATTCAAGCAAGCCTGGCTGATGACGGCTGGAATGCCAGAAACCGGTCCTAGGATGCTTGTTTCCGGTCCAGGGAAGACATGGCTTGGCAGTTCGGGCTGGACTGTTCCCATGAGGCACAGGGTCAGACTGATTTGCATATGGCCATGTCTGAACTGGGGTGGTGGAGTGAGCTAAAGAATGATGATGGATTAAACCCAGATCAGTTGACTGGGGGTGAGTGTTTGATTGGCTCAAACGTTCCGTCCATCATCCCCTTTTGTATCGCTTTGTTCGCCCTAAGTTGGCGGGGGTATGCCCAGACGTGGGTCCCTTGCTCACTTTGCCACTGGATTCAAGCAAGCCTGGCTGATGACGGCTGGAATGCCAGAAACCGGTCCTAGGATGCTTGTTTCCGGTCCAGGGAAGACATGGCTTGGCAGTTCGGGCTGGACTGTTCCCATGAGGCACAGGGTCAGACTGATTTGCATATGGCCATGTCTGAACTGGGGTGGTGGAGTGAGCTAAAGAATGATGATGGATTAAACCCAGATCAGTTGACTGGGGGTGAGTGTTTGATTGGCTCAAACGTTCCGTCCATCATCCCCTTTTATCGCTTTGTTCGCCATCAGTTGGCGGGGGTATGCCCAGACGTGGGTCCCTTGCTCACTTTGCCACTGGATTCAAGCAAGCCTGGCTGATGACGGCTGGAATGCCAGAAACCGGTCCTAGGATGCTTGTTTCCGGTCCAGGGAAGACATGGCTTGGCAGTTCGGGCTGGACTGTTCCCATGAGGCACAGGGTCAGACTGATTTGCATATGGCCATGTCTGAACTGGGGTGGTGGAGTGAGCTAAAGAATGATGATGGATTAAACCCAGATCAGTTGACTGGGGGTGAGTGTTTGATTGGCTCAAACGTTCCGTCCATCATCCCCTTTTGTATCGCTTTGTTCGCCCTAAGTTGGCGGGGGTATGCCCAGACGGGGTCCCTTGCTCACTTTGCCACTGGATTCAAGCAAGCCTGGCTGATGACGGCTGGAATGCCAGAAACCGGTCCTAGGATGCTTGTTTCCGGTCCAGGGAAGACATGGCTTGGCAGTTCGGGCTGGACTGTTCCCATGAGGCACAGGGTCAGACTGATTTGCATATGGCCATGTCTGAACTGGGGTGGTGGAGTGAGCTAAAGAATGATGATGGATTAAACCCAGATCAGTTGACTGGGGGTGAGTGTTTGATTGGCTCAAACGTTCCGTCCATCATCCCCTTTTGTATCGCTTTGTTCGCCCTAAGTTGGCGGGGTATGCCCAGACGTGGGTCCCTTGCTCACTTTGCCACTGGATTCAAGCAAGCCTGGCTGATGACGGCTGGAATGCCAGAAACCGGTCCTAGGATGCTTGTTTCCGGTCCAGGGAAGACATGGCTTGGCAGTTCGGGCTGGACTGTTCCCATGAGGCACAGGGTCAGACTGATTTGCATATGGCCTTGTCTGAACTGGGGTGGTGGAGTGAGCTAAAGAATGATGATGGATTAAACCCAGATCAGTTGACTGGGGGTGAGTGTTTGATTGGCTCAAACGTTCCGTCCATCATCATCTTTTGTATCGCTTTGTTCGCCCTAAGTTGGCGGGGGTATGCCCAGACGTGGGTCCCTTGCTCACTTTGCCACTGGATTCAAGCAAGCCTGGCTGATGACGGCTGGAATGCCAGAAACTGGTCCTAGGATGCTTGTTTCCGGTCCAGGGAAGACATGGCTTGGCAGTTCGGGCTGGACAGTTCCCATGAGGCACAGGGTCAGACTGATTTGCATATGGCCATGTCTGAACTGGGGTGGTGGAGTGAGCTAAAGAATGATGATGGATTAAACCCAGATCAGTTGACTGGGGGTGAGTGTTTGATTGGCTCAAACGTTCCGTCCATCATCCCTTTTGTATCGCTTTGTTCGCCCTAAGTTGGCGGGGGTATGCCCAGACGTGGGTCCCTTGCTCACTTTGCCACTGGATTCAAGCAAGCCTGGCTGATGACGGCTGGAATGCCAGAAACCGGTCCTAGGATGCTTGTTTCCGGTCCAGGGAAGACATGGCTTGGCAGTTTGGGCTGGACTGTTCCCATGAGGCACAGGGTCAGACTGATTTGCATATGGCCATGTCTGAACTGGGGTGGTGGAGTGAGCTAAAGAATGATGATGGATTAAACCCAGATCAGTTGACTGGGGGTGAGTGTTTGATTGGCTCAAACGTTCCGTCCATCATCCCCTTTGTATCGCTTTGTTCGCCCTAAGTTGGCGGGGTATGCCCAGACGTGGGTCCCTTGCTCACTTTGCCACTGGATTCAAGCAAGCCTGGCTGATGACGGCTGGAATGCCAGAAACCGGTCCTAGGATGCTTGTTTCCGGTCCAGGGAAGACATGGCTTGGCAGTTCGGGCTGGACTGTTCCCATGAGGCACAGGGTCAGACTGATTTGCATATGGCCATGTCTGAACTGGGGTGGTGGAGTGAGCTAAAGAATGATGATGGATTAAACCCAGATCAGTTGACTGGGGGTGAGTGTTTGATTGGCTCAAACGCTCCGTCCATCATCCCCTTTTGTATCGCTTTGTTCGCCCTAAGTTGGCGGGGGTATGCCCAGACGTGGGTCCCTTGCTCACTTTGCCACTGGATTCAAGCAAGCCTGGCTGATGACGGCTGGAATGCCAGAAACCGGTCCTAGGATGCTTGTTTCCGGTCCAGGGAAGACATGGCTTGGCAGTTCGGGCTGGACTGTTCCCATGAGGCACAGGGTCAGACTGATTTGCATATGGCCATGTCTGAACTGGGGTGGTGGAGTGAGCTAAAGAATGATGATGGATTAAACCCAGATCAGTTGACTGGGGGTGAGTGTTTGATTGCCTCAAACGTTCCGTCCATCACCCCCTTTTGTATCGTATTATCATTGAAGGCGGCGGCGCTGAGCGTCCACTTGCCTGCTTATGTCCCGGACTGCCTCCTCCTCCACTGGACTCTCCCGCCCGACTGGCTTTTTTTTATGACTGCGGGCGCTTCCTGCTTGTCGGTGCCTCCCGCGAGTGGTCCGGGGCCTCGGGACTTTGTTGCTTAGTAACAAGTCCATTGCAGGAAGCACCAGTCTTGTGATATTAGTTTTGTGAGCTGACATGGCGCAGGCTGCTTCTTGCTCTGCTGTACATACGATGGATGCCCTGCACCTCCTAATCAATGAGGCTGTGGAGGCTGCTTTCAGGGTACGGGAGGCGGACGGTCCTCCTGCAAAGGTGCCTCGCTCTGTTTCCTTGCCTGATGCGGTGGACCCTGAAGAGGAGGATGGTGTGAGGGGTCGCTTTGTTCAGGGAGCTGAGCTCTCTGACTTTTTCAGCTATGTCAGGAGTTATTTGGGGTTTCCTCCTCCTGTGGTTGATGGCCTAGAGGATGATTTTTTTCACACAATATCATCAACCTGATCCTGACTCTTTGCCTTTGCAAAGTGGTGTTCGCTAAGTGCTGACCCATGAATGCTGGAATGTTGACAAGTTGAGTTTTCCTCACTTTTTGGGTAAATGTGGGGGCATATTAGCAAGACCGGCGATAACATTATCGCCGTTTTAGCGGCAGGAAACTGCCGCTAAAACGGCGATAATGGGCTTGCTAATATGCGTTATAGAATTCCAATAGAAGCCCAGGTTAGATGTGCAGGACATCTAACCTGGGCTTCTATTGAATTCCATAACGCATATTAGCAAGCCTCATTATCGCCGCTTTAGCGGCAGTTTCCTGCCGCTAAACGGCGATAATTTTAACGAGGTTCTTGCTAATATGCCCCGTAATCCTTTGGAGGGTTTTTTCTGTGGAGTTCCCTCAATCAGTCAAGGCTGATAATTTGCTGCACGTCATCATATGTGGATGCGGACTTGGAGGGCAGAGACCTCTCAGAAGTCTGTCCGGCTCAAATTGGCATTTGAGGGTTCCAAAGTATTCGGGCCCCAGCTGGAGGACTTGGTGAAACAGTCGGCTGAGAATCGAAAGCTTGTGGTTCCCGATCAACCTCCTTCTCAGGGTCAGGGGTTTTGTTATTGTTGTGCTTTTGCCTTTCCTTCAGCCAGGGGTGCTCAGCAACCCTTTCGTGGTGGGTGTCGTGGCCGGGGACCTTCCGGGTAACAAGTCCCGGTCCCAGTCCGGTGGTTCTGCCTCCACTCCTTCTCCAAAGCAGTGACTCTCTGCCTTTTCCGGTTGGGGGTTGCCTTTGCTTCTTTTGTCATCGCTGGCTGAGTCTTTCCGATGCCTGGGCAGTTCGGACGGTGACCTCCGGTTACCGGAACGAGTTTTCATCTCGGCCCGCTCCAGTGTTCAGGGAGACTCCTCTGCCATGTCATCCTGTGAGGTGGGTGGCCTTGCTGGAGGGCATTCGGCTTCTCTTGGAGAAGGCTGTGATAGTGGAGGTGCCACCCCTGGAAAGGGGGCTGGATTGTTTTTCCATCCTCTCTCTGGTCTCCAAGAGGGATACCACGGATTAGCGCCCTGTACTGGATCTGAAGGGGGTGAGTCTCTCCATTTCTCGTTGCCCTTTCAAGATGGTGACTTTGCAGACTATCCTTCAGCTGGTGCACCACGGTTGCTTCCTTACCTCCAGGGACCTGATGGACGCCTACCTGCATGTTACCATTCATCCGCAAATCAGAGGCTTCTGCTCTTTGTGGTGGGCGCCCAGCACTTCCAGTTCAAGGTGCTTCCTTTTGGCCTTTTATCGGCGCCAAGGGTTTTCACAAAGCTCTTGACCCCCCTAGTGGATATTCTCCATTCCTGTGGCATTCAGGTTTTTCCTTACCTTGATGATTGGTTGATTGTTTCTCCTTATTTCTCTCAGGCAAAGGAGGATGTGTCTCAAGTCTTTTGGGTTCCTCATCAACCACAGAAACTCCTCCCTTCAGCCCTCCCAGACTCTAAAGTTCCTCTGGGCTCTCTTCCGGATGGATCTGGGGAAGGTGTTCTGTCCCAGGAAAGACAATTCACTCTGGTCAGACATCTTTCTTGGGTGCTGTCTGAGTCTCAGGTGTCGGCCTGGGTCTGGTTTCGAAATCAAGAGGAGATGGCCTCCACCCTGTATCTCCTCCCTAGGGCTTGTCTTCATTTCTATCCCCTCCTGCATTACTTTCTGATCCACTGTGATCCTGTCTCTCAGGCCTGTGATGCCCTTATTCCTGTGTCTCCAGAGATTCAGGCTTCCCTTCAGTGGTAGTTGTCCCCTCAGAATCTCTCCAGGGGTTTCGATCTTCTTCCTCCTCCTGCCATGGTAATTTTGTCAGCCGATGCCAGTGCCATGTGGTGGGGTGCAGTTCTGGGGGTTTCCAAAGACCAGGGCAGATAGTCCCACGTCAAGGCTCTCCAGTCATCAATTTGGCAGGAGTTGAAGGCTGTTTGGTTGGCCCTTCTTTAGTTTGCTCCCCTCCTTCTGGGCTGTGCTGTTTGTGTTCAGACCGTGAACCAGGTTGTTTGTGCTTATGTCAACCGGTGGGGGGGGGGGGATGCGCTGATCTCTGTTTCTCCTTTCCAAGAGGATCGGTCTGTGGACCGAAAGGAATCTCCATTCTCTATCGGCAGTCTATCTTCCGGGGAGGGAGAATGGGCCTGTGGACTCTTGGAGCTGAGTGTTTCAGTCCTCTGTGACCATGTGTCTGTACCCCCTTCTGTTCCAGCAGATTCTCCCCCAGCTCGGCCTTCCTTGGCAGGATCTCTTTGCCTCGGAGGCCACAGCCCTTCTTCTGCGTTTTTGCAGTCTGGTTCCATCACAGCGGGCCTGGGCGATCAATGCTTTCTCCATTCCGTGGTCCCAGCGGCTCTTGTTTGCCTTCCCGCACTTTTCCTTGATTCCCAGGGTCCTCAGGAAAATTTGTGTGGATGGGATGGAGGTTCTTCTGGTTGTGCCGGAGTAGTCCCGGCAGCCTTGGTTTCCCCTTCTTCTGGATTTGTCAGTGTGCCCCCATTGGCGGTTTTCCCTTTAACCCCCTCTGCTGCATGCTTCTCTTCTCAGAGCGTCCTCTATGCTTCGCCTCCGGCTGGGGGTTTGGCACTTGAGAAGTTAGGTTTGTTGGATCAAGGAAGTTCTCTTGAAGTGACTCAGAGCATCCAATTGAATCACAGGCCATCGACCCTGAAGTCTTATGGTCGTCATTGGAAGAACTTTGACTCCTGATGGCATGGGGATGGGTCTGTCTTTTTACCTCATGTGATCCTGTCCAGGCGCTGGACTTTTTGCGTAATTGGTTTGTAATGGGTCTTGCTGTCTGCACTCTCCCAGCTCAGTGGGCTGCCAATCTCCCCTTCAGGGATTCTGCTTTGGCTTCTGTCTCTCCCTTGGTGGCTCACCTTTTGAGGAGTTTTTTGCTTCAGCGTCCTGTTTCACACTCTCCTGTTCTGGCCTGGGAACTTCCCTTGGTCCTGCAGGTGTTGACTGGTCTCCTTTTTAACCCTTGCTTTCTGTTGATCTTAAGTTTCTTTTGGCCTAGATTATTTCTTTTGGTGGCCATTACCTCTAGGCGGCGGGTTGGTGAGCTTGGGGCTTTGATGCTTCTCCCCCATTGCTGCGTTTTTGCTCTGACAAGGTGATTTTGCGACCTAGTCAGTGTTTCCTGCCCAAGGCTTTGTCTTCCTTCCACTGTCAGGAGGATATTGTCCTTCCTATTTTTTTTTCCTGACCCATCTTCTCCCGAGGAGGAGATTCTGCATTCTTTGGATGTGTTGCTGGCTCTCCACATCTATCTGGATTACGGGTGGGCAAAGATCGCGTAACAGTGCTACACGGATTTCCACGAAGTTGCAAAAAAAACACTGCCGCGCTACGCGGAGTTCCCTCTCCTGCCCGTTCGCGTGACATTTCTGCCGTATGGCAACTCAAATTGCGTTTTCGGGTGGAAATATCACGTCAACTGCACCATGCAGTGGCGAATGGGCGCAGCCATCTTGTTTCTCACTCTGTTTATGGTGCTGGGGCCTACTTTTTGATCCTTCTTGAATCTTTGTAACCCTTGTGTTATAAAACATTTTTCCCCATCTTTTTTATTTATTATCTTACCCCTTGTATTTCTGAGCGTGAATTTTACTATTTTCTACTTTTTTGTGTTTTGGGTGAGTTTTGTACTTTATTTTTTCTCTTTACTTCCTTCCTATTTTTTTTTTACTTCCTTCCCTCTTATTCCTGTTTCTATACTTTCTACATTTTCTCTCTTCCGCCCCCCAGCACTATGGCAGATAAGAGTGCCCCACAAAAGCCCGCAACAAGGATCTGTCTTCCTTGAGGAAGGCAGCACCAGCAAGGGGTGCAGCCCCGGCCCTTGTTTTCCGAGGTGGAGGTGGCAGTGCTGTTTTTTTTACGTCCAGCGCCACCTCCCCTCCACCTGGGAACAGACCTCGGAAGTGACAGCAGTGCTGGGCGAGGGTGCGCGAGGCAGTGTATCGCTGCTCTGGGGTCTGACGCACCCATAATCAGCTGACGCACCGGTGGTCTGACATCCTGGACCGAGAACAGGACCTGCTGGACCTGCTAGGGGTTGAGGTCGCGGGACTCGGTGAGTAGCTAATTATTAATATTATTATTATTACTTGTGTGTTCTATGCTATTGCTAATATTTTTTTCCCAAATAGAAAGCATGCTGATTATGTAAGAACTTAAGTAATACAGAGACTTGTTTGTCCTGCCACTAAGATAGCGGTAGTAAGTATTAGTAATTTAGCAGCGTCAGTTCTTAGAGACTTTTTTGTAGCTCGTACAGTGACAAGCAACCAACCAATTGCAACCAACATCTATGCATTGAAAGAAAAAATGCAGGCTTAGTGAATTGGCCCGTCAAAGGGGGTTGAGATTGCGAATGAGATGAGAAGAAGTAAACATTATTTGTTGCACTTTATTAGTAATTCCTAAATCTTTGGAATAGGGCTAGGTAGGTTTAGGAAATTTGGAATAGGATAGAACAGTCCGCGATACTAGTCTACTGCTATTAGTCGATCTGATTTAGAAAAGTTCAATGTTATTGTGATTGCCTTTTCCTGTCAAAAAATCTTTTTGGAGAGATTATTTATTTACCACCAATCTTTTTTTGTCTTTCTGTCTTACATCAGCATCCAGGGGCAAGAAGAGGTCTCAAGCAGGTGAGGGAGCTGGAGATGCCTCCCAGTCTGAACGTTCCTCGGTGATGGCTCTGCTGGCCCCAGTAAGTCCTCCTGTTGTTAACATTTCCCCATCTTTTACCGCTCCTTATTTCGAATTATTTCTACCCGTTTACTAATTTGTTTCCAAATCCTCTTCGATCTATCAGTTTTTAAATTCTTGTTACCTTCATTATGCTATTTACTTACTTTCTATATCCCTAGTGTCTGTACTATACTTCAAACTGTCTCTCTGTATACTAGTCTGCCTGTAGCTTCCTTTCTTCTGCTCTGTCAGTCAGCTTTCCTCTCCCCTTATATTATATTGTCTAGTGGTGGTATTGTGTAAGACTCTGGAACCCATTGGTCACGTACTACTGCTGCTACTTTTCCATGCACATTGCATGACCAAGTAAGGTATTATTCTATGCATGTTTGTTGAGATGAGGACAAAGGTTTCTTTTTCTTTCTCATGCTCAATCAGTAAAACGAGAAAGTGTCCATGGTCACGTTGGACACCCCAAAGTTGTGTCTTCCTCTGAGCTAGCCCTAGAATTATTAGCAGCAGTTGGTGAACTGATGACCGTGCACAATGGCTGGAACTGGAAGGAAGTATGAGGAGGACGGCCCCATTGCTTTTGCCAACCAAGACCAAATGTCCAATCCAGTTGCCCACTCTTTTATTTCTTTTCAAAAACTCAGATTCATCAATAGCTCTAGCCATTCATTTACAGTTTGTTATGAGGCTTTTTAAAAATTGCCAGCAACAAAATGCCCAACCTGATATTTTTGATAGACAATACTGTCTGTATCCAAATTGTAGCGATGTGTGTGTGGTGTAGTTTGCTATAAAAGTAAATAAATAGGGGGAGGCGTATCTGGCCTCTAAAAAATGTGTAATGTTTTTTCTAGCCGCACCGACCACCAGCAATCCCGGTGGCGCCAGCCAGTCAGCAGATGCAGCAGAGGTAGGAAGTGAGCCAGCCGCAATGGTGGGCAGTGGTAAGTCATATTGCTTTCTTATTGACACTTCATTATATACTCACTGTAAGGGTGTACTGTTGAGACTTGTGGGAACAGTTGAACACACTCCTCTTTACTTAGCATGTACAGCAGGAGTTGAGTAACTAATGGCCTCTTCTATTTTCAATTCAGCAGAGAAAGTTTCATGAAGGCCTTTAACTATGATGGGTTAATGGAAAAGGAAAAGAAGGATGGAAGGAGAAAGTATGGGTGAAATGTAATATGACTGGAAGAGAAGGATGCATGTACAATAGGTGGCTGATAGGATGCACGGGTGAGTGAAGGATGGATGAAAGGTGAAAGGATGCATGCCTGGGTGGGTGAAAGTGTATGGGTGAAAGGATGCCTGCCTGGGTGGGTGAAAGTAATCCTACAGTGGGTTTGATGGGCCAAAGGACGCATGGGTGGGTAAATGACACATGTATGTTGGTGAAAGGTTCATTGAGACTGAGAGCCATGTTTGGATGGGTGGTTATATGGATGGATGGATGGTTTTCAATGGTGACGACTGGATTGAGAAAATGTCAAACTTAAACAGTGAGTAGTAATGCCAAGGGTGAAGAATAAATATACTAGAAGAACAATGCCATGATGAATGGAAAAATCCCTGGGAAGAAAAATAAACAAGGGACTAGGGTGCTCCTCTGTAGTGGCGTTCTTCTCACCTTTACTTGCTTGGAATGGTTTTTATCAAGGTTTTTGATTCACAGGGTGGAGGTGGTATTTCAGACTACTCCCTTGACTCACAGTAGTTTTCAAGCGCAACATATATTATGTATCCTTCCTAGTACCCACCCATCATTATCAATCACCTCCCTCCCTACCCATGGCATTTCACCAGTAACATCCATGGGTGGCCTATCAGCTGGCACATTGGTGGCACTGCATTGTTGGCTGTGCAATGTGCGTCTGCCTCAGTCAATGTGTAGGCCCATTTCCAAATTTCATGGCAATGCGAAAAATTGTGGTGTTTGCCTTCACTACCAGTGCCCACTCAGTTACTTCCTAGTACATAACTCCTTTCCTAAGTTCCTTCTCTCCCAGCCTTCCATAAAATTTGAAAAAAACATTCTTTGCATGTGCCACTTTCCTCTGGCCAAGTGATATATTTAATTATTGATTCCATAACGGATTTCATCAGTTCAATTTTTCCCTTTTAACAATTACCGAACAAAGTGACTCACTACTAACAAAAGCTTAGGCACTTGATGATGATGATCAGTTAAACGTCTAACTATCCGGCCTAATCCCTCTAACTTACCTGCAGTAGACTAAGTTAATTTTTCTTTTCACTGCCAAGCAAATCTATTTTCTTAGAAAAAAGTAATGTCAAATGTTGTGATGGAGGGTGAGGCCAGGGAGTAAAGTGGGACTAAGAGTAAGTGCCTTTGTATTTTGTGGATGGGACAGTCTGTGATGAAGGTGCCAAATACAATATCCTGTTCCTTAATCCTTTCCCTGTACTGTAGTGCATTAATTTTCCCATGTGCAGACAGGGGGCTGTCTGTCTGCATAATTGTTTTTATAGAGTACCTCACGTGAAGTCTACTAATCATAGTAAGTAACTATTCATCTGTCTTGTAGTCAGGGTGAAATTGAGGCATTTAACAGAGCATGGCCATGATAGGAATAAGATAATTGTCTAGTACAGCTGCCCCACCAGCAGACAGTAGCAAAATAACGTGACACGAGTATATCTGTCTAGGACGCCAGCTGAGTTAGCATGCCTACATTAATTTAGCTCAACAAGTGAGAGAAGAATGCTTCTATACTCCATGGATGGGAAGGGGGATTTGTGGGTGTTTGTCTTTTGACAAAGACAAACACTACACAAGGACAACATTCATCTTGGCAACGAGCGGCCGACCATCATAAATCTGTTATGGGAGGAAAAGGAAATGAAGGAATGATGAGTAGTACAGGTAAACTAAACCAAATTGTCCGCCTGCCCCCAGAGAGACCCAAGTTACATTATATATCTAAGTGTTCTGTGGTACAGAGCTTTGAAAGATAGCAAATATATCGCAAATTAAATTATCTGTAGGAGCCAAGTAAACAACACACACATTTCTAATGATTACTAAAAGACAAAATGATACTGTATTGCTAAATTGGGAGTTACATCTGCATTCCTCTTGGACTATCCATCAATCTTGGGTACCTGGCGGATGCGGTTCGGTAAGGTAAGCGTGAGTATGTTATGTTGTTTTTCCAGTATGGCGCAAAGTAAGAGGGTCTATAGATTGAAAAACAAAAATTATATTGAATAATCAAGGAGAAAGAAGTTAAACTGCATATGGAGTGCACCGAGAAGACTCAGAGGCAGCACAAGACAAGAGAGAAGAGAAGAAGATTAGTTCTTTTTGCACTCATTCATTTTATGCCTGTTATGTGAACAATTAGGTGAGCGCAATTTTACAATAACCAAAAAAATCCCACAAAAAGTGGCTGAATGCAACTATCGGTATCGGGCTGGTCAAACTCACTGCTGTCATGATCATCAATTCATCAGCATGAATCATAACAATAATATGTAGCCTAACAGTAACAGCAACATCAGCACGTGATTATTATCATTGTTGTCTATATGTCGGTTTACAGTTACCTGAAACAACAGGCCCCCCACCCAACCACCACTTAGCTTCGTATTTGAGACAGACAGCACTGAGCACACACACACCCAGCAACATAGCATTTTCTCAATCAAGTAAAATCAACGCACCACTGTCACCACTGACCACCACTACACAGAGTTGTGTAGGTCTGTTGTTTAACTTTAGGCCACTTCAAAGTCATCACCGAATCGGTTGGTTTCTGTGTAGTAGGAAAACTTCCTTCTTCTTGTGGCAGTTCTTGAAGTAGTCATGCCCACACCCTGAGTCCTTCCATCATCTCTGATCCTCTTGAGTCTGACTCCGAGTAAGGTGTCCAACTCCGTACCAACTGTGTCCTGAATCCTGACTCAAATGCAATAGATCGACCTATAGTACAATTTTGTTGTTGCACAACAAAAGAAACATTGAGGCATTTTTTGTGTAGACTAGATTTGTGTTTGCGTTTTCTAAGGGACTGGGCGGGTCTGACTCTTAGAGGAGTATAAAGCAGAAAACAATAAAACAAAACAGTGTGGAGTGGACTCGGTGTAGGAATCTCATTATCTCTCAAATGGGAAGGAAACAAAATCACCTTCAGGGGAAAATTGATCAGTCATCGGTATGCCACCAACTTTGTACATCATCACAAACACATTTTTAAGCGTAATAGTTACAGATAAACAAACACTCAGTGTCATACTGCTTACCACCACAAGTATCATCTTTCAACACACATCACAAGTTCACAACAAACATCAATCCCTCAGTGTGCAATGCATGCCATGTACCTGTTCTTCCGGCATGCTTGCCATGATCAATTTGTGGTACATTGCAGAATACAGATCCATTTGCTCACGAAGCAGAGATTGGCCAGTGTAAATCAAATAATGTCAAATGTGGGGCAGTCCGGCTAGGTTAATAAACTAGGAAAGGATAGATAGTCACAACCCAGGGTTGGAGGCAGGCACACATTTGTTTGTGTTCTCCATCCAATGCCATGGAGGGAAATGGGTATGGGGGAGTCGGGACTTCTTCACTGCACACAGTTGCAACTCAAATCCGGCAATAAAATGTGTCTAAGATTAAGACAGTGGGGATGAATTAATCAACCAGATACAAACAAATAAAATAAATAATAATGTTCCCCTAGCTATATCTTTTTTTTTTGTCATCAAAGAAAGAAAGCAGATCAGTGATAGAGACTGAGAGAGAAAGTTCTATGGTTGTTGTCCCAGGCCTAGTAGTCAGGGAAGTAGAGCTCATTCTCAAACTCTGGTGGTTCGCCCAGAAGTAGGTCATCTAACACACTACTTCCATGACCTGTGTCTCCGTCCTCTTCCTCCTGTCGTACTTCAGGTATGGAGTAATCCAGTGGTATGAAGTGCTAATTCATTTTGATCATGGTTAATCTCTCCACATTTTGGGGCGAGAGACTAGTCCTTCTCACTGTGACAACAGTACTAGCAGCACTGAAAACACGCTCAGCAGAGACACTGTATACTGGGCAAGCTAGATAGTTTATTGCTGCCTGCTGAACACTGGCCATTGGCGCCTCTTCCCATACCAATATACCAACGGGTTTTGATCAAGGTAGACCTCTGTTGCGTCATCCAGATAGGCCTGGACCATTCGCTCAATGGTCATTGCTGATGCTCTACTTGCTCAACCTCTTTTGTCCTGCACTGGACTCAAGCCCTGCCAGTAAAAAACACTCAGTTGCAGATTTTGGGAGTGATGTTCCTGTTCTTGTTGTTGGTTTTGGCTGCTGTGAGCCAACAGCACTGCCCTCAGGCTCTGAACTCACTCGAAGACTGCCTGCAGGACTAGTGCCCTGGAGGAGTGGGCCTCTAATTCTCTGCTGTTCTTTCTTTAGGTCACTGCCTTGCTCAGCTATCCATGTTTTGTATTTTACAACATCCCCGTCTGAAAAAGTTATGAAAGTGGACAGTAATGGTCTGTACTGTGGATCAAGAATTGTGGCACAAATGTAATGTTTGGATGACACAATGTCTCTTTACACCATTGCATTAGCAGACAAGCAAAGGAGTAAGCTCTCCACCAAGTCATATGCATCTTTTTTTCCCTCCACACCTGTGCACATTGCAGACACCTTTTTAGCTATTCCTGTCGCATGTGCAACAACAGGATAGCTTGGTCCATGGTACTGTCCTCCTTGCTGACTTCGCAATGTGAACACCTCAAAAGGAAGCTGCATCTCTGTCAGGCATTTGACTAGGCCATATTGGTCCATCTCAATGATCATGCCTTTCACAGTTACATCCCCTCTTTGCATGACATATTAATTGATAGGTTTGTACTGCTCAAACAGGCGTTCAAGCACGTAATAGGTTGAGCTTCAATGTGTTGCCACCTCCTGTATGATTGCTTTAACTGGCATTCTATTATCACGCTGAATGGCCCTCCGCTGTTTCTGGGCTTCAAATGAATGGCTGAAATGAGTGCAGATTCTTCAGGAGGTGGACAGTAAGTTGCTTACTTGGTCTTCTTTTTTTAGAAAGTCCTGTACAATGATGTTGACGCAGTACACCAAACACAGGACCCTGAAATAGCCACCATCAGCCATGGCCTTAACTATATTACTGCCATTGTATATGGCAACAAATCCAATCTTAGGCCCTCTTGGTCGCAGCCATTCAAAGACCTTGTTGTTAAAGTCTTCCAAAATCTTTGCAGCTGTATGGGACTACTCAATGGCGAACATGGCTACTGTTGCATGCTTCTGAGCAGCATTAAAAATCTCAGCAGTGTCAACACCTGCAGATATCTTTTCTTTAGTCCTCAAAAAAGAGGTCCAGTGTGCAGTGATGCACATGTAATCAGTCGCTTGGCAACTGGTCCACATGTCAGTTGTCAGGTGGATACTGTGCACACAGTAATAAGGGGTAGGAGGAACACTCCACTCTGACCTCCTATAACAAGACTTATCACACACAGAGAAGTGGGGCGAGAAAACGTTTGTCGCTAATCAAAGCGGGTGAGTCAACAAGACACACATGTTATAAAAACTGCCCTCACCCACAAACATTTGTGGCATGCTTCATCATAGGGCTGCTATAAAACCTCCGCGCAAGCCAACGACAGAGGTGGAGCAATAGGGTGGGGGAGACAAGACAAACAAAGAAAAATGTGGGATCAGTGAAAAGGTAACGAAATAACAATGTTAAAACTAACACAGGGATATCCTAGCTTCCTTTATTAGTGGACTCCTGGTTAGGTTAAGAGGTTCTAATCAACCCTTGGATGGTGGTATGCTGTTCTATAATGAGCACATTACCCCTCCACTCTGCTAAATGTCGACATGTTTCTGCCGGCTACTGCTTCTTCCCCGCCTTTCATCAGGACTAAAAACCAAGATCCCTTGGAAAAACTCCCTCTCTCCAACCTTGAGGAGTAGAACGTTGTCACAGCCTGTATAAATGCCCAGGTCGTGAAGGTATCGTAACTCACTCAGTGGAAAATAGGTACCTACGCGGCGCTGGGAGGGACGTAAAGTCGGAGACGAGCTCACCTTGGCGAATGTGTGACTACAGGGAGCCGTCCTCGCTCCCCCGCCTGGTCGAACACGAGTATAAAGTAAACTTGGATATTTTCCACTGAGTGAGTTACAATACCTTCACGACCTGGGCATTTATACAGGCTGTGACAACGTTCTACTCCTCAAGGTAGGAGAGAGGGAGTTTTTCCAAGGGATCTTGGTTTTTAGTCCTGATGAAAGCCGGGGAAGAAGCAGTAGCCGGCAGAAACATGTCGACATTTAGCAGAGTGGAGGGGTAATGGGCTCATTATAGACCAGCATACCACCATCCACGGGTTGATTAGAACCCTCTTAACCTAACCAGGGAGTCCACTAATAAAGGGGGAGCTAGGATATCCCTGTCTTAGTTTTAACATTGTTATTTCTGCACCTTTCCACTGATCCCGCATTTTTCTTTATGTTTGTCTTGTCTCCCTCATCCTATTGCTCCACCTCTGTCGTTGGCTTGTGCGGAGATGTTGTAGCAGCCCTATGATGAAACATGCCACAAATGTTTGTGGGTGAGGGCAGTTTTTATAACATGTGTGTCTTGTCGACTCACCCTCTTTAATTAGCGACAAACGTTTTCTCGCCCCACTTTTCTGTGTGTGATAAGGTGGATACTGTGACCAGCACTCTGTTGCAAAGCTTTTCCAAGCAATTCCAGCACATCGTGATGTATCACTGGAACAGCAACTCTGGCAAAATAGGCCCAGCTGGGAACATTGCATTTCGAGCAGATTGCTGCCACAAATTCAAGAAAACCCACCCCTTCCACAAAAGAGAAAAGGGAGGAGGTTCACCGCTAACATTTTAGCCAGCTTCGCATTGTACAAACGTGCTGTTTGGTGGTTGTGTTCATACTGTCCTTCTGGCCTAAACATGGCAGGAATAATAGCCTGGGTTTGTTTCTTTTCTGATACCACTGATGCAGGGGACTTCTTGAGAGCAAGCGGTGGTAGGCTCAATGTGCTTTTCAGCAGGGCAGTCACTGTCCTCTCTTGCCTTGGTGTCTCGACCCGAGTCTTGTGCCATTGCGATGTTGCTCATGTGGACAATAATACTGCACTGCTGGGGAGAGGGCTGCTTTGTGTAATGAAAAAGTCTTCCTCTTCTTCACCTTCCACTGTGATCAGATCGGATTCAGATTCCGTGCTCAGCCGGCTTTCACCCCCTTCACCAATGATCATTGTCTCCATGGCATCTGTGGGTCTTCAGATGTGGCTCTTGGCTGGGCTCCCTTTCATGCTGCAGGTATTCGTCCTGCTTAACACCAGCAAAAGGCAGGTGTTAAATCCCTGGTGCTACAGCGGCTTATCGCCTGTTTTTGGTTCGCATCGCAGATCTGGCAGTTCGTTGTGAAAGTGGTGTTGTGGTTTTTTTGTGTGTTTTTGCACGGGAACGCCTACTCTGCATCTCATTAGGGTTAGTTGGTGGTGTCCACCGTGGGGATACATTTTGGGGCAGTTATCTCGGGAATACTGGCCATGTCTGCAGTTTGCACCCGCTTGTGAATGGGGTGTTAAATCTATCTCCACTTTTGATGAGTTGAGGTGGAGATAAATCGGAGATAAGTCCTTGTGAATATCCCCCTAAGGCTTTCTGTAACCTTCCTTCTCCCTAGCCTCTTCTCATGGTGTGTCTCACTCCCAGACTGAGGCGGGATCCAATTGGTTTCTAGATCATCAGAAGGGGGCTTGAAGAAGAAGATGATGCACCACTAACTCTCCTTTTTCTAGCTGGAGATCTGAAAGACAATGGATCTTCTGGAAGAGCAGATTCCTCTACTTCCTCAGCATGAAGCTTAATCTCTTGAACTGCTCCTACTTCGGGAGGAACTACTATTGGTGCTTGCGGCGGTTGTTGTCCACTTCTCTGAGTTTCCTGCAACGATTGGGTGCTACTTTGTGATAAAGATAAGTCAAATTCAACATCACTGCTTGTCGACGTTGCCGTGATTAGACAGGCTGCTTCTGTGACAGACATGGGCTTGGGCCTAGATTGGGGTGGGTCCACTGATGTGGGGGTGCTGCTCCCAGCTTGCTTCCCAGAGGCTGGGTCCATAGGCATAGTTTTTTTCTCCCAAAAAGATCTGGGTAGACATACCAGTGGGGGTATCTAGCTCCTTCTTCTTCTAACTGGCCACTTTCTTGGTAGCACCTTTCTTTGGGGCCACCTTGAAGCTGTCAGTTAGCAGTGGCACTTAGCTTCACAAGTTGAAGAGATCTCTGTGATGTGTGGGTCACACGTCACATCGTACACAGGCCTTCTTTCTGGCAGTACTGTGGGTGATGTTGTCTCTTGTGTACCTAAAAGAAAAGAAGCAATAAGGACATCAGTGAAATGTGGCATTGTTGCAGTTCAATTAGTAGTACAAACAAACACAATATCATTTAGTGTGGTCACTGTTTACTCTTATTATAAATAATCAACAATACAGTGTATCTATTCGTAAACGGAATACCTCACCAACATAAACTTTCATGGTGACTGACTGTACACTCTGGAAGGATGAGAAAGAGCAAAAACAACAACATAGAGATGTAACTGTTTGCTTTATGTGCGTCACGTGGCGTCACTCACGTGGGATGTGGAACTCAGGGAGGTGCAGCTGACAAATGAGAACGGATGGAATAATCCTTAGCCAATGAATGCTGTTGTGCACCTATAGCAGACATGGGGTTGATTGATGCCAGATATAGTGAAAATTGTATTTTTTTTTTTTAATTAAAAACAAAAAATCTAAAAATATATATAATTTACCAATTAAAAATAAATTGAAAAACATTTAAATATTTTTTTTGTAAATAAGTGAAGTTATCCTCAAAGATATAATAATATGTTATTAAACTGCTATCTAATTGCTCAACCATCCATGAAAGCCTATGGCAAAGGGCCAGACTGGCTGGATGCAGAAAATGGCTGCCAGCCAGTGCCACATGCCCATCAACAACAACAACACTGAGCAGGAAGGCATTGGGAACAAAGAGAAGACATGCAGGTCTATGGGGAAAGTACACTGGCTGCCTAGACAAAATGGCAACCAACCACATGGTCACAAGAGAACACATGCAGGCCTATGGGGAAAGCACATTGGCTAGCTAGTGGTAACACAAAATGGCCACGAGCCACATGGTCACAACAACAAGAGACATGCAGGCCCATGGACACTGACTGTATACAAAATGGCCCCTAGCCATATGGCATGTGGACAAAGGCTAATTAATGGTGCCCTATGGCAAACAGAACACACACACACACAGTGGCCAGACAAAGGAGGCATAATAAAACAGAGAACACAGCATTAATTAGCAATGCCAAAAATGAAAATTAAAAGGGGAAAAAATGTTTATAACAACACACATCTTCCAAAAAGGCATTACCCCACCGATACACTGTTTACAGGATAAAAAAATCTTGAACTACCCTAAAAAAAGCACATTTTGTATTTCAGTCCAATACCATCCATGCCCTAAAAAAGCTGTTTCATTCAACAGATAACACAGAAACAGTTGTTTCATGCACCAATGACTAGTACTGGGCCTACTGGCTGGAAGGCCCATTGGCAGACTAGGCCACGTAGTGAATTAAACTAAAAGAATATTGCACATGTATTAGAAAACATTGAGAAAATGTACTAAACTGTGCAAGATTTTTCCTGTACAAAATAAGAAAAATATACATGGATAACAACAACCAGCAAGGAGGCATGGCCACAAACAAAGAACAAATGCAAGGTTATGGCAAACACACACTAACTGCCTACGCAAAATGGCCGTCAGCCACATGGTCACAACAACAAGCACGAAGGCATGGGAAACAAGAAGCAGGAGGCCTAGAAAACAAATAACACATGCAGGCCTATGGCAAAAGCACACTAGCTGGCTACACAGAATGGCCACGAGCCACATGGTCACAACAACAAGCATGAAGGCATGGGAAACAAACTAAGAAGAACACATGCAGGCCTATGGGGAAAGCAGCACACTGGCTGGCTACACAAAATGGCCACCAGCCACATGGTCACAACAGCAACAACCAGCAAAAAGGCATGGCCACAACAAAGAAGACATGCAGGCCTATGGCAAAAGCACACTGGCTGGATACACAAAATGAATGCCAGCCACATGGACACAACAAGAGGCAGGAAGCCTGGAAAACAAAGAACACATGCAGGCCTATGGACACTGACTATACAAAATGGTCCCTAGCCACATGGCATGTGGAACAAAGGCAAATGGCGGCCTATGGCAAACACACATGCACACACACACATACACACACACTGGCCAGACAAAGGAGGCATGGTAAAACAGAGAACACAGCATAAATTCAGCAATGCCGAAAATGAAAATTAATAGGGCTAAAAATATGTTTACAACAACACACATCCTTCAAAGGCATTACCCGACTTATACACTGTTTGCAGGGAAAAAAACTTGTAATACCACAAAAAACAAATTTTGTATTTCAATCCAAATCCATCCACGGCCTAAATTATGTTTCAAATTCAGCAGACACCACAGAAACAGTTGTTTCATGCACCCATGACTAGCACTGGGTCTACTGGCTGGAAGGCCAATTGGCAGACTAGGCCACATAGTGAATTAACTCAATATTGCAAATGTATTAAAAAAAACATGGAGAAAATGTAGTAAACTGTGTAACATTTTTCCTTTACAAAAGAAGAAAAATAAAATGCAAAGAAATAACTAGGTCCCTACTGAAACAGCAGGCCACCCACAACAATACATTTGAAAAATCGATTAAAAGTACAACTAAATCCAGGTGCATGACCCCAATCAAACAAACAATGCCAGTTTTTCAACTTACTTGTGAAATCTCAAATACAAAGTCTTTAAATCCAATGGGATATGCAGCAGACACAAAGAGGGATCCTTCCAGCTCCAAATCCAAATGAAAAGTCACCAGGAGATGGACAAAGCACTGGGAGGAGCCTGCTGGACAGGAACAGGAAGCTGGAGACTCTGGGGAACTTCCTTACAGTTGAAAAAAAAGTTTTAAAAAATGACTCATACAAAAAAAACAACACCTAATGTCCATTTGAGGAGGTTTTTAACTCCAAATCGTCATTTTGGGAAGATTTTGATGCTTCTTGAGGAGAGAATCTTCTCCAGATTACAGCCACAGTAGAGCCTGCGCGTTCGGGATCGCGTACAGCAGAAAACACTGTCCTCTTCCTTCTTCAGTCCAGGGCAGGTCCACTCGGGCTGTTTCCTATTCCTGGGCTAAGTTTAAGGGTGCCTCTTTATGTAACATTTGAAATGCTGCTACATGGGCCTCCCCCCATACCTTGGTTTCCCATTACCATTTTCAGTTGGGGTTGGCAGGCTCGGCTTCTTTAGGCACTCATGTTTTGTCTGCTGTACATGATTTATGATTTGTACTGCTTTCCTTGTTAGAAAATGGACCTGTTGTTTGCTGCGTCTTTCTGGTCTTTGTGTTTCAGTCACCATGCACTTGGGTATGAGCTCATTGTTAAGTAATGGGATGGGAAGATGGACGAGGAGGTAATGCCTGGTTACTCACCGGTAATCTTCATTACTCCGAGTCCTGGTCTTCCCGTAAGCAAAATTTGCTAACGGCGTGCTCCGACATTCTGAAAACGCAGGGATGTGCCGTATTTACAAAGTTACGATGCACCCCTGTGTTTTCCCTAGCGCTGGCGCTAAATTAAGCTGCCTAGCTCCAAAGCAGGCACCTTTGCACCATAGTGTAAATGAGTCCGCGATGGGCGAGCGCAATGTAAGTGTTTTTTTAATTTGTTTTATTTTACTTTCCCTATCCCATCATCTGTCCACTTACTAGGCCTGGGCGGTAAATTCCGTTCCGCTCGCGGAATTTGCGGAATTTGGGTAATTTTGCGTTCCGCAGAGAACACGGAATTGCCAAAAATTCCGTGTTCCGCGGCTTCGCGGAATTTTTTGCTTGTTCGCGCTTTCAAAATGCGTGTTCGCGAGATATTTCTCCCCGAGCACGCAAACAGCGTTCGCGAACAGGAAAAAAGCATCACGAACGGGCGGAACAAGCAATTCCGCGTGTTCGCGGAACTTTTGCGTGCTGGCGGAGATTTTTTACCGTTTCGCTGAGCTTTGCGTACCGCGACTACGCAAATTTTGCCCACCCCTACCACTTACCCGCAACCACCCTGCCCCACCGCAGTTACTTATGCCAGCCGCACATGGGTGGGGGAGAACAAGCATTGGCGCCTTGTGGCTCAGTGCACAATGGATGCTGTTGTCCCCGCTGTTATCCCCTGCATTGCAGCTGTCTCTTGTGGCATCCTGCACTGCATGAGTGTAGGTGATCTTCATAGCGCTAAGGCAGTGGGTGCGGTAGAATAATGGTCAGCGCCTCCTGGTGCAGTGCAAAATGGGTGCTGAGTTCCCGCTGTTGGCCCCCAAACTGCAGCTGTATCTTGTGGCATCCCATGTACAAATCTTCCCTCAAACCATTCAAAAGAATCACATTTGTAGGTGCCATTCTGTACACAATGGAGTTAGCAGGATCAAGACTGATTTGCATATGGCTGGGTCCCAACTGGGGTGGCATGGTGAGCAAAAAACCTATGGCTTTAATTCAGATCTATAACTGGGGTGAATGTTTGACGATGTTCAGCATTTCGTCCATCTTCTTTTTGTGTTGCTGTAGTCGCCCTAAGTGGGAGTGTAGTCCCAGAAAAGAGTCCCGTGCTCACTATGCCACTGGACTCAAGCTAGCCTGGCTGATGATGGTGATACCCCGAAACTGGTCCCTGGATGCTTGTTTTCTGGTCCAGGTAGGACCTGCCCTGGCAGTTCGGGCTGGACTTTTCCCATGGGAAGCAGGGTCAAGACTGATTTGCATGGCGCTGGGCCCAAACTGGGGTGGCATGTTCAGCTACAAAACAATGGATTTAACCCAGATTTGTGACTGGAGCTGAATGGTTGACAATGTTCAGCATTCTATCCGTCATCTTTCTGTGTTGCTATAGTCTCCCTAAGTGGGAAGGATATGCCCAGACGTGGGTCCCGTGCTCACTATGCCACTGGATTCAAGCTATCCTGGCTGATGAGGGGCGATACCCTGAAACCGTTCCCAGAATGTTTGTTTTCCAATCCATGGAGGGCCTGGTCTGGCAGTTCGAGCTGGAATGTTCCCATGGGGACCAGGGTCAAGACTGATTTCCATATGGCTGGGTCCAAACTGGGGTGGCATGGTGAGTAAAAAAAGTGATAGATTTAACCCAGATCTGTGACTGGGGATGAATGTTGGACAATGTTCAACATTCCGTCCATCATCTTTTTGTGTTGCTATAGTTACCCAAAGTGGGTATGCCCAAAATGGGTCCCGTGCTCACTATGCCACTGGATTCAAGCTAGCCTGTCTGATGAGGGGTGATACCCAGAAACTGGTTCCAGGATGCTTGTTTTCCGGTCCAGGGAGGACCTAGTTAGGCAGTTTGGGCTGGACTGTTCCCATGGGGAGCAGGGTCAAGACTGATTCAGCCTTCCGTCCATCATCTTTTTGTGTTGCGACAGGACTTATCCGAGAGTGGAAATATGCTTCAAACTAATGCAGCTACCAAGCAGTTTGCTAAAAAGGCAGTCAGCTTCAGTATGCTTCTTTAAATCACTGTTGGGGATCATGTCATCATGCATTCCTTTGGCCCGTTTTTGCTGTCTATGAATGAGGCACCTTCAGGAACAATGGTTACAGATTCCAGATTCATTTGACGATATAATTTAAATCACTCCACGAGTTAAAGTTGTTGTTTGACCTGTCAGCCTTTGGGTGGTGTTCTCTTTTGACTTTACCCTCCTAGTTTTCTGAATTCGTTTTTGCTGGCCTTAGTACTCTGTGCACTATACCACTGCTAACCACTGCTGAAATGCTTGTGCTCACTCCATAAAACATGATAAAATTGGCCTTCACCTGATTGGCATGTTTAGTTTACTTACAGGTCCCTAGTAAAGTAACATACCATATACCCAGGTCCTGTAAAGTAAAAGCTACTAGCGGGCCTGGATCACTTACTGTGCCACCCAGTCGGGTAGCACCTTAAAACATGTCCCAGGTCTACAACTGCATCCTGAATGCAGTTTTACACCGCCAATTCAACTTGGCAAAACAACCCCCTTGCCAAGTCTTACACTTCCCTTATATTACATATAAATCACCCCTAAGGTAGGCTTTAGGCAGCCCATAGGGCAGGGTCCATTGTAATTAAAAGGTTGAACATGCACTTTTAAGTTTTACATGTCCTGGTAGTGAAAAAAATCCTAAATTAGTTTTTCACTACTGTGAGGCCTACCTCTCCCATAGTATAACATTGGGGTGCCTTATTACATTTAACAAGTGTTAACTTTTGATTAGTAGCAGGTAGGAAATTCATGTTTGGTGTCTAAGAAATTGTAATCCTCTTTAGTGGTAAAGTTGGACTGAAAGTACCACTTTTAGAAAGTTGACATTTTCCTGCCCCAGCTATTTTGTGCCTACATCCTGTTCCAGGGTCATATGAATAGGTGCAATTGCAGTTGAACTTTGTATATTTTTCCCAGACAGCCACATAATAGAGGGATTACGTGTGCCGGATGGTCATCACTGGCAGGATGGGGGCTGAACTGGACACAGCCCCACTTGTAAATCAATAGGCTGTGCCCTGCCTTCACACAAAGGACTTCACACTACCTCCTTGTGCCTGGAGTCTGGCTGGAGCCAGGGCAAGGGATGCAGGAAATTCAAAGCCCTTCAAAGGAAAATCTCTACAAACTTCTCCAACTTCAAAGACCCTCAGACCCACTCTACAGTTCACTTTCTGGAGCTGCAGAAGTGCTCTCAGAGGCCTGCCTGCTTATGTGACCTGCTGTGGACTTCAGAAGACTACTTTGCTGTACCTGGAAGGACTGCTCTGCTGCCCGAAGCCTGCCTTGAATCCTCAGAGTCTTGCCCTGCTGCTTAGGCCCTTTTGCAGTGCTTGAACCCAGGACTACCAGTGGGACTCAAAGGGCTAGTTGGCTGGCCTTCTGATCAGAGCCACAGGGACACAAATGTCTCCAACCATCTTGAACCCACACCTGCATCCAGCCTGAGTGAGTCTTGACCCTCTAAGTGGTGCTTGTCCAGTCCTGGACTATTAAAAGTAGTGTTAAAGGTGCCCAGATAGCCAAAATCCAAAACTTGGGTCTTAAACATTTTTTGACTCAAAAGTGCTCTGAGAACTAAGAGGAGACCGTGACCTACCTGCATGTCGCTCTGCCCAAGGTGCATGCCGGTTGGCCTGACTTCACGGGAGAGCCCACTATGTTCCTCTCCGCAGCACAAATCCTGGTCAGCAGTCCTTCACAGAAGGGGTATCTGGCCTCGTGGAGACTTCATGGGCTACAGTCTCTGGCTTCGACCCGTTGGAGAATTTCAACTTCCAAAAAAGAGACTAAGGGCCTGATTTAGATCTTAGCCGATGGGTTACACCATCACAACGGTGACAGATATCCAGTCTGCCGAAATAGAAATCCCATTATACCTTATGGGATTTATATTTCGGCGAATGGAATATCCGTCACCGTTGTGATGGAGTAACCTGTTCGCCAAGATCTAAATCAGGCCCTAAGTCTGAATATAGAAATCGTTACCACGACTTCGTTCAGCGGCTCCCCAACAACAACGCTTCCCCAGACACAGCCTGCAGCCTTGCCCCGCTGAACTTTACCTTCTCAGACATTTTTGCACAAGTTTTTTCTAAGCACTGACCAGGCCCAATCCACTTCTTGTATTCGACTCGCGCTGCATTGCGGTCAATCATATTTATTTACTTTGACCTGGTCTCATGTGACTAGATTTCCACGATTGGAGTGTTGATCTTATAGGCACTCATTTTTACCTTAAACATTCATAACTCCAGTTCTGCTGATAGGATTTTTGCCGTTTTGGTATCTAATGATTGGATTTTTATGGTTTTGGTGTCAAATTATTTATAAAAATTTGCTCTATTTTTCTAAATTGCTGTGGGATTTTTCTTGTGATGTGTTTTCGCTTTATTACTGGTTGTGTGCTGCATGAATACGTTACATATTGCCTCTAAGTTAAGCCTTACTGCTTTTGTGCCGAGCTACCAGTGGGTTAAGCACAGGTTCATTTAGTGACTTTTGTAGTTCAGCCTGACAGGGATTGTGGCTGTTGCTTGAGCAGGGTTAACACCCCACTTAAGCAACAACCCAATTTCTCACATTGATGATCAGTGGTGGGGTCCAGTACTTGTGTTCGGGCAGTGCCATACAGTGATTTGTGTATCTCAAAAATCCCATACAAATGATTAACACCAGAGTTGACCTTTTTAAAATTCTCTTTAGTTTTCGATTGACTATTTTCTCCTTCTTCTAAATTTAATTACCCTACCTCCCTTATTGTACAATGGAGATAGAGCAGCTTAACGTTGACACTCTCACCAGTGCTGAGGTGCAGAGGCTCTGCAAGGACAGGGAGCTGAATGCAGGCAAGAAGGCCACAAAGTTGGACCTCCAGAAAGCGCCTCGAGCCTATGAGGAGGTCAAGCTGGGCAATCTACCCCAGAAGAGAAGACCCCTGAGAAGAAGGGACTGAACTTGGATGAGAATGAGGGCCCAGACATGGGTCCTGAGCTGCAGAAGTAGCTTTACTCACCCCCTAGAGAGGGGCCCCATGATAGGGCAGGAAGCAGGGTGTCAGCCCGGGGTCTGTCCCCAGAGGAGCTGGAGGACAGAAAGACAGAGAGGGAGCTCAAACTACAGCTAGCCAAGATGAAACTGGGACCAGAGGAGAGTAAGTCTGAGGCTGAGAGAGCCTTGGCCCGAGAAAAGGCAGAGGCAGAGGAGAGAAGGGCTGAGGCAGAGAGAGCCCTGGCTAGTGAAATAACTGAAGCAGAGAGAGCCTTGGCTAATGAGAAGGCTGAGTCAGAGAGAGCCTTATCTGACAGGAAGCATCTCCTGGAACATGAGAAAAACATAAAGGAGCAGGAGCTCAAGGCCAGACAGAATCCAGCAGTGATGGTGGCAGCATACATTCAGTGTCTCCTGGAGAGGTGAGGGTCCGCATACCACAAGACCTGGTGCGTATTTAGTTGGTGGGAGATGACATAGCCAAATGTTTTTTGCCTATGAGGTAGCACTGAGAATGCACATGGTACCAGAATAGTATTGGGGGACTAGCTTATGGAACACATGCCTACATTGGGGAGGGACATACTTCTTACATTTGAGGTGAGTGACCACAGAAAGCACATCCCCATGAAAGCCATTCTTGTCTCTAAATTTGGGTTGACTCCTCAGAATAACAGTAGGAGGCTCAAGGATAACCACAAACTCCCAAACCAGTGCTGGGTGGAATTCTCGGACTATACCTTCCTGGTGAAGGCACTGATGTATAGGTGCAGGGCAGCAAAGTTGACAGTTATATTAGGTTGTACAATTTAATCTTGGGGGAGGCACATGCTCAATACTTGTTTTACAGAGTTAGTGGATAATAAGCTCACTGATCTTAGATAGCTTCCTAAGGAGGTGGACCTCTGGGTCAGTACCAGAATGTCCAAGAAGGTATCTATGGGGGACTTCCAAAGGGTGGTTAGGGTTCCCAACAGAAAAAGGAGGGAGGATAAAAATAGGAAGCAGTTCTCACAAGGCCCCCAAAATGGCACACAGGGGAAAGGGACCCAGCCCCAATCCAACTAGAGGAAAAATGGGTTTGTTGAAAAGAACATTGGTAAATTTGTCCCTAAGTGCTATGAGTGTTATCAATTTGGGCATACCAAGGGTGATGCCAGGTGCCCAAAGAGGGCACAGCCCCCCACTGATGGGCATAATCCTGGGATGGCCAGTGTAGCGCTTGGGGAGGAGATGTTCCCAATTACTTTGGGGATACAACTGAGGTTACCCTAGTGTCCCTGGGTGACAGAGAGGTGGTGCCCAAAGCCCACATGCCTTCTAATACTTCCAAGTATAGGCAGTGGTTCACCATCAATGGGAAAAGGGTGGAGGATATGAGAACCATGGGAGCCATCATGACTACTGTCAGGTATCATCTGGTGTCCTCATAGCAGGTGATACCTAATACATTCCACCAGGATGTAGTAGCTGACAACTGTGAGAGCCACTACCCAGTGGCTAATGTTCCCTTTTTAGGGGGCAGTTTCAGGTTTTCTTAGGGTAGCTGTGAGCCCTGCCTTGCCTGTGGAGTGTTTGCTTGGAAAAATCTGGAGCACACTGCCTGGAAGTAAGTGGAGTTCAGATCACACTTGGAAATGTTGGGGTTATCTGAATGGGTCTGTATGACCACAAGGTACATGACTGCACAGAACGGGAGTCAAGGAAGCCTGCAAGAAAGGCCCAGGCAGCTGCCAAGAAAGTGAAGGGCAGAGCATGGAAGTTCCCCTGAAGTTCCGAGTCCCCAAGAGCCTACTGGGAAGGACATTGCTTCCCTAGGAGACTTGCCTGAACTTACTGGATGGCAAGTAGAGGGTGGGCCCTTCAGGGGGGGGTCTGCAAGGCACAGAAAAAGAGCCCAACCCTAGAGGGCATGAGGCGGCAAGCTAGAGCGCGGGCAGCTGGTGATCACTCCGTTTATTGGGAAAATTATCTCCTGTATAGTGAGCCTAAGGTACCTATGCATGGGGCAACACGTGTTGGTAGTCCCCCAGTGCTACAGGGCCTTCCTATTGGGATTGGCTCGCGAGATACCCTTGGCAGGACATTTGGAGCAGGGCAAGACCTTTGCTAGGCTTGTCTCCTACTTTTATGCCCCAGATGAGGACATCCTCAGATATATTCTGCAGGACATACCTCACCTGCCAGACCAGTGGGAAAACAGGGAAAAAGCTGAAGTCTCCCTGAATCCCTTACCTGTCATTGGCAACCCATTTGAAAGGGTGAGCATCATCATTGTGTGACCCTTGGACCCCAGAACTGACTTGGGCAATTGGTGTGTTCTGGTTATGGTGGACCATGCCACTAGAAACCCAGAGTCAATCCCTCTGGGGTGTGTGACTGCACCTGCAGTGGTTAGGTCCCTGATGGGGATTTTCACCCGAGTAGGGTTACCCAAGGAAGTGGTGTCTGACATGGGGCACAAACGTTATGTCTGCCTACATGAAGTCCATGTAGAAAGAGTGTGAAGTAACCTATTCTTTCTCTACACCCTATCATCCTCAAACCAATGGGCTTGCTCCAAGATTCAACAAAACCCTAAAAGGCATGATTATGGGCCTGTCTGAGCCCATGAGGTATAAGCAGTGCTTAATTTGAGCCGGGGCTTTCCGGTGCTAAGCACCGGCACTTAATTGGTTTCCAGTGCACCAAATTGTCAACACCATACTTAGAACAGTCCACCACATGGTGGCGCTGCTCATCTAATTTAGAGATGAGCAGAACAACAGTAGTTTAGGAATACAATATACATTAAAATTGCTAATATCTGCCTCACCAGCCTTTCCTTTAGCTTTTGGGACCTGAAATAATCTGAACTGTCGCATTTACATGCAAGAGAGATGGTTAGTAGTTGTTTTGGCAGCGATGACAAGGGCGATGGGTGGTGCAAGCTGCAGTGGCCTCCTGGTCTGTGCCCTGGCACTTAATATTTTACAAATTAAGCACTGGGTATAAGTCGGATGTCCTTTTACCATTCCTACTCTTTGCCTACAGGGAAGTACCATAAAAAGGAGATGGGTTTTGTCAATTTCAACTCCTGTATGGTCCCCCTGTTAAGGGACTTCTCAGTCTGGTGAAGGAGGGGTGGAAGCAAGTTCCCAAGAATCTTCCCCCAGGATTGGTTAGTTAAATGCTGGCCTTCAAGAACCAGATAACTCAATTCTAGAAGAAGGCTTCTGAGTACTTGGAAGCCAGTTAGGAAGTCATGAAACCCTGTTATGACCAGAAGGTCACTGTGGTAGAGTTTCAGCTTGGCCAGAAGGTGTTGGTTATGGAGCCAGAGGAGCCCAGGGCTCTGCAAGACCTTTTGACAGGGTCCTATGAGGTGATGGATAGAATGGGGAGGCCACCTACTTGGTGCACCTCAGGACCCCCAGAATCCCCTTAGGGGGACTCCATATCAACCACCTCAAACACCACTACGAGAGGTCTGAGGTCACCATGCTGTTGGTGCCAGATGATGGAGAGGAAGAGGAGGGTGAACCTCTCTCTGAACTCCTAACATCGAAGGAGAAAGATGGGTCAGTGAAAGGTGTCAACCTCTCTCATACTCTGACACCAGAACAGTAGAGGGACTGTCACCAGTTGCTGGAACAGTTTGCCTCACTGTTTTCCTTTACTCTTGGGCTTACACACTTATGTACCCATGATATAGGTACTGGAGACAATGTGCCTATCAAAATAAAATCTACAGGTTGTCAGAGAAAGTGAGGGCCAGCATTAAGGAGGAAGTCTCCTAAATGTTGGAATTGGGAGTGATTATGAATTCCAGTAGTCCCTGGTCCAGGCCAGTAGTGCTGGTACCCAGAGCCTCCCCACCTGGCACCACCCCACTACTCTGATTCTGCATGGACTACAGGGGGCTCAACTCAGTCACTGATGCACACCCCATCCCCCAGCTAATGAGCTCATTGATAAGTGAGGGGCTGCCAGGGTCCTGAGTACTTTTGACCTTACTTCAGGATACTGGCAGATAACCCCTACTGAAGGGGCAAAAGAGAGGTCAGCATTCTCTAACCCAGAGGGCCACTTTCAGTTTAGGGTGAATCCTTTTGGATTGAAGAATGCCTCTGCCACCTTCCAGAGTTTGGTGAACCAGGTCATAGCTGGAATGGAGACCTTCAGTGCTGGTTACTTAGACAACATAGCTGCCTACAGCAGCAGCTGAGAGGACCACCTGTCTCGTCTACCAACGTGCTTGAGGCCCTTCAACAGGCAGGCCTGACTATCAAAGCCAGTAAGCGCCAGATAGGGAAGGGTTCTGTGGTGTACTTGGGGCACCTCGTGGGTGGGGGAGGGAAGATGCAGCCCGTCCAGGCCAAAATAGAGACTATCCTAGCCTGGTAGCCCACCAAAAGGCAAACAGAAGTCTTTCCTGTGCCTCAGTGGATACTACAGGAGGTTTGTTAAGGGGTATGGCATCATTGAAGCCCCCTTAACGAGCTGGCTTCCAAGAAGCAGCCCGAAAAGCTGATCATAACAGAGGACTGTCACAAAGCCTTTGACTTCCTCAAACAGCTCATGTGTACAGCCAATGCCTCCTCCCGGAACACCACCTGCAGCCTTGCACCACTGAACCCTACCTTCTCAGACATTTTTCTATGAAATGTATTCTAAGTCTGAAGGTGAGCCCAACCGAGCTCAATCCACTCGTGGTATCCGACCTGCTTTCCATTGCGGTCAGGCATATATTTTTACTTTGACCTGGTCTTGCACAACTAGATGCCCGCCGTTGGCACTTTGATATTTTTGGCGTTACTTTTTGCTTTAAACTTTAAAAATTCATAACTCTGGTTCTACTGATTGGATATTTGTCCTTTTGGTGTCAAATAATTTATTAAAATTACTCTATTTGTCTAAATTGCTGTGAGATTTTTTTTGTGTTGTGTTTTCACTTTTTTGCTCTTTGTGTGCTTCATAAATACTTATTCACAATGTCCTTGTTCCTCAATGTTCAATCTGTGTAGATTCTAATATTTTATCACCATGTGCTGTCCATGTATATGCAATGCAAACAATTAGAACGGGTAGTGATGGTACTTTGATCGCACTTTTCTTGTCATGTGCCACTGTGTTAGTAATCAGAACTGTACAGAAAACACTTTTCAATGTGGTGCTATATGGTACGAATGCAAAAATAACAATTGATGGACAGAATGCAGAACAATGTCATACATTCACACCAGTACACAGTTCTGGGCCTAAATTCGTTGTTTTTTTGCTCCCCATGCCATTCCAGTTTGAAGCCAGACACATCAGGGTAAGAGTGGGTAGCGGACTAGTCTTTCCGCTGACAACACTATTAAACCCGATGCAAGAACGCACGCGCAGCGGGCGCGCCGCAGGCAAGCCCATCTGCGCCCGTCCGCGCCTGGCCCGCACCTAGCGCCAGACCCCCTGTGCATTTTTCACTGGCACGAAAAAATGTGACTTATGCAAGAGATGAATTACTGAGGCTGAACATAAAGAGCACAACATATTGCGGGCCGCGATTCGATCTCCGGAAGGAGCCAAAGAGGTGTGAACACTGTAGGTTGCAGCTTAGCTATACGTAAGTGAAGACCCTGATAACACAGCAAAAACCAGCACCCACGGCTAACATTAAGGAGATTAAAGCTGTATTAATTAACGCACGCTCACTAGTAAAACACAACACGGAACTCTCAGAAATGATAGAAAGTCAAAAGCTCGATCTGGCCTTTATAACCGAGACCTGGGCAGATACAGCGTCAGATCCAGAGCTGATACTAGCACTTCCCGCAGGCTACTCCATGACTAGAGCTGACCGAACACACAAGCGGGGGGGGGGACTAGCTATCATTTCCAGAGAAGATTTTAGAGCGGTTGGATGTTCGACAGGCAGCACACCGGATTGTGAAATATTAGCCTTCCGGATATTACTCAATAACAACTATTCACTAAAAGGACTTCTTATATATCGTCCACCGAAAGCCCGGACACCGCTGATGGACAATATTAGTCCCTTCTTGGAGTTCAGTATAAATTGTTCAGATTTCACAGTGTTAGGAGATTTTAACTATCACCTAGAAAAGGAAGAAGACCATAACACTACCGCGTTTATTGACGCTATGGCAAGTTTCTCTTTGGGACAGATAGTCAGGCAAGAGACACATGTCGCAGGACATACCCTGGATGGAATTTGTACTTCTAATCCCAGGGTAAAAATTTCGGAAGTTATCCCAGTCCCTTGGTCGGATCACAAAGCTATAATATTCACGGTACAGAATAACTGGCAACAAACACCATCAACTAGCACCCACACCGCGGTTGCTTATCATGATTGGGCCAAAATCAACATCCCAAATCTACAGGCCCTACTATGCGCATCAAAACCAAGTTTAGACTTAGACGCTAATGTTGGGGTTAATAGAGTAACCACCTTGGTTAAAACAGCGGTAGATACGGCAGCCCCCAAAAAGAACTTTTTGCCTAAAAGGAAAAAACCCTCTGAGCCTTGGTTCTCAGAAAAACTTAGAGCACAGAAAAAAGTATGCAGAAGGTCCGAAAGAAAGTGGAGAGCTAATTATTATCAGGCGAGAAAAATTGAATATGCATACACCCTGTCAGAATACAAGAAATTGATTATCGAGGAAAAAAGCAAATATTTTACAAAGAAAATTTTGGAGGCCAAGAACTCCAGCAGAGAGCTGTTTGATACAGTGAAAAAACTAGCCAACCTCCCAACGAACTCTCAGAAGATAAATAGCACGGAATTTTGTAACACTCTAGGACAATTTTTTATAAACAAAGTCGAGACAGTGTACAAAACCTTTTCAGATAGCAATGATTCTTCTTCTGAGAGAACAAAGCCAGGGCCAGATAAACAAGCACCCGGCAAGGATTTCTCCTTTTCCTCGCCCACGGTGGAACAGATTACCCAAGTGGTAAAGACTACCAAGTCAGGAGCCCCGTCTGACCCTTGCCCTCCTAAAGTTTTTCACCTGTTTCCAGAAATACTCAGTGAGCAACTTAGAGCAGTGTTCTCTGAAATAATACAATCAGGTCTGTTCCCAGAGGCATGGAAGACAGCCTCAGTCCGGCCTCTACTAAAGAAACCTAACCTCGACCCTAGTGAACCTAGCAGCTACTGGCCGATCTCCAGGATTCCCTTCTCGTCTAAGGTGCTGGAGAAACTACTCAACATGCAGATTACAACTTTTATTTCCGCCGGAGACCTCCTGGACCACTCACAATATGGGTTTCGAGAGGGCCACAGGACAGAGACTGCTTTGGTCATGGCAGCAGAGGAACTCAGAAGAACACTGGTTGCAGGAAAGAAGGCCGCCTTGATCTTGTTAGATCTATCGGCGGCCTTCGATACTGTCAACCATGAGATCTTAATTGGCAGACTAGCGGAGTTGGGATTCCAAGATACCGCCAATACTCTACTGTCCTCCTACCTAACGGACAGAACTTTTGTAGTAGGAGTGGATGGATCTGCATCTAAATCTTTCAAACTGCCATGTGGGGTGCCTCGGGGCTCCTCCTTGAGCCCCACACTTTTTAATATCTATGTGGGCCCTCTGGCAGCGATCATCAGGCAATGTGGTTTCTCGGTGGTCTTGTATGCCGATGACACCCAGGTGGTGGTGTCAGTCTCAAATAACATCGAAGAGACAGCCGATCATTTCAACATCTGCATGTCGCAGACAAACACATGGATGCAGACTAACTGCCTTAAATTGAACGGCGAAAAAACAGAGGTTCTGCTACTAGGGTCAAATACTTCCTTTTGGTCTCCAAAATGGTGGCCTGCTGATATGGGGGAATGCCCAACTCCTGTCCCAAAGGTCAGGAACCTAGGGGTTGTATTTGATGAAAGACTGACATTTGAATGTCAAATTAATAAGCTTGCCTCCACTTTTTGGGGTATTTTAAAAATGATCAGGAAAATCCGCCCTTTTATCCCCCCGGATTCATTAAAAACGCTGGTCACAGCCTTGGCTCTTTCCAGACTGGATTACGGCAACGCCCTATATGTGGGGTTACAGTCTCAGTTCTTATTGAAGCTTCAGCGAATGCAGAATGCAGCAGCGAGATTAATTCTGGACACCCCTAAATATGAACCAATTTCCCATCGATTGAGAGACCTCCACTGGCTCCCAGTGGAAAAAAGAATTACATTTAAGTCACAATGCCTAGCATATAAGGCCCTACAGGGTAAAGGACCACTGTATTTGAGGACACACCTCAGAAGATATATGCCAACCAGAAATTTAAGGTCAGCTCATTCACAACTACTGTCAATTCCCAGGTATAAGCAAGCTCGCTGGGGGGGCAGAAGCTTCCTATTAGGGACAGCGAAGACCTCGAACCGTCTACCGATTCCGATAAAGAACAGCACGTCGCTCATGTCGTTTAGAAGACTGCTGAAAACATGGTTATTCGTCAACTGAAATGTCATGGCTACCAGGGCCTGCCAAATTTCAGCACTCCTGCCAATTCCAGCACCAAGACGCCCTTGGGCATACGTGCGCTTTACAAGTCTATAAATCAAATCAAAATTAAATCAAATATACAAATGAGTCTTGACCCTGCGCCCAATGGGAACAGTCCAGCCCGAACTGCCAGCCCAGGTCCTCCCTGGACTGGAAACAAGCATCCTAGGACCGGTTTCGGGGTTTCACCCCTCATCAGCCAGGATAGCTTGACTCCAGTGGCATGGAGAGCACAGGACCCACGTCTGGGCATACCCGTCCCACTCAGGGTGACAAATGCAAAAATAACAATTGATGGACAGAATGCATCATACTACCCTGATTGCATAATACACTTCAGCCAAAGACCTCCGTGTTAATATGAGAAACGAGTACAACAGCACTGCCTACAACAATCAACATGAAGTGCTTCCACTTCTCTTAGTAATTTATAGATCCAACAGTTCAACGACAAGAGCCAAGTGTTTTTTCTCATTGAAGCTTGTATTTTCAGTCAGGAAAAACAGCCGACACGTGTTTCGTCACACAGGTGAGTTTTTCAAGGCTAAAAGTTGCGGTTCAGTATAGCTGGTCCTGTATGACGGCCAATGAAAGGCCATGATGTATCATAGGATAAAGTTGTATATTCTAATAAGACCCCTGCTGTGCGGATAGTAGTCCAGCTGTTGCGAATTCATGTCCTGAGTATGGGGGAGCAACTTCAAAATAGTGTTGTATACAACTATGTGGGTAGTCCTTTTTTAAGGGGATCAAATTATATTCCACTGTTGTTAATCTTATCATATACGAGGGAGAAGAGAAGAGCCATGATAAGCCCCCTGTGTTCGGTATGCCGTCTCTGCTATGCGTAGTTGTATACAACACTATTTTGAAGTTGCTCTGGAAGCGGGCAAGTGGGATCACTACCAGCACGTATGGGAACTGCACAAATACTTCACACATTGCTTCTAAGTTAAACCTGCTTTTGTGCCAAGCTACCAAAGGCTTAAGCACAGGTTAATTTAGTGACTTTTGTGGTTCACACTGACACGAATTGTGGCTATTGCTTGATCAGGTTTGACACCCCACTCAACCAACAATCCAATTTCTCACAGTTGTTCCTCCATGGTGGATTCAGGAACCAAATCTTTTGTCAGGCCTAACATTCCTGTCTCACATACCAGAGGGTATCTGGAGGGTTTGGGAGCCCATTTGCAGGACTTGGAGATCAGTGGAAAATGGGCTACCCAGCACATGACTCTCCACATAGACCTCCTAGAATTAGGAGCTTTGGCACTGAGCCTCCAAGCTTTCCTTCCTAGGATAGCAGGTTCATCTTTCCTTGTAGAAAGGACAATACTACGATTATGCATTATATAGCCAAACCAGGAGCCACAAGATCTCGCCCGTTGTCACTGGCAACGCAAAAAATTTGGGAATGGTTGCTGAAACATTATATCGACTTTAAAGCATAGCATGTCTGCAGCACACATAATCATTAGGTAGAAAGTTTGAGCAGAATGACAAATGACTGCCATGAGTGGCAGCTGAACCAACAAATTCTCAACAGGACCATCATTCGATGGGGAAAGCCAAAGCTCGATCTGTTTGCAACAACAGAGAATCAGAAATGCCAATTCTATGGAAGTTAGCATCAACAATAAAGTTTATAGGAGAATGTGTTTCTATGGTCAGGGATCTTTGTATTCTCCTCTCCCCCAACTCACCTGTTTCCAACAGTCTTGAACAAAATGAAGAGGGAACCCTGCAGGATCATACTATTAGCTCCAAGATGGATGAAGCCATATTGGTTCACCGAGCTACTTCTCCTGTCAGATAAAAAACATACACAACAGAAGCAAATCCACAACCTGCTGACCCTATACAGCTTACGACAGACCATTTCTGTGGTCAAATAGAATTGTCAAGTAATTGTCAAAAGGGCTCTTTAGGACCTACTCTCCGTTGAAGCATCCTCCTACACCTTGCCAACTGAATACAGTTCTCTCTCAATCGATAATGAGTCTGTTTGAGCCCATACACAATGCCAATCTGAAGTATCTTTCCTGTTAACTGGCACTACTAATAGTCAGGGTCACTGGAATTACGCAGCAGAGGAGGACCAAATTGTGCAGCAGGGTTGAACAAATTACGCAGCAAGAAAAGCCAAATTATGCAGCATAATGCAGCACATTTTGTGATCGTATTACTTCATTATTTTGTCATTATTACACCTGTTAATAGCGCCTGCGAATAGAGAGCACCTTATTAGTAGCAATTTAACACCCAAACTACAGCATTAAGCAACTTAAAGAAGACCAATCAAACTTTGCAAAAAGTTTTCTGGTGCACAGGAACTTGTGTCGCCATATTTTTGTAACTTTTGATGTGTTTGAGCTAGAAACTAATGTTTTTTTTATTAAAATCTGCAGATTATGCAGCAGATGATGGATTTTGTGGTGAATGCCGCAAATACATAACTATGTGAATATCGCAGCAGCCGCAGAATTGCATAATTCCAGTGATCCTACTAATAGTGCTAACTTCAGCTAGAGGAGTTAGTGGAATACAAACTTTCACCATAAATAACATATATGCAGTTTAGAGATGATTGAGTTATTTTTCAGAGAAGTCCTCAATTCATCCCACAACATCCATCGCAATTCATCTCTGAAAAAAATTGCATACTCTAAATGTTAAAAGATGCCATAAAATGTATATTGATAGGACTAGCAAGTTCAGAAAGACAGATCAACTGCTAGTAGCATATGGCGTTCCTTGCAAAGGTTTTGTTCTGCTGAAACAAAGCATAGCACACTGGATTTCCGCAGCCGTAGTATTTCGCCATATTAAAGCAGGAAGACCCTTGGAAGGTAGAATAAGAGCGCATTCGACATGAATTGTTTTCTTATCTACAGCCTTATTTGCTGGTGTGCCTATACAAAACATTTGTAAAGCAGGAACCTGGAAGGAAAGACACACATTTACTCAGCATTACTGTTTTGACTTGACGGTCCAACATGACGCATCAGTTCGTAAACCTGTGTTATAGCATCTTTATCAATAAGGTGAGCCTCATTTTGCTCTTCTTTACCCACCATCCACAGTAACATTTATGATGAAGATAATCATATGTACATTGTTTAACTGCTTTGTACTCTGATTCAAGCATGTGAATCTATGAAAGGTCCTATAATGGAGAAGGAAAAAAGTTACTTACCAGTAACTGGTAAGGAGTTGGCCTAACGGCTAGGGCGGTCGACCTTGAATCTGGGGAACCGGGTTCGAGTCTCGGCGATGATGCTGAACATCCTGTGATTCTGGGAAAATCACTTAATCTCCGCGTGCCTAACAAAAAAATGAATGTGTCCTCATGTAACGCATTTGGTGCTATGTAAAGCGCTCTGATAGCCGATACCTTTGGGTCAAGTTCGCGCTATATAAAACTCTGTAAAATAAAAAAACTGTAGTTATTCAGTATTGGCATCTTTCATAGATTCACAGACAACCCCCCACCCCCTAAAGGGCTCACCCATTCAGTCTCTTTTATTATTCTTCACACGTGTGCTGGAAAATCTGGGGTATGTAGACTCACAGGAGTGATTATTAGGGTGCTGCATCTTGATTGGCTGAAGTTTAGTTATTTTAAAATGATGTGAAGAGGATACTAAAAGGGATGTTATTTAGCCCATACAGACTATGTGTAACATTGTGCTACTTTCTAATTGTACCGTGGGACTCCTTCTTCGACGATAGGAATGATTCAAGTATGTGAATCTATGAAAGATGCTGACACTCGATGTGAGAAGTTGGCCTGGCATATGCTGTCCACTAGTTCTAGTGGGCACCTTGCACCAGTCCAAACGACCTTTATTGATGATAGGTTTAAAGACAACCTTTAGTGAAAGCTATCCTAGTGGTAGCTATGGAGAGCAGCCTTCAGGCTAAGTCTTGAAGGAGTGTTAAGCTGTTTGTTTTACCAGTCTATAATCTCATGAATGACCAAAGGAAAGGAGAACCACACCAGGTATATATATAAAATATATGTATTTATTACTAAACACTACCCAATAGTCTCTTTATGAGGCTAGAGGTCAAAGTACACAAGTTACAAGTCAAATAGCACAGTAAATCAGCACAATATACGATTAGCCCTAGGGGCGTACCAAACCATATATTAAGAAAGTGGTATAAGAACCACGACTTGAGTAGACACAAGGCCTAGAGCCTGTAGAATCGCTGGGACCCCAAGGAACCACCCAAGGTAGTGACACAGGGGACCCACGGAGCCGTGTGCAGTGTGGGAACACAGCCGCGAGCCCTGTTAACGTCTATGGGAAAGTCGCGGTTAGAATTTTAAAGGTTAAGGACACTTAGAAATGGACTAGGACCAAACCCTCTTGGACTTAGACAGTTCTAGGGTCAACACCCACGGGAGCACCGGAGTACTCGAGTTACCTCACCCAGGGAAGCCGGGTGCATAGGTGTCAAATGGTATCGGGTCGCGTCGTCGATTTCAATGGCAGCCTGCGAAGAAGTGCTGCTGCCGGGAAAGATGCGAAGTGTCCGAAGAGATCCAAGCCTGGATCGAAGATGAGAAGAACCTGAAAGCAGAGGGGACAGAGTCTGGGTCACTTGCCAGTGACCAGGGGCACGATAGTCGAATGCCCACCGATGTCGGGTGCTTCAGGTGAAAGAGGTGAAGCTTGACTCTTCAGCCACGAGGCCCCGGAGGCGTTGACGACAACCAGGAGCTGGATTCGAGCTGTCCCATGAAGGATGTCGAGTGCTGCAGCATTGGTGTCTGGATTGAACACAACAAGCCTTGGCAAAAGCAACCCACGCAGAACGGAGAAAGTTGCTTCAGTGCAGACCAGGAGGTCTGAGGGACTCACCACATGGTGGGGAGTCAGGGCACGTATGGAGCAACCAGAAAAGCCCAAAGAAAATCAGAGTTGCCTTCACAGGGACCCACCAGTCGACGGACCTGGGATCGTGAAGGAGCCTCGAGTGGAAATGCAAGAAGCGGGCCCACGGAATACTCGTGGAGTGTAGGCTCACAATCTTCGGTGCAAATGGTGCTCGGGGCCTGGGCTACAAGTAACCTAAAGCAGGACTTCAAGAGACGTCAAGAAGTTGATGCACTAGCAAATGTGCCTGGTGTCCAGGAGTTCTGGTTCCACGTCACTCGTGAGGGCTGCGGGTCTCAACTTTGCTGGGGACTCGGGTCGGCCTCTGAAAAGTCTGGAAATCCTCTTCCTGGGCTGCAAGTACTTCGGAGTCCGGTGGGAGCTTCGGAGATGCAGACCGGCAATTGCTTTGTTGGTGCCTGCCAAGCAGGGGAGTCACTCCTTGACCCCAAGGGAGATTTCTTCAGTCCTCTAGTCTTTAGTAGAGCATCGAAGTTCCAGGATTCAGTTGCAGAGTTTCGTCCAGGGATATCTAAAGTCCTGTTGCCAGGGGTTCCTTACTTATTCCTAAGAAAGGGGTTGAACTAACTCTGGGGACCCACCTATGGGAGGGTTTGGAAAGACTGGCCACACCCATGTCCTTTGTCTAGTTTCGTGCCAGAGCAGGGGCTGGCAGCCCCTGCAACCGGTTTGAGCTGGGGTATGCACGAGGACACCAAATGTGCCCCCAGTGCAGGATTTCAAAGCACTCTTGGAGTGCACCCACCCAGCCCCAATCCACTAAGGCCTGTGACAGGAAACCTATTGTCCAGGCCTCCCCTGCCGGAGTTTCGGTCAGCAGCAGGAGGCCAGACTCGTGTCTGTGGCTGCAGCATCCATTTTGTGATGCCAGGGCTCTGTTTAGTTGATACCAGGTATACCGGTGCTGCCATGTCTCTCCCTCTAGAAGGGTGGGATCATACTCCCACACCAGTTACTGGTGTGGAGGTATGATTCCAAGGTGTTTGACACCAAACACGACATGTTTCCGTGCAGCCATCCCAAAGTTAGCATTTACCGTTTACGATATAATGCACTTAAGAGTATATGGTCAGGCTGCACCACAGACAACCCCGGAGAGGAGATTCCGAAGGCTGCAGAGGGGCTCTGCTCATGCATGGGCACCCTCTCACATAAAACCAAGCACCCTGCCTTCAGGATTGATAAGGCCTGCCATAGGGGTGACTGATAGGTTTATATGTGCAGTGATAGGGTGAGATATAGTGAACCTATATCTCTGTAAGGGGTGCATGCACCACCTCACTCAGGCTGCTGTAGCAGTCCTGTGGTGTCATTTTGGAAGGCTGCCCATGGGTGGCATAATACATGCTTCAGCCCCTGGTAGACCTCTGGGGTACCTATGCCCTGGGTACATAGTATACCATATACTAGGGACTTATAAGGGCAGCCCAGAATCCAATCTGAAGTGTACCTAAGGTACATGGAATCCATTTTAAAGAGAAAGCAGATAGACTGGGGCCCTGAATAGCAGGGTCCCAGTCCAACTAAGTCGAAAACCAGCAAAACACCAGGATAAAAGTGGGGGCAACCATGCAGTCAGATTCCACCTTCCTACACTCGAGAACTACAGTTAGTTACAGGTAAGCAGCTTTTTGTTCCTTATTCTTACTGATATTATTTTTCAGTTGGCTAGAAACTGCTTTTTCTGTGGCTTTTATGATAAAGCATAGTTAGGTGATGCAGTGGTAGTTGGAGAGTTCATTCAAAGCATGGTGGGCTTTTTCAGTAGGGGGGTGTGTCCTGATGGAAATGTTGACGAGATACAAGGGGGGGATATGTACAAGTGAAGTGGCAGAGTGAGGCTTTAGCCGTCATGGCTTAACGCCTCACTCCGCCACTTCTGAAACGCAAGGCTGTACCATATTTACAAGGATATGGTGCAGCCTTGCGTTTCCCCCTGCGCTGGTGCTATACTTAGCAGTGTAGCGCCAACGCAGGCACCCTTGCACCATAGTGCAAGGGTGTTTGCGTGCAGGGGAGGATTGTTTATTTGTAGGAAGGTGTCCCTTCCTGCACATAAACAATCCTAAAATGCCATTCTGTCACTTTCATGTATACTGCTTCATGCAGCACGCATGAAAGTGACAAAATGGCATTTTTGTTAAAGGTTTGTTTATGTACAGGAAGGGACACCTTCCTGTACATAAACAAACCATGGCATTTTGCTTTTTCCATGTGTGCTGCACAAGGCAGCACACATGGAAAAAGCAAAAACGAGGAGAAATAATGCATTTCTCCTTGTTTCGCCAACTTAAGACCAGGATTTACCTGGTCTTAATTTTGGCGCTGCCTCCTATGTACGCCACCCTTGTACATAGGGGGCAGCGTCAAAATGAATAGGTGTTGCGGTGGAACGCCCACCGCAACACCCACTGCCCACCCCTTTCACGCTAACCATAGCGTGGAAGGGGGCCTTATGGACAAGGTAGCGTTAAGCCACGTTAAGTGGCTTAACGCTCCCTTGTACATAAGGCGCAGCCCCTATCGCCACCACAACGTCGGTAAAAGTGACATTGTGGTGGCGATAGGGGCTTGTACATATGCCCCACTGAGTTTTAGTGACTAGCTTAAGATCACATAATTTGATGAATGCGGGTACTGGGATTCTCCAACTGAGGTCTCCAGTGGAACCTAAGCAACGTAGGCATTGCCTCACATAAACGAAACAGTATCTCTCTACCAGTGGCATATGGGTGGCACCACACAAAGTGAACTATTGTTCATTAAAAATAGTAGAATGCACTGCAGTACGTGATGAGGAAGGAAATAGTTTTTAATACAAGGTGAGGGCAGCGATGGTGACAGTTTAGATTCCCTGAAAACCTGTTTTTCAAGGGCAACTTTGATTTAAGTTAAATTTTTGAGAGGCCAGGCACAGGCGGGTTAGCCCTTCACTACCCCCTTCTTGTAAATCAAATTTTGGTATGCATTGGTGGTGTCACCAACCATGCTTGTAGAGCTTGTTTATACTTTTGAAGTCAAATGTATAACTTAAACTCATGCTGCTAGAGTGGGGTTCTTGGTGGGAACCTGCATATGGTGGATCGAAGGGTGATTGTCCCTTGATGAGGGAGTCACTAAGGTTTTGTTAGGCCACTGGCCACCACTAGTGATCAACATCCATGTGCATCGAGGTGCCATCCACACTCATAATAATAACATAAACAGCAGTAGCATAGTCTCTACTTCCACCAGCTCGCCCACTTTGCAATGGAGTGACTACCATACATCAAAGAGTCTCAGGGTGTTGATTGTCGAATTGTTTGCAACAGCAAATTAACCATTGACCAGATAAGTATCCACAAAAGTGTATTTTTGTTTTGGATTGTATCTGACCTGGCACCTTGGGACAGCTTCCACCATGTGTGATGAGCCCAGGCAGTAGCAACCCATGTGTAATTCAACCCTCTCAGACATTGTTCCAATGGAAGCTCACCTCTCTCCGATCTGCTAATGTATCTTTAACATGGTTTTACTGAATTATATGAACATATGAAATGATTCGAAGACCCAAGATGCAATGAAAAGAAACATGCAATAAAAAATGATGGACTCTCGTAGATTCCTGCATGAGATAGGAGACCGCCAGAACCCTACAGTCAGCATGTCCTGGGTTAAAACAATTCACCATCAAACGGTAGTCTCTCTGGTATGTGTGTAGGCAAGTGTTTACGAGGCATTAGGAGGGGCCTAAGGAGAGAGATAAGAAATGTGGGCTGGAGATGAGAGGTAAGGAAAGAAAAGAAACCAATGGAGACAACAAGGAAAAGAGGGACTTGTGAACATTAGCAGTAACAAGAAACATGTGCATGCATCTATCCGAACTGGCGTTGGCAGCCACAGAAAGGATGTCAAGATCTCGACATGAGTCCAGTGGTACGTTCTTCGCACCACCTGGATCCGATTTCTGTTTCGCTCTGATGAAGTGAAGGAGAGAGTCGTGATAAAAAAACACAATAATCTAAACCTGGAAGAGATATTCACATTTGCAAGGATGCCTCGGAGGACATTCATACCCAAGCCCCAGCAGATATTAAAAGCATGTGTTCTTTTAGCAGTAGCTACCCTTACCACAGCTCGGTGGAGAAACATCATGAAAGATGTGAAAATGGTGGCCCTTGGAACAATTTTGAGGCATACCTGACCTATTTTCCTGGTAATCATTTTTAAGGAATTAATATTGTGTGCAGACTAATCATGTACAGTTAGAAGGTATAATATCAGTTTTTGTACTAAAGAGTTGACAAAGGCTTCCAGACCTCGAACTGTATTATCTGTAAGCTCAAACCTACAATTTTCAGAACTGTTGGTGAACCTTCTGGATTGGATCTTTGGCCTACTGTTTGCTGAATGACCAGAACGGATCTAACCTCTAGTAGAGGGCAGGTAGTAATAGAGCTTTCAGCATATAAAATGTTTAGGAAGCGGATACACCACATTTGGCCGCAGGCGAATAGGGAGAAGATTGCTTTGCAAGAGACGCCAAATCACCATGTCTGGTTCCTATTAAAACCACTGTCGGTGATTGCATCGGTGTGCCCTTACTCGTGGCAATGTTTGTGACAGTGATGATTTGTAAAAAATAAATAAAGGAAATGGCAAACTAAACTGCAGTTAACTTTATGAGGGGTTTATTTGGCCCCATGGGATGTGGGTAGACCTGGACGGATCCGTCTTTACCTACAGGTAAAGTAGCTGGGTTAAAAAAAACTGACAGTAAACTTTCGAATCTCAAACGTCTACTTAGTGCCCCTTGGTCTGAGCACATATCGTTTCCCTTATTAAAGTGCTCACTTACTTGATGTCGGACCATCTTAGTTTGGTCCTTGCTAACGCAGGAAGCAGAAACCAACTACTGAATATTAAAAAAAAGAGGCAGAATACCTACTAGTGAAGGAACCAAGAACACCATACTTTTATTCGCTGCGCAAGAAGCACAAAAACAGGATGCCCCCCGAACGCCCAATATTGTCAGGCATTGGCTCGATCTTGGAATCATTATCCTAATTCGCAGACAACTTTCTGCAACCAACTGTCCAGCACACTTCCACCTACTTAAAGGACACCAGAGACCTTCTGAATCTACTCAAGGACCAACGATATGACCCTACTAGCAACCTACTAGTGGGATTAGACTTTGAAAGCCTGTATAGGATAATGGTCCCTCACGCTGTCGAATTACTTTTGGCATGAACCAAGACCCAATACATGATTCATAATAGACTCACAAAATATGATCAGAAGATTTTATCATCGGAAAATGTTGTATTAAAGAGATGTCAAATTTTGAATCCCTCTACTTTTCTGCTTATAAAAGAAACTGTTTGTGATGAAGTTGAACATGATAGCCCCGATGTCACAGATTTATGCACAAAGCCTAAACCTGATATAAATGAAGAACCCCTGAATGAGACCGATTATGTAATTTTTGTGGATGGCTCATGTCTGAGAAACAATGAAGGTACTCTGAGAGCAGCTTGAGGTGTGTGTACAATAAATGATGTCATCGAAGTTTCATGGCATCAAGGAGTTACCCCAGCACAAGTTGGAGAATTGATTGCGCTTACCAAAGCATGCAGTTTAACTGCTCAAATTAAAGTGACTTTATATTTACAGATAGTCAGTACAGATTTGGCGTTGTCCATGATTTTGGGCAGTTATGGTCACAAAGTGGTTTCATGACCTCTTCAGGAACCCCTATTAGAAATGGGGTGCAGGTGGGAGATTTGTTGGAACCTCTCCTATTACCTAGGGAAACTGCAGTTGTTAAATGTGCAGCCCATCAAAATGATAACTGCTACATTGCCATGGGAATTAGGTATGCTGATTAAGTTGCACAATATTGTCCCTTGCTGACCTGCATATTTAATTAAACTTTCACATGTGAGTTTGAGGAGGACACTTCATTTTCTATGTTGATGTCAGCAACAGACACTTGGGATGAATTGAAAAGTGTACAGGAAACTCTTTCAGAAGCAGAGAAGCAGAGCAACAAAGTTGGATCAGAGAAGGTTGTCAGAAAAATGCAAATGACATCTGAATGTCAGCTGATGAGAGACCAGTGTTACCTGATAGTTTGTTGTTTTCAGTGACACAATACTTTCACCGATACACACACCTGGGGAGGTACTCCATGATAAGACTCTTTAGACAGAACTGGTACAACCCAAAGTTTAGGACACTTTCAAAAGAAGTGTGTCATCGATATGTGACATGTCAACAAATGAATGCAGGGAAATGAACACATGTTACACTGAGTCACATAGGGAGGTCCTTAGGTGGTCCTTTCAACAGAATGCAGATGAACTTTATCTAGATGCCTACTTGCAACAGGCTGAGATATATTTTGGTCATAGTATGTCTCTTTTCAAGATGGGTGGAAGCCTACCCAACCATACAAAATGACAGTCTTACTGTAGCTAACTGTTATTTTGAGAATTGATGCCCAGGTACGGAATTCCAGTTTCTCTAGAATTACATGAGGGACCCACTTTAACAATGAGGTCCTGAAGATGATTTGCACAGCATTACAGATTGAGCAAAGACTGCACTGCAGCTATCGACCTGAGACTTCAGTATAGTTGAGCAACTGAATGGGACTATCAAGTCTCAACCAGCTAAAGTCTCTGCTTCAACATCACTGCAATGTCCAGATGCTTTACATTTGGTGCTGATGAGTATTCAAAGTATCCCTGATAGCAAGACTGTCCTATTGCCGTATGAGATACTGATGGGATGTTCAATGAGTCTACCTGCTGGACCTGCAAATGCACTTGTAAACATAACAGATAATATGATACTTGATTACTGTACAGGATTGGCTGATGTGGAACGTCTGTTTCATACCAGGTTACAGCTGCCACTAAAGATCTGCATCAAGAGCAGTGCCACAACCTCAATCCTGGTGATTGGGTTGTGATCAAGAAGCACGTTTCGAAAGAGTTGTTTGGAACCGAGATGGAAAGGCTCATTCCAAGTAATTTTGGTGACCAACACTGCTGTTAAATATGCCAGAATTCCAAATTGGGTGCCCACCTCGCACACCAAGAAAGTGAGAAATCCAGAAGAAGAAATTTCGCTCTTTGAACCTGAACAAAGAGTCTTGGTGACTGCACCACCACCAGTTCTGAGACCACAAAGAGCAGTGATATCGAGATCATAACAGCTGCAATGAGAAGAAATGGGTGAAGATTGGCAGGCTGTACCACCAATCCAAGTGCCTGTTGTGTCACAAAGTGGCATTGACATCTCTAACGAAGGAGAAGCAGACACTGTCTCTCAACTTGGAAACGTAACTGAGACAACAACAGTCCGGGTGAAGGAACAAGCACTGAAATGAGAAGAGTCACCTGGAGAGTTGAATGGCCACAGAAATGTAATCAAGTAAGACTGAGAAAGAGCATATCAGTCAATCGGATTCCATCAACTATCCATGAGGAGACAGAGACAAGTGATGAAAGTGATACAAAAGGAGATCAACAAAAACTGAGAAGAACAAAAAGAGCAAGAGTGCCTTGTTGAAGGTATTGATGGAGCAGGGAAAATAAAAAAATTTAACCCCTAACAAATTATATAATTAATTAATTAAAAAATGTTTGTTTAAATGTATTAATCAACATTGTATATGTGGGAATGGTAATATGCCAATGTATGTGCTAAATAATCTATTAATGAATGTCCGTGTGTCTAATCATAACATAAGAATAAAAAGCGTACTAAATAAAATAAATGCATGTTTGTGCTTCATAGAAATAAAATGTGTCGTTGCAAAAACAATAGTGATGGTAAGTAAGGAGCAGCTTAAATGTCGCTTTTTGCTAGGTAACAACTAATTGGGGTACGTGAGACGGGAGGAAACGAAAGGGATATTTTTCTCTATTTTAATTATGTTTTATTTGCCTCAAATTAGTGCTTCTAAAGTAGAACCGAGTGGCGAGATAAAATGGCCGCCAGTGGGAAGATGTGCGCAGGCGCAAGGGGACACGTGGTACGGGATGAGATTGAAGAAATCTGGAACCTCGTGATGTCTCTGAGAGGCTAGGATGCAAGAAATGGTCAAGGCTGGTGTGACCTAATTGAACTGATAGTGTGCCGTGATGATCAGGAGAGAGTCCGTGGGAAAGGAGCCCAAGAGAAAGGACAATGACTGCGGAGTTCTTGAATGTGTCAAAAGAAGATACAAATGGACTGATCGAATCGGATGGAAATGTTTAAGCGTATGGGAAAGGAAATGATCCAAGGACCCTTGAATCCAAGAAAACTTGATTAAAGAATGAATAAGCTGACATGCATGGACCAATGAAAGAAAAGCGTGATATTAATGTTGCAACAGTTAGTTAGCAAAGTTAGAATTGGGGTATAAGAGGGCCTACTCTTAGTGGGAGGGGGTCAGTTCCAGGCAGTTCCAGAGAGTTCCAGTCAGAGTTCCAAGCAGTTCGAGAGTCGTGGTTGCAGTAGAGGAGACGGGTTGCAGGTAGCTGATGCTGACGAGCTGAAGTTGCTGTTGCTGTCTTAAACTTTACAGTTGAGTATGAGAATCAGGCTATTTCTAATCCCAAAGTTAGGTTAGAAATCATTAGGCTAAATTAGGAAGCTAGGCAGGTAACTAGGGTTTTTGGCTTCATGACAAAATTTCCTTTTCTGCAATAAATTGGTTATGCTTAATAAAATTGTGAATTTAAAAATGAATAATTGAATAAAGTATTAAATTCTTTCCATGCTTTTAAAATTATATAAAATTTAAGATTCTTTAAACCCAAAATGACTCAGTGGTTATTTTCCTAAATGATTGTGACATGAGTAATTGGTTGATTGTGATTCAGCTGGTCTTAATCACTATGAACTAATTTCTTAAATGAATGATTCATCGACAAAACAATGAGCAGGAATATCTTAAGAAATAACTAAAAGAAAGTGACAAATTAAGGTAAATAGATATCCTTGCTCTTCCAGCGGTACACAAAATGGTGTTCTCCATTTAGTTCTCATGCTTCTCCTAGGAGTACAGAATTTCATACAGGTGTAAAAGGAAATCCAGGTGTGTGTGTGTGTGTTAGGCGATGTTTATGGGCCCCATCGTCATGAGGATATGAGAAATATAGTTTACCACTGGATGACCTATAAGTAACCTGGGAGGAGAATAGTTTTCATTGTACGCGCTGCATCAGATTTCTTGGTAGCAGAGTTATGGTTTTCTATAGATTAGTTTAGTGATTATTGTTTATTGATTATTGATTATTTTTGATGACTAACACTAAATGTTGAGTCACGTTATGTTATATGTAAGTTTTCACGCTTCTGGGATGTAGGAAGTGGAACACGTGTGGCAAGAGAAGTCACATGGAATTTGGTACATGGTCTGAATTCATTTTGGTAATAACACAGGTTGTGTTATGTTAGGGATTTTCTGTATGAAAGGTGTGTAACTGAGATAGCAAATCACGTTTACTTGTGAAACTTTGGCCTTAATTCTCAGGAGCCTAGTCTCCACATGTGTCTTATCCCCAGAGAAACGAGTAAATTGTTTGTTTGAAAGAAGGGTAAGGTAGAGGGAAGTGCTACTTTATCGGCGAAAGTAAATAATTCTGTGGTAGGGTAGAGGTAAGCGCTGCCTACTGGAAAAACAGGATTCTTGTGTAAAAGGACAAGGCTGTCACTTTGTTTAGCGAATCAGACTATGGAATTGTTTATTTGTTGTAACTAACGAAGAAAAACAGTAAAAAGAAAAATTGCCGATAAATTTTGTAAAGGAGGGGTAAAGAGTAGAAGTGACGTGGAAAAGTGCCGCGCTAGGATTGGTTAGTGCACTAGTCACGTGAATACAGAGCAGGAGTGACGTAGAAAAGTGCCGCGCTAGGATTGGTTGGTTCGCGGACGGTGGAAATTGTTCTGATTGGTACGTTAGTGTGAATCGCGCTGTAATTGGACGAAGTTCCGTACACAGAAACAGCGTTAGAGTAAAGAGAAAACAAATAGAAAACATGCCGTATTACGAGTATGAAAGGGAGAGAACGTCATGGACAACGAAATTAAAGAATTTCTTTAAGAAAGACAAAAAGGTTGTGACTAGAGAGGGACAAGTAATTCCTCCGCCGAAATCAGCAGCTTCACATATGATGCTGAAATATGGGTATCATACGTGCATATGGTTGGACAATTGGGTAAAATATACAAAGAATGATGGAGCATTGGCTTTTCCTGAAAATGGTTCTTTTAATGTAGCGATTTTACGGAATTTAAAAGAAAAGATGCTTAAATTGGAACCTAGACCTAGACCGACACAGTTTGAGGCTTTAACAGAATGGGAAGATGAGATGTACGAGAAAGAAAGATTCAGAGGTATGAAAGGTTATGAGTTCGTGCCCGGAAGATTGTGGGGAATGAATCATGAGGACAGAATAAAACGATGGAGATGTGCTAACATGACAGGAGGTTTGTTTCCAGCTTTTACAGTTGAGGAAGGGACTAAGAAAAAACGGACTGAGAAAAAGAAACATTTAGAGAGAAAAGTATATGCATGAGAGCGAAACGGATGACGAGTTGCTGGAAGATATATTAAATAAAAATCCACCTCCGTATCAGCAGAATTCTACAGTGGTGACACCAAATGCGCCACCAATAGAAACTATGCGAAATAAAAGTCCAGAAAAAAGACAAGAAATAAATAGGTCACAAGAACAAATAAGAACTTCCCAAAATGAGGGAATAGAAAATGATAGTGCAAGAGAATTGGCAAGGACAACAAAAGAATTAACTGAGAAAATTAGAGAATTAACCAAGAATATGGAAGCAGTTACCGTACCCGTAACAATAGGTCCAGTAATACCAGTTTTCGAGAATCAGAAAATTGATGAACGATCTTTGGTGATTCCCTTGAGTTCGCAATTCCAAAGAGAAAAGGAAAGAATGGAAACAAGTCCAGGTACGAGCAATTTGACTAGTGCTTACAGACCAAGTCCACCTGAAAATTTGACAGTGAATGAGTGTAGCGGTAGGAAAATGCCTATGGTAACTGAATCTGCAACAGTGACACCTGAAAAGAGTGGAAATTGGACAGAAATAAATAGTACTCCTATAGGTCCGACTCCTGATGAGTTAAATGAGTGGATAAAAGCTTTTAAAATAAAAGAAACAGAAGAAAAACCATTAGATGTGATCAGATTGAAAATTGACATGGAAGAATTAATTCTAGGAACGATTGGTACAGAAAAGATAAAGAATTATCAGGATGATGAAATAATGTTTCTGTGCAAAAGTATAACATGGAGGGCAAAGAATTTACATGACAAACTAGAAGAAGTGGCCGGTGAGATTGGAATAGATTTTGCAAAAGTAAAAACGTTGCAGAAACCATACAGAGTAGATTTTTGTGAAAAAGATATTGAAAATTTGAATACAGCAGGAAGGTTGACACAGATAAAAGAGTTGATTGTTTTGTTGAGAAAATGGGGTGATGTAGACAGATGGAAGGTTAGATGGACAAAGAGGAATGAGAAAAAGCGTAGACAAAGGTTCATTGGCTTTTATGATAACAGAAAAGGAACATGTTGTTAAAGAGTACCCTATGAGAGAAACTCCAGGTGGTAGTTATGTGCATGTTCCCTGGACTAGGCAGGACATCCTGTCATTTACAAATGACTTTCCAAAGTTAAGAGAAAAGCCAGTTGAGTGATACCGACAGGTAGAAAGGTTTGTAAAGGTCTCGAAAGTGTTGTGGATAGATTTGGATGGATTGTTTGACATAGTGGTACCAACGGATCTGTGGTCAGAATGTAAGATTACAGTTGACTGGCCAACTACAGAATATCCAAGAGATCCTAAGACAGGAGCTCCAGGACCAGATGTGATGAAGAAATACGACAAGGTGATTACCTTTTTGAAAAATAAGATTCCTCCAAAAGAGACAGATTGGGTTAAGATTGATAGAACTACACAGGAAAATAAGGAGAGTGTACATGCATATTATGAGCGATTGTTGTTGGTTTTCAAACAGTATAGTGGTTATGAGGAATTAAGTGAGAAGGATATGAGTCATTTTGTATACCGATTTGTATTTGGCTTGAAACAAGAAATAAGCGATATGATTAAGCAACATATGATAAACTGGCAGAATGCAAGTGTAGATGAGGTGCTGAGGTATGCTAAGTATTGTAGTGATGAAATAGAGAGTAAACAGCGTAAGTTGAAAGAAAAAGCAATGTGGGCACAAGTGAAAGTGGCAGAAAAACAAGAAGCCCAATTGGATAATAATAATGGAAACGAATCAGGACAGAATAAGATGCGACCAAATATAGGTAAAGGAAAAGGACAAGTGAGTCTAGAAGAGGCAAAGAAGAAATGGCCATGTCATAATTGCGGAAAATTAGGGCATTGGAGAAATGAGTGTAAGTTCCCACCTAAACCTAATCCGGAACATCAATCATTAACTCCACAGGTGCAGAATGAGGTAGTTGTTCAACAAAGTCAGGTGCCACAACCACCACTTCCCAACACTGTTAACCAGCAAAGATACAGTACAGAAACAGGATTCTACGGAGGAGAGCAGGTAACACAGTTGCCGAGAGCAGCTAACATTTCCCAGTATTGGTTGCATCAGAGTGAGGATGACCCGGATGAAAGTTTCTGACGGTGCGCAAGAGAGGGGAAAGAGTGCGTGCTTGGCGCAACTCTAGAGGTAGATCAGTCTGGTCCCTTTGTGGATGGAGAAGTGAATGGAGCAAACGTAACATTCCTTGTCGATACTGGAGCTACCCGTTCTACTGTTAGGTCAGTGGAAATTCCGAACCTTCCTCTCTCAGGTGAATGCATCCAAGTGGTAGGAGTAGCCAATCAGCAGATTAAAACCCCACTTACTGAATTGGTAGAAGTAAAAATTGGTTCTTTTAGAAAAATGCATAAATTTGTAGTGTGCGATTGTAGTCCTGTAAATCTTCTAGGTCGTGACCTTTTGTGTAAAATGAATTGCACGATTTATTGTACACCAGAAGGAATAGGTTTTCAGACTTCGGATGAAGATGTTTTGTATAAAGTAACTTTGATGAATCAAGAACCTGAAACGAATGGTTTATTTCCTGCATTTGATGCAGAAAAACTTCCAGAAGAACTAAAAGGTGCAGTAAAAGAAAGTGTGTGGGATTTTACAGGAGAGGACATTGGATTAATGAGAGAAGTTGATCCCGTAAAAGTGACAGTGAAAGAAGGGATAAGTTATCCAAACACGCCACAGTACAAATTAACTCCAGAAATAATTGAAGGAATAACTCCTGTGATAAATAAGATGATTGAACAGGGAATTCTGAAAGAAATCATGAGCAGTCCATGTAATTCACCTATTATGGGACTGAAAAAGCCAAATGGAACATACAGAATAGTACAGGATTTGAGAAAGATCAACAAAATAGTTGTACCATGCTGTCCAATAGTGCCAAACCCTGCAGTGATTCTATATCAAATTCCGCATGAAGCTGAGTGGTACACTGTGATAGATTTGTGTCATGCATTTTCTCTATTCCTTTGCATCCAGATAGCCAGCCATTATTTGCATTCCGTTTCGGAGAGCGTATTTTGGCATGGTGCCGAATTCCACAGGGGTATACAGAAAGCCCCTCAATTTTTAATCAGATTCTAAAGAGATCTCTGGAAGATTTAAAAATGCCAGAAAAATCAGTGATGGTACAGTATATCGATGACCTATTGGTAGCATCGAAAACCAAAGAGGCATGTGTAAGTGACACAATTGCTTTACTGAACCATTTGGAGAAAAGAGGACATAAGGTGTCCCCTTCAAAATTACAGTTTTGTCAGAAAGAAGTCCAGTATTTAGGGCATAAAATTGAGAAAGGAGTGCGGAAAATAGCGACAGAAAGAGTAAGAATGATTCAAGGAATGAGAGCACCAATGACTCAAAGAGAGGTAAGAATGTTTTTGGGAATGGTTGGATATTGTCGACAATGGATAAGTGGATTTTCTTTGATTGCAAAACCATTACAAAAACTGACAAAGAAAGATGTAAAAGACCCTTTTGAGTTAAACAAAGAAGAAATGAAATCTTTCAAAGAATTGAAAAAGAAACTGTGTGAGGCCCCTGCATTAGGCATGCCTGATTATGAGAAGGATTTTGAGTTATACTGCAGTGAAAGAGATGGATGTGCATTTTCAGTACTGGTACAAAAACACGGCACCATGAAGAGGCCTATAGCTTACTTTTCAGCTGTTTTAGATCCTATAGCAAAAGCATTGCCTGGATGTTTGAAAGCAGTTGCTGCTACTTGTGTAAGTCTGGAACAAAGTGAAGGTATAGTGATGGGGTATCCACTGAGAGTATATGTTCCCCATTCAGTAGAAATTCTTTTGACAAGAACAAAAACACAGTACATGACACATAGTCGGCTGACTAAGTACGAAAAAGTCATCTTGAGTGCAGAAAATGTGACCATAGATAGATGCATAAATGTAAATCCTTCGACATCATTGCCAGATGAAGAGAGTATAATTGAACAAGATGAAGTAGATCATGATTGTCTGAATGTGCTGGAATATTGCACAAAACCAAGAGCTGACATAAAAGATGAACCGTTAAAGGAATCCGATTATGTCATGTTTGTAGATGGTTCATGTTTACGCACAAAGGAAGGAGTGTTAAGCGCAGCTTATGCAGTATGCACAGTGGCAACTGTGATGGAAGCGTCTTGTCTGAAAGGAGTTAGGTCAGCCCAAGTTGCGGAACTAATTGCTTTGATTCAAGCATGTAAATTGGGAAAAAATGTACGAATCACGATTGTGACCGATAGCCAATATGGTTTCGGCATCGTACATGATTTTGGCCAGATTTGGTCACAAAGAGGATTTTTGACATCTGCAGGAACACCTATCAGAAATGGAGATTATGTTAAAAAACTGCTTGAGGCGATACAGCTGCCTAAACAAATAGCTGTAGTGAAGTGCAAGGCGCATAAGAAAAACGAAGACTACATAGCGGTCGGCAATAATTATGCTGATGAGATCGCTAGATATTGTGCGGAAAACATGGCGTCCCTGAACAAAAATAGAGAAAGGGAGCATGTCTCTTGTCCTTTGCTTTTCACTAATGCAGTTGAAACATGGGATGAAGTAAGGCAGTTAAAGAAACAGCAAGAGATGAGGAAAAGGATTACTGGATTAAAGCAGGATGTAGAAGACAGGAAGATAATGGAGTGTGGGTATACAGAGATGAAAGACCAGTTATGCCTGATAGCATGATTGCAGACATGGCACGGATGTACCATGGACAAGCTCATATTGGGAGAGATGCAATGATTAGACTTTTTAGACAAACTTGGTATAACCCAAAATTCAGAGCCATTGCTGAAAGTCTTTGTCAAAGATGTCTTATTTGTCAACAGTTTAACCCAGGAAGGAAAACCATAGTGAGTCTAGGAACAATAGGACGAGAAGGAGGTCCATTCACAAGGATACAGATGGATTTCATTGAGATGCCCCCTAGTAACAGATTAAGATATGTTCTGGTGGTCGTCTGTTTGTTCTCTCGTTGGGTGGAGGCATACCCCACAAGAAGGAATGATGGAACAACAGTGGCAAAACTTATGCTACGAGAGTTCATTCCGAGGTATGGTTTTCCAGTCACAGTTGAGACAGATAGAGGAACACATTTTCAAAATGAGTTGATCCAATTGATTTGTGAAGCACTGAGTATTAAACAAAAATTACATTGTGCTTACAGACCAGAGGCTTCTGGGGTAGTAGAGCAGATAAATGGAACAATTAAAAACAGATTGGGGAAAATGTGTCAAGCTACAGGACTCAAATGGCCAGATGCACTGCCTCTTGTTCTGATGACCATCAGAAGCATCCCTGAAAAGAAAACGGGACTCAGTCCTCATGAAATGATCATGGGACGAGCAATGAGACAAGCCCACGTACCAGTCAACAAGTTATTAACAATAACTGATGATCTAATACTGGATTATTGCAAAGGACTGGCTGATGTGGTGCGTTCTGTGTTTCATCAGGTTGGACCGGATGCGACCACTCTTGAAAGAAAACCAGCCCACGACTTGAATCCAGGAGACTGGGTCCGTATTAAAGTCCACAGGAGAAGAAACTGTCTAGTTCCGCGTTGGGATGAGCCAAGACAGGTAATCCTAGTAACAACGACTGCTGTCAAGTGTGCAGGAGTGAAGAACTGGGTTCATGCCAGCCACACAATCAGAATTCCAGAACCTACAGATCGACATGTGAGTCGGCGTCTGGAAGTGTGGGATAAAAGTTTAACGGCTGGAACAACCAAGATAAAAGAAAGGGTGCCAGAACTTGAAGATCGACCTGAAAGTCGACATCTGGAGACCCCAACGGAAAACACCTCTATAGAAGAAGAGGAACAAGAAGAAGAAGAAGAAAGAAATTCAGAAGTTCCAGAACTTGAAGATCGACCTGTAAGTCGACATCTGGAAATATCTGACACAACTTCAGGATCTGATGATTCAGCTGCAAATTGGGAAGAATTCCGAAAGAGAACTTGGGGTTATAAACCAATTAGAGAAGAAACTGAGCAAGAAATTGAGTTAGATGAACAACCAAGTACAAGTTATGGTGGAAATCCTTCAGAAACAATATTAATAGATGAAGTAGGGAAAGAAGTACACAAAAAGTTAGAAAATCGAGAAGAACCCCGAGGAGCAATAGGGATAGATAGAGAAACAGGAGAACAGGGAAATTCAGAAACAGATAAGGAGGAAAACACCAAATCGGAAGAACCCCGAGGAGGGACAGTGATAAGGGAAAACAAAAAGGAGAAGACAGATCCACCAGTAGGAGATGACGAGATTATAAGTTTCAAAATAAGAGACAATAGTGAGACAGTTGAAACAGAAACAGAAGAAAGTGGAGGAGAGGAAAAAGCAAAGACTGAATCAAGAAAAAGAAATTGGAAATCAGAAAGAGAAGAAAGAGAAGGTGAAGCCAAAAGGCCAAGAAAAGGAGATAATTGGCCCAACAGCTATGTAAGAAAATTGAGATATAGAATAATAAGAGCAGAAGATGAAGATGCTGAACAAGTAAATGAGGTGACAAGTCAAAAGGGACAAGAAAAACCCAGTGGAAAAAGATTACAAAAGTCCAAAAGGACAAAGAAAGTGAATTCAAAATTTAAGTCACCTGAGTGGCTGTATATTGCATTAACTGATTACAAAGAAGAAGAAGAAAACACTCACGGAAACCAGAGACTGAGAAGTCGGATGGGAAAAGGTGAGATGCAACGAAACTGAAGTAAAGACTTATAGTGCTTCTGCCGGACGTGACAAATTTACTGGACGTGACAAATCACCGGATGTGACAACGAAAGAATTCTGGAGAGAATTAAAGAAAGTACCAAGCAAAGACTTTTTGAAAGCAGAGTGGCGTCTAAGTCATCTTGAGGTGTAGTGACACAATTTTCTGAAACTTAACAAATAAGAAAAAGAAAAATGGAAAATAATAGGGATAGAAGAGATAAATGTGAATTTATAAAGAGATGGTGCAAAATGTGCTGCTTTTGTACAGGGTTATTAATGACCATATGGATAGTTTTGGCAATCACAATTCCTATTAGTGTAGCTGTGATAGAAGCAAAGAATGATACTAAACAAGAAAAAGAAACTAATATTAAAGAACAAGTTGTTTTAAGAAGTAGTGCAGAGTTGCATAAGGATAGGTCAGTAACAGATTTCTCAAAGAATGTTTTTACAAAGTTGTTGTATGAGTACGTAAAAACAATGGAAGTAAGAGATTGTTATGTTTGTATGCAGTTGCCTGCATCAGTATCGGAAGGTGTGACTTATCATCACTTACCTTTGACTTATGGAATAACATGTAGTGTAATAGCAAGTTTATTTTATAAAACAGGTAGATTAGAATCTTATTATACTGATATAGATAAGATGTTTGCAAACATTCCAGTAGTACCAGAACTTAACAAAGTAAAACCAGCAAAAGTTTTAGGAGAATTCTTTTTAGAACATAGAAAATTAACGTTAGAAGAAATAGTTAGTAACAACCTTACCTGTGAGTTAAAGAAAGAAGAAAAAGTATTTTTAGATATGGTTGAAGAAAGAAGAATGAAATTTCAAAAAGAAGCAATAAAGGAGGAAGGAAAACGTTTATGGACGTTTGAGGAAGGAAATCATGAAGGGAAAAGGATAAATGCAGCAATGACTTTAGATTGGCCACAAACAGGAAAGTTGTGCATTAAGAGAAATAAGACAGTCTATGACAATTACTTTGTAGGTTCCAGTATCTGCCATGACAATTATCAAATTCTGGGAGGTTGGGGATTCAAAGGTGGAAAGGACCCAATATTTCCAGGTATCTATTATATTTGTGGGAATAGAGCTTATTACAGGTTACCGGACCATTGGTATGGAACTTGCTATGTAGGCCTGGTCTTTCCAAAAAAATTTCACATGGACAGAGAAGAAAAGGGAACATTGTGTGATGAGCTTGCGACCCACTTCGATGAGAAGATAAAAAAGATAATTAGTGGGCTGAAGCCTAATAACAATATCAGTCCGGAGCCGGAAAAAGTACTACTGGATACATCAGTGACAAAGCCACAGGTCAAAGACAGTGATAATGACTGTCCTGCGGTACTTTGGTACTTTCAAACACCCACAGAAGAAGTTTTTAATTTATTAGCGCTGAGTGTCTCTTCTGGTTCACCTCTGGACCCTGTCCCGCAGAGGATATGGAAAGAATTTAAACTTGACCTCCTCCCACGACTATGGCATATCTGCTGCCAATCCCTTGAACAGGGAGTGGTACCTGAGGGGTGGAAGCAGGCAGTGGTGACTCCACTGCTTAAGAAACCTACACTGGACCCTCTCTGCCCAGCCAATTTTAGGCCTATCTCCCTCCTCCCCTATCCGGTTAAGATACTGGAGCGGGCAGTTAGCAAATCTCTCTCTCTTTTCTTGAAGAAAACTATCTGCTAGACGAGGCCCAATTTGGGTTTCGCCCGGGACACGGAACGGAGACCGCTCTAGTGACAGTACTAGATAACCTGAGGATGCGTGCTGACAATGGTAACTCGAGTATATTGGTATTACTGGATATGTCAGCCGCATTTGATACGGTGAACCACAGCATATTGCTGAACAGACTAGAGGAAATTGGGGTAAAAGGCCTGGCACTGAAATGGCTACGATCATATTTGACTGATAGACAACAGGCAGTTTCAATGCCCCCTTTACGTCTCCAAAAATCCCCATGTGTCATGGGGTGCCACAGGGTTCGGCGATAAGTCCGATTCTGTTCAATATTTACTTGCGCCCTCTCATCTCCATTATTAGATCCTTTGGCGTGGATCTTGTAAATTATGCAGATGACACGCAATTGGTGTTTTCGTTAGAAGGGAATCAGGCAATCACCCTGGATATATTTCAGGAATGTATGCAGAATACCGCAAATTGGCTCAGGAATAATTCCCTACAATTTAATGGAGGAAAAACGGAGATCGTATATTGCTCCACGTCTAGGATTGCTCGGCCTTTTCCCATAGAGCTCCAAATAACACCAACAGATAAACCTGTAGTGCCAGCTAAAACGGTGCGTAACCTGGGAGTTCTGCTGGATGATGATCTCCAGCTAGAATCACAAGTCACCAAAGTAGTTGGTACATGTTTCTCTCTGCTCAGAGCTCTGAGGAGAATTTTGCCGCTACTACCAACCACCATCAGACCCCAAATTGTGAGGTGTATAATCCTGAGCAGACTAGATTACTGCAACTCACTATATTTGGGGGGCCAAAGTCACTACTTCAGAAGCTACAAAGGATCCAGTCAATTGCAGCTAAGTTGGCTTTAAACAGGCAGCGTAGTTCTTCACTCTCTTTGGCCTTGAAAGATCTCCACTGGCTACCGATCTGCCAAAGGACACAATTTAAATCCATGTGCATCGTGTTTAGAGCACTGCACGGAATGGGCCCTAAACCCTTACAGAGGAAATTTTTATGGTATGTCCCTGCGAGAGACCTTCGGTCAGCAAATGCACACTTAGTGAGCATCCCAAGGATTAAGAAAATGAAGTCGGGGGGTAGAGCATTCGGTGTAGCAGCCGCTCGGCTGTGGAATGAACTTCCCTTAGATATTAGGCAAATTCAATCTTTGCCCCTATTTAGAAAGCAGCTAAAAACCTGGCTGTTTCCCAGGTAGGGTATGACCCCCAAAATTGTTTTCCTGGGTAAGATGCTCACAGGCTCCAATGTTGATTTTGCCAGTCTCAGCGCCAGGATACCCGTAGGGTGACAGTATGCGCTATATAAGAATCATTTACATTACATTACATTACATTACAAGATGATTAATAGATTTACACGTAGAAAAAGGGAAAGTTTTTCAGAAATTGTAGGTGATATTTTTGGAGCATTAATACCAGCAGTGGGAATATCTTTGAATGCATTTAAAATTCGGAAGTTATCCACAGTAGTAGATCGTTTGTCTACAGATACTGCGGGAGGGTTCTTAATGGTAAATACCGAAATGGTTGCCATGAGAGCTATGGTGATGCAAAATCGGCTTGCCCTTGATATTCTTTTGGCAAAAGAGGGTGGAGTCTGTGGAATGTTGAAAGTCCAACATTGTTGTACTTACATTCCGGATAACAGTGAAAATATACAGAAGTATATTACAAATATTACAAGTCTGCACAAAGAATTAGTTCCACTGGAGGTTGAAAGTGTTTTGGGAAAACTTGGTAGAGGGTTTTCCTCAGTAGCAAATTGGTTAACTAGGATGAGTAAACTAGTAATAGGGAAAGTTATAATAGTAGCAACTATAGTGATATTGTTAGCCATGACATTGAAAATAGTAATAACATGTATAAAGAGAAAAGTAAGACAGAATAAGATAAGAAGAAATAACAGAATAATGAGAGAAAGAGAGAGAGAAATGGGTGAAATTGAGTTGGAGAAAATGAAAGAAAGCATGTATAAAGAGACTAAAAGGCAAGATGAAGAAGAGACAGAGATATGAATAACAGAAAGTAAAGGATGAAAGACATGCTGCCTGAAAAGAAGTATGACTTGGGTTTTATGTGGTGATTTAAAAATCACCAAAGGGGGAGTTGATGGAGCAGGAAAATAAAAAAATTTAACCCCTAACAAATTATATAATTAATTAATTAAAAAATGTTCGTTTAAATGTATTAATCAACATTGTATATGTGGGAATGGTAATATGCCAATGTATGTGCTAAATAATCTATTAATGAATGTCCGTGTATCTAATCATAACATAAGAATAAAAAGCGTACTAAATAAAATAAATGCATGTTTGTGCTTCATAGAAATAAAATGTGTCGTTGCAAAAACAATAGTGATGGTAAGTAAGGAGCAGCATAAATGTCGCTTTTGCTAGGTAACAACTTATTGGGGTACGTAGACGGGAGGGAAACGAAAGGGATATTTTTCTCTATTTTAATTATGTTTTATTTGCCTCAAATTAGTGCTTCTAAAGTAGAACCGAGTGGCGAGATAAAATGGCCGCCAGTGGGAAGATGTGCGCAGGCGCAAGGGGACACGTGGTACGGGATGAGATTGAAGAAATCTGGAACCTCGTGATGTCTCTGAGAGGCTAGGATGCAAGAAATGGTCAAGGCTGGTGTGACCTAATTGAACTGATAGTGTGCCGTGATGATCAGGAGAGAGTCCGTGGGAAAGGAGCCCAAGAGAAAGGACAATGACTGCGGAGTTCTTGAATGTGTCAAAAGAAGATACAAATGGACTGATCGAATCGGATGGAAATGTTTAAGCGTATGGGAAAGGAAATGATCCAAGGACCCTTGAATCCAAGAAAACTTGATTAAAGAATGAATAAGCTGACATGCATGGACCAATGAAAGAAAAGCGTGATATTAATGTTGCAACAGTTAGTTAGCAAAGTTAGAATTGGGGTATAAGAGGGCCTACTCTTAGTGGGAGGGGGTCAGTTCCAGGCAGTTCCAGAGAGTTCCAGTCAGAGTTCCAAGCAGTTCGAGAGTCGTGGTTGCAGTAGAGGAGACGGGTTGCAGGTAGCTGATGCTGACGAGCTGAAGTTGCTGTTGCTGTCTTAAACTTTACAGTTGAGTATGAGAATCAGGCTATTTCTAATCCCAAAGTTAGGTTAGAAATCATTAGGCTAAATTAGGAAGCTAGGCAGGTAACTAGGGTTTTTGGCTTCATGACAAAATTTCCTTTTCTGCAATAAATTGGTTATGCTTAATAAAATTGTGAATTTAAAAATGAATAATTGAATAAAGTATTAAATTCTTTCCATGCTTTTAAAATGATATAAAATTTAAGATTCTTTAAACCCAAAATGACTCAGTGGTTATTTTCCTAAATGATTGTGACATGAGTAATTGGTTGATTGTGATTCAGCTGGTCTTAATCACTATGAACTAATTTCTTAAATGAATGATTCATCGACAAAACAATGAGCAGGAATATCTTAAGAAATAACTAAAAGAAAGTGACAAATTAAGGTAAATAGATATCCTTGCTCTTCCAGCGGTACACAAAATGGTGTTCTCCATTTAGTTCTCATGCTTCTCCTAGGAGTACAGAATTTCATACAGGTGTAAAAGGAAATCCAGGTGTGTGTGTGTTAGGCGATGTTTATGGGCCCCATCGTCATGAGGATATGAGAAATATAGTTTACCCCTGGATGACCTATAAGTAACCTGGGAGGAGAATAGTTTTCATTGTACGCGCTGCATCATATTCAGCACCTGAGTGGGCTTACTACGTGGACACAGTACTGAATGTCACAGTAGATAAGTTGTGTGATGTGAAATCCAAACAGTTTGCACCTCCATGACATCACCATTGTGAGCATTAGATTTACAGCGCATGGACAATCTATATCTTTCAATTGTGGGGCATTGTAACGTTATTAAGATGCTATTCCTCCCCAGGGTGCTGTACTTTGGAGTTTGAGAACATCTGGCTTAAAAATGTAAGGAACATATAGCTAGTACTTTACATGGTTATTTGCAAAGGCAGAAAGGGCTTTTAAACTTTTAGTGCTGCCAAGGGAAAGGGGTGTGCAACCTGTGCCTAATTCTAAGTATCACTATTGGGCCCCCACCTTACAATTCATGCAAACCTTAATACTAGTGGAGCAGCCCGGGAGAGTGATGGGTGAGACCCTCCAGCCAATTTACAATCTGGTTTGGGGTGATGCTGCAGAGGCTTCATTTATGAGGATAGTGGAGGCAAGTTATTTTTAAAAAGTTAAATTTAAAACCATTAGGGCTGCGTTCAAGCTATGGCTCTTGTTGAAGCATAAAATAGGCCTTGGACTCTATAGCTACTATACACCATTATGGGATGCTCAGATCCTCCCAGATATTTTTCGGTATAAGTATTGTGATAGATGGGCTTGTGGTGGAGTGCAGAAAATCTGATTTTTTTTTACAGGTAATCAACTAAAATCTTTTGGGGAAATGCAGGATGAATTTTTTCTCAATAAAAGAGATTTTTTCAAATTTCTTCAATTTAGAGATTTTTTGATGAAAAGCTCCATGGATAGCACATTTGGGGAGAGGTCTTCAGTGAAGGATCGGCTGGCTGGCGCAGCGGACCGCAGCATTAGCAACCTTTATCAGCTGTTAATGGATTTTATGCAAGATGATATGGGGAGACAGGCAGAGAATTGGGGGCATTGGTTAGGCATTAATGAAGTACTGCTTTTAGAATCTTTGGAAATGGGGCAGTTGATACTGTTGTCTGCCAAATTATAGGCACAACATTATAAGACGCTATTTAATTTATATTATACCTTTGCAAAAATAGCTAAATAGGGATGCTGTGTTACCTGCCCTTGTTGTAGAAGTTTATATGCAGATTTGGATCATAAGTTTTTAGCTGTGCCAAACTTGACACATTTAAGAAAGAAATTAGTAATTTTCTTGAAGCAATCCTGGATCAGAAAGTATGTTTAATATCCCAATTAGTCTTATTGGGAATTGACGACCAGGAAATTATTGGTCAATATCAATACTTTGTATTTGTTGCTATGGCAGTGGTACAAATCTGCATTGCTTCTGCGTGGTTGAAAACTGACACCCCCCAACCTATCATCAATGGTTGACTCGTATACTCGCAATGTACCACCTGGAGACCAGCCTGTATGGTGGAAAAGACAGTGTTGCCCAGAAAAGGGGGGCAAAAATGTGGGCCCATATGTTGAATTGGTTTAAAGAATAGGGAAATATGTTTAGATTAGGATATCTGGGTGATATCAATGGTAATCAAGTCCATGATTAAATCAGTCTTAGGGAATAAGAGGGGAAAACTGTTCCTGCCCTGTATTATTTTGGGCAGTAAATGTAAGTGTAATTATGGTATATTGTAATGAATTATCTGTGCTGTAAGACACTTTTTACTTCCTGTACTCTCTTGTGGGTTAAAATAAAAAAATATATTTAAAAAAACCATAGTGGGCATTGTTGGATAAAGAAACTGGACCATAACGATCTTTGCAATTATAAAGAGACACTTGAAAAGCCTAAACAGGATTGTTTGAACGGGATAAAAGAGACTGACACTAACTAATTCAAATTTTTTATTTTAAAGAAGATTTACCTAGGCCCGAGTCTGCAGTAGCAGAGTAGGGATAACCATTTAGAAGAACACAAAGTAGGGTTAAAGATTGTCTATACGAAGATTGCTTTGCTGAAAAAAGAAAAAACTGTTCATAAACTCTAACCACAAGCTGCATACAGAAATCTGCGTTAAACTTTTAACTTTTGAACTTGGCTGTATTTAATCTGGTTCTAGACACACGTGTTGCCTTAGAAATGAGTGCAAATATATTATGTGTTCAATTTTGCAATATCAGTAACAATGACTGCAATAGTGCAAGTAGAATTTTACTTAGCACATGAGAAAGACGTTAGGTCTACAAACATAACTAACATACATACATACATGAATGATGAGGAACATTTGAAAGCCTCATTTACAAGCTACAAAGAGAAAGATTACACAACTAATGTTTACTCTAGAGTAGTACAGGAATGTTCACATGCCATGGGAGCAAAGGACTGTTATGTCTGTCCTCCTCTGCCATCATCAGCAATTAAAGAAGCCACATATCATCACATATCATTATCATATGCAATTTCCTGTATCATATTGCTTTTGTTTGTTTATAGACGAGAACATTCTGAATATTTCTATTCAAACTATGATTTAATACTTTCTGGAGTGCCTTTAATAGAAAGGATGAATTTACACCCGCAAGCAAAAGAAATGGGCACAGTTTCGAACTATTGTATGCCACATAGACCTGTAGATAATGTTAAGACTTATCAAAACAATTTAACCTGCTTATTGAGACCACTAGAGAACGTTTTCATTATGGCCCTAGAGGAAAGAAACACTATCATAACACACAGTAAAGATAAACATAGTGATGTTTTGAAAAATGTTTGGAAGAAAGAAGATGATTAATTTAGAAAGAAAATGGTTTACCCAAAATTAAGATTAGACAGTCAATATAAAGGGTAAATTTGCGTTTATAAAAGAAAAACATCAAAATGAACCACACATGTAGGAATTAGTAGTTGTTAACACACTTTTGAATTAAAGGGAAGATCATGGCAAATTTTACAGGAAAACGAATCTGCAATTCCAGGAACTTTTTTTGTTTGTGGACAGGAAGCGTATTCCAGGTACACACTGATTAGGAAGGTACTTGTTATTTAGCTGTATTGCTCTCTAAAATTTACCATGTGTATAGTATAGATGCTCTAACAATGGCACCAGCACACAGACAAACACGTAGTGCAGAAAGCAGAGGTGAATTAGGCGGAGACATATTTGGTACTATCATGCCACCTGTAGGAGTCATCATAAATGATGAAAAGGTCAGAAAACTGTGAACTGTTGTCGACAAGCTGGCAATCAGTACTTTTGGAGCTTTATTGGTAGTAAACACTGAGCTTATCGCAATAAGATCCATGGTTTTGCAGGATCGCTTAGCATTAGACATTTTACTCGCAGAAAAAGACAGAGTCTGCAAGATTCTCAGATTAACCCATTCTTGTTCATACATACCTATTGAGAGTAAGAAAATGCAGGAATTTGCAAAGAATATTTCAGACCTGAAACCTGTATTAGAAGAGTTGGAAACACCTAGCATTTTAGAAAATTTTGGAAAAGGAGTTTGTACAATTGGAAATTGGATTACAAAAGCAGGAGGAGATATTTTGAATGCTATACTTATGCCAATACTAATCATAGGGCTTTGTTTATTATTGTTATTTGCTTTATTTAAAGGCTGTAGATTAGGGGTGGGCAGAGCTTGTGGAGTTGAACTATGCAGAATTCCGCGGAGCTGCATAAAAAGTTTGTGAAATCTTGCAGAGTCTCAAGCAGGCAGAGTACAACCGCTATAGCCTAGGTCAGCTACATGCACTTGTGCTATCTCATTAAGTGTTAGTAATTACTTATATGTGAGCCCATGCCATGAGTTTTGTGGTTCTTCTTGTATTTTTTTATTGTTGACAAATGTGCTTACTTTAGATATAACAGGCAGCCCAAGGAACAGAAGACAACACAATGAGAAGGGCAAAGGCCCGCAGCTGGGACAACTCAACTGCCCATGCATGAGCAGGAAGCAGCTGCCTAGTACTCCCGGAGGACACAGGCATCCACTAGAAAAGGAAACTGGGTTGCAATAAGTTGCCACTTACCGGCAGGGTACTTGGCAGGACAGGCAGCAGTAGCGCTTCCACCGTGTCCTCCCCGTTCAACTCACTATGCCATCCAGCCTTCCTGCAGCCACCAGAGCTGCAGCTTCTTGTTGTAAGGAGGCTGCTGATTCGGGGCCTATTAGCATTGGCCGCTATGCTGAGCAGCCCATTCTGATTGGCTTTGGCCGTCCTCTGAAAGTTGTGGGTGCCACCAAAACTTGGAGCTCTTGTCAGTTTTTGCTGAAGCAGTGTAGATGCATAGAGGTGACGTTGAACTGACGGCGCTGACCTGTACAGGTTTGCATTGACTGTTTAGGGAGGGCATTAGTTGCTAGCACCCTTTCAAGAGCCGCCTCTTCTGCAAGACTTCAGGTCCTCCGACTGCCCAGAGACCTATTCCTTTTCAGCCACTCATTGCATCTCAAAAAACAGAGGGACATATTCTCAAGGACTTATCGCCGATTTATCGGCACTTTAGCGCCGCAAAAGTGGCAATAGATTTATCGCCCAATTCCCAAGCTGGTGCAAACTGCCGATAACGCCAGTTTTCCAGCGATAGCTTCCGCAAAAAACATCGCCACGGATGAGAGCGACAACTAATGCTAATGATATGCAGAGCAGGCATTCCCGTGCAAAAAAACACGAAAACACCACTTCGCGATATTCTCAACGACCAGCCAGATCTGCGATGCGATCCAAAAACAGGCGATAAGGCGCGTTAGCAGCAGGGATTTAACACCTGCCTTTTACTGGTGTTAAGCAGGACGATAACCTGCAGTATGGAAGGGAGCCCAGCCCAGAGCCACATCTGAAGACCAACACATGTCATGGAGCTACTGATCATGCAGCTCGGAGACCCAAGAAGTCCACAACACCCACCGCCACCACCCCCAGGCCCCCCCCCGGACTACCACCGAGGCAGCGCAGAACAAGACAGCTGACCTTCCGAAAACGGCATGGCCCCTCAGCCACACAATTGCAGAATGTGGGGAGAGGTGGGAACCAAGTATGTGTGAAGGAGGCAAGTCACCCATGAATAAGAATGTACACAATGCCAATTGTGGCGGTGATGTGCTGGACAGACTTCAGTATGCAGAGCACAGACATGTCCATGTGGACATATACTGCTGGTGTTTGTAGTGCTGTGGACAGTGGACAGAAACATGTTATCTCAGGCAGTGGGGAAGACCTCGGTCATGTAGCTGTGTCGTCCCCCCCTGTAAGCGTAAGCGGAGTGGGCTTGTCCGGCGTACGCCAGTCCAGCGTAGGAGTGTAAATAAATAGGCCGGGGCTCTGGGCGTGGTTCACTTCCAGGATGGCCAACCCGTGTGCCAGGGCGGGGGCCCCTCACCCTGCCACGAGTCCGCCACTGTGACCACCAGCCTCCTCGGCCGATCGCTGGCTTCCGCGACACAGGCCCCCAGCACACCCAGCAGCACAGCACCGCGGAGTTATGTGTGTGCTGACTACTGCCTTCGGCCTACACTGCGGTCAGCAGGTCCCCCAATTCAAATTGAGTCTTGATTTATTTATGGCGCAGTCCAGTAGGCAACAGACATTGCTTCCAGTGCGGCCCGCCCGGACGACGCATCATCGCTGGCTGCACACCTGCTGAGCGCTTCAGGTGCCACTAACTCTGTGCAGCTCAAGTCAACACCACGTGGCTGTGGGCCCTTGCTGACCGCTGCCTCCGGCCTACACTGCGGTCAGCAGGGCTCACACATATCAAATCCAATCCTGACCTGCAAGGACACGCCATCATCGCTGGCTGCACACCCGCCACCACTGCCAGGACCACCTCCAACCAACAACTGCCAGAGTCGGAGGAGTCTTACAGCCAGCCTATCAAAGTTGCTCACACCTGTCTTGGAGGCCATCATCAGCTTGATACCCTGCTCAGCTCTTCAGGTGCCACTAACTCAGTGCACCACAAGTCATGGACCCTTTATGATTGAATCTTGTGTGTGTGATGTCAGATCTGGTGCCCCTACCTCAGTGCACTGCAAGTCATGGACCCTTTATGATTGAATCTGTGTGTGTGATCCGATGATCACTGTTCTAGTTGTTGCCAGCACCAACCACTCCCTGAGGGCTGGCTTACACTAACCCCACACCCATCCAGCACAGGCGTCACTGGACATGTGACCCTGGTAATAAAAAGGGGCCGGGCGCACGTGCCCGTAGCCAGTTCCACTATCTATCTCAGTGTGTCCGTGTGGTCATTATGTATGCATGTTGGCCCCGGGCCCTACCACATTACATTGTGCTGTGGACAGCGGACGCAACCATGTCACCTCAGGCAGTGGGTAAGACCTTGGACACGTAGCTTTGTCCCCCCCCTGTAAGCATAAGCAGAGTGGGCTGGGCCGGCGTACGCCAGTCCAGCGTAGGGGTGTGAAGAATTTGCCCGGGGCTCTGGGCGTGGTTCAGTGCTAGCCTGGACAAGGAAGTAACTAATGCATGTGTCACCCAGCCTGCAATCGACAATGTTGCAATGTAGCATGCACCCGGAGGGCGGGCTCGCACGAACGGAGAAATGAAGGAGCGCAAGACCGCTCGGGGTCTTGGCTCATACATGCCAAGTGTTGTGTGTATCTGTATTGCCGCAGCATGAGCCAAATGCCTAGCCTCAATCGCAGCGCGAGTTCAGCCGGGCATGAACTCTACATCTGTGTCCGCCCTATCCTTACCATAGGCCTACACTCACGTGGTCGCCCACCTTCAACGGCCAACATCACAGTGTCGTTGTCAGGCTTGTGGACATGCGCAGACAGGCATGACAATGGTGTGCCGTAGGAGTGCAAGTGATGCAACTGCGCAGCGCACACAAGTAAATAGGCTCGGGGAGGGAGGAGCAGCTGTGAGGCAACGTAACACACAGTGATGCCGCTCATTTGCCACATGCAAGACATGTCAAACATGAATCCCAAAGTCGCACACATCCCACCCCACCCCCAACAAGCCACATCACATTTCCTGAATGCAAGCAGATGACAAACTAACATTAGGGATGAAAGCTCCTTTGTCTGAACTATCAGGCGGAAGCACATCTGCACCTCCGACCTCGGAATTGCATGTGCCCGGCACCCCCTGACAGACACTATAGCAGCTGATGACGACTCCCACACTACGCACAGCCCGACGAAAGACCAATGTATACACACCCCACACACAGAAGTCCTTGCTCGAAGTTATCTTGCATGGAATGGCCTTCACACTTACTCCCACACCATCCCAGGGGTACAACTGTTGCACACTAAAACAACTCATTGATCCGAGCTGTGGCATTTCATCCACAGAACTGGCGCAGGTCAGAACAGTGCTGCTTCAACCAGAGCCACTAACGCAATGGCAGAACATCCTGGACACATGCACAACCCCTGTCACGTGGAACTGTACCGTGCACGTATGCTGCATATACTGGGGGCACTGCCATTGGCAGTGCTGCGGATCAGTTACCGGCTAAGCTTCCGCCTTGCCAACGTCACCTGTGTTCAGCCTGTATTGCATTGTCGATCGTGCATATTCGAGTGGTCCATGGATGTCTGCCTATCCAACAGGACGGTAGTTGAACTGGATTTTGACATGTGTGTGCGCCCCCTGTTGGCCCACGACCAGGAGTGTCACCGTGATGCCCGTTTATGGGATGCCTTGATACTTGGCATACATGCTGGCAGCTGGACCTGGGAGATTGCACAACTCCTCGTGTGCAGTGACCACATTGAACCGCTCCCCTATTGGGCTGTAGTGCTAATTGGTGAAAGGGGGTGGACGCAGCACATCTGTCCGGACCTGCTAATGGATTGCCTCGCCGTCCTGTTTGATGAAGTCGACAACTACCTCATATTGGAAATGATAGCCTACGAAGCTGCAATCGCTTTCATGGGCGAGTAACTACATACCTGCAGCCACAACAGATTGGAACCCATTGCACATGTCCTAAAACCTTGTTGCATCTTGGAGATCTGGTCACATATCCCACGACAACAGTGGGCATGGCTGCATTCGCCTGGACTCCGAATACATGAGCGGACAACAACGCGGGTTAACACACACCTGTGAAAGGTGAAGCACTCCCACGGAGTGGACAGCGGCGCTTGGCAACGTTCCTCATTCTGACATACTGCTGCATTCGTCTGCATGTTGTGGCACTCATCTTGCCCGTACTGACACGCATATGCTGATAAAGTCTACGCACCTTTGCTTGTATTCAACTGTGATGAGTGTTGATTTGAATGACAATGTGTGTCTCACTGCCTATCTGGGTCACGGCCATACATGCGCATTGATTGCATTACCCAGGGAGTACCTTTTTGTGGAATCACTGTCCCTACATTTATCCATACTTTCATACTTGATTGATCATAGCCATGACACATCTGTGTGAGTTAGAATGTTTTATTCGAATTCAGTGGAGTGTTGAAGCTGGACCAGTACAGGGCCATGCAAACCCCACTTTACATTGTTGCCCCGTGGAGGGCCAGCCAGAGTCCTTTAGGGATTGACAAGTTCATCGGAAGAGGAAGACTTCAGTCCGCAGTGTGATTGCTGTGTCATTGGTAACCAAACAAAACATGGCAGTCCATGTCGAGGTCCAAGGTGAGTGTCGCTGAGTGTATCGGGGACAGTGGAAGGTGTTATTCCAGGGCATGAATCAGAGGGCAGAACCAAGCTGAAACAGGCCATATGGCGGAGATGAATGCTACCACTTTATTCTTACCACAAAGCCAGATTCATCATCATCTTTGTCCTCTGATGTGTCAGGTGCCTCACATGTGGGTGGTGGTGTTTAGTCTGCATCACTGTGTGGCACTGACACATCAGGGGGCGGAGATGTGGATGGAGTAGTAGCAGCAGCATTCATCCGCGCCAGGCCTTGTGGCGGCAATGCCATGATGAGGATCTGCAGGGCATGGGAGATCACAGCTACATCTCGCTGGTGTGCAGCCGTGGCAAACATTCTTTCCGCCTGCATCCGCTCCAAGCTCTCCATCATTCTCCTTATGTGTCCCAACTTCCGGCTGACATCGCTGGAGCCACTCTGACTAGACAGTTGTTCTTGGCTCAGAGTCATGACTCCAGCGATGTCAGCCATGGATTGTTGGAGAGCATGGAGCGGACAGTGGGTGTCCGTTAGGGACTGTAAGTCGTCCCTGATGGGACTTAGACACCCACGTATGGCATCTAGTTTGGCTGCCATGAGGTCGAACCCCACCCGCAGCTGATCATCCATCTTCTCCTGGCACCCTAACACACGGCGTTGGAATGCCATGTGTTGGTCGTGGGGGTCCTGGGAGACAGCCGTGGTGGTGGGTGCTTCCTGCTGTGTGGTCTGTGCAGGGGGTGGGGTCTCCTCGATGCAGCTGGGCTGCCCTGCTCCTGGAGGTGGGGTGCGGAAGCTGTCCATGAGCTGTTGGAGGGCGTCAGTGTCGATGTTGGCGAGGTCCTCTTCATCATCAGTGCTGAGTTGTTGGGTCTGCTCTGCAGGAGGTGTTGATTCTCCCTCTGCAATGTGAAGGGGAGATGCAGATTGACATTGTGTTCACATGTATGTTCACGCATTGTACAAGTTTACTAACAGACTGCATGACAATGTACATTGTGACTGTTTGTGAGGAGATGCCTATTTGATGCGGGACAGTTGACATTTCTACACCATCAGGGATGTGAGGTTGTACATGTACATTATCATCTCACAGTTTCCTGCTATGCCAAATGCGAATGGCCATTTTCTACATACAAGTGGCAGCAGTTGTGTCCTCTGTTCTGTTGTGAAAGTGTTGCAGTTTGTACCACATTGTTGCCAATGTTGAGGTGCTCTGATTCTTATGTGTGTGGGCTGCATTGTGGGTGTGTTGCCCCTTCAGCTCTGATTTGGCTGACCCTTATCTCTTTCAGGCGGTGTGCCTTTCACTTTTGTGCTTATACAGTGCTGAGATGTTGCAGACTTGGGTAAATTGGGCTCTTGGTCGGAGTTGTGACTCTTGGGCATGGTTTGTCCGCAGATGTGCTATACTTAATTGTGCATGTGTGCCATTGTGCCCATCTCCCCCGTCCCCCCAGTCCCTGGTCGTTACTCACCCTGTTGCTGTTGGCTCAGGTCATGTTGTGCAGTGTCCGGTCCCCCAACTCCTGCCACCGTCTCCCCAATGATGACTCGGGTCACCATTTCCTCCATCTCATCCAGCTCCTGGTGTGTCGCTGGACTCAAACCTCCAGTCTGCATTGCTGCTTTCAGGTTGGCTGCGAGTTTCAGCTTGGTTTTGCGCTTCACCTCAGTCCAGCGCTTCTTGCAGTCGTCCACTTCCCTTCTCTTCACTCCGACTGCAGTCACCTTGGCCAAGATGGACTGCCATATTGTATCTTTTAGTTGCCAATGACACAGTGGAGGTGATGAACAGTTGGTGGTGGTGTTCTGTCACCTCCGTAATGAGGATCTGGTGTTCCTGCGTACTGAAACGCGGGTTCCTCTTCTTCTTCTCCTTGCCCTTCCCTGACCCCGAGGTCCCAGGCTGGTTCTCCGTGGGGCTTGTGGGGTTCTGGTTGTCCTCTGTACTTGCTCCGGCTACCTCCATGGTGCTTCGCAGTTCTTTGTGTTTTGTTTGTGTTTTTTGTTGCTGCTTTTATAGTGGTTTTACCCGCCTGACTTGTGGGATTTGCAGGCCTGGCGCTGCTTATCGCTGAATTTTTTATCGCAGTTGGGCCCATCGCAACTTTTTTCACGTTAGGGTTTAGATTTTTGTCGCCGTCCCGGTAATTTTATCGCGGACATTTGACGCGTTATCGGGAAACTATCGCATGTTACCGCCGTGTTGAGAATACAACGTTAACACGGAGTTATTTTCCCGCGGTAGACGGCGATATGAAAAATTGCGTTAACCTATTTTGGCGATGATTATCGCACGTTCTTGAGAATATCCCCCAGAGTGCCACACTACCACTCGCAACCTTGTCTCGACACAAATGGATGAAAATATGGAATTTGATAAAAGGAAGCACTTTCTATCAATAAAAGTAGAGGTATGTGCAGCTGAGATCCGAGGTCACTACTTTCAACTTAGTCAGCTCAGTGTGCTACTGCATAAGTCTGTTGACAGTTTGGTTGCAACATTAGGCGAAAGCAACAGCACGCAGCACTAATAATTTAATCAAAAGTCAAACCCAGAAATGACCTTGTTTGAGGCAGTGCAGTCCTTACATACATGAGAACAGAATGTGGCCCTCCACCCCAGCATGTGCTTCCAGGGCAGACGCTGCTCTGCACTGGGGGGGGTCACCTGCCCTCAAAGAAACAGGGGTGAAGGCTGACATGATAGGGCAAGCTTAGGACTAAGCCAGATTTCATCTAGATGCCATTACACAGCAAACATTTCTTCTGGGATGCTTTGTTCTGTGAGATTAAACTGCAGGAGCTGCTATCCTTCCAAGAGAGGCCGATTTCTCAAGCTGGAGTCAGACCCCCCTCTAACCCTTTCCCCTACCCTAGCCTGATCAAAAGCACACAAAAGGAGACACGAAATAAGCCCCTGTCATTTATGCTGCAATGTTTACCTAACCTTAAACAACTCTGCTCTGGTGTCACAGCAGTGGGGCAGTGGAGGGCAGTGGGGGAAAGTGTGAGGCTTAGAGGGGAGTGGAACAGGCCAAATGCCACTGCTTAAAAACCCTAACAGGGACATATCAATTAATCTCTTTCTATGGAGCTAAAGTCCTGGTAATCTTCTCATCAAAAGGCTTGGAACCCTCTCGGGGAAAACAAAGGGGATAATGAAGAGTAGTGGTGGGCGGCGCCGGTAAACTCCGCCACACAGCGGAGTGGAGTTTTATGCCAAACTACGTGCTCCAAGCAGCGCGGAATGACAAAAACTCTGCAAATTCTGCCCTCGAAGTGAAATTTACTACCCGCACCTACTGTAGATATTACTCACACAAGAGAAAGGGCAGAGAAAGAAATTAAAGATTTGAAAGAGAATTAGAACTAAATAATCTCATGAATGATGACTTCCAAAAGAAATTAAAATTCCAAAGTTTAAAACGGAAAGGACATGATTTAACTGACGATGAAAGTGCCCTTTGAGCAGAACCTTCATGTAAAACTGAGATCGTGTAATGGTTAAGATAAACATCAGATGGGAAATTGAAAAAGTTAATTAATTAAGATGCACATTTTTTAGAATCACAGCTATATGTGCAATAATTAATGTAAAATTTAAAAATGAAATGACAATCATTTTAAATGTGCAGACTTCACTAGGCAGACATAGCTATTAGTATAGGCCACAAAAATGTTTAAATGCAAGATTTCTTTTAGCTAGAAGTGAATTCGACAATTTTGAAATGTGCACAATACAATTTAGAAACTTGACCTTAATGTGACATGCTTAGAATATTCATCATAACTGCAGAATGTTCCGGTTTAACAAATGTATTAAATGTTCTGATTGTGATAACTAAACATCCTATTTACCTCATATTATTGTTTACGTGATGAAACATTAACAATAGAAGATTAAACTTTGTTCGATGCCTATGGGAACGGAGGTCTATGAACCAAAAAGTGAATACGTAAGATGTCTGTAACAAGCTTTGTGATAAAACGTTGCAAGCTGCATGTTATTTCATGGGAAAGGAAGAGCTGAACTTACTCTCACATAAATGCTGTTGTCTGCTTGGATGTGAGGAGGAGAGACCTACGACACATTTTGCAACATTATTTTTGCCTTTTATATTAGTGTGTGTTCCTAATTAGTTTTTAATAACGCTCAATGCTTTTCCACACAGCTATTCCCAGAGACCCAATCCCTTGTCCCTTTTTGACAGTTGTGGCTACCGCTGCTGTTGTTCTTCCTTTACCTTATTATTGATGTGCGATTTTGACAGATTGCTACTGCAACTGTATGCTATTTGCTCGAATTATTGAGACTCGACTGAGTTTCAAGAACTACTCTTAATGGGAAGTTTGGCTGCTTTAATTGGATTTTGAGCTTTATGCTCTCTTTATCTCACTCTTTCCTTTGAATTTGCACTCTTCATGAGTTCTACTAACACTAAATTCTAGTCCTGTTCTTTAGAATAGGGTATTTCTCCTTTATGGAATGCGCTTGATGTATTATTTGATGATTAGTTCGATCTTTATTTGTATGAGATTTCTGTAAACTTACTTGAATTATTTGACTAATCTGAATGAAAAGAATAAAAAGAATCCTACTAAACTTATAATGAGAAATAAACTTTTAAAACTAATTCAAACTCTCATCATTGACTAAACTTAGGACTGTTGTTGTGATTTAACTTATGTTGACGAAAAAGCTCCTGGTTCAAAATACGGTGGCAAATATCTTTCACCTGAAGAGAGAGTGGTACTTTGAAGCCAACGCGGCAACAGGACTTAACTCTGAAATTGATGGTAAGAAAAGGTTGGACCATCTTATTTAAATTATGCCTCATCTCTGCACTATCACTGATGACCATTTTGTCTAGCCAGCCTGCGTGCTTTTGCCATAGACTGCATGAGTTCCTTGCTTGCTGTTGTTGTTTGACCATGTGGCTGGTGACCATTTTGTGTAACCAGCCAGTGTGCTTTTGCCATAGGCCTCCATATGTTCTTTGTTGTGGGCATGCCTCCTTGCTTGCTGTTGTTGTTTGACTATGTAGCCCCAACCATTTTTGTAGCCAGCCAGTGTGCTTATTCCATAGGCTTGCATGTGTTCTTTGTTAACACCATGCCTCCTTGCTTGCTGTTGTTGCTTTGCCATGTGGCAGGCAACCATTGTGTGTAGCCAGCCAGTGTGCTTTTGCTATAGGCCTGCATGTGTACTTTGTTGGGACCTTGCCTCCTTGCTTGTTGTTGTTGGTTGACCATGTGGCCGACGGCTATTTTGTGAAGTCTGCCACTGTGTAAATCCTTTTCTTTCAGTTTTCAAAGCCATTTTCTAGGGAGATAGATAGGAGAGAATATTCTTTTTTTGTTTTTGTTCATTTTTTTTACTTTTCCCTGATATCAGCATTCCTTTTTTAAGGATTATTCCATTTCCTACTGGAACCCCTTGCCCACATAGGCGCACAGTCGCACACCAGCATAAATTTTTTAAGAATTATTCCATTTTTCCCTGCACTTCCCTGGCTGCCAAAGGTGACTCCCTTAGATGCACATAAAGAAAACAGTTACATCTTATTTTGTTATCCTTATTGAAAATAAATGTTATGGTGGTGTGGTTTGACTTTGGAATGGATACACTATTGTTATTATTTATTATTGGATAATAAGTAACCACACTAAATTATATTGTCTATATTATAAATAATAATTCAAACTGCAAAAATGCCATGTTTCACTAAACGTTTTTCTTGTTTGCTTGCTTTTAGGTGCACAAGAGACATCACCCACAGCCAGTACTGCCAAACAGAAGGCCTGTACAAAGTGGCGTGACCACAACACATGATTGAGTCCTCCAGTCTCTTCTGCTTGTGCAGCTAAGTGTCCCTCCTAACTGACAGCTTCAAGATGGCCCCAAACAAAGGTGCTGCCAAGAAAGTGACAGTGAGGAGGAGAAGAAGAAGCAGATTGCTACCACTGGTTTGCCACCCTCCTCCTTTTTCAAGACAGTTTGTGTGCCTGTTGCACAAGCCTCCGGGCCGCAAGCTGGGAGCTGCACACCCACAATAACGACGGCACCACCAAAACCTAAGCCCAAGCCCTTGTCTCTCAATGAGGCAGCCATTGCAGTAATGGGGATGAGCAGTGAGTCTGAATTGGATTTGTCTCAGCTGCAAACTAGTACCCAATTGTCGCAGGAAAATGAGCAAAGTGGACAACAGGAGCCACAGCCAGCAATAGTAAATATTCCTGAAGTAGGCACAGAACAGGAGGTTGAGCTTCCTGCTGAGCAAGATGTACCTGTTGTTGAATCATTGGCTTCCAGATCTCCGGCAAGAAAAAGGAAGGGTACTCCACCATCTTCTCCAAGCCCCACTACTGATGATCTGGACCTGAATTGGACCCTGGCTGAGTCAGAGAAACGCCAGGAGAGAAAAGGGAAAAGAAAAGCTCCTGAGAGCCTTACAATTATTGAAGGGGAGGAGGATGACAAGCCAGTCATTGTCATGGAAGCTGGCTCACAGGACACCAACATTACCCTTCCTATTCAACCTGCTCCAAGGGAGGTGGCACTGGTACCACCACCAGCTTCCATATTTGTAAGACCCTTGCTGACACCTGCATCCACCACTACCTCAGTTGAAGTACGCACTGCAGAGAGGCAATTGACCACACACCCACTTACCTCCAGTTCTTCTTCAGGCATTGGTACACTAAGAAGGTTCTCTTACCCAGTTTGGGACTTCTTTATGATTAGCAAGCAGGAAGATAACATTGCAATATGCTCTATTTGCCACGTGTGTTCATCGAGGTAAGCCTGGTTCACACTATGGTACTGGAGGCCAAACGACCCATATGACAAAACATCATGCAATCCGCTGGGAGGCACACCTTTAAAAAATTGCTGCAGGTGGTGGTGATGAAGGTGAGGAAAGCGGGGAATCAGCTCCGATCATGGTGGAGGTGAAGGTGATGAGGAAGAAGAGGGCGACAGTTTTATGCAAAGCATCGCTGTCTCCAGCAGTGCGCTAGTATTACCCACCTCAGCAACCTCGGAATGGCACAAGAGTCAGATGGAGACACCACTGCATACAGTGACTGTCCCAAGACGCACATTGAGTCTACCACCTCATAGGTCTCTCCGTAAGTCACCTACATCAGTGGCATCACAAAAGAAAAAAATCCAGGCTACTACTATGGGCATGTTTAGGCAGGAGGGGCCGTATGAACGCAACCACCCAATGGCACATTTGTACAATGGGATGCTGGGTGGAATGTTAGCACTGGGCATCCTTACTTTTTTCTTTTGTGGAACGAGTGGGAGTTTTTGAATTTGTGATGGCCATTTGCCCAAAATTGAAGGTTTCCAGCCGAACTTTTTGCCAAAATTGCTGTTCCAGTGGTCCATCATGCTGTGCACGCAGTGTTCAAGCCACTGATTACATGTGTATCACTGCACACTGGATCTCTTTTGTGGGAGTTAGACAACAGCTATCTACAGATCTTAGCACTGAAGAAACTTTTAAGGGCTTACAGTGGCATGCAACAGAAATCTGATACAGATGCAAACATCTTGGAAAACTTTAACAAAAAGGTGTTTGAATGGCTGCGATCCAGAGGTCTCAGAATTGGATTTGTTGCCACAGATAATGGCAGCAATATAGTTAAGGCCATGGCAAATGGTGGCTATTTCATGGTCCTGTGAAAGGCACATGACATCAACCTGATTGTGCAGGACTTTCTCTAAAAAGAAGGCATAGTCAGCAACATACTGACCGCCTGAAGAAGATTCTGCACTTATTTCAGCCATTCTTTCAAACCCTGGAAGCAGTTGAGGATCATTCAGCATGCTAATAGAGTACCAGTTAAAGCCCTCATACATGAGGTGCCAACACATTGGAATTCGACCTATTATATGATGCAACGTCTGTTTGAGCAGTACTAACCGATCGATGACTGTGTCATTCAAAGAGGAGGGGATGCAACTGGGAAAAGCATGAACATGGAGATGGGCAAATGGATCCTAGTCAAATGCTTGACACAGATGCTACTTCAATTTTAGGGTTTCAGAAGGGGAAGTCAGCAAGGAGGACAGTATGATGGGCCAAGTGATCCGTTGTTGCCTCTGCTACAGGACCAATTAAAAAAGGTATCTGGAAGGTTCTCAGGTGTGAACAAAAATGCAGAAGTGCATGGCTTGGTTGCAAGCGTAATCCTTCGGTTGGCTGTTAAAACAAGGCTGCAAAGAGACCTCGTGTCATCCAAAGAGTACATCTGTGCCACAACACTTGATCCATTGTACAAAACAATACTGGCCACCATCATTCCTTTTTCAGAAGGGGATGTTTTACCATATAAGACGTGGTTTGTTGAGTAAGCCAGAGACCTGGAAGAATAACAGCTGGAAATTAAAGTTTCACTCCTGGGCAGAAGTTCCAGGGTGACGCCTTCAACTTTCATAGAGAGCAGTGCTGTTGTCTCACAGCAGCCAACACCAGCAACAAGAATACTGGCAACAACAACAACAGGAACAGAAGTATTGGCCCCAACCTCTGCATTGACTTGGTTTCAAGTGGCAAGACTAAAGTCAAGTGCAGAGGCAAAGACAAAAGAGGTCGAGCAAGTGGCAGCACCAGGAGATCCGGATGTCCCAATGGAGGTCGATGTGGATCAAAACACATTGGTGTATTGGTATGGGAAGATGCGCCAATGGCCAGAGCTCAGCAGGCTGGCAATAAAGTATCTGGTGTGTCCGGTGCCAGTGTGTCTGCTGAGCGTGTGTTCAATGCAGCAGGCAGGGTTGTGACAGTGAGACGGACCAGTCTCTCACCTCAAAATCGGGAGAGAATGACCATGATCAGAATTAACCAACACTTCATACCACACATTTACACTGTTCCTGAAATACCACAGGAGGAGTAGGAGGATGAGGGTGATTGGTTAGACTCAAGTGTGTTAGCTGACCAACTTCTGGGAGAATTATTCAAGTTTGAGGACAAACTCTACTTCCCTGACTGAGTAGAACCCCATAGTACTTTTTAATTATTTATAGTAGGACGTCTTTCCCAAAACAAAAAAAGTGAAATAGCTACAGGAACGTTATATTATTTTGTTTGTGTCTTACTTGTGCAGCCTCACTATTTTTAAGCACATGTATGGCCAGATTGGAGTAGAACTAGTGTGCAGTGAAGAAGCCTCCCCATTTCCTTCAAAGACATTGGAGACAATGCCTGCCTCCGTCCCATTCCTATCCTTCTTTTTTAAATTTCCTAGCAGGGCAGCCTCAGTAAAGATCATTTGATGTGCAAGACTGCCAATGTGTTGCTCGCATCAAACAGGAGATACAATTGTGTACCATCGTGCTTGGATTTGAACAGGTAACTAACTATTGCACCAATTAGTGAGATATTATTGGGTGATGATTGATTATTCATGTGGCGGTGCTGGCAGACTCTGAGGGAGTGTGTTCAACTAATTTGTACACTTGATTACATTGCTTTGTAGTGTTTGAGGGCAGATGGGTGATAATTTTTCATGAAGGTGATTTGTCCTTTCACACTTAGCGAGATTTACTTGCAGGGTTCACTCATTTTTTCTAGTTCTTTAGAAACCAGACCAGTCAGTTTAGTTAAGAAACACAAATCTACACAAAATACTCAAATTATTTTTCTCTTCTTGTTCATCAACAGCATTGCACTACAGGTCTATCTCGCTCATTTTGGTTGGGACGGAATTGGACTGATTTGTTACTCAGAGTCAGAAGGAGGAAGGACTCAAGGCAGGACTACCTCAACAGCCAGAAGAAGGAAGTTATTGACTTTAAAGGGAAAGCAGCTGACCCAAATACCTCAACAAAAGAGTCTCCTTCCATGTATCCAAAAGGAACCTCCGTGCCGCTGACCTCGCCCCAGCAGAAACCCCGCGCATCCGCAGAACCAGAGCAGGTGGAAAAGCCTTCTCCTACATCACAGCCAAAGCCTGGAATGAGCTCCCAGTCAACATCAGATGCTCCCCCACTTTGCACACATTCAGGAGGAGCCTCAAGACCTGGCTCTTCAGCTGAACCAAAGCTGCACCCCCCCCCCAGCACCTTGAGACCCTCACGGGTGAGTAGCGTGCTTTAAACCCCCTGATTGATTGATTGAAACCAACATGATGATGACTCTGAGGCCTACTCGGATGCATGGACTGGAGAGAGGTACTTTGATTTTGGAAATGCTGCTAAGTGTGTGTACTGGCTCAAATGTGAAACTCCTCTTATGTGTTGTAGTCGGGGGCACTGTTGTAACTGGAGACAGACATGTGATGCATCATGCCACATCATTATCACATGATGCACACACTTGGCTACATGTTATGATGACAGTTGTGCGATTGATCAGCCCGATACATGCAGCTACTTGTCCCTGATTGGTTGTAAATTGCTCTCACTTCTCAGTTAATCACACAGGAGTCATAAAATGAATGATTCCAGCAGCCTATGCTCTTGCTCTGCCTCTAAGTCTTGGTACACTCCTCATGAAGCTTACCTTCAGTCCTTCTCCTTGACTCTACAATCTCGTTTCTATTTTACAAACCACAGGCCTTCTCTTCTACTGCACAAAAGGCGAAAACTCCATAACACGCCTGCTTACCTTACCGGACCGGTTCAGTCCGGCACCCAAGATGGACATTCTTTGAAGAATGCAGATGCACCACCCAGTTTGGCATTTATATGCAGTATCATTTTTCTCTTAACACTCCTAGTAATTTTTAGAACTGTGTTGGTTCACTCCTCCATAATTTGCATTTTTCAAACCTAGATGAAAGAACATTTAGATATAACTGGGATCTCTGGGGCTGAAGGACCGTGGCAATGCAGTTAACTGAATTGTGTCATTCCTTCATTTCCTTCCACAACAGATTTGCTGATGATGTGCTGCTCATCGTCCTGATAAAAATTGTTGTTGTGTAGTGTTTGTCTTTGTCACACCTTTCCCAAACTCCCCTTTCCCATCCATTCATCAAACCCCTAACCCTCTTCCCCCAGGCTGTGTGAGTTATTGAGGTGTGATTTAATTTACACCAAAAATGGATCACACACTTGGTGGGGCTGATGTGGTGAAAGCGACACCAACTTACTGCGGGATCTTCTGTTACCTGAGCAATAGCCCAAACCAGCCCCACTTACCTACCCATGCATAAAAGGGATCCTTAATTTAGATATAAATATAACATCATTCATCAACATAATCATTCAGGCCTTTTGTTGTGTTAACACTTAACCTTGTACACTCCTGAGTCCTGACTCTGAGTCCACTTCTCCTGATTTGAGGATTTTGTAACTTTAGTTTTAATTAAATACACACTCTCCAATGCTCAGAAGAAGATACTATTGCTAGTTTTTATTACAATATCAGGTCTTCTTTGTTGTGTCATGGTGGTAGTCTGGTCTCAGTCTTTTTGAAGGTATGATATAAATACATAACCCACTAACTCTGTGTTTTCTTTCAATCTCGTTGCCTGTGGTGGATAATCCTTTGATTAGTCCTGCAATTGGAGGTCACATAGTTGGGAATGGGACTGCGCTTGTCATCCCTGTGAGCCTGCTAGCCTGCTACTACTACCATTAAGAAGGCACCTTGGGAAACCCTGCAGTAAGGTCTTGGAAGATTGAGAGAGGTAGCAGCCATCACGTTATCTATTCAGGTAAGAGAACTATGGAGTGAAGTGAACTAGTTTAGTTAGGAACTGACTTCTACCGAAGATGTTGTTTACCTAGGTTGTTGTAGGCAATATAGGCATAGGCAGTGGCAATCCACCCCAGTGGTCAATATAGTTACAGAGGCTAGTAGAACAAGGGTATTACTAATGGGTATACACTTTTATAAGCACATTTTAAAAAAACAAGCTGCTCTAAAAGACAGCAGTGTAAAGTAAAACACAAAAAAAAGATTTGAGGCATAAAGTAAAATAATAATTTCCCTTTAATTTTTTTAACAAAAAAACTCACCCTCTTTACCTACAACAGGGTCCCTCTCTCTCCACAAGCATCCCCCCATCCCCAACCAATGTCCAAAAGTCTAACTTTTCCTACCCAATTCCCAACCTGTCCATCCACAACAATAGTCTCTCCCTCCAAAGCAAAAAATAAAAAAGGGCATTAGAGGGCATCAACTTGGAAGTGAAGGCTTGCCACCTCCTGATGAAACAGCGCCAGCTCATGAACCATGCAGCATTGGAAGATGTCTGGGTAGGAGGAGGGAAAGCAGTGGTGGATCGGGACGAGGATCCCAGCTGCCGGCAGCGCTGCTGATGTGGCTGGGATGGAGGCGATAGTGGCTGGCTGGAGGAACTGGGGCACGGGGCAGTGGCAGATGCCTCCTCCTCCTCCAGAGCCACCAGCTGGCGATATTGGACTTGGATGGCCTCCGTCCGGTGCTGCCACAGCCAGGCTGCTATCTCCTGCTGAGTTGATGGATCAAGAAAGAAAAAACAGAAAAAAGACAAATTGTAAATAATGCTCAGTGAAAACACGTTTATATAGTGCCACAGTAGTGGTACATTGCTAGTCTCCTAGGGCTATTGAATTTTAATGTGATTAGTCTCAGGGGCCAAGTTTTCCCACAAATGCCTCGCATAAAAGAAGCACTGGCTGGCTCCAAGGAATTAAGCCAGAATACTATATCACCAGATTAAAAACTAAGTGATTTTTTCTTTCAAAGAATTGCCTAGTAAAAAACTAAACCAACGCTTTTTGTCTAAAAAGACTAAAAATAAAAATAAATTACCTCTCATTAACAAGTAAGACATTGCGCACTATGCAGCACAAGTATTCTTCTTATTGTGCTAAATTAATGGAGGCATGCTAGAGTGTTGGGTACTGTACTACTCTCTGCAGCTGGGGCAGCTGTAATGGACAATTTTTTATCTTACTTTAAATCCAATGGCCCTGCTTTTCTCTGACTGCCTTTCAATTCTACCCTGACTCCAAAGAGGCAGATGAATAATAATAATACGTCACACATGTCAGATATAAAACGCGTATATCCAGTCTGCCGTAAGTAGACGGTGGGAAAAACGATGCACTACACTACAGACAAAGGAACGGGATATAGCATTTATTTGGCACGTTCGTCACAGAGTATCCCATCCACCAAACTCTAAATCAGGCACTTAGTCCCACTTTACTCCCTGACCTCTCCCTCCACCACAAATTATTTTCAACAATTACCTTCACTTGGCAGTAAGTAAACGTACTCTACTGCACGGTAAGTTAGAGGATTAGGGTAGGTAGAGGTTTTGCTGGGTTTTGTGGGGTTAACTGATCATCATGTGCTGAGCTTTGGCCTAGTCAACCACTGTAGTTGATGAATGGCGAAAGAGAAAAATTTGAACAGGCGTAAATCCGTTATGGAAGCCATGAAATAAATATACATAAATCACTTGGCCAGAAATTTTTGGCACATGCCAAGAATGGATTTTTCAATTTATTTGGAAGGCTGGAACATAACTTAGGAAAGAATAAAGGAGTAACGTTTTAGTAGGAGGTGACTGAGTGGACACTAGGAAACACACCCAGCCAACACTGCAGTGCCGAAGTGAACCATGCTGCAGTTATGTAACGGGTGGCGAAATGCCATGGGCAGAGAGTTGATGAACAATAATTTGGTGGGATGTCTGCCTCGCTTAACAAATACAGTACACCTAATTTGTCAATAAGCAAGGTAGAGTTTGTCAGCGGAAATTTTAAAAGAGTTGGGGTGGCTGGGGCTCGGGGTTCCACTAGGGGGCAAGACAGGGACAGTCAAAGTATACTCATGTTGGGAACGCAGGGGTGAACAAATTAGATGGGTAGATCTAGACTTGCATCAGAGACCAGCCATGTTGGGCGGTAGATAGGCGTGTAGTGAGACATAGGGCACTCTGTAATAACTGTTTGGCTTGTGTCTGTAAGTGTTTGGGAGGTTGGGGGCGCTTAGAGGGTGTATGGGATGCAGTATTAGTTCAAGTTGAGATATGTTTGTCTTGTTATGTATAAAACAATAAATACATTTTATTTAAAAAAAATAAAAAAGGTAAATAAATAAATCAAAATAAATAAATAAAATGAATTTCTGGTGTATTAGGGGACTATGAGAAACCCATTGGGAGGTAAGGAAGTGCAGGGGAAAATGGAAATAAATCCATATAATGTTAAACACTGATCATATATAGTACATATACTGCAATGATCCTCAAGCATATCAAACTGATAACGGGGAAACGTTTTAAAAAAATGATAAAAAACAAGAAGGCATAACCCTCTTCTATCAATCTTCCTATGAAAATGGCTTTGAAATCTGGAAAAAAAGGATTTACTGAACTGACTGACAAAATGTCCGCCAGACACATGGTCAACCAACAACAACAAGCAAGGAGGCATGGACAACAAAGAAAAAAATGCTGATCTATTGCAAAAGCACACTGGCTGGCTGCACAAAATGGCTGCCTGACACATGGTCAAACAACAGACAAGGAGGCATGGACAACAGAGAACCCATGAAGGACACTGACTACACAAAATGGCCCCCAGCCACATGGCATGGAGAACAAAGACAAATGGTGGCCTATGGCAAACACACACAAACACTGGCCAGACAAAGGGGGCATGATAAATAAATAAGAAAACACAACCATTAATTCAGCAATACCAAAAACAACAATTAAGTGAGCGATAAAAACTTTACTACTACACACATCCTACCTCACCAAAATACGCTTTTTGCAGAAAAAACGTGAAATACCAAAAAAACGGAAACCCCACATTTTTAATTTAATGCACTGCCATCCCTGGCCTTGATGATGTTTAAAACCAACATATACCAAAGAAACAGTTGTTATATTGTACTCAATGACTAGTACTGACTGGATGGCCCGTGGGCAGACTAGGCCACATGGAAAATAAATGAATAGTGCAAATTTAACAATCATGGAGAAAATGTACTGAACTGTGCAACCTTTTCTTTTACAAAAGATAACAAATTCAATGCAAAAAAATAACTAGGCTCCTATTGTAACCCCAGGCCACCCACCACAACCACAATCAAATTTAAAATTCAAATAAAAGTATAAATAAATATTGGTGCTTGCCTTTTATCAAACAAACAACACCCTTATGCAAAAATGTTTGAACTTGTGATCTCACAAAATCAAAGTCCTTAAAATCCAATGCTATATAAAGAAACTGATCCTTCCACCTCGAAATCCAATTGAAAAGTGACGAGGAGACAGACAAAGCACTGGGAGGAGTCTGCTGGACATGAAGAGGAAGCCAGAGTCTCTGGGGCACTTCCTTCTTGTTGAAAAAAAAAGTTAAATAAAAAAAAGCTTTTCACACTAAAAAACAACCTGAACAGTCTGTTGGAGTGGACTTTTCACTTGAAAACATCTTTTTGAGTTGATTTAACTGCTTCTCAAATAGAGAATATGCTCGAGAAGCAGCGGCTTGCGCTCGCTAGCATAACTAAAATGTCGCCGGAAAGCTCCGTGGCAACCGGAAGCCGCGCAAGCTGCCAGCAAATCTTGTCTCACTCACCAGCACGGGCTAAAACAAGTCTTGTGTGCACCAACAGACTCATAAATCTTGACGGCAGTGCAGCTATGGACCAAATTGACAGCCCCCCTGAGAGCCAGCAAGGCTCTTCTTCAGTTTAGGAAACCTCTTAAAACATGGTTGTTTCCAATATAACCAGTCTTCACTGAAAAAGGGCAGATATGGTCTTAGCAGCTTACCTGTCTTATGCTCTGCTCTAATGAGGTCAGCGCCAGGATACCTTTGAGGTGAAAGATGCACTTTACAAAAGTAATAATAAATAATAATAATTAAATAAATAAATAATTCCGCCACACGCCGGAAGGCGGAATTTAGTGGAAACGGCACGTGTAGTGCGGACTTCCCAAATTCGCCAACTTTGCACGCAGAATTATAATTCTGCCCAGGCCTTCTAAATAGGTGATAGGCTTGAATCCAAGCTTTGGAAGCAGACCATCTGCATGGTCGAGATATTGAGTTAGGTCAGGCATACATAAAGAAACGAGTAAGAGAGCCCAAATTCATCCCTATTTTAAACCATTGAAAGTTGTCATTTTTGGTGAAAGCGTCCTCCCGTTGAGTTTGACTTGACGCCATGTTCCTTCATGTAGGGATATCAGAAAATGTAAGGTTGAATAGTCTATTCTCTATTTTACTAATTTCTCCAGCAGTTTTCTACGGTTGACTTTCTCCAACACCAAAGTATAGTCTATGTAGCAGACATACAGCGTGAGGTTTTTTTTCCATGTCCTATTCACTAATAGTTAGAGCACGAATATGTTGTTATTTGTGAAGCAGCCAGGCCTTAATTCGGATTGATTGAAAGGGAGTAAGTTAGAGTTAACAGTCCATGCATAGAGATTGCTCATTAGGAATTTGCTAAAAAGCTTCCACTTTGAGTTGAGGAAGCGGGTACTTTTTTGGGTCCTCCATTTGTCTCTTTTTATGTACTGGGGGGCAGATTTACAAGAACTGGCGCATCTCTGCATATTAGCAGAGATGCGCCAGTTAATTTGCGACACGTAAAATAACCCTTGCGCCACCATGGATGCGTCGCATTTACAATGCGGTGCACCATGGCGCAAGGATAGACAGATGCGTGACGCATCTTTTGGCGTAAGGGCAGCGCATTGCTGGAGTCGTGTCGCAAGCACGACGCAACTCCAGCAATGGTCAGGAATGCCTATTCCTATCATGCTGCATCACTCCTTACGCCTGCTTCAAGCAAGCGCAAGGTTTTGACGCAAGTGGCGTCGTAAAAGTGACTCAGTGAAATCTTGTAGATTTCACTGTTCACTTTTACGAGGCTTTCTTGCGTCGGAACGCCCACCCTGCATACATTATACCTGACGCAGGTATAATGTAGCGCAAGGCTTTACAACGTGACGCATCTCCCTAGATGCGTCACGTTGTAAATATGTCGCAACATGGTGCATTGTTTACGACGCCGCTGCGTCACAGAAGTGACGCAACGGCGGCGTAAAGTTGTCGCAAGGGGCTTGTAGATCTGCCCCTGGGTGTATTATAGCCCTTTCCATGATAGAGGAATTTGGTCTGTTTCAAGGATTTTTGAAAATAAATTAAAAAGCAATGTATTCCGTAAATCCTGATCAAATTTTAGAATATTGATTGGAAGCCCATTGGGGCTTGCTGTTGTTGATTTTCTGGAATTTTAAAAAAGTTAAGTTATTTCTCTTTTTGAGATTTCTAATGTAGAGTTGAATAATTAGGAAGAGAAAATGAGTTCAATGTGTTGTTTGTGTAAAGATTGCTGATATACGTATTCCACTTTGCAAATTGTATATAATAATCAGTAGTGGCTCCTTAAGACCCTATACCAAGGCCTACTAACAACAAGAAAGATTTTACGTTATTTGACTTGTTTGCTGAGTATCATTGTGACAAAGCAGTTTCTTGACGATTTATCCATTTTTCTTTCATCTTTATTTTGAAGTATTATTTTCCTCCTTGACCCGTAGGTCACGGTCGGGAGTTTGTGGGTTTTTAGGTGAGCTCTTAGCTGTCTGTGGTGTTTCCTTTTCTCAGTGGTTAGCAATAGGTCTTTGGTGTTGGGACAAGGACTAATCCTGTCAACGACATTAGTTAAAATGTATTCCAGGATTGAGATTATAATTTCTCACAAGCGATCCAGAGAATTTAGGGCCTGATTAGGATGGCGGGCGGCTGCCCGACAGGCTGTCGGCGGTCTCAACATAGGCTTTATGATGTGACCACCACCATGGCGGTCGCAATGCCTATAGTTTGACACCCACATATTCCTGCACTTGGTGCAGAGACATGTAGGGGGGCACCTATGCCCCCCAGTGCCCATATCGGTGGGCCAGTGGGAAGGGGGGCCCACTACGGGCCCCCAAAGTCCATTTCCGCCTGCCTTTTCATGGCGGGTTCACCACCATGAAACGGCCAGCGGAAAGGAACATCGTAATGCCTAAGGCGATGCCTGGTAGGCACTGCCACCATTGTAGGCATTACTTCGCCTCTGTCGGACTGACAGGCTCCTTTAGCCCGTCGGATCCGTGGCAGTCAGTCTTTCTGACTGCCACACAGCCTCCTGCCATCCAAATGTGGATGATGGAGAAAATGTTTGCGATGGCAGAGAGACCGCCACCAACGGGCTGTCGGTGGCAGTCCCACCATCATCCTAATCGGGCCCTTAGAGTCTACAATTGTAAAGTTATAAATTCTTAATATTTTAACAAGGATATTTTAGAGTGAAGATCCCGGTCCCCTTTAATTAATTTTTGATTAAAGTGCATTGTGGAGACCTTAATATGATGGCTATTTTTGGCCGAGATTCATAGTTCCAGTATAGTGTAATTTGTTGGGGATTATGGTCACTTGTTTCCTTGAAATAATTGTATGCCCCTAACAAAGAGACAGTGTTGTGAAATAATGTATAATTGATGATGACTCTTTGACTTGTAGGAGATGAATGTAGTTGGTGCTGGTGGGTTAGCTGGGAATCTTCCATTCAGTGTGTGGAATTCTAAGTCAAAGACTAGTTTTGATGTGTGACTACATATTGCATGCCTCTTGTTGGCAAGAAGTGAGTTTCAGAGTGCTGTGTGGGAGGTCCTTGGGTGGAAGATCTTTCAGGTATGAAAATAAAAGATTGTCATTAAAGTCCCCTGTGATGATAATTGGATATGAGGCCTAATGCTTCAGGATAGCTTCAAGTTCTTCTAGTATGGGAAAAAACTTTGATTTAATTTTTACTAGCATAGGTGGAAAGTAAATGTTTAATACCAACATTTGATTTAAACATTTATGGCCAATTAGAACCGGTCAGATATGTTCTGATTTGGATCTGTTTTTTGCAGTTTGTGAGCCCATACTGTTATGTATTAAGGTCAGAATGAGCCCATCAAACTTTTTATGGCTAGGATTTTATATGTATGTTAGTTAGTGGCCTTGATTGAATTGAGCTTCCAAGCTTTTACAGGCAGATCCCTTATGATGGTTGAATAAAAATGTTGCTAAATTATTTCCACTATGTTTTACATGGCATTCTATCCTAGCAAACAGAGGTAGTAAGAGCCTTTTTAAAGAATATGCTTTACTTCAATGTATTTGGGTACAAACAGTACTGAGAATTATGACTCTCGAAGGAATGACTCCATGAATTCAGTTCTAAAATCAAGTTCATCAGAGATGAGGGATAATCATCATGCAGCGATACCTAATTGATCAGCTTAGGAATCTGACTAAATCCTCATCAACGTTAGGGCAGTTGGAGTATTTGAAAGGAATTGCTACACCTACTCAGCACTAAATGCCCATATCTGGTAATGGAGCTCTTGCTCAGCACCAAATACTTTAGGATTTTTCATCACTGGATCTGGCATTCTTAGGAGATTCTGAACCCAGTAACTGAGGGTTTTTCTTTTTTTAATTGACCAAAAATGTCCAGAAATTAAGGGTGCGCTCTTTTGAGCCCCTGGTTGCTAATCCCCCACGGCTGTAACTGCTTCCAATGCCCAGTGTCTCCTGGATGGATCTTTTAACCTTATTTCATTCCTGCCGGAGGTGGTTGCTGATTGCTCTTATTGCAGTAATTGGCACATGAAAGGTAGGAGAAATCCTAGATGGTGGTTGCCTAAAAAGATGATGAATACCTAGTTTGTGGAGATGATATTTTACCAGAATATAGTCTGCAAACATTTGTGGGACCAAAATATTGAGAACCAAAATATTGTACAAGTAAGTATACATAGGTAAGTCTAGGTATACTATACTTAAGCTCACATATATGTTCCTTGAGAAGATATGTCTTCAATGTATGTAGATTTGGAGTTAAGAATAATAGATCTATACTAACCTATATGTGTTCACACTATTTTTCTCTGTAATATTTTGGCCACACATTTTTTTTGTCTTCGATATTCTAACATACATCTGTAGAATTGTAGTAAAAAAAATTCTAGACATATATTTTTGTGAATACAAAATTATGATAAATAATGTTTTTATGATGGATCAACTGCTGAAATAATAATATCACAGTTGAGACAAGTTTAATATGACTTAAAGAAGTGTGTGTGTATAAATGTAATTTAGTTGATTAAGTTGTGCTGCATTTTTACAAACTCACTGTATTAGCTAACATGGTTGCTATTTTTATGCTGTTCATTTCACTCCTGCTTTTCCTCCCCTCCCATCTCGTCCCCTCGCATATTTTCTCTCCTCACAGGCTCGGCAGAGCAAAGACAAGTTGGTGCAATAGTAATTTTCCTAATGTGCATATATAGTGGATGAACCTTCTAGTGATCCTAACTGTTGCAAGGTCCTTCCGCTGTAGTTCTCTTGCAGATCTTAGCACTCTTCCACTAGTGTATAGTCCATTGTTTAGGAATGTTGCATGTCAGTTAAACTTCCTGTGAAAATTTGTGACACTGGAGATGCTCGACCTTTTCTTAGAAAATGGGATAGTGCTAACATATAGGGCCAGATGTATCAAGCTAAATTGCGATCGCAAACGCTGAAATTCTGCGAATTTCAGCGTTTGCGATTGCAATTTAGCTGTGTGCAATGCAGGAAAGAAAAACCTACTCGCAAAATAAGGAATCGCTAAATTTGCGATTCCCTATTTTGCGCATGCATTTAGAGACTCACAATTTGCGAGTCCCTAAATGCTATGCTAGTAGCCATCGCTAATTGCGATATTGCTGTAAGGAATCGCAAATTACCGCCAACTTTTAGTTGTCCTTTTGGAACCCTTGCACCCTTGAAATTGCATGCGCAATTTGCGCAATTTGCGAGTACCTATTGGGTACTCGCAAATTGCGCATGCAATTCCAATTCATTACAAATGAATGGGAAGGGATTCCTTAATTGCAAAACGCTATTTGCGATTCGCAATTAAGGAATATGTAGGAATCGCAATTATTATTGCGATTTCTACCTACATAGCATTTTGCGAGTCCTTAATAGCGATTCGCTAAAAATCGCTATTAGGGACTCGCAAACTGCTACAATGATACATCTGCCCCATAATGTTATTTACGTGAGTTTCTCTGATTTGCTAAAGAAATGATATATGGGATTCCACCATGCTTAATCCGTGGTTTAGCTAATTTTCTATGCAAGAATTGTGTATAAGAACCCTTTGGTTTTGAGGGTGTTTGGGAGATTTTCCTGAACTTCTTATAGCTAGGGATGCTACCTGATTTCATATGATTTTGCTGTTCATTTGGGACTTAAAATAATTTCGATTTTTGATTATGTATTCTGCATTTGAGCCTTCATGGAATTTTGACTTTTATTCTGTATTGTTTGATTATGAGATTTTGAAATAAAACCTTTTAACTTTTCCCCCAGATCTAGAACTCAGTTATTAAGTGGTCCCAGTTACTTATTTGCTACTCTGCTAAACTAATGTTGGGTTTGATGTTGGGGAGAGTGCCTTTTAGCGCAGGATCAACCCTAAGCCAGACATTATGAGTGATTTGAATTTTTAGGTGTTTTGAAATTTGGGATATGGGGTTCTGTAAATTGGAAGCAGAGCATGTTTGTGTTTTAAAGAGCACCTACGAATCCACAAAACATTTCCTAGAGAGTTAGGGAAACCTAATGCCCAGTTTGAAACAATAGTGGATTCTTCTGGAAACTACTGGCAGAATGAGACTGGAGGTGAAGGTTCCAGTGCTGGAGTTTCCAGGGAAGTGACTTGCAGTGCGTCACTGAGCGATTTGGAGTAGGGTGAATTGATCTGTGAATGGTGTCCGTATTTGTGAAATATGAGTTTGACAAATGGATTTCTGTTGTCTTTGTGAGTTGTTTGGATATTCGATGGTGATTGTGGGTTCAATTGATGGATTGATTACTGTCCTGTTGATGTATTATTCATATTTGCAAATTGCATTTGTGTTTTTAGTGGTTGTTTATGGTTATCGGATTCGTCGGAATGCAAGATCTCAAGACATTACCATTTTGCTTGTCTGCATAAGGTAGTGTGTACTGCGAGGTGCCGCAAACAGATGTACAGGGTTTCTGAACTAACAAGTCTTTCTTTCCAGGTTCTGGGCTTAATTTGGGTTGGTGTACTCTGCTCCTAAGTGCACAGGAGAGAGTGCACAAACTAAGGTAGACTGCTGCTGGATGGGAGTCTATCTAGTGTGAAGTTTGATTTAAATGGTGATTTAGTTTTTGCTTAGTGCCTTCGTTTTCTAATAGCTTAGTTTTTAGGGTTTGTGATTGAATTGTTCTACTTAATTATTGATTTTGTTTCAGAACTAGCGTTAGCAGACAAGGGTTTACGTAGTTTATTTGGTTTGAAGAGGTTTTGTGCTGTCTTCGTGTTCACATAGAATGTCATGCTGTGATTGGTTAGTCAGCCAGAAAGCCATGCTGGATTCGAGAAACGCCACCACACAGCTGTGCTGTCATTGATTGGTTGCTGACAGAGCCACACTGTTATAGGTTGATCTTTGACAGAGCAGCAAGGTGATTGGTTATTGTTCACTAGTTTGTTGTGATTTTGAAGTGATTTTGAGATCGCTTTATGATAAAATAATGGGAACCGAATTGAAACAGCCTAAATTTTATGTTTTACCTGCTATCAAGAGTCAGAAAATACCTGCAGAGTATATGCCTGCATAAAAGATGATGATGGATTTGGGGTTTTTCACCTGTACCTGGATTTCTGAATGGTATGATTATACTGCTTCTAATAAAGATTTGCAGTTTTCTTTGAGAGTACCTTTGATACTAAAAAGTTAGATTTCCTCAGACAAACCATGAGTATCATGAAGGCCAGACCCACACAGTTTGAGGCACTAAATACATGCGATCAAATAGCGACAGAAAAGGAGAGAAAGAAAACAAAAAAGCAGATGAAAAGTTCTTTTAGACAGTGGCTTGAGTGCAATTTTGATCTGCAAGAGCAATGTTAGGGGAGAGGATAGGATGGAAGGTGTAAGAGCCTATCCTGCCATGCTTAAAGAAACAAATGACAAAGACAAGTAAGGGAGAGAAGCAGACCAATGATTCTGATGGATGATAAGTTCAGAAGTAAACATTTGAATTCTAGACCTTCTCCATACAAACAAGAGTAATTGGGGCAGCTGGTACTAATTCAGGAACTGATACAGGTGCCGGTGAGATGGTGGTACAGTTGCACCACCTCCTACCACTCCTGTAGTGGTACAGAGTGCCCCATCTGAGATGGTGATGACAGCGTTGCCTAGTACAAGCAGTGACACACAGCCTGATGCCCAGATTCAAGCTGCTGCACCCCTAAGGATAGTGGTAGTTGAAGAGGCTCCTAGAGAAATTAATATTGGCATTTTAAAAATTACATTTGGTGAAATGTTACAGGGAAATGTGATTTGAACATGCTGTTGAATGGTTCTTAGAGACAGTGGCTTGAAAGCGAGTGGGATCAGCAAGAGAAATGTTGGGGGAAGGATATGCTGGGAGGTGATATTGATGCAATGAGATATTTAATTAAAGAAGCAGTCAGATGAGCATAGGAAACACACAGTAAATTAGAAGAGGTAGCTGATGAATGTGAGGTTGACATCAGCAAGATGAAAAATGTGAATCAAAATTACAAAATGGATTTGACCCATAATAAAATTAGCTAAATGAGTTTAACCAGTCTGAGAGCCCACATGAAAGATTTAATTGAGAAAACCAGGGAATGTAGTGATGTAAAGAAATATTGAGAAAGTTGAAAGAAAGGGACGACAAAGACAAAGAAAACGAAAGGGATTGAAAGTAGGGCAAGAGGTGCAGAGAATGATACGGAAGCTGGGACAAGATTAGTTTTGAGGTTTCCTTTAAGGGAAGTTCATGTATGGAAATTGATGCATGTACCAGGGTCACGAGCTGACTTGTATGCATTTACTACTAATTTTCTGAAATTGAGAGTGGAACCTGGAAAGTGGTATGAAGAGGTACACAGAATGACAAATATTTCCCAGATGTTATGGACTGATTTGAATTTGCTGTTTGAGATTGTGATTCCCAATAACATATGGACAGAGTGTAAGGTTCTGTGGTTGGATAGCCAACACAAGAACCAGATAGGATGCCCCCTAATAATACTCCTGCTGGGGTGGTAGCTGAAAAATACCAGAAGGTAATTAAGTATTTGAAAAAGACAAAAATTAGATAAAAATGTTGAGAACTTCCCAGGAGCCAAACAGAGAGCACGTGCCTTTTATGAGAGACTTATGCTGACTTTTAAGAAACACAGCCAAGTTGATGATCCTGAGAAAGATGGTGTCAATGTTTTCGTATCTGCTTTCATGATGGGTTTGAGGCCAGAGCTTAGTAATCATATTTAGCTAAGTGAATTGTGATGGCAGACAAAGAGTATAGATGAGATGTTTAAGCTGGTGAAATATAGTAGTGATTATTTTTATGCGAAGCAGATAAAGCTTATAGAGATGTTGAGGATTGCCCAGACAAAGCAATTTGAGAAAGGATCCCAAAATTAAAGAAGTTCAAATATGAATTTTGTGCAGCCTGGAATTAATGGGATGAATCAAATGCAAGGAATGTTAATGGGAAGTAGAGCAATGCAGATGCAAGGGTGGTGGTGGAAGACGGATGATGAACAATGAATGTGAATGTTGGAATGATGAAGAGAAACACTGCCTGTCACTTCTGGGGGAAAATCCGGCACTGGAAGAGAGAGTGTTGTCAGAATCCAAACAGGATTCAGGTAGAAGTTATTCTTACATATGCAGAGAAATGTGATGGTCCCGAATATTTAAAATTTTAAGCTTGGTGTACAGAATCACAAATTAGTTTGATTGTCGATTACTTCAGCGACAGTGATGCAACAAAACAAGAGACTCAAGATGCCCTATAGAGCAGGGTACTGGCATAATCTATTGATTCTGAATCAGGGGTGTAGAATTTATTACAATATCTACTTGTCCATGGGACAGGTGCTTCATTAATCTACTTGTCCTGTAAAAAAAAACACTTGTCCCTTTGGTGCCACATAGCGCAGCGACAAATTATGGCAGCAATCTCATTATATAAAAGCTCTACTATTTGCCTTTCTGATTATACCAGGGCTCATACTATAGTGGGATGTGAATTCTAGCAATTTCCTCATTTTGCCACCTTTCTGTAGATCTTCATACTGGGGCTGGAGGTAGCGTTAAGCAGTAGATCCAGGGCTGGAATGCCCTTTTGAGTCTGTGCAAACCCACTAAATTACATGTGTTAGGGGGTTTCATCAGCTCTTCTTTAGTCTTTTACCATACTGAGAATGGTTGGAAATTTACTCCTGACAATGGCAGGAGTAAAACTTCTTCCAGCGTTGAGAAAAAAGTGGTTGGAGGGAAAGTAAACTTGTAAACAATCAACATATTTTCACATGAACAAATCTATACCTGCATAGTTGCTCGTGCTGAAAAGCAGTTCACAAATATTTTCTAGCAGTATAACTTCCTGGCCTACTTCTGTAGATTCTTGTGAATTCATGAAAGACGTAAATCTGCAGTAATGGAAGGACTTATACCATGGGTGCAATTTTGTGACTTTCTTTAAGAATTGAGCTTCTAATTAGGCCTGGAGTTAACCAAGACCTTTTGTTTTTATTACAATTCTATTTCTCTCTCTATCTACCTATCTATCCATCTACTGGCTTTTCCTCTTTCACAAGGAACATATCAGCACACACAGTAGTTTTGTTCAGTGCCAGGGACTACTGTGGCAATGTGTGCTTTTTGAGACCAAAAAATATTATTGCTTTTTGCCAATGTTTGTTGTAACGGTGAGGGCCTGGCAGCTCCCACAATTTTTTACAAAAACCATATCAAAACAAGACATGCATTGACAAAACCAAAAGGCTGACCATCAATATCAGAACTATTGGCTTTGCCAGTGCTTGTTTATTTTCATATTTCCCATTATCTTGTTGAAACTGGTTGCACTGGCTTTCCATTATGAATATTCTTTGGAAATACTAGCATGTATCAACACATTTTACTAAATGATGCCTCAAAGAGATGTAACCTACAATTTCCCAGTAGTTTAGCAAAGCATTTTTTTTCCTAGTTGCATTTTTTTAAACATTTTATTTTGAAAGCAAAGGTTCATTAATCTTGCTTTTAAGCTACTGTAGATCTTTGCATATATTTAGAAAGCATTCTGGGAGCATTGTATGTAGCCTCATGTTGTTAAACTTTGCAAACGCGTGTGCCAATTTTTACACTGAAACCACTGTCAGTAGTGCAGTCCAAGCTTAAAACATGTCCTTAGAGCGCTCACCCGAATAAGAAAGGCTTTGAATTAATGAACCATAAATACAAGTTCAAATAGTGTTAACAGGTTGTACTGGCAGACAAAGGGTTTGTGTGGCAGGGGCTTGGTCCTACTTGTCCCAAGGACAAAATAAATATGAAATCTTGTTGTCCTTGACCCCAAACAATATTCCACACCCCTGTGAATGATGATTCAGCAGGGAGCAGTTGTCAAGCTGTCCAAGAGGTAGACCAAAGTGGCCCATATGTTCACAGAGAAGCCAATGCCTATCCTGGTTCATTTTTGATCAATACAGTGGCTACGCATTCAACAGTTTGTTCTATGATAGCCACAAACCCACCCCTCTCTTGAAGAGAAGTCCAAGTTGTAGGGATTAGCAATAAACAAATTGTTAACCAGGTTTCAGCTGATGTACCTGTTAAAATTGGTCAGATGGAGAACAAGCACCAGCTCATTTTGCGTGGACTTGCTTTGCAAAATAAATTAATTAATCTACTGCACACCAGATGGCGTTGCCATTGAGACACAAGATGGCGTCACACTGTTTAAAATAAGCTCACAAGACTCAAGAGTTCAGTTGTTCACAACGTTAACAAAGGAAGACCTGCCTCTGGATTTAAGATAGACTGTCAAAGATGAGGTTTGGGACTTTACTGGAAAAGAGATTGGATTTTTTTAATGTGCAAAGCCAGTTGAAATAAAGGTGAAGCCAAATGCAGTATTCCATAGAACTAGAAAATACAGACTCTCTAAAGAATCAAAAGGATGAATGAAACTAGTAATTGCAAAGATAATCAAGCATGGAATCCTCCGGGAGGTACTTGGAAGTCCTTGTAACTCTCCCATGATGGGAATTTAAAAGTCGATTGATAAATGGAGAATTGTGCAATATCTCTGAAAGATTAATAAAATATCCTATGGGATTTATATTTTGTAACCCACCTGCTGAAATCTAAATCAGCCCAAATTTCAAAAAAGCAAATCCAAAACCATCATAAAGTACATAAACACACCGGGGTATCTAAATGTTAAACAAGAGAGAGGTAAATGGAGAAGGCTAGTGGTCTATCTAGATAAGGGACAAAAGACCTAGGAATTCATCTTTTGAGAGATATGTTACCTCAGGAGAAGTAGCTCACTTACACAGATCTTAAGGAGGTCTGTTTCCCCAATCTGATTTACCTTGATAAACAGTGTTTGTTTCTAACTCATTTGGGGAAAAGGAAGTATGGTTTTCTACGGTTTACTGACACAACAACGATGTAAAAAATATTGATGTTAAAAATACAGAGTAAAAAATGTAGACAACAAAAATATCGACTCCTATACTTAAACAGGTAAGTACAAAAATATTGACTAAAAAATATTGATGTAAAAAATATAGATGTATAAAAATCGACTTTTATATAAATATAAAATAAAATAATATATATTAAATATATTAAATATTAAATATAATTTTAACAAAATAAAATAAATTTAATATACATTTTAATAAAAATATAACAAATAAACTCAATAAAAAAATAAACACACAAACATAATAATTTATACATATATATTTACTTTAAAACAATTAAGACTATTATTTTTAATTTATGTTAAAAAGTTTAAAAATATAAAAAATACAAATATATATTAATAATTTAAAATATAAAAAACAAAAATCTATAACAAATTAAAACATTAAACTATTCAAAAATATTTAAACTTAAATTTCACAATACAATCAGTGCAACAGTAGGGAAAGTGTTGGATAGCAAAGGGGAAAAAATAACCATTCCCACTTCAGTGAGTGCCACAGTAGGGTAAGTGTTAGAAAGCGGAGGAATTACATTTACTATTCCAACTCCAGTGAGTGCAACAGTAGAGAAACCGTTGGATAGCGGAGGGGTACAAATTACTATTCACACTCCAGTGAGAGCAACAGTAGGGAAAGTGTTAGATAGCGGAGGGGTAAAAATTACTATTCCCACTCCAAAGAGTGCAACAGTAGGGAAAGTGTTGGATAGCGGAGGGGTAAAAATTACTATTCCCACTTCAAAAAAGTGCAACAGTAGGGAAACTGTTGGATAGCAGAGGGGTAAAAATTACTATTCCCACTCCGCTGAGTGCAACAGTAGGATAAGGGTTGGTTAGCGGAGGGGTAACATTTGCTATTCCCACTCCAGTGAGAGCAACAGTAGGGAAAATGTTGGATAGCGGAGGGGCAAAAATTACTATTCCCACTCCAAAGAGTGCAACAGTAGGGAAAGTGTTGGATAGCGGAGGGGTAAAAATTACTATTCCCACTCCACTGAATGCAACAGTAGGATAAGAGTTGGATAGCGGAGGGGTAAAAATGTTTATTCCCATTCCGGTGAGTGCAACAGTAGGGAAAGTGTTGGATAGCAAAGGGGTAAAATTACTATTCCCACTCCAATAAGTGCAACAGTAGGGAAAGTGTTGGATAGCGGAGGGGTAAAACTTACTATTCCAACTCCAGTGAGTGCAATGGTAGGGAAAGTGCTGGATAGCGGAGAGGTAAAAATTGCTATTCCAACTCCAGTGAGTGCAACATTAGGGAAAGTGTTGGATAGTGGAGAACATTTTTTCCTATTCACACTCAAACAGTTAAAAAATATATATATATATATATTACAAATTTTAAAAAATCATAAAAATAAACAATATTAAAAAAATTAAAAATCAAATATATTAAATATATAAAAAGAAAACATATAATATTAATTACATATAATAAAAATCTACAAATATTATATAAAATAAACTAATAAATAAATGTAAAAAAAAAACTATAAAATATTTACAAACAAAAAAACAAATTAATACATAAATATTTTTATTTTATTTCCTACCCTATAACACCACACCACAAACAAAACACTTCAGCATTTTAAATTAAATTTACTTCCATAATTAACATAATTAATAATCAATTAAAAAATATTTTTAATAAAAAAAACTAATAAACATTAATTGACTACACACACTTTAACACTATAATCCACAACACGCACCTAAATTAAACTATAAAATAATAAAACACAATTAAAACTTATTTTTAAATTAAAAACTATTACTATTAACAACTAATAATAAAGTAATTAAAATGTATTTAATACCCACCCTTTACCCCTTTAAAAGTAAAAACAACACACACAAAAAATAAACAATTACCCAAAATAAATATCAAATAAATAACATTAATTAACAACTATATATTAATTAATTAAACACAAATTACTTTCCACCCTTTAATCCTATAAACACCACAACACACACCTAAAATTAGTTACACAATTACCATAATAAAAGTTTAATTAATCTAATTAATATCAATTTACAAAAAGTAATATTAAAAAATAAATAAACTACTTAACACCCTTTACCCCTATAAACCCCAAAACACACACCTAAAATTAATTACACAAATACCATAATTAATTACCAATTAATTAATTAAAATTAATTAACAACCAATTAATTCATCAATAAAAAATAAATTACTTCCCACCCTTTACACCTATAAACACCACAACACACACCTAAAATTAATTACACAATGACCATAATTAATTACCAATTAATTAATTACAATTAATTAACAGCCAATTATTAATTCAAAAATTAAAAATCAATTACTTCCCACCCTTTGCACCCATAAACACCAAAACACACACCTAAAATTCATTACACAATTACCATAATTAATTACTAATTAATTAATTAAAATTAATTAACAACTAATTAATTAATAATAAATTACTTTAGACATTTAAAACTATAAAATATCAATTAAACAAATATTAATAAATACAAAATAATCAATTAATTTAATATAATTAAATTACTTCCCACCCTATTCCCCTATAAACCCGCAACCCGCTACGGAACTAAAAACGCAAAATTAAAATACAAAAAATTAATAACTACTAAAAATTTAACACATATATTAAAAATAAAAACAATTCTTCTACAAAAAACATACATTACATACATATAAAATATATACTAAAATACATAACATTAATTTTAAAAAATGATATTTTTAGAAACTATGGTGTCCATTACGATGTCGGACGGTAAAAAATCCCCCATCTACCATGACACACCAACATAGGTAAGTACAAAACCAGCCCCTTCACAGACCACAACCCCTTGTAAACATTACAAACTGAGGACGAGAGCACACAACACAGCGAGACAGAAAGGACAGCAGCACACCACAGACACGCACCTATCACACCCATCACCACCACCACCAAACACCTGACCCACAAACCCCCTGCACATCACACACCACACACCGCACCAGCACCACAAACACCAAAACACATACCATGGCATCACACAGAATGCCCACGTTCACTTCCACTGAGCTGACGGTCATGGTCGACGAGATCGTCAAGGTGCACCCACAAATCTATGGCAACCAGGTACAACAGACACCACTATCCACCAGAAACCGGTTGTGGAGCAGGATCGTAGACCAGGTCAATGCAGTCGGGAACGTGCCATGCAACAGAGGCGAAATCAACAAAAGGTGGAACGACCTGAAAAGCGTGGTCAAGAAGAAGGAGACCAAGAATCGTGAGCTGGCTGCCAGGACTGGCGGAGGTAATCCCGCGCTATTCAAGACCTTCAAGGCGTGGGAGGAGAAGGTGCGAGTCATCATACATCCGGAGATCCTCACCGGATTACCAGGGGAGTGGAGGCTGGTAAGTACAAACAAACGTATAACAGCAAACCGCTATGTACTCACATGCACTACCACAATGCCATAGCTCCTAGGGACAAACACCCCCATGTCCAGTACACAATACACAAGACAACACTCACACATGCAACAGACACAACCACACACTCAGCCCAAACCAACCAACTAACAAAACCATGGGGGCATGTGTACAGTTAGCCAGCACCGCAACTCCCACCAGGTCCCCTTGTACTCCAGAAGCGCCAGAAGGAGCACTCCCCACACCCATGTGTCAGCCATAGCTGCACTAACCGACAAGTAACAGGTAAGTAGCCGCAACACAAAGGCAGTGGGTCGGTGGGGGGACAGCTGAAGTACAACACCTACCAGGCCCCCAGTCCCACAGCGCAGCAAGGTGGAGCACCCCCACACCCATGTGACAGCCACTGCAGTGCACACCTGCAGCCGACAGGTAGACATCTCACCCCACATGCAGGGGTGTCTGTGGGTGTCAAGCCATCAACACAACTCACAACACCGCCCCCACACCCACAGACCAGCAACATGGAGCACCCCTCCCGCCCATAACCATGTGGCATCCATTGCATTGCGCACTCAAAAACAACCTGTAGGTGGGAAACTGTATAGGGCGGGGTGTCTGTAGGCATGAGGACTGTACTACGACTGACACATGGGACATGTCACGTAGCAGAGGAACACGCAGCACTGCGCCCTGTCACAATCATGTGACCAATGTGCACACGGACATGTATTACAGAGTCATACCCCACATTACCCATCACAGATACAGCAACACCTAAGGAGCCACGTCTGCATGCACAAGTCCCACTGGAGTACAGACCCACACGGCAGGCACTGTGCCACCCATCACACACATCAGCAACACCATCTAAGTCTTGTCCATGTAGTAATTACTGCCTGTCACTCACACATCGTACAACAACGCCCATGTAAGACAAACCTTACTAGAAGTAACAGCGTGAAACCACAATATTGCACACAAAAACAACTGGACCCATGAAACACACAGGTACACAATGCACATTCAACATATCATCCATCGCATCTGTCAGCCCCAGTGTCATGAGAGGTATGTCATCCGAACAGCTGTCCCTCATACAGTAGTCATGCAAAGATACCTGCCCATGACAGATCATGTGCCTGCAGTGACTGAAGCGCACGTCACACTGCGAGTAACAACACACATAATATAGTCAACACCCCAAGAGCACTGCATTGATGCACATGTACGAGTGCAGCACGCACACCAAGGAATTGGCCCATCTGCAATACGTCGTGTGGCACACAACAAGCACGAACTCACAACAATGCTACCAATGTAATGTCCATGAATGATAACAGGCAGCAGATATGCCGGGCATGTTAGACAGACACACACCTTAGTCTATGCACTGTCATGTTGCCAGAACACATGTCACGTTCTGCACCCATCACCCACAGTACGTACCCCAAAAGCATATTCCAAGCCAAAAGCGTCCAGGGGGCTGTACCCCCTTGTGCCATCTGCGTTTCTAAGTGTTCCATCTGTACCCCAAAACCATAGTTCAACCCAACATCGTCAATGGTTCTGGAGCCCGCATACACCCGAGCCACAAAATGTAGGAGCATAGCAACACACACCCATCGGCATTGCTAATCCGTCCCATGCCACATGTCCACATCACACGGTCCCATTGCCTAGCCCACGCATACACACATCGTACATCCACACACGCCTCTGGGAAACCTGTGCACGACAGTGCACGAACTGTGAATGTCAGACAACCAATACATACTTTGCTAGGTGCAACACAATGACCCATCTCATTCTCCCCACAGGTGGCGAACTGCTGGATGCCGGAGAGGGAGACAGCAGCCAGCACAGCAAGTCCGAAAGCCCCCGACCCGGACTCACGGATGTAGAGGAGCTGGACACCTCTCCGGACACGGACCACCCAGCAGGCCCATCTGGAGTGGCAGGGCACACCCGTTCCCCAGGGCCCCTCCTACCCACCAACCCATCATCCAGGGATGCTGACCAGTCACAGACCCCTGCTGCCACGGTCGTTGCGGCCACTGCCACGGCCGTTGCGGCCACTGCCACGGTCATTGCGGCCACTGCCACGGTCGTTGCGGCCACGGTCGTTGCGGCCACCACCACCACGCCATCCCTGACCACTCAACCAGCGCAAGGGGTGGCCCGGCCGTCTGGGTCCACCCTGGGAGCCAGAGCGAGGACCGTGGTGAGCAATGTGGCTAGTGGGCAGGTCGGTGGCAGCAGTACTGGTAGGAGGAGCAGGGTCAGGCCAACGCCATCTGTGCCTGGGAGCCAAGCCCTGCCGCAAATCGACAGAGTCCTTGGGGCCTATGAAGAGGCCCAAGGAGAATGGGCCAGGTCGGCTACCGACACGCGGGAGGTCCTTGGGGTGTTGAGGTCCATGGACGCCCATATGGGCCAAATCGTGGCCCTCATGGGCCAGCTGGTGGTGGGGGAGGGCACAAGCAAGGCCAGCAACACCACCTCCGCCACCACCTGCTGTGGCGCTGGGTCGTGCAGCATCGCGTTCCCCTGCGTCCACAGCGAGTGAGCTCCTCAGCCACCACCAGCAGCCCACCAACACAACCCCCTCCCAAACGTGGAAGGGGCCGTCCGAAGAGGAAACAGGTGTCCAGAGAGGACTTCGCACGCGACAAACGCCAGTGAGTCAGCCAGCCACCTTGACCACCTACTGCATTGACTTGGAATACGATCCTACCCCACACTGCCATGTGAATGGCATGTGTCTGTTGGACTGTGGACATAGAACTTCATGGGTACACCTTGACCATCACGCAGCCATGACCGTCTACTCGTTGTCACAGCAAGCACCACATTTGACATCACCTTGCACACAATCACATGTCACCGCTGTAAATAAATACACCTTGATCACAATCTGCTTAATGTGTCCTGGGTTTATTCAACGATGTGCAATCGCCACCATGAGCAGAAATGCATCTGCTGTGTGGGATGTCGATGGGACAGGAGAGGCTGTAGGGACCAAGGGGTGAAAAACAGAACAAGAGTACATTCAATGAGTGTGTCACACACTCATCACACAGTACTTGTCACCAACTACAAGCAATGTACACACATCTCACAGAGCAACAGGGCACAATGCTACAGCCACTGTCAGTGGCATACCAACCTGGACATGGACCATTGACACACAGCACTCAGTGAACAAAAGGCCCCCGTGACAGAGCACACATACACCTGCACAACTACAGCTACATCAGCCGTCGTACATGGACACTCACCGTCAAGTGAAGTAGCGGGCGATGAGCTGCTGACGCACATTCACAGCTTCCTCCTCTCCACTGTCCTCTTCACTTGACCCGTCCTGGTCTGCAAGCTGGGGCCCTGGTTGATCTCCGTCATCCACAATTAGGGGGATCTGCTTGCGAATAGCCAGATTGTGCAGCATGCAGCAAGCCACTACTATCTGGCACACCTTCTGTGGGGAGTACGCCAGTGCGCCCCCGGTGCGGTCCAGGCATCTGAACCTGGACTTCAGGAGGCCAAAGGTATGCTCAACCACACGTCTGGTCCTCCCATGTGCCTCATTGTAACGGACATCAGCTGGGCTCAGAGGATGTCGTAATGGGCTGAGCAGCCAGGGCCCATTCGGGTAAGCAGAGTCACCTGGGTGTGAGGGACACAGAGAATCGTTGCTATTCCAACTGGACACAAGACAGCATCGCACAGCCAGCACGCTACACTACTCCACATGCTCACCAACAATCCAGCCACGGTCATGTTGCAGATTGGTCATCAGTCATGGTAGGATGCTGTTGCGCATGATGTGTGCGTCATGTGCCGATCCTGGAAACTTCGCACACACGTGTGATATTACCATGTCCGCAAGGCACACCACTTGCACATTCAGGGAGTGTGTGTGCTTCCGGTTGCGGTAGAGGTGCTCAGTGGCCTGTGGTGCAACAAGGCCAACATGGGTGCAATCTATTGCACCAACGACGTGGGGGATCCGTCCAAGGGCATAGAAATCACCCTTCACTGCTGCCAATTCACGAGCCCTGGGGAATCTGATGTACCTGTTCCTGTACAGCATCATAGCTGACAGTACATCCCTCAGCACCATGCTGAACATGGGCTGGGACATCCCACCTCCACTGCCCACTGTGTGTTGGAATGACCCAGTGGCGAAGAAATGCAGTGCAGCCATCACCTTAGCCGTGGGGGTGAATGCTGTTGGATACACCCTGCGAGGACGGAGGTGGGGTTCCAACAAGGCACATAGGCGATGCAGGGTGGGTCGGTCCAGACGATATTTACGGATGACCTCCACATCCTCCATGTCTGACAGCAATTGGTAGGGGCGATGTATGTTTGGTCTCCGCCTAGGAAAGATGGAAGTGGACACATGTCAAAGCAACACGCCACATGGCAGTTTCACATACACATGACAAAAATGACTGACCAAGCAATTGAAACACAGAACAGCTGACAAGTAGGGACAGCACAGCCACAATACACTTACACAGGTCCCCTACCAATAGCAATGGGCAGTGACACACACCATTGCTATGAGCATGCACATGGGGAGTTAGGCCTTAACAACTTGTAAGGCATGCTGATGGTAACAGACTGCATATTCGGTAAGCTGCAACACCACGGCAACATGACTAGCTGCTGTGCATCACACTGCTTCCAGGGCTGGGTGTGTAGGGCACACACCAACAACGCTATGGACACAGGCTGAGCTGCCAAAACAAGTGGGACCTGTGGCACGAGGGGATATGAGACAGTCATTGATGTCCCTACTGCACCCTATGTACAGCACTGTACGGATCACACCTCCAGAAACATTGACAGGTGTACACATTGACAGCTCCATGCCAACACGGCTGTGTGATTGCGCATACACATCACAAGTGACACGTAACGTTGCACGTGCCACGTGGCAGATGTACATAGTGAAAGATGGCATGTGTGTGCATATGCATATCCCATGCTCCCATGCCAATGTGTACATGATGATATGCCAACAGACATGTGGAGGCTGCCCACTGGCCGTCCCTGCCTCTGCACACAGCATGTTCTGGCCCCGTCCATTGTGGACCTGCACCCACACACAAATCATGGCCACACCTGCAGATGCATAGCGCACATTAAACTGTGTGGTGCACATGGCATCAGCGGACTGTACCTGCCATGGGCCAGGCCCTTACGGCCAACTCCAATGACCCTCGCGGTTGCACCCTGTGTGTTCCACTATGGAGGTAAGCGTCCCGGGCCAGCTGGGTGCAGGCCATCGTCTGCAATTGAAGCTGGCAGACATGGTACACAAATTGCAGCAGCTTGGACCCACTGAAACTGCCCCAGGGGGCTATGTGAGTGTGTGAGTGAGACCGGCATTACCACAGCTACCTGGGACTGCAGCCTGGCACCCCTCAACAACACCTGCTGCTGCCACCTCTCCACCTACACGTGGATGACTCTGAGGATATGTCCAGGTCCACTCACCAGCGAGGAGCTGGAGATCCTGGATTCCGAGCTCCACGCACACTGCACATGGCTATTCCTTGCGTAAGTTGTGTGTGAGAGACAACTGCAGTGTGTGTGGGAGTGCATGTGGGGGACACACATGTCGTTGATCCGCAGCACTATGAGTCAGAGCCTGTGGTGATCAGACATGCACTGCTCACCATGCTGACTGCAGGTGGCAGTGGTATGTGAGCTCTCGGGCGCTTTGACATGTCTGTCCCTCCCGAGTGGTGGTACATGGCAACTACATGTCAGACATCCAGTGACACAGACAATTGGCAATGCAGGTCTCAGTGCACTTGTTGCTCGTGAGATTGTCAGGCTGGGGCCATGCTGCCCTTCTCAGTCCCAGCAGGCCTGGCCTGCACATTGACTGCACAATGCCAGTAGGTGACAACACAGAATGACTAGTGGGTTACATGTGTCACCTGTTCAGCACTCTCCGGATGAGCGCAAACTCAGTCCTGTACATTGGTCACACCATGCCTCGTGAAAGAGATGTGTGTGTGAGATAGTGCCACTGAATGTGACCACCGTTGCGGGGTGGGCCATGCGCAGGCCGAGTACGTTGGTTGTTGCGCAGTGTTGGTCACAGTGGGTACACCAACACAGATGTGTTGCCTTGTGATCTGTTGCTAGGTCCGCCTGACAATGGACAGTAGTTGTGGGCAGACTACACATTGGTCGATGTGCTGTCTATATGCATGTGCCTTCACACCAGGCACAGCTGCCCCTGCACATATGACCCCTGCTGCAGTGCTGGGTCTGTTGAGCTGATGCGCCATCTGTGCGTGGGGCAGACAGCTCTCCTCACTTCCGTCAATGCCCATGACATCACTTTGCCGCAGGTGACATGGATCATGGAGGGCCCACATGTACGCTTGGGTGGACTACACAAGACTGTCCAATGGTTATCACCCCCAGTCAGTGCTTCGAATGGGAAGGATGTGGTGCTGGTACTCATTTTAATGTGTAGAGTGGGCGGGGCTAGGTGCGGGGCTACATGCAAGACATGGAAAGTTCATCGGCTTATCTACTAGTTGCAATACACACGAGACACGTCTTCTCATGTCCACATCAGGGTCATTCCTTGAACTGACTGGAAGTCAGACAGTCATATTTTACCCTGTCCTCATGGCCTCCCCTCGCTCACAGAAATATGCGTTTGCACCTGGGAAGCCAGCGCATGCACAAGCAGCTCCAAGCTCGCCCCAGAGAGGCCAAGGAGTGTATGTGTGGGTCCAGTTGAACAAGTGGTCTGTCTCACGGCATAATAAGTGGCGGGACACCGTCCACCTGCGTGGTGCCCCGACTCGACACCCGGGCAACATTGACAATGCATGACAGGCTCCGTAGTCCGGATACACCACCTGCAACACACAAAGGCTGTAGCTGCCCTAGCGGCCCAGGCCGCGTCCAACTGGAGCTCATGGACCCACACATTCACTCTTTGGCCTCTCTGGGGCGAGCTTGGAGCTGCTTATGCACGCGCTGGCTTCTCTGTTGCAATGGCATGTAACGTGTGTGGGGATATAGGCAATGAGTGAGATGGTGCGAGCCACCTTCCGTGACATCACTCCTGCTCGTGATGTGTGCGTCCCCCACTACTTCCATTAGACTTGTGCCATACTACTAATTGAGGATGTGTTGCCTGCGTGATGTGTCCAGGAGGAGCGCGCCATGACATCTCACCCACCATGCTCCACTGCCATCCCGTGCCCTGGATTGCCTGTGCAGGTGGACAATGTTGGGGATACACCTGGTCGACAGGGGATGTGAGTGCCTTGGCAAGGGCCTGGCGGACGCACAACAGTATCCAGCATGTCCACGGAGGGTGGGCTGACGTCTACACCTGATCCAGCATTGATCGTGTGCCCGCCTGTTGTGCACACACGAGTTCACATTCATCCCCAGACAGGTGGTCTTTACAAATTCCCAGGAGAGCAGCAATGTACTGTTCCGGAATCCTCCCAACACAGCGTGTTTCAACATTGCATGTGCGCACCTACCCGTCACACCCACCCACCTGAGCCAAGCGTAACTCCCGCTTCACATGACACATGTGTGTCAACCACAGTTGTGCTACTCTCTCAGGGCCGGACCTGCAACTGTCCCGTAGCACACACACAGCACCGATTCGTACTGGCATCCTGTTAGATTGGTGGGCACACTAACCCATCCCCTTCTGAGACAGTGGTGGCTGTGATGGATATTGTGACTGGGTACATGGCTTACTTTCAATGTGTGCATTTGGGAGGTGGTGGTGTGTGGTGTGTCATTGTGGTAGCGTTGGTGTGTATGTGTGTGTCGTGTCCCTGTTGACTGCACACATATGTCACCCCGGGACATGGTGGATGTCACAGCATGATGGGACATGTTGGATGACATTCGATGAAACTGTGATCCAGAATCCGTCGTGTGGAGGCACAGTGGTCCCATTGCAGTGTGGGTCCGATTGCAGCCACATACGCCATGCCCCCATAGGCTGAACAGACCCTGTCGTGGACGTCCAGGGGATTGAACAGTTGTACCAGGTCCGCCATTGGACATGCAGGGTTGGAGAGACATAAATCCACAGGATAGTGGAAAGGACACCTCCGACAGTAGAAGACGGGGATGACGCAGCTGAACAATGCGATGCGGTAAGTTAGTCGGTAACTTACGTTCAGAAGGCCAGATTTTCACATCCCAATATCTGTATCAGGTAATGTTTGTACAGCTTCATCTGTCCGGCGTAGTTGGGTAGGTGTGGTGCAAGTGCCATTTTGCTGAAGGGCGATGTGATGGCGTGCTCCGGCTGTCTGTGCAGTCTGCAGTGTGCAACCTCCGACGTTGCTGGGAATTCTGTTGTGGTCGTAGGGAGGCAGGGCTTGGGTTATAGTGGCTTGTGCGAAGGACACGGGGCCTCATCCCACATGCTTCTATGAATGGTCAAGGTCAGTGGTGTCTGACTCCTTCCCGATAACTTGCATGTGAACCACATGGGGGAGTGGTATCATTTCTTTTTCCCTTCGGAATGTTCTTTCGTGTTATGCGCTATCTGCCCAGTGGACGGTTCCCTCTGCATGCCTGTGTTGGGCTTTTTTTTAGTATCATGAATGTGTTGTCCTGCTTGGATAGTTGAGCTGTGGTTTCGGTGTGGGTATGGAAGGCCATTCAGTGCTATCTCCTCTCCCGTGTGTGGGCGGCACGCTGCGTTTCCGCTATACGTTGGGCCTTGTGTGTGGGTGTTGTAATTAGAACCACCTGTTGTCGGTCCCCGGGATCTTTGATGTTACGTATTGCATGTCTTGGTATTGGGTGCAGGGTGGTATCGGTGTTTCTGTGTGGTACTGGCGTACCTTTTTCCGACGGGGTCCATATTCTGCTGGCTGATGTTGCCACCGCTGTGTGCTTCGCCATGTTTTGCACACAGGGGTGTGTCCTAATTTGGCGTGACATCACTGACATGTTCGGGTCAGTTGTGTGACGTCAGGTTGGCAACAGTGAATTGACGGTTGGCGACATGGCTGTGGCAGGACTGTCACGTGACATGTGCGTTCTGGGTGGGGCTGGTGTGTGTGGTGTTTGGTTGTGACCCTGTGTTGTTTGTGTGCGGCGCATACTTGGCGCTGCCGTTGGCCTATGCGTTGTGCGCATGTGTGGCTGCGGCGCCGCCGCTGCGCTGCGGGGCCGTGACGGGGACGTTAGTTCCTGGTCCCAGGTGGTGTGTCCCCGGTTGTTGGAGTTGTTACAATTTGCCCGGTGTGACATTTGTGGTTGCAGTGGTGAATGTGTCGCGTCCACGCAGGGGTGTCTGGGGGGGGCCATGTACAGTTTTACAGCACTTGCACTGCGTGAGGTGTTTGCGTGCCCTTGTTGTGTGTCTGCCTACCTGCGTCTCCGCGGTGCGTTGACTCCTAGGTTCTGCATCAGGTAGAGCATGGGGAGGGCCTGCAGTGCTGGATTCATGCTCGGGGGTCCGCCTCTTTGGTATCCGTACTGTGCGCTCGGGTTTCCGCCTTGCTTTCACGTGCGGTGTCTCTTAGCCGGGGGAGCTGTTTGGTTGTGGCATCGTAATTTGTACGCCGGGCGGTACGTGATTTAGTCGGGCGGTGTGTCTCCATTGGGCGGCGCCGCTACGTGAACGGGTGCACTTTGATGGCGGACGGCGTCGCTGGCTTACGGGCGGTGTTTGGCTGTCTTTTCACATCCTAATTGGGCGGGCGTGTGGGCTGCGGCGGGCGGACGGTAACTCTTGTTTTTTGCATCCGCCAGCACGGCGGTGGTGCTTCCGCCCGCCATCCTAATGGGCCCCTATATTTTTGCAGACGATATTAAACACTTCGATATTTTTAAAATCGATATTACTTACCTTAAGTCGATATTCTTGCCCACGATATTCATGCTGTCGATATTTCTGAACCACGATATTGATTACTCGATATTTGTGCAACTCGATATTTTTTACTTGATATTCTGTCTGCACACCGTTTTTTACTTGCCTGCCATTTGGACAATCTTCTGCCCCTGTGCGCTTCACCATGCTGCTAAGGTTGGGGACAGCAGAGAGGTATTCATCTTTTTATGTATCTGGAAAGCATCATCATGGCAAGATGGCGGCCGACAAGTCGGCTGTGTGAGCAGGCTCTGGTGCTGCCCCGACTAAACCCCCCCCCCTGGTGATTTTTCTATCGCAAATGTTGCGGTGAGATTGTGTAAGAGGAGGAAAAAGGAAATACCCTGACCTTGGTGCTATGATCTGGCGGTCGTGGATTTGGCACTTGGAGTTACCGGCACCCTCACGCCTGACCCGCTGAGTCCTCTTTTCCGGGCTGCGGTACAGGTGACTCGGCTGCAGCAAAATTCTTCGATAGCTCCGAAGGTAGCAGGGAAAGGAGCTAAGACTCGGGGGATACCCGCTGTCGCTGGAAGTCCGGGAAAAGCTGAAGGAGAGCCGGAAAAACCCCGAGCAGGATCTACTAAAGTAGGCGGGCGGCGGGGAGCTTGTGGTGCCGCAGAGAAAACATTGGAGAGGCTAAGTGGAGGCGAACCATTAGCTCGATCCAAACACACAGGGGCCGATTCCGATCTCGGCCGGTAGGGCTCCGAATCAGATTCGGCATAACCGGATCCGATTCGGAGCCCTATTTCCCGACCGATTCGTACGCGCGTCCGGACGAGCGAGTACGATGCGAATTCGTCGTTCGGGCGTCCCAACCGCTCCGACCGACTCGTTCCCGGGTCTAACCGCACCGACCGACTCGCTCGGACACGACTCGCACCGCGCAATGGAGACATTCCCCGGCCGGGTAAGTACGATGCGCGCCACGAGCAGTCCGACCGACACGCGCCGTCTGGCTCGAAAGAGCAGTCGGAGCCATACTTCGGGGGTCCGTGTCGGACCCCCCTTAAATCGTAGCCGCGCGAGTCGCACACAGGGGGGACCCATGGGTCCCCCCTACCTGTGCGTGTACGGCGTGAGTCGCTTCGCCGCGTACCCGCTGTAGGGGGCGCCCTTGTTCGCCTCGCACCCATTGAAGCAATGGGAGCCCGCGTACGCGTTGTATGACCAGCTCCCATTGACTTCAATGGGAGTCCGACCAACTCGAGTACGATAGCATACGGACGCATCGTACTCGTTCGGTCGGGCTGCACGGGTCCGATTCGGTCGGAAATCTCTCCGGGTCCGGCTCGGTCGGAGAGATTTCCGGCCCGAATCGGAATCGGCCCCAAAGTGTCAGCGATGTTCAGAGCCCAGCAGCGAAAATTAAAGGACATAGGTGAGAGCAAATCTGGGTTTAGCCTATCAAGTAAGGCTGCTGTGGTGACTTCTACGACGGTGATGGATTCCAACGACCTGATGGTGGTAAAGCAAGTTACTGTTTCGATCCCTGCCGGGGGTGATGTAATCGGTATTAATAATATTGAGTCAGAGCACCACAGCTTGGCTGATATTAGCGGGTCTATATGTGAGGATAGTATACATAATGACTCTTTACTGAATGCAGAGTCTGAATCCGGTGTGAGTAACGAAGCGGCTGGGCCACAGAACCAATGCACTATGGGTAATGTAGTTTGTCTTAATATTACTCAGGGGGCCATACCGGCAATTTTAGCTTCAAATTCAAGGGATACTTCACATATTCCACATGGATCTCTTCCATTGGAGCCGGATTTGGAGACGCTCTGTGCTGTCAAAGAAGGGAAAGACGGTGATACCGGGGATACATTTTTTTCAATGTCCGACCAATCCTCAGAGGACGAAGGTCCCGGGGGGGGTGGGCGGAGGATGAAAGTGATTTAAGCGACTCCGGACAAGATCTGGAAGAAGGAAACGGAGAAGAGGGAATGCGAGCCTCTCAAGAAACAACAACCGTCCGCAAAAAAAATGTGACCTTATCGGCATGGGGAAAGCTTTTGCTCAAGGTGGGTCAATGGTCTGGGACTATTCCTATTCCCCCAAACTGAGAGACAACGGTGATCTAGCGGGAGCACAAGGTGACCAAAGTCAAAGTCAAAGTCAAATTAAAACTGATGATATTACGTTGACTACAATTTACCAAAATATCCTAGCTCATCGGGAGGAGACCCGGGCGGAGAGCGTGCGAATTCAGGGAGGGTATCGAAAAGTTCAGAACGCGATCCGTAGGGTTGCTAAAACATGTTCAGATTTTGCAGTAAGAATGGGAGAAGCGGAATCAAGAATTTCTGCTGTAGAGGATGAATTATTGGTACAAAAGAACAGCATTCAATCTATGGAAGCCCAAAAAATGGATATATCATGGAAATTGATGGACTTGGAGAATCGGGCAAGGAGAAATAATCTCCAAATTTTGGGCATCCCGGAAGGAATGGAGAGCACGGACATTCACCAATTTGTTGTGGAACTGTTCAGTGAAGCATTTCCGGATTTGAAGCAATGGGATTGGAAACAAGAATTACAGAGGGCCCATCGCTTTCCCTTCAAGATACCTAAGAAAAACAACCAATCTGGTGTAAAACCTCGGGCTATTTTGATCTGTCTCCATAATTTTTTAGCCCGGGAAGCTCTCTATGATCTGGCAAGACCAGATAGGAAACGGAAAGGTAAAGGTTGTGACTTTTTTGTAAGACCCGATTACTGTCATGGAACTGTAGAAAAAAGATGGCAGCTTCGTCAACTAATCCCTTGTTTTCAAGAAAAAGGAACTCAAGTGTATTTGCTTAACCCTGCAAAATTGAAGGTGGTGGTTAATGGGGCGACCAAATTCTTTACATCTGAAATACATGCAAAAGAATTTCTATCCACTTTGCAGGGTAGTAAGGAGGTCGGCCAGGGTTAAGGATGCAGGGGATGCATAGGGAAGGGTGTTCCTTTGGACCTTCATGGTTTGGGGGGGGCTTTGTGCTCGGGGGAGTGGGAGGGGGTGTAGCTTGCTCTTCATCACTGAGGGCCAATGGCCCTTACGCCTCAGGAGGTGGGTGTTTGGGGGGAGGGAAGGCAAGGGAGGGGGTGGGTTTCCAGGGGGAGAGAGGTGGGGTGATGTGTTTTGTTTCCTCCAACATATTTTTTTGACAGCTGCAAGTTGGATTTGGTTCAGGGAAGAAGAAATTATAGCTCTGACATGGCAAAAGCTGGGTGCTCTGTGTGTAGTTTGGTTTATTGAGCTCTTTAAGTTTAGAGAGGATGGGTAGTCTACGTATTTGTTCACTCAATATCTGTGGGCTCAATGATAGAAGAAAGCGGGCAGTGCTGGCAAAACAACTGCGATTTATGCACGTAGATGTTCTCTGTCTCCAAGAGACTCATGTACAATGGAACAACCGCCGATGGTTGGGGGAAGTTGGTTTTGAGTTGCTCTCGTGTACTCGGCAGAGTATAAATATTAAGGGGGTTGCAATTTTTGCCAGGCATGGTTTATGTTTATATAAACGGGTTAAAGCAGACAATTTGGGTCGGTGGGTAATCGCAGAAATTAAAATGAACAATCTAGTTCTGACCCTGTGTTCTATGTACGGGACTAATTTAGATGACCCTGAAGTGCTTAATTTTTTAAGTGTTGAGCTTGCTTTGTGGCCAGGCCCCCTAATACTGTGTGGGGATTTTAATATTCATTTAAACAGCCAATTTGATATTGGGGGGTCCTCTCCTTATCAGGGTAAGAAAGGTCGAGTTTTTAGAGCGCTTCAAGGATTGGTAATGGAGCATGGGCTTGTTGATTGCTGGCATAAATTGAATTCACCTGATCCGGGGTTTACTTACTTTTCTGCCCCACATAATAAGTCTGTACGGCTAGATTATTTTTTTTATCACCACAGTTAGTTGATATAAGCAGCATGGAGATTTTTCCACAAGTGATTTCAGATCATAACCCGCTTATAATAGAATTTCCAATGCAGGGGATTAGGAAGGTTCAGAAATCCTGGACCTTCGAAAGGAAACTTTTGCTGGATGAGCTTTATTGCTCTCATATGGCTAGATGGATAAGGGAGTTTTTCGCCATAAATCGGAATTCAGCATCTATCTGTATAGTTTGGGATGCATTTAAGGCGGCTGTTCGAGGAAACCCTGAGCTTCTCTATTGCACGCCAAAAATTAATATATGAAGAAATTGACAACTGGGTAAAGCAATTAAGGAAAGAAGAATGTGAATTAATAAGTAACATTCAGAGGGGCGTAGGTATTGAGGACACCTTGCAGAAGATTGCTATTTTTAAATCTAAAATTAATCGGTATTTCAGCATGGAGGTTGCAGCTAAATATACACAACAGAGGGCGGAGGCATATGAGCAGGGTGAAAATACTGGTAGAGTGTTGGCTAAGAGAATTCAGCAACGGGAAGTTGCCAATCGAATTCCTAAAATCCAGGATTTGGATGGTAAAGTTAATGATACTCCGGCCGGAATTCTAAAAGTTTTAAAAAACTTTTATAGGCGACTGTATAGTCAGGATCCTCTGGATTCCGCTGGGACAATGACTGATTCCCCAGGAGAATTCTTATGGGAGCTAGAAACTGTAAAGGTAACTCAGGATCAAAATGCGGCGTTAGAAACTCAATTTACGTGGGAAGAGATCGAGTTGGCTTTAACATCCTTAGCAGCAGGAAAAGCAATAGGTCCTGATGGTATCCTGCTGGAGTTTTATAAGACCTTCCGGCAGGAGCTTAAGCACGATATCACAATTCTATTTGAACATGCACGCAATGACTATCAAATTCCAGATTCTTGGCGTAAGACCACTATTATCATCTTTAAGAAAAAGATGAAGCCTGAACTAAACCCTGCCTCTTACAGACCTATCACATTGATTAATGCCGATAACAAAATCTATTCGAAACTTTTGGCAGTTATGTTAGGAAAAATAATTACCCCTTTAGTTTCTTTACATCAACATGGATTCATTCCAGGCAGGGATACTTCGGATCATGTCCGACGAGTCATAACCTTTCTTGATTGGGCACAGGCCACGGGGTCACCGCTAGGAGTTCTCCTTTTGGATGCCGAAAAAGCGTTCAATAGGGTCTCCTGGCGGTTCCTCTGGTCTGTTTTGCAGTGGAAGGGGGTCGGCATGGGCTTTATACAAGCAGTTAAGGTAATGTACTCATATCCTGAAGCGAAGATTCGGATTACAGGTCAGGAATCAGAATCATTTACCATCAATAGAGGTACAAGACAGGGGTGTCCTTGTTCGCCCCTGTTATTTGCTTTGTATATCGATCCCTTTTTAAAGAAATTAGAGAGCAATATTCATATTAAGTCAATTAAAATTGAGGAGACAGAGTACAGAGCATTGGCCTATGCTGATGATATTGTGGTCTTGACGAGTGATATAATTTCTGCTTTTCCAGCTGTTAAAGACCAAGCAGGTCAGTTTGGAGCCTTCTCAGGCTATAAGTTAAACGTTGAGAAGACCCAAATTTTATGTTCTGGTATGACCTGCCCTCATGATTTCCCAGTTGTTACAGAAGCTACTTATTTGGGTATTACAATCACTACGCAGATCGATAGAATCCCCGATTTAAATATCAGCCCAACAATTGATTCCACTAATAAGCAACTCGAGAGGTTGGATCACCTACATTTATCTTTGATCGGGAGGAGTAATGTTTTAAAAATGCTGATTTTACCTAAGTTTTTGTATATATTTAGGACAATACCTCTCGAGTTTTCGTCCTTCTACTTTACAAAGATGGAAAGGGCATGCTCAAGGTTTCTATGGGGTTATCGGAGGTCAAGAAGAGCAGCTAAATGGCTGACTCTCCCTAAACATAATGGGGGTTTGGCTATTCCTAATTTTTTATTTTATCATTGGGCTGCAATACTTCAACATATGGCTATTTTATTTGTCGGCTCTAAAGCCAATATACCATTGGCAAATCTCCCATCCATCTATGAATTAGGATTGGGGAATCAAGCTAAATGTTGTTTTGTGTCGATTTTCGAACCCAGTTACTATAAAAAAGACACGATTTAAAATTTTGAGAGCCGTATTTAAGGTGTGGAAACAAGTTCAGCATAAACTTAGGATCCCGAACCTTAATGCTTATTCCCCATTGGTGACCACACTATCATTACCACCAATTTTTCGGGATCAGGTTACATCTCAATGGGGAAAAAAGGGTATTCAAGTAATGGGGGACCTTTTTCGTAATGGACAGATCATATCTTTTGCTATATTGCAAGAACAGTATGGGCTGAAAAGAGGTGATTTTTAAAATATCTACAAATTCGGAGTTTCTTGGGGAGAGGAAACTATAGAACTGTCTATGACTTTGAAAAAATACCCGTGGTAGAATTATTGCAAAAAAGAGTCGGCTAGGGAAGATATATTCTGTTTTGCTCAATTCTTGTCCAGATGACTTGACAGTACAGTCGGAAAAGTGGGCTAGGAAGGTGGGGGGGCTGAGATTGATATTGAACACTCTGTCATTAGCAAATCAGATTTTGATTACGGGCAGTCTAAGGAGTCAACATTTTATGACAATTTTTGATTTATATTATACTCCTGCGAGGATTGCTAAGTGGGGGGGCACAAGGGGAGTAAAGTGTAATAGATGTAACATATATGCAGCAGATACGGTACACATGTTTTATTCATGCCCAAAGTTAACAGATTTTATTTATGGTATTGAAACATTTCTTTCTATGACCTTGGGGTCTCCAGTCTCAATTACTTCTACCCTTCTTATTTTTGGTGTAAGTAATGTCAGTACAAGTAGCTGGTCAATCGCAGTGTCGGAGTTTGTGTTTATAGCCATGGCCATTGCTCGCCTGTGTATAAACTCCCAATGGATTAATATTGATCCCCCGACTTTTTCAAACTGGCGGGCATGTTTATTTGCAGCATATAATATTGAGTCTTCAATTTATAAATTAAAAGGCCGTAAGAAGAAAGAGAGGGGGCAACGTTTATGGGCACCAATTTCGGATGTTTTGGACGAATAATAACCACTGGGTTTTTGTATGTTTATAATTTGACTATTTGATTCCTTGGTTTTTCTTGTAGCTGATGGCTATTTGTTTATGTACAACTATGGTGTTTGTGAGAAAACAAAACAATAAAAAAACAATAAAAAAAAAAAGGAAAGCATCATCATTATGTCAAATGGTCAGCTCTGGCTGGAGAATTACATGCAACCCATGATATAACTATTCAAGCAGCTTAAGTTTGTGGGGAACTTAGGAAAAACAGGGCCAAATAATTTTTTTTCGCTGAATCATAGTCTACCTCAGGGACTGGTGTCTTGTGAAATGAACGCTGGGATGAAGTAACGTGGTTGGATGACAAGCTTTCTGTCAGCTACCTGGCCAAGGGTACAGATCTTCTTTCTACTTCTATCCCAAATATATTGTTACAACATGCTCTATTGAGCAAATTGAGGCCTAAGAGCCAGCACTTCCAGCAACTTCTTGTCTGCACAGAATTGGTTGCCTTTTAAGAAGCCCATGAAGAGTTTTTGAGGTGTCTCCAGCACATAGAGGTTTAAAACGATCAAGTGACCGTGTATGTTGCAGTTACATGTTTCTCAGGAAGCAGATCTTATTTCCTCTCACTGAAAGGTACAGCTACTATTTGTTTTACCAAGAAACAACCACTGAGGTGGTTGTGGTGGAGAATGGCATTGCATTTTTGCCATGCCCTCCCACAGTTTTCTATCAATCCTGTTCTAGCATTATTGGCTTCTCTCTGGGTGTCCCAGCCTTGCTATCAAATGCTCTTTGATTTTTTAAAGTTTCTCATCTCATTTCCCTCTTTTATACTGAAACCTCTGGAATCTTTCAATAGCCTTCTCTTTAAAAGAGAGCTGCCGCTGGTGGCCTGGTTGATTTCCAGGATACCTTAAGTATCAGATGAATATTTGCAGTAACATTTGAACCTCCTTCCTGAGTCCTAGTCCCATTTATGCATAGGTGTTACTTGGCTTACTGTGTGCAATAAGTAAGTTGCTGTATGCGATGGAAATAAGATCCTTGTAACACTTCTTTCATGGAGTAAATTTGTTTCCTCACTTATATTTATCACAAACGCTTGAATCATTGTACATTAGTCTCAGGATGCTCTCAAAAGCTAAGTATTTTCACTTTTGAATTTTCCAAAGGTTTTGTGTGTCCTCAACACTTGCTCTGACAAGTCAGCACCCTCTTTGAAATTGCTCTTGAGTAAGCTTGCTGCACTTCCATAGGCTCTCTGATGTTAGAGCCCTCAATATTTTACATAGGTATTTTTCTCCAGAAGGTTTTTGAATCATTTGTCGTCCCAAGACTATGTTCTCGGGGCATGGCTTGCCGCAGAGGAAGATGGCCACTATCTAGAGCGGCTGTGCCGGACCATCCCAGAAAACTCCATAAATCCAGCATAAAATCTGAACCGGCACTGAGCAGCATCTGCCTAAGGAGCACTCGGTGCCCGGGTGCCAACGGTGCCACTTTGATCAGTAACGGGCTCAGTTTTGGAGTTAGGCCCGGGGAGGCCATCGGAGCGGACAGATCCCCGAACTCGAGTGATGGAGAGCTGACCATGGTCTGAGTGGGCGAGGGGGGGAACCCACCTTACCTGACAGGAAGGGGCATCCCGAGGACCTCTTGGGCTGGGAGAGCAGGAGCCGGAGGTCTGATGCTGGTGCCTCCCCCTGTTCTTTGGCGGTGCACACAGGCACAGTGGGTGGCTTGAGCCAAGTGACACTAGCAATGCGTTGGGAAGGACCCGGAGCCCGGCAGAGACAAGGCGGCAAGGGCCACCGACCAAAGAGAGTGGGACTCCAACCTTGACTCCTGCGGAAGCCTAGGGATGGCAGAGGCGCCAAACGGGAAGTCAACTGGGAGAGGATCATCCTGGGTTTGAATCGACGTCAGGACAGATGGAAACAACAAGGCAGGTGCAGTCCGTCCCCTGAAGCCGAAGGGGACCTGATAAACTTTCTTTCTTGGCCCACCTTTAGCCCCTCCACAATATAGCTACAAATACGACAGGGGCCCCACGGAGGAAAACTGTTTAACTCGTTTACCCCCATACTACTGCGGGCCTTGTGGGGACAGTGGCGGCGCGGTGCTGGGCCCCAGAGAGTTGGGCGTTCGACCTGTCTGGCGGAGCCGACGAGCCCCGTCGATGCCCCAGCGGATAGTTCACTAATAAAGGGGCCGAGAGGCATTCATTTGGAGAACTGGGGGCAGGAAACCCGACAGCCAGCAGGGTGTGCTTAATTCTGGCTGGGTAGGCGGCAGTGAGTACCGCTCCTGGGGTTGACCGCTCCTTCACTGCAGGCCACACTTGAGTTGCATACCCTGGGCCCCGACGAGCTGGAGGGACCAGCAGAATGATGGGTGGGAAGGGCCCATGCAGCACACAACAGACAAAACTGGACAAATATACTCTCTCCAGGGGGCCACCGACCACCACAGAGGCAATGGAGATGGCGCAGGTTTCTGGGGCCTCGTCCTCCCCCGCTTCTCTGAGCCTACGTTGCAGGACATTATGGTAGCCATTCAGGGAGTTGAGAGGGACCTCACAGCAAGAATAGACTCGGTGACCATGGAGATCTCGCTGCTGAGGGCAGACCTACAAAATACAGGCGCCCGTATGAAGGAGATGGAGGAGGTCACAACTGGCCTGGCAACAGATGCAAAAGCTCTCCAAAAGCAGGTGCACAAACTATTTGCCACAACTAAGACATTAGAGGCCAAGATATGGAGGGCTGCTTGCGACATAATAGCGTCCGCATAATTGGGATGCCAGAAAAATCAGAGGGACAGACGGTGGATCTCTTTCTGGAGGACCTCATAACAAATATGCTCAAGCCCCAGGGACTGTTTAACTACCTCTCATTGGAGTGAGCCCGCCGCATCCCAGGGACCCAGCCAAGGCCGGGCGCCCTGCCACACCCCATAATCGAGAGAATATTCAACTACCACGATCAAGATGTAATCTTCCAGGCTGTGCTGAGTGCCCCACCACTCAACTACAAAAATGCTAACATTACTTTCTTTCCAGACTTTACTCTGAAGGTACACAGAAGTAACATAGTTTCCTTAAGGTTAAAATGGCCCTGAGGATAAAGGAAATCAAGTACTCAATGCTCTTTCATGCAACACTTCGGATTGCAGCGGACTGTAAGCTCTGGCTCTTCTCCAGCCCTGAGAAGGCGTGGGACTGACTGGACGGCTAGAGGACGGCAGGGCAAAATCGACACAAGAACCGAAGCAACGGCACATCAGGGACCACCGTGACGGGACATGCTATAGACAGTTCAGATGGATTTTCTCAAAATCCTGATTCCTCCAGGATCAGAAGGGAATGAAATTGCAGTCCGGTTTATCATTGTAGAAAACTTTAGACACTGGACATGCCAAGCAGATACATGGGCCTAATGTCGATGAACCAGCTGGCCTAGCGGAACTCAGACTGGGTCCGACTACGCTGCTAAGATTTCATTTTCCAGACCTGGCGCTTTCACAGCTTAATTGATTGCTCGTTGCAGCTGCTAATGTTGGTACTGCACCTATTTTTTGAAAGGGGGAATGGGGCAGCCGGCAGGCCTTCATGCGGTCTAAGCCCAACCAACTAAAGGTATTGTTGTATGTGGGTCATCAGGCGCTCTGCAAATTTGGGTGGTGGGAGGTTTTGGTGCCCACAGTGCAGGTTAGCAGGGAGGGGGGAGTTATACTTTTGGGGGTTTTGTCGCCACCTTCAGGGTGGATTGGTTTTATGATTATGTAAGATGTTCAGCTTGGCACGCACAGAGATCCAGGAAGGTTCGCTGATGGGAGGGAGGGGTCTGATTCCACTCACTATCACTAATGCAGCCGGGCGCCGACTGAAAACGTACAAAACAGTCAAAATGACAAATTTAGCTAGCGGAGTAGACCCCCGGGATCCACGTATGGACACTCACAAACACATACTACACTGAGAATAGTGACCTGGAACGTCAATGGCCTTAGTAATAAAATGAAACGCACACCCGGAGTGGGATCGAGTTTCAAACTCAGAAAGGGGAATGGGCACGGAACCCTTACGAATATTCCCAGAGGCCCTCGGGCTAGTGGATCTCTGGCATGACCATAACCCTAGGACCAAGCAATTTACATTCTACTCAGCGGCTCATGGGGGGTACTCCCACCTAGACTACCTACTGACACATTCCACGAATGCGAATTGGTTCAGGGGTGCGACCCACAGGGTACAAGGTATATCAGACCACTCACCTGTGGAAGTGCAACTGGAGGGACCATCTAGAGATGCAACTCTACCACCCAGACTGGACCCATGGCTCTTTAAAGATAAACAGTTTAGAGACAAAATAAGAGAACAGATGGAGCAATACTATCGAGACAATGTTGGCACGGTTGATTCAGCATGTGTACTGTGTTAAGCGTATAAAACTGTGATGCGAACGTATGTTCAGGCACTAGCGGGGAGAGAAAAGAACAGAGACTGCAGTATGAAGCCTTGGAGAAGGAAATTACTAGGTTCAAAACGACAAAGGAAAATGGGGCCCCAGACATACATGTTAGACATCAAATCAGGATCAAACAACAAGAGAGGAGTAATATATATCAGAGGATAAAGCCAGGGCACAGGCCAGGGTGACTCAGAGAAGGCTTTTTGATGTTGGGGATAAGGCCAACACATTGATGGCCTGGTTGGAGAAAAGAGACAAGGAAAGGAACTGGGTTCTAGAGATCAGCACCCCTCAGGGGGCGACTCATAGAACATGGAGGGAGATCGGAGCAGCATTTGCTGACAACTTTAAGGAACTGTATACGTCTGCCTTGGGTAGGACGGGGACAGACTGTGCCGAACTTCTGAGGGAAATTTGCCTCCCCACGCTAGAAGATTGCGAAGAGCAAAGCTCTCACTGCCGGAGACATAGGACGTGCTTTCAGAGACCTGCAGTGAGGTAAGGCAGCCGGGCCTAACGACCTGCTGGCCGAAATGTATTAGGGAGTGACATCTGCGGTGGCACCGCACATGCTCAACATGTTTCAGGAGGCATTGAAGCAGGGTAGCCGTCCAGAAGACCAACGGTTGGCCACAGTTGTGGTCATTCCAAAGAAGGGTAAGTCCCCTGAGGACTGTAAGTCGTATCGGCCATTTTCACTGCTAAACATGGCGGCGAAGGTGTTGACGAAGGCCCTAACTAATAAATTCAGTGGAGTGATAGCCTCCATAGTCAATCCCAACCAATCGGGCTTCATGCCCAGCAGGAGCACCAGGTTTAATCTGAGTCGCTTATATGGCGTCTTGCACATTCTTGCAGAAAAGCTGGAAGAAGATGCGGTGCTGTTGTCACTGGAAGCACATATGGCTTCGACAGCATTGAATGGTCGTACCTGTTCTCAGCTTTGGAAAGGTTTGGATTCGGTCCAAAGTTCTGCGCCTGGGTTCGGCTCCTGTATATTGACCCGTTAACTAGGCTGCGAGTGAACGGGGCGGTTTCACAGGCTTTTCCTCTACATAAAGGCACAAGGCAGGGATGCCCACTTTCTCCTATCCTCTTTGCCCTGGCATTGGAGCCTATGGCAGCATGGATCAAGTGTGACCCATTCGTAGAAGGGTATTACGGGGGCAGCTGGGAAGAGAGAATCTCGTTGTATGCCGACAACATTTTGTTACATGCCATGAACCACCGATCCACAGTTGGTCCGATACTCCATATATATTCTAACTGTTTGGCAGCTACTTCGGCTACCAGATTAATTGGGACAAGTCCCTCCTCTGTTGGCGGGAACCATCCCACCCCTTATGCTAGCGGATGAACCCTATTAATAAAAAATAAGTTCAGATACCTGGGCATAACGTAATCCGGGACGGGCACTGTGTTTCTAGAGGACAATCTATTCCTGCAACTGGCCAGGCTGTGCATGGACGTGATACATTGGAGAAGACTGTCATTAATGGGAAGGGCTGCCCTGTTTAAAATGATTGCACTGCCTCGCTTATTGTATTTCTTCCAGAACACACTCCGTAAAGTATCACCAGACTTTTTTCAGACAGTGGACAGCAAACTATGGCAGCTCTTATGGGATGGAGGAAGTTCTAGGATAGCCTTACTGTGGAGAAGTGTGGCTCAATGGTTAGAGCGGCAGACCCTGATGCAGAGATCTGGCCCAGGACCAGGGTTCAATTCCCGCCTCGGCGGGTCTTGGGCTCAATTTCCTCGGACCTGATAATTCTCGCCTTGGTGCCTATTCTAATCATGGGTCCCACTCTGCAACTCTGGGCAATAGCTTGCTTAATCTCCACAACGGCCCCAACAGCGCTGGGATGCCTGGCTTCACCCTGGGGGTGCCCAGGAGTGGAAATTTCACAGGGAAAAGCCAGGAAGGGTTCCACAGCGGTATGCGTACAGCGCCTGGACACCCCTTTGGGGGTATGGGTGCGCTTTACAAGTACAAATTTCATTTCATTTCATTTCAAGCTACAGAGGGGTGTGTTCAAGTGGGGACTGGGGCTACCCAACATTAAAAAATACTACTGGGCTGCACAGCTGGTCACAATTAATGCCTGGATATTTGTGGGACGGGAGGAACCTGCCTATAGGGTCGATCACCACTCGATGGGACAGAGGGGATATCCTGGGGTGTTATATCATAGAAAGATGGAAAGACAGCTACCGCCTCATACACAAACAGTTGTACGTATATACAGGTACGCTCCAAAATTTCTAGGCTGGGAGTGTAAATTGACGGAAAGGACTCCTCTGTGGGACAGCGACCTCCTGCGGGAAGTTGGTGGATTGAAGGGCTTCAGTTATGGGGATTTCTGGGGATTGGCCACCTAGGAGACTTCTGGAGGGGACAAACACTTATTGCTTTTGAAGACTTAAAGGCAAAGTATCAGATGCCCGACACAGAACAGTTTTGCCACTTGCAACTGGGACACGCGCTGAGAACTCATATCCTGGAGGGTGAGCAAATACCAGAGTACACACCCCTAGAGGACAGGCTATTGCTAGACCCCATGCCAGATAAAGCCACCTCTCTGATATACAGAAAGATAATGAACAACACACCGGACCAACTGGGTGCTTTGCGAGAGGCGTGGTTATACTGGAGGATGGCGATTGGGCAGCGGCAATACAGAGTCCCAGGGAAGTGGCTGTAAGGTTGCGTTTTCACCTTATACAACTTCGTATTCTGCATAGATCATACATGTCTTCGGGCGTCCGGGGGCCAGGGGCCAGTTATTATGCCCAAATCATAGCCTATTCTTCATTGGAACTCAAACAGCTTCATACCGGTAAATACCCACTTAATCCCTCCACTGGCCTCAGCCTGATTAAGAATGGGATTATGGTAACCAGAGCCTCCTTCCCTGAACTTGTATGCTCCCCCTATAATACAGGACACACCCTGACACAGGATAGATACAGGCCTCCGGCGCTATCTACCCTTTACCTAAATACCCTCTCTCTGGTAAAACATAAGTTGGACATATTTAGTTTACTGGATTCAGAGCGACCAGACATCCTCTTGCTAACAGAAACCTGGCTCTCAGAGGAATCCACCCCTGACATTTTGGCCGCACTACCTAATGACTACTATATCCTCCAAGCTAATCGCCCGCCGGGAAAAGTGGGTGGAGGAGTAGCCTCCATTATACGCCATGATCTAAAATTTACCGCATTAACCCCGTTAGGTCTACCTTCAGTAGACAATCTTGTAATCAAACTGGAATCGGACTCGGCCCCCCTAATTTGTGTATTGCTCTACAGCCCCCCTCAGAGCATGCCTTTGTTTCCCCAATCCCTGTGCGAACAATTAGCCCACCTAATAACTAACCACGCTAAAATCCTGCTGATCTGCCATTTTAACTACTGGGCAAACAACACATTGGGTGGGCCCCATTCCGCTGAGCTAACCGACCTACTTACAGGATTAAACCTCAATCATCAGGTATCCTCTGCCACACATATTAAAGGGCACACACTTGATCAGGTATGGACAGCCAATCTTGTCATGTCTGCACAGCCGGTCTCTCTCTGCACATGGTCTGACCGCTTTTTAATAAAGTTCACCATCAATAATATCACTACGGCCAAAAACCCCACTATTGAAGGGGGGATGGCAAGGAGTTGGAATGGCATTAATAAAAATCTTTTCCACAACACATTGGCCAACACAGCCCTGTCCAATCAATCATCTATTAACCTCAGTGAGGAAAATCTAACAGCTTGGCTATTAGCAGCTAGCAATAAACATGCACCTCTTAAGAAAATAAACCTAGCCCGGCGCACGAAGCACCGAGATGGTTCTCCACTGACCTAAAAGCTCAAAAATTAGCCCTTCGGCAATCTGAAAGGAAGCAGAGACGCAATTACTCGCCTGAGGAAAAACGGATTTACTAAGCTGCTATGAAAGATTACAAAAAAGCTATCTTGACCTCCAAGGCCACCTATTTCTCTTAAAAAATTCTGACCTTCACTAATAGATCAAAGGAAATCTTCTCGATCATTAACGAACTGTCCAACCCTGAAAAAGTCACAATAAAACCTATGCCCTCTCAAACACTATGCAACTCCTTGAATACCTTTTTCATTGATAAGATTACTACAATCAAAGCTAGTATCCCTACATGCCCTACACCTGAGGTATTTCCTATAACGCCGAAAAACCATTGTTCTCTCGAACAATTCCCGGCAATAAGTAACCAGGTATTCCTGGACCTTTTGTCCAAGGTAAAATCTGGATCACCCAGGGACTGCTGCCCGATCCACATTTTAAAGGAAGCTGTCACTGCTCTCCCTGGACCAGCCCTCTCCCTTTTGAATGAGTCACTATCTCAGGGCTATGTCCCCAGGGCCTTTAAAGAGGCAATTGTCGTCCCCCTCCTGAAGAGACCAGGGGCTGATCCACAGATTCTGACAAACTATTGCCTGATCTCCTTGCTCCCATACTTGGCCAAGGTATTGGAAGCTCATGTGACCAAATGCCTCTCTGCTTTCATTTAACATTTTGAATATCTTGACCCTCGTCAAGCAGGGTTCCATCCAGCACACTCAACAGACGGTGTTGGACACTCTACCGAAAGAAGGCCGACAGGGGCTCCCCGCAGGCCCTGGTACTGCTGGATCTCTCTGCAGCTTTTGACACGGTCGACCACGGCATCTTGGTCAACCGTGTCAGGGATGCAGGTATCCAGGGATCGGCTCTTAGCTGGATTAGTTCATTCCTGGAAGACCGCTCCCAGTCGGTCCGTATAGCCCAGTTTACAGCACCAAAGATGAGGACCACATGTGGAGTCCCGCAGGGCTCCTCACTATCTCCTCATCTGTTTAACCTCTATCTCCTCCCATTGATCCGGTCCTTGAAAGAGAGAAAAGTTTGCACCTTCAACTATGCAGACGACCTCTAACTAATGTTCACCATTAGCAACTCTTCTGAATCGGTCCTTGAATTCCAGACTACTATGCTGCACATCCGCAGTTGGATGAACAGCAATCACTTAAAACTCAACCCGGATAAGACTGAACTGGTCCTAACATGGGGCACCCATAATCCTTGGAGCCCACACTTTTGGCCAACTGAACGGGAGTCCTCCCCCACCCCATCCCCTTCTGCTAAAAGTCTTGGGGTAACAATTAATTGTGATCTCACAATGAAGACTCAAGTTCAGTAATCTCAACTTGCTTCTTCCAGTTAAGGAAAATAAGAAAGATCAGTAGATTTCTCACTCAGGAAGCACTGATACAGGTTGTTCTAGCCATGGTCATGTCTCATATAGACTACGCCAACTCTTTATACTTTGGCATCCCACTATATTTAACCAAACGACTACAACTGGTGCAGAACCAGGTGGCTAGACTGATCTTTCAGCAACCTAGGTGGCAACATGTTAACCCTCTTATGAGGAAGCTGCACTGGCTCCCCATCCCACAGCGATGCGCCTTTAAGGTAGGCTGCCTCATCTTTAAATCCCTGAACGGCAGGAGTCCTAAATTCATTGACAACCTTATTCAAAGGCATACAGCCACGTGTAACCTGCGCTCAGCTCACAAGCACTTCCTGACAATACCTTCCTTCAAACTGAAGCGTCAGGGCGGCAGTAGGTTCGCAGTACTGGCACCCAGATACTGGAGTTCCCTTCCCTCCGAAATTAGATCCTGCACCGACCTCTTGAGCTTCAGGAAGCTCCTCAAGACTTGGATGTTTAGACAAGCATATGAGTAATTCCACAGGGCCCCGGTACCTCTTAGAGCAGCGCCATGAAACCAATCGGTGTACGTGCGCTTTATAAGAATTTTTTAACATAACATAACATAACCTCCAGGTCCCTTCTGCACCGAATGGGCCGCAGCGACACTGATCACTGCGCCAGGGGCTGTCAGGAGGTGGGCACCTTCTTTCACACACTGTGAGCCTGCCCCAAAATTCAGCAATAATGGAAAGAGATAACACAGGTTATGTCAGAAGTGGTAAGCCAGAATATCCCGCTAGATGGCACATACTGTGTGTGACAGGGGAAAAACGGTAGCCGAAATACACAAAGATCTGGCTAATGGTAGCAGACATAGTTGCGAAAAGGATCAATATTGCAGGGTCCTGAGGAAAAGATCGACCTCCGGGACTCGCGGAGTGGAAGGTGGATCTCGACTGGTGCTGTGCTGCTGAAAATGTGATGTATTAGAGTCGGGGATGCCCATGGAAGTTGGATAAGATTTGGGGCCACTGGGTGGGGTATAGGGGTCATTAGGACATTACGGCCAAAGACGATAAAGTAGGTGGGGTTGTGCCAGGCGGATTTACAATGCTATGGAATGACATTGATGTTGAATATAATTATACTGTTTTGTAACTGGAATACTAGCACTGGGTGTGCATGAGGACACCTGAACCCTCATGCTGAATATCGGAAAACCTCCGTGCAAGTGAAGTGTATTGCTAAGCTTTTGTTTAATAAAAAGAATTTTTAAAAAAAGACAAAGTTCTCTTCATTTTACCATTCTTCCCATATTTTTAATTTTAACTGGAAGACATTGTTTGGATAGGAATGTCTCCTGCATGGTTTTACAGACCTATACCCCATAGTAAACATTTCACTGGGATCTTGGGATTTTGTCTCCAGCACTCACTACAGTCATACTTGCGTGCTGAGCCTAGGCTGTAGGAAAGGTTCTGAGACCCAGAACGTGTCTCTGTGATCTGGATGGGCTCACCAAATGGGCCATCCTTGGACACAAGAGTACTGTCAGCATCTTAGGAGAGGAGGTGTCTGCAGCATTTCTTATCTTTAGGGCAGGACAGGCATTTTTCCTGTTCCGGAAAAGGTGAGGTTCTTATCCACCTCAGGAAAGTAAATTGCCGCTACTATGATGTGCCCGTACCTTGGGCTGATATCACTACATCAGTTGGGTGTACACAGGAATTGTACAAGGTCATAGGTGGTATGAAGTAATGTTGAATGCAAGTTTGTGGCTATGTAGCTAGAGGGATTCATTTTGGATCGCTCCTGGTAAGGCATGAGACTTGATGGAGGCTGAGAGACACAGTCATTAGACTGGCAAAGCATATTCCTGACATTCCTGAATTCTGAGTTTAGTATCAGGTGTGGGAACATGGAGTAAGGTCTACTTTACTTTTGGTGCAGTGACCTATTTAGGAGAGGTGTGTTGATTATCTCTTTGTGAGCACCACCATTTGGCTTGATAGAAAGAGTGGGGAGGAGGAGACAGAGGACTCCTTTGCTGTGGAGAGGCAATCATTCAGGCAGGGCCGGTCCCCTTCTCTTCCAGAGGTGGTACTCCCAAAGGCTGATGGCTGCCAGGTGCAAGGATCTCAAGAGTGATTGTGTTCATGTTTTAGATGCTCCAGTTTGATAAACCTCTTGTTACTACCTGCTGTAAAACCATCATCTGAAACAAATTTTGTTTCTTCTCTGCAGAGGAGAGATGTACTAAGAGGGCATTACCTGGTTCTGCGACAAGACCCTGACAATTGAATACACATTCTAAGCCTGCAACATGAAGGTGAACATGTGTCTAAAATTTCCCGCTGGAGTTCAGATTTCTTGCTATCGAAGTGGTGGCCCTCTGCTGAGGATTCTGAGATCTACGGCTGGTGTCAGTGACAGCTAGTCTTCCGGAGGTGAGGGGACATTCCTTAGAAAGTCTACCTGCAGTTGTGGGAAAAGCTGTGGGACTGCCCCAGGACTAGAGCCTGCCATGCCTGCTGGGAGAGGGAGATGGAAGATACCCCATCAGGAGAAGACTGCCCAGAGGAGTCCAGACAAAGGCCAAAGCAGAAAGGACAACCAAGAAGTGCAAACTAGGATGCAAGTGATGCTGGAGCTGATCCATGTGTTTGAGTGGGTCTCCCTGCCTCCCCAATCGCTGTTGGTGTACTGAACCCAAAAACAAAAGAGTGTCACTGGAGGTGACCCAGATGCTGGATTTGGTCTCCCTGCCTTTCTGATTGCTGTTAGATTACCATTGACGTAGTGTAGCTAAAAACAACGGGGGATATTCTCAAGAACGTGCGATAATCATCGCCAAAATAGGCTAACGCAATTTTTCACATCGCCGTCTATCGTGGGAAAATAACTCCGTGTGAACGTCTTATTCTCAACATGGCGGTAACATGCGATAGTTTCCCGATAACGCGTCAAATGTCCGCGATAAAATTACCGGGACGGCGATAAAAATCTAAAGCCGAACGTGAAAAAAGGTGCGATGGGCCCAACCACGATAAAAAAAATCAGCGATAAGCTGCGCCAGGCCTGCAATTCACACACGTCAGGTGTGAAAAATCACCATAAAAGCAGGAAAACAAAAAAAACACAAACAAAACCAAAACAACTGCGAAGCACAATGGAGGCAGCCGGAGCAAGTACAGAGGACAACCAGAAACCCACAACCCCCACGGAGAACCAGCCTGGGACCTCGGGGTCAGGGAAGGGCAAGGAGAAGAAGAAGAGGAAGACGCGGTTCAGTCCGCAGGAAAACAGGATCCTGATAACGGAGGTGGTAGAACACCATCAACAACTGTTCGTCACCTCCACTGTGTCATTGGCAACAAAAAATGGAATATGGTAGTCCATCCTGGACAAGGTGAATGCAGTCGGAGTGCTGAGGAGGACAATGGAAGAGCTCAAGAGGCGCTGGAATGATGTGAAGCGCAAAACCAAGCATAAACTCGGCAACAACCAGAAGGCAGCAATGCAGACTGGAGGTGGGAGTCCAGCGCCACAGGAGGAGCTGGATGAGATGGAGGAAATGCTGTCCTCAGTGGGGAGACGGTGGCAGGAGTTGGGGGACCGGACACTGCTCAACATGACCTGACACAACAGCAACAGGGTGAGTAACGACCAGGGACTGGGGGGACGGGGGCAGATGGGCACAATGGCACACATGCACAATTAAGTATAGCACAGTGCATACCCACAATGACTCTGGATCATGTCCCTGATCCCCTGGCACACTGCAGCACACATAGAAACAGCAAGTAGGCCCCCGTCGACTATGTGCCCAGAGGGGGCCATTCCCACACATCACCAATCTTACAACCAACCCATGCACATGTGCCAAACCCAACAAAGCGGCGTGTCTGTGAGCCACACTGACAATGCAAGTGACACTGCATGATGAATAGCATGGCTGCAGTCAATATACCATGACGTGTTGCACACCACGACACTGAGGTGGCTGAGTGTGGACCACATCCGTAAAGGAGCAGGTCACACTCTGACACATCCACGTGCACAAACAACCCACAAACAACCCCTGACGTCACCAACACATCTGCGGACAAACCATGCCCCAGAGTCCCAACTCCCACCAAGAGCCCAATTTACCCAAGTATGCAACATCTCAGCACTGTATAAGCACAGAAGTCAAAGACACACCGCCTGAAAGGGATAAGGGGCAGCAAAATCAGAGCTGCAGGGGTGACTCTCCCTAAATGCAGCACACACACATAACATTCAGAGCACATCAACATTGACAACAATGTGGTACAAACTGCAACACGTTCACAACAGAACAGAGGACACAACTGGTGCCACTTGTGTGTAGAAACTGGCCAATCACATTTGGCATAGCAGGGAAATGTGAGATGATAATGTACAAGTACAAACACACATCTGGGATGTTGTCGAAATGTCCACTGTCCCCCATCAAATAGGCAGCTCCTCCCAAACAGTCATAATGTACATTGTCATGCAGTCTGTATGTAAACTTGTACAATGCGTCAACATACATGTGAACACAATGTTAAACTGCATCTCCCCTTCACATTGCAGAGGGAGAATCAACACCTCCTGCAGAGCAGACCCAACAGCTCTTCACTGATGATGAAGAGGACCTCCACACATTCGACTCCGACGCCCTCCAACAGCTCATGGACACCCTCAGCACCCCACCTCCAGGAGCAGGGCAGCCCAGCTGCATCAAGGAGACCTCACCCCCTGCACAGACCACACAGTAGGAAGCACCCACCACCACGGCTGACTCCCAGGACGCCCACGAACAACACATGGCCTTCCAACGCTGTGTGTTAGGGTGCCAGGAGAAGATGGCGGATCAGGTGCGGGTGGGGTTCGACCTCATGGCAGCCAAACTAGATGCCATACGTGGGTGTCTAAGTCCCATCAGGGGCCACTTACAGTCCCTAACGGACACCCATAGTCCGCTCCATGCTCTTCAACGATCCATGGCTGACATCGCTGGAGTCCTGACTCTGAGACAAGAACAACTGTCTAGTCAGAGTGGCTCCAGCGATGTCAGCCGGAAGTTGGAACACATGCAGAGGATCATGGAGAACAGGGAGCGGATGCAGGTGGAAAGAATGGCTGCCACAGCTGCACACCAGCGAGATGTAGCTGGGATCTTCCAAGCCCTGCAGACCCTCATCATGGCATTGCTGTCACAAGGCCTGGCGCCGATGAATGCTGCTGCTGCTTCTACATCCACATCTCCGCCCCCTGATGTGTCAGTGCCTTACAGTGCGGCAGACAATCCACCTCCGGCCCAAGTTGTGTCAGTGCCACACAGTGCTGCTGACAAAACACCACCACCCACATGTGAGGCACATGAAACATCAGAGGACGAAGATGCGGATGATTCTGCCTTAGTGGTAAGAAGGAAGCGGTAGCATTCATCTCCGCCATATGGCCTGTTTCTGCTTGGTTCTGCCCTCTGCATCATCACCTTCCACTGTCCCCCGATACACTCTGCGACACTCACCTTGGACCTCGACATGGACTGCCATATTCTGTTTGGTTACCAATGACACAGCAATCAGACTGCGGACTGAACTCCTCCTCTTCCGATGAACTTGTCATTCCCTAAAGTACTCTGGCTGGCCTGCCACGGGGAAACAATGTAAAGTGGGGTTTGCATGGCCCAGTACTGCTCCAGCTTCAACACTCCACTGAATGTGAATAAAACATTCAGATTCACACAGATGTGTCATGTCTATGATCATTCAAGTATGAAAGTATGGATGAATGTAGGGTCTGTGATTCCCCCTTACGTCCATGTTGCTCATGTTGTGGAACTTGAGTCACATGGGTGCAACATTGCCGATTGCGATCCGGGTTGCGCCGACACTACAACAGAGACACCCATTAGTTACTTCCTTGTCCAGCCCAGAACTGAACCACGCCCAGAGCCCCCGGCTCATTGTTCACACCCCTACGCTGGACTGGCATACGCCAGCCCAGCCCACTCCGCTTATGCTTACAGGGGGGGACGTCAAAGCTACATGTCCCAGGTCTTCCCTGTAGTGATCTGCTGATCACTGGTCTAGTTGTCAGCATGCCACTCCCTGAGGGCTGGTGTACACCCACACCACCCCCATCCAGCACAGGCGTCACAGGACATGTGACCCTGCCAATAAAAGGGGCCTACCACATCACATTACCCACTGCCGGAGGTGACTTGATGGCGTCCGCACCACGAGACTCAATCATAAAGGGGCCATGACCTGTGGCGCACTGGGTTAGTGGCACCCGATGCACTGCGGCCGGCAATGGCCTACTGCCACAGGACGATGACTTGCGGTGCACTGAGTTGGTGGCACCCGATGCACTGCGGCCGGCACGGGCCTACCGCCACGGGACGATGACTTGCAGTGCACTGAGGTAGGGGCACATGAAGAGCTGAGCGGGTGTGCAGCATGCGATGATGCGTAGACCTCGATACGCCGTCCTGCCAATCAAGATTCGATTTGATTTGCGGGCCCTGCCGGAGCGCAGTGTATGCCGAAGGCAGCAGTCAGCACACACATGACTCAGCGGTGCGGTGCTGCAGGGTGCGCTGGGGGCCTGTGGAGCGGAATCCAGCGATCGGCTGAGGAGGTTGCACCAGGACGTGGTGGGCCCTCTTGGAGACACGCCGGTGGCGGCAGGTGAGCATTGAGGCCTGGGTGCGCAGGGGCGGCCAGTCATCGCTGGGCGGCGGACCGGTCTGGGGACCAGGGCTGGGGTGCAGCAGGCGCACAGGGATGCGCAGGCACCACCGGTCATGGCGGCGGCCTCGTGGCTGGGTGGGAGGCACCGCCCTGGCAGACACGACCCTGCATGCGATGACGAGATATGCGCGGGTTGGCTTGGGACGTAGCCACCTCGTCTCCAGTGTAAATCTGGCCGTTGAAGGTGGTCGGCCACGTGTGTGTAGGCCTAAGGACAGGATGTGGCAGACACAGAGACACACGCAGTGGTTACTTTGGTGGCCATCCCGGAACTGAACCACGCCCAGAGCCCCGGGCTATTTATTTACGACATACGCCGGCCAAGGCCACTCCGCTCACGTTTACAGGGGGGGGGGGACAAAGCTACATGTCCAAGGTCTTCCCCACTGCCTGAGGTAACCTGTTTGCGTCCACTGTCCACAACACTACAAACACCAGCAGTATATGTCCACATGGACATGTCTGTGCTCTGCATACTGAAGTCTGTCCAGCACATCACCGCCACACTTGGCATTGTGTACATTCTTATTGATGGGTCACTTGCCTCCTTCGCACATACTTGGTTCCCACCTCTCCCCACATCCTGCAATTGTGTGGCAGAGGTGCCATGCCGTGGATGGTTTGTCTACATGGCTGGCCACGGTTTCCACAGTTACTTGTGTTGTCGTGTCTGGTAGTTGGGCATGTTGATTGGCATGTTGTATGTGATTTTGTAACGTGTGTATTCCCACAGTTGTGAGTTGTATGATTGTGGAGTTGAGGTGTGGGGTGTGTTTAGTTGGTACTTACCGACGAGCAGTGCATTTCCATAGGTGCCATCCTCAAAGCGCTGGTTGGTGATGGACTTGCGGAAGATGTAGGAATCATGCACACTGCCTGGGAAGTTTGGGACGACATTCGTGAACAGGCCCCGGTGGTCCACTTTTGCCTGCACATTGATGGAATGCGTGTGGTTTCTGTTGCGGTTATTGTATGCAGTTTCGGCAGGAGGGACAAGTAGTACATGTGTGCAGTCAATTGCCCCCAACACGTGCAGGGAGCCAGCTATGGCGTAGTTCCCTTGCTTGGTCTCCAGCTGTTCCTGCGCAGTGTGGGGGAAGTGAAGGTGCAGGGGTATCAAGCTGATACAAACCGTGATGCTTACAGGTATGATGACTCCTGCATAATAAGACCGTAACAGAAGTTCGTGTGGTCGTAACCTTCCTTTTCTTTCCTACGAAGGTTACGCCCACACGAACTTCTGTTACGGTCTTTTTATGCAGGATTTATCATACCTGTTAGCATTCCGGTTTGTCCAAGTGCAATACACTGTACCAGATTACGTTTGTGACTATACGGACGCTTGACCATTGTCACCTTTTCTACAACAGGTTTCTGAATACTGACTTTCGGAATATGGAATTGTATTGGGGAGTTCCCGCAGCATATGCAGTTAATTGAATCCACACGTTGCCCTGATGAAGTTCCCCGTTGGGAATGGAACGCGTTGGCTGAGCTTTTCGTATTGTTGATTTATGTATTTGTAATAAAGAACTGTTTTTACACTACTGTTGACTACTGGACTTCATGACCTGGCGCACCCCCATTTCAGTAACTACAATCTTGGATCTGGAGCACAGAGGTGTCAGGTGACGGCTGGCGTTGGGGTTGCTTGCGCAGGAACACTACGAATTGGGACTAGCGTGTGGTGCGGATACAGGGGCCCGCCGTTGCTTTTGTGGACATGCATCCAAGACATGGGTGAGGAAGTTTGATAGGGCTGGCTGTGAGACTCCTCCGACTCTGGCAGTTGTTGGTTGGAAGGTACCAGAGGCCAACAGGTGCAGCACAGCCAGCAGCTTTGTCTGCGGAGGGATGTTGGTTGTCCGCTGTGTTGGTACCGTCAGCATGTGGGCAATGTGGGTCAGGATGCGGAGGATGGTTGTCCTTTTGAGCCTGTAGTGGGCAATAGCATCCTCTGGCGTTGAGTATCTGAGGCTGGTGCGTTTTAGGAACGTCCGCTGTCTTGTTCTGCGCTGCCTAGGTGGTAGCCCGGGGGGGGGGGTCCGGGGGGTGGGGCCTGGGGGTGGTGGCAGTGGGTGTTATGGCCCTCTTGGGTCTCCGAGCTGCATGATCATTGGCTCCATGGCATCTGTTGGTCTTCAGATGTGGCTCTGGGCTGGGCTCCCTTTCATGCTGCAGGTTGTCGTCCTGCTTAACACCAGTAAAAGGCAGGTGTTAAATCCCTGCTGCTAACGCGCCTTATCGCCTGTTTTTGGATCGTTTTGCCGATCTGGCTGGTCGTTGAGAATATCGCGAAATGGTGTTTTCGTGTGTTTTTGCACGGGAACGCCTACTCTGCATATCATTAGCGTTAGTTGTCGCTCTCATCCATGGCGATGTTTTTTGCGTCAGCTATCGCTGGAAAACTGGCGATATCGGCAGTTTTCACCAGCTTGAGAATAGGGCGATAAATCTTTCGCCACTTTTGCGGCGCTAAAGTGCCGATAAATCGGCGATAAGTCCTTGAGAATATGCCCCAACGAGTGATATAGGAGCCGCATAGGAGCCGACCACAGTGCTGATGTGGGTCTCTGCCTCCCGATTGCTGCTTAAACCATAACTGTTTTATTGTGCCATCCAAGGAGAAGGAGAGAGCGAGAAAGTGTGACTGCGTCTGGTATCCAAAGATTGTGCCTGACACACAATGTCCTGTGCTGACTCTGGGCTAAAGGCCTCATGCAGGATACCTCACTGCCACAACGCTCTGCAAACTCCTACACCTTTGAATTTGTGCTCACCAGACCTTGAGCCTCTTTCAGCTTTAGGAAAAGCTATATTGGGGGTTATTAGTGACTGGAGCATTGAAGGACTCGCCTACGGGCCAATGAAATGGAAGTGTGCTTACACTTTTCACAGTGAGCCTGCATCTGTGAGATATTTAAGCCCAATATGATTTTGCCTATTTTCCCTGTAGTGCCTGTTTAGGACCGTCTGCTCCAGGGCATGTCCCCGTGTATGATATCTTGTTCTGTTATAATAAATTACTTTGCTTCTATAGAAGATAAGCACTGTATTTGATCATCATTATTGGTTGCTATTTGGTAACTGTTGAGTTTTGAGTCTTTCGCCCCCAACTACGTCCCTGAGAAGTCTTGGACTAGTTGCCCCTCTAGGCTGACTGTGAAGTGCTCAAAGGGTGTACTTGATGTTTAGTTTCCAATACCATAGTAGGTCTGGTCCCAGGACCGTAGTGATAAAACGCATCTACCACCACAGTTATCTGCCAGCAACCTCTGCCTACCATTTTGTTTCCAAACAGCTTCTGACACCATTTGACCCCGTTTCACCCTCGACTTTAGCCAAGGGTTTTGAGTAACATACATGAGGTTGACTATTTTAATGTGCTTGCTAAGTCTGAGGAGAAATGGCCTCCAGGACTAAGGGCCTCATTTATGAGGAAGTCATGCAGAGTAGGGCTGCGCTGCACTGCGTGACAGGGAAAGGGCAGGGATGCGCTGTATTTAAGTCAATATGGCGCATTCCTGTCCTTACCCTTGCACTGGAGCCTTTTTGCAAGCCTAGCGCCAATGCTGGCACCCTTGCACCATGGTGCAAGGGTGCCCGCATTGCATGCAGGATAGTTTTATGCAGGAAGGAGCACTTTCCTGCATAAAAACAATTCTGCGAGGCAGTATTCCTCTTTCTATGTGTGCTGCGGAATGCAGCACACAAAGAAAGAGGAAGAAACATGGAGAAATCGAGCTATTTCTCCTCATTACGCCTCCCCTGGGAAGGTGTGTGTTTTTGGTTCATCCCCAGGTTTACAAGTTCTTGTAAGTCTGGGGATTCATCAAAATCCATGGGAGTTGCGTGGGAACACCCACCCAACGCCCATGGAATGTGTACCCAGGGCAGAGTAACGCACCGCAGCAATGTGCACTGCGTTGCATTACTCCAGATTTTTGAAGCCACTCAGAGCCACGCAAAGTGGCTTCGTGTGGTTTCAAAATATGACTTAAAGGTTTGCGTCACACCTGTACCACGTTACGTGGTGAAAATATGATGCAAGCCTCTCATAGATGAGGCCCTAACTTCTCTAGCAGCCGTCATGACTTAAAGCCACCATCTGATACCGTGTTTTAACTTTCAAGTCCTTGAATTGTAATCACTTTGAATACTGGGCTAAAAGTGTTCTTAACATGCTTTGAAACTGTAAATAAGACAAGCCTTCAGTCTTGACATGAAATGGATATTTTCCTATTGATATTAAACAAAAAGCGCATTTTTTTAACAGCTCAAAGAGGCCCAAATAATTTCCTTTCCCCATGCTGTCTTCTCTTTCCCCCGAGATGCTGACTGAATGACAGATTGTGTTTCAAAACTGCAATTGATCTTTCGAGGTGCAGCTCTGCTCTTATAAGCATACACGTCTTCAAGTTTATTCTGTCTTTCCTGCTGCTTTGCAATGTTCTCTCTCATTTATCTTAATTCTGATCTTCACCTCTACAATCTTTGCATGGGCATCCATTCACCAAACTCCAAGGGTAGTAGAAGGGATATTATGGTTCTTTGATTTCCCATAACAACCTAGTGCGATATCTTCTTCCACTTTAAGTCCCACAGTAGTCAGGTGCTGATGATGTAGGGCAAGGGGTGTAAAATGCAGGCCTTATTTAGTTTAGCAAATGGGATACTCTTGTCACAAACGTGGCAAATATCCTGTCCACAGTGTTACAAATGCATTATAGCCTATGGCACTTGTAATAAGATAGACGGGATTTCAGCCACATTTCTGATTGAGGATGAAACTCTAAATAAAGTTAACGTAAAAAAATGGGGGTCTTAAGTCCCTGTCACTTTTTATTGTGCCACTGCGCTCATGACATCTGAGACCAGCTGTAACAAGGCAGATGCCAATGGTGCCAAAGGGCAAGTCATGATAACAGCGGGCTCCACTAATTGACCTTCATGAAGCTTTGTTCCTTTAAGGTTCAATTGAACCTCAAACATCCAATTAGCAGCAACAAAAGTGAGGATGGGAGACTAGTAGGAGATACCTATTTTGAAGTTTCAAACGTTTCAGTTACCGTTTGCATGGTATTCGATGGGGAAATTGTTGTGAGGGTTGTACGCTTGGGAACAGAACAAAATCTTTATTTGGCATTGTTGGACCTAAATCAGTTAATTCTGATCCAGATCTGGCCATCTACATTGATTTTACCCAACCTGTGAGGTCCGGTGCAAAGTTATGAGCTAATTTGAAGGTTACCAACATCTTACTACCATGTGTATGGATTCCGATGGATACTTCTAACTGAAGATTTCGTACCTTGAGAATACCACCAGGCCGCATTCTGGATCCGGAGAGTTCTCTCAGCAATTCCCTAGCATGAAGGTAGGTGGCGTCGTGTGGCTCAGCGTTGGGTCTGTCCCACCCCGGAAGTGACATCGGGGCCCGTACATAGCCACCGCCTCTGTGCACTGACATCAGATTCTTTCTTTCTGTGCCTTCTGACACGGATCTGGAGCTCACTCTCTCAAATTCTGGCAGGTTGATAGACTCTTTCAAATAACCTTTTCTCAGTGTGCAAGGGATATGTCCCCTCTGAAAACAACAGTTTTCAAGCCTTGTGAGAATTGCTACAAACAGATGTTGGTGACGGACCCCTATGAGGTCTGTCTCTGGTGTTTGGGCTCCAAACACAATTTGAAGTCAAGCAACCAGTACACAAGGATGAACCCGAAAGCCGTTCGGGACTGTGAAAGCAAAACTCAACATCTAATAAAGCACTGTCAGAATATGAGGAAGGCTCCTTAGGCTGTTCTTGAGACCGTTCACCTTTGAAATCTCCTGTCAGAACCCCTTTCAGAGATCCACAAGGCAAGCAGGGGTTACTGGGCCCAACCTTGGAAGTTGAGGCCTTTTACTTCTGATCTCCCGGGGCTGGACCAACTATGAATTTTGAGCATCTGAGCTAAGTATCCCTTAGGCACTTGACTCTCAGGAATAGCGTGGTCTTAGCAATCCAAGGATCATTCAGGGGTGAGGGATACGGGGGAGTGAACACTAGTTCACAAATCAAAATGCATACATCAGCAATCAATCATTGTCCAGCCAAATACTCATTTTTATGGAAAAAGAGAAGTATTTTATTTCTACAGCTAACAGTCTCAAGAAAAATATGACATTCACTAACAACTACGAAGTCTCCCCGAGGTTTGGGTTCTAGTGTTTCGTTAAGCGGTTCCTCAAGTCCCATTCTCTCCTTGCTTCTAGCGGTAGTGATTATATCCCATTCACTATAGACAACATCCAGCGTAGGCCCCACTAGGGTGAGGCAGACTCGACCCAGAGCCACATGAGACCATCTACTAATGCACGAGGGAATTGCAGAGAAAATTCTTGGATCCATTCTGGCTCCTAGGGGTATTCACAAAGTGAGGAATCCGCGGTTAAAGAGAGTATTCATCAGTGCGAGTGTGTTACAGAAGGTAAGTAACTTTTTCATTGCGGTTGTTGAATTGGAAGCAGTTCACACAATTATTCTACGTATAAATTAAACAAAGCAGGTGATAAGCCACAGCCATTAGGAGCTACATGGGTAAAGGAGTCCATCTTTACTGGAATCCTTCTAGAACCACACCGCTGACTGACTTAAATAATATGAGCACGCTGCCCACACACCGTCACGTCCTCAAGCCAAGCGAACAAGACTGTTCCATTGATGGTATTAAAAGCAACAGAAAGATTCCTACTTATAGTTCAGTGCATATCCCTTACTAGTAGGGATCCAAAACTCAGACTACAGATCTCCGGGCGCATTTCCCTCCTACAGATATGACTGAGATCAGATATCTGCTCCTCACGCTCTCCGCTCCTCGAAGAGTGAGATGCACTGACATGGGACAATATCGGGGGTCTTGAAGACAGGCTAGTGTAACATTATTTGACATAATCCACAGCTTCTGAAAGAATCAGATCCCTTAGCAATGTCAAATGATGAATGGAAACAACAATCAAGCGTGGCTGCTACAGTGTTAAGCAGGACATTGATCACAGAAGTAGGCCATGGGTTTGCATGAAGAAGGACAGTTTATTGGTCCTGGTTATCCCCAATGGGAGCTTTCTATAAGGAGCTAAAAGGTCTTCTGAAGGGATTGGTAGTCAGAATGCCTCAACACCCATACACAGATCCTGAACTGAAAAACTGCTTGTATTCAGTCCATGCACTTTCTGAATCGACCTTTATTATGGATTGAGTTCCAAATGTTACCAATGCTGTCAACCCATTCAAGATCAGCAGCTGTTGGGGAATGAAGGAAGTGGCCCGAAAAGGGCCACCCGGGTTTTCTACAACCTCCTAATCGCCTTCCACAAAATGAAGAGTCGGTCAGACAGAAGAGAATACAAAACAATTGTTTATTACCAATACTTTGTAAAGGAGTCCAATCCGACCTGCACCCTAAGATGTCTGCCGAGGGACTAACCCCCAACAGTCTGCAACGCATAATCATTCCTCCCAAGGGCCTCCCAACCACGCCCACAATGGAAAGTTACCGGCTTAGGCCGAACATTAACAAAGAAGGCACAGAAGGACGGGCTATCACCTGCTAGATGGGTACACGCTATCACTATCTCAAGGTTGCCGTGCTGGGTCTCGGCGTCTCCTAACGTGGGAGCAGAGCTACACACAAGGATAGGTATGCGAGGGCAGAATGGCCTATTCATTAGCAAGTCAGAAGGCATCCTTGAGCAGAAGAGAAAATAATAGCTGAATACAGTGTTCTGCTGAGGAAAGCAATACAAATAATGACGCCCGCATAAAGCAACTTGCCGCCACTAAGCCAAGCCGTCCAGCAGGGGCCAGGACTCGCAGCCCCAGAATCCACTGTGTTCCCTCCTGAGCGCGCATCGTCATCCTCGCGCCCAGAGGTGCCCGTATTTAAATACTGTAAAAAACAACAGGAGTATAACCCGTAGACCAGGTTGAGAACCGGGTAAGTAAGTAAAAGCTAACAACAATGTCTCAACTGGATTCAGTGGGGGAGGCAAATACATCAGCATGTACACGACATTGCAAGACAAAGAAAAGGAGACTCCTAATTGTTTGTATGAAGGTGCTCATGGCATCATATATTTAAAGTACACATTTTATCATGGCAGATTCAGCAGCACTGGGAACATAAATTATGGTGGCAATCAAAGTGGCAAAGTGCACGTTGTGCTCGTGACAAGAGAATAAACGGCGCAAGTGACTAGTGCAAAACACAGCGAGCGGCGCAAAGTGACAAAGTGATAAAAAAGGCTATATACAATAATCAATGGTTCAACACAATTGTTATATACAATGACTGTACACAGTTTTTAATTTTGGAAGAACCAAAGCAAGAGATGCGTCATAAGATGCGCTGAGAGAAAGGTCTCTAGCTACATTGATAACTCCTATAAAGCAGCTCTTATGAGGGCTCCGACATGGCATAACGAAAATTTTGTAGTACATCCTATTCAGCCAGAGACCGGGCAGAGACACAGGCAATCAGTTCATCATTTTGCAGATCCACCTAATACCCATAGAATATTTATGGTGAACGTACCAAAGCTTGATGTATGTAAAAGCCCAGAAAACGAGGATTCCCTAACAAATAAAACTATTCACTGGATACGGCATGTCAGGGGATGCCGATCGGTGATAAGGGAAGACATAACAAAAGTTTGTAGGTTCTTATCACCGGCTAATCTTCTGGATTGCATCGAGCTCACGATGACTAGGGCAGATCTAGCAGAAAATCTATTTGCCTTAGAGTTTCGTACAAGCCCGCCAGGTCGGTCAGCCATTCAGTTTAGATGCTCCCTTCTGAGTAGTGAGAATGCCTGCCCTCCCACCCACAAACTAGCTAGAATGCAGGGACGCTCTACCTTAGAAAATATAGACTGACTAGAGGCAGAATTTCCTATAAGGCAGCAGGAACACCAATTAGCCTATACCATCCAAAGGGACTGTCCACCAGGCATTGAACACTTAACTATAGAGCTAGATCAAACCCTTGAAGCTGAATCCCTGCCATTTAGACAAAACGATGGTCCAGGACAGGAGGATAGCCCAATTTTATCGGTTCTCAGTGGTCATTTGGCTGTTTGTACAATACCCTTAAAGAAAACCCTGTTGTCCTGGAACATCGCAGGACTAGGTTCCAAACTGGGATCCCCAGAGTGGCATGCTTTTATTGAAGGTTTTGAGATCTGTCTCTTTCAAGAGACTTGGGCGGAAGCCCCCCTCTTTTGTGTGGGATATCTAAATTTTTATATCCCGCCCGTTAAAGGCTTAAAAGGGAGGCCATCAGGGGGCTTGACAATCTGGGTGCGGCAAGACCTAGGGCTAGACATCCAAGTACTCCGAACTTTTAATCAGGACATCCAGGCTGTTAGAGTGTCTAGGGGAACTAACGGGATCATGGATATATATAATATCTATGTGCGAGGCACCAGGGGGAAAAAGTCGGGGGTTTTAGCGGCTCTTGACAATCTTCTCGATGGAAGCCAGACAAACACAAACATCATTGTCGCGGGGGACCTGAATGCGACGTTTGAGCCTCTATTGAGTGAGGAGGGTAATTTGTTAGACGAGGAAGACACTAAGTGGGGTATCCCAAAGCTGGAACTTGATCCAATAAAAAGATGGACAGATGCGGTGATCCAAATTAATTCTATTTGTATGGAGAAGGGATTGCGGGCAGTTAATGGCCGTACACAGTCAGATAAAATGGGGTCCAAGACCTTGGACAATGGCTATAGTGTTAGTAGGATAGATTATGTATTGGTTAGCTTAGCACTTTGGCATGCCGTTAAGGATATGAGGGTTCACGATAGATTGGAAAGTGACCATAATCCATTATGTGTGGACTTAGACCTAATACGGTTTAAGGCTCTCCATGAACTACGGGACACATACTCCACCGCCGATGTTGTTCCATCGAATGACTTGAGGCGACTTAAATGGGCTAAGATAACTGAGCTACCTGAAGTATTAGCCAGCATCGAAAAGGATATAGATTATGCCATAAATGAGCTCCAGGCCAGTGTAGCTAATCCGACGGCCCTAAAGCAACCCACTTGCATACACAATCAATTTTTTGGTCAGCTACGTATGTATTTTATCAAAAAGGGTAGACCTAAAAAGGCAGCTATTCCTAAAACGCAGAAATGGTATAGCAAAGAATGTAAAAAGACTCGAGCACTCCTAGGGGTGGCTATTAAAGAAGGTATCCCTACAGTGGTACGAGTAGCAAGGGCTACCTATCGGGGGGCCCAAGTAAAGGCAAAGAAAGAATGGGATAATAAAAGGTGGGAGGAACTTAGGGAGGCATGTGTTAGGAGAAACCCCAAACAGTTCTGGAATGTACACAAATGGGACAGAGGGGGACAGGCATGCCAGCCCCAAAACCATGTCTCACAGTTGGAGTGGGTAAACCATTTTAAACAACAATACGCCGCAAATGTGCATAAAATAGAGGGCGGCATTGCCAAACTTTTTTTTCAGGAGGCAGTCTTTAGCAAGGCAGATGTCGAGGTGGCACTGAAATCCATTTTGGCCGAGAAGGCACCTGGCCCAGATGGAATACCGGGGGATGTATTCCTCTATGATAAAGAGAGATGGTGTATGTACATCCACTTATTGACAAACGCTATAGCCCAGGGTGCGCCGGTCCCAGACTCCTGGAAAGGAGCAGAAATCATACCAGTTTTTAAGAAAGGGGACAAATCGTGCCCAGGGAATTATAGGCCAATCAGCCTAATAGATTCTTTGCAAAAGGTAATGGGTAGGCTGGTGCTCAACAAAGTTCAAGAATGGATCGATGAATTCAGCATCCTATCGCCATTACAAGCAGGGTTTCGAGCTTTTACTAGTACAATCGACCAAGTGTTCAGGTTTATTTTGCTTTTTTGGAAAACGGTAACCCTGGGTAAGGGTAGTTTGTACGCTGCCTTTTTTGACCTTAGGTCGGCATTTGACCTTGTACCACGAGCTAAACTTTGGCAGACATTACAAGAAATGGGGTTACCACCTGATCTGTTGACACTTATCATTAGGATGCATGAGGACAACATGGCTAAGATCCCCTGGGGTATGCAGGGTGAAGTCACGGAATCTTTCCCTGTAGAGAAGGGAGTTCGACAAGGATGTGTGATGGCCCCGACACTATTTTCCCTATACATCAATGGAATAGTGAACTGCATGAGGTCAACCCCCACGGATGCCCCGACACTAGCAGGTGAAAAAGTCCCCATACTAATGTTCGCGGATGACACATTGATCATCTCCAAGACGCCGAGTGGGCTCCAGAGAGCTCTAACAATCTTTGAGGAGTTCTGCTCAAAGCGTGGATTGGAGGTCAATGTGTCAAAAACTAAACTGATGACCTTTAATCCGCATAGGGCATTCAAGGGGGGCATTAAAATGAACAACCTCCTGCTAGAGCAAGTCAAGGAGTTCACATACCTAGAGGTAAACATCCAGGAGGGGCTAAATTGGGCACACCAGGTCGATATAGCATCCCTAAAACACCGACAACTGGCAGGGGTGCTGCAAAAAGAATATAACACCTCATTCTCTAAGATAATCAGCCCGGCAATCGAGATCTATCAAATGAAAGTCATCAGCTCTGCCTTATACGGTGCTGAGCTTTGGGGGCACGAGAACTTAGCTAAGCTCACACTTTGTGAAAATAAGTTCTTTAGAAATATTACCAACTTGCCACAGAGTACCCCAACACGCCCATTATTGAACGATCTTCGGAGAAAGTCAATTGCAGACACTGCTAAACTACGACTCCTTTTGTACTGGCGTAGACTCTGGTCTACTCCAGAGCTCTCAGAATATGCGGCTGGTTTCCTAGATATAATAAGGGTAGATACATCGCACCAAATAAAATGGTTGAGGGAGCTTAGAGTTATCCTAATGAATATTGGTATGAATTCCCTGTGGGTGGATCCTAAAAACACCACTTTTCCACCCAAAAAGATTTTGAAGGCCAAATATTGGGAATTGGTCCAGATTAATATAGTGAGAAGTTGTGAGTCCTCTTCTTTAACAGGGCTATTTCTGGACTGTAAACCTATCCCTAGGCTGGAACAATATTGGGATTTTATCACAAAGCCCCATGAGCTTAAATTATATTTCCAGTTTAGGGTGGGTACATTGCCATTAAGAGTCTTTATTAGTAAATGGTCCAAACTTAGCAATGACTTGTGTCCGGTATGCCAGTATGGCAAAGAATCACTGGCCCACCTATTGTTTGAATGTATTGGATACAATGCCCCACGTCGTGTCTGGTTGACACCAATTTGTAAGCTCTTGGGAACAAGAAGGTCCAGTGAAGCTGAAAGAATCCTAAGAACCGACACAACAGAAGTGATTGTCATAGCAATAGCGAAATACCTGGGGTGGGCGTGGGCAATAAGAGCACGTTCCCAAGATTAAGCATTAGATTAAATGAGATTATGTCATGCTGTAATGTATTCTTGCGGGATCATTTGCCCTTTTCTATAACCACCTCGCTTCCAAATCTGAAGTTCGTATTATGGAACAACTACAAAGTTTTATCATAATAATTTTTATTGTATTTTTATATTTGTACATAGTGTTTTAAGATATTTGTATTTATCATTCCATTTGGGCGTGTATCATATTTGATATGGTGTATTATGAACTGTTTTAGATGTCTTATGAATTGTCTTAGATGTATTTTTTTGTGTGCTTTTATGACTTAACACGTCGAATAAAGCTTTTTGGAATGGAATGGTATGCGAGGGCAGAATGGCCTATTTATTAGCAAGTCAGAAGGCAACCTTGAGCAGAAGAGAAAATAATAGCTGAATACAGTGTTCTGCTGAGGCAAGCAATACGAATAATGAGGCCTAGTACAGGCACAGCCTAATAGGGATAATGAAATTCAAAATGGAGTCACACTCGCTAGCTGAAGCTCGCACATTGCAGGGATAACTCAGTGGGTTGCATAACGTGAATACAAATGGTGTCTAATTTAGCCGCACACTGCTAACCTAGTATAACGAGAATGAGATTTTCAAACCTAACAGACCCTCCTTTTAGCAGTGGAGGCTAAATCCTTTATTGATGCTATCGGGTAGGGTCTTTACAATTCTAAGCAGGGAAAAGAGATAATCCATGGTCACTTTAATATCAAAGGAAAAGTAAGCAACACATGTATAGCAAGATATTTTTAGTACTCAAAAATACCCTCATCTATCTGCATCATATCCTGTATTTCTTGCATCATCATATTAGAGACTTTATCATTACGGCCTGGCAATTGAGGGGTAGGGGTGAGTTTACTCACACAATAAGTGCAGCATGCTGGAAGGCAATTGACACATAGGCAACACGTGAAAATGACACCTGCAATAGCTACTAAGAAAAGAAGTATCTTCCAACCCCAGGATGATAGCAGTCCCCAAAACCACCCTGTGAAGGACCATGAACCATTATCCTGATGAATATCGGATGCAAACCTATGTAGCTTCTTGATAGCTGAGTATACATTAGAGGCGTAGTCTGGGATGTAACCGCAGCAACTGCTGCCTATGACGCGACAAGCTCCACCCCTATCTGCAAGGATAATGTCTAAAACCATCCGATTTTGAAGAGCAACGAGTCTGGTAGCCTGGAGCTCAGCTGTGATGTTAGTGAGTATGCCTGCTGTAGTGTTGATAACCCCTTCAACAACCCTGGTGAGACGACGAATGCTAACACTGTTGTACATAGGTCCCCAGAAAGGGACAATACCCTTCATGGCATCCATGAATTGCTGTAGGGTAGTATCAGTTTGATCGATATCTGCTGTGTCAATAACTCTCCTTACCCGGGACAAGTACACATTTCTCTGCTGCAGCCTATGGTCTTTGTGATAGTTGGACGGTGCAATGTAAACGGGAGGTAAAAGAAAAGAGACATAACACCGGCCAGACCATCTCCTAGGGAGCCATGTATAAGCCTGCTCCCCACAAACAAAGTATACATTTGGGGGGGTGAGCAAAGGTGGGCTACTAGTAGTGTTTAATCGATAGGTGTAGTTGCAACTGCTCTGTCCCACTGGAATATTCCCCGAACCTTCGACACAGAAACTAGCTGCTGTATAAACCACAGGTACGGGCATGGCTTTATCTTCAGTGACATTTCGTGCATGGAAACATTTAAAGTATTCAGTAACATTGAATCCCTGAAAACCCAAATTTTGAGCCATGTGGCATTCTTGTTACCTTCATAAACATTCATGCAAGCATGTGGATGTAAGGTACCCTCCTTTCCTCTCGTCCCAGGTGTATAACCCTGGTGTACCACAATATATTCCAACACTGCTTCATAGTCAGACTTCGTCATATTCATAGCATCAGTATGGTAATGCATATACACCATGGAAAGCAACAGGAACCATGCCTCACAACTACTTAGGTATGACAGGGGTAAAGACACCAGTAAATCGTTCTTGTGCATGACTGAGGGGAGTAACCCACACACCCAACAATTCGTGGCATTTGTTGTATTATGTACCTGGTGAAGCATTTGCAGGAAAACATTTTCAACATATGTTTGTCTATGTCTCTCTTTATGTGAGGCCAACGTGACGAACAGATGCTCAGGTGGAGACGGGGTAGTCCCTATCAAAGTGTGGACAGGATGCTGTTCTTCTAGATACCACACTACCCCAAACAGTCCTAGTAGACCAGCTAGACCACACAGGACTACTCTGCCCCGGTGGTGGTGCCGCTAGGGGCTGTTCTTCCTCCATGACAGCATGGCCAAATAGGAACATGAGAAGAGCGTTATGAACTGGAGCCACAAGAATACAACCGACCAGAGGGGCACTGTTTACCCAGCGTCCTTTTAGAGCCTCGCTGGCAGGCTCCTATTGTTCAACAACGATGGTGCTCCGAAGCACTCCCTCGAGGGAGCCGCGCAATCACAGCCCTTGCTGGAAACAAATCCTTCTTCTTGCAGGATAGGGCACCTTCCCTCCTGGGCAAGTACCCTCAACGATCCTGTCCAGTGTCTCAGGCAGTGCACCAGTGTTGTTCACCCTAATCTGATGCAGGCACTGCAGACATAGTACCTACACCCTAATCTCAAGTCCTTCCCTAACTCCTGGACTATCCCTCTGGCGCACTGTCCTTCTTTCGGGGGCACAAGTTATACCTGTCAACTCCAGCCACTGTTTCATCAACAAAAAGGGGGTGAAACTCAGGCTCAGAAAGGCATGGGGACTCAGGTGCCAATGGATCAGATGGGGCAGAAACCGGCGCTGCCCTTATCTCTGGAGGGACCGCCTCAAGCAGGGCGGAGTCACTCTCTGCTTCCGTCCGCGTCCACCTTAGCCGGGCGTCAGAGAAGGGAACAAAGCGGGGCACCCTTTCCCCTTCCTGGTCAGCAATGCCGTCGAGCACCCACTTGTCATAGGGAAGTGGGAGAGGAACCCTCTTGCAGTGTGTACCATGCACCCAGTGCTTCCGGCCGTCGAGTTTCACCGCTGTTCGGGTGGCAAGGAGGACCAACAGGGGGCCCTTCCAGCGGGGCTCCAGGCAGCGCTTCCTCTGGAAGTTCTTGACGAGGACGTAATCTCCGGGCTGTAGCTTATGCCCGGGCCCCTCTGGTACCGGCTGCAGTGTCTCCTGAATCTGTTGATGAAGAGAACGAAGATCTTTAGTTAACTCATACAGATAGTCTATAAGCAAGGGGTGCTCTATCTCAGAGAAGCGCTTTGGCCTTGGAACGCCCCAGATATTGGCAGGGTGACCAAACACTACCTCATACGTGACAACCCTGTCCTAGAGTGTGCCGTTGCCCTGGTGGATAACAAGGCCAGGGGCAACGCATCTGGCCATCGCAATCCTGTGCTTTCCTGTATTTTTGCTAACTTCAGCTTGAGAGTGCCGTTATATTTCTCAACCAGACCTGCTGACTGGGGGTGGTTGGCTGCATGAAACTTCTGCTTGATGTGCAGACCTTCGCACACCAGTTGGATGACCTTGGAATTGAAGTGACTTCCGTTGTCACTCCAGATCACACGCGGCAATCCGAAGCGCGGGAAGAACTCTTTTATGAGTGCCTTCACCGTCGCCATAGCCATATTCTCTTTAGTGGGGTAAGCTTCAATCCATTTACTGAATGCACAAATCACTACCAGCACATACTTCAAATTGTTGACTCGTTCCATTTCGATGAAATCCATCTGGAGAACCTCGAAAGGGAATGAAGGCGGTGCAAAGTTACCAGAGGGTGTAGGAGTACCTTTCCCAGGATTATGTGTCATACAAATCATACAGTGTTTTACTAAATGAGTGGCTGCTTTGGAAATATTGTCATTCTGTCACACTGGGTCCAACACCTTACATATTCCCCTGGCGCTAATGTGGGCTGGGCCATGGGCCATAGTAGCCACAGGAAATACATAGGCATTAGGTAACATCCATCGTTGTTTCTCGGACTTATCAGTCCAGCACCCATCCTCATCCAGACGCCCTGTACTCTCCTGCCATATTGCCAATTCGTCTAGGGTCGCCTCGTTTTGTATCTCTTTGACGTTTTCTAAGGTGTCCTCGAACATTCCATTGTCCGGGACCCACCTAGCAGGACCTGCCACAAACATCTTTTTCATCTTTGATCTCGCTGTCTCTTTAGCTGTTTGATCTGCAAACGCATTTCCTCTCCCAACATCATCTGTTATTGCTTTGTGGGCACTACATTTTATTATTGCTAACCTTTTGGGAAGTGTTAGGGCTGACAAGAGTCTATGTATCAATGGGCCATTCTGTATTCGTAATCCATGTGATGTTAAGAACCCTCTCTCCGCCAAGAGGCGTCCAAAATTATGGGCGACCCCAAAGGCGTACTGGCTGTCAGTATAAATATTGACAGCCAGTCCCTCACTCAACTCACAAGCCCGAAGAAGGGCAACCAGCTCTGCGGCTTGGGCTGATTGGTATGGGACGCGGGATGTCTCAACTATAGTGTGTAACGTTGTAATTCCATATGCTACAGTGGTGGTGCCATCTGGTAGTTTGAAACAAGAGCCATCGACATATAGTTCCCCTTGGGGTTCAGATAGGGGAACATCAGTCAGGTCTACCCGTCCCTTCGTCTCCTCTTCCGTTCTGTACACACAATCACATCTGTGTCATTACTCGTCGAAGGGAGGGTTAGTAACGTGGCTGGGTTCAGAGTGGCACATCTTTTGATGGTAATGTGTGGAGCAAACAAAGTTAGTTCATATCCAGTCAGACGTGCATTAGTAAGGTGCTGTGTCTTTGTCTTATTCAAAAGCGTATCCACAGCATGTGGTACCATTACCATGAGAGCAGTATCAAGAACAAGCCCCGCCGATTGTCTGATAGAAACTGCCACCGCCGCGGCAGCTCTCAGGCAGCTCGGGAGCGCTCTGGCTACATTATCCAGCACAGCAGAAAAATAAGCGCAGGGTCTTTGCTTACCACCAAAACCCTGTGTTAAAACAGAAAGCGCGCAACCGTCCGCCTCATGTACGTAAAGCACAAAAGGCTTCTGGTAATCAGGAGTACCAAGCACAAGAGCAGAGCAAAGCACAACCTTTAATTGCTCAAAAGCTTGCTGGCATGCGGATGTCCAAGGCAGGGGTTCATGCACTTCTTTAGTGGTCAGGTAAAGGAGGGGTTTTGTTAGTAAGGAATAATTGGGGATCCAGTGTCGACAATACGAGGTAATACCAATAAATTCGCGTAATTCACGTTGAGTCTTAGGAACAGGCATATTAGTGATAGCAGCTATGAGCTCAGGTGTTAGTCTGCGACCCTCCTTCGACAGTAGGTGACCTGAGTAGGTGACCTCCTGTCGACAATATTGAAATTTGGAAAGGGACACCTTATGGCCATGGCCCGCCAAATGTAACAGCAATTTAACAGTGGCATCTTTACAGCCATCCTCAGTATCAGAGGACACAAGGAGGTCATCCACGTACTGCAATAGCACATTACCAGTGTGAAGTACCAAAGAATCCAATTGAGTTTTTAAGGCTTGACTATAGATACTAGGACTTTCTGTATAGCCTTGAGGAGCCCGACAGAATCTAAAGCTCCTACCTGCTAGGGCGAGTCCAAACAGATATCTGCTATCTGTATGAATAGGAATGCTAAAGAAAGCATTCTTCAGATCAATCACGGAAAAGAACTTTGCTGATGGGGGAATCATTGTCAATATCGTGGTGATGTCTGGGACTACAGGATATTGGGGTACTACAATTTTATTGACCACTCTGAGGTCAATTACAAAGCGATAAACATCAAGATGAGCATCAGAAGAGTCCAAGGGTGTCTTCTTGAGAATCGGAAGGATAGGACTATTGCACACATTCGCCACTGTCTCCTCAACCACGCCAGACTCAATCAAATCCTGTATTATTTGCAACAAGGCCTTTTCTCCTGCTTGTGAAATCTTGTACTGGGGAATATGTGGCAAGACAGCATTATCTTTAATCTGAATAGAGACCGGCGGGCTCTGGAGTAACCCCACATCCGTGTCTCCTGCTGCCCATAAACTACGGGGCACCTCTTTGAATTCAGCGGGGAGGGGTGCGTCCTTTGCAAAGCATTGTTTAGCACGAGCCACTTGTGGCCCAACGGTCATGTAAACACCATCTGGAGAACAAAAGATGGTGGCATGCAATCTCTTCAACAAATCCAATCCCATCAAATTCTCCCCACAATTTGTCGTTAACAGAAACGGTGAATCCACTGTAAAGGGACCAATAGTCAGAGCAAGAGGTTTGGAAATGGGGCTAACAACCGGCATGCCTGAGAAACCTACTGAAACATTGTTTTGGCCAGACAGAGCTGCCCCTGGGACCAGCGAACGAGAAACAGAGCTATTCACAGCACCCGTGTCAAGTAAGAACGTCTTGGGCGTGCCCTGCAAATCCGCAGTGACATAAGGTCCCCGCTGATCTACAGGCACCGGAACCGGTCCCTTACCCTGTCCCTGGCTGTCCTAGCTGTGGGACATCCCTGTCACTTCGTCCATGTCATAGTCGTCATGATAGTACTGCCTTCCCCGGGGTTCGTCGAAATAGTTCTGGCTCTGCTGAGCATACAATGTATCCTCAAACTGTCCCTCTCTTTGGCCCCCTCCCCCTCTACCATGTCCTCTAAAACCCCGACCTCTCGGGGCCTCAACTTCCTGCATTAACTCCGGACACTCACTTCGCCAATGCCCCTCCTTTTTACAGTACGCACATTGGTTGTACCCCACGGGTACACCCGGTGTACTGTTCCGGTCAGACCGGGACCCCCGCTGGGCCGGACCCAAACCCTTTCCTCTTCCCCTCGCCACTTGCTGCATCAACACCCTTGTCTTCAACTCCTTTGACTTTTTCTCCACCTTCTCTTTATCCTCTATTCTCTCTATGCTCGTAGTACTGTGCCATACTCAAAATTACTGAGGTGGTCCAAGTACTTTCCAAAGCCTGCAACCTAGTCGCAATCTCAGGAAGCAAATTAGTGACAAACCTGTTGACAAACAAACGAACACCACCCTCCTGTGACAAATCCTGGCCACTAAAATCCCAAAACACCCCTTCAAACCTAGTAAAGAAATCGGACACACTTTCATCCTTCTTCTGGCGACACGCAGTCAACTTGTCCCAATCCACTCGTCTCGGCGGGATAAGGGAATGCATGTAAGTGATAATACTCCCCGGCAAGGCTAATAACTCCGCCTTCGGTTTCTCGCCAGGCTTGCGCTCCTTATCCCATGCCCTCATCTCATTCCATGTTCCACCCAATTCCACCACATGATCCTACATATGCACCTGTCTCCATATATCTACCGGTACCAACAGACCGAAAAACAACTCTATATCAGCTAATGTCATCACCGTGGAGGAGGCCGCCTCCGTCAATTCTTTATAGTACGCAGTTGGATTTTTCTGAGGTTCCGGCAACTGTCCTTTTAGGGATATTACCTCACTCCTCTTCCAAGGAGTGTGGATCCACTGTTCCTGGAAATGGGCCACCACTCGTGGGTGAGTAACAATATTATTCCCATCTCGCAGCTCTGGTATTTCGGGGTGGTAAATGGGATGAACTTCCCTTATGGGAAACTGTGACGCTGTCGTCGGGACCTTCTGGAGCAATCTACCCCAATAACCCACTAATGTCGTCACATTACTGAAAACCTAATTTGGGGCCATATCTGTAGTATATACCCTATCCCGAATGTCATAAATTATCTGCGGTGCAATACCCTTGAAACACTGCTCCCACAATCCTATCAGCGTAGCCGATATATGCTTAAGAGCATGTTGCTGTATAAACGGCTCATAATCTTTCATCACGCTCCACACATCTTCCACACTATAAATGGGATTCCGGGCCCACTGTGCAGCCTGGTCAGCCACCATTCTCTTTTCCTCATCACCCACAGCAGAACGCACCAGCACTTTATCCATGCGTTCACGTGCCACTGCCCAATTCACTTCATGCACTCCACGCACAGGCGTCTCGGCATTTCGCAGTGCCTGAGGTAACGCACTCAAAGGGGAAAGAGCAGAGGAAAAAACAGGTACCATCGCGCACAAAGACTGAGATGCAGGAGTAAGAGGAGGTGTGACCACTGGTAACGAGTCGGGAGACAGAATAGGGGAACCGACGGCTCCCGTCCCTGTAACTTGCAAAAATGGGGAAGAAGCAGGTGGGGCCGGGGCCGAAGCAGTAGGGCCAGAAACAGGAAGAGTAGGAATAGCAGAACCAGAGGCTGGGGACTGAGGTGTTGGGATTATGGGATATATCCGGTCGGGGCATAAGGAGGTGGGGGCCGAGAATCCAATAACTTCTCAACGAAAACATCACCTTCCTCTCTAGCAACATAACATTTATCACTCTGCAATCGAAACTTCCTATCTGCACACTCTATGCCTTTCTCGATCTTTTCTCTTTCATACGCTACTGCTTTCTGCATTATCGTTTGCGTCTGTTCCCTCCGAGCTTGCTTCTCTGCCCTCATACGTCGTTGCTTCGCTTCCTTCTGCCATGTCGTCAGAGAATCAAACATCGACTGCCTGCTCTTTTTGGCGAACAATTTGTCCTGCAAGTAATTCAACTTTTGTTCATCAAATGTGCCAGTAAGCGGGAACCGTAACTCAACATTGTCCCTCGTATATTTATTCCACAACGTGCTAAACATAATAGGGCCAATGCCATGCTTGAAGTATACATTAAAATTTGGGGTACCCTCCGGAGGTGCCGGCTGCCTTCCTTCCAATCGAGCTTCGGTGGAACAACACCGACATCCAAAACACCCTAACTTACTTAGACAAGGCATCTTAATATAAGACACATACACTGTCCCCAATGGACAAATAGAACACCAACCAACAAATGGTCCAAGAACCAAATCAAAGCGGTCCAAAACCGCACAAGACAGTCCGCAGACTGTACCAAGACAAGGAGACAGGCTCTAGTCCCAGACCTTTTCAAGAGTAAGCCGAATTTCCAGTTGGCCTGGCAGATTGTTCGCAAACAGCCCCAAACCTTTTCAAGAATGGGCCGAATTTCCAGTTGGCCTGGTAGACCGTTCACAAACACTCTGGGGCCGATTCCGATCTCGGCCGGTAGGGCTCCGAATCGGATTCGGCATAACCGGATCCGATTCGGAGCCCTATTTCCCGACCGATTCGTACGCGCGTCCGCACGAGCGAGTACGATGCGAAATCACCGACCGACTCGTTCGGGCGTCCCAACCGCTCCGACCGACTCGTTCCCGGGTCTAACCGCACCGACCGACTCGCTCGGACACGACTCGCACCGCGCAATGGAGACGTTCCCCGGCCGGGTAAGTACGATGCGCGCCGCTAGCAGTCTGACCGACACGCGCCGTCTGGCTCGAAAGAGCAGTCGGAGCCGTACTTCGGGGGTCCGTGTCGGACCCCCCTGTATGCGTAGCCACGCGAGTCGCACACAGGGGGACCCATGGCTCCCCCACCTGTGTGTGTACGGGCGCGAGTCGCCTCGCCGCATACCCGCTGTAGGGGCGCCCTCGTCCGCCTCGCACCCATTGAGGCAATGGGAGCCCGCGTACGCGTTGTACGACCGGGTCCCATTGACTTCAATGGGAGTCCGACCGACTCGAGTACGATAGCATACGGACGCATCGTACTCATTCGGTCGGGCTGCACGGGTCCGATTCGGTCGGAAATCTCTCCGGGTCCGGCTCGGGCGGAGAGATTTCCGGCCCGAATCGGAATCGGCCCCTAAGTGTCTTTTCAAGTGTCCGCAAACCCACCAAGTTCAAGACAAGACAGTCCGGAGACTGTACCAGACACAGCCCGTAGGCTCGTGCCGTTCAACCATGGCGCCACATTTTCCAAGAATTCAAGTCACTCACCTGGTGCACTCAGGTCGAGTAATATTATTCTCCACTGCCGACTCTTCGGACCAAACGGTCAAATCCAAGGTTCCGCCTTCTCAGGACCCCGGCCGGTGACCACTAGACGAGGAGTCGCCCGATCAGACGGGCGGGGCAGGCACGAGAACCGGGCTCTTATCGTGTGGGGATGCCCGATCCGCCCAACCGACCGGACTCAACCCCCGACCCTACAACCCGATTACGGGCGAGTCGGGTCACCTTGCGGAGTCCCTGATCGGGCGCCAACTGAAGGAAGTGGCCCGAAAAGGGCCACCCGGGTTTTCTAAAACCTCCTAATCGCCTTCCACAAAATGAAGAGTCGGTCAGACAGAAGAGAATACAAAACAATTGTTTATTACCAATACTCTGCAGAGGAGTCCAATCCGACCTGCACCCTAAAATGTCTGCCGAGGGACTAACCCCCCAACAGTCTGCAACGCATAATCATTCCTCCCAAGGGCCTCCCAACCACGCCACAATGGAAAGTTACCGGCTTAGGCCAAACATGAACAAAGAAGGCACAGAAGGATGGGCTACCACCTGCTAGATGGGTACACGCTATCACTATCTCAAGGTTGCCGTGCTGGGTCTCGGCGTCTCCTAACGTGGGAGCCGAGCTACACACAAGGATAGGTATGCGAGGGCAGAATGGCCTATTCATTAGCAAGTCAGAAGGCATCCTAGAGCAGAAGAGAAAATAATAGGTGAATACAGTGTTCTGCTGAGGAAAGCAATACGAATAATGAGGCCTAGTACAGGCACAGCCTAATAGGGATTACGAAATTCAAAATGGAGTCACACTCGCTAACTGAAGCTCGCACATTGCAGGGATAACTCAGTGGGTTGCATAACGTGAATACAAATGGTGTCTAATTTAGCCGCACACTGCTAACCTAGTATAACGTGGAACAAGTGTATAACGAGAATGAGATTTTCAAACCTAACAGGAAGGGGGCTCAGTTAGTTACTGCAGCTGTCCAGGTAGATGTAATAAGTACAAGAGCATTCTTAGCCTCTGTGAACCATTGTTGTGGGTTGTCTTCATTGTACACCATCTCAGGGGTGCTGGATCTAAAGCATGTCTGAGCATAGCTTTGAAATGTGGAATTATGTATTGTGGGAGTGCTAAGCGGGACTCAATGCCATTGCATTGTCACTGACGGTTGAAAGTCTACAACTACAATTTTCTGGGTATTTAAAGGTAATACCATATTGAGATTAGCATGTATGCTTGTTTGTTTTGGTAGTATTTCTATGAGCACAGTTTTGCCTTTGATAAAAGTCAATGGTATTCTATAAGACATTTCCTTTCAATTTTATTATGCCTGTACCAGCTTTAGGTGATTCGGTGTGATTTCGGTCCATTGCAGTACTGAAAGAGCAGTAGTTCTCTTGTTAGCTGTGTCCCAGAGAGGGGACTTAGGTCTTATGTAGCTCAGTTCGTGAATATGGTAGGCTGAATATTGTGCAGGTTTGAAGGGACATGCACAAATGAAGTAGCTTTAAATAAATAAAGGAAACAGATGACCTCTAATTCTCACCAAAAGTACATTCAGGGACAGTAAAGCAGATTGCAGTCAATTCAGGTCGTCAGAAAATGAGGCAAATATAGTATTACATAGGGTATATACAGAAATTGTGGGGTCGATTGTCCTTTGCGGGCAGGCATGCAAAATATCAGATGTGCATTGTGTACAAGACTGAAAAACTGCTTTTTCACGTGGTGGCGAAAATTACTGAGTACAAGCTTTCTTGAGAGACTCTGTGACTAGAAAATATGCCCTAAGATAATGGTAAAAATGTTGACCACCACTGGCCTCAAACTTAACATTCATTTCAATGTACTCTCAAAAGAGTAGGGGGCAGATTTACAAGAACTGACGCATTTCTGCATATCAGCAGAGATGCGTCAGTTAATTTGCGTCACGTAAAAAAAACCTTGCGCCACCATGGATGGGTCACATTTACAATGCGGCACACCGCGGTGCAAGGATTGACAGATGCGTGACGCATCTGTTGGCGTAAAGGTAATGCATTGCTGGAGTCGTGTCGCAAGCGCGACGCAACTCCAGCAATGCTCAGGGGCGGCCTATACTTATTGTGCTGCGTCACTCCTTACGCCTGATTCAATCAGGCGTAAGGTTTTGACTCAGTGGCGTAGTAAAAGTGACTCAGTGAAATCTTGTAGATTTCACTGCGTCACTTTTACGAGGCTTTCTTGCGTGGGAACGCCCACCCTGCATACATTATACCTGACGCAGGTATAATGTGATGCAGGGCTTTACAACGTGACGCATCTCCCTAGATGTGTCACGTTGTAAATGTGTCGGAACGTGGTGCATTGTTTACGACGCTGCTGATGGAGCAGGGGAAACAAAATATTTTTTGTACCCCTTTAAAGTTAATGACCTCATAACGATTAATGATACTAACCGTTTGAAAACGCATGAATTAATCAACAAATGCACCTTTTTATTAAACATTACACGTGGGCAACTTGCTGGCATTGCAAAATCTAATTTATTTACAAATGTGAAGAAAAATAACATTAGTATTGTGATTTGCGTAGTAAATAGAGTAAAATTGCATGATTTGTGTTGCGTAGTAAAATTGCACCGTGGCAAAGAATGCAGATGGTAAGTAAAATGGCTTTAAATGTCGCTTCTGCTAGGTAATACCTAACACGGGTTTTTAGAATGGTGGGTGGTAAACAGAAAAGGCTTATTTTCCATGTTTAATTTCTGTTGTGTTTGTTCTTATATTAGTTTCGTTCGGGCCTGCTAGGCCGTGCTTCGAAAATGGCCGCTGGAAAAGGACGAGATGGCATGCGCTGAATAAAATGGCCCCCGCGCATGAGCAGAGTGAATGTTCCAGTCACGTGTATGCGGCCTGTGCCCAGAGTGAGAGATGTCAAGGCCAGTCTGACCTACAACAAGGATCGTGCCAAGAGTTCAGCATAGATGCATGGGAACGGATGAGAGAATTGGGCGACAGAGAATGAACTAATGTGTGACCATCGGAGTTTGTTACAAAAATACATTAACAAATTGAATTACCTTTGGACATTGTTGATCATGAGACTTACTGTATGCATTATTGTCCCCAAACCGGTTCGGACAAGGAAGGCGATGAGGTGACCATCACCACCCCTCCAATGGACCAATTAGCGTGATTTCTGCCCCTAAAGATTGCAACTTTAAGTGTAGCGAGTCGAAGAATAGGGTATAAGAGAGTCTGCTCTTACGTTGTGAAAAAAGGTTCGCTTCTTCTATCCTGACGCTGCGAGAGACTCTGTCATTCTGGACTTCGAACTTTGACTGGGGAAGGAACGAGATCGTTGCGGGAGTTGCCCGGGAGGAGATTGTGTCCGAGGAGGTTAGCGGGACAGTCAGTCAGTTTTGGGAGTCCCATCCTGTGATCTGCGGTTCATCTTTCTTTCCTGGTGAACCATTCTTGTCATCGCCCTATGGCCAAGGGTAATGAGTATTTTCCGTTTCTATTCTCAAAACTTTGCTTAAATGCTTACTGATATTTCAAATGTATTTGCCTAATTATGAACTTTACTTATTTGCTCAAAGAATTAAGATAAAATTATATGCTATCTCTAAATGAGTCTGTGGTTCTTTAAAATAAAATTGTGATTAATAAATGTTAAAGGTTTTAATTGTGATTGAGCTGGACTTAATCGCCATCAACTGATTCTACTAGTTGGTCCATCGACCGAATAGCGGAGTACCTTGATGTTTAGAACCGACAGGATCCTAAGTTAATGTATATAATGTATAGGTTATAATTATGTCGTTTTAATAAGGTATCCCGTTTGTCCAGCAGCTCATTTTCCTTAGCGTTTGATCCAGAAAATTGAGTGAATGTATGTATGCGGTGTTATGGGCCCCACCGACATAGGTTTTATGTGATTAAGGTTGAGTAGGTGTTTTCTGGGTTAGTGTCATAAGGAAAAATTTATTTTAGCCGCGCTGGATCAGATTTCTTGGTAGCAGAGTTATGGTTTCTATAGATTATGTTTGGTGATTATTGATTATTGATTTATTCATGTCTAACACTCTATGTTGAGTTTGTATTACGTTAGGTGTAGTCAGAATTTTGAAGCTTCCGGGAAGTAGGAAGTGGACACGTGCGGCAAGAGAAGTCACATGGAATTGTACATTGTCTGATTTCAAATTTGGTGATAACACAAGACTGTGTTATGTTAGGGAAATTTCACGTATGAATTGCATTCGAGTGAAATAGCAACAGGTTTTCTTGTGAAACTTTGGCCTTAATTCTCAGGAGCAGTGTAGTCTCCACATGTGTTTTATCCCCAGAGAAACGGGTTTACCTCTTGGTTGAGAGAAGGGTAAGGTAGAGAGAAGTGCTACACTTATCGAACGAAACAGTATTCTTATAAGTGGGAATAAACTATCTCTTTTGTTTAGAGAAACAGACAATGGTAATGTGTTTTACGTTGTAACTAATCGATTTAGTTGAAAAGAAAAGTTAAGAAAAGTGCCGATAATTTTTGTAAAGGAGGGGTCAGTAGAAGCAGGAGTAGAGCTGACGTCAACAAGAACCGCGCTGCTATTGGCCAGTTGTGGAAGAACAAAGGGTTTCCTGATTGGTGCGTTAGTGTGAGACGCGCTGGAATAGGTTAGTGTGAGAGTGACATAGAGCTTTCTGATTGGTGCGTTGGTGTGAGACGCACTGGGATAGGTCAGAATAGCCGAGCGGTAGAAAGAACCGATTGGTGAAGAATTGTGTGAATTAGCTTCGACAAAACAACAGTGAAATATGGCTTATTACAATGAACGTGATAGAGAGAAACCGTCATGGTTTGCGAAGCTTAAAAATCTTTTTAAGAAAGATAAAAAGGTTGTGACTAGGGAAGGAGAAGTACTTCCTCCGCCGAAAACACCAGCATCTTATATGATGGTGAAATATGGCTATCATACTTGCATTTGGTTGGAAAATTGGGCGAAATATACCAAAGACGATGGAGTATTGGCATTTCCGGAAAATAGTTCGTTTAGCACAGCTGTACTTAAAATTTGAGAGAAAAAATGATGAGACTTGAACCGAGACCTAGACCGACACAGTTCGAAGCCTTAGGTGAATGGGAAGATGAGATGTATGAAAGGAAAAGACACAGAGGCGCAAAGAATTATAGTTTTGTTCATAGAAGAGTATGGGGTTTGAGTCATGAAGACAGGATGAGACGATGGCGGTATGCCAACATGACGGATGGTATGTTTCCTGCCAGAACAGTTGAAGAATTTGCAGGGAAAAAGTGTACGGAGAAAAAGAAGCATGCAGTATCAGAGAGATATGGTTATGGAGTTAGTGACACAGAGGATGAGTTGCTGGAGGACATTTTTAATAAAGGACCCCCTCCATATCAACAGGATTCTGTGGTGGTGACACCAAACGCACCGCAAATGGAAACTGTAATAAATCAAAGCCCTGAACAATTTTCTGAAATAAATTGTCCATTTAATAGACTAGAAACACCACAGACTGTGAAACATGATAATGGTAATACGGCCGAACTAGCCAGAACCACAAGAGAGTTGACTGAAAAGATAAGGGAACTGACAAAGAATATGGAAGCTGTGACTGTGCCAGTAACTATAGGGCCAGTAATCCCAGTATTTGAAAATCAAAAGATAGATGAACATTCCTTAATAATTCCATTAAATTCTAGTATGCAAAAAGTAAGAGAAGGGATAATTCCAGAAAAAAGAAAGACAAAAGATTCTGTAGGTCCATTTAGGTCGAGTCCACCTGGAAATTTGACAATAAATGAGAGTCCGATAAATAATATTCCTATGGGAGCCGAGTCAGCAACTGAAACCCCGGAGAAAAGTGTAAACAGGGTAGAATTAACTAAAACCCCTGTGGGTCCGACTGCAGAGGAATTAAATGATTGGGTGAGGAGCTTGCAGAAAAAAGATGCCGAACCACAACCTTTGGATGTGGTCAGATTAAAGATAGATATGGAGGAATTGATTCTAGGGACTATTGGCACAGATCGATTGAAGTCCTATCAAGATGATGAATTAATGTTTATGAGTAAAAGCATCACATGGAGAGCTAGGAATTTGCATGAAAAATTGGAAGAAACAGCGAACGAACTAGGAGTAGATTTTGCAAAAATTAGGGATTGCAGAAACCGTACAGGGTAGATTTTAGTGAAATGGACATAGAAAATCTGAATACTTCAGGACGACTAACACAGATAAAAGAACTAATTGTTTTACTGAGAAAATGGGGAGATGTAGACAAGTGGAGAAGCAGGTGGATAAGGAGAAAAGAGGGAACAACTGATTAAGCATCAATGGCTTTTCCAGTAAAAGAAAAAGAACCAATGGTAATAGAATGTCCAATGAGAGAAAATCCAGGAGGAGGTTATGTACACGTCCCATGGTCCAGACAAGATATATTGTCATTTACAAATGATTTTCCAAGATTGAGAGAAAAGCCTGTAGAATGGTATAGACAGGTAGAAAGGTTTGTAAAGGTTTCAAAAGTATTGTGGGAAGATCTGGATGGATTGTTTGAGATTGTTGTTCCTGCGGATTTATGGACAGAGTGTAAAATTACAATTGACTGGCCGAAGGAAGAATATCCTAGAGATGCAAAATCAGGAGCCCCAAGTTCAGAAGTAATGAGAAAATATGAACAGGCAATTACATTCCTGAAAAATAAGATTCCATCAAAAGAAACGGACTGGGTAAAGATTGATAGAACAACTCAGGAGAATAAGGAATCTGTACATGCTTATTATGAAAGGTTGCTCTTGGCTTTTAAACAGTATAGTGGATACGAGAATTTGAGTGAAAAAGACATGAGTCATTTTGTGTATCGATTTGTGTATGGTTTGAAACCTGAGATAAGTGAAATGATTAAGCAGCATATGTTATGTTGGCAGACTAGCACAGTTGATGAGGTATTACGGTATGCAAAATATTGCAGTGATGATATTGAGTCCAGACAGCGTAAACTCAAGGAAAAGGCAATGTGGGCACAAGTAAAGGTTGCAGAACAGCAAGAAGCTCAGATGAATAATCAGTCTAGTGGCGCAGGACAGACCAAGTCCAGACCGAATATTGGTAAGGAAAAAGGTCAGATGAGTATAGAAGAAGCCAAAAAGAAATGGCATGTCATAATTGCGGAAAATTAGGGCACTGGAGAAACGAGTGTAAATTACCTCCGAGAGTTAATACCGAGAATCAACCATTAAATCCACAGGTGCAGAATGAGGTGAGTTACCAACAGCCGCAACAGCCGCAGGTAGTTACTCAACAGTGTCAGGTGCCGCAACCACCTCTTCCAAAGAGTGTAAATCCTCAAAGATACAGTACAGAGGCAGGATTCTACTGAGGAGAGCAGGTAACAAAATTGTCGCGCGCAGCTGCTGTTTCACAATATTGGTTACGGCAAGATGGAGATGAATCGGATGAAAGCTTATGACGGTGCCTAGGAGAGGAAGAGGAGTGCGTGCTTGGCGCAACTCTAGAGGTAGATCAGTCAGGTCCATTTGTGGATGGAAAAGTGAATGGTGTAAATGTTACATTCCTTGTGGACACTGGTGCTACCCGTTCTACTCTTAGATCAGTGGAAATTCCAAATCTTCCTCTCTCAGGAGAATACATCCAAGTTGTAGGTGTTTCAAACAGGCAAATTAAAACCCCTCTTACAAAACCAGTAGAGGTGGAAATTGGTCCATTCAAGGATATGCACCGCTTTGTGGTGTGTGATTGTAGTCCTGAAAATTTATTAGGACGCGATCTGCTTTGCAAAATGAATTGTACCATCTACTGTACTCCAGATGGTATTGCTTTCCAGACACCAGATGATGATGTTCTGTATAAAATGACAATGGTAGAACTAGAACGAGGTATGTATGACATGTTTCCTGTGTTCGATGCAGAGAAAATCCCTACTGAATTGAAAGAAACAGTCAGGTCTGATGTATGGGATTTCACAGGTGAAGATATTGGACTAATGAGAGAAGTTGATCCTATAAAAATTACTGTAAAAGAAGGAACGAATTACCCAAACACCCCGCAGTACAAACTGACGCCAGAAATTATTGAAGGAATAACACCTGTAATTAATAAGATGATTGAACAAGGAATTTTGAGAGAAATAATGAGCAGTCCATGTAATTCTCCTATAATGGGATTGAAAGAGCCAAATGGAACATATAGAATAGTACAGGATTTGAGAAAAGTGAACAAAATTGTTATTCCTTGCTGCCCAATTGTGCCAAACCCTGCTGTAATACTGTATCAAATCCCTCATGATGCAGAATGGTACACAGTTATTGATTTGTGCCATGCATTTTTCTCTATTCCATTGCACCCTGACAGCCAGCCATTATTTGCGTTTCGGATGGGAAAACGTATTTTGGCATGGTGTCGAATTCCTCAAGGGTATACTGAAAGTCCTTCTATTTTTAATCAAATTCTGAAGAACTCCTTAGAAAATTTGAAAATGCCTGAAAAATCTGTGATGGTCCAATATATCGATGATCTATTAGTGGCATCAAAGACCAGAGAAGCATGTGTTACGGACACAATTGCTTTACTGAATCATTTGGCAGAAGGAGGACACAAGGTGTCCCCATCAAAACTGCAATTCTGTCAACAGGAAGTACATTACTTAGGTCATAAGATTGAGAAAGGGATAAGAAAGGTGACAACAGAAAGAATAAGGATTATTAAAGGAATGAGAGCCCCAATGACACAAAGAGAGCTGAGAATGTTCCTTGGAATGGTTGGTTATTGCCGACAGTGGATAAGTGGATTTTCATTGATTGCAAAACCTTTACAGCGATTGACAAAGAGTGATGTCAAAGATCCGATTGCGTTGGATGAGGAGGAAATGAAGGCTTTCGAGGAACTGAGAACAAGTTTGTGTGAAGCACCAGCATTAGGAATGCCTGATTATGAGAAAGAATTTGAGCTGTATTGTAGTGAGAGAGACGGATGTGCACTTTCAGTATTAGTGCAGAGGCATGGAAGAATGAGACGACCAATAGCTTATTTTTCAGCTGTTTTAGATCCGGTAGCAAAAGCGTTGCCTGGATGTCTGAAAGCAGTAGCTGCTACTTGTGTGAGTCTGGAACAGAGTGAAGGCATTGTGATGGGATATCCATCTCCATATATAACTTTATTCGGTCATTTGTACAAAACACCATCAAAGTGTACAAAAATAAAACATAAATATATGTACAATTAAAAATAGTATTAAACCATTCAACACAAGTACAAATGACATCCCAAAACAGGTTAAAAAGACAAGGGTACGTGAATACATAAATGCAAACGACCTGGTCAGCTAAAGTGGAGTGCTAAAGCAGCCACCAGACATTTGAGATGCTAAACCATGCATACCAAGCTTCATATTTAAAATACATGTACAGCATAAGAAGGGAAAGGGTTAAAAGATCGTATCATTCCTTTAATAAGAATTTTTGTGGATCAGCCAGAAAGAAAATAAAAAACGGCTAAGAGCAAAGACTATTGGCCCTGATGTGTCAGTTTTTAAAATCCTAAACGCAAACTGGTGCTGCCTAGCACCCAGATTGAGGCATAAAGGTCTGATCCATCTCCTGCGTAACTGCCGATACTTTGGACAGAAAAACAGAGTGTGTTCTTCTGTTTCAACAACTTCACGGCAAGCAGGACAAATGTCTAAAACTAGGCCGATCGCCTCTTTCCCCGGAAATTTCAATAGCAGATTACCATATCTAAACTTAATATACAAGCTTTTGGCAAAGGGGGGTGAAATCAAGTCAAGAAAAGATTCAAACAGAAAGCGTGATTTAATGTTTAAAAAGTTAGATGTTAGCTGTCCGCTTGTTTGATTACTTATATAATGCTCCCTACTACCCTCCAATACGTTGCTTTAAGGGTCAAGATGTCACGTTTAGTGGCCCTTTCTGGGTGCTCCCACAGGCCCATCAGGTTCAATAGTTTACACCATCTGGCGATATGTCTGAACCAAGGTAATAGTTTAGCCCCGTTAAGTGCTAGGACCTCCCGAAGCGAATTGCGATATTCAATTAGTTGTGGAGTAGTCCATAGGTGTAGCCAATAGGTCAGTGGTCTCAGGGCTGCCAGGTCGCCTATTCTCTTTAACCCAAGGTCACAAAAAAGTGGGATGAGAGGTGTTGTAACAGGTAGCGAGATGAGAGCCCTTGCAAAATTATTCTCACAGATAGTTAATTTACTTACATTAGTAAATCCCCATATCTCTGCTCCATACAGAGCACCACTTTGGGCTTTTGCCCGATAAATTTCAAGGGCCGGTGAGAGAGGTTGAGTATACGATTGTTTTAAAAATCTTAATACTGATTTAAATCTTTGACCTAGTATTAAAAAGCTCTTCCTTAATTGATGTTCCCAGCTAAGCGTCTCATTCAAACCTATGCCTAGGTAATCAAAACTTTTTACACGCTCCAGGGGTTCTTGCAAAATCTTAACATCTCGTATGCCACCCCGTACTTTTCCGAACACCATAAATTTTGTTTTTGAAGTATTCAGTTCCAATTTCCTCTCTTTGCAAAAACTCAGGAATTTATCCAATAGTACCTGTAGGCCCATGGGCGTTGTAGATATTACTAAGGAATCGTCTGCAAAAAGCAAGATGGGGACTTTTGCGTCGTTCATTGAAGGGGCATCATTCTTACAACCCATTAAACAACTGACCACATCATTAATGAATAGGGAAAACAGTGTGGGGCGAGAACACACCCTTGGCGCACCCACGTTGAATCGAAATCCTCTCTGTCAATTCCCCATTTTCCCCCCACCTAATCTGAGCATAATTATCCTTGTGCAATCTGGCAATCATAAACACCAAATTTTCCGGGGCACCTTGGTCAAGCATGGTCTTCCACAACAAATTGCGCGGAACCAAGTCAAACGCGGCTCGCAGGTCCACAAACGCTACATAGAGCCGCTGTTTCCTAAGTAGCACGTACTTCCATGCTATCAGGGAAAACCTGAAAGCCTGGTCGCACGTGCTAATTTTAGCTCGGAAGCCCGCTTGGGCAGGGAGACAAAACCATATTAGCGTCCATCCATTCTTGGAGTTTGTCTAGAACTTGCCTGGCAAAGATCTTCTGTAGATTATCTATTAGACTAATGGGTCTGTAATTGGAGGGGACAGCTGGATCACCTTTTTTTAAAAATAGTTATTACCTCTGCTCCCCTCCAAGAATCAGGAATGTCCCCACCAGCCAGTGTACAATTGAACAGAAGGTTTATGTATGGTCCCCATATAGTGGGTTCTGATTTATACAGATCCCCCGGTATCATATCGGGACCGGGGGCTTTGCCTGCTTTTAGTTTACCAATTGCAGACACAGTATCCTCTAGGCTAAAAGCTAACGAAGGATTATTTGTAGTCTCATCAGAAACAATATTGACTATGGTTGGAGTAGCCAGATCAGTGTATGGGTCCATAATGGCCTTATCATCAGAATATAAACTCGAAAAATGATCCACCCAGACTTCCTGTTGGATATGATGGTTATTGGAAGTAAGGTTCTCCACATTGCCCTTAGATACAATAAGCCAAAACATACGACTATCTCTGGCTTGGGCTGCTAGGACCAAATCATTCCAGTTCGTGTCAGCGTATTCACGCTTGGCTTTGCTGAGTGCTACTCTATAAATATTACGAGCAGAAATTATATCCAATCTGGAGCGCTCTCTAACTGCTAATTGTAGTTTCTTCTTCGCTCTCTTGCAGTCGTCGTTAAACCAGCTGCGATCCCTTACGCTGGAAGGCCTTCCTACACGACTATATTTTGAGAAGACTGATTGTAGGGCTTTAAAAGTTCTTCATGTGCGGTAATAACATACGGGACATCAGGCAAATCCATACTCCCCTTGTGGCTACACATATTAGTTAATGAGGCCACTAAGAACTTGTATATTTTAGCGTGGAGATCCTGGTCTGCTTGAATTTTAGGCCATGTGACTCTAATACGGTTGTTAGTTGGGCATGGTTCTATTGATTTGGAAATATAACAATGAACGTCCCTATTCAAGTCCTTGCCCTTCAATTTAAGAAGCAAAGAATTATGGTCACTGTCTATCCTAGGTTCAATGATCATATCTTCCACTAATGACCATATTCTGACATCGGCAAAGATATAATCTATGAAGCTTGTGTAGGCACCCCTCTTAAAAGTAGCCTTTCGCCCTATGTCAGATGGAGTTCTTCCATTACAGGCCTTCAGACTCCTACCAGCAGTAAGGGAAGTAATCTGTAATGAAACATTTGAAAAGCGTTGGCCGTGTTTACCAGCTACCATATTGGGGATACCCCAAATCTCGTCCTCCTCTTCGAGTGAAGCACTTAATAGAGTGGAGGGCTCGAACGTGGCATTAAAATCCCCAGCGACTATAATTTTAGAATTCGCTGGAAACCCTCCACTAGATCATCTAATAATGAAACTACTAAGGATTCGCTATTAAAAGATTCTGACCTGGCATAAACATTTAACACGGTTAGGACTAGGCCAGACGGAAATGTAAGCTGGATGCCCATGATATCAGGTGAGGTTATTGAAAGTTGCTTATACCTACAGGCTACGGTGTTTTTAACCAGTATTAACAATCCGCCACTGGCCCTACCTGACATTTTAGGTGGGAGAGCATCCACACAATATGAGGTGTAACCATCAATAAACACCTTATCTACTGCCCACGTTTCTTGGAATACACAAATATCAATATTTCCCAAAGCAACAAACCATTCAGGATCTTGAAGTTTGGAGTGTATCCCTGCTAGGTTCCAGGATAGTAAGGTTAAACAGTCGTTGGTCCTGTTTCCACCAACGGGAGCGCCCTCAGACACATCTGCAGCACCATCGACTGTATTAACAGTTCCCTCCTTGATATTAACAATTCTCTCCTCGGTGACCATATTTAGAAAATTACCGACTACTTGGCCAGTATAGGGGTGAACATCCTGTGACTTGTAAGTTAGAGCACTACCGGCGCTCGAGGGATCTAAAGGTAACACATTGATGGGTGTGTCCAAGGTATACAAAGGCTCCAAATGTGGGCTACCAATGTTATGTTTCGCAGTTAAGACCCCTATCACCTCCTTGAAATAACTAATCCCCAAATCTTCCACTCTAAAATTGGGTTGGACTTCGTTCAAAGTACCCTTTGCCGTACCTTGTGATGGGATATCCTTTGAGAGTATATGTCTCACATTCAGTTGAAATCCTTCTGACCAGAACAAAAACACAATTCATGACACATAGTCGGCTGACTAGGTATGAAAAAGTGATCTTGGGTGCAGACAATGTGACCATTGTAAGATGCACGAGTGTGAATCCTTCCACCTTACTGCCAGATGCAGTAAATGCAGAGGTCAAAGATGAGATTGATCATAACTGTTTGGACGTGCTTGAATTTTGCACAAAGCCCCGTCCTGATATCAGAGATGAACCTCTAAAAGAGTCAGATTATGTGATGTTTGTGGATGGATCATGCCTGAGGACAAATGAAGGAGTTTTAAGTGCTGCGTATGCTGTATGTACGGTGGCAACCATAATGGAAGCATCTTGTTTGAGAGGAATAGGTTCAGCCCAAATTGCTGAGCTGATTGCTCTGATTCGAGCTTGCAAACTGGGAAGGAATTTCAGAATTACTGTGATCACGGATAGCCAGTATGGCTTCGGAGTGGTCCATGACTTCAGACAGATCTGGTCCCAGAGGGGATTCCTGACTTCCTCAGGGTCTCCTATTAGGAATAGTGAGTTTGTGAAGAAGTTGCTTGAGGCGATACAGCTGCCTAAACAGATTGCGGTGGTAAAATGCACTGCTCACAAAAATGGAACTGATTACATTGCAGTAGGTAACAATTTTGCTGTTGAATTAGCTCAATATTGTGCCAGAAATATGACCTCAATGAATCGGAGAAGGGAAAAAGAAAATGTTTCATGTCCCTTGCTGTTTACTAACCCAGTTGAAACATGGGAAGAGGTGAAACAATTGCAGGAAGAGGCAAGTGATGAGGAATAGACGTTTGGATAAAATCAGGTTGCAGAAGGAGAGAGGAAGATGAAGTCTGGGTTTACAGGGATGAAAGACCAGTTATGCCTGATAGCATGATCTCTAACATGGCACGGATGTACCATGGACAGGCACACATAGGTAGGGATGCCATGATCAGACTTTTCAAACAGACCTGGTACAGCCCAAAGTTTAGGGCTATAGCTGAAAGCCTTTGCCAAAGATGCCTTTTATGCCAACAGATAAATCCTGGAAGGAAGACAGTAGTGAGTTTGGGAACAATAGGACGTGAAGGTGGTCCTTTTACCAGAATGCAATTAGATTTCATTGAAATGCCCCCGAGTAACAGATTGAGGTATGTCCTGGTGGTCGTCTGTTTGTTTTCTCGTTGGGTGGAGGCCTATCCGACAAGAAGGAATGATGGAGTTACTGTAGCTAATCTCCTACTGAGAGAATTCATTCCTAGATATGGCTTTCCAGTAACGATAGAAACAGATAGAGGAACGCATTTCAAGAATGAAATTATCCAACTAATATGTGAAGCACTAGACATTCAACAAAAGCTGCATTGTGCCTACAGACCAGAGGCTTCTGGAGTGGTAGAGCAAGTAAATGGCACAATAAAGAATAGGTTAGGGAAAATGTGTCTAGCCACAGGACTCAAATGGCCCGATGCCTTACCCCTGGTGTTGATGACCATAAGAAGCATACCTGACAGAAAAACAGGTCTGAGTCCTCATGAAATGATAATGGGACGAGCAATGAGACAAGCATACGTACCTGTCAACAAACTGCTGACTATAACTGATGATCTCATACTGGACTATTGCAAAGGATTGGCTGATGTGGTGCATTCTGTGTTTCATCAGGTTGGGCCGGATGCGACCACTCTTGAGAGAAAACCAGCTCATGATCTGAGTCCCGGAGACTGGATCCGCATAAAAGTCCACAGAAGAAGAAATTGCTTGGTTCCACGCTGGGACAAGCCACGTCAAGTGATTCTGGTGACAACAACTGCAGTAAAGTGTGCAGGTGTGAAAAATTGGGTTCATGCCAGCCATACTATCAGAGTTCCAGATCATGAAGTTCGACCTGTAAGTCGACATCTGGAAATATCAGATACCAGTTCGGCATCTGAAGCAGAAACTGAAACAATCAGAGTTCCAGATCCTGAAGATCAACCTGTAAGTCAACATCTGGAAATATCAGATACCAGTTCGGCATCTGAAGCAGACCAACCTGAATCCAGTGAAAGACAAACAGAAGAATCCGAAAAACAAGGAACTGATATTGAAACAGGAGAAACTGAACCAATAGACAGTGACGGTGAACAGCCAAGTACAAGCTTTGGGAAAATTCCTCCAGAAATTATAGAGATAACTCAAGAAAATTCAGATTCAGACAGAGAGATTGAGGAAATTGCGGAAGAAACACGAGGAGAATTAGACTCAGAATTACAAACAGAAGAAACCCAAGGAGATTTGAATTCAGACAAAGAGACAGAGATCATAAAGTTCAAAGTTAAAGAAAGTGAAGTGAGATCCGAGACAGAATCTGAAGAAAGTGAAGAAGAAATAAGGCAAAGAATAGGACCAAGAAAGAGAACTTGGAGAGCGGAACGAGGAGGAAAGGAAAACGAACTGAAAAGGCCAAGAAAAGGAGACAGTTGGCCCAACGAAATTCAAAGTCTGAAATATAAGCTAATAAATTTGAACAAAGACAATGCAGAACAAGTAAATGAAATAACAAGTCAGAAAAGACAAAGAGAAACAAATAAAAGACAGTTGCAGAGACCCAAAAGAGTGAAAAGACCTAACCTGAAATACAAGTCACCTGAATGGGTATACATAGCACTGCCTGACATTGAAGAAGTGGATAGCAGTCACGAAAACCCAGACAAAGACTGTGAACAAGTGGGTGAGAGTGAACTGCGCCCATCCTGAAGAGGAGAAAAGAAAACCGGACTAGACACACAAATTGATAAAGTCAAAGAAAGATTTCTGAAAGACCAAAAGTGCGTCAAAAGCAATTGGTTCCAGTCAACAATAAAAGAAAGGGTAAAACGGCAAAAAGTCATTCTGAGGTGTGGAAACACATTTTCTGTACAATATATTTAGATTATATTTCAACATGGTAGACACTGAGAATAGAAGATCTAGATGTGAGTTTTTCCGTAGAGGTGTAAAATGTGTTTCTATTGTACAAGTTTACTAATGCTTATTTGGTTCATTTTAGCAATAATAATTCCACTTAGATTAGTTGGAGAAAATACATCTGTAATCACGAATGACACGAATAGTGACAAGAAATCTAACATAAAGAACACTGTAACACTGATAGATAGTACTGAATTTCATAGGGATAAGTCAATAACTGATTTCTCCAAGAATGTCTTTACAAAACTTTTATATGAATATGTAGAGACTATGGATGTTAGAGATTGTTATGTATGTATGCAGTTACCTGTGTCTGTAACAGAAGGTGTGACGTATCATCACCTTCCTTTGACGTATGGAATAACCTGTAGTGTCTTAGCTAGCTTATTTTACAAAACAGGTAAATTAGAGTATTACTACACTGACACAGATGTTATTTTTGCTAAAATTTCCGTAGTCCCTGAACTAAATAAGGTCAAAATTGCAAAGATTTTTGGAGATTTTTTTCTTAGAAACGAAAGAATTAACATTAGAGTATGCATTTAGACATAATCTTACTTGTAGGTTAAGAAAGGAAGAAAAAGTTTTTAGACATGGTAGAAGACAGAAGGGTTAAGTTTCAAAGAAAAGCAACGGGAGAAAAGACAAAAACCCCACCTTGGGCGTTTGAAGAGGGAAGTTATGACAAGAGCGAAACAAATGCAGCCATGGTTTTAGATTGGCCCCAACAGGAAAAATTGTGTATTAGAAGAGATAACACTATGTATGACAACTATTTCGTGGGTTCTAGTGAGCGCCGAGATACATACAAAATTATAGGGGGATGGGGATTCAAAGGAGGAAAAGATCCAGTATTCCCAGGAATCTATTATATTTGCGGAAACCGAGCCTATTATAGGTTGCCGGACCATTGGTATGGAACATGCTATCTAGGCCTGGTCTTTCCAAAGATTTTTCATGTGGAAAGAGGAACGAAAGGAATTCACGAGATAGGTAAACCATTAACCCGTAGGAGAAGGGAAAGCTTCTCAGAGATAATAGGTGACATTTTTGGAGCATTGATACCAGCAGTGGGTGTATCTTTGAATACATATAAGATTCGGAAATTGTCTACAGTAGTAGCTCGTTTATCAACGAATACTGCTGGAGGGTTCTTGATGATAAATACCGAAATGGTTGCCATGAGAGCTATGGTAATGCAAAATCGACTTGCCCGTGACATTCTTTTGGCGAAAGAGGGTGGAGTCTGTGGAATGCTGAAGGTACAACATTGTTGCACTTACATTCCAGACAAAAGTCAGAATATACAGAAGTATATAAAGAACATTACTGATTTGCATAAAGAAATTGCCCCACTGGAGGTTGAAGGTGCTTGGGAGAAAACTGGTAAGGGTTTTTACTCAATAAAGAAATGGTTCACCGAAATAGGTAGTTCTCTAATTGGGAAAATACTAATTCCAGTGACCTTAGTAGTAGTGATAATATTAATATTGAGATTAGCATATGTGTGTATTACAAAGAGGAAAAGACAAAATAAAGCAAAAAGAGAAAATGAGAAAAATAAGGAAAGAGAAACAAGAAAACGAGAGATGGGAGAGATCGAATTGGAAGAGTTTAAAGAGAACATGTACAAAAGGTCTAAAAGACAAGATGAAAAGAACACAATTGTCTAAAATAACAAATGCAAGTGGACAAGAAACATATTTCTGATAATTTTTATAGGGATAGGTTTTAGTGGTGATGTTAAAAATCACCAAAGGGGGGAATTGATGGAGCAGGGGAAACAAAATATTTTTTTGTACCCCTTTGAAGTTAATGACCTCATAACGATTAATGATACTAACCGTTTGAAAACGCATGAATTAATCAACAAATGCACCTTTTTATTAAACATTACACGTGGGCAATTTGCTGGCATTGCAAAATCTAATTTATTTACAAATGTGAAGCAAAATAACATTAGTATTGTGATTTGCGTAGTAAATAGAGTAAAATTGCATGATTTGTGTTGCGTAGTAAAATTGCACCGTGGAAAAGAATGCAGATGGTAAGTAAAATGGCTTTAAATGTCGCTTCTGCTAGGTAATACCTACCACGGGTTTTTAGAATGGCGGGTGGTAAACAGAAAGGCTTATTTTCCATGTTTAATTTCTGTTGTGTTTGTTCTTATATTAGTTTCGTTCGGGCCTGCTAGGCCGTGCTTCGAAAATGGCCGCTGGAAAAGGACGAGATGGCGTGCGCTGAATAAAATGGCCCCCGCGCATGAGCAGAGTGAATGTTTCAGTCACGTGTATGCGGCCTGTGCCCGGAGTGAGAGATGTCAAGGCCAGTCTGACCTGCAACAAGGATCGTGCCAAGAGTTCAGCATAGATGCATGGGAACGGATGAGAGAATCGGGCGACAGAGAATGAACTAATGTGTGACCATCGGAGTTTGTTACAAAAATACATTAACAAATTGAATTACCTTTGGACATTGTTGATCATGAGACTTACTGTATGCATTATTGTCCCCAAACCGGTTTGGACAAGGAAGGCGATGAGGTGACCATCACCACCCCTCCAATGGACCAATTAGCATGATTTCTGCCCCTAAAGATTGCAACTTTAAGTGTAGCGAGTCGAAGAATAGGGTATAAGAGAGTCTGCTCTTACGTTGTGAAAAAAGGTTCGCTTCTTCTATCCTGATGCTGCGAGAGACTCTGTCATTCTGGACTTCGAACTTTGACTGGGGAAGGAACGAGATCGTTGCGGGAGTTGCCCGGGAGGAGATTGCGTCCGAGGAGGTTAGCGGGACAGTCAGTCAGTTTTGGGAGTCCCATCCTGTGATCTGCGGTTCATCTTTCTTTCCTGGTGAACCATTCTTGTCATCGCACTATGGCCAAGGGTAATGAGTATTGTCTGTTTCTATTCTCAAAACTTTACTTAAATGCTTACTGATATTTTAAATGTATTTGCCTAATTATGAACTTTACTTATTTGCTCAAAGAATTAAGATAAAATTATATGCTAACTGTAAATGAGTCTGTGGTTCTTTAAAATAAAATTGTGATTAATAAATGTTAAAGGTTTTAATTGTGATTGAGCTGGACTTAATCGCCATCAACTGATTCTACTAGTTGGTCCATCGACCGAATAGCGGAGTACCTTGATGTTTAGAACCGACAAGATCCTAAGTTAATGTATATAATGTATAGGTTATAATTCTGTCGTTTTAATAAGGTATCCCGTTTGTCCAGCAGCTCATTTTCCTTAGTGTTTGATCCAGAAAATTGAGTGAATGTATGTATGCAGTGTTATGGGCCCCACCGACATAGGTTTTATGTGATAAAGGTTGAGTAGGTGTTTTCTGGGTTAGTGTCATAAGGAAAAATGTATTTTAGCCGCGCTGGATCACTGCTGCATCACAAAAGTGATGCAACGGCGGCGTAAAAGTGTCGCAAAGGGCTTGTAAATCTGCCCCTATGTCTATCTACTTGTATTTTGTGTAGCTGTCAGAAGGTGCTGTTTCGGTCTGTCGCCACCTATCCATAAATCTATTAACCAAAGTTGTAGTAGTAGACTAATAATTCATTTTTAACAATAACTTTCACTGTTTGCCTATGTTGTCAGTCCAAGGTTTTTCTTCATACGTCATTGGGGTTCAGACCAAGACAAGACACAAGGGCCTCCTTTAAGCTTTGTGCAATAACATCTTCTACATCGTAGGATCTTAATTGGCAGTCATAAATGTTTAAATGATCTTCTACTGTCGGCGTCGACCAGGAAAGTTGTTCCATGTACATGTTGCTATTTCAGCATGACAATGGGTGTGAGGAATCCATTTGTCCATAGAATAAATGACAGCACCCTGCAGCAGCTTATCAAGTGGATTTTTTTCAGAAAAAAACAACAGGTTTGTCCTAATAACATTTTGTAAACTACAATTCAGGATCCTAAGTGCAACGATAGGTTAAAATGTGAAAAAGGTAAAAGGTGTTGTAAAAATGTAACTTGATAGACTTCTAATGTTGAACAGAGTGAAAACAGACCTGTGGCTTTAAGAACTCCAGAAGGCTCCTCTACCCATGATGCCTTATACTAGCAGTTTGCCTCATCCAATTCGTTCTTTTTCCAGCTTCAGTGAGAAGGATCTCAGAGCACCTGAGATGTTGTTTCTAAAATACTTGTCTTTTAGATAAATTTCTTGTTGCTCTCAATGACTTTCACATGTGGCTGTTGAGTGATATAATGTTTTGGGCAATTTAAGGATTTTTTTCCTCTCATAATGTCTTCTCTATTTGAGAAGTGCCCCTCCTGTGGTAGGAAGAAGATAGTCTCAGACCCTCATCGGTCTGTGTAATGTCTCATTCACCATCTTGCTCTGTGAAAGACTGCAATATCTGTCAAAAGATGTCCTAAGGACAAAGAGGGCATTAGACTACGATGCCCCACCTGCTTAGGAATGCTTGAAAACATGAAAGCAGAAGAAGAGAGGAAAAAGAGAAAGAGACTGGAAGACACACCCTCTCATAAGTCTCTACCTAAGAAAATCACAGTCTGACAAGGACTCCTTCAGAGGGAGATTCTCAAAGAAAAGACGAAGTGAAATATTTCAACTTAAGTGATCACAACGTCATTCAAGATCGACACCCAGAGGGCCGCCATCCACCTCAAGGACATCGGCTCCAACCGTTCGCTATCATAAGCCTCACTAGAGAGAGCAACTCTGTTCAAAAGAGTTCATGTAAAAAACTGACTGATGTCAAAGCCTCATTGGCGATCTTTATCCTTTTAGTAGGCCTTGCCAAAGGCCTACTTCTCTGTCGAAACACAAATGATAGATCGACACATCAAAGTGTTGACTATTGCTGGTGAAACCACCTTCGATCTTCAGGAGATAACGTCGTTATTACCTAACTTCACAGTGGGTTCCCGTCACTGTGCAATGGACACTCCAACACGTTCTGCGTCAACCAACAGTGTGTTTTTCTCTTTCTTCAAGCCACTCATCTGTTGGGACACCAATGGCAATTCCGACTTCATCTCCAAATTCATCATAAAGGAGACAACTATCTGAAATGTCAGCCAAAATTATTAGATTTCCTATTACACTGGACCCTCATCCATTACATTTGATTCCTATAATGCCAATTTTTCCATCTGCTGACCCTCTTCAAGAGAGGCTTCTAACTTTAAATTCGACAGCACCACGAATGGTGTAGAAAACAACCTCTATTTTTCCACCGTGTCTAATACCACCTAGATATTCACCGGTAGAAAGAGTATGCAGAACTCCATTGAGATTCATGGATACTGATAGTACCCACTGTTCATACACGCCTACATCTCTGCCAGTGTCTGCAGCCTCTGCTTGCCCAGTGAATGAAATCAACACATTCCATGACATCCTAGGTGCATATAAACTGAATGTACTATTGGAAACCTCAAAAGTGGCACTGTTGGGCATCTTAGAGAGTCTATAGTACCTAGTGATAATCAGAGACCTCCGCCACTGTGATTCCAGGTGTTTTAGATATTGCACAGACAAACTTTGTGACACCAGCAACAATAATATCTGCCAGACAAACAAATCGAAATTCCCTCAATGGGTCAAGATTCCTTAACAGGTGACCCAAAACCAGGTTCTATAATAGTCACATCTGTCAGGTGGAGACATGCATCAGCCCCTGAATCTTTTGCACCTCTGACGAAAGAAAGCAAAAATGGGACTAGGCAGGCAGAAAGGTTTGTGGAACAGCAGCAGTCCATCTTAAAAATGCTAGAGCTACTGCTTTATTGGCACGTTACTAAAGAGAAATAATGGGCTACATGAGACATTCATTGATGATCTTCCTAAGAATCTTCAGCAACACTTTATCAACAATTAGGGTAAAGCCGGCTTGTTTCTAATCTTAATATAATTGCAGGAGTAGACTCAGTCAATGGGGTGTCTACCTATTACTATCACTGTGTAGCCCTTAGATCTTCTTAGCTTCGATTAACCTCATTAAATCCAGATGCTCAGCTAAAGGTAGCCAATCTCCCATTCACCAGCGCTTCGTTGTTTGGTCAAAATGCAGATGATGAGATGTACAAAATGAAGAATGAAGCTGATACATTATGTGCAGAAGTCCTAGTGGAGAAGAAAAAAAATCATTAAACAATTCAAGCCCGGGCACAAGAAAAACACTATTCTGAAATCTTCATCTCCATGAAAAGGCAGACACTCATGGAGGAAACAGTGACAACCTTTCAGTACCCCCTCTGTTTCCCACTCGGATAGGGGTAGTGGTGTCCCTTCATCTGGAAGAATGGTCTTCAACCATGAAGGACAAGTGGGTGTTAAGCATTGTATCTCAAGGAGACTGTCTTCACTTCAAAAAGATGCCTCCTACGCAACCCTCAAAACATACCAAAAAACGTAATCTAAAGATGTTAAGGGAAGACACTTCCTCACTTCTTTTGAAAAAGCCATTGCAAAGTACCACTCAAACAAAGGGGTCAAGGCATTTATTCCAGGCATTTTGTAATAAAAATGAAACGCCCAAGTCCAAATTTCAGACCAATCTTGGATTTTTGTCTACTAAACAAATGCATCAAAAAAGAAAAAAATGCTGGCATCACATCAAGTTGTCCCTCATTAGCAACAAAATGATTGGATGTGATTAATAGACCTATAAGACGCATATTTCCATATTCCAGTAAATCTATATTTCTGAAAATACTTGAATTCTCGAGATTTCTGGTGGACCAACAGCATTACCAGTACAAAGTCCTCCTGTTCACCTGAAATCAGCACCAGAAAAATTTGCTGCTCACATGAGCAAACAAGGGATATACATGTATCCTTATCTAGATGATTCACTTCAAAAAGCACAAACCCAACGGAGAGTAAAGAGAGATTTAAAACAAACTTTCAAACTGTTAAGACATCTGGGACTTCATATCAATTCTCAAAAGTCTCAATTACTTTCAGTATAACGACTGATTTATTTAGGAGCAACTCCATACACAATAAACCAAACAGTGTATCTTTAGGAGGAGAGAGAATGAGAAAGTGCCATCAATAGGGGAGAAATGCAACACCCTAATAAACACAACAAGCCCGATAGCTAGAGAAAAAGCATTGCTTCTTGGGCCTATAGTGCCTTGTAATTACGTTGTACCCAATGCAAGGCTACATATGAGGTCTCTACAGCAATGCCTAGAAGACCAATGGAGTCAGAAGTACAACAATTGGGAGGATAATCTGACACTTCCACCTGCAGCAAGGCCATCTCTGAGTTGCTGGCCTACCAGGAGCAAACTATTATAATGGGCTCCATTTCAGAAAGAGAGAGCAGTACAAACTATTGTAATGGATGACTCCATCTTTGGATAGTTACTGCATCTACATCATCTAACTGTTAAGGATCGATGGTTGGATAAGATACAGGTGTTTCTCATAAATCTATAGGAATTGATAGCAATCCATTTAGCTCTCAAGGTGTTCAAACCCATCTCTATGATCAATATTTAAACGGACAAATATGTTTTACATCAGCAAACAGAAAAGCACCAGATCGGGGACACTATCTCCGGAAGCACAAACAATTTGGCATTGGGTATTAGCGTGAAAGATAAACATTACAGCAGTACATATACCAGGTGAAATAAACTGTCAAGCGGACTTTCTAAGCAGGCAATACAAAGAAAGTCATGAGTGGTTGTTGGTCGAAGAAGTTGTGTGCAACATATTCAAAGAATGGGGTAACCCCTTCATAGACGTCTTCGCTATCACAATAAACATGAAATGCAGAGACTTCACATCAAGGCGACCAGAACACAGGTCAAAAGGCAATGCCCTTTTGATGATTTGGTCTCAAGACGTTTCTGTGCGCTTTTCTTCTCCTTCCCATGATACCCCTAGAAATTCAAAAGCTGTCCAGATCACCAGCGAAGGCAATTCTGATAGTGCCGGAATGGCCAAGGCAGCGGTGATTACGGATCTCCTGTCATTGCTGATCGACACACACAAAATACGTGCACTCAAAACCAATCTGTTATCGAGACTTCAAGGCCAAATGCTATATCCGGATTTGACATCGTTGAGTTTGGCAGCATGTCTTCTGATGTCAGACAGTGTGGTTGTCTGGGATTGCCTCTGGCATGTACACAAATCTTAATAGAAGCCAAGAGTTCTGCTATCAGACATTGTTATGAGATTTTGCATATGATCCCAAAACAATGTTCATAATCTCATTATGTGCCAAGAAGAAGATATACTTCTGTATTTACTACATTTGGCGCAATCAGAACTTGAATTCTCTTCAATCAGAGTTCATTCAGCAGCCATCACAGAATATCAGAATATAGAATATCACGGTTACCCACTACTTTCATCAAATTACCTGTAGTTAAGGATTTTCAGGAAGGCCTGAAAAATGTATTCCCTTCATGTCAAAAGATATTCTACTCCATTGGAACTTCATTTGGTCTTAACAAAATTAATGGGCCCACATTTTGAACCCATCAATAAAGCTACATTACATCTTTCTTGGATAGCAAACTTTTTAATTGCTATTACTTTTGTGTGAAGGGTTTGCGAAATACAAGAATTTTCCGCAAAAGAACTCTATACTATATTCCACTATTGAGAATAAATCCTGCATTTGTCCCTCAGGTAGTAAGTGATTTTCATATTAATCAGTCTATCACTTTTCCAACTATTTTTCCGCAATCCTTCTACTCCGGCTGAACCATCGTTCCACAACTTGGACATCAAAAGGTGTTCTAAAATTGTATCTCCATAAAAAAAAGAAGATACATAAGTTTAATCAACAGTTTGTTAACTATGATAAAATTACACAGGGTGAGTCCAACTCTAAACAATCCATTGCTAGATGGATTGTACTATACATCTCAACGGGCTACCATTAAGAAAACAAACCTCTTCCAGGAAGACCTAAAGCTTCTATCTCACGGCTGCGAAATGTGCCAATTGCAGACATTTGTAGAGCAGCAACTTTGAAATCAATACATACCTTTATTAGACATTATTCTCTTTATATGAATACTCAAGCAGATTCTAGAGTAGGGCAAGAAACTATAAAGAATTTCTTCAAGTACAAATTGAATAGTAAGAAGAAACTGTTTACTTTATGTACATATTTAAATTTGATATTTATCTTACGATTAATATATGTATATTTATGATAGTATATACCTATTTAAATATAAGAATATATATATTTGTTTAAGAAGAGATTATTTGTTGCATTATTTAGTTATTTCCTTCTGCCCAACAGCCACTAGCAAATTATTAAATCTTGCTACTCTATTCAAACATTTATGACCATCGATGAAGATCGTACAATGCAGAAGAAAAGGTTAATGGCTTCCAGTCCTACTTCTGCATCGTAGGAATCTTCACTAAAGTCCTAAACAACCCTCCTACCTCCCTGGCTTAGTTTAGTTGGGCATTGGAAAAATCAAATGTTCTGAATGTTTTCATAAAAATGAACTGAATGGGTGAGGCAAACTGCCAGTCATGGAATAATGGGTAGAGGGACCTTCTGGAGTTCTTAAAGCCGTAGTTCCCTTTTCACTCTGTTTTACAGTAGAAGTCTAGACCACATTGATTACATTTTTTCTTCACCTTTTTCACATTTTAACCTGCCTTTGCACCACACCTATGATGTTGAAATGTGGTATTAAAATGTGATCAGGGTAAACCAGTTGTTTTTTCAGATGAAAATCTACTCTTGATAGACTGCTGCAGAGTGCTGTCATTCATTCTATGTACAAACTGATTTTTCACACCCTGTGTCATGTTGGATGAACAAAATATCCATGGAACAATGCTCCTGGTCCATGCAGACATTGGGAGATCCTTCAAACGTTTATGGCTTCAATGAAGATTCCTACGAGGCAATAATAGGACTACGAGTAAGTAATCTTTTCTTACATCTGATCATCAACCTGGACGTGGCTTTATTCATCTTACTGTGATCATGGTGTTCTGCACACACCAATGCTGTCACCATTGTTGCAGAACATGTGGGTGCATTAGCTCTGCCATTTGAATTAATTTGGCACAGGAATTCATCTTTACTCTGATTACACCAGCTTGTATTTGACCCGCACCCGAATTTGAATTGTATTTGACCCGAATTAGAAGTTAAACAAATAGAAGGATCGAGTTTTAAGTGCGGTTTGAGTTGAGAGAGTTTAATGAATGCGTGGAGAAAATGAGGGCAAAATACCGGATTATATCGTGCATGTGGATATTGAATGTGACAGTGGCAAGGGGTAATTTTGATGGTGGATTGTAAATGGATTGGAAAAAATGTTGGTACTTTTTGTTTTGTTATTAGGTTTGATTAACGTATATTAGCATACTTGAATTAAATTTTATTATGTTTTCTTATCAGTGTTTTCAATTGGTTGGAATTGATGAGAACCATATAGATGGAAACACAGAAATGAGATATTTGTTGTAAGCGATGGATTGATCCTCCTGTCAGTATCTAATGCACAATAGTATTCACCATGGTGGAAGAGGAGCATATGGAATAAAATACTTGCACACTGTGCAGTTGTAATCACTACGATCACTATGGAATGATTGGGGTTGGGATGCGTATGGAATTATGACCACTTTAAAAACATTAAATGACTTTTTTGAAATAATGTATGATTGGGCAATTTTGGATCTAAAGACGTGCATAAGGAACATACTTATTTATTAATTTTTATTAATTTGTTTTAAAAATTATATAAAATTAAAGTAAAAAAATTAAAAACTTGTGTAAAAAGAAAAGAAAAAGTGGAAAATACGAAAATTGTTTTAGCATGATTAAAGTGTTAATTATTGTATTTATGTATTTTTTAGGCCCTGATGACGTCCCTATAAGGGATGAAATGCGTTAGCAAGGTCTGCCAAATAAGATTGATAATTGGTTTATAATAAAAGATAAGTGAAAACATTCCAGTGCTTGGAGAATAATTCTTACTACAAAGAAAGACTCTAAAAATCAATTTTGGATCTCAAGAGATTAGGACTAAAAGAAAACATGGATATGTGACTGAATTATGTGATAGTATGTTGCCCTCCCACTAAAGAGTTTACCATTGTTGCATAGCTTCTGGGTGCATTAGCTCTGCCATTTGAATTAATTTGGCACAGGAATTCATCTTTACTCTGGTTACACTGACTTTACCTTACATTTATGTATGGTTACAGATCAGACATAGAGAAAGGTATTAAGTAGCTCCTCTAGCTTCATAAAATTTATATATAGTATTTTGTTTGATGTGAGACCGGACAGCCTTTGACATAGTCTTCACCCAAACCTTTTGCCTTCTCCGCTCATGTTTGCTGAAATTTGTGGCTTTTTTTTGTCCATAGGACTCTGTGCACTATGCCACTGCTAACCAGTGCTAAGGTACTCAGTCCTCTAAACATGGTAAAATTGGCTTACTCTTAATTGGCACATTTAATTTACTTTAAAGTCCCTAATAAAGTGGGGCAACCTGTACACAGTGCCTGTAAATTAAATGCTGCTAGTGGACCTGCAGGACTTGTTGTGCCACTCACTTAAGTAGCCTTTTAAAACATGTCTCAGGCCTGCCATTGCACCCTGTGCAAAATAAACCTTATACCAGGCCTAAATCTCTTTTTTAAGTACATATGTCACCTCTAGGGTAGACCCTAAACAGACCTCGGGCCGGGTGCATTGTAATTACATTAAGTGCCAACTTTGATTGAGAACATGTAGAAATAACATGTTTGGACTCAAATAAATTGTGATTTAAAATCCTCTTTAATCGTAGAGTTGGATTTTAGATTAAAATTTTGAAAATGGCACTTTTAGAAAGTTGGCATCTTTCTGTCCTAAACTTTCTTAGGCCTTCTAGGAGTTTACAGTTGCCTGGGCCTGTTAATTGCGTCACCTATCTGTAATGCGCATTTGTCTCAGACAGTGAACAATAGGACCTGGGTGTAGCTGGGAATGGTTCATCCTGCCAGGATGGGAGGGGAGGAGCTGTTCCCTGTCTCGCTTCCAATTCAAAGGCTGCTTCCAGCAGACTCACAAAGCACATATTGCCTGATTGATCCCTGAGTGGGGTGATACTTTGCCTCTGGCCCCAGGATGATGCAGGACAAGGTTCCAAAGGGTGGCCAGGCCAACCAGATTCTACAGTATACTCTTCCGGGCCCAGGACCCCAGATGGAGGAACAGGGGAGATGGCCTAGCAATGAACACCGAGACCCTGTGCAGAGAACTGCTGATATATTGGCCGCCATACATGACTCTAGGGTAGCACTCAAAACAAAGATGGATTCTATGGCCATGGACATTAACCCCCTCCTCTTGGATCTTCGTAAAGAAGCAGACAGAGTTACTGCTAAAAAAGGTGAGGTCACCACCTTGCAGCAGCATAAAGAGCTCCAGGCAATGGTAGAGGCAAAATGTAGAGCAACGCATGAGGAGGAGTTTGTGGAGGACGCTGAAGGGAGCTCCAGGAGCAATAACCTCCATTTTATTGGGTTTCTTGAGAGAGAGGAGGGTCCGGTAGCGGATCTCTTCCTGGAAAGGTAGATAACCACAGAGCTTAGACCTAAGGGGCTCTCTAACATTTTCTCCATGGAACGAGCGCACTGGGCCCTGGCGCACCACCGCATGCTCTTATTGCAAGACTTCTTAATTACAGGTGCAGGGACTCTATTCTTCAGCATGTTCGTGTGCATGGCCACCCTCTGTATGGAGATAAAGCCATCTAAATATTTCCTGATTACACAAGGAAAGAGCAAGAAATAATTTCTGGCTGTTAAGAGGCAGTAACGCAAACATAATATTAAATGCAGTTTGCTCTTCCCATCTAAGCTCCGAGTCCAGAACAACAGTAAAGTTTACTTCTTCGAATCCCCTCAGAGGCTGCTGACTGGCTGGGGTCCCTGGGAATGGGACTAGGGCAGGAATCATTGGAATGGAGAGAACAGGCAAGGCTGTCCCTGCTCGCCCCTGCTTTTTGCCTTTTATATAGATCCGCTGATTACTCGAATTAAGAACAACCCCCTAATTCGCCCAATCTCCACCTCGGGCTGGGAGACTAAAATATTGGCGTATGCCGATGACCTTGCAATTATCACTTCAGATCCCACTTTGGCGGTTAGTCAGATTGAGGCCAAGGCTCGTCGATTTGGTCGATTCTCGGGTTATAAGCTGAACCGGGATAAAACCCAGATTCTTATTAATGATAATGTTTGCTATGAAGATGCACGAGTTTTGCCAGATGCTCTGTATTTGGGGGTTAAGATTGCGGCACACACGGATAAAATTGTTAAGGGGAACCTGGGACCATTAATAGACAAAACTAAAGCTGATCTATATAGATGGAATAACCTCAGATTAACTTTGATTGGTAGGAGCAATATTTTAAAAATGATATTTCTCCCTAAGATTTTATATTTTTCAGAGCCATCCTGTTGGAGTTAAATAATAATTGGTTTAAGATACTTGACAGCATGATGGGAAAGTTCCTCTGGGCCTATGGCAGACCACGGAGGGCATTGAAATTTCTTTGTTTATCAAGAGAACGGGGGGCAGGCTGTACCAAATTTTAGGTTGTACTACTGGGCTTCTGCCCTTCAACAAATTACTCCACTACTGTTTGATACAGGTCAGAGAGGGGCGGGGGGCAGTATTGTACCATCGTGCTTCAAGCTAATCCTCGGAGAAGCGGCCCGTGGGCCCTTGTTTCGACAGCTTGAATTCAGCTACTTTAAAAAAGTAAGATTCAAGACCCTATTATATGCAGCTCAGGTATGGACCAGTATTCGGAAAAAGATCAGGATTGGGCGATTCTGCTTTTACACTCCCCTCCAAGATAATCCCCTCCTACCAGATATTTTTCACGATTCATACATCAAGCGGTGGGGGGAGAATAGCGGCCCCTGTATCCTTGGAGATATTTTTAATAAAGAGGGTTTTGCCACATTTGAGGACGTGAAAAGGATATTTTCTCTAGGGAATGATGAATTTTTCAAATTTCTGCAAATCAGGGACTTTGTTGGGAAGAAAATGGGTGGAGGTGAAGGGTTTAATAAAGTAGAACTGGTAGAGTTGTTGAGGGGAGAAAAACATCAGATTGGGGAGATTTATAAACTGTTAAATGGCAGGCTGGGGGATGACATTGAGAAACATGTGGCCCGGTGGCAGGCAAACAATCAAGTTACGGAGAGGGACAGTCTTCTCTCATTAGAGCTTGCTCGATCAACGCTGCTGTCCGCTAAACTACAAGCTCAACACTATAAGACTTGGTTTAATTTATATATAACTCCGGCAAAGATCAGCAAATGGGGGCGGGTTGGCGGTTTAAATTGTCCCTGCTATCAAATGTTCGGGGTTGATCTAGTTCATTTGTTGGCAGATTGCCCAGGGTTAGCGAGCCTAAGATGAGAGCTAAATGATTTTTTTAAGGTCAAATTGAAATTGAAGGTCTCAGTCACATCGCAATTAATTATCTTAGGAGTCCATGAACAGGAAATCTCCCCGATGGTAAATTCTATGTTTCTGTGTATGCTCAAAAGGGTTCTCGGGCTCGTAAAAAGGGGTTGCAAATCTGGGCACCTTTGAGGGAATGGTTGGAGTCCCATGAAGATGGCCAATAGACACTAGGCTTATGGTTTCCTCATTTCCTTTCCCTTTCTTACTTCTGTTTGTTCTGCATAAATCCGTTTTTGTTTAAATTGCTGCACAGCTCAACCAATGCGGTTTTGGATCTGTATAATGGCTTGGATCGTGGGTGGGGGGAGGTGCCCTTAGGGAAATTAAATTGTAAAAAGTTAAAAAAGATGGTTTAATCTAAAAGGAATGGAGAGAAAAGACGACGGGGGGCCGTAGATCGATTCAACTATGTCTCACACACGTCAATCGACTACGATCTGCAGAGTCGGCGGGATGTGAACGTATCCTGGTTTGCCCAGACGGAACCCTGAGGGTAGACCCTGAGCCATTGGCCTCACACAACTCCTTCTTGCTGCTGTGCTTGGTCCCTGAGACCCAAAGTGATGGAGCTGGGATTGGATGAGTGAGGTTTAGTTGATTGACAGACACTGAAGCTCCCTGTGGTTCAGGTATCGATATGATTTGTAATGAATAGCAGACTCTTGGGGGTATGCCGATTAACCTAAGTCTATATGGAAACTAATAATGACGCTGGCTATGCTTTCTTTTTGTTCTGTTTAAACAGTCGCTGGGCTGGGCTTACCACACTAGGCGTGGGAAGTCTGGGAACTAGGCCTGCACGGATTGCTGAGCTTCTTGTGGTCTTGTGACCTGGGCGGGTCTGGATTCCCTGGACTGAAGCTACAGTAATCACAGTTCTAAACTTTCTCAGTTGACTACCTGGGATTCAGGAGGGCGCTTGGGGCGGGCTCTGCTTCCTCTACCCCATTGGTTATGATGGGGTTGGGACTTGACTACTGCCTGAGGTTGGGTTATGGAGAGGGGGGAGTTCCATACTATCGTTTACTTCTATGTTGCCACTGTTGGGGATTGAGGCGGGTAGAGCTTCCACATAATATAGAAATGGTCAGCTGGTTCCTCGGTTATATCTTCTTACAGGGGAGCTAGTCTCATCGCATTTTCCTATAAAGTATATATGGCGGGACCACGTATAAAATGCTGTCTTGGAATGTGTGGGGTCTTAATAGTCCACAGAAATGAATAGTGTGCATGCTTATCTCTGCAGGTACAATATACCAATGGCCTTCCACCAAGAGACCCACATATGGGGTGATTGTATTAAAAATCTCCGGAGGCGTAGAACGGGACAGATATACGCCACATCTTATTCCAACTATGCTAGAGGGGCCCTAATATGGGTGGCTCCTGAGGTGCAGTTTAAACGCGCCCGAGTTGGAAGGCAGGTGCGTCATATTAAAGAGTTCTCTAGATGCCCACGATCTCTGTTTATTCAATAGTTATGCCCCTAAGACTCACAATCTGGCCTTTTATGGTAGGGTGGTTTTGGATGCCCAAGTCCCCCCGACATCGGAAGTAATCCTAGCAGGCGATTTTAACTGTATATTGGTCGGCCTGAAGGACAGGACCCCTCCACGTTCCGACACTAAACCCCACATGACCATGGCTCTTCGCCAGACTATGAAAAGCTTGTCTCTGATCGATATCTGGCGTATCTATAATCCACCCTTACACACATATTCATGCTATACCCCTGCAACAGGTATGTATAGCCATCTTGATTACTTCCTTATTTCTGCAACCGCAGCACTTAAGTTACAGGATGTACATTATTTGGCCCGCTACATCTCAGATCATTTGCCGTTGTTCGCTGCGTATTCACTGGAGCGGCTTAATGTTGAGTCACTAACAAGCCAGGCCTTTGTGGGCACTTCGGGGGAGACCCTCGTCCAATATTTTATGCATAACTGGAACAGTGCTAGCAGCAGGGCAGTGGAGTGGGGCGCATTTAAAGTAGTGTTGCACGGATTGTGTACGGCCACCACGGTCGGTATTCTCTGGACCCTGGAGGAGTACCTGACGCGACAGGAGGCTGGGCTGGAATAGTTCGAGAGAGCGCTGACAGCTATTCCTGAATCTATGGGAGGATGGGACTAACAGCGCAGCAGGGTATGCAAATTATGGGACCAGTTCGAAACACACACCCGCAATACAGGGCAACGTCGCTAGTATATGGAGGGTGATATGCCAGGGCGACTGCTGGGGCACTTGATCAGATCTGAGACTGAGGCACAGCCCGTATTTGTGATTCAGGATCAGGGAGGTTGAATAGTGAATACTCAAATGGCCATCAACACTGCTTCTGCAACACATTTGCGAGAGGTCTATAAGGAGGCCCAGTGTGAGTTTGCGGATGGTGCACTATCACTTATCTTCTGGAGTTGTTGATGCCAAACCTTTCTCCTGGGGATCGTGAGCAATTGGATACACCACTGGAGAAACAGGAAAGTCTTAATGCGGTGAGGTCGCGGAAGTCAGCTAAGTCGCCAGGGGATTATGGGCTCCCAGCAGAGTTTATCAAACTCTTCCCCGAAACCCTAATTGATAAACTACTATCAGTATATGCAGAGTCATTAGATAGAGGCATCCCCCCAGATTCTATGTAGCAGGCCCTAATCGAAACCGGGTAGGGACCCCTTGGAAGTGACCTCCTACAGTACAGACCGCTATCTATGTTAAATGTGGACCATAAAATCCTTAGTCATGTACTAACGGCTAGGCTGCTCCCACATCTGCCACATCTGAACCATGCGGCTCAGTCGGGATTTATGCCACATAGGAACACACTGCGCAACCTGCACTAGCTGGCGCATACGCTGCATGCTCCAGAATTGAATGACGTCTCTTCTGCGCTTGCCTTTCTTCATATTCAACAGGCTTTTAACTCAGTAAGATGGGACTATGTCTGTAAGGAGCTGGATGGTTTGGGGTTGGGTCGCACCTAGACTAAATGGCTCCAGCTGGTTTATAGCTCCCCCACAGCCAATCAATCAATCAATCAGGGGATTTATAAAGCGCGCTACTCACCCGTGAGGGTCTCAAGGCACTGGAGGGGGGGGGGTGCAGCTCCAGTTCAATCGAAGAGCCAGGTCTTGAGGTTCTTCCTGATGGTGTGGAGGGTGGGGGTACGTCTGATGTTCACAGGGAGCTCATTCCAGGCTTTGGCTGCGACGTAGGAGAACGCTCTTCCTCCTGCTCTGGTTCTGCGGATGCGGGGGTCTCTGCGAGGGTGAGGTCTGCGGAGCGAAGTTTCCTCTTGGGTACGTGGAAGGAGACTCTCTCATTGAGGTATTTGGGTCGGATGTTGTGGAGGGATTTGTAGGCGTGGGTGAGCAGTTTGAAGGTAATTCTCTTCTCGACGGGGAGCCAGTGGAGGTCACGTAGGTGTTGGGTCATGTGTTCGTGCTGTGGGGTTCTGAGGACGAGTCTGGCTGCGGCGTTCTGGATGGTCTGTAGCCTGTGTAGGATAGTTCTGTTGATTCCGGCGTAGAGGGTGTTGCCGTAGTCCAATCTGCTGGTTATAAGTGCGTGGGTGACGGTTTTTCTGCATTCTGGGGGTATCCATTTGAAGGTTTTGCGGAGGATCCGAAGGCAGTTGAAGCTGGTGGAGGCGATGGAGTTGATCTGGCGGGTCATGGTGAGGGAGGAGTCGAGGATGATGCCGAGTCAGAATGGGTTGGTGTGCCTCAGAGGTAATACATTTACAAAGAGGTACCCGTCAGGGATGTCCCCTGCCTCTTTTGCTTTTCGCCATTGCTATGGAGCCACTGGTCTGTAGATTTAGACAAGCCTACTCTGGAAAACGCATGGGGCCCCTGAAAAAGGATAAACCCTAACAGGGAATTCAACTGTTTTGAAAAACTTTAGCACCGGGCACAGTGCTGATTTACTCTAGGAGGACCTGTAAACTCTAGACTCACAAAAACATGATATACATATGACAACTGACATAAAAAAATATATTTTATTATTATTGATCTTCTTTTTGTTTGTTTTTAGAGATAAAAAAATATATATATATACTTATACATACAATTCATACATAATAACCTTCAATGCATGGACCAATATACATTCCAATAGATATTGTGCAAATTAGAACCACATGTTGATGCAAATTACGGTATAACCTGAGTAATATGATTAAGACATATATAGAGACACTGGTAATATTCGTTGAATACTGACGCGTTTCGGCAAAGCCTTCTTCAGGATTTTCATACCAGTGGTTACTAAAATAAGGAATATAAACATAATTGTGAGCTTGAGTTTAAACGCACTCTCATTAAATTATTCTATATGTACGTCCGTTAAAATAATGATAAATTACATTATAGCTGGGGTCTAAGAGAACTGAACCTGAATATTGCTGTAAAATACAATTACTATATGACACAATTACTTATAACACCAGTGTAGTCCTACTATTCAACCAACCAATTACAAAGTGACACAAAAATAACATAAAATTAAAAATAAAATAAAACATACCACTGTCACTTCATGTGTGTTCCTAAACTGTTATACCTAAACTGCTTCTATTGTTGGCTATATTTAGAGGAAGCTTTACTTATAAGGCAAAATAACAAGTATGTAATTTACCTCTGATGAATCCATAGATGGTATTAACTGGAGCCAACCCTCATCATTAGGGGTTAGGAACTATAATTGGCAGCCCTGTGTAGCACTAAATCAAGAAATGAAGATGAACATGAACACCCATAGATTCTTAAACAGTGTTCTAAGTCTTTAATATAGGAACTACTAGAAATTGCCACTATACCTATACGAAATAATCTCATAAATACCTTCATCAATGAAAGTGACTATACGGATCACTAAAATGGTTCTTGAGCCGTAGGGGTAAACATGAAAGGCTTGTACTGCCTAAAAACAACATGAAGTAAAAAATGAAAAAAATTATTACTATTATAATTACAAGCCAATCACTATATATACTGAAATGTTTTACAACTCTAACCTGATAATACTTACTTCTTCTCTTATAATATCTCCCTTCGACTAGCCCTTGACTGTATCCTGCTCATTTCTATCGGTCGGAGGCCTAATTAATGTATTTATATTCTGGAAGAACAAAATAATCCCGATTAGCTCACTAATGTCCAATGAAACTTAAAATTTGTTTGATTACACTCTGCATATGGACTCAAATATACTAACCTTCAGATCTGTGACGGATGTCAACAATGGCGTATTCCTATGTGCATGGACTCCCAGTAAGGTAGTATGATTTAGTGTGGTTCTAAGACCCTACATGTAAAACGGAAATGGTGGATTAAGAAATTGTCCCCAAAAAGCCAAAAATGCTATTCCTGAACCATGCTCCTAATACGATAAGATGTTACAAAAATAAACCTACTAACAGAACGTCAGTTATCGCAATGGGCATTGACCCCACACAATTAAATATGTCTGCATACATTACGCTCGATATTCGCTATTAAATAATATTGAGCTGGATATTCAATTTTCTACTATCTTTAACTCGAAGATTTTCGGGTATTAGCAACTCCATCATGGCGAATTGGTTAACATCATATGTCCCAGTATTAGCGAGCGCATACTAATGACGTCATTCCGTCATGGACGAGAGTTAGGGGAGTGAATTTAAACCGGAAATCAGCCCTTACGCTTCCTTTGTCGAATAGCTGGTCGGAGGCAGGAGCGTTCTACACTGTTGTATTGGTAAGCTATATAGATCTTTGCCATACCACTTTGGTATTGGAATATCCAGCTCAATATTATTTAATAGCGAATATCGAGCGTAATGTTATTCATTAGCTGTTATTTGGCAGACTAGGAACGTTATATATACGCAGACATTAATTGCGCTGCATAAATATGATGGTAGGCCACATTGGTACACTCGTTAGGCGTATTTTGGTAATAAAATGATACTGTATATCCACTACGCTATAGATAATGCCTTGCCTCGTTGGATATCATCATCAGATCCATTAACATATGGCAGTTTTGATACGCCATATACTGATTAAATTCTATGTCATTATATGGTTGGACTGATTGGGGTTGATGTGCAATTGCTCTATACATGAGTACATAGTTGTAGCGTCTTCTATCTATTTCTGTTATTTATATTTCAATGTATTTTGGCCTGCCCTTCTAGTCAGATTTAGGGTAAAAGTTTCCATTAAAGAACCCAGCAATATGCCATTATTAGAACTATTTAATTGTGTGGGGTCAATGCCCATTGCGATAACTGACGTTCTGTTAGTAGGTTTATTTTATGTAACATCTTATCGTATTAGGAGCATGGTTCAGGAATAGCATTTTTGGCTTTTTGGGGACAATTTCTTAATGCACCATTTCCGTTTTACATGTAGGGTCTTAGAACCACACTAAATCATACTACCTTACTGGGAGTCCATGCACATAGGAATACGCCATTGTTGACATCCGTCACAGATCTGAAGTTAGTATATTTGAGTCCATATGCAGAGTGTAATCAAACAAATTTTAAGTTTCATTGGACATTAGTGAGCTAATCGTGATTATTTTGTTCGTCCAGAATATAAATACATTAATTAGGCCTCCGACCGATAGAAATGAGCAGGATACAGTCAAGGGCTAGTCGAAGGGAGATATTATAAGAGAAGAGGTAAGTATTATCAGGTTAGAGTTGTAAAACATTTCAGTATATATAGTGATTGGCTTGTAATTATAATAGTAATAATTTTTTCATTTTTTACTTCATGTTGTTTTTAGGCAGTACAAGCCTTTCATGTTTACCCCTACGGCTCAAGAACCATTTTAGTGATCCGTATAGTCACTTTCATTGATGAAGGTATTTATGAGATTATTTTGTATAGGTATAGTGGCAATTTCTAGTAGTTCCTATATTAAAGACTTAGAACACTGTTTAAGAATCTATGGGTGTTCATGTTCATCTTCATTTCTTGATTTAGTGCTACACAGGGCTGCCAATTATAGTTCCTAACCCTAATGATGAGGGTTGGCTACAGTTAATACCATCTATGGATTCATCAGAGGTAAATTACATACTTATTATTTTGCCTTATAAGTAAAAGCTTCCTCTAAATATAGCCAACAATAGAAGCAGTTTAGGTATAACAGTTTAGGAACACACATGAAGTGACAGTGGTATGTTTTATTTTATTTTTAATTACATGTTATTTTTGTGTCACTTTGTAATTGGTTGGTTGAATAGTAGGACTACACTGGTGTTATAAGTAATTGTGTCATATTGTAATTGTATTTTACAGCAATATTCAGGTTCAGTTCTCTTAGACCCCAGCTATAATGTAATTTATCATTATTTTAACGGACGTACATATAGAATAATTTAATGAGAGTGCGTTTAAACTCAAGCTCACAATTATGTTTATATTCCTTATTTTAGTAACCACTGGTATGAAAATCCTGAAGAAGGCTTTGCCGAAACGCGTCGGTATTCAACGAATATTACCAGTGTCTCTATATATGTCTTAATCATATTACTCAGGTTATACCGTAATTTGCATCAACATGTGGTTCTAATTTGCACAATATCTATTGGAATGTATATTGGTCCATGCATTGAAGGTTATTATGTATGAATTGTATGTATAAGTATATATATATATTTTTTTATCTCTAAAAAACAAACAAAAGAAGATCAATAATAATAAAATATATTTTTTTATGTCAGTTGTCATATGTATATCATGTTTTTGTGAGTCTAGAGTTTACAGGTCCTCCTAGAGTAAATCAGCACTGTGCCCGGTGCTAAAGTTTTTCAAAACAAAAAAAACGATTTAGACAAGCCTTGCATGGTTGTGGAATACAGGTTGGCAATACGGAGCACATAGTCTCTATACACAGACGACGCCATGATATACCTATGACAACCAGATATTTCAGGCCATATTGCTCAACATAATGAGAGAATTCTGGGAACACTCGGGATTGCGGGTTTCGGATATGGCCCTTCTTAGGAGATTTTACCCCAAAACCTTTTGCTTCTTCCTCCTAGCCTTTGCTGACTTTCTCAGCATAACCGTAGGAATCTGGGCATCAACCCCCTTTATTACAGAGGGAAGGTACACTCGCCCGCATTAGCCATGGTGTGCACATGCGATGGGTTTAGATACCATACCTCCGTGCACCCCGTCAGGTACACCACATACCCGGGGTGGGTACAGCACTGGCTAGTAGTGGGACGTAGCACTGAGTTTGCCGCCCACTGGATAGCTTGTCAACCATGTATTGGGCCTGCCATGGCAGGCCTGTGGGGCACTATTGAGCCCATGCCTGGGTTGGCATCACTTACACCTCAGCCAACACTCGTTTGGTCATCCCATACCATGAGGGCATCCCCCCCCCAGGAAAGGGTGGGCGGGTACATATGGATGTTCCGTGCTCAGGTAGTGAGGAACCTACCACGTGGGGCCTCCCCTACCTTGGAGTTTGGCTCTTCCAAGAGCTCGGCTCTTCCAATGGGATACTCCTGGGGTGTCGCCGATTCTCTTGTGTGGCCTCAGGGCTCGGATCACGTTCTCACTTTCCAGGCAGTGTGAAAGTGAGTGCACCTTCCTACACTGGCTAGGAAGAGGTGCTAACACGGCATTCTGAAACATGGATCAGTCTGCTAGCGCAGACCTTGGTGTGTGCACCGGCATTTTTGCTGTTTCTAATATGTGTCCAGCCTGCCGTCGCAGGCTTGAGGTTGCGCCCTGACACCTATGCTATTTTGTATAGGTGACTGGCCTACCATCGCAGGCTGGTGAGTGCATACCTGCATCCCTTCAATTTCACTTGCACCCATGGTGCTAGCGGCAAGGTGCCCGGTCCACTGTCGCAAGCCGGGTGTGCACAATTGTATCCATAAGGGGGTCAACACATGTCTGGCTGGCCAGGCAGAGTGGTGTGCACACATTCGCACCTAAGGTGCTAGGGCCTGGGTAAGCTCATGTGCCCGGACTGTCATCGCAGACCGGTGTGTGCGCACTGGCATCTATCGTGAGCAAACTCATGAGTAGCCTGCCTTTGCAGGCTGCTGTATGTGCGCACCAACACCTATGGTGTCCATGATTTCATGAGCCGCCTGCTATCGCAGACCTGTGCGTGCGCACTGACACCCGTATTAGTAAACCCGTGTCCAACCTGCCATTGTAGGTCTGTGTGCGCACTAGCATACTTGCGCCCAGGTAGTGAGGAATAGCTGTGTCTGTTTACACTACCTATGAGGCTTGCTCTTCCCATAGATTAACATGGGGAAGTGGTTGACATTACTTCAGGTTGCAATAGTGGATTGCAGTGGAGCAGCCTCATGATGTTTCCTATCATTGGATTCACCATGCCAAATCCTTTCTAAGAGTCTTGTGTGTCGTGGTGCCTAGCTCTGGTGGACACCAAGAGCCAGGGGAGCACATCTGTGCATTTCCCAGCAACAGTCATAAACTATAGGCATACTACTAAAACAACAGACACTTGGCATTTAAGGGCTGAATGGGATAGATTGGAGAGAGAGGTTTTAACACTTAGCCTCTTGGGGCCAGATAATGGCCCCACTAAAGATTAAGATCTACATTCCACAGCCCCATGGCAGACAGGCCTACAATTTAGGGGAGACATCTGTGGTTTAAAGGGAAACCCCTTAAAACACCCCTAACTTCAAAGACACACAACAGTGTAACTATTGATGCTATCCTTAAGAAAAGAGTGAGATACTCTTGTGGGGACCGGAGAACCCGGACTGCGTGGTGCACATTGCCAGAGAACTCTGTTGTGCACATGGAGGATTACTGCCCTTGAAGGGGACCACGTACCGTTTTTGAATAGTGGCGGGCTTGGGCCAAAGACCTGCTGAAGTGTTGTGCCCTGAAATGTGCTCTCCAAGTGCACAAAGAACAATTGATGCACATCGGCAGGCCTCCTGTTCTCCCTGAGATCTCAGGGACATCAAAGATCTCCTGTGAATGACTTACACCCTCTACCTGTGTCATCTGGAGAGCGGTGCCCTCTCAAGTGCCCACATCGGCTACTGAATCCAAACTGGTTGGCAGGGTATGTAAAGACGTTGGTCCCTTGCTCACTTTGCCACTGGACTCAAGCTAGCCTGGCTGATGAGGGGTGTTACCCCGAAACTGGTCCCAGGATGCTTGTTTCCGGTCCAGGGAAGACATGGCTTGGCAGTTCGGGCTGGACTGTTCCCATGAGGCACAGGGTCAAGACTGATTTGCATATAGCTGTGTCTGAACTGGGGTGGCGAAGTGAGCTAAAGAACGATGATGGATTCAACCCAGATCTGTGACTGGGGGTGAGTGTCTAAAAGGTTTCAGCCCTCCGTCCATCATCTCTTTGTGTTTGCTGTGTGGTGCACATTGCCAGAGAACTCTGTTGTGCACATCAAGGATTACTGCCCTTGAAGGGGACCGATTACCGTTTTTTAATAGTGGCGGGCCAGGGCCGAAGACCTGCTGAAGTGTTGCACCCTGAAGTGTGCTCTCCAAGTGCACATCGGCAGGCCTCCTGTTCTCCCTGAGATCTCAGGGACATCAAAGATCTCCCGCGAATGACCTACACCCTCTGCCTGTGTCATCTGGAAAGCGGTGCCCTCTCAAGTGCCCACATGGGCTACTGAATCCAAACTGGTAGCGCGGTGTGAGCGTGGAAATAAAACTTGTGCCTGCAGACCGGATTGTCTAGTGTGGAGCCCCAGAAATCTTGCCCGTATCTAAAGTGTGGGATTCCTGTACCACAGGGACCCTGACACTCATAAACGTCTAGTTGGTAGTGAGCATATTCACTGGTTGGGGGACCCCACGTGGCCTGTTTCGCCGATTGTGCCGCATCTCTCTCGGACGAGGCGCCGACTGCATGCTCATTCCATGAGGTGTTTGATTCACAGGGTTCGACCCAAGGAGGTGGGGTTGTAATTGTAGTAGTGCCTCATTCTACCTTATTTGGCTCTGCTGAACTTACGCCTGTGTGTGTGACCGGACTGGTCTGGTGCAACCTGTATCATTGTGCACCGGACGTTGTGCCTCATTTCCAGGGAGGTTTGGAATTTGCAACTCTTTACTGTGAGGGAACAAAACTGTGTTTTGACACTTGTGGACAAACTTCTCGAGTGGCTGCTAAACTCCCCTTGTTTACGTCTATCTCCTAATTAAAACTTGCTACATATCCCCACCTACTTCCCGAGGACACAGACTAACTGTGACTTCGGCAGTGTGTGGCCTAGTATCCGGGTGGGTCTGGTTATCTTCCATCCAGGGGTATAGGACAATCGGGGTGAACTAGAGGGTGGAGGGAAGCTGGGGCTGCAGAGTCTACAGGGTGTTATCCATTGACCGCATTAGGTTGCTGAGTGCCTATGTGGGCAAGAGTGTTCCGTACAGACTGGGCTGATACCTGTCTCATCGTGTAGCAGTACAGAGCGAGTGTGTGATTGGGAGCAATAGCCGGCGGACCGCTTGTGATTCATGACACTGGCCGGCGGTGCCGCTTTATACGTTGATTTCATGCCAAAAGGACAATACGTTTGACATTGGGTTTACCCTCGTGTCACACCACATTAAGGGTGCTCTCTCTCGGGGGAGGTGGGCTAGGTTAGTAATTGTCCACAGTGTGCATACTACTGAGATCATTAAAATACGAGTGACCCTAGTACTGTTAGTAATATTTCCAAATGTGTTTTATGCCCAAAAGTAGCTGATGTTTATGGTATAATGATTAAATATGTGTGTTGAATACAAACGTTATTTACATACATCTTCTATGAAGTCTCTTTTGTGATGCTCAGTGTATCTATTGTGTGCGACGCCTGTGCCTTTGCTTTACATATTGCCTCTGAGATGAGCCTGACTGCTCAGTGCCAAGCTACCCAAGGGTGAGCACATGTTATATAGTGAGTGTAATCACCCGCCCATGACGGGAGCGGTAGGTTCTGCCTGTCTGGGGGCATCCCTTCAGCCAACCAGAACAGTGCCGGTTCCAATAGCGGTTTAATAGGGCTAAGCCTGCCCTGTTCCTGTTGGGACTCTTAAAAACAGTCGCTGTTGGCTGGCTCCCTGCAGCAGGTCTACCTTTGAAGGTGGATAATGTTAAGTACTGGGATATGGAGATCACGCATGGGGAACAGCAATCATTTGACTTGAATATGGGATGAGTGCTTTGTAATCTCCATCCTTCAATTACGTTCTGGAATAATCTTAAGCTGTCTCTGATGGGTAAAATTGCACTAGTTAAGATGTGGTTCTGCCTAGGTGTTTATATGTGTTCCAGGGGGCCATGTAGGAGATTCCATAAGAAGTATTTCGGAAACTGGACTCCATGATAGTGGAGCTGCTTTAGGCTGGTAAGCGGTGTAGAGTAGGCCTCACTACACTTTAGAGGGAATGGCCTAAGGGTGGGATGGAGCTCCCAGATCTGTAGCTTTATTACTTGGCAGCCAACTCCAGCATGCAGTGCATTGGCTAGATGGCAACCGGAATTGGGAGAGATCCTTATTAGGGGCACACTTATGGACATCTGCTTAGAGCACTATTATTGGGGGGGCAGGATATCCCAGATCATTGTCCACACTTGATCTTACTCATGGATGGGCTTTGTGACATTTGGTTTTTACGCACAAATAGTCGACCTTATGACTGTTGATAAATGGCAGTCAGGTGGATGCATAATACTGTAGGACCTCTATCCAGAGGGACGCTTTGTCACTATGCAGAAAGCGATGTAATCTTTTGGTATAGGAGGGGGGCAATTTCTACAGTTCGCCAAAATAGCTGCCATGGCATGAAAACTATGGCCAGCTTTCCCTAAAGCTACTGATTCTACACATACTCTGGTGACTTTACTATCTATGGAGGGAGGACACTGACTCATTACACACCTATATAGGGCGCTACGCATGGCCCGGAGACTGCCCCAGCTTCGAGTAGAGGTGGCCCGGCAGAAAGTCAGTGATGAACCAATAACCCCCCCAAGACCGATTAAAAATTCATGCTGGGGTCCGTAAAGTGTCAATCCGTGCCAGATTCAAGCAGAGCCAGTATAATATTGTACCAATGGTGTATTTATCCCCTAAGAGACTGCACTCCATATACCCAGCTAGGGAGCAGCACTGTCCCTGCTGCTGTGTGACGGCAGCAGACTTTCTGCATATGTTGTGGCATTGCACTGTTATTATACCTTTCTGGACAGATACCCTGTCCTGTATCAAACATATCACTGGTTGGGACATCCCCAGACGGATTCTCCAATGTGTGTTAGGACGGATCCCTGAAAATCCTAAAAAGACTCTGAGTAGGAGATACACGATTCTTGGCCTCGTTGTGGCAAAGAGATGCATAGCGATCAGCTGGATTAGCCCTCAATGGTTGAGGCCTGGAAACTGGACCTACTGGAGTGGGCCGGCGCTGAAGAGGCACATACGAAAAAAAACGTGCAGAGATGTGAAGGCTGCTGATGCCTTGCTGGCCTGGGGTGCTATGACACAAATACTACTGTAACCCTGAGGGGAGAGGTCGGATTGACCCAAGAGATTTAGTGTTATATCTCTAACCTTAAGGTGGCCACTACACTTGTTCAACTTCTTGGAACGGAACTGTGACCAAAATAAGTTGGTATCCTCATTCGATATTTCTGTACTTGACTGGAAGCCAGGGGTGGGGAGGGTGAGGGTGGGGTGGGGTGGGTTGGGTTGGGAGTTCTTTTACAATATGTAGTTTATATTCTTTTGTGTGCATTGAGGCTTGGTGGCTGTAGCCTGTATGGTATTTGTGTCCAGTGGCCAGGAACAAAACGTAATTCTTACACAATACTGTATGCTTACACTTATTGCTCAGTGATTGTTTTGATAATATTGTTATACTAAATGCTGTAATGAGTTCTGACCAGCCATTGAAAATTGTGCTCTCATTTTTCAGCAATTTTGGGCATGCTCTCCACCTCTGGTGGGCATTCTTTGAACAAAGGGAATTACATCCTAAAGCTCTGGTCAGATTTGGATAAGACAATGCACATGATGCTGTTTAGGCCTCAGGTTAAAACATTTAAACATGTCTGTTTGGGGCACATTTAAATTTCTTGAATCCATCATGCTTTGCCATACATATACTTAATTACTTAATTATAATTATTTAGCAAGACTTAAGAAGATATAAGTAGAATATAAATAAAATGGGGAAACATTGGAACATTAGCATCATCTAGAGTATTTGCCAAGCAGTAGATACTGGATACTTCACCCAAAGAGAATCCTTGGGACCCTACATGCTAGAGGAACTCTTTAGAATCAAGATCTTGGAGCCCGCATGTAGGGTTACTGCAGAATTGGTTGCCTGTAAAAAGTAGAGCATGTGATTGGTACCTATAAAAAATACCTTTGTTTTTACAAGTTCTACTCAAATCATCTAAAACACAAATGTGGTATCTATAGAAGTTTTTCTACAACTACTCCATGTCAACATTCAAAAATATCAGTTTGGAAAAAATAGGTTAATACATCATTAGGCACTTGTCTCCTAAATAGTCTATAATTAGAGTTAGAACAGTAAATGAGTTCAGACGTGTGGCTTGATTTAGGGTTTGGTGAGTGGGTTACTCCATCACGAGTGTAACAGGTATCCCACCCACATTCTTACAAATGCCTTAAGATATAATGGAGTTGTAACAAGATGGGCGGCAATCTGTCATGTTTGTGACACAGTAACCCCTCCACCAGACTCTAAATCAGGCATTTAGTGTGAGTGGAACGTGGTTTTGAATAGATTGCCAAATGGTTAACTTGTTGATGTAATATATGCAGATATTGAATGTGTGTGGAGTTGATTACAGTACATATTTAGGGCATCAACATTTATGTACTAATCATTTTTGTTTTCTAAATTATGATATAGAACCTAACAATCTAATATCTCATATGTATGGGTCTTATGAAAAGAATCACTAAATGCTGAGGGAAGAGCACAGATTCGGGAAACCATGCTCTGGTTTTGGACCATCACCAGATAATAATGGGTTCCAAATATGTTGGAGGAAAAGCTTAACCATAATGTGTTGTAACCAGTGTTTTCTGGTTGGTTGCGTGACATCTGTCTCAAATCTTTTGAGCCTTTTGATTGGTGACAAGAAATTACACTTCTACCTCTAGACAGCTGTGCCCATATGGTAAACTTCATATCAATCAGATTCAAATTACAATATCACTAGTCTAGTAAAGTACAGTGAAAAAGTGCCCATCTTTGATTGTCAAGGTTCACACAAACACACAATGCTTAGTGATACGTCTTGTTGCAGGACAAGAAAGTTAAAGGTCTAAGTTCTAGTTTATCATGAGTTTTATAAAGATAGCTTTAATTCTGTGTGTATGCTCGTTGACTTGAGAGGCTTTACTATTAGGGAACATTTATTGGAATGAATACTGTGCTGAATGCTCTTTTCTTGACCCACTATCCACTGGTTTTTCAACAACGTCTTCCATGCATTCCCCAATTGCTAATCCCTTCAGCACATATTATTGTGAATGTCCCCAAATGATGTAATATTTTAAACTTTGACAACTCACATAATACCAAAAATATTTAATGTTTTCACACACTTTGTGGCACCAGTGCCTTGCATTTTCTATCATGTGAAGGATCTTCATTATTAAAAAAGACTTCTAGACTTGATATGTCACTATTTTCTGGAGACGATGAACAATGAGAAAATAATCAGTGGAAGTAGCTATAAGAGGAAGGGAGTTAGGATGGGAGTTGAATATTTAGTAGGCAGAGGGGAGGCAGCACAGGGAAAGGGGTCGAGGGTCAGATTTATCATAGTATTGCATTGCCCTTGTGTCACCCATGACGTCGCAAGGTCAATGCAATACTAAAGGCACATTTACCAACTAACGCAAGGGCACCTTGCGTGGCCCTGCGTTGCTTGGTAAATCTGGAGTAACACAAGGCAGTGGAAGTCACTGCCTTGTGTTACTCTGCCCTGGGTAGGCGCTCCATGAGTGGACCATGGGTGTTCCCACTCATCCACCCATGGCTTTTGGCATATTCCCAGATTCATCAAGACTGGTAATCCTGGGAGTGCTTCAAAATGCTAAGCCTTCCCAGGGAAGGAGCAATGAGGAGCAATAGCATTCTGCAGCACACTTAGAAAGAGGAAAACACTGCAGATGATTGCTTTTGTGCAGGAAGGTATCCCTTCCGGCACTAACACAATCCTGCCTGCAACGCAGACACCATTGCACAATGGCACAAGGGTGCATGCAGTGATGCTAGGCAGGAGATTGTGCACCAGCAAAGACAAAGAGCAGAAATTCACCATATATTGGTAGATGTGGCGCATTCCTGCCCTCTCTCTTTCATGCTGTGTTGCGTGAAAGATTGATAAATCTGTCCCTAATGTCTAGGGAACTGCCAGTATTATGAGCACCAGACTAGACTGAACTGAAACTGCAGTGAAAACGAAGGAATATGAAAAGTAGAGGGGATGAAGAGGATAGAAAGGAGAATACTTACAAGGCAATAAGGATCCCAAGATTTGTATATTTCATTGCGACACATGGCTGCCAAAGATCACGCAATGCACAGCACAGCATAGTCATGAGAAAGGAGTTCCCAGTAGGTTCTGGCAGCACACCAGTTTTTACTGTGGACCATAACGAGTTCAAAAAATGTTGGCAAACTAACAAACAGGCCTAGTGGCTAGTAAAACATCATGCTTTTGGACACACAGGGGCCAATTCGCACAGTCACTGACAGCAACCAAGAGAAAGAAACAAAACCGAACAGGGGCAGGGAATCCTCATAACACAATTGCAAAGCATAACGTCAAAGTATGGTTGTGTGCTTGGGACATTTCCTATTAAACAAGTGAATAAAGGGGATTTCAGGGAGTTTTCATCTGTCAAGCTGAGTGTCTCTGGCACTCAATATATTTTTACAGATAACAAAAATGTTATTCCAGGAATTATTTGCAATAAAATATTTCTCAAGGTACAGTGAAACAAACACAGTAAACAAAACGATATTCTCTCAATAGGTTTTTTTCTCATAGTGAATTACTTCATATTCTTCCTTCTGAACATTGGACAAGGGAAACCATTCAGTATCCCCTAAAGTCTCTGTATTTTCATCCTCAGTAAACTCCCAAATGTGAGAAATGTATTGCTTCATAGAATGTGTCTAAATGATTCCTAAATTCCAATTCATCGACTGGTCTTTCAAGTACAAAGTTCTCCATGCTCCTGTGATCCATCCTCATCTTTTGGAGTTTTAAAAATGCGTTGATATGTCTTTGGTTAAAAAAACAAAAACAAAAGACCGAAGGAAATGCTCATATCTCCTGTTGGTCTTTCAAAAGGGGGTATCTACTTTAGAGAGTAAACATTTGAGAGGAGCTGTTGGCTCCATGGAAGTTGAGGTTCTTTAGAGTGTTGGCCTCTCCAGCTGATCACTCAGAGGTCCTGGTCTCTCACACGGTTGTTGCAGGTCCATACTGGAAGAGGAGAGGGGAAGTTTCTCGGATGCGAATACTGAACCGACCCTTCTCCCAACTGGTCTGTAGTGAGAGGGGCAGGAAGTCGTCTGGCAGCCACTGTTGTTTGTTGTTGTCCGAGACGAAGACCAGTGCAAAGTGGTTTAATTGGTCCTCCCCATAGCAGTAGGCCTCTGTAGTTCCCAACATGCCCCTGGAAACTTCATTCATTTCCAATACCACCAGCTTCACTACCTCCTGGGCTGAAGTTTTGTGGGTCACGTGGAGCTGGAGACACAAAGACAAAGCACAGAGTATGAAATGAAAAACTGAGAGGTTATGGATGATTCACAACATCTCTTGTGAGATATGGGTTATCACACTATTGAATATCCCAGACAATTGGCAGGTACTATCGAAGAGCCAGATTCATAAAGATTTTCTCAATAAGTAACTGTGACTTACTTCTGGACATTTAAGAATAAGTTAAGAGTAAGTCCCACCTTCTCACAGAAAAATCTTTGTGAATTCGATGCTAAAGACTGAATTGAAATGCAACAATTGCATTTAGAGGAAGCCAACAATTTTCAAAGTAATTTCCTAAAGCACTTGTTACTTGGCATGTGACAGATTTGCCAATAGAATCTACACAAATATGGTAATTAATTTTGTGACATTAAAGTCACTTGTCATACAGTATTACTTCCCAAATGTTTCAGACATGTAAAGATTAAATAGTTTAGGGAAATATTTTTAAAAGATTGAATATAATATTGGAAAAGTATATTAGTGACTCATCAAAGTCAGCAACTTTCAATTTGGAGTCAGCTTTCAAAATGTTTTCATGGGGTAAACAACCGTTTTTGATGCGAGCAGTCCTAACTGCAAAACAAATTACATACAGTGAGTTGGAAAGGAGACAAAAATAACAGGAAAATAAGTAAACTGGGAATTGTGGCTATCTGCCTCATATCAGTGGTCCTTACTGAAGAAGGAAAGGTCTATTCAGTTTCGCAACTACTCTGTTAAGAGTTTTAGATTTGCACGACTAATGAGATTTCAATGTATCCTTGTAGGTATATAAATATTTATATGAGAGTGTGTGTGTGTGTGTGCACATCTGCAATGTCATTTGGGATTTCATCAGTGGTGTCATATGTGAGGTCATAAGCAGTGCATGACTGGGGTGTGATTTATGGTTAGTCTACCCATCCATAACTGACGAATTGCAGTGGTTTTTAGGTTTTGGTTTGTGAACATATCTGTACTTTAATAGTGTTTTAAGTGAAATTAATTGTGTTTTAAAAAAAATATTTTAAGGTCTTACTACCAAAGCCAATCACTTCACTTTAATTGTGTATATTTTAGTTAATATCTGTTTTTTCATCACATGCCACACCCAAAAGTTGATTATATACCACATTTAACAGCTGGCCAAAGGCTAGGCCTAGAGCACTACCCGCTGTGGGTGGTCCACAGGAGAGGGGGAGAGGGCATCCCCCACTGCCAGGTCTTACCTTTGGCCAAGCCCTGTGCCCAAGAAGTGGTTGGGGGCCAGCACCCACTACGTATGGCTTACAGCCCAATCCTATGCGAACAACCAACCTCCCTTATGAATAGCACATTGGGTGTAGGGCCTTGCAGTAAGAAAGATTAACAAATAAATATATATATTTCTCAAATGAAATTGGTGGTTCTAACAAGAGCCTTTTTACTCTACCCCTGTTGAGGAATCTCCACAAATTTCAGAATACCAGGAGTTAATTAAAACGTGCAAAGCATCTGCCAGATTTTGTTCACACTCATAAAATGGTATTGTGATTATAGGAAAAATGAAAAACACCTTCCTCTCTATCAAGATATATCTAACTTTGATTGAGAGATCTTATGAATTTTAATTGAGATACATTTGCAAAACTAATATGTCTCTATTAGAGAGCAAAGCATCCTATGGCAATTAAAATGGGAATAATACTTTTGCACCACTCTCACTCTGCCCCACCCTCCACCCAAGACGTAAATGAATGAAACCTGTCACAGCACACAGAAATCTGCTGACTTTATTCGTTTTTGGAAAATTTGATGCAGTTTTGTTGATCAGTGCCAAAATTATCAAGAAAACAAAAAATGTCTTGTCATTGGAAACTCTGACCTAACTTTAACCACAGAGGCGCTACTTCTGCCTCTTCTAATAGATATATATCTATAAATGAATTGCATAGTTTGGATGTACAAAACTACAAAATTTAGTGGTATAAGCTCCCAAACCCATTCTTCAGAGGACTCATAAACAATGGAAAATATTTCATAAATCCCTGTGAAGTGTGGCTTTCATGAGTGCCCCAATCCACTGTGCACAGCTTTGCAGTTGTCTATTGTTTAATTGACATTCTATTCATGAAACATAACCAAAACCTAAGCATTCTAATTTCAATCAGCTCGAGTTGGTAGCTGCATCTTGGAGAGAACAGCTTATCTCTCCCTTTCACATATAGAATGTGTTTCTTAATAAAGAGACGGACATATCACGTCTGACGTTATAGTTAGGACTGACTTTCATCTCAAAGGCCATTATTTTTTATTTACTAGTAATGTGGGGGCTATTAAAAAAAATCTCCTCAAAGCTATCCGTAAACATATTTATGTGATTTGGATTTGTCTGGGCAGGTTTCGTTCATATCCATCAAGCGACACAAAAGAAGGTGGAGGATGGCTCAATTTTAATTCCCATAGGAATATTTAACCTGCATTACAGACAAAATGGTAGACTGGAATTACACCAAAGTGTATATGAAACTTGAACTATATATTATAGAAAGGAAGGGCATTTGCTTGATTTGTTAATACAATGGGCAGTTATTCAAGAAATTTGTGTCAGGAAAGTGATAATTATACACCTCAAATGGACCTGTCAATGACATAGAAAGATATCTGGACTACTAATCTGTGCATTTTCTGTGAACAAAAATGTAAACAATTAACCAAATCCACTTGATTAAGGGACTTTTTCTGCCATGGTCCATTTTGTGTCCTGAAACTGATAATCAAGACTACAGGTCATGCGCAGCAAGTGGTGGCCACCCACGACTCTTTGGGCGCACAGTCATAGAGCACAAGAACAGACAGAAAGAGAGGTCCAGAGGAGAGAAAGAGAATGCAGCGTGCTACTGCATATTGCATAAATGTCAAGACTGACTAAGCCTTATACCTAATGTCTTCTTATGTCCCAAATGTGGACTATTTCCTCTCACGTTTGCCACACCTTGTTCGTGTCCTAAGCACAAACTGAGCTATGACCCCCTGCACAGTATCATATTTCATCCTCTAATGCTGACTGGGGCCTTCACATATATGATTGGTATAACTCGTTTTTTTTCATCTTGTAAACTTTCTTTAATTCAGGAGTTGTGTTACTGTATAATCAAGTAGGATTTGTCTAGAACTACTTTCTAGGTCATGGGATTGTGAGATTTGTATAACTTTTGATTTCTCCACCCTACTCTTGCAAGCAGGTTCTCAGAATCTACTTGGAAGAAATGGAGGGAAAAATTAAGTGAAGAAAGATGTTGTATATATTTTGAAAAATGATAGGTCATGTGAAATTACTGACTGTAACAGATATGGCACTTTAACCAATTTCATGGGAAAATTTGCTGAAAACCTTTTATATTACCACCATTTTTCAAAGACCTCCTGGGGACAGTAAGCCCCAGTAACTCCTGTGGTGGGTAAGCACTGTCTGGCACACCACAAAAGTTTTGGAGTTGTTCATTACTGTTGACCTTTTAATCCATTTATGTGAAATCTGTGCTTTAAAGTAGACCATTTGTACAATTTCTTCAAAACTTTCCCTGGAGGAATCCACCTTCTGAGGCCCACACTTGTCTAAAAAATAGTCGGACTCACTTCACTGACTTGCACGGTCATATTTGAGAAAGCTATTTATTCCCCGCGACTTTAAAAATTCACCAGAAATTACTTTCTGTATTTGGGTCTCTTGCTATCACCTCATCTGTGGGCAGCACCCGCAGCACAGTGGGCGGTGCCCGGGGTGGAATCGAGCAACTCCAGGAGTAGCAGTGGGCGGCACACTTCTAAGAAGTTGAGGCAATGACACATTTTTTTTGCAAGTTAGGCACTGCATTTATGATGATTTCTATTCAAGTCATGCAGCAATTATGTAGGGGTACAGGTTCTAGTTATCAGTACGGGGATGATATGACAAACAGCAATTACAGTTGGCACAAGAGAAAGCAAGTAAAGTTGAACAACAAATTAAAATATATAATTGGATACTTAGTTATAGGCTTTGGATCAATTAGGGTCATCTCAGGCTGAACTTGTACCAGATCTTCCAGGAACAAATTAGACATAAATCAAGGAAATGTTGTTAAATTCAGCCAGGCAAAGCCAAATTAAAATAGCTCCTATCAGGAATTAAGGTTTCTAGGCCTGAGCACATTTAAATTACCTCAATAGTGGACATTCCTGCGTATAATTTCGATGAGTAGCTAGGCTGCAGGTGTATGGCCCGAAACACATTATGAACAGTCGACACAAACTGAGCATGGCAGGTGTGTGTCCTTGGTGAAGTCAGACCCTGAGAAAATGGTGACAGAGACTGTTGTGCCTCTGGCAGTTTCCAATTACTATGAATGGGTTGGGCTTGTGCATTTTTTCTCAACCTGACAATAACCAATTTGGTGAATATATTCTTAATGTAGCTACTTTCACCCAGACCAATCTGTAATTTTCCTCAGTTTAACTTTAAATATTCCCTCAGACTAAACAGTGTAATCATGTTTAACGATCCTTCTCAAGAACAAGCATATTAATATAATAATTATTTGCTTTTATCCATAAGCCTGCAATGATCTTATCAGTCTGAAAACCTTATGCACACTTTATGCTTTAAAAGATAATTTTGATGATGCACCAGTGTCAAAGAAGGCTTAAAATCCCGGTGCCTTTAAATAACAATAAACATTGTTCAAACGGCCAGAGGCCCAAACAGCAGTGTTTGTGTAGTATCACATCCACCTCATTTGAAGCAGCCCAAACTTCAGCCAATGGTGTGGAAATGCTAAGCTCCCCGACTCCCCCTAGAAGCCACCATATTTCAAATTTCTACTGCATGTTGTGTGAGGGAGTTCCTGAGAAGAGCGCTGCTTTAACCACTCAGGGACCTTATTCTGTTTCCTTTCTGGTGTATTCTGGAATTGAACCAGCCCTATCTTCAGCTTTGAGAGTACTGCAAGTTATTTTTTGGATACTTTTCTGGTAAAAAACATTTTCTCACCCAGGGAGCCTTCTTCTCTGTCACCAACTGTCATCATGACTGATATGCAAAAACATCTATTTTCAACTCCTGCTCTATCTGTGAACAGAAAAGTATCTATACTGTTGAGTCATATAAACAATGTATTTATTGCTTGTATCCAGTGCACAAGGCTTCATGCTGCAACATGTGGAAAACCTTCCATGATTCTGAAGGTTAAAGAGAGCTGGTTGACACTATATTTACTGGAGAAAAAGAAATAAGAAATAGTCTTCTAAGGGTGATGCCCACTCATCTGGGCAAAAGCCAGTGAACAGTGCTGCACTAAGCAATTCCATGAAGATAGCACAAAAAAGGAAGGGTGGGGTGCCTAGAGCTGGACTTACACCCTTAACGACCTGTAGCCACCTCAACAGATGAATGAACTGGAGTTTTCTCAGGAAAACACTCCAGGAATGATGAACAACAATCTAAGCAAACAACGGGGAAATTCTAGCACACTTTATGTCCTAAATGAACTGCTGGCCCAGCTAGTGACCTTTTAGTCATCTTCAGCAATGACGAAGAAAAAGCCACTGTCATCGGCGACAACATGCCCATTGTCACCTTTGGGACAAGTCTTGTTGACGAGCTTGAAGAGATCTTCATCAGCGAGGACCCCGTAGATGACTAGGCTGTTACCGACAATGATAGCTCCTTTGGCAGCAAGACCATTGCAGACGATGATAGGATCGGCAACCACCCTGAAGATCTCTCTCCTTCCACTGTGAATCCATCTTTCATGGTCGATGGCAAACCCAGGAATGATGCCTTCCACCTCGTCGATGACAGCCTTGTTGACATGGTCGACAATGACCTTGTCAACTATACTTTTGAAAATTTATTTTTGAGCATAAGTTATCTTTTCACCCATAAAGGTGATGGCAAGCCTACCCACCCAGATTCTGGACTCTGACCTACTGGTAGATGTCAGAAATTAGGACACCTTGGAGAAGGCCTACAGTCCTACTCACCTGGATGTGTGTTACATTCCTGAGTTTGAAGAAGAGGCCTTAGATAAAGAGGAAGCCTACCAGGAGCATGAGTACAGGTCACAGACCTTCGTAGCTAGCAATCCTCCTCAATGTTATGGACCTCATCGTTACTATAAGGGACTAGATATCATACAGGTTGCTGTTGCATTTTGCTCAACTTTGCAGAAGGTGATGGCTACCTTCCAAAAATTGTTTCCTCAACAGTCTGCTGGACAACCTATACCTTCCCTTCCCTGGGTCCCAACCATGCTTACTCTACCTCCATCTCCGCCTCTACGGGCAAAGCTCCCAGAGCTGTCAAACAACCTCTGGTCCAGTCAACACCAAAAACCTGGGGGATGAAGTCTCCTCAGATTCTGAGTATTCAGATTTGGAAGAAGAAGGTGAACACCAACAAGGAGACGATGGAAGCAATGATGAATGGGATGGCTATATCTTACACAATGATGCAGATACATCGCCTGTCCAACCAAAGCTGGCCTAGCTAGTGACTTTTTAGTCATCTTCAGAGATAACGAAGAAAAAGCCACTGTCATCAGTGACAACATCCCCGTTGTCACCTTTGGAACAAGCCCTGTTGGCGAGCTTGAAGAGATCTTGGTCAACGAGGATGCCGTAGATGACGAGGCTGTTGCCGACACTGTAGTTCCTTTGGAAGCAAGACCATTGTTGACGATGATACCATTGGCAATCAATTAACAAATTGAGGACTATGGGCTATATTTATCCAGGTCCAGCATACATGCCCCAAAGGGATGCAAAACAGTATGGTAGGCAATCACCCTGAAGATGTCTTTCCTTCCACTGTCAACCCATCTTTCGCGGTCGATGGCATAGCCAGGAATGATGCCTTCCACCTCATCGATGACAGCCCTGTTGACATGGTCGAAAAAGACCTTGTAGATCATACTTTTGACAATGAACTTTTGAGCATCAGTTATCTTTTCACCCATAAAATTGATAGCAAGCCTACCCACCTAGATTCTGGACTCTAACCTACTGGTAGATGTCACCGACTAGGATGCCTTGGAGAAGTCCTACAGTCCTACACAGCCAGTCACACCATCATAGAGACAGCTGGTGGAGTGATCATTTCAGCCGTAGACTTAGTTGGATAATGGCAACATCAATGAAGGATGCAAATGCCATAGCAATATTGGGGCATTATGACCTTTAGATGTTATCACATGTCGCAACTGACCTACCTCATCTCTGAAGACAAAAAGAGAGACTGCTAAGACAGTCATCAAGGAGCGAGCAATAACATCTGCAGCCATCATTGATGCTGCAGTGGATGTATTGAATGCAGGCTTTTACCAGCTGGCAGGAGCAGCTATTTTGATTAGTCAGGGATGGCTGAAGTCTACAGCTTTCCATCCAGAGGTTCAAGAAAACAGCCTAGACATGCCATTTGATGAACTCACCTTGTTTGGAAAACATATAGATGACGCCCAACAAAACATTGAGACAAACACAGATACAGCAAAATCCCTTGGAGTTATGTAGTATTTATGTCTCGGCTACACCACTTTTCGTTGCTCACTAAGATACTATGCTTACAGGTGAGGTTTCAAGACGGAACTGAGACTGATGAAACACCACTGCAAATAATTGGAGCGCAAATGGACAATGAGCCATGACTATGCAGACAGGAGCACGTTCAAATCTACCCTAAGAGGCTACCACCAAATGACTGGACCACGAACTCACCACTCTGGCAGACCTCATTGATGCCCGCACTAACAGAAGCCAGGAAATCTTCGCCATCGTGAAAGATTTCAAGTCACCAGCGGCTGACTCCAAAAAGATCACCCCCTTGCAGGATCTTTGCTGCAATCTCTCTCAATTCTTCAGCAACAAAATCAATGCCATTTGCAGCAACTTCAACTGGAACAAACCCAACAGACCTGGCCAAACACCTCCTGATTTTATTTCAAAAAAACAATGTTAACCACATGGCCTATTATCACCCCAGAAGAAACCGCTTCCACCTTGAAGTCTGTTCACTCAGGGTCCCCATCTGACCTGATCCCACCATACCTACTTCAGAAGAATACAACCCATCAGCTCATGCTCACACCCATTCTGAATGCCTCCATCTCTTCTGCGACCTTGCCAGATGCTTGGAAACACTCAATTGTCCCTCCACTGCTTAAGAAACTCTGGGGCTTATTTACAAGCCCCTTGTGCCACAGGTGCGTCACTTTAAATATGGGAAAAAGTGACTTACCGGCGACGCAAGGGGCTTGTAAATAAGCCCCTCCGTGCAGGCACTTCAACATGACTGCCCAAGTCAATAGTGTCACTGCCTCATGTTTCCATACCCTAAAGATGCTGAGGAAGATTTTTAAATGGCTCCCGATCAGCACCTGGAATACGGTCATGCACGCCCTGGTCACAAGTAAGCTGGACTACGGGAACACCCATTATGCCGGGATCAACAACAATCTCACCAGAAGGCTGCAGATCAGTCAGAACTCAGCAGGCAGAATCACTCTCAACCTCCCACGCCGTACTCACATCACACCACACCTGATAGAGCTCCACTGGCTCCCCATTCACAACGAGCACAATTCAAACTCCGCACCCACATTTGCAATACACTACATAACACTGGCCCTGCATACCTCAACAATCGTATCTGATTTCACAAACCTTCCATACAGGCCACTCTATGCCAATGCCCTCTACGTCACCATACTCTACGCCAACCCAATCTACGTCACTCTAATCCACTGTGCACCACTGCACTCTGACACTGCACTCTACGCCTCTCTACTCTGCACTACTCTACTCTATGCTAGTGCCCTCTACCCCACTCTACCATGGACCACTGCACTCTATGCCACTGCATTCAACATTGAGCAGGACCACTCTTCATCATGAATAAAATCACAAAATACATTCAACAAAGGAACCTCCGCTCTAGAGTGGCACCTCGCCTCAAAATCCCACCGTACAAGAAAAAAAACATGAGTGGCACATCCTTCTCTGTTCAAGCAGCCAAACTGAGGAACTCTTTACCCCCAAACATAAGATTCACGGTTAACCACCTTATCTTCAGAAGACTACTCAAGAGTTGGCTCTTCCCCACATAACCACCATACTCAAACATAAATATACAGCATATCCCTCTGTTTATAAGCATTTATTGGGACTGTAGATATGTACCTACATATGTGTATTGCTATGTAAAACATGTATAGTAATTATGTTTTTAAAAATATAGATATTCGTTAGTTCTGCTTAAAAAATGTACATATTACTTATATAAAATTTTATCATAATTATTTATCTACAATTGCTTCACTATTAAATTACAAAAAATAAAAACAAATACATTAAAGTACAACAACACTTGAAAGCCGGAGTTTTATTAAATGCAACTTTATCTACATATATTACCTTCCTTATATATATATACCTTCCATGTGGTTATGTATCAATATATTTATTACTTTGCTTTTAATTCAGCATATCCAATGCACTACCCTAAATCTCATCCTATATCTCTTGCAATATATCCTCTACCTCCACTCTAACTCATCTCAAACCTCATTCTGCTACTCTCTTCAATGCACTACCCTATTTCTCACCCTATACCGCTCTCAGTATATCCTCTACCTCAACTCTCTGACCCATCTCAAACCTCATTCTATTACTCTTTCCAATGCACTACCCTATTTCTCACCCTATACCTCTATCAATACATCCTCTACCTCCGTCTCATTCATCCCAAAACCCATACCACTACTATGATCCCCAAAATAACCCTTTCTAGACTCTTCCTTCCTCTACCCCTCCTTGCATCATCTCATACCTCTTTTACTATTCATATCTCCCAAACAAGTCTTTCTAAACCCTTCCCACTGACTCTTCCCACTCCACCTCCTCTTTACTTATCCCAAAATTCTAGACCCTTCCCTCTTCTATCCCTCCACTATCCCTTTTCAATCCAAATAACAGACTAACATGTCCACCACTCAAATTAATTTCATATTTCCCTATACTAATTACTCACTAATTCTGTTTGGGCTCCATAGTAGTGTGCTACTCGTCGAAAAGCGCTTAAACACCTCATCAGGGGTAGCAAGCGCTATATAAATGCAAACCTTTTCCTCTTCTATCCCTCCACTATTTTTCTCGATCAAAACTAACATATCCACTGCTCAAATGACTTCCATATTTCATTATACTAATTAACCACTAATCCTTTATGGGTTCGGGAGTAGCATGCTACTCACCAAAAAAGCGCTTTGACGCCTCGTCAGGGTTAGTAAGCGCTATATAAATGCAATTACAATACAATACAATACACCCCTGTTCGTCCGGACTCCTACTTGCACACATCCTACGCATACAAAAAAACAGATCCGGTGGTCAAGCCTCTCTCCTATATTGCTCCTAAAGCCACTACAAATGCAAGAATGTGTAGATCTGGCTTCTCAAGCAGCACCACTAGGCTCTAGGTGTGGCTAGACTCACACCTGCTCAACACCAGGTTACCCTCCCAGATGATAGTGCGCTTTACAAATCTGCATAACATAACATACCATAACAACAATCAGTATGGAAGACAAAGCAAACCATACTATCCCCCACGTCAGCCCAGGGATATGCATCCAACATGAACCAAATCAAAGCTATAGCATATCTTTCAGATGGGAAAGGAGCAGTTCTCAATCGCACTCCTAGGACAAACAAAAGAGAGCTTGAGTCTTCACAGCTGCCTTGCTTCCATTTCCATCTCAACACGTTAGAGAGAAAATGTCCCTTTTTGTCCAGGCATGGGAGTCCATAACATTGGACCAATGGGTGCAAATAATTGTGTACTCAGGACACAGAAAACACCTGTCTGCTCACCCAAGAAGGAACGTCATCTTCACTTGAGAGAGCTAGAACAGGAAATTCTTCTCCTTCTCCTCAAGAGAGCGATGGAGATAGTCCTGAGTTCCCGGCCACCCACATCATACTGTTTCACAAGTTAGGACTGACACTAAACATTGACAAGTCCTCTATGGTATCACTGGCAAATCTTCAATTGTTGGAAGCAATAATGGACAGACAGTTGGGAAAGTCATTTCCCTCAGTGATGACCCTCCAACCCATGGTGAAGACCTTCCCTGCCAAGCAGTTAGTCTCTGCTGGGCATGATGTCATCCTGCATAGGCATTTTACCCTTTTGCAAGCTCTGGAAGAGACCCGTTCAACAACTAGACAGAATATGGAAGCAAATGGACAGGTTCTGGAACAACATGGTCCAAGTTACAAGACGGCTGATGCAAGCCCTGCTATTGTGGATGTTTCCCATAAATTCAAATGCAAGTCCTTCCCTCTTCCAACAGAGTAATGCTAAGCACAAATGCATCTCTTATGAGCTTGGGAGCTCATGTGCAGAAACTGTCAAACAGAGGCCTCTGTTAAAGCGCAGAGAAGATGATCCACATCAAATAGTTCGGGTGCTGTGCCCTAAAACTGGGCCTACAATAGTTCCTCCTGAGACATGCCAGTCAAGTAGTCCTCATCAAGACACACAACACAACATCAATATTTTACTATGCCAAGCTGAGAGGAACGAGTTCAAAGCCTCTGTCGGAAGAGGTGTAGCTGCTATGTGACTCAGGTCTTCATAGCTTGGAGCACATATCAGGACACAAAAATGATCAGACAAACAGACTAAATCAAAAACTATTGAATTGACACGAGTTGGAGCTCCACCAGGATCAGGTGGATTACATCTTCCACAAGTGGGGCCACATCAGGCTTGAATTGGTCGCCACCCACAGCAACAAGAAATGCTGGTGCTGCTCCCGCAGATTTTGGCAGATTGAGCCAAGGGCAATGCCTTTTTGATCAACTGGTCCAATGACTTTGTATATGCCTTTCCTCCATTTTTCCTGATCCTTAGAGTACCTAGGAAGGCGGATTGCAGGACCCTGATTCGCATTGCCCCAGCGTGGCCATGCCAGTACTGGTACAGCAAGATCCTATAAACATCAGTTTTTCCGGCGATGCTATTTAAAATGCAATCCAGGCACCTATTTAGATGTAATGGAGAGAGACTCCATCATAATCTCAAGTCACTGAGCCTGATGGCATGATAGCTGACTACTTAGATTCGGATGCATGGATCTGCTGGTGGAATGCAATACAGGAACATCCTGGCACAGGCGCGAATACCAGCAACCACAAAGGCACATACGCCAAGTGGAAGTGTTTCTGTTGCAAAGGTTTTCACCCAGTGTCCATACAATCCCAAAAAATACTTCCTTACTTGCTGGACCTAGTTAAAAGTGGCCTTCAATATTCAGTACGAGCCCATCTAGTGGCAACGTCTCTATTTAGAAGAATGGAAGACACTTCATCCACTTAATTCTCACAAAGAATCCTGATACAGCTTATGAAGGGAATTTTCAAAGCATTTACTCCTGTACAGCACCCTCTAGTGCCCTGAGAGCTCAACACTGTCTTGAGAAAGCTTATGCTGCCACCATTCTATATGATCCATGTTGGAAATGGCCCTTTCTGCAGGGTTATCCCCAAACTTTTTGCCTACCTCCTCCCCTTTTTCTGACCTTCTTTTTGTTGGCTTTAGGACTGGGCACTTTACCACTCCTAACCAGTGCTAAAGTGCATGTACTCTCTCCCCTAAACTTGGTATAATTGGTTTACAACTGTTTGGCATATTTGATTTACTTGTAAGTCCCTTGAAAAGTGGTATACCATATACCCAGGGCCTGTAAATTACATACTACATGGGGGCCTGCGGCACTGATTGTGCCACCCACAGAAGTAGCCTTTCAAATCTCTCAGGTTTGTCACTGCATGGCCTGTGTGTGCAGTTTACTGCCACTTCCACTTGGCATTTAGATCTACTTGCCAAGCCTTAAACTTCACTTTTATCACACATAGGTCACCCTTAGGGGAGGCCCTAAGTGGTCCTAAGGACAGGGTGCTGTGTAACTAAAAGGCAGGACATGTACTTTTAAGTTTTACATGTCCTGGCAGTGACAAACAGCTAATTTCGTTTTTCACTGCTGTGAGGCCTACTCCTTCCATGGGCTATCATTGGGATTCCTTAAAATGCCTTTTAAGTGGTAATTCCTGATCAGAAAGGAGTGCGTTGCCATGTTTAGAATGGTGGTGATAAATTCTGTTAAGTGGAAAAGTTGGATTTTACAGTACCATTTTAGAAATGCCACTTTTAGAAAGTGGACATTTCTCTGCTCTCAACTTTGGTCTGTGTGCCTGCAGCCTGCCTCCAATACAAGTCTGGGCTGGGTGACAGCTTCACTTTGCGCATTTCCTCTAGACACCCACAACACAGGAAGTGCTGGGTGTGACAGGGAATTCATCTGCATTCATCTGCATACTGATAGCCTTCCTGGGCAGGAAGGGGAAAGGTGGTTCACACTTACATCTGAATAGGTTGTGTCCTGCCCTCACCCAAAGAGCTGATTTACCCTCTACGGGTGGTCTTGAGCAAGTGCTGGGTTGAAAGGGATCCTTGTGCAGTTCAAAGAGTTCCTTTGAAGTCACCCTCTATGTCAAAGGCACTTTTGGGTATAAGTACTGGGGCTCTGACCCCATTTAACCAGACATTTCTGGGTCTTGAACTGGACCTCTGCGCTGCTTAAAGGACTCAATTGGACTGCTTTTCTGGAAGAACTGCTGCCTGCTTGTTGCCCTGCTGACTGCTGCCCTCTGACTCTGCTGAAGGAGAGCTGAAATCTGCTTTCCACCAAAGGTGATCTCCAAGTGCTTGTTGGCTTGCCTCCTGTTTTCTGAAGTCTCAGGGACACAAAAGACTTTCATGCAATTCTGCTGTTGCTGCTGGACTCTGCTGTCTGTGAGTCCTGCCCTTGCCTGAGGTGCCCTCTCCAGTTTTGGGCCTCAGAAGTAGGTGCTACAGCTATTTCGCTACAAAATCAACGCAGTGATGACTTTGAGCCAAGCGGAACTGACGCATTTTCTTTCGAGGCCGATGCAGGGGCCAATTGACGACATCGCCTTGACAGACTGTGCGACTCACCATCGACGGAAAGCTTGGCTTGACATCGACACAGCGCCTGCATCGCAAAGGTGTTCGACACCGAAGCGCTCATTGAAGGAGTGGATCGGTGCTGATGCTCGCCTCTATCCTCGGATCGACAACGACGCAGCACCTCCTTGACTCCTTGCCTCGAGACTTCGACGTCAACACTTTGCTCCATCCAAGGTACTTTGTTAGTGGGACCTGTCTGAGTCCTCTAGCTGGCCTGTCCTCGATCGTGGTCCGCCTGAACTTTGGATTTGCACCGGTACCTTGCAATCTCAAGTAACCTTTTAGCGGTACTTGCTTCTAAGTGCTTTACAGCATTCATTCTGTTAAAATTCAATATCTCGAGTTCTATTTATTGGATTTTTGCTGTTTTGGTCTTGTTTTATTAATAATATACTATTGTTATAAACTTGTGTGGAGTCCTTTTTTGGTGTATTCATTGTGTTACTGTGAGTATGTGTTGCACAAATGCTTTACACATTGCCTCTGCAGATAAGCCTGCCTGCTCTGTGCCAAACTACCAGAGGGTGAGTTCAGGTTATCTTTGCTGTGTATCTAGCTTACCCTGACTAGAGTGGAGGGTTCTGCCTGACTTGGGTGCATACCTTAGCCAACTAGAAACACCATTTCTAACAATCTACAAAATGCATTTAAAGTTTATCTCTTGAAAAACAGCACCTAATAGGCAAGAAGAGTAGGAGAGATGCAAGATTGTATTGTGAAATAACTCTTTCTCTGCTTTGCAAGGGACACAGTCATCTTATTAACGATCCTAAATTCCTTATTGTCTATACTAACTTCCATCTGAATGAGCGATTCTGTGCTCGTATTTCCCAAACCCCACCACATCAGTGGAAAAATCATTACACCTGTTAGATGTACACAGGTGTATTCAATTTTACATGGACAAGACAAAAGACATACGTTTGTCGGACATACTGTGTTAAAGAACACAGTATGTCTGACAAACGTATGTCTTTTGTCTCATACAAGACGAAAGACATACATTTGTCGGACGTACTGTGTTAAAGAACACAGTATGTCCAACAAAAGTATGTCTTTTGTCTTGTCCATATAAAATGTAATGCACCTGTGTACATCTAGCGAGTGTAATGATTTTCCACTCACATTGTAGGATGTGGGAAATATGGGCCAGACAGGAAGAGGCTGACCCCTGTCTAAGCAGGGGATAGCATGTTGAGGCAGCTTTAATCCCCTTGTGCCACAGAAAAACGAAGCATCCAATTGATGGAAGAGTGAGGGTTCATTCCACCAAGAGCATAGTGAAGACTGCTGTGCTCCACGCTGGTGTGCCTTTACAAGACACCCTCCGTGCAGTCACCTAGAAGAGCAGGCCCACACTCACAAAGCACTTCTGCCAGGAAGTGAACATAGCAGCATTCTCAGCAGTGGGGCAGACAGTCCTCCACAACCTGGGTGGGTGTGCAGCTAAACACTGTTGTTGAGGTCTTCGCCATTTTAACACTGTTTACTGCTGTTTAAAGTTATCAGGGATTCCCAGTCAGACGACGGGGAGTGATTCAAGCATATGAATATATGAAAGATACCAAGGCTGGAGAATTACAGTTACAGGTAAGTCATTTCATCCATGGCCTCTACTGCCAGAGAATCATGGAATTTCATTGTTAAATCTATCATAACTACAGGAGCTGAAGGCACAGAATTGAGAAACCACTGAAAATACTGCCTCTATAACTTCAGATCTAAACATAGGGCCATTGGTGGCTAAGGAGCCGCTTTATGCATAAACAGCATAATGATATTCAACAAATATCCTCAAAACAATAGAAGCAAATGTCACAGAATATATTTAGAGTGGCTGATACAACCATGACTGACTAACCGAACATCAACACACGACTTCGAATGTTTTTCAATGGACTTTCTTAAAGTGGTGCAGCTGATAGACCTGGAAAAATTCCCTATTGCTTGAGTAAAGGGAATGACCCATTTCTCTATCCAAAGAAGTGATTTGACTGTCTCGACGTATAATCGATCTCTTATCACAGACCTTTTGGTCTTCTCTCTTTGTGTTAGGTTTGGAGTCACAACACCAACAAGGCATGTAGTTTGGCTATTTTCCTGTCCTCTCTACCAACTGTTGCAACAGTCAAGTGAACTCTGTAAACTAGGAAGCAGCGCTTGCTACAAGGGATACGGACTGACATAATAACTGGAACTAATAGCCCACTTAACAAAAAGTTGGAGGTGGGAATTCAGGGTAGTGGAACCATTCGAGACTCTGGAAGGCTTCAAAGGTCAAGTCGAGATAATGAAGCATCAACATTCATAGGGAAGGTTGACACTAATTATCTCAACTGGAGTTCGATAACCTAATATGCAAACATGTACTTAAAAACAAATACTTTGAAGTATGGTAACAGCATTTTTCACAGATTAGAGTAGAGTCATTTTAAGATATGTTGCAGCTATTTCAAGAAGGCACTTTGGAAATGCTTTCGGATGTTTTACTGCAGAAATGTACTGATAATAATGAGTGGCGCTATGGAGAGACCATGACCCATTGTAGCTTTATGTTCTGTTATTTAAAGGTGTTTTTTGGAGGGACAGTATACTCCAGAATGTTGGCCTCTTGGCGCTGAGAATTGAAAGTGCTATTTTGGTACAAAAATGAACTGATTTTTTGATAGCATAATATTAAGGTTTATATGGAGTGCTTGAAAGTAAAATAATTTTCAAGATTTTTCAGGTGCAGTGACAGTGTTCCATAGTTTGCCCTCCTGCATAACTAAAGCCTGGGGATTACAATGTATTTAATGCAGGTGGAGAGTTGGAGAGTAGCAGCCCCAGAACAGGATCTTAACTCGCCAACCAAGAGTATTAGGCAGGTACAACTAAAACACAGAGTAGTGTAATATTTCCTATCTAAGAAATGCATCTTCTCTGTAGGGTTAGAGGATATTTACAGCAAAGGGCTTCCTGAAGCAGTACCTGGCCTTGGCTAATCTAAGAGGGATGAGTGAGTATTGAGAATTTGAATTGGGGTGCATCCCGTTCCAACATGAGCAGCCACTGATAGAAAGAGAGAGGAACTATGTAATCGAGAAGGTGGGTGGGGGGGATACTCTTTTGACCCTATCAGCGCTATTGTCCAGGAACTTTAGAAAAGAACAGATTAGGGCAGTTGCTCTGTTGTGGAGAATCAGTTGTGGCTACTATTGCAAGGTGGAAGTATTATGTGATATGGCTGGGAGGCCCTTTCATGCAATACTAACACAATACACAAATATGAACCTCAGTTTTGCCCTTAGTAGCCCTAGCTCGGTCCTGGTAATGTGGCACAGAGCAGTCAGGCACACTTCAGAGGAACATCTGTTAAGCATTTCGGAGTACACACATTGGCAAATAAGTAAGTGACACGACTCGAAAGAAATCTTGACACAAATTTATAATAACAGAGTGTTTTATTATGTATATATAGGCACCAAAACTAACTTTGTATCTTACAAATTACCAGTGTTATAGAGTTTTAAAGCATTACAAAATAAATGTAATAATCACTTTTTGTACATTTACCATGGCGGTGAATGGAGCAAAACATAAGCCACGGTAAGACCGTCAAACATTCAGCAGTAATCAATGGAGAAATACTAGTTAGCGGACAGTACCATCAAGAACATTTACCACAGTGGTCAGTGGAGGAAAGACACTTGGTTAGCGGATAATACAGTCAAACATTTACCATTACCGTCAATGAGGAAAACTTACAGGTGGCAACCCGCCACTTGTAGGGTGAGTTCAATAGAACCCTCTTGTGGTTAAGGTCTCAGGAGTTCCTAGACCAAGTTCCAAAAGACAGTATTTTGTTACCTTGCCCAGGGAGTCCGGGTGCAAAGGTAGCCTTGCTCTCCTTAGAGCTGACTGGGAACCTCGAGGGCTGTCAATCAAAGATGCAGCACTCTGTAAAACCACACTTGCGGATGGAATTACACTCTACCCTTGGGAGGTAGAGGCCTTTGGAGTCCCAGGACCCAGATTCTACAGCTGGAACTTCGCTACCACGTCCAGCGGCTTTGGGTGCAGAGGTAGCCTGGCAGCTGTCAATCACGGAAGGGTTGCACCAAAGATGCTTTGGCACATACTCAATGCCGTCACATTGAGGATGCAGGGTCACAGCAGCTAGGTTGCTGCCAACATCAGTCGCTATTGCTAGGTATTGCCCTTGAAGCATAGATGTCCTTGCAGGGGTTGTTCACCGGGCTGGTGATCAACAAGCCTTGGTTGCAGCAAAAGTAGTTCACAGCTACTTCGACAGCTGGAGGTCGGGGGGGGAGGGGAGTACAGTAGCAGCTCCAAACTTGGTGTGAGCCTGACAACAACTCACAGCATGCACTACACCACTTATCTTCAGGATAGCTCACAGCAGGGCCATTGGATGGCACTTCTAGTGACACAGCAGAATGATTTACCTGCAACTTGCAGGGGACTAGTCCCACTAGTCCAGGCGAGTCTGATCCGATGTCTGGCATCCACTGGGGTACTTCTTGACAGGAGAGTTGAGTTTCAGCCACGGAGACAAGCCGTTCACACAGTTCCAGTATATGGCCCCTTTGGAACTCATAAATGTTCTCTTTTTGCTTTCCAGAAGAGTCCAAATCCTGTTGTCTGTGACCCATTGCTCCTTGTCGTCTTTGTCGTTCTCTTACAGAACTGAGATCTGTTACGAGGGGAGCCCCTTAAATTTAGCTTAGGGGCATTACAGGCATGAGGGTCAGTGGCAAATGGGCTACTGGTTCCTGTGGCTAACCCACCCCTGAGGTGACAACATCCTGCAGTTGTACATAACCCTTCTACCCACAGTCCTCTAATCTAGGGTCCTCCAACATAGCAGAACCCTTACTTGGATGTACAGACCTCCTAACCCACCCTAAAGGTGTGGTAAGCCTTTGGAGGTGTACGCCTCCTGAATAACTAATTTTCCGACCTGTCAGGCTGGACAAGATGGGAAGGGCTTTGTACATGAGTGGGGGACAAGAAATTACACACCAGGGGCGGTGGAAGCCTTTGAGGCTCACCGCCTTGATGGCTGTAATCACTAGCATTCCTAGGAGGGTGGAGGTGTAACCTCCTTCCTGCCCAGGCCTTTATCTCCCATCCTGTGGACATGCTAGCATGACCAGAAGGAGGGCAGACTCTTGTCTTGGCGGCAAATGGTACACCGACAAAATATGAACACCCAAAATATCCCCATACAATAAAATCGTGACCAAAATATCGATGTCAAAAATATCTACATCCTATACTTATAATGGTAAGTACAAAAATATCGAGAAAAAAAATATCGATGTCATAAATATAGTTGTACAAAATATCGTTTTTTTATATATATATATATAAATATTAAATATATTAAAGAATAAAATTAATTTAAAAAAATTATTAGATTTAACATATATTTTAACAAATATAACAAATAAACTTAATTTAAAAAAGTTAAACACACATATATAATAATTAATATATATATATATTTAATTTAAAACAATTCTTAAACTAATAATTTTAATGTATTTTATAATTTTAAAATTATATAAAAATTTAACAAATAAATATATATATACATATACATATACCAATAACATAAAAACTATTTAAAAACATTCTATTATGAATTAAAATATTAAACTATTTAAAAATCTTTAAACTTAAATTTCCCACTCCAGTGAGTGCAACAGTAGGGAAAGTGTTGGATAGCGGAGGGGTAAAAATTACTATTCCCACTCCAATGAGTGCAACAGTAGGGAAAGTGTTGGACAGCAGAGGGGTAAAAATTACTATTCACACTCCAGTGAGTGCAACAGTAGGGAAAGTGTTGGATAGCGGAGGGGTAAAAATTACTATTCCCACTCCAGTCAGTGCAGCAGTAAGAAAGTGTTGGATAGTGTAGGCGCAAAAATTACTATTCCCACTCCAGTCACTGCAACAGTAAGAAAGTGTTGGATAGCAGAGGGGTACAAATTACTATTTCCACTCCAATGAGTGCAACAGTAGGGAAAGTGTTTGATAGCGGAGGCGTAAAAATTACTATTCCCACTCCAATCAGTGCAACAGTAGGTAAAGTGTTAGATCGCGGAGGGAAAAAATGTAATATTCCCACTCCAGTGAGAGCAACAGTAGGGAAAGTGTTGGATAGCGGAGGGGTAACAATTACTATTCCCACTCCAGTGAGTGCAACAGTAGGGAAAGTGTTGGATAGCGGAGGGGTAAAAATTACTATTCCCACTCCAGTGAGTGCAACCCTAGGGAAAGTGTTGGCTAGTGGAGGGATAAAAATGTACTATTCCCACTCCAGTGAGTGCAACAGTCAGTAAAGTGTTGGATAGCAGAGGTATCAAATTTACTATTCCCACTCCTGTCAGTGCATCAATAGGGAAAGTTTTGGATAGCGGAGGGACAAAATTTACTATTCCTACTCCAGTCACTGCATTAATAGGGAAAGTGTTGGATTGCGGAGGGGTAAAATTTACTATTCTCAATCCAGTCAATTCAAAATTAAAAACAAACAAAATATCATCAACAAAATAAAAATATTTTTAAAAAAGTAAATAAAAACATATAAATATGTTAAAAATAAAAATACAAATATATTTAATTAAAAAAAAATTATAATGTTAAATACATATCACAAATAACTACAAATATTATATTAAATAAAATAAAACATATTTTTCAAACAAATAAATATTTTTATGTAGAAATTATTTATTAACAAAAACATTAATGATTACATACATTTTGTCTATTTACCTCCTACTCTATAACACCACACAACTCACAACTCACATCGAAAAAAATGTATTTGCATAATTACCATAATTATCAATTAAACAAATATTAATTAAAAAACAAATTAAAACACATAAAATGTAATTAACTTCCCACCCTTTACACCTATAATCCCGACAACCCACACCTAAAATTAAACTGTAACAAAATTAATTACACAATTAAAAACGTTTATGATTAAATAACTAATTGTATTTAACTACTAATTATAAAGTAAGTAAACTTAATTTAATCACAACCCTTCACCACTATAAACCCAACACTCACACAAAAAAATAATTAAACAATTACACTAATTAATTATCAATTATTAATTAATATTAATTATCAACTAATCATTAATTAAAAATAAATTACTTCCCACCCTTTACCCATATTAACCCCACAACCTGCACCTAAAATTAATAACACAATTACCATAATTAATTGTCACTTAATATTAATTAACAACTAATTATTAATTAATTAAAAAGAAATTACTTCCCACACTTTACCCCATAAACCCCACAACCCGCACCTAAAATTAATTACACAATTACCATAAATAATTAATTAATTATTATTAATTAACAACGAATTATTAATTAATTAAAAATAAATTACTTCCCACCCTTTACCCCTATAAACCCCACAACCTGCACTTAAAATTTACCCCACAAAAATAAAAACACAATTAACATTTTAAAATCTCAATTAAAAAATATTAATAAATAAATATATTCATTAATTTATTATAAATAAATTACTTCCCACCCTATTCTCCTATAAACCCACAACCTGCTACAGAACTAAAAAACACGAAATTTATCTAAATAAAATTAATAACTACAAAAAATGTAACACATATATTAAAAAACATAAACAATACTTACACAAAAAAATACATCACATACATTTAAAATATATACTAAAATACATAACACTAATTAAAACATCGATATTTTGAACAATTATATATTTGCAAACGATATTAATTATTCCATGGGGCATATTATCAAGCCCCTATCGTCACCACAACGTCACTTTTTGCAACGTTGTGGTGGCGATAGTGTCAGCGCCCTATTACCAAGGCAGCATTAAACCACATAACGTGGCTAAAAGCCACGTTAAGTGGCTTAACGCTGCCTTAGTAATAGAGCCCCTTTCACGCTAAAATTAGCGTGAAAGGGGCGTGCAGTGGGTGTTGCGGTGGCGTTCCACCGCAACACCCATTCACTTCGACGCTGCCACCTTTTATCAAGAGAGGCGATAATAGGTGGCAGCGCCGAAATTAAGACCAGGAAAATCCTGGTCTTAAGGTGGCGAAACGAGGAGAAATGCTTCATTTCTCCTCGTTTTTGCTTTTTCCATGTGTGCTGCCTTGTGCAGCACACATGGAAAAAGCAAAATGCCAAGGTTTGTTTATGTACAGGAAGGTGTCCCTTCTTGTACATAAACAAACCTGTTTTTAAAAATGCCATTTTGTAACTTACATGTGTGCTGCATGAAGCACTCTGGTGCAAGGGTGCCTGCGTTGGCGTTAAATCGTGAGACTTAGCGCCATCGCAGGGGGAAACGCCAGGCTGCACCATATCCTTGGTAATATGGTGCAGCCTAGCGTTTCCGAAGTGGCGATGAGAGGCGTTAAGCAAAGGACGCTAACGCCTCTCACCGCCACTTCCTAGAAAATATGCCCCTATATTTTAAAAATCGATACTTCTTACCTTAAAGTCAAAATTCTTGACCACGATATTCTTACTGTCGATATTTCTGTGTCACGATATTTAAAACTTGATATTAGTGTAAGTCGACATTTCAAACTGGATATTTTGACTGAATACCACGTCAAATGGCTCGGGGGAGCCCACCAAGGCACTGGAGCACTGTGTCCTAGGGGGGCATCCACGCAGGGTGACACCCCTGTGCATGCTAGCTCTCCCTTGACACAAGAATTGTGTTGGGGGTGAAAAAGTACAGTGTTTAAAACCAAACACAACACAATCTGGTAGCTGCATAGTGGAGCTGGCTATCTCGAGTTTTCTCAGTAGACAGCCCATGTTACTCTATGGACCGCCGGTCACTTACAGTAAAACCTTGCTTTACAGGGTTACTGTAGGGATATACATGTATAAACATATATATCCACATCTTTAATATAACTTACTGTACGTCTTGGGCCTAGCAGGGCAACCTTAAGAGTGACTTACTTATATTAAGGCAGTGGTATGGCTCCGTAGCCCATGGTGTGTGCAGAGTCACTCTCGAGCAGATAGGCTGCTCATGCAAGGCAGCAATGGCAGACCTGCAGACACACTTTAACTTGGGTCACACAGGGTGGCGCAAACAGTGCTGCAGCCCTGGTGACCCCTTTACCACCCTTCGCCTGGGTGCCACTGGTACCATATACTATGGACTTATAAAGGGGCAAAGTACCTTGCCAATTGGGTGTACCAATTTAACATCACTTTTAAGGAAAAGAGCATGGGTACTGGGTCCCGGTTATCAGGTCCCAGATCACTATCAGAGTCAAAAAACAGTATCTAGCAGTATCTATCAGCGCGCTGCCTTGTAAATAAGGCCCCCTTTCACGCTACACTTAAAGGGGGGCGGGGAATGGGTGTTGTGGTTGGCGTTCCACTGCAACACCCATTGATTTTGACGCTACCCCATATTTACAAGGGTGGCTTAAATATGGGGCAATGCCAAAATGAAGACCAGGGATAACCTGGTCTAACCCTGGCACAACGCGGAGAAATGAATAATTTCTCCCCCTTTTTTTCTGTTTCTATGTGTGCTGCGTTATGCAGCACACATGGAAACAGCAAAACAACATTGATTGTTTAGGTGCAGGAAGGATTCCCTTCCTGCACATAAACAATCTTTTTAAAAAAATGACTTTTTGCAACTTCAATGTGTGCTGCATTAAGCATTAAGGGACACCTTCCTGCACATAAACAATCTTCCACTGCAATGCAGACACCCTTGCACTATGGTGTAAGGGTGCCTGCGTTGGGGCTAGGTAGCTAAATTTAGCGCCAACACAGGGGGAAACGCAGGGCTGCACGATATTGTTGTGAATATGGTGCAGCCCTGCATTTCAGAAGTGGCAGAGCGCGGCGTTAAGCCAAGAAGGCAAGCGCTGCGCTCCGTCACTTCTATTGTAAATATGCCCCATAGTATTCAGGTACTTGAGCTTACAGTGAAGCTGAGGGTGAAATTAAGCCATGCTAGGGCCAGGGTTATGAATGGGAATAACTGAATTTGTAGATTTAGAGTAGTGGACATGTTGGGATTGTTGAGAGCCCATTATCCAGAGCTGCACATGGGATAAGAGGTCATCCCTACCCCTCCAATCTTAAGCACCACATAGCTTAGTCTTTTCTAAAGTGACAACAGAAGAGGTTACTTTCAGAATTTCAAGTGTAGAAGTGTTGGAGGTTGTAAAAAGAGACTTCAGGTGGGTCAAGGACTAGAGCAGGTGAATTTTCAACTCTACTTTAATGTGGCGATATCTAAGCATTTCAAATAACTCCCAAACTTTTTAAATGACTTCAGTGCAAATAAATCAGTGATTGACTTGCTGTAAGAAGCCTTGACCACGGTTATCGTTAAACCAAGAAAAGGACATAAATGTCTGGAGTCATATTGGTGCCTTGGCTTGTTATATTTTGCCCGCATAACATACACATCTATATTTTCTTCAAGGCTGCACAAAATGACACACATGGTCCACCTTGACCTGTCTAGGGACAGGCAAGCAGGAGATAATATGAAGATGTTGCAGAAGCTATGCTGTGTTTGGATAATAAAACATCTTGCAGTTGCAATCTGCCTTGATATATAGTGACTAGGCAGGAGGCTTATTATATAGTTTCGAACTTAACAATTAATACGGATGAATCTGGGGTACTCAAGATGTCCCTTCCTCTTGGGGGTGCCGATTCACTTAAATTATGCTTGATGCATCGCTAGACCTCTAAGGGAATTATATACCACAGTATTTATGTAAACATGTAGCTTCAAACTGTAATATTCAAAACTCTTTGTTGATCTATGTAGGAATGTGGAGTGATGGCAGAACTTTTCCATCTTGCTACTGGGTAAGGTCGGTGCATCTAAATTGAACCTAGTGTCCAAATTGCTGTATGTGTTCCAGTTCTTCCAAGTCTGGATTCCAATGCCAATTCTTAACTCCAGTATATGATCATGTCCTCTGTGTTGCAGAATAATCGGTGTCCACTGGATTGGGGGCGTGAAGTGAACTTCAGGTTCTGAATGGATCAAATTACATTCTATATACTTATTTATTTATTGTATTTCTACACCACATGATTACTGAAAGGCATTCTGGTGCAAAGACTAATAAGTTATCCTACTTTTTGTATGAACAGCCATAATGTAAGATGTTCTCTGAAACCCACCAAGTTAGTTTGGCTTCGCAAACTCAAAGGAAGAGAGTGCCAATTAGTAGTTACTTGATAATCAAAGGATCTGCTTCTTTGATGGACTTTCTTTATTTTCTGGATTTTAAGGAAATAGACTGAAAGAGGAGCATAAGATTCTGGAGAAGAGTCCATTCAGCACCATGGCCATACAGTGCTTTAAATCTAATTCAGAGGCTCTTATAGATTATATGTTTTTGAAGCCAATATAGGGCTTGTAAGAGTTAGAAAATGTGAGCATGGTGAGGTAATCCATGGAGCAGTTAGGCCCCACAATCCTGCACCAGTTGAAGACATTACAATGAGAAAGACAGGGAAGAAGAATTAACATAATCAAGACAGGATCCCACCAAAGCTTGAATTATGGGATAATGTGCTAATTTTGAAATGCAAGGAAGAATTTTCCTCAGAATCTTCAAATAGCCAAAGTAGAAAGCAGAAGATTATCACTTTTAGGGAGAAAGGATACATTTGCATCAAACATTACCCCAAGATATCTAACAGCGCCAACCTGTGTTGGACACTGACTGAGTGCATCTGGCCACCTGTTAGTGGTCCAACAGGACTAAGATCAAGACAACATGCTAACCGTATGGCTAAAAGAATACACCATTGATAGAGAAAGAATGGTGTTTCATTGTGAATACCTCTCTTTTGAATATTTTCTGACAATATAGGGGTTGCCCAAATAACAACTAGATGGCATAGGCCAGTATGGTCCAGCTGGAAGCCTGGGACTATGTGATTCGGAATTCTTATCATCTAATTCCACAACCTTGTTAGAGAACCTGGATATTACTCCCAGTATGAATGGATGCAGATTTGGGTGGTGGAAGTGATTCAGTGCATGAAAATTAGTAATATATTTTGCTCAGGCAAGATTACGTCTTTTGAGACTTTGAAAAAATATAGTATTGGGGAACACTGCAGATTTGAATAACTTCAAATAAAGAAATGGGACATAGCCTGAGAGAGTAGCAGTGGTGTCACTGATGCTATTTGAAATGTTTCTCCAGAACTCCTTTGGGAAGTCACTATATTGTCATAGGAGTACCGGACAGGAGAGAGGGGGGACCTTCGAAGAAAATGATTGTCCAACCTCAAGTGTCTCTCACAAATGAAGACTAGTCCCCCATTTAGACCTGGACTTTCAAAACTGCCAAAAGCATGCACAAATTTGACACAGTATTGATGATGTTGGAGAGATAGTACTATAAACTGCCTCGACTTAACACCATTGATGTCACAAGATCTGACAAATGCTGGCGGCACTGTAGGCACAGGGCACACTGAGAACACACATTTGCATGAAACCAGTCTTGGATTACTTGTGCTTAGGTTCAAAGAGGACCTGACTTGGCTGGTCGTGCTGGACTTTTCTCATTGGAGCAGGATCAAGGCCGGTTTGCATATGGCTGGGTCTAATCTGAGATGGCATAATGGGCAAAAAGTGATGGCCCGAGTTAATTACCAGTGGCTGAGATTAATTCAAGCACCTCGCCCATCATTTTTTGTATACTTCATAGGGGCACACTGCTTCATTTATTTTGAGGTGCCCAGTCATCACTCGACTTTGGGCTGAAAGATCTGATGAATTGTATTCTGTCTAGAATGCCACTTTTCCTAGAATGATGGTTAACATTCTTCTGTGCCTACCCTCATCAAAAGCATATCTATTGCAGACTCGTGAGGACAAGTTAGCACCATATCTGTTCCTGATTTCCAAGTATCCAAATATGTATTACCACTGACACATCATCTGCCCCAACATCGGAGGAATGTTAAAGTATGGTGGTACATACTTTCCAAGAAGAAATTGACCTACTTTGTCACTAATTCATAGCATTTATTCACTGTGATAGGCCTGTCAGTGTCGTCATACTTGTCCATGGGGTTTGGCGAGATCACATACCCTAAGTGCATGAAGTTGCTAAAGTTTGATGAAGATGCTTTAATCACCTGCGTGGCATTGGTGTCAATTCACCAGAATTCCAGGGGTAGCGGAAGTGACATCACACACCTTTACTTTCACTCACACACACGCTTACACATACACACATTCATGCACTGTCCCACATAAACACACTCTCACCCTCAAGCACGAATATAACACACATTTAAAAGTATTTTTTCTTACCTCAGCTGCCAGATAGGGTCATAGTCCAGATAATTGTAGCCCGTTTTTATTATACTAACAGTGAATAATTGTATTGACTATTTGTGTAATAAAAACAATTGTCAGGAAACCAGGAAAGTGGAGCCCCAACCAACGCCCATTAGGACGAGCTGCCCCTGTGTTCCAGGCACTGATTTTGTCATCTCTGAGGCAAGGAGTCGCACAGGCAGTGGCAGGGGTCGCAAGGGGCAATCCAGGGGTCGCAGCTGCAACCCCTGGTGACCCTTAAATGATGCCCATGATGCGTGAGAAATTCCACCAGGGGTTTTACACGAGATAGGAGAATAATCTAATTTATATATTTTTTTAATGTATATTTAGCCTCATGGAGTTACTATAAGAAGACACAGGATGTGGTTTCGGGTTGATTGGATGGCAGGTTTAACTTTAGTTTGAATTTAAGTACTTATTTCCAGTGCATTGTACTAAAATGTATGCTGCTTTGCAGCTACCATACTTCACAAAAACGAAGTTTGAGAAGGTGTGTTGACCATAATAATGTGATACCTTTTTTTTCCTCTGTTTGGTTGTGGAAAATACCATTAAAGCTTGTTTGAAAAATCAGAAAAAACAGGAACACTATCAATGGCAAGGAGACGAACAATAAAGGTGACTGGAGTCATCCACGTTCTATTTGATAGGAAAGAAAAGGACCCGTTTATTAGTTAATGGGTTTTGTTTATGCAAATATTTCTAAAGCACAAAGCATGCCAAATGTCATTGAAGCTCTTTACAGGAAACATTAAGGGGCAGATTTACAAGCCCCTTGCGTCACTTTGACGCTGCCGCTGCATCACTTTTGTGACGCAGCGGCAGTGTAAAAAATGCAGCAAATTTACAACGTGACGCATCTAGGGAGATGCGTCACGTTGTAAAGCCCTGCGTGACATTATACCTGCGTCAGGTATAATGTATGCAGGGTAGGCATTCCCACGCAGGAAAGCCTCGTAAAAGTAACGCAGTGAAATCTACAAGATTTCACTGCGTGACTTTTAGGACGCCACTGCGTCAAAACCTTACGCCTGCAGGCGTAAGGAGTGACGCAGTGTATTGGGAATAGGCCGCAACACGCATTGCTGGAGTTGCGTCGTGCTTGTGACATGACTCCAACAATGCGTGACTTTTCCGCCAACAGATGCGTCAGAATTTCTGACGCATCTGTCAATCCTTGCGCCATAGTGCGCCGTATTATAAGTACGGCGCATCTATAGTGGCGCAAGGGTTTTTCACGGAGGCGCAGGGAAACTGACGCATCTATATAGATGCGTCAGTTTCTTGTAAATCTGCCCCTAAGACTGTAGGGGTATAATAGAACATGTAGGTTTACAGAAACAGTGGCAAATTGTGGCCAAGATGGGTTCACAAGAGAAGGGTCCTTAGGGCGTCCCAGAATGAGAAACGAGAGACAGGTAATTTCAAGGAGAGAGTTTTTAATCAAGGAAGCACAGCAGGAAAATGTATGACTATTGCTTTTTTGGTAGCGGGTATGTCCACAGTCAAGCATCATTTGCTTCTGGTAGAGTAGGAATCTTCTTCGGTTCATTTCTTGCTTTTGGAATAAATAGGTTGTTGTAGAATGAGGGTCTTTTAAGCTACGCACACAATTATGATGATACTTCTTGTATCCAGTGAGAGACAAAAGTGAGAGCCATAAAGAGAAATGAGAAAGGGGAGTGATATGATAAAACTTTTTGGCTAGTAGGATAGGTCTTGCAGCTGAGTTTAGGATCACTTTTTAAGGGACCAAGGCCATATTTACAAGCCCCTTTTGCCATCAGAGCATCGCTTTTTTAGACGCTCCAGTGGCATAGCACCATTTCCCATATTTACAAAGTGGCATTAAGCCACTTAACGTGGCTTAATGCCACCTTGTAAATATGCCCCTTTCCGCCGCAGTCCTCTGCGGCAAAGGGGGGTTCAATGGGTGTTATAGTGGGCATTCCACCGCAACACCCATTGCTTTTTTTATGCTGCCTCAGATTTACAAGGCTGCGGCAGTGACAAGAACGCAAGGGAATACTTGGTCTTAGAATGGCGATACGAGGAGAAATTATTAATTTCTTGCTCTTTCTATGTGTGCTGCATTCTGCAGCACATTCAGAAGGTGAAAATCGCCATTATTGAGTATGTGCAGGAATGTGTCCCTTCCTGCACATAAACAATCACCCCTGCAGTGGAGGCACCCTTGCGATATGGCGGGAGGGTGCCTGCGCTGGTGCTAGGCAGCTTTTTTTGTGCCAGCGCTAGGGGAAACACAGGGGTGCGCCGTGTTCTTGTAAATAAGGTGCATCCCTGCGTTTAAAAAATGTTGGAGCACAGCATTGCCAAATTTGGCGTAGCACCGACATTGTTTTGTAAATATGCCCTCAAGTTACAGTTAGGTTCTCGAGCCGGTGAGAATTGCCATCAGATATCAGTGATTACCACTACCCTGAAAAGGAGGGGAGCTGATAATCCAGTGATTCGTTACGTTGTCTGCTTGAGGGAGGGATGGGAGTCCAGAGGGAATCCCAGAGAGAAAATGACTTGCGACTCGGTCTAATCTGAAATCACAAGAACATCAGTTCCCAGCTACAATCCTAATGTGAACCAATTAAAATATATGAGAAAAATAAATCATTTTTGGCGGGTGGGACATCACAGCCCATGTCATGTCGACAGTGTGTGGCAGTGCACATTGTAATGTTAAGGCTCTACACTGTAGCGCTGCAGTAATTGTAAAAGTGCTTTTTCTGTATAGATATAAGTACTCTCTACTCAAGCTGTGCAATATCTGTGAAGTATTTTATATCTGTTAGAATTGGGGGTCTCTAGTTGGCACAGGTAGGTACTTGTGACAAATAGGGACCCTCGCCTCTAGTCAGGGTAAAGGGGTACACTCCTAAAATAACCCCTGCTCACCCCCTTGGTAGCTTGGCACGAGCAGACAGGCTTATCTCAGAGGCAGTGTGTAAAGCATTTGTGCACACATACAGTAATCTAGTGACAACACTACAGATGGACACCACACAAGGTTCATATCAAAAATAAGTATTCTTTATATAGTTTTAACACAAGACCATAAACGACAAAAATCCACAATACTGTACTTAAAATGGTAGTTTTAGCTTAGTTCAGTTCAGTTCTTAAGATGCGACACGTTAAGTCAATGTACCTTACGATGCGGGACGCTTCCACAACAAGCAATGTTGCAGCGATGGAAATGCGACAAAGTTCTGGTGCAAAGAAATAAAGACGTCAAGTTCTTCCTGATGCGGCACGCTTCTCCGATGTTGCGAGAAGTCTCGATTCGATGCGTCAACTGCAGCGGCGACACCCTTGTTCAGCGATGCGACGGCAACAGCTTCGGCTGCGACACTCTTCTCCAACGTTGCGAGACGCTTCCGCTCGATGCGACAACTGCAGCGGCGACACCCTTGTTTCGTGATGCGACGGCAGCAGCTCCGACGGCGGCACGCTTCTCCGTGGATGCGAGGCGCTTCTCTTGATGCGGTGCAATGCGACAGCTACAGCGGCGACACCCTCCTTCGGAGTTGCGACGGCAGCGGCTGCGACGGCGACACGCTTCTTCCTCGATGCGAGACTCTTCTCTTGATGCGGTGCAATGCGACAGCTACAGCGGCGACACCCTCCTTCGGAGTTGCGACGGCAGCAGCAGCGACGGCGACACGCTTCCTCTTCGTTGCGGGACGCTTCTCGAGATGCGGTGCAATGCGACAGCTACAGCGGCGTCATCTCCGTGATGCGACGGCGGCGGCTGCGACGGCGACACGCTTCTCCCTGAGTCGCGCTTCCAGCTCCTTGCGACACGCAGTCCCTTCAGAAGGCCCAAAACAGCAGCAGGCACTTTCAAAGGATTCTTGGGGAGCTGGTAGTTGAAGTCTGTTGTCCCTGAGACTTCAGCAGGAGGCAAGCTCTTTTCTCAAGCCCTTGGAGATCCTTCACAAGTTGAATAAAAGTGCACGCAAAGTCCTTTCTCCTTCCTTTGGCAGTCAGGCAACCACTGCAGGCAGATCCCTCTAGCTTAGGGATAGTCCTCTCCTCAGTTTCTTCTGGTTCCTCTCCTCAGCAAAGGTTTCTTCTTGTTTTCCCAAAGTGATCTAATTTCCTAGGGGTCTGGGTCCCCTTTTATACACCGTTTTCCTTTGTTCTCTGAAGGCAGAGAGGCCTCTGCCCAGCCCAAAACCAGTTCTGGTCAGTCCTGGAGCACTTTGTTTTTCTGTCTCCTTCTTTCCTTTCAGAATGTGGGGCAGGGTGCTCAGCCGCCCGGCAGGAGGTGGAGCCAGCATTGTGGAAGGCAGGCACAGCCCTATTCAGACCCAGGTGCAACTCCTCCCTCCACTCTGGATGCAGATCTTTCTATTCAGCCCTGTGCTGACTCACCCTGTCTCCTGTAGCCACCCCCAGCCCCTGTCACTCAATCTCCAGACAAGGAATACACAACCTAGCAGAGGCAGGCTTGGAAGTTTAGGCAAGAAAATACCCACTTTCTAAAAGTGGTATTTTCAAACACAGAATGTTAAAACCAACTTCACTAAAAGATGTATTTTATCATTCTGAGTTCAGGCTTACTAAATTCGTTTTTCTACCATGTTCCCTGGGTCAGTTCTGACTATAAGGTGTAATAGTCAGTCTGCCCATTCTGGCCTATGGGGAGCAGGTAGCCTTGCAATAGTGAAAAACGAAAATGGCTGTAATTCACTATTAGGACATGCCACACACACCAGGGCATGTCCTACCTTGTACTTACAATGCACCCTGCCCTAGGGCCTACTTTAGGGGTGACCAACATGCAGTAAAGGGAAGGTTTAGGGACTGGTAAGTGGGTGTACTCACCAAGTCGACATGGCAGCCCTAGGCTGCACACAGGCTCTGCGATGGCAGGCCTGAGACACATTTACAATCCGCTTCTGTGGGTGGCACAACCAGTGCTGCAAGCCCACCAGCGGCATTGGATTTACAAGCCCTGGGCACACTCAGTGCACTGTACTAGGGACTGACAAGTAAACCAATCATCCAATCACGGAGTCACTAATCCATAACACAATTTACAATAGGGAGAGCATATGCACTTTAGCACTGATCAGCAGTGGTAAAGTGCCCAGCGTCATAACACAGCCAACAACAGGTCAGAAAAAATATAGGAGGAAGGCAAAAGTTTAGGGATGACCCTGCAAAAAGGGCCAAGTCCAACACAACCCCTTCCAGCCAAAACGCAGGGGAGACCAATCACTACCCTGATGGGCTTCTCTGCTTTGGGCGATAGAACCTGGACCCTGGCCCACAACAGCAGGGGCATACTCCAGTTCTACGCCAATCTGAACCTATTTGGATCCCTCTGTCCATACTCTCAGGGCCCACCAAGCTAATCCATGGGGAACCCTTCTCTTCACCTGTGGACCCCACCTGTGCAGCACCTAACCTTAACTGGCTCACAGGTGTGTCCCAACAGACAGACAGCAAGCCACAGTGGCCACTGACAGGGGTCAGGGATGAGACCCAGGCCTTATGCCTCTCAGGGCTCTCAAACCTCTGTGGCGTCAGAGAGCGGGGGCAGTAGCCCCAGGTGCTTGGCACCCTTTGTCCACTCTCCCTCCTGTCAGGTCAGGTATGACATCCTGGCGCTGACCCACCAGCCCCGGGCCTATACCCAGCGGCTGGACTGGAGACTGGGGTGGGCTTTCCCACACCCGGTCCTCCTCCTTGGGGCTCTGTACCCTCCCACCTGGAGCGGTACCCCCTTCCAGAATTGTCAGGGCACCTGCGGCAGGTGTCCTGCACAGTCCGCCCACCAGTTCAGGGGTTCTATCCTGCAACTGGGCGTCCAGGTCAGGGGGACACCCTGAACCTGGTCCTCCAATCTAGGGTCTAAACCCTCCAGTTGAACCGGGGTCAGAGGCGAGGACTCCCTCCCTCTGCAACCCCTTCCAGAGTACTGCCCCCTCCCATCAGGAGCGGTACCCCCTACCAGAATTGTCAGGGCACCTGTGGCAGGTGTCCTGCACAGTTCGCCCACCAGTTCAGGGGTTCTATCCTGCAACTGGGATTCCAGCATAGGGTCTGTACCCTTAGACTGGGCAGAGGCCAGGGGTGAGGCTGTCCTCTCCCCGCCCCCTTACTGGGGTCCTGCACCCTCCCACCTGGAGCGGTGCCCCCAGAAGACAAACTGGTAGGGGCACTGTTAGCAGCTGCCCCTTCCTCCAGGTCAGGGGGACACCCTGAACCTGGCCCTCCAACCCAGGGTCTGTACCCTTAGGCTGGACCTGTGCCTGGCAACCCAGGACTTCCGGGAGGGTACACCAACCCCCCTAAGGGAAACACACTCCTTTAGAGTTGTGTAATAATCTGCCTGGCGCACCAGGACTTCCTGGGGAGCACGCATGCCCCCCCAGAGGGTAACACATCTCTCATGTGTTGTGTGACAGTCCGCCTGGCGCAGATCTCCCGACGCCTGTCCATTTGACAGTGCGGGGAGATCCCCCAGGACAGAAGTGGTGTTACCATGGTCATTCACTGGTGACTCAGCCCTTCTGGCTGGTCCCTGACCCACTGGTTCTTCCACTGGGGACTCTCTCCCCCTCTCACCCCTCACTCTGGACTTCTGCACCCTCCCAACTGGAGCGGCACTGCCAGACACCAGAAACACTGGAGCTCCATTTACAGACGCTCCAGGTTCTCTAGACACTAGGAGATCCTCCTCAACAGGCGGCCCATCAGGACAGCCTAGGCTCCCTACCTGGTGTTCCCTTAAAGAACCATCCAGGCTCTGAGACTGGGTTTCGGGCACCTTGGGACACGCAGCCCCACACTCACTCCTTCTCCACTGAGACAGGACGTGAGTCCCTGCACCCTCCCATTACCACGGGACCTAGCTGGGCTACACTGAACCTCTCCCACCACTCTGGGTTGGAAGACACCTGAGCCACTCCTCTTAGGGTCACTCCCCAATGCCTCTTCAGACCCTCTGGAATCCACCAAAAGGTCTGCCTCCAATGTGAGCTCCCTGGGGTCAGAGAACTCACTCTCCAACAGGTGTTGGCATAGCTCTGGAAAACAGGGACTTACAATATGCTCTCCCACAATTGGATCACACAGCCCCCTACAGGGGTTAACCAAACTATCCTTCACCTCACCATCCAGTGCCTCGCACACGTACTCCACACCACTCTCCTGAGATTGGCAAGACAGTAACTGACTGTCTCTGTCATTCAACCCACACTCTTCTGGGCGGTCTTCACACTCACATACCAGGACTTCAACCATGGGGAACCCCTCTCCCTGCACCTCTCATCTAGAGTCAGTAGAGTGTCCCTCCCACCACTAGGACCATGAATCCCTGCGTCAGTTTCCCTATTCCTCTCAGGGACACTGCGCACTACTGGAGCTACCTCATGTCCTTGAACCTCCTGGTGTATGTTAACCCCTCCAAGTCAGGTGCCACCTCTCTGGGTGTGTGCACTACTCTCTCAGCACTGAATAACTTAATTTTGCTGCCACCATCTGAGCTGGACTCCACCTCCAACTCAGCAAAGCTCACTTCCTGAGCTGCCCAAATTTCCTCTTCTTGGGCTAAGGCCCTCTGAGCCTCATCAATCTCTCTCAGCTCTTCATCAATCTCTTTCAGCTTCTGCTCATGAGCCAGAAGCCAGCTATCTTTTTCTGTTTCTCCCCCACTTCTAGGGAATTCCTCCTTCTCAGACTCAACTGGTAGTGTTGCCTTCCAGCTGGGTAACTCATACTGAAATAGGGATGCCTCTAGATCCTCCCTGGACCTTCTTTTCACAGGCAGCCCCCTTTCCTTGCAAAACACACGTAGTTCCTTCATTGTGTAGACAAACATGTGCCAGAAGTCGAGTTCCATTTTGCAACAACTAACCAGAGTCATAGTATCAAAAATAACTCCAGGAGGACACCATAAAACAGAAAAACAGTATGTGGTTGCGTTAGGTCTGCACTCACTAGTAGTGTTCACCAATCACTGTACATGAGTCACAAATGCAAGTCCAGAATCCTCACCGCTGACCACCAATGTTAGAATTGGGGGTCTCTAGTTGGCACAGGTAGGTACTTGTGACAAATAGGGACCCTCGCCTCTAGTCAGGGTAAAGGGGTACACTCCTAAAATAACCCCTGCTCACCCCCTTGGTAGCTTGGCACGAGCAGACAGGCTTATCTCAGAGGCAGTGTGTAAAGCATTTGTGCACACATACAGTAATCTAGTGACAACACTACAGATGGACACCACACAAGGTTCATATCAAAAATAAGTATTCTTTATATAGTTTTAACACAAGACCATAAACGACAAAAATCCACAATACTGTACTTAAAATGGTAGTTTTAGCTTAGTTCAGTTCAGTTCTTAAGATGCGACACGTTAAGTCAATGTACCTTACGATGCGGGACGCTTCCACAACAAGCAATGTTGCAGCGATGGAAATGCGACAAAGTTCTGGTGCAAAGAAATAAAGACGTCAAGTTCTTCCTGATGCGGCACGCTTCTCCGATGTTGCGAGAAGTCTCGATTCGATGCGTCAACTGCAGCGGCGACACCCTTGTTCAGCGATGCGACGGCAACAGCTTCGGCTGCGACACTCTTCTCCAACGTTGCGAGACGCTTCCGCTCGATGCGACAACTGCAGCGGCGACACCCTTGTTTCGTGATGCGACGGCAGCAGCTCCGACGGCGGCACGCTTCTCCGTGGATGCGAGGCGCTTCTCTTGATGCGGTGCAATGCGACAGCTACAGCGGCGACACCCTCCTTCGGAGTTGCGACGGCAGCGGCTGCGACGGCGACACGCTTCTTCCTCGATGCGAGACTCTTCTCTTGATGCGGTGCAATGCGACAGCTACAGCGGCGACACCCTCCTTCGGAGTTGCGACGGCAGCAGCAGCGACGGCGACACGCTTCCTCTTCGTTGCGGGACGCTTCTCGAGATGCGGTGCAATGCGACAGCTACAGCGGCGTCATCTCCGTGATGCGACGGCGGCGGCTGCGACGGCGACACGCTTCTCCCTGAGTCGCGCTTCCAGCTCCTTGCGACACGCAGTCCCTTCAGAAGGCCCAAAACAGCAGCAGGCACTTTCAAAGGATTCTTGGGGAGCTGGTAGTTGAAGTCTGTTGTCCCTGAGACTTCAGCAGGAGGCAAGCTCTTTTCTCAAGCCCTTGGAGATCCTTCACAAGTTGAATAAAAGTGCACGCAAAGTCCTTTCTCCTTCCTTTGGCAGTCAGGCAACCACTGCAGGCAGATCCCTCTAGCTTAGGGATAGTCCTCTCCTCAGTTTCTTCTGGTTCCTCTCCTCAGCAAAGGTTTCTTCTTGTTTTCCCAAAGTGATCTAATTTCCTAGGGGTCTGGGTCCCCTTTTTATACACCGTTTTCCTTTGTTCTCTGAAGGCAGAGAGGCCTCTGCCCAGCCCAAAACCAGTTCTGGTCAGTCCTGGAGCACTTTGTTTTTCTGTCTCCTTCTTTCCTTTCAGAATGTGGGGCAGGGTGCTCAGCCGCCCGGCAGGAGGTGGAGCCAGCATTGTGGAAGGCAGGCACAGCCCTATTCAGACCCAGGTGCAACTCCTCCCTCCACTCTGGATGCAGATCTTTCTATTCAGCCCTGTGCTGACTCACCCTGTCTCCTGTAGCCACCCCCAGCCCCTGTCACTCAATCTCCAGACAAGGAATACACAACCTAGCAGAGGCAGGCTTGGAAGTTTAGGCAAGAAAATACCCACTTTCTAAAAGTGGTATTTTCAAACACAGAATGTTAAAACCAACTTCACTAAAAGATGTATTTTATCATTCTGAGTTCAGGCTTACTAAATTCGTTTTTCTACCATGTTCCCTGGGTCAGTTCTGACTATAAGGTGTAATAGTCAGTCTGCCCATTCTGGCCTATGGGGAGCAGGTAGCCTTGCAATAGTGAAAAACGAAAATGGCTGTAATTCACTATTAGGACATGCCACACACACCAGGGCATGTCCTACCTTGTACTTACAATGCACCCTGCCCTAGGGCCTACTTTAGGGGTGACCAACATGCAGTAAAGGGAAGGTTTAGGGACTGGTAAGTGGGTGTACTCACCAAGTCGACATGGCAGCCCTAGGCTGCACACAGGCTCTGCGATGGCAGGCCTGAGACACATTTACAATCCGCTTCTGTGGGTGGCACAACCAGTGCTGCAAGCCCACCAGCGGCATTGGATTTACAAGCCCTGGGCACACTCAGTGCACTGTACTAGGGACTGACAAGTAAACCAATCATCCAATCACGGAGTCACTAATCCATAACACAATTTACAATAGGGAGAGCATATGCACTTTAGCACTGATCAGCAGTGGTAAAGTGCCCAGCGTCATAACACAGCCAACAACAGGTCAGAAAAAATATAGGAGGAAGGCAAAAAGTTTAGGGATGACCCTGCAAAAAGGGCCAAGTCCAACAATATCCAACATAACATCAACTGATACTGAGGGCCATATGTACTATAGCATTTTCCCATAGACACAGAATGAGTAACACCCTTTGATACATCTGGCCCTAAATTACATATATCTGTGAACATTGTACTGCCTACTGTTGCACTGTAGTGTGAATGGTGTGTGCAAGTTATGACAAGGCACAGACTTTAGTAAGACAGGACCCATGCAGATGCAGTTTTAGGGTATAATGTAGGAGCTGAAGAATACGTGTATTGCTCTGACAGCATTGTTTGAATTGAATATTTGTATGGCAGTTATCATACCACTAAATATAAAGTATGATTTTAGGTTTCTGCTGCTACAGGATATTTCTCTGACTTCGCACAATCGCACTGAAAAAATGTTTGGTGACAAATTCTTTGAAATTGTCCACTGGTCCATCGCAATTAATGTGATTTTGTCCTACAAAGGCCCTTTCAGTATTGATGAATGAAGTGTGGGAGAGCCTAATTAACAGTCATTACAGAAGGTTCAGGTAGGGTCACACAGGCTCTTTTCTTGAATTCTTGTTACAAGTTCAATGATAGACAACTATGAAAATTTAGATAATACCAATTATCCCCTTGGAATCACATAAAAGGCATGTCTTGTTCTGAAGCTGCTTAACAAATATATATACCTACCTGTTTACTTGTTACCTTATGTGGAAAAGCAATCAATACATTATTATATTTATCTGTAGTTATGAGCTGTATTTTCACACTTTACCAGTAAAAAACATACTGGTTTGTATCTCCCATGTTCCATATTTTGTATTTTGGAAAACAACTAACTAAATGGTGTTTTTAATTTTTCCTATCAACTCCATTTTCATTTTTCCAGTAATTCTAGGTCAAGACCAGAGGCTCAGATTATGCATATCTGTCTCCGCTTTATTCCAAAATCAGCCATAAGAAAACAACATTAGGCAACTACATTTCCCATGAACATAGGGAAAAGCAGTAGTCCCAATAACAGTGAGTTGTGTAACGTGCCTTCCATGACATTGTATTGTCAACTACACTCCCCTTCTCTCTTCGCTGCTCTGACAGCAAGTTATCGGTTTCTTCTGATCTCTTTCTGTTTATGCCAATGTGCGAGTTAGTGACTGAGGGATTTGGGCTTTTCTTATATGCATATATTGCAGGTGATTGCCTTCTTTGTTTTCTAGAACCGACTTAGTCTATGAGCATGTCCGTTCGGCAATATTGTTAAGCCGTTCAGCAGAGGCTGGAATAATCTCACAGTCAGGTCCTCCAGCTACCAGAGGGCGCTGTGAGACATTGCCAAGTGAGTAGCTCATTCTCTGCAGGCCCGCGCAACTCCTTGAACGTGAGTAAGTGGAGCCCCGGAGATACACCAGGAGCTAAGGAAATCGTTCTCGCCTGCAGTAATGCCCCGAGTGTGGGGTCTGTATTACTGGCTAGCATGTACCAGCCTCTGTTGGATGGTAGGGGGACACTCTGCAGATGGGGGTGCCTGTGAGACAAGGGCATTGTGTCCTTGGACACGGGGCCTCCTTCCCTTCCTCCACACACAGAACGCCTCTTACGAGTGGTACTTATATTTATCCTTATATACATTTGGTACAATGCAGAGGTCTCCAATTCACATTGAGGATTTTGAGGAGGTGGAAGACGATTCCCCTTGGGGGGATTACATTTTGGAGGTTGTAGATGCCTCAGTTCAGAGGGCGGTTGCCAGTGCTCTGGAGCATCTCGGGAAGCAACTTTTAGTGTTGGCCACCAGCCATCCTGAACCCCTCCCTTGGAGGGAAAAACTCAGATCCCTTAAGGATCCCTTTGAACCCCAGAGGCAGGAGGGCCAGAATGCTACCAAGGCTAAGGCCAAAAAGAAGGAGGGAGCAGTCCTTGGGTGAGGATGGTTTTGAAAGATTGAAGGAATCCTTCCTGTCATGGTCCAAGTTAACCCAGGTGGGGTTCAGGGGGCACGGCATTTCAAACCCGCAAATCTAGTCTCTCCCTTTACGCCAGCCCCGGACTCTGATGACGGTTCTGGAGGCAATGACTCACAATATGGTTCTGATGATGGCTACGATGCTGGGAGGCCTTGGAAGCCAGCGGATAAAGCGACACAATATGAGGCAGGATGCCGCCATAAGCCACTCAACAAAGAGGTCAAGAATCACCTTCGGGCAGAATTCCCCAGGCCAACACTGAAGGGCAAGGTAGCTCAGAGATAGATGGTAGCATGGCCACATTCCTGGGCATTTGTAAAGGATCCCAAATAAGGAATGGATCGGTCCTGGCAGGAGTGCAAGGACAAACTGCTTATATCACAGGGCCTCTGACAAAAATATTAGACATGGCAGAGGATGCCAAGGAGTCTGGTTTCCTCATTCACCCAGAGATTCTACCTTAATGGGCGCAAGGAGCCATACTTTTCCTGGGCAATGTGTATTACGTAATTTCTATGGAAAGTCGTAGATCTTTACTGATCAAAGTAGATCCCAAACTCAGGGACTTGGCTTCTCCAGAGCCCAGCTACGTTGCTCAAGGGAGCCTGTTTGGGAACCCTTTCCTTAAGGAGCTGGGAAAGTGAGCCTCTACCTTTTCTTTTTTAGGCAAGGCACAAGCTTCTATCAAGAAGATCTTTGGACAGAAGGTTTATGGAGGGGCCGAGAGAGAAAGGGGGCACCCACCTGGTCACCTCCACTATCAAGGTCCTCAAAGAGGACAAAGATCTAAAAGAGGCCAATGCCAATATCAAAATTGTTTCGGGTTTTTTTCCCCTCGAGAGGGACACACAGTTTCCACTGGAATCGAGGTACCTTCCATAGCTCAACTTCTTCCTGCAACAGCGGTGTTGCTCCAGGAAGTCTAATTTCTCCTTTTGAGGTACAAATTGGGTGAGGCAAGTGAGATTTATCCACAAAAGGAGGGAGATTTTCATCAATGCTCGGGTTCTCCAGATAGTCTCGGGGTTCTGCATTGAGTTTTACGAATCACCCAAGCAGTGGCAGAGACTGAGGCCCATCACATTCTCAACGGGGATTCCAAGCTTATAGATCTGGAGGAGAGTTCCCTTCTTTCCTAAAGGGCCATTGTACCAACTAGGATCCACCCAAGAGATTTTCAGAGCAATTTTTTCTTGGTATTAAAAAAGCAAGGCCACTGCCCTGTGATCAACCTGAGAGAGTTCAACGGTTGGTTGATCTACCTGCATTTGAAGATGAAGGGCATACACCTTTTGAAAGACATCCTTCGTCGACTGGACTAAATGGTGTGGCAGGATCTGAAGAACGCCTATCTGGTGGTACTTGTTTTTGAGGCAGAATATCTGCTGGGAGAAAAAAACATCATGGCGGACTGGCACTCAAGGCACTTCCACGAGTCAAGTGCATGGAAACTCCTTCTGTAGGTCTTTCTTGCACTCTGGAACAAATGAGCACCATTCCACATGGATCTCTTGGCATCTCGGTTGAACCAGCCAGAGTGGCAGTGCAGGTCAAGAGACAATGTGCAGAGGTGGGTATCATCACCCCAATCTTAAGATCGCAAACTTGGTTTCCAGTGATGATGGAACTTTCTTTACATTCACAGATGTCACCCTCCTTAAGAACATTCTTCAGGATCGAGTAGGTCGATGTCACCATCTTGTGGAGGATGGTTCACTGAGACTTGATGGCATGGCGGATTTCAAGGAACAATGGATGATCCCAGGCCTTTTGCTCAGACCAGCCATCTCAGCAGGACATGCGATGGTGGATGGCTAGCTGTTGGTGAATACCCTATGGTGTGTTCATTGCATAGAGGATTGAAAATCCCTGTTCTGCAGGTCCCTGAGTATTCGGGCATGTTGAATATCAATCGGGTCCTTAACCTCTTCCTCTCGTGGCAACACAATCAGTTGTGTTCTAGGAAGGAACTGTCAGTTAAGTACCCATGTTGTTATGCTTGGTCTCCTGCAAAAGAGTGTGGGGCATCAGAACACTAGACAAGGTAGGATATTTACTCCATATGGAGTCAATTTTACCAATTCTAGGCATACGAAAAGTAGCACCAGGATAGTTTCATACCCAGAATATAAAGATATGCCCAATCTGTGCATTGTGCAATGCATTAAGGACTATGAGAACATGAATGCAGAGTTCAGGTCTGCTGGGGTCCAACAAATTTTGATTGCAATCAAAAAACCTTTCAAGGCAGCCTCAGCCCCAACTATCACTAGTTGGCTTAGATAGGTAATGCAAAATCCAGGTGTTGAGCTGTCTGTTTTTGGGGCCTACTCTGCCAGGGGAACTACGGCTTCAAATGCTTTTTTTTTGGGAGCATACTCAGAGGATATCATGAGAGTGGCCTATTGGTTGTCCGAGTCCACATCTAACCATTGCTATTTTAAGCCAATTGACAGCGTGGAATCCTTGGCGGTCAAAAGCTTTAACCATGCATTATCAGAGCCTCTGTTTCTGACATAGAATAAAAAAATTCCTAGCTAATGTGAAGGAAAGTTTTAAATCTACTAAAGACATGGATGCAAGGATTATCCCTTCCAGTGGAATGTACGCCTTATGGATAAGTGAGAAACCCTCCTGTGGGTTGCAGGTAGTATATTTCAGTAAAGTAACCAATCACAATTGTTTTGCTGAAGTTAGTATTATGTTAGTACTTCTATTTTTTCACATATAAACTCAAGGTGTTTATATGACTTAGTGAACTTTGGTTGGGATCTGCTAGTAACGTTCATTCAGTTAATCACTTGGTTTCGGTTTACAAGGAACGAAGCAGAAACAGGAGTGAGATCAGAATTGTTGGATAACCTTTCGATCGCACGAAGAAAGAGGAGTGTCATTGGCAATATGATGTCATAGACTGCATGTTATACGATTGACTGTTATTTGGACTACTGGTTTTCCCTATGTTCATGGGAAATGTAGTTGCCTAATGATGTTTTCTTATCGCCGCTGTCGGAATAAAGCAGAGACAGATATGCATAATTCTCACCTCTGTGTCCTTAATAGAATTGAAAATTTCCCTCATGTTCCTAGGAATTTTTTTTATTATTGAATTATGTACTTCTCTTTACTCAGTTTAGCATTAACAGTATCTCAGTCAGTGAGATAGCCTGGGTGGAGCCACAGGGGTGGTTGCCCCAGGTACAAAATTCCTTAGGGGTGCAAAATCTTAAAAGAAAAAAAAATCATACTAGTAGCTTTCTCCAATCATTGAGGAAGTGCTAATGGTCCACTGGTTAAGGGCGCAATACTTGTCTTGCCCCGGGCGCTGGCGACCCATGCGGTGCAGCTGATCTCAGTAAATACTTGTGTCAAGATTTTACATGCTTACATACCTCACCCATCACTTCTCATTTAGGTCAAACTACCCTGAACAACATATTCACTCATGCACTCCAAACGTGCTCTAAATGCTACAGTACAGTACGATGGGGCAGATGTACATTCAGGTAGGTTGCAAACAGTGTTTACAAAATGTGTACTGACTTTTATGACATGCTTGTCATTGTGCAGTGCGACTTAAGTGCCAATAATTTGCATTACAAAATGCCCATCCTTAGAGGGTCACAAACTGACATGCCTAATGAATATTAAATAGGCAGGCCTCTAGTTGCCAGCCCCTGTGACTGCCTACCAGCACAGGCAGTGTGGCTTGCAAGCAACAACAGTAGCCCATCCCTGTGATCGCATTCCCAAATTCTAAATATTTGTTTAAAGCAGCCCCTGTCCCTTAAAGGGCAGGTTTTGCGTTTCAAAAATATATACCATTTGGGAAGCCATCTGGAGGCACTGACCGCTTCCTTCTGAGGCCACCCAACATGATTTCCAAAGGGAAGCCATCCCATGGGGCAGCTTCCCCATTATGAATCAGAACCATCCCAACTCGAGTACCGGTATCTGAACAATGGTTACAACCACAATTGATGTCCCAAACCATTGATATATGTCAATGCAAATCACATTTAGGAAGGAACACCCCTTTCACCGCCCCTCCTAATTGTAATTCTGAGTTGTAAGCCTCTTTTGTGAGTCGGAGAAGTTTTTCTGACTCTGAAACAGGTTTTTGTACATCACAAAAAGGTGTTTTGCTATAGAGTGTAAGCTGACCTACGTTTATTATGCTAAGATAATAAGGTAATATGTAAAAAAAAATGTGCTTCATTTTGCCCATTTTTTCCACTAACAACACTGCCTTTTCTATACCTACATTATCAGGGCCTTATTTATGAAGACCTGCGTCACTTTTGTGCCGCCGTTGCGTCATTTTTAGTGACGCAACGGCGTCACCAATAATGCAACATGTTGCGCCATATTTACAAAGTGACGCATCTAGGCAGATGCGTCACTTCGTAAACCCCTGCGCTACATTATACCTGCGTCAGGTATAATGTATGCAGGGTGGGCGTTCCCACCCAAGAAAGGGTCGTAGGAGTGGCGCAGTGAAATCTATGAGATTTCCCTGCGCCACTTCTAGGACGCCAATGCGTCAAAACCTTACATCTGCCTCATGGCAGGCGTAAGGGTGACGCAGGACCTGGCACATGGGGCATGTCGCAAGGAGGGCGCACTGAGAAGTGTTGCATTGCTGCTTTCACGCAGCGATGCAACACTTCTCATAAATGAGGCCCTCAGTGTGAAGAGAGACATTCTCTGCGCACATCAGTGGTAAATTTAGGTTACCAGCATCATGCCCTCCCAGTCTTAGAAGAAAAGTAATGAGTGTTGTTGAAGCATCAGAGGGATCTGAGGCAGTGTAAGACTTGGCCAGAGGTAAACCTCTCTCATTCAAGGCCAGCGAAAAGAACCTTCCTGCCATTTCCCATAAAAGCTGAATTTAATGTCAACCAAATAGTTGCACGAATTTACATTTTTAAACACTATTAAAACACTTCACTGACCAATGACTGATGTGCTCTTGTGCCATGCCATAAATATTTACTAGGACTGCATCACGAGTATTTACACCCTCCTGAAAGTGCATTTTGTCTACAGAGATAGTCAAGGCTCATATAGGTATTTACAGTTGGACACTAAATAGCTTTATGGATGTTATTTAGGGCATGTTTTGATTGATTTGTCCTTTGGCCCACAGTCGGGCATATAAACGTGTAAGCGAGTTGGCATGTTTGAAGGAAACAGAAAGACATGCCAGCAACATCCTTCTGACAAAAATGCTTGCTTAAGCCAGGTTATTAGGAAGGGTGTTCCAGAGAGCAATATGCTGCCCCTAAATTTAGCAACAACTGAGGTGGAACATCTAAATGTTGGTGATTTTATGGTTTAAGAATATTTGGAACAAAAACGTTTCTAGCACAAAGGGGCAGATTTACAATAACTGGCGCATCTCTGCATATTAGCAGAGCTGCGCCAGTTATTTTGCGTCACGGAAAAATAGCCTTGCGCCACCATGGATGCGCCGCATTGTAAATGCGGCGCACCGTGGCGCAAGGATGGAAAGATGCGTGTAGCATCTTCTGACGTAAAGGCAGCGCATTGCTGGAGTCGTGTCGCAAGCACGACGCAACTCCAGCAATCGTTAGGAATGCCTATTCCTAACATGCTGCGTCGTAAAAGTGACTCAGTGAAATCTTGTAGATTTCACTGCGTCACTTTTACGAGGCTTTCCTACGTCGGAACGCCCACCCTGCATACATTATACCTGATGCAGGTATAATGTAGCGCAGGGCTTTACAACATGACACATCTCACTAGATGCGTCACGTTGAAAATATGTCGCATAGTAACGCATTGTTTACGACGCCGCTGCGTCACAGAAGTGACGCAACGGTGTCGTAAAGATGTCGCAAGGGGCTTTTAAATCTGCCCCAAAATGTCCAACACCCTGCCTAAGGGATGCATTTCGAACTGCTAAAGCCTTCATACTATCAGATTACGCCCTGAGGCTACTAGTGTGCTATGTTTTGCTTTACATTATAATGCTTGCTACTAGACTACTATGTATACAGATTATATACAGATCCTCCTCAGTTCAAAAGTCAAGATGACACTTAATCCAGGAATATGTCAGGCACGCTTGGTACTACCAGGCGGTGGACGATCACCTAGTCTTGCAGGTTCAGTTCATCAAAATCCGAAAATCTTTTAAATTACAATGATTGATGGGGCCAGGATAACAGGCCCTGTTTTCATACCATGGGAACCTATACACCGTCTATTACTGTGCTGGAAAAAACATCCACCCTAAAGAACTGATCTGTCTCTCTCACATCACAATTCTCAAAAGAATTGAACACCTCTTTCTACTATACTATGCATGGAAGGATTCTGTCTTTTCTGTCTTTCCCTCAGATAATCACAATGTTAAATACATTTGTGCACTCTTGACTGAATTTGAAAATGATATTTGTTGAGTTCGACTGGCAAAAGCTTTCCATTGGTTATAATATATCAAGAATGCAGATTTCACGGTCCTATTTGGATTTAGAAATATGGACATGTAACACCTAAACTACAATCAGTACTTTTGCTTCCAGTAAATAAAATAATGGCCTTAACCTTTTCGTGATGCAGCGCATCTTTTATTTAAAAAACGGGGCCTGAAATCTCTGGGAAATGTGTGAAATATTCTCTTCCACCTCCTTTACGTTTGGCCTCTAAACTTCTGCTTAAGATTCCCATCTTTTTAGGGGGGCGCTAGAGGGCGCCAGGCAAGAAGGCCGCACGTTAGTGTAGCTCTGCCCGGCTGATCCACCATTCGCCCAAGATCTTCGCGATTTTAAGGCATCGACGATCCTGAAACGGCTACTTCACATGGGCCGCCCTTTCTGCTGCCACTGAGGCGGAGTCTGACGGGCAGAATATCCTGGTTGTGGCTGCTTTCGGCGAGACCCGGCTGGGTAAAATGGCGGCCGCGACCTCGTAGCGCTGAAGTGTGGATCGCGCTACAGCGGCGGAACCTGTGCTGCCTTTCGCCTCCCAGGCTGGGAGTGTGCGATATCTAGCTGCAACACTTGGAACCCATCTGGACTGCAATTAGACGGCGCTGCGAGGCGAGACACAGGCGGCTGCCACATTGGGCCGTCGGAGGCGGACCGCGGAGCCGCTGGCTGCCTGCTGAGACTCGAGATCCCCGCTGGGGAGGCCGCAACTCGTCCCTTGGAGGCTCCGCGATATCAGAGGCGGTGAGCGCCTACTTCAGTTCCATCCTGCACGGCACCCGGCGGAGGCTGGCCTGTAAGGGGGTCTGCTGAGAATCCCGGACGCACCTGAGGGGCCTGGAGGCCTGAGTGGACGCCGGCTGCGGGCTGCGGTGAGTGGGGTGCGGACTGCTTGGGTCCGCGGCTGCGGTGGTGGAGCGGGCCCGGGCTGCGGTTGGCGCCTCGCGAGCTGTGGCCCGCGCGGGCAGGTCGGGGCCTTGGGCCTCTTGGGGCTAGCCCCGAGACAATCGAGTTTTCTGGGCATCGAGTGGTGGCTGCTGGACCCGGAGGACACGCCAGGGCGGGGACCCTGGGCGGGTGCCCCTATCCTGCTTTGCGGTTCGCTGCCCGCTTTCGTCTCCCGGAGGAGCGGGGTTGACTGGAAGTGAGTGCTGCTCTGGTCCCTGCCTGTATGAGGTGCATTATTGTGTTGATGGAGGAACCTTGCTGCACCTGCGGGAACTGTGGCCCTATGCTCCTGGCTGGATTGTAGCGACCCTGGGGTCCATCTGGTACTGGTCCATCGCGGCGAGGCGATTGGGATTGCTTCCCCGCTCTGGGATATCCCTGTTTGTGTGCGCCCTGTCGGTGCTGCCGCAGAAACCTGGTCGGAGGTTGATGGCTTAACGTCTACGGCTTGCAACCACCTGTGGCCTCTTGTGGTGCTGACACATCCTATATGCTACATCTGATTAATTAGGGGGCTCTGTGGTGCCTTTGCCCGCTGCTGGGGGGGCTGGCGGTGTCCGCCTGCTACCCTGTGCTCGGGTCCTCTAGGTCGCTGGAGACTTACTATTGGCGTGGGGGAGGGGCTCTGGGGCCTGCGGTGACTGTGTGAGCACTTTGGTGTACTTTAATTGTTGCATGTAGCTTCTGGTCGGCTGATCGGAGGGTTGTTGGCACATAGAAGGATTGCTGCCTTACACTATCTCTTCACCTGCAGGCCTGCTACTGGCGTTTTCTTGTGGGGTCCCTGAGGTATTGCCCTCTTTACCACGAACTATGGGGAAGCCAGACAAGACGCAGCCCCGTCTCACTTTTGAGGCGCGAAAGTCAGGCAGGTCGCAACAGAAAGCGGCTTCTGACTCTGAGGCTGATGGACATGGTGAGAGCCCGCCTAGCCTGGAATCCACGTTACTGGCCATGCAGAGGAGTCTTCAAGCTATAGAGGGCAGTATGTCCACTATAAATCACCGGCTGGACCATATGTCCTCGCAGCTGGAAAAACAGTCCGCGAGGATGGGTGAGGTTGAGCAGAGGATTTCGAACGCTGAGGATGGCCTCGGGGAAGTCACAGGTAAAACCCTCAACATGGAGAAGGTGTTATCTCTCATACAGGCGAAAAATGAGGACTTGGAGGCCCGCTCAAGGAGGAACAATATTCGCGTCACTGGGCTGCCCGAGTCGACAAATACTGGGAGAATGGAGCACTTCATGGAGGCCCTGCTCACGGAACTATTTGGCGCTGACCACCTTTCCTCCATGTTCGTCGTGGAGCGTGCACATCGCTCCTTGGCGGCGCGCCCTGTCCCAGGAGCCCCGCCCCGTCCCATAATTGCTCGACTATTGAATTATCGGGACCGGGATACCATCCTGCGCCTGGCCAGGGAGAGAGGTACTGTTATTCACCAGGGGAGCAACTTGTCTTTTTTTCCCCGACTTTACTGTCGCTGTCCAAGCCGCGAGGCGTGAATATGGTGCGGTGAAGAAATATTTGCAAGCTGAAAGTATTCCCTACGCCATGCTCTACCCTGCTCGACTTAGGGTGGGGTCCGAGGGGCATACTAAGATTTTCTCAACTCCCAAGGCAGCGATGGAGCATGCCAAGCAACTTCAGAGACGCCGGCGGGAGGCCGAAGCAGAACATGGGGAGGATGATTGAGATTGATTGCAAGGGGCTATTGTAATGTTCACCTTTAGAAATTCTCCATGTCACAGTTTTGTTGCTTACTAGATGTATAGGTACGCTGCCAATGTTGCTCGCTGGTCCCCGAATGTACTATTGTCTCATATGTATAATAGAAGTATGCTGAATGATGTCTTATGATCCAGGCTCCGCCTGTATACTGTAACGCAGGTTCTAGACCTGATCAGCCACCTCCCATGATGTGGGAGGACAGTAGTTCTCTGACGCCCCCCAGTACGGGAGTTCCCCATCTCATGTTACTGAGTGGTTGTTTTGTGAGGGTTTCTTTGGGTGTTTTTGGGATGGCTTTGGCACGTTGGGGCCGCTGAAGTGGGAGGGGGGCAGGGGGTGTTGGTTCGGTGAAGGCAGACTGATGTGGATATTAGTTTGATCAATACGTATGCGGGTATGTAATAGCCTCTGGGATGTGGCTTACCCGTTGGGCTTCCGCTATGTTCACTTATGGCTGGATTTAACCTATGAATAGCACACTCAAGTTCCTCACTTGGAACGTACGTGGTTTGAACACGCCTAAAAAGATTCGATCGGTGTTTGCATGCCTGGATCGCATGGGAGTGCAAATTGCCCTCTTACAGGAGATGCACCTAACCCCTGACTCGGCGCGCAAAGTGGGCACACGCTGGGCGGGTGCCCGGGCTGCGTCATCTTTCTCTACCTATTCTAGGGGGGGTCTTAACTCTGGTGAAACGGGGTGTGCCGTTTACTATGATCCGGTCAGACACTGATGATTGTGGGCGTGTGGTGATTGTACATGGGCTATTGAGTGGTGAGAGTGTGTTGATTGTGAATGTGTATGGGCCGAATGTGGATGAGCCCTCCTTCTATTCTGATGTGTGGCGCAGGATCTCGCTGTTCCCTCCGGCTGCCATTATCTGGGGGGGGGATTTTAATCTATGCCTGGATAGCGCGCTAGATAGGGCTGGTAGGAGTGAGATGCGGCCCAAACGGGCGGCGGAAGCATTATTGGGACTGCTGGACACTGGTCAATTGCACGACATCTGGCGCTGTCGACACCCCGCTGGTCGGGAGAGTACTTTCGCTTCATCAGTACACAGGTCTTGGTCCCGTATAGACTTTTGGCTACTCTCGGAGGTGGTCTGCACTTGGACGGTTGCGGTGTCACATGGGGCGCGCACGCTGTCTGATCACTCCCCGGTACTCCTCGTCCTGCAAATTCCTACCTATAGGAAACCACCCTTTGCATGGAGGCTCCAGCCCTCGGAGCTCAGGGACCCGGTTTTCTGGCAGTCCATAGCCGAGGCCATCCAACACTTTTTTACGGAAAATGAGGGGACGGTAGACAGCGCTGGAGTACTGTGGGAGGCGTTTAAAGTCACCATAAGGGGTTCATGTATGGGGGCCCAATCCGGAGTTCTGCGTGACATCAGACGTCGGTTAAAAAAGTTAGCATCTAGTATCTCTCAATTAGAACGAGAATATGATTTAGATCCCTCTACTGCTAAATTGGCTGCGATAAGGGAACTTGTTACGGATTACAACGCAACGGCAGATCAGGAACTGTTGCACTGCTCCCGGCGTAGAACAGCGCGTTATTATGGTGAGGGTGGCCGTCCCGGCCGCTCCCTTGCGCAGAAGCTGGCGGAGCCACGTAGCCAGGAAAACATAACCAAACTCATTGATGATCAGGGGGTGGCCCGCTACTCGATAACGGACCTCTGTGATACCGTCCTACAATTCTATACCAAGCTATATGCCTCCAGAGAATCCCCGCAAGCCGCGGAGATTGATGCATATCTGGATGATGTGGCACTCGGATGGTTGTCCCACTCTCATCGTGAGTATCTTGTACAACCGTTTGATGTAGAAGACGTAAAAAATGCTATAATGTCTTTACCGACCTGCAAGGCTGCAGGGCCTGACGGGCTGCCCAGCGAATTTTATAAAGCATATGCGGCGGACCTCGCTCCTCGGCTGTTGGATGTATACGCCGAAGCGTATGAGAGCGGGACGTTGCTTCTTGTCACACTGCTCAAACCAGATAAGCCCCCGAATCAGTGTGGATCATATCGCCCTCTCTCAATTATTAATATTAACGCCAAAATATTGGCCAAAATGATTGCTGCTCGGTTGCAGCCTCTAGTGCCCCTATTGGTGCTGCCAGATCAGTCCGGGTTTGTCACGGAGCGTTCCACGACCCATAACCTGCGCACGCTCTTCTCTACGCTACACTACTTTGAACCAGACTTTCAGGCGGTGGCTGTGCTGCTTGATGCAGCAAAAGCCTTTGACTCTCTGCAATGGCCTTTTATGTTCGCTGTACTGGGTAGAATGGGCTTCCCGCCCTTTTTCCTCCAATGGATTAGGGTGTTATATAGTTATATAGATTTGGCAGGTCTAAATATATACACAGGAGGCAGGTCACTTGTTAGATCCTATCTTCTCTAACATACCCAGTATTCAGTGTTTTCCTGCGCTTCCCCTTAGTTGGTCGGATCACTTTATCACCCAGTTTAGTCTTACGCCTTCCGCAAATTCTATGCCTATCACTCCTATTCTAAGGACTCTAACCAGAAACTGGAAAAAACTAGACATCAATGTTCTAAATAAAATACTGTGCTCAAATGTGCCCATTTCTAAACAGAGGGTGAACCAGCTTTCTGATACTGTGCAAAAATGGCTCCTCACTGCCATAGATGCTTGTCTCCCCCTCTCAAAAAATAGGGTTAATAACCATCGCCCTCCAGCACCTTGGTTTACTGACACCTTAAAAGTCGAGAAAGCCAAATGTAAAGTGCTGGAACGCAGATGGAGAAACAAGTATGCGTTCGAATCTAAAATTATATATAAAAAGGCTAAAAAAAATACCATAATCTCTGCAAATCAGACCGTGCTGAGTATGTTTCCACTACCATTTCGGATGCTCTAAACTGTTCCAAAACCCTTTTTAATATGGTAAAAGAGCTCGCTGGCGCTACCACCTTGGCCAGGCCCCCCCCTCTTAATAAACAGAAATGTGATGATCTAGCTCTTTTTTTTATCCAGAAAGTCGAAAAAATCTACTTGGATATTGCTAGTATACAGGGCGATAACCCTCCTTTGCCGCAATTTACTAATTCCCTATTAACTGCTCACGTACCACCTCCAGCTGACTTTATTCATCCTGACCAGGATACGCCGCTCTGTACCCATTTAATTAACTTGGACACCTGGCCCCTACTTAATGTGGCCTCTCTTAAAAGACTTTTAGAAAGTATCAAATCTGGATCTCCTATAGATCCCCTGCCAGTCTCTGTGCTAAAGCAACTTGAACCATCATCCCTGCTTGCCATCATGGACCTACTAAATATGTCCTTGCAGGAAGCCATAGTTCCATCAGACTGGAAGCACGCTATGGTGATCCCTCTTCTAAAAAAGGCAAATGCCAATTCGGAGATACTCTCAAACTACCGGCCCATTTCCTTATTACTGGCTTTTTCTAAGATCTTGGAGAAACATATTCACACTCAACTTTCTGCCTTTGTTGAATCCAATAAGCTCCTTCACTCGTCACAATCTGGCTTTCGAGCTGGTTTCTCCACAGAGACCACGTTATTAGGGGTAACGGAACGACTACGGCGACACCTGGATGCTGGAGATACGGTCGCGCTCATCTTACTCGATTTGAGCGCGGCTTTTGACACAGTGTTTCATACCATACTGGCAAGAACGTTAAGCTCTTTGGGCATTGGCGGCTCAGCCCTGAACTGGCTAATTTCTTTCTTAACCAATCGCAGTTTTCAAATTTTTTCTTCAACATCTTGCTCTGATTATCACTTTTTGCCACACGGGGTGCCACAGGGCTCTATACTTAGCCCCCTGCTTTTTAACCTGTATGTGCGACCTTTGGCTGACGTCGCGGAGGAGGCTGGACTGTCCTTGTTTTCTTATGCTGACGACTCCCAAATCATTTTCTCTCTCTCCATGGAAAGCGAGGCCGGGCCCTCCCTCCTTTAGCTTGGCCTAGGTAAAATTGCATCATGGATGCAAAACAACTACCTAAAACTCAATGGAGAGAAGACGGAGGTCTTGATTCTGGGTAATAACAAAGATCTCTGGGGCCCACAACATTGGCCCAGTGAAATGGGAGTACTTCCTCAGCCCTCCAGCCAAGTCCGCAATTTAGGCGTTATTATTGACGATTCAGCTACGATGCACCATCAAGCAACCAAAGTGTCTTCCACATGTTTTACCATCTTGAAGTGGCTAAGAAAGATTTTATGGATGTTGCCCCAGCAAACTCAGAGAACAGTGGTCCAGGCTCTGATTACTTCGAGACTGGACTACGGAAACATTCTCTACCTTGGTTCTAACAAGGTAGTGACTCGTAGACTGCAGACGGTGCAGAACGCTGCGGCAAGATTACTGTGCAGGGTCCCCAGATTTGTTTCTGTTTCCAGTCATCTGCGGGATCTCCATTGGCTCAGGGTTGAGAACAGAATTAAGTTCAAAGCCCTGAGCCACATGTTTAAAATCAAGGTGGGAACTGCTCCTTTATATCTGCAGTCTTTGGTCAGCCCATATGTGCCCTCACGGTGTCTTCGTTCATCGACCCAAGAGAAATTTGTTGTGCCAAGAACTAAACTGTCTCGGATGGGCGGCAGATCATTCGCATATCTTGGTCCCTTATTATGGAACGCACTTCCCCTAACTATCCGAAATGAAACGGTCTATACACAATTTCGTAAATCTCTCAAGACCTGGCTTTTTAACCAGTAGCTAATTTAAGCTGACACCTCTTCCTCTAGTCTTTGTCGGCGCCGGGAAACCCTTTTTGGGTAGCTGTTGCGCCTTATAAATTTAATAATAATAATAATAATAATAATAATAGTGGTCCAGTTGCCCGTGTCCGGGTGAATGGGTGGGTGTCGTCTCTGTTCTGTATTGAAAGAGGCACGAGGCAAGGGTGCCCCCTGTCCCCAATGCTTTTTGCTCTAGCCCTGGAGCCCCTCGCCTGTCGGCTGCGCCAGAGACACGCTGATGCTGCCCTGCGATTCCGGCAGCGACCTCTGATTGTCTCCCTCTATGCGGATGACATGCTGCTATATGTCCGTGATCCGGCTGTGCATCTATCTGCCTTACTCAGGGAGTATGTACGGTTTGAGGGGTTCTCCGGCCTCGGGATAAACTGGTCGAAATCCGTGGTGTTTCCCCTGACTGCGCACACGACGGAAGTGGCGATGGACTTTCCGTTGTCCTGGACATCTGACCCTGTGAAGTATCTTGGGGTTTGGGTGCATAGGGATCCGGACACAGTCATTTCAGAGAATTATGGACGGACGGTTACGCGTATTTCTGAACAGGCTGTGCGATGGGCGCACTTACCCCTCTCCCTAGCAGATAGGATAGCGGTAGTGAAAATGGTCTTTTTGCCTAAACTACTATACTTTTTTGTAAACATTCGTATCAAACTGAATGTCGCACTGTTCCGAACTCTGCAATCTGCACTTCTAACGTTCGTGTGGGGCGGTAAGAAACCCAGATGCAGGTGGGATCTTTTGGTTCAACCCTTCGACCGCGGTGGTTTCGAGGCTCCTGATTTTCGTCTCTATTACCTATGTGCGCAGGCGCAATTCGCACATTATTGGCATTTCCCCCAGCGTTTCCAACCCCACGTGGCAGTTGAATCGGATGCGGTTCTTCCGATGGCGTTGCCGGCGGTGACCCTTTCGGGTGGATCGGGTGGTCCACGGACCGAGATCAACCCCCACAGTGCACGGCGTGGGCATGGCGGATGCTCGCGTCACGGGCCCAACTGTCATATTTGTATGCTCCATTGCTACCACTGGCCTCGCACCCAGATATCTCTGCGGCACGAGAGGCGACGGCCGTGCGAGAACTGGCTGCAGCGGGCATCTCTCGGCTAGGGGACCTCTACAAGGGGGGTCAATTTAAAACACTACGGGAGGCACAAAATGGTGCTGACCGGGGGTTTATGTTCGGCTTTACATATATCCGTGTTCGTCAGGCTGTCCGTGCGGCATATCCGGAGTATCCTACTGAGCCCACTACTCTACGGGCATTGCAGGCAATACTGTCGGGAGAGGGGCGTAAGGGGTTAATCACAAAACTTTATAACGCTTCTCTGCGCGAGCGAGACCAGGGTGATCATCCCTCTTGTTTACGCTGGCAGGCAGCGTTGGGTATACCCATTGCACCGGAGGTTTGGACAGCGAGTTGCCAACTCACGGGTCGACTTACGGCTAACTGTAATCTTCGAATCATTCACTTTAAATTCCTGCATCAGGTATACTATACCCCCCTGCAGTTGTACAAGTATGGCCTGCGAGATACAGCTAACTGTGTACGGTGTGGAATGGCGGAAACAGACTTTATTCATGTTGCCTGGCTGTGTGCTGGTGTCCTAGCTTTTTGGACAGTTGTGGCGTCCGCGCTCACTGATATTGTGCTGGAGCCTGTGCGCTGCACTCCTGAGTTATGTCTACTAGGTTATGTTAAGAGCCTTAAGCCTTGTAACAGGCGCCTTGTAGCTATCTCCACCCTCTTTGAAAAAGGGCAGTTGCGCAGTGCTGGGGTGCTAAGACTACCCCTACTGTCAAAAAATGGCTTCGTGACCTGACCTATTGTAGGGACCAACTACAGCTCTATGAGGAGGAGCTTCCCGAGAAGTCCCGCCCCAAAGATTATTGGGCCCCCTTCACAGCTTATTTGCTCTCCCACCCTGACCTATTGTGAATTGCCAGTGCGGTACCCTCCTATTTCCTCCATACTCTCACAGCCCTGTGGAGGAGCTTGCTGGCTGTCATGGCATTTGTCACTCCCAGAGCGATACCTTAGTCTAGGTGTGATTGCGGTTTCTGGCCCCAGGGGTGGACTATGGGTAAGAACCATTTTACGATTGTCCTGACTCTTACCTTACATACGCTGATCTTTTGCATACAGGTTTTTTCTGAAATGTACTAAAAATGATGTTATTGCTCTGCCTGGGTGGGGGGAGGGGTGTTTGTGGGTTTGTATGTTTTTTATTTCTTTGCATCCTTTAACACCATTGTCTGTATTTCTCTTACTGAAATTGACAAATAAAATTTAAAAAAAATAAAATAAAAAAAGATTCCCACCTTTTGGAATAACAGGTTTGGGAGAAGACCCTCAGGGGTAGATTTACTACCCCCTTGCGACAACTTTACGCCGCTGTTGCGTCACTTCTGGGACGCAGTGGCGTCGTAAACAATGTGCCACGTTGCGACATATTTACAACGTGACGCATCTAGGGAGATGCGTCACGTTGTAAAGCCCAGCGCCACATTATACCTGCGTCAGGTATAATGTATGCAGGGTGGGCGTTCCGACGCAAGAAAGCTTCGTAAAAGTGACGCAGTGAAATCTACAAGATTTCACTGAGTCACTTTTACGACACCACTGCGTCAAAACCTTGCGCCTGCTTGAAGTGACGCAGCATGACAGGAATAGGCATTCCTGACCATTGCTGGAGTTGCGTCGTGCTTGCGACACGACTCCAGCAATGTGCTGCCCTTACGCCAAAAGATGCATCACGCATCTGTCTATCCTTGCGCCACGGTGCGCCGCATTGTAAATGCGACGCATCCATGGTGGTGCAAGGGTTATTTTACGTGTTGCAAATTAACTGGTGCATCTCTGCTAATATGCAGAGATGCACCAGTTCTTGTAAATCTGCTCCTCAGAGTTCAGAGGCCTACTCTGGATTTCACTGTCCATCAGGCTCAGTGTTGAGCATTTCATACTTAGAAGAAGCATCTAAAGACCAGGCTCTTTTCCTCCTATGCTCCTTCTCTGCTCTAGCTGAAATGGAAGTTATCTGATTGCTCCACCCTGATGCGCTTTAATTTCTGTATCACCAAGACACCCTTACACGCTCTTACTCTGCTCTTTATAAATGCCCAAATGGATAGGTTTGGCATGACTGATGCTTCATGCTAGTGGGCTACGTTATTTGCACCAGCGCTTGGTGTACAACTGAGCTTCATTCTACATTACGGTAAAGAGTTAGAATATCGAGTAGGAAATGTCGACTTGCACTAATATCGAGTGCAAAATATCGAGATACATAAATATCGACTGCAAGAATAATGTGATCAAGAATAATGAGTTTCAGGTAAGAAATATCGTTTTCTAAAATATCGAAGTAATTTATATCGTTTGCAAAAATATAGTTGTAAAAAATATTGTTTTTTTAGTTAGTGTTATGTATTTTAGTATGTATTTTAAATGTATGTGCTCTATTTTTTGTCTAAGTATTGCATTTGTTTTTTAATATATGTGTTAAATTTTTAGAAGTTATTAATTTTATTTTAATTAAATTTTGCGTTTTAGTTCCGTAGCGTGTTGTGGGTTTATAGGGGAATAGGGTGGGAAGTAATTTAATTATAATAAATTGAATATTAATTTTTATTTATTTATTTTTGATTTTATAGTGTTAATTGCGGGAATTAATTTATAATTAATTAATTAAAAATTGGCTGTTAACTTTTATTAATTAATTAATTGGTAAATATGTTAATTGTGTCATTTTTTAGGAGCGGGTTGTGGGTTTATAGGGGAATAGGGTGGAAAGTCATTTAATTAAAATTAATTTATTAATAATTTTTATTAATTAATATTTATTTATTTTATATTTTATATTGTTAATTGTGGGAATTATTTTATTATTAATTATTTATTAATTGGTTGTTAATTATTATTAATTAATTGGTAATTATGTTAATTGTGTTATTTTTTTAGGAGCGGGTTGTGGGTTGATAGGGGAGTAGGGTGGGAAGTAATTTAATTTTAATACATTTATTAATATTTTCAATATAATATTTAAATAATTGTATTTTATAGTGTTAATTGTGTGAATTAATTTATTAATACTTATTTATATTTTGCTTGTTAATTGTTATTAATTAATTAATTAATTGTTAATTAATTATGTTAATTGTGTCATGTTTTACGAAATTGGTGGTGGCATTTATAGGGGAATATGGTGAGAGGGGTAATTTATTTATAATTAATTAATTATTTGATAATGAATGCTAATTAATTAATTAAAATATAAATATGCCAATTGTGTAATAATTTTGATGTGTGAATTGTGGGGTTTATAGTGGTAAATGGTGGGAAGTAATTTTTGTAAAATTAATTAATAATTTGTTGTTAATTGATATTAATTTATCAATGTAAAATTAGTTATGGAACTTGTGTAAATATTTTTAGGTGTGTGTTTTGGTGTTTATTGGGGTAGAGGGTAGAAAGTAATTTAGTTTAAATTAATTAATCATTACTTGATCATTAATATTAATTTATTAATTGATAAATATTTTTGGTAATTGTTTAGTTTGTATTTTGTTTGGGGATTTAGGTTCAATAGCTGTAATGTTTGGTTTGTACATACATTTTTACATTTTTAAATGTGTTTTATAATTATTAATATTTGTCTAATTGATAATTAATTGTGTTAATTATAGAGGTACACTTTTTTGTTTAATTTAGATGTGTGTTGTAAATTGTGTGGTGTTATAGGGTAGGAAAACAAATGTTACATTTATGTAATTTTCAATTTTTTGATTAAGATAAATTTCTATTACAAAATATTTATTTGTTTGTAAATTGTTAAATTCAAAAAATTAATATTTTTATGTCAATTTTAGATTTTTGCTACATTAAAATATTTTTATATGTTTTGTTCATTTTTATATTTTTATATATGTTTTGTTTTTTGTTTTTTATTATATTTTGTATTGTAGTTGATATTTTGTTTGTATTTAAATTTGAATTTTGTTCTGTGGGAATAGTAATTTTTACCCCTCCGCTATCCAACACATTCCCTACTGTTGCATTTGCAGGAGTGGGAATAGTAATTTATACCCCTACGCTATCCAACACTTTCCCTACTGTTGCACTTGCTGGAGTGGGAATAGTAATTTTTACCCCTCCGCTATCCAAAACTTTCCCTACTGTTGCACTTGCAGGAGTGGGAATAGCATTTTTCTCCCCTCCGCTATCTAACACTTTTCCTACTGTTGCACTCATTGGGGTGGGAATAGTAATTTGTACCCCTCCGCTATCCAACACTTTCCCTACTGTTGCACTCCGTGGAGTGGTAATAGTAATGTTATCCCCTTTGCTATCCAACACTTTCCCTACTGTTGCACTCATTGGAGTTGGAATAGTAAATTATTCCCCTCCACTATCCAACACTTTCCCTACTGTTGCACTTGCAGGAGTGGGAATAGTATTTTTCTCCCCTCCGCTATCTAACACTTTCCGTACTGTTGCACTCATTAGAGTGGGAATAGTAAATTATTCCTCTCCACTATCCAACACTTTCCCTACTGTTGCACTCGCTGGAGTGGGAATAGTAATTTTTACCCCTCTGCTATCCAACACTTTCCCTACTGTTGCACTTGCTGGAGTGGAAATAGTAAATTATTTCCCTCCACTATCCAACACTTTCCCTACTGTTGCACTCACTGGAGTGGGAATAGTAATTTTTATCACTCCGCTATCCAACACTTTCCCTACTGTTGCACTTGCTGGAGTGGAAATAGTAAATTATTTCCCTCCACTATCCAACACTTTCCCTACTGTTGCACTCACTGGAGTGGGAATAGTAATTTTTTTCCCCTCCGCTATCCAACACTTTCCCTACTGTTGCACTCATTGGAGTGGGAATAGTAAATTATTCCCCTCCGCTATCCAACACTTTCCCTACTGTTGCACTCCCTGGAGTGGGAATAGTAAATTATTCCCCTACGCTATCCAACACTTTCCCTACTGTTGCACTCGCTGGAGTGGGAATAGTGCTTTTTTACCCTCCGCTATTCAACACTTTCCCTACTGTTGCACTCATTAGAGTGGGAATAGTAAATTATTCCCCTCCGCTATCCAACACTTTCCCTACTGTTGCAATCACTGGAGTGGGAATAGTAAATTATTCCCCTCTGCTATCCAACACTTTCCCTACTGTTGCACTCGCTGGAGTGGGAATAGTGCTTTTTTACCCTCCGCTATTCAACACTTTCCCTACTGTTGCACTCATTAGAGTGGGAATAGTAAATTATTCCCCTCCGCTATCCAACACTTTCCCTACTGTTGCAATCACTGGAGTGGGAATAGTAAATTATTCCCCTCTGCTATCCAACACTTTCCCTACTGTTGCACTCGCTGGAGTGGGAATAGTAATTTTTACCCTCCGCTATCCAACACTTTCCCTTCTGTTGCACTAAATGTAGTTTAAAATATAGGTTTAAAAAATATTACATATTTTAATATTTTAATTTATATTATACTTTTTTTTAATTTGTATGTTACAGGTGTATGTATATATATATTTATCTTTATTTTTTAATATATTTCTAACATTTTATAATTAATTAAAATTATTATTTATTAATTATTTAAAATATAAGCACAGGTGCACCACACGTCAATTTCAAAAACAGAAAAGACAATTGTGTAATCTATATGCAACACAAAATTTCTTCAAAATTTTCCTTTTATTCCAATTTCTAATGTTTTTTTAAAACGTGGTCATAAACATCAATTTTCACAACGATACAGCCAACGCGTTTCGTCCTTTTAAAGGACTTCGCCGTGACGCTTGGCCGTTGGAGACATGATGACAGCTTAATACCGAACGCAGTATTGACCAGCTCAGGTGTGATCCTTTTTACGTATTATTCCGTGTAGTCATCTGTGCTCCATCATTGAACCTATCCGGCATCCTCGTTGCTTGTATCCATTTGTTCTTTATGATTATGAGGAACCTTTTTTATACATCTGATACTGAATAACCGTGATTTAGATGTGGAACGACATATAGGCTATTGATCCGGTTATTTATTGGCTTTCTTTTTGCGGAGACTGACCTACTCGAACTTTCAGTGCCCTGAAGAAGTCCTTTAAAAGGACGAAACGCGTTGGCTGTATCGTTGTGAAAATTGATGTTTATGACCACATTTTAAAAAAACTTTAGAAATTGGAATAAAAGGAAAATTTTGAAGAAATTTTGTGTTGCATATAGATTACACAATTGTCTTTTCTGTTTTTGAAATTGACGTGTGGTGCACCTGTGCTTATATTTTAAATTGTTATGTTCCTATGGGGATTTGCATTGTGATGGTGGGTGCGTTTCAGTGTGCACACAGACCCCAATAAGTATAGAGGGGCTAGAATAATAGAGGGATAGCAGCTCAGGTGCTGTGGATTTAAGGGTTCCACTGTCAGGCTTGTTTGTTTATTTATTTATTAATTATTTTTAAGTAAATATATATATATTACATTTTATATATGTATGTTTAATTTATTTTTAAATTACATTTATTACTTATAATTGTTAAAATTTACAAATAAATCTAAATATTTTTTAAGTAAAATATATTATTTAATTTATTTTACACTATTTATAATACATATAAAAAAACTATATTTTGTACTTCGATATTTTTAACAACTATGGGGCCGATTCCGATCTCGGCCGGTAGGGCTCCGAATCGGATTCGGCATAACCGGATCCGATTCGGAGCCCTATTTCCCGACCGATACGTACGCGCGTCCGGACGAGCGAGTACGATGCGAAATCGCCGACCGACTCGTTCTGGCGTCCCAACCGCTCCGACCGACTCGTTCCCGGGTCTAACCGCACCGACCGACTCGCTCGGACACGACTCGCACCGCGCAATGGAGACGTTCCCCGGCCGGGTAAGTACGATGCGCGCCGCGAGCAGTCCGACCGACACGCGCCGTCCGGCTCAAAAGAGCAGTCGGAGCCGTACTTCGGGGGTCCGTGTCAGACCCCCCTGTATGCGTAGCCATGCGAGTCGCACACAGGGGGGACCCATGGGTCCCCCCTACCTGTGCGTGTACGGCGCGAGTCACTTCGCCGCGTACCCGCTGTAGGGGGTGCCCTTGTTTGCCTCGCACCCATTGAGGCAATGGGAGCCCGCGTACGCGTTGTACGACCGGCTCCCATTGACTTCAATGGGAGTCCGACCGACTCGAGTACGATAGCATACGGACGCATCGTACTCGTTCGGTCGGGCTGCACGGGTCCGATTCGGTCAGAAATCTCTCCGGGTCCGGCTCGGTCGGAGAGATTTCCGGCCCGAATCAGAATCGGCCCCTATATCTTTTTTTCGATATTTTTGTTCTTACCATTATGAAGATAGGAGGTCGATATTTTTGACAACGATATTTATGTCCCGATAGTTCTGTTGGTCAATATTAGTGTTGTCGATATTCTGTCAGTGATCCCTACATTACAACACCCTGACTACTGTTGGGTTGCAATCTGCAGTACAATACCCTGCCCACTTTTCGAGTACGACCATGTCAAACATCAGGCTCTTTTGCAATAGAAAGTCATGCTTGCGGGTGTGCTATGTTCAGCATTATAACACCTTGTAGAGCAGCAGGCTAGATTTTGTTTTGTCACATCATGCCTACTATATATCGTGAAGTCAATAAAATGATTGCATTCAATCACTCAGACAGAAACAAGGAAGCCTGGCCAGCTGTTTCATTACCATACACAGAAGGAAAAAGAGCAATTCGCTTCCTGCCCTTGGGCAAAGCCAGACGTTGGGATCACAACCCACCACACACCATCCCCCATAGACAGCATGCACAAAAAAACACTAGTCTGAGGTCTAGGGGCTTGAGGGTTGGAAAAAAATTGTTACCTGTGTGGGGAATGGTTGTGGTGCTTTTATGTACCACTGTTGTCAGGAACAAGAGATGTTGAAAACTCATCTCTATAAATGTCTTCAATTGCAACATGCTTTGGTTGAATGCATTATATCAGGGGACAACCTGCCAATCTATGCATCCCCAGGCAAGTGCGTATTCACAGTGAATATAAAATCCAAAGCGATGTGGATGGCCTGCAGATCTCAAAGTAGTAATGCCCCACTCGTCCTTGCTATGTTGAAAATCAGGTAGGAGTGGGATGTAGGAAACATGAGTGATGAGTACTGGTGAAACAAGCCAATATACCCAAGGGAGGTTGTCGTCAGTGCCGGCTTTAGGATAGTCCAATTGAAAATTCTTCCTAGGTTATATTCCATAAGAACATTGATGCATGCTTTTGGTTATTCCTCAGCTGGCATTTCTTTGAGGGAGAGTGGTAATGGAGTCACATTCTGTTATATAATATGGCAACCCCCTAAGCTGCAGAAATTGGGGGAGATGTTGTGGGCAACTTCTTGTGGTGGTGAGTATCCCACAAGTATCGGATGAACACCAAGACAGATTGAATACCCCGAAGACCTTTAAACCTGACAAACGACTCCATATGTGGCATAGTTAAGCAGACTCATGGGCACTAGAAGGGCTTTTGAGTCCCAAGCCCCTTCCACTATCCCAAGGGCAGAGTAAGAGATTTCTCCTTTTTTCTTGGTATCGTTATAATGACAGTGAAAGAGGATCGGGAAGGCTAACAATTGCCAAAGTGTCCTGTTCACAATCGCACAGTGCCTGGCCAGTGGAACCCGGCTCATAGGCATGAGCCCTGTGTGAAAATAAATCACTGCATGGACACTATAAAGTGCCTTTACTCTGTTTTGACTCTGAAGTATTTGTGAATATTAAGTACATGTGGATGCTCTATGGAATGGGAAAAGTCTGTTTTTATTAGTTTTGTGTTTTATCTATGTATGTACACTTTCATGACTTTTTAGCCGAATATAGTTTGATGATGATGAAATCACTGCATGACATTTGTGGATTGCCTTTTTTTTTAAACGTTTTCAATCCATAGATCCAATTCTGGAACTTTGGATCTGGAATAGAACTCAAGGATTTGTGGCCGTGAGCATCTTCATGTACTCTGCAAAATGTGAGGTGCTTTTGAAAAGGCACAGTCATGGAGTAGCAGCTATGGGCATTTTCATATCCAAACACCTCCCCAGCAAATCCCACATCAATAGCTTTGATATTTTTGTCGGGCAGTATATAGTCAGGGAATGCTCCTCAGCCCCAATAGCAGCCTCACAAGTTTTTTTTTTTGCTTTGGGGAGCCATAGATCCAAAATGGTCATATGGATCTTCAGCACACTTTGACTTATGTAAATCCGAGTTGGATTTGCATGTTGCCTACAGCCAAAACTGCAGTTCCGGGATTCACAAATCTAAGGGAGATGCCAGAAATAACACGGGTAAAACTGTCTATTTTTCATTTTTTGACGGCAGTATTTTCCTCTCTGTGATTTCCCCACATCCTCCCTGGTGTCATGGTATGCTGTCTCTGCAATGTTAGCGTCCCCAAGTTATTTTACTGCAACATGGGATTCACAGCCACTCATGTACCACTTGCATTGCTTTGACACTCATCGAGTTCTACTCAGGCCTTTACTGTTGATTAACTATATATTCATATTTCCCTTGCTCCTGTAAATACTCCCCTTTTGACTTATAGCATGTTTTATTATATTGCTTACTTTTTTTTTTTTTTGTGGTACCATACCTCCCTTGGTATTCTTGTAGAGTGCTCTGTCACCCGATTGGGTCCTGTTCACACTCTATAAAACTCTAAAAATAAATAAACTAAAATAAATACTTTGTCATAACAAACAAACAAAATGTATCTTTCCCCAGATGCAATTACCAATGACTTAAAATCCAAACATAAATGAATGCAGGATGTTATCTTCCTGGGACAGTCCTTTTTCCTTATAAGTACCACAGGGAAGGTCGGACTCAGCTTCCAGTGTGGATAGGCGTCTAAGGTAATCCATCATTTCAACTATATAATACCAATCAAATGGGTCACTACAGTCAACAATGTCCAATGATAGCTTCAAGTGGCACCGAATCGGCTTAACCGGATCCGATTCGGAGCCCTCTTTCCCGACCGATTCGTACGTGCGTCCGGCCGAGCGAGTACGATGCGAGCGCACGCGAAGTCGCCGACCGACTCGTTCCCGGGTCCGAACCGCTCCGACCGACTCGCACGGACACGACTCGCACCGCGCAATGGAGACGTTCCCCGGCCGGGCAAGTACGATGCGCGCCTCGAGCAGTCCGACCGACTCGCGCCGTCCGGCTCAAAAGAGCAGTCGGAGCCGGATTTTGGGGGTCCGTGTCGGACCCCCCTGTACGCGTAGCCGCGCGAGTCGCACACAGGGGGGACCCATGGGTCCCCCCTACCTGTGCTTGTACGCCGCGAGTCGCATCGAGGCGTACCCGCTGTAGGGGGCGCCCTTGTTCGCCTCGCACCCATTGAGTCAATGGGAGCCCGCGAACGCGTTGTACGTCCGGCTCCCATTGACTTCAATGGGAGTCCGACCGACTCGAGTCCGATTGCATGCGTGCGCATCGTACTCGTTCGGTCGGACTGCCAGAGTCCGATTCGGTCGGAAACCTCTCCGGGTCCGGCTCGGTCGGAGTGATTTCCGGCCTGAATCGGAATCGGCCCCTTTGTATCCAGATTTGCAGATAATACGAGGATAAACCGTCAATATATTTTGTGGACGAAACCTTTGAAGTTCTTAAAACACTGTAATACAAACATCTTTAAAAACTTCGGAGCGCATTAACACCAAATGACAAAACAATCATCTAGTAAAGTTGGAGCTGCCTGCCAAGTATGGGGTAATTCAAGTCTGTGGTTTTTGTGGTGTGGAGGGAAAACATTCTTTTGGGACTTAAAATGGAAAAGTCGTCTTTAGAGAACTCCCCTTTTAACTAGTTCCAACTGGGTGGATCGACACGACATTTGACACAGTGAAACTTGGCAGTATGCACTGTGTGCCAAATTTTGTGGTGATGTGTCGAACGTTACTAGCAAATTTAAAAAGGCTTTTTAAATCGTAAGTGGTATAACTACAGAAACACTAGCGCTGACTCTATGAAGTATATTCGCTGAAAAAACACGGTTAAAAAAAGTTATGGTTCAGACACTACAAACATTGTAGCTTTCCACTGAAAAAATTACAGTTAAATTGACATCATGACTCCAAAGCAAAACGTAAAAACTCTGGAAATTTGTCAGTTGTGGTTTGCCATATGAACCATAACTCGCACCTTACCATGAAAACCATAACCGTCCCACCAAATGGACTGCTCATTGCCTCACTATCTTTACGCTAAAAATAACAGGACTTTGTAACAAAACATTGTTAAATAACAACTCACATCTAAACACAAATATTGCTTTAGTCATAGTGATGTCATTGATAGTATGTTATGAGAAATGCCATCGATATAATTTTTTATGTCATACCATGTGCAAGACTGTGAGGAGTCCATTTCAGGGGTTAGGTGTGGTTTTCGGGGGTACAGGAACTGGGGGTGTTTTTCCATGGAAAAGTTTAAGTATTTCTACTACCTAAACCATCATTTTCTAATGCGCTTTAACAGTGAAGTTCAGGGATTTTTTTATTAGCTGTTTGGTGCAGATTGACTGCCCAGGTGTCCAGTTCCTGCTGTGCACACCGGGGGGTTGGATGCGCCACCCATCTCGACATCCTAGCATTTGCACTAAGGGCCTGGACTGCAAACAGACCCAGCACCCAATCATTGGTTTGTCCATCTCCTGTCACGCCTGGCCATGGCCGTGCCCATCTTGTCATGCATCCGAGTGGCCTGTAGCCAGACCCTGCAGCCAACCATCTGCATCTGTGTGTCCAACACTCGCTGGACCCAAAGACTAACATCCTATGTGCCCCAGCAGTGCACAAAGAGAGGTTTGGTGCCTACCCCCCTGGTGTGTCCCAGTAGTTAGGTGCAGTACCTGGCCTGTGGGCAGACACTGTGGCTACAAACCCAGGCATCGTACCAGGCTGCCACCTAACCACAAGCCTGGTGACTTATTCCCCATTTATTTATTGATTCATTTGGTAACTTCACAATGTTTCTAGAACTGTACTTTCCAAGGTTACAAATTTTCATTCATTTACAAGCTTGTTTTCTATGAACCTCTGTTTTTTTAAATTTTACATTGGTGATAGTTCTATGCCTCTTATCATGCAGGCTTCAATGGTTCCAACTTTGAAACTTGCTTAGAAAGGTGCTGAAGGACATGTCATCCTTGGCCTGGTTCCCCCCATTTTTTGCCTTCCAGGCTCTTGTTTTTGCTGGCTTTAGGACTAGCGCACTTTAACACTGCTAGCCAATGCTAAAGTGATTGTGCTCTCTCTTTTAATCATGGTAACATTGACTAACACCCATTTGACATATTTAATTTACTTGGAAGTCCCTAGTAATGTACCTAGGGCCTGTAAATTAAATGCTACTAGTTGGCCTGCAGCGTTTATTGTGTCACCCACTTAAGTAGCCCTTTAAACATGTCACAGGCCTGCCATTGCAGCCTGTGTGTGTGGCTTTAAACTGTCCATTCAACCCGGCAAAATAAACATTTTGCCAGGCCGACACTTTCTTTTTAGTACATATATGCCACCCCTAGGGTAGGCACTAAACAGCCCATAAGGCAGGGTGCAGTGTATTTAAAAAGTTAGACATGTACTTTTAACTTTTACATGTTCTGGTATTGAAATACTCAAGTTCGTTTTTCACTACTGCAAGGCCTACCTCTCCCCATAGGATAACATTGGGATAATTTTCTATTGGACATACGTAGGAATGTCGAGTTTGGTGTCTGAAGAATTGTAATTTAAATAATTCGCTTCAATTGGTAAAGTTGGATTTTCAGTCACAATTCCAAAAATATCACTTTTAGAAAGTTGGTATTTTCTTTTCCCAAAACTTTCGTGTCTGCTGCCTGAATCCTGGGACACATGACTAGGTGTAGCTGGCAGTTGGTCTTTGTGTATTACTCCCAGACAGTGAGACAAAGAAGCATAGGTTGTGGCAGGATGGGTCATATTTGACTTGATGAGGGGGAGGAGCTGTCACCTACCACACTTGCACATCACAAAGGCTCTGCCTGAGCACACTCACAAAGGGTTTGACTCCAGACAATATGGGGCAGGGAGGAAGGAAATTCCAAGCACCTCTGGGGGTGGAAACCTCCAGAACCTTCTCCTTTTAAGTGGGCCCCAAGTATAAATAATGGAGCCTCAGACTAACTATTTAGTACACCTCTGGACCTGTGGAACACTCAAAAGGACTGCTGTGCTGCTCTGCAAGGACTGCTACTCTGTTGCCCAACTGCCTGCTGCCCTGCTGCCTCAGTGAAGGACTTGACCTACATCTTGCACCCAGGACCAAAAGAGTGGCTCCAAGGGTCAGTCTGCTGGGCTCCTGATCAGAGTCTGAGGGACAGAACAGGTTCCAACAACCTTGAACCCAGCACCTGGACTCTGCCAGCTGTGAGTCCTGCGCCCCCCAAGTGGTGCCACCCAAGTCCTGGACCTTTGGAAGATGGCTTGAAGGTGCTCTGCCAGCCCATCTGTGGACCCAGCAGAACCAATGCAGTGCAACGGCTCACAAGACTCCGCATTGGAACCGCTGCGCAACACATCCCTGCAGCGCCTCAAAACCATTGCTGCATGGCACATCTACACGCAGAACATCGCATCATCACCGCACCTCCTCGGAACTGCAGCTGCACGATGCATCTCCCCACAGGGACCCCACATCGTCACGCACAGGTCCCTCAGAACCGCCACTGCATGACGAATCTCCACATAAGGACCTTGCATTTCCTCTGATGCATCACGCATCCTCGACTTGGTACTTCAAATTGCTCTGCAACCATGTTTAAGATACTTTTGTTCAGTGGGGCTAACTTAGTCCCTGTAGCTGGGCTGCGCTCCATCGCAGCCGACCTGAACTTGTGAATTTGTTTGGGTCCAGGGCGACCAGATAACCACAGTTGGTGCTTTGTGAATTTAGACACTATTTTTACTTAAAACTTTAAAATTGCATATCTCTGGTTCTACTGATTGGATTTTTGTTGTTTTGATCTCAAATAATTTATTACACTTTACTCTTTTGTACGAAATAGGTGTGGGATTTTTTTGTGTTGTATTTTCACTTTATTATTGTTTGAAGTGCTGCATAAATACTTTACACATTGCCTCTAAGTTAAGCCTGACTGCTTTTGGGCCAAGTTACCAGAGGGTTAAACACAGGTTAATTTGGGTTTTGCTTGAGTTTTACCCTGACAAAGATTGTGGTTGCTGTCTGAGTAGGGTTTCACCCTCTCAACCAGTAACTCAATTTCCTACAGTTAACTCTATATTCACTTTTTGATGTCTACTCGTAATGCTCTTGAAATTCTATAAACATCAGAGCTCGGAAAAATGGCGACTGTTTCAAGACTCAAAATGCCAGGCATGTGCTCTTACTTTTTGGGAAATTCACAAGTTTACTGTACTCAAGATATTGTTTTTCTCAAATAATTTTCCACCCCTCAGTAGATTTGTGTACCACGTTCTGTGGTTTAGGACTAGTCACCATGCCTGCCCTATTATTTCAACTTTGGTTGAATTCACCTATTACAAGATAGTGGAAAGAAAACACTATTCAAACTCTTCATTAACCATTAACATTTGTCAAAAAATTCAAATATGATTGGCAGAGCTCGCAAGTTTCATGTTTACAAGTTTATTGGCCAACATCTCTCAAAAATGTAAGTCTCTAATGCCTGTCCGACACCTTTTTCAAATGCAAATATCTGAACAACTACTGAACAAATATATACCAACCCGCAAAAAGCACACCTTCTGAGCAATAATCTGCTTTCATGGCAAATTTGGTGCAAATCAGCTGTGCAGTGTTTCCCCTATTGGTCGTCAAGGTCCCCAATAGGATGTAATAAGGCAAAAGATTCTTTTTGGAGCCCACCCCTTAACTTTTATTCTCTGGATGGGTCTTCAGCAAACGTAGCATGCTGAAACTAAACGAGGTATGTTATGCGAGTGCTACATATCCGGACATGAAACGCAGTGGCGGCTCGCATAGGGCGTGCTGCGGGGCGGTGTGGCGGGGGAGGGGCAGGGTGGGGGGTAGTAAACTCGGACATACAACGGAACGTGGAACGTAGTTCCTCCGTTCCGTCGTATGTCCGAGTTTACTACCCCCACCCTCCCGCCACGCCCACCGCCCGAAGCACGCCCTATGCGAGTCGCCACTGATGAAACGACAACATTTTCAACAAACCAAGAAGGTATTTTCAATTGAAGGTGAGTCTGAACTGTAACTGCTGAATCACTATCAATCAGAAACTATAATTTTCTTAATATTTATTGCTGGGTGGGGGTTAAAGACTTGTCCTGGTCCAGTATAATTTTCAGTTGAAAGAATGTTTTTGATCACTTATTATTCAGATCCTCAAAACTTCCCAAAAACATAAACACGCATATACAACTGAGATTTGGTGTTTTTTGTGTGCAGATTGTGCAAACAGGGCAAACGTTAGAGGTGGAGGAAATGTCAGAAATTAAGCATTTAGCTTTCAAACTATTCAAATTGCGTTCGGCATTGCCTTTTATCGTTTCCTCTTTTATAGAGTCATCCTCACTGAAAAATGTGAAGGTAATATATAAACATCGATGCAGTGAGTCTACTTTTTAACTACAAAAATCTGACCTTTTGTTTAAACTAAGCCACAGGGGCCCCTCGGCCCCAAACCTCAGCCGTTTGTTGAGTAGAAAAGTCACCTTGATTGCAAAATGTCAAAAAAATGCGAACTAAAACACAAGCCCAGCAGAGCCCTTTCTGCTGACTGGTTACCTGCCAAGTTTACATAGGGTGTCTGACAAGGGTTTTAACAAATCTGTGTACTTTACAATGTAAGGCTGAAGGAAGGTGCTGGAAGGCTTACGTTTTGATCTCTACCAGGATATAAGACACGTGGACAAGGCCTGAAACATGACAGTTCATAACTCTCACTGACAAACTCCGCTTTTTCACTGCGCTTTAATCCTGATCGGCAGCCAAACCTATCCTTTGAGTAGGGCTTTTCTTCAAAAGCTTAGAAGTGGTTTTTAGACAGCAGATATTTGTCGTTTGGCAGCGACAAAGAAGGATTTATTGCACAAACGGAAAATAATAGTGTTCACCAAAGGATTTGCTCACGTTTTGTGAAATGTATATTGTGAAAGACAATGTGTATAAAATACAAGTTATTTTTTTTCCCCATTCTGCTCTTTACTCGGCTGAACCTTATTTTACTGTTTTGGGAATTGTATTTCCTAAAATCCTTGATGGACGTAATTTTGCAGGACATGACAATCTACATTCCAAAGGGACTAAAACACAGGTTTAGTTAGGTCTCAAAGGGGTTGAGGAAGTTAACATCACCAATTAACAACCATTGGCAAAGCCAGTAAGTCTCGCCTATGTGAGAGCTATTGGCTTTACTAATGTCTGTTAGCCATGTTGTACAGCAGCATGGATGCTGTTCAGCATTGCTAAAGGTTAGTGGCAAGGTGTACAGGAGTGTAGCATGGAGGATAGTGGAGTGGGTTAGGGTGGAGTGGCATAGAGTGTAGTAGAGTAGAGTGGAGTGGCGTAGAGTACCATGAAATAGAGTGGAGTAGAAAGGAGTAGAGTAGAGTGGCATGAAGTGACCTAGAGTAGAGTGGAGTGGCGTAGAGTAGAGTGGCATAGAGAAGGGTGGTGTGAGGTGGAGTACAGCGGAGTGGTGTAGAGTTGAGTGGTACACAGTGGAGTGGCGTAGAGTGGTTTAGAGTAGAGTGGAGTGGCGTAGAGTGAAGTCAAGTGGCATACAGTACAGTGGCGTAGAGTACTGCACTCTCAGGGCATAAAGCGGAGTAGAGTGGCATACAGTGGGGTAGAGTAGAGTGGCATACAGTAGAGTGGTGTAGAGTAGAGTGGCAAAGAGTGGCATAGAGTGGTGTAGAGTGTAATGGTGTGGTGTAGAGTACAATGATTTGAGTGGTGTAGAGTAGAGTGGCGTAGAGTGAACTGGCATCAAGTGTGGTGTAGTAGATTTTTTTAAAAATACAATAGAAAGGCAATTTCGAACAAGAACGTAAGTAAAAGCAAAATGCTATTTGATCACAGATAGAAGAATCGAGAGGTAATTTCCTTAGTTTTTACAATTCTTTATTCAAACATCTTCTAGTTGAGGAAAGTTATGTCCGCGCAGCTAACGCGTTTCACCCAGCTATGGGCTTCTTTAGGGCCTCTAAACAATTGTGTATTTGTCTTCTATTCTTAGAAAAGAAAATGCCCATCAGTTGTCCCTTATGCAGACATAATTTCTGTCTGTGGATCCTCTATGATACGTTGCGGGGCAGCGAAAATTAAAACCTCCATGCGGTGCTAGCAAGCCTGTTTCCTTTAAATTTGCCGAGTCATCTTGAGCTGCCGCTGGATGCTTGTTTCCGGTCCAGGGAAGACATGGCTTGGCAGTTCGGCTGGACTGTTCCCATGAGGCACATGGTCAAGACTGATTTGCATAGAGCTGTGTCTGAACTGGGGTGGCGAAGTGAGCTAAAGAATGATGATGGATTCAACCCAGATCTGTGACTGGGGGTGAGTGTCTGAAAAGTTTCAGCACTCCGTCCATCATCTCCTTGTGTTTACTTTGTTCACCCTAAGTTGGCAGGGTATGCCCAGACTTGGGTCCCTTGCTCACTTTGCCACTGGATTCAAGCTAGCCTGGCTGATGAGGGGTGTTACCCGAAACCGGTCCTAGGAAGCTTGTTTCCGGTCCAGGGAAGACATGGCTTGGCAGTTCGGGCTGGACTGTTCCCATGAGGCACAGGGTCAAGACTGATTTGCATAGAGCTGTGTCAGAACTGGGGTGGCGAAGTGAGCTAAAGAATGATGATGGATTCAACCCAGATCTGTGACTGGAGGTGAGTGTCTGAAAAGTTTCAGCACTCCGTCCATCATCTCCTTGTGTTTGCTTTGTTCGCTCTCCTGCTGCAGCACTTCCTGGGGTCAAGTCATTGACTTGACCCCAGAAAGTGCTGCAACAGGAGAGGGGCAGCTCAAGATGACTGGAAATTATGTCTGCATAAGGGACAACTGATGGGCTTTTTCTTTTCTACGAATAGAAGACAAATATACAATTGTTTAGAGGCCCTGAAGAAGCCCATTGCTGGGCGAAACGCGTTGGCTGCGTGGAAATTACTTTCCTCAACTAGAAGATATTTTAATAAAGAATTGTAAAAACAAAGGAAATTACCTCTCGATTCATCTATCTGTGATCAAATAGCATTTTGCTATTACTTAAGTTCTTGTTCGAAGTTGCCTCTCTATTGTGTTTTTAAAACAAACTTGTATTATTCATGGTTTAAATTGGTGGCGAACCATTTGAGGTGGGCAACAAATGATTTTTGTATTGAAACAAATATAACACACTGGGTAGTGTGACAAACAGGCCCCCTAGCCTCCATTACGTGTTCAGTCACTGAGGTGGAGTAGAGTAGCGTAGAGTAGAATGACGTAGAGTGGCATTGTGTGGAGTGGAGTGGCGTAGAGTAGAGTAGAGTGGTGTAAAGAATAGTGGCGTAGAGTAAAGTGCTGCAGAGTGGAGTGGAGTTACGTAGAATAGAGTGGAGTGACGTAGATTCAAGTAGAGTAGAGTGAGTGGCATAGAGTGGAGTATAGTGGAGTGGCATAGACTAGAGTGGAGTGGTGTAGAGTGGAGTGGAGTAGTGTAGAGTGGCATAGAATAGTACAGTTGTGGGTGTAAGTAACTAAAGCATCAGTAAAGAAGGCAGATAGGATGAAAACAACATAAATAAGAAGCTGTATGCCTGTGTTAAAAGTAGGAAATGCTGCGTTGCAAAAAGATGAGAAAAATCAAAGTTGAGGAAGAAAACATGCACTTGATTGTTACTCCAGGGAGGAGGTAATACAAGAAAGGAAGAAGGGAAGTCTACAGGAACTAATCAATCAAAAAATTGCAAATGAGAGTGAGAAAGAAAACAACCAATGGTATGCCGTGGGCAGGTTGTAAGCCCACTGAATTATGAGCAACACGTTTCGCAGCACAGCCCATGCTCAATGTAGGCAAGACCTAACAATGCATTTCTAGTAGTCAGATATATACATGTCTTTCTCTGACTTTTCTTTTAAAAAAGATTTGAGGAATCCCTTTTGCATTTCAAAACTCATTTATTTCTGAAGTAAACCATGAAAAAATGGTCTTTCTTTGTCTCCTTGAGAATATTAATTATTAAATAAAGCTGGAAAGATGTGACTAACAGAGCACTGCTGAGAAAGCAGTGTCCACCCACAGCTAGAGAAACCCCCGTGATTGGCAAGTTGATAGCTCTGTATTCTGGAAAAGACTTGTAGTTGGCCCGTTCGTCTCATAGACTCTGCTTTCATGTTGGGCAGAATAGGCTATAGGTATTTACCAGAAGCCTGTTATCGGGTGTGGTATATACCTCATATTCCATGTTCACAATTTGGACATGAGTGTTTTGCTTTTTTTCTGGGCTTCCTCCCATAATTAATTTCTGCAAGTTTGACCAGGGATAAACAGTGTCGATTGATAATTATCACACTATTTGGAACATCAGTTTGCATAGGGATCAGAATTTAACCCCTTGTTTGTAATCAGGGCCTGATTTGAGATCCCTCTACACGAGTATGCATCCTCCATGAGTTTTGCAGGTGTGGCAGATTACTGCAGAAGAGTGGTGGTCTGGAACTGGCTTAGGAAATAGTGTTTGATAAAAATAAGCAGTACTTACTTTGTACAGAGTACCAAACTATAGACCCAGGAGCCATCAAGGTGACGGACTGTAGGAAAATGTTTGTTTGATAGGCATTTAGCTAAAGGGGAATATTGAATATGGAAAGTGGATAAGAGGGTGGGGGGGTCTTTGCTCTGGCAGAATGGGAAAACACAGTGAAAATTGCCATTTTAATAACATAAATGAAGGGCTCTCCGTGAAATAAAGTTCAATAAAATAATATGCACAGATTGATGAGACGGGAACTTTGGTGTCTCTAACTGGTGTTTCTAACTGGTGATCTTTGTAGGTTAAATATTTCCTTTACAATTTTGTTAAAAGTAGTATATCTTCGTTAAAGCTATTGAAATCTAACAAAAGCATCTCAGCCAACTTAGTAGTATGATAATACGGCGTCATGCTGTGCTCTCAGATAAAGCCAACTGCCCTGTAGCTTTGTCAAATAATTGGCAAAAACACAGTTCTATATGCCCAGTCCTGCATCCACTGTCAATCTCCAACAATAATCATTGTAGCATGTTGCTTTGTTTGATGACATCTGCTCAGGTTCTGGCAGAGCTGGACTGGCCAGAGCGGGCACCGGGTGTTTTCCCGGTGGGCCAGAAGGTTGGGGGCCGGTTTTTGACACTGTGGGGGGCGGTTTTGTTACTGGGGGCCAGTCTTCAGCAGTGCTGAAAAATCGGCCCCCTGTAATATAAGAGGCAGCGGTGCTTGACACTAGCACCCAAACCGGTGCTTATTAGTAGCCCCCCTGGGGCCGGTCGAGCAGAATTGCCAGTACGTTATTCACCGGACGTCCCCGCTAAGCCAAACAAATAATGACTTATTGAAGGTATTGGTAATCCCAAATTGGCCAGAAACTCCTATTTGCACCCAGACATCAATGTGTGTGCCAATTGTAGGTGTTTGCTCACACAATGTGCAGCGAGTGAAATGTTCCAAAAATTGAAGGAGCAAAAAAGGGCACTTGTTGTGTTTGGGTACCTTAGAATGACGAATAACAGATCTACGGGGCCAGATCTAACCAAGGGTGTTACCCATTCTGTGTCTGTGGGAAAATGCTTTAATACATATGCCCCTAAGTGTGCTAGTCCCCTTTCCAAGTTGCCAAACTTGGAATCGGGTGCAATTTGCGCACCTGCCAATTTGAAAACCTTTGCAAACACAGATTAGCGGGTGCATAATTTGAATCTGATTTTTCTGGGTACATCTTGATCGGACACCTTACATATTTATTATGTGTACAAATTTTGTAAAATCCCCAGCCCACCATTGTTTTGCTTTCATCTGTTTCTGCTTTGTATTGACAAAAGTCATTAAAAAGATTTGAAATCAAAATCATTCAGTCATGGTTGTTATGTTATGCCATATTGAGGGAAATTACATGTATACACACAAAATAGCTTTTGCTCATAACTGTACCTGCTGACAGCTGTATCTTTTCATTCAGACTGTTGAACTCTGGGAAAGAGGCTTGCGGAGAGGTGTGGAAAATCATCTTTGATACTTCAGATGTTGTGAAAAGCTCAAAGGAACAAACATTGACAGGCAGAGCCAGTAAGAAGAAAGAGAGAGACCAGGAGAAGTCACTGTGTTATGGCTGGCCACACCATATGCATCAGCGACGTGGCATGACAAGCCGCCATCAGCAGAGGAGAAGATTTAGCAAAAATGAACTGTTAGAGGAGGAGACCAGAGGCACACAGCAGCACAGTATCCTATATTAATTTGTTTCATGCTTTGAGAAGGTAGAGTCGCTGGTGTTTTGTGATCGTGTAAGTGCTCTCCACATGACAGCATTTGTGTAAAGACCTGTGATGACATATACGGTGTTATTACGAGTTCCATTTCAAGCAGAAAGAGCATGAAACATCTTCCCTTGCAGTGTCCTAAACCTGCGTTCCTATGACGCTTTGGGAATTTTACCACAGTTATGAGAAGCATTATCTAATGCTGTTCCTGATTGTACATATGTAGTGTTGGTGGTGGGGAAACAACATGCTTACTTGACTGCCTAGGTCTGAACCTGGGTCTCCAAGCAGGAAATGGTAGTGTGCTTATAGAATGTACACTTTGGTGGTTAATTTCAGAGCCTCACCATACCTTTTGGAGACAGCGTTACAGTACCTTGACACTTGTCTCTTTAGAGAGTCCAGTTTCATACTGAGGAAAAACCCGTAAAGTAACAGAAGCATTCTTCTTTCCCCTGTTTATATGTCCCGTTGAGCCCACTGGCTCCTGAAAGACGTGAGTCCACTCGACAGAGTGTGTTCGAAAGACTGGCATAGGACCATCATCAGGTGGGGAATGATCTGGGCTAAATGAAGAACTCGTCCTGAGTCCAATCGATGAACAGTGGCTTGCTATTCTGGTCTCTGTTGGGGAACTGTCGACAGAACCCGGGCAGGACTTGCGAGAAGCCAGAAAAGATTGCTTTGGAAAATCCAGGCTACTGGTGCGAACGCAATATGCTTGCCGCTTCTCTGTGATCCGAAGCAGCTCAATCTGACGACTGGGAAGCACAAAGTCACTGTCATAGAGCTGGTGATCTTGAGGTGTCCTGGGCTCATGAGTTTGCAAGACATCAGGGGTGCTGTCTCGCAAGCTTCGTAGGTTTCGCCTTCCACACTCTGGCCCTGATGGGTATACAAGGTCCAACTCCTTTGGACTCTGGGCTCGACTGGAATCATAGTCACTGTCAGTAGCCAAGAAAACCTCAGATGAGCCCTCTTCATCTGATATGCCATGTGAATCTGAAAAAAAGAGTAAGTCATTTGTTTGTACAGTGGATAACAGGTTGCATAAGATTCAAACATTAACAAAGGGGTGTCGGAGGCACTCAATTAGTAAACCATAAAAAATTCCATTATTAGTTATTTTAATTTAATTAACTACTCAGAATTTACGTATACATTACATCACTGAATATCACTGTTTACTCAGTTTCATTGATATACACTCATATTCCAACAATTCAGTAGTAAACCTGAATGTCATTACACGTACAATTTAATATAAACATTTCCAACAGTCTAAGAATACTCTATCAAATTTACTTATCGCTACGTAGTACAATTAGGGGCTTGTTTACAAGCCCCTTGCGCTGCCGGTACGTCACTTTTTCCCATGTTAAAAGTGACGCACCAGCAGTGCAAGGGGCTTGTAAATAAGCTCCTTACTTCCCAACTTTGGAGGTTCATGTTTACTAATGAATTTTCCAGGCAGAACCCTCGTGTGCACTGCTTTGAAAAATCTTAGACCAGCAGCCTGGCAGACATCAGACCATCGGTCTAAGTAACTACTTAGGGAGTACAGTCAGATGTACTTTTATCCGACGCAGGGCAGCCATAAAAATGACCGCTTACCGTGGGAGAAAACTCCCATGGTCATTAGATTTTTTATTTTTCAGATACAAATTTCCACTTTGGGACTTTGTTTTTGAAAAACAAGAAGGTTTACTTAGCGGACGCATGAAACATGGCGGCCAGTCTGTATACTTACAGTGCCTTCAGAGGAGCCACACATAGCTGCCATTGCACATTGCCTCTGCCACCACTGGTGGACAGCGGGCTGCACCCTATAGTTCTAAATACCTCCCATAATCTAATGAAGTATACTTAGGAGCTAAAAAGGACTCGTACCCATTTCAAGATGGAAGACTGATCAAATGAGAAGACATTTTGTACCCCCCAAATTCTGAATCAGAGTTTGTCCCTATTTTATTTGCGTGGATTCTGTACGCGTAAGGATACAATGGTGCACAAGAGAACAAAAGTGAATGGAAAAGGAACAAAACTGATGGATTAGAAGATGAAATGTGAGATTATGAACTGAAAAATGGCAAACAATGACAGGGACCTCTTTCCTACAAACAAGGATTTAAGACTTGTACCTGGGAATAGGAGATTCTGGGAGGCTGAGCAGGATATGACAGCAAATCATCAGAACAAAAGAAGAAAAAATGGAAGAGACCAAGATGGTAATTAGTTATGTATGAGGCAGCAAGTGTTGAAGCAAGTCAAAAGTGATGACAGTGAGATAGACAAGTATGCATGAACATGGACAGAACCCTTTACACCCGAGAGGGGTAACAGAACTATACTGCACACAACTGTCCAGTGGGATTCGTTCGTAGATTCAAATGTAAAGGGTGCTTGGAAGGCAGAATTGCCTTTAATTGATGTAAACATGCAAAACTGGTTAATCTGTAAATGTAAAGGGTGCTTGGAAGCCAGTATTGGCTTTATTTGATGGAGTCTCTTGAAGCTTTCTGGTGACAAATGTTAATTCTATTTTGAGTGGTATTGAAAGTGTTACTAAATGAGCTGTGAATTGTGTGCTTTTAAAGGATAGTTATTTAAAAAAATGGCATTACATACAGTCTTGGTATTACTAAAATCTATATTTTGAAAGCACTTTTTATCGTACTCGTTTTTGGACATTTTGTAGCAGCCTATCTTATACTGTGTGTAATGCATGTTTAAAATAACAACTTACATATTCACAGTGCTTTCTGTCACAAGCTAAGATCTTGTAGCACTAAACATACACAATTCACTGTTTTCCATTGCACCAACCAGGATTCAGTTCTGTGGCTCTCTGGTCACACACACTTCTGTAGAACATTTACTAATAGAGGTTTCATAATGTATGATAAAGCATTTCCTACTGATTAACTTAACTTGTATTTATTTTTTACTTAAGCTGTGTTATTTTATATGTTGTTAGCTGATTGTGAAAGACCAAAAAAGTTACATCATATATATTTTTTAGCCATGCCTTTGACCACGCTCACTGCCCCTGCCCCACTGTATTTACAATCACAGTTCCCATACTTTTATTAATGCACTTTGACCGCTGCATGAAAACATGCTGCCTCCTGCACAGCATGCACACGCACTAACTGGTAATTCTTGTAGACAGAGCATGATCACGGACATGCACACTTGATGTCAGTGAGGAGCAACGACTGTTGTGTGTTTCTGTGCTGACTGTATGCAGCTCATGCACTGACTCAGTTACAGCTGACAACTTCTGACAACAAGCGAACAATTCTAGTCTGCATGCATTGAGCATGATACGCTCAAGGGGATGTATCACGATGAAAAATATATGCCTGTGCAAACATTCGTGTGTGCATAATAAATTGTTCGGGTACAGCCACATTTCTATCCTTTCTACACCCAACTATCAAATTGTGCACACGCCCTTTTTTGGGTAGTGCAGAAGCTCATATTACATTTTTCATGACTCAGTGCACGTTTATGAAGTTGTCTAACTTATAAAGTTTTGCCAAAGTCTGACACATGCACAGCTACACAGAACGTGCTGCGACTAATGGAAAAATGTTTGCGTGCAGCTGCTCTAATCACAAGTGAGGCTTTTGCAGAGAGTGAAGATTGTGCATAAAAATCAAATTCGGCCACACCTGTGCCAATGATACCACTATTTGCACGAGCACAAGTTGTTTGTGATGGGGGTCCCGGTTTAACTGTCTAGTGTAAAATCTTTGAAGACCCTTCCTAATTTGTTCTCTGGTATGTAAAATTGGATATTCTCTGTTATGTAATGCGCTGTAATGCGCTATAGAGATATTGTTAACATTACATAACATAACATGTAGCGCGGAGAGAAAATGCCTACTAATGAATTCAAGTATGATTTAACCACAAAAATGACAACACTTGTTTTCAAAAAACTCTGATCACCTCCATGCTACAAACACCTGAACAACTAAGAAATAAAAAAACAGTACACTACTAAAAATGCTCAATGAAGACAGTCTTCACAGTACACTGAGACAGCCTACAAATCTTTATGGTGCAATGAACACACAAGAATGTGAAAAGTCATTACATTCACTTCAGAAAAGAATCAGCAGTACACAGTGTTGCCTGCTTGAATTTAATGTGACCCATGAAGCGAGGGACAAATTATGCATGATCTGGTGTTACCCAACACTGCACAGTCTACCGCAGACATATTAAAAGACCACTGGCGACACATAAATGTGCTTTGGCCTTGGCCTATGAGTCAGCAGCATTGAAGTGCATACCAATGACATTCCGCAGTCTGTCTCTCCTTTCTGTTCATACTTCACATTACATACAGCTGATTGACAGGAGAACTTTAAACATGGAATTTGTAATAGATGGAGAAAGGTACATTTAAATTTAACAGTCTTGCACTCTGTGTCCGGGAAACAGGGACTGAATGTGGAAAGTTTTCTAGAACCAGAGAGTGTGGCCCTGCATCTATGTTAAAGGCGCAGGCACTTCTAAGAAGTGCTAGTTGTAAATAACAAGTTAGTGATGTGGCGTAACAGACAGAGCTGTTTACTTTGGAACTGGAGAACCAGGTTCAAGTCTCGGCATCAGCGCTACAACAACAAAAAAATGCCTATTGTAACAAATAAAAATAAACTCATAACAAATAAAATTAAACAATGTCAATCAAAACCAAATAGGAATGGAAACAAAATTACAAATGCTTATCCTACAATGGCAATGGAACTCTCTTTGTAAACATGGGAGCAATTCAAAAGAAAAAAGAGTGCGCTGGCCAAACCATAAATAAACAAAAGAGTAGGGGGACATGTAACAGGAGCAGGAGCCTTGAAAATGAAAAACACACCCAAAGGCGGGACAAATAGCAATGTTTCACCAATGAGAAGAAAGGAATTTAGAAAGGCACACGAAGGGACGAATGCAAAGCTTTGGCCGTGATGAAAGTCCATAGAGCAGATACAGCATGTCTCGAAGAGACAGCGCATGCGCTGCCTAGGTGAGTCCTAAAAAGGAGTGATGAAGGGGCAGATGGGTTGCCGCCCTGTTTGCAAAGGCACACAGGTGCTCCTTGATTGACCAATACATTCTCACCAAAGAAGGGGGATACCTGGAATCTTTGATAGAGAGTGAATAAGTCAAATGGCTTAGTGCTGATGAGGCTAATACACTGCAGACTGGGTGGAAATGTCAATGCTTAACGTTGGTTGTAATGTGATCAAACTCAGACAGGAATTATTGTTTGAGCTAATTGTTTTCCCTTGTTGTACTGCATATACACAGCTGATGCTTCTGTGATTTTATGGCACAATGTAAAAATGCACCCCACAATGAGCACTGCACCATCTGCTCTTTGTTGATTTATTTACTGTCTAATACATGGAAGATGCATTTAAAGTGGCCTTGTGGAGTTTGTCAACTAACACCAGTGAATGGTTTTCAGTTTATATGGGCACAATCTTCAGGTGTCAACCCACAAATAAATCCCACTCAACAGTTTTGTACAGCAAAGACAGTGAGAAAGATGATGATGTATACTTTCAATAATGAGAAAAAAGTTCAAGTATAGTAGTATTTCTTATTAAAAGTAGTATGAGTTTATGCTGAGACACAAAAAAAGAACCAAGGCTCTATATTTATCCTTTTGCCGTGAATTTTTTGATTTAGACTATTAATGACTTCAGGGAGAAGTAAACAGAAGTCCTATTCTTCCCAGGTCTTACCAGAATTTAATTTTCGACTTGTTTCTGGAGATGGAGTGGGCGAAGGAAGGTAGTCCAGGTGAGAGGAGGTGGACTGTGGCTTGTCCTTCAGTGATACCTCTGTCGATTCATCGATGAACCAGGTGAGAGGAACTCCACATGCTGGTTGTTTGTACCTGGCATGCTGCAGGGCATCCATCATCCAGCGTATTTCCCGCCACATCTCTTCCATTTGCTGTTGGAGCCAAGAAAAAAGAAAATATCAGGATACCATTACGTTATGCACCAGAAACTAAACCTGCTTTAAGAACAAAATGGTTAGTGGTTGTGCAGTGTATGAAATATAACATGACTTGTGCCTTATGAATAACATCAGGCACTCCCACCAGCACAGTTGTAAGGCAATTCATTACAAAGACTACTGGAATAAATAATAATATGAATCTAGACACTGATTGCTCAAAACACACATAATGTCCTTATTTTTGTCATATGCCAATGATGAAATACTAAAACATAATAAGAATGGAAATATGAAACTTCTGAGTTTTCTTAGCAACTAGGTGCAGGCACAACTACAGCTTTCATAATGTTGGGGTTCAAATCAAAATATGTACAGAAAAAGGGCTGCCATCCAAGCTAAGCCAGTGCTGACAGCCTCCATATGGTCAAAGGACAAGCCTACGTTTATGAGGGCCAGTTCTTCAGGAACCAGGCATTAAAGGTCACCAATAGAATGGGGGGGCATTGCATTTAGTGCTGCCCATCATCAGGTCTTCTGTCAGAGGAAACCAGATGGACGTGGAGGGGATGTAACTGAAAAAAACAGTCTGGCAAGTCTTTGACCGGAAGAAGGCTCTCTGAAGCTGAGTCAAGGTGACGGTGCACAGCAAATACTCAACCGGTAGATGATGAGACCAATACCCAAGGATTGTGGACCGCAGGCCACACATGAGGAAAAGCTCCTGCACTTCAAGCTGAGCTGCGTCATGAAAATTTAAAATGTCAAATTGACCCTAAGACTTAAAGACAGAATTGAGTACTGACTGATTGAGCTCCCACTTGCTACATCAACATTATAATAGTCAGGACTAACAACTATTTGTAATCAGGCCAACAAACCCAATGTAGGACCTTGCCAGGTGGGTCGCTCCCCCACCACACAGCTCCGCCTGTGCTGCCCTGCTGCTGCTGGTTAGTGCTCTTGCCTTCTGTCCCCCACTGCCCCCTCGTTGCTGTGTCCGTTTTTCCTGTTGTTGCCCTTTTGCCCTTTGCCTTCTGTTCCCCTCGTGTGCCTGATTCTGTGCCCTTTGCCTTCTGTTTCCCCTCGTGTGCCCCCTGTCCCTGCGCCCGATTGTTTTGCCTTCTGTGTTTCCCCGTGTGCCCCTGATTCTGTGCCCATTTTGCCTTCTGTTTCCCCTTGTGTGCCCCTGATTCCGTTCCCGCTTCTGTGTCCCTCGCCGCTCCCGTTTCCCGCCGCTGCATCCCCTGCGGCCCCACCCCCCTCACCGACAATTCGCTGCCCCTGCCTCCCGCCTCCCAGCTGCCCCTCCCTCTCACCTCCCCATATATGGCGGCCGCTGCGCGGTGAGGAGAGCGACCCTTGACCTTCCCAGGTAGGTCGCTCCCCCACCACACAGCTCCGCCTGTGCTGCCCTGCTGCTGCTGGTTAGTGCTCTTGCCTTCTGTCCCCCTCTGCCCCCTCGTTGCTGTGCCCGTTTTTCCTGTTGTTGCCCTTTTGCCCTTTGCCTTCTGTTCCCCTTGTGTGCCTGATTCTGTGCCCTTTGCCTTCTGTTTCCCCTCGTGTGCCCCCTGTCCCTGCGCCCAATTGTTTTGCCTTCTGTGTTTCCCCGTGTGCCCCTGATTCTGTGCCCATTTTGCCTTCTGTTTCCCCTTGTGTGCCCCTGATTCCGTGCCCGGTTCTGTGTCCCTCGCCGCTCCCGTTTCCCGCCGCTGCGTCCGCTGCGGCCCCGCCCCCCTCACCGACAATTTCTGCCCCTGCCTCCCGCCTCCCAGCTGCTCCTCCCTCCCACCTCCCCATATATGGCGGCCGCTGCGCGGCCGGGCGCGCGCGCCTAAGGCAAGCCGGTCTGCGCCCGTCCGCGCCTGGACCGCGCCCAGCGCCAGAACCCCTGGTCCTCGCGCCCCCTGCGCCCACCAGGACGATCGCCGCTGCTACGATGCCAGCACACTTCATGCTCTCAACCCCGGACGGACCCACACCTGCTTCAAGGCCGCCCCGAAACACACTCATGGTCCCTTCACCTGCCGGAACTGCAGCTACACCAGCTTCAGAGCTGCCGAAGCGCCCGCCAAGAAGGACCCCAACCACCTCCGATGCATCCTACTGAACACCCGCTCCGCACGCAAACACGCCGTCGAGCTCTGGGACCTGCTCGACACATCATCCCCGGACGTCGCCTTCCTGACAGAGACCTGGATGAACGACTCCTCCGCACCCAACATCGCCATAGCCATCCCAGACGGCTATAAGATCACCCGCAGAGACCGCACCAACGGAGTAGGAGGAGGAATCGCCATTGTCCACAAGAACACCATCAGGGTCTCGACCAGCACCGACGACACTCTCAGCACCGCCGAACACATGCACTTCCAGATCCACACGGACCCCAACACCACCCTAAGAGGCACCCTCGTCTACAGACCCCCCGGACCCCGACCCCAGTTCAGCGACTCCATCGCCGACTTCATCAGCTCGCACGCCCTAACCTCCACCGACTACATCATCCTCGGAGACCTGAACTTTCACCTGGAGAACAACAACGACAGCAACTCCACCACCCTGATCGACAATCTCGCCAACCTCGGACTGAGACAGCTCGTCACAATGCCGACCCATTCCGCCGGCCACACGCTCGACCCCGTCTTCTCCTCAAGCTCCCACGTCTCCTTCAGCCACACCACCGAACTCCTCTGGACCGACCTCCGCTGCATCCACTTCACCTTCCAGAAACCCACCACACACCACCGCACCCAACAGATCCCACGCCGCTGCTGGAGCAAAGTCACCGAAGACCAACTACAGGCAAACCTCGCTCTCAGCCCACCCACCGACCTCTCCAGCACCGACGACGCTGCCCGCAACCTCAGACGATGGATTGACGACTGCGCCATCACCCTCGCCCCACTGAAAAAACCCACCTACAGAGACACCAGCAAGAGAGCCAGCTGGTTCACCCCGGAACTCCTAGCATCCAAGCGTACCTGCCGGAAACTAGAGATGAAATGGCACAGTGAAAAGACACCGGACAGCCACGCAGCCCACAAAGACGCCATCCGCAACCACCATCACCTCATCAGGGCCGCCAAGAGGATCTCCTTCAAAGACCGCCTTGACAACAACGCACACAACAGCAAGGAGCTCTTCAACATCGTGAAGGAACTCTCCAACCCCAGCTCCAACACCAACGACATCCCGCCGTCGCAAGCCCTGTGCGACTCCCTCGCCACCTTCTTCCACCGCAAGATCACCGACATCCACGACAGCTTCAACACCCAGACATCCCCAACAGACACCGACACACCAGACTCACCGCACACCATCGACCACGACCCCTTGCCAGCCTGGGCCAACGTGAACATCGATGACACCATCAAGACCATGAGCACAATCCACTCCGGCTCCCCGTCAGACCCTTTTCCGCACCACATCTTCAACAAAGTCAGCAGTTCCATCGCACCCCACCTTCGCAACGTCATCAACCTCTCCTTCGAGACCGCGACCTTCCCAGAGAGCTGGAAACACGCCAAGATCAACGCCCTGCTCAAAAGACCCAAGGCGGACCCGAGAGACCTCAAGAACCTCCGGCCCATCTCCCTGCTTCCTTTCCCAGCCAAGGTCATCGAGAAGATCGTCAACAGACAGCTAACCCGATACCTCGAAGAAAACAGCATCCTGGACCCATCCCAGTCAGGGTTCCGCAGCAACCACAGCACCGAGACTGACCTCATCGCCGCCACCGACGACATCAGGACCCTGCTGGACAACGGTGAGACCGCAGCCCTCATCCTGCTGGACCTCTCCGCCACCTTCGACACTGTCTGCCACCGCACTCTACGCGCACCCCTCCAAGACACAGGGATCCGAGACAAGGCCCTCGAATGGACCACCTCCTTCCTTTCCGGCAGAACCCAGAGCGTCCGCCTCCCCCCGTTCCGATCCGAAGCCTCCGAGATCATCTGCGGCGTACCCCAGGGATCATCCCTCAGCCCGACACTGTTCAACATCTACATGGCCCCGCTCGCACGCATCGCCCGACAGCACGACCTCAACATAATCTCCTACGCCGACGACACTCAACTGATCCTCTCCCTCACCAAGGACCCCCTCACCGCCAAATCCAACCTCCACGAAGGAATGAAGGCCGTTGCCGATTGGATGTAGAGCAGCCGACTAAAGCTGAACACGGACAAGACGGAGGTCCTCATCCTCGGCTCCAACCCTTCAGCCTGGGACGACTCCTGGTGGCCTACGACACTGGGGGCAGCCCCGACGCCCACCGACCACGCACGCAACCTGGGAGTCATCCTCGACTCAACGCTCTCCATGGCCAAGCAAGTCAACGCAGTCTCCTCCTCCTGCTTCAACACCCTCCGCATGCTCCGCAAGATCTACAGGTGGATCCCGACAGATACAAGAAGAACAGTCACCCAGGCCCTCGTCATTAGCAGACTCGACTATGGAAACGCCCTCTACGTGGGAGCCCCAGCCAAGCTCATCAAACGACTGCAACGCATTCAAAACGCCTCGGCACGACTGATCCTCGATGTACCACGCCACAGCCACATCACCCCCCACCTGAGAAACCTGCACTGGCTCCCCGTCGACAGGAGAATCTCCTTTAAACTCCTCATCCACGCACACAAGGCACTCCACAAGACCGGCCCAGCCTACCTCAACAGACGGCTCTTCTTCTACGTCCCCAACCGCCAGCTCCGCTCCGCCGACCTCTCCCTTGCCACCGTCCCCCGCATCCGAAGAACCACCACCGGCGGCAGATCCTTCTCCCACCTCGCCGCCAAGACCTGGAACACCCTTCCACTCAGCCTACGACAGACCCAAGACCTGCTGACCTTCAGGAGGCTACTCAAGACCTGGCTGTTCGACCAGTAGCGGCACCCCCCCCCCTTTTCTTCCCTTTTTTCTTCCCCAGCGCCTTGAGACCCTCGCGGGTAAGTAGTGCGCTCTACAAATTCCATGATTGATTGATTGATTGATACAATTACAAAACTAAATACATCAGAATAGAGATGAGACTAGAATAATTCCTGTTTGCTAGATGTGTCATATTCAGTAGTGATGGGCTGCATTGTATCAGTGTTTGCATCCTTAGACATGGAGAAGCTATTAGGCTTTCAGGCTAGTAAACAATGTGGTGAATTAGGGTGGAAGTTTGTAGATCAGTTTAATAAAAACCCATTCTGAAAATAGGGATCTGCTATACAAACAGTGGCCGCAAATTGCGAACAGTATTTTTGTACATAGTGTGAAATTTTAGAAACCAACCTATGTTGTAATTGGTTGGTTCACAAAATTCCCATTCAGAGTGGGTCGCAATTTGACCTACCTCATGAATATTAATAAGGTATACTGTAAATTGTGACTTACTTTGATTGGATGCCATCGTATGGATGGTGGCCTACTGGGGTCAGCAGACCACCATGCCTGTGATCTCATTTAATAAAGTAAACATTTGTTTAAAATTCAGCCTATTTTCCTTAACCCCTTGGCCGCGGCGGTAATTCCGCTGCGGCGCTGGGGGGTGTGGGGGGTGAGCGCGGCGCCGCCATGCTCGTGATGGAACCACGCCGTCATGAGTCACGGGCGAGCTGTGCTCACGACGGCGTGGTTCCGTCACGACCCCGCCCACTCGCTTGGGCGGAGCGGCCGCAGCATGACGGAACCACGCCGTCATGAGCACACGCCGCCCGTGGCTCATGACGGCGTGGTTCCGTCATGCGCAGGGAAGGGGTTAAAGGAAACAAGGCTTCATTCAAAAACAAAAGATTGTTCGAGAGTAGGAAGTGGTCCCCGGGACACCTTCTGAACTTGATATCATCCGAACTTGAGACCATTTAATCACCAATAGTATACCCCAAGTACTTCACTTGAGATATTGCGATCGTGCAGTTGGCAGGATTACTGGTGACTGTAAAAGGGATGACAACACAGCTTCAAGATGTTGCACATGGAAGGGTAAATCCTCACTGTAGATAATGTCAACTCAGTATGCAGCTGCAAAGATAGAATTGGGTATATGCCACAAATAGCTGGAATGTAGTGGGGGCCCCATGCTTGCCAAACGGTAAAAATCTAACTGACAGAGAGCAAAAGGGATGAAAAATGCTTTTGGTTTATATGACTCTCTAAGGGGGCAGTTAGAAATAACCCTTATTGAGGTCTAGGGTGCTTTTCTGAACTCATTTTTGTTTCTTTTAGGGCTGCTAACCAGTGCTAAAGAGCTTGCGTTCTCTTCTTCAATTATGATTTGGACTACACCTAATTGGCACCTTTAATTTACTTGTAAGACCCTAGTAAATGTTACCAACTGTACTCAGGGCCTGTAAAGAAATGCTACCAATGACCCTGCAGCACCCCTTGTGCCATTCAATAAAGTAGCCTTTTTAAAATGTGCCTCAGGCAGGCACTGCAGCATGTTGTATAGTTTTAAACTGCCATTTGCCTGGCAAAATAAACCTTCTGCCTGCCTAAAACTTACTTTTTAATACTTAGAAGTCACCCCTAAGGTAGACCCTAAAGGCTCATAGGACAGGGTGCATTGTATTTAAAATGTAGGACACATGTACTTAAGTTATACCTGTCCTAGCAGTAAAACACTCCTAAAGTCGTTTTTCACTGTTGTAAGGCCTACCTCTCCCAATGACTGACACTGGGTTACCATATTACATTTAATAAGTGCTAACTTTAGATTGGGAGTAGATAGAATCTACTGTATACACTCAAATGAATTGTAATTTAAATAATCTTTAATGGTAGAGCCGGATTTTAAGTCACAATTTTGAAAACTCCATTTTTAGAAAGTTGGCAGTTTCTTGTCCCAGCGATTTCTGCCTTCCACCAGTGTCCTGGGTAACATGAATGTGAATGGCTCTGCTGTTCAGGTATGTGTTTTGCTTCCAGACAATAACACAAAAGGGGCTTAGGTGTAGACAGGATGGGCCATCCTGGTAGGATGACTGGAAGAAGCTGTACCCAGCCCCACTTACACTTCAAAGGGCTTTGCCTCATGCACACACAAAGGTATCTGACACCAGGCCTGCTCTGTCTTTTTTCACCCCCAGACAGTTTGGAGCTTTGACAAGGGAAGTGGAAGGACTATCAAAAACCAGACGTAGGGAGTAGGACAGGAATCCCTGCATCCAAATGTTGGCACCAGGTGTAAATCTTGGAGCTCCAAAGCTACTCGTCAGAACATTCCTTGTTGTTGTTGAACTTGTGACTTCCCCCGGTCTAGTGCTTTTAGGCACTGTTTTCACTAAAAACTTTAAAACTGAATATCTCTAGTTCTACTGATTGGGTTTTTGGCTTTCTAGTATCATTATGTTTATTAAAATGTACTCTAGTTTCCTAAAGTGGTTTGGGACTTTTCTTGTGTTTGTGTTTTTACTTTATTTCTGTTCGTGTGCTGCAAAAATACTTTACACATTGCTTTTAAGCTTTTGTGCAGAGCCACCAGACTCTTAAGCAAGGGTTTGGTGAATTTTGTGGTTCACCCTGACAAGAATTCTATGGCAGGACCAGAGGTGAGGATTATGCTCTACTTTCTTTATTTTCCACAACCAGCAGTCCTTAACTATAATACAAAAACTATCTTTCTCATGGATCCTAGGGAAAAGTCAGCAACAGAGGTGAACCAATAGGCAGCTCCAGGCGTCCTGAAAGGCACGGGCTGCTGGGATAGGTCCTCTTTCTTTTCCTGCTCCACCAGCAGTTAAGTCGATTTCTGTGTTCCCTGTTCATATTGCTAATTGTGCTCAGTAATGCTTTATTGTGCTTATGGGCTTAAATGTTATTTGCTTGTGTATGCTGTAGGCTTTGCTTATTTGAAGCGGCGATCTCGCCGCAACCTTTGAATCCGCGGGAGCGTCCCTCATCGCTCCATTCGCCGCATCGCGTAGCGGGCAATGCGGTATCGGCAGAGGGCGGCTAGCGGGCGTGCGTGCAGCCCAAGCTGCATCTCGTTGTTCTGCGGGGAACGAGTACTTTCCTGTCAGGTTTCTTAATGTCAGCAGTGCGTTTCCCGCCGAGCAGCAGCCCGCGCCGCCTGGAAGCCTTACGCTCGTGTGTCACAGGTCTGTATTTGTGAATTTCAGCAGCCTGACGCCCGTTTTAACGGGTCGGTATAATTCTGTGTGACTAACATTCCTAATAAGGCTGTCATTTGGGGCCCGGCCCAGGCGTACTGATTCCCCTTACAAGTGGGTGAGTTAGCCCCAGGGGTCCCAGTGCCCCTAATTCCCACGCTTGCGCGGCCAAATCTCAGGGCTTCTAGACCCGCCAAAAGCCTTTAGAACCCCAGGTTCCCTAAAACTGTGAGGCAGAGAGAGACCAGCATTTAGCGCATAGTCTACCATGGAGGGGGATTATGTTGAAGAGGAGTCCCTGCTGGTCCTGCCCCCAGATATCGAGTTTTGTGAGGCAGTGAATGCCTCCATCCACCAGGCAGTCGCGGCGGCCAAGGGCCCGTTTTGAGAGACGCCTCATGCAAATAGCGTATTTCTACGCTGATGGTCCCCCCTCAAGGGGCCACATTCAACCCCTCACTCATCCCCCTAAATGCAAGCAGGAGTCAACTGTTGACCTGGGCGCCTTTGAGTGCCTTAAGAAGGCTTTTCTCGCCCACCCCTCCCTTGAGCATCACGGAGCGTTAGATGAGGTTGCTCCCTTGTCCCCGCAGGTCGGGGGATTGATGAGGGTGATGATTTCCCCACCGAATCCACCGATGAGGCGGCCCCTCCCGGCCCTGGCGCCTAGCTACGGGTGGTAAGGACCCTCCTTCGGACATGTTGGTCCCAGGGGACCTCCTTCACCCTCGCTCTACGGAATGGATTCCAGGTGATAAGGTCGCTCAGTTTGTGGCTCGGGGTTTCTGCCTCATCATATATCTCGACGATCTCCTTCTTTTGGCTCAATCCCCTGCACTGCTAACAAGCCAACTGTAGATGACTGTGGCTTTATTGCAGGGCCTCGACTTCGTTATCAACAAGAAGAAATCCCTCGCCACACAGGAAAGACAAACTACATTCCTGGGTTTTGTCATAGACTCAGTCAGCAAGACTTTGAGTTTACCATCCAGGAAGGTTTCGAAGATTCGTCGGGAGCTCATGAGAACCCTGGCCAGAACTACCATTTCTCTCCGACAGGTCGCCAGGATAGTGGGTCTCCTGTCGTCCTCTATACAGGCCATCTTTCCAGGCCCTCTCCACTACAGGCCCTGCAGAGGCTCAAGGCCTCCCACCTGAGGAAGGGTCTGCAGTATGCAGAGGAGGTCCATCTCACAGACAAGGTGAGGTTAGAGATGCGGTGGTGGTTGGACCATATGGAGGCTTGGAACGGGCAAGCCATCTTCGGCTCAGCCCCGGACATGGTTATAGAGTCAGACGCCAGCAAGTCATGCTGGGGAGTGTGCTGCGGGGATTCCTTTACAGGAGGAAAGTGGTCCGCAGACGAGCAGCGGCTTCACATCAACTGCCTGGAATTGTTGGCGGGCTCCTTCACCATCAAGTGCTGGACAAAGGACAAGGTCAGCTGCAGTGTCCTCCTCAAGATGGACAATGGCTCTGTTGTCCGCTACGTAAACCACCTGAGTGGCACAAAAATCCAAGGTGCTAGCGGACATGGCCAAGGAGTTCTGGACCTTTTGCCTCGAACACAACGTCTCTGTGACAGCGGAGTATCTTCCCGGGCCGTCCAATGTGGTCGCAGATTGGTACTCCAGAGTATGGTCGGATGTGAGTCTCTGGCGGCTGGAACCCAGAGTTTTCCGGAGATTGCATGCCCTTTGGGGCCCATTCTCGGCAGATCTTTTTGCCTCTCGCCTGGACCATCAGCTTCCCAGATTCTTCAGCTGGAAGCCGGACACCCTGGCGGCGGCCACAGACACCTTTCTCCAGGATTGGTCGAAGGAGGCGGGTTATGCCTTTCCTCCGTTCGCCATGATAATGCGCCTCCCGGCTCAGGTTCACAGACAGCAAGCGAAGGTGGTGCTGATCATGCCTTATTGGAGATCGCAAGTATGGTTTCCAGTTCTTCTGGAACTTTCCTGGGATTCTCCAATCCTTCTACCCCTAGATCGGATGATTCTCCGGGATCCCTAGGGAGATCCACATCCCTTGATCCTGCAGAATCGGATGCCCCTCATGGCCTGGCGATTTCCGGCAACGCTGGAGACTCCGAGGCCTATCAGGAGAAGCTCAGAACATCCTGGCAGCAGCATGGGCAGAGGGCACCAACAAACGATACAGATCAGCCTGGTCCAGATGGGTACCAAAGGGGATGATGGACGGAGTGTTTGAGCAAATCAAACACTCACCCCCAGTCAACTGATCTGGGTTTAATCCATCATCATTCTTTAGCTCACTCCACCTCCCCAGTTCAGACATGGCCATATGCAAATCAGTCTGACCCTGTGCCTCATGGGAACAGTCCAGCCCGAACTGCCAAGCCATGTCTTCCCTGGACCGGAAACAAGCATCCTGGGACCGGTTTCTGGCTATTCAGCCGTCATCAGCCAGGCTAGCTTGAATCCAGTGGCAAAGTGAGCAAGGGACCCACGTCTGGGCATACCCTGCCAACTCAGGGCGAACAAAGCGATACCAAAGGGGATGATGGACGGAGCGTTTGAGCAAATCAAACACTCACCCCCAGTCAACTGATCTGGGTTTAATCCATCATCATTCTTTAGCTCACTCCACCACCCCAGTTCAGACATGGCCATATGCAAATCAGTCTGACCCTGTGCCTCATGGGAACAGTCCAGCCTGAACTGCCAAGCCATGTCTTCCCTGGACCGGAAACAAGCATCCTGGGACCGGTTTCTGGCTATTCAGCTGTCATCAGCCAGGCTAGCTTGAATCCAGTGGCAAAGTGAGCAAGGGACCCACGTCTGGGCATACCCTGCCAACTCAGGGCAAACAAAGCGATACCAAAGGGGATGATGGACGGAGCGTTTGAGCAAATCAAACACTCACCCCCAGTCAACTGATCTGGGTTTAATCCATCATCATTCTTTAGCTCACTCCACCACCACAGTTCAGACATGGCCATATGCAAATCAGTCTGACCCTGTGCCTCATGGGAACAGTCCAGCCCGAACTGCCAAGCCATGTCTTCCCTGGACCGGAAACAAGCATCCTGGGACCGGTTTCTGGCTATTCAGCCGTCATCAGCCAGGCTAGCTTGAATCCAGTGGCAAAGTGAGTAAGGGACCCACTTCTGGGCATACCCTGCCAACTCAGGGCGAACAAAGCGATACCAAAGGGGATGATGGACGGAGCGTTTGAGCAAATCAAACACTCACCCCCAATCAACTGATCTGGGTTTAATCCATCATCATTCTTTAGCTCACTCCACCACCCCAGTTCAGACATGGCCATATGCAAATCAGTCTGACCCTGTGCCTCATGGGAACAGTCCAGCCCGAACTGCCAAGCCATGTCTTCCCTGGACTGGAAACAAGCATCCTGGGACCGGTTTCTGGCTATTCAGCCGTCATCAGCCAGGCTAGCTTGAATCCAGTGGCAAAGTGAGCAAGGGACCCACGTCTGGGCATACCCTGCCAACTCAGGGCGAACAAAGCGATACCAAAGGGGATGATGGACGGAGCGTTTGAGCAAATCAAACACTCACCCCCAGTCAACTGATCTGGGTTTAATCCATCATCATTCTTTAGCTCACTCCACCACCCCAGTTCAGACATGGCCATATGCAAATCAGTCTGACCCTGTGCCTCATGGGAACAGTCCAGCCCGAACTGCCAAGCCATGTCTTCCCTGGACCGGAAACAAGCATCCTGGGACCGGTTTCTGGCTATTCAGCCGTCATCAGCCAGGCTAGCTTGAATCCAGTGGCAAAGTGAGCAAGGGACCCACGTCTGTGCATACCCTGCCAACTCAGGGCGAACAAAGTGATACCAAAGGGGATGATGGACGGAGCGTTTGAGCAAATCAAACACTCACCCCCAGTCAACTGATCTGGGTTTAATCCATCATCATTCTTTAGCTCACTCCACCACCCCAGTTCAGACATGGCCATATGCAAATCAGTCTGACCCTGTGCCTCATGGGAACAGTCCAGCCCGAACTGCCAAGCCATGTCTTCCCTGGACCGGAAACAAGCATCCTGGGACCGGTTTCTGGCTATTCAGCCGTCATCAGCCAGGCTAGCTTGAATCCAGTGGCAAAGTGAGCAAGGGACCCACGTCTGGGCATACCCTGCCAACTCAGGGCGAACAAAGCGATACCAATGGGGATGATGGACGGAGCGTTTGAGCAAATCAAACACTCACCCCCAGTCAACTGATCTGTGTTTAATCCATCATCATTCTTTAGCTCACTCCACCACCCCAGTTCAGACATGGCCATATGCAAATCAGTCTGACCCTGTGCCTCATGGGAACAGTCCAGCCCGAACTGCCAAGCCATGTCTTCCCTGAACCGGAAACAAGCATCCTGGGACCAGTTTCTGGCTATTCAGCCGTCATCATCCAGGCTAGCTTGAATCCAGAGGCAAAGTGAGCAAGGGACACACGTCTGGGCATACCCTGCCAACTCAGGGCGAACAAAGCGATACCAAAGGGGATGATGGACGGAGCGTTTGAGCAAATCAAACACTCACCCCCAGTCAACTGATCTGGGTTTAATCCATCATCATTCTTTAGCTCACTCCACCACCCCAGTTCAGACATGGCCATATGCAAATCAGTCTGACCATGTGCCTCATGGGAACAGTCCAGCCCGAACTGCCAAGATGGGTGGGTTGGTGCCTTGGGAGAAATTAAGATCTTGTGAGGTGCGAAGTGGTCCACATTTCAAATTTCCTGGCCTCCTTGGCCACAGAAGGTTTGGCATATCGCATGATTAATTCTTACAGATCCGCGATATCGGTGGGCCATGTCTCAGTTCAAGGGAACGCGGTGGGCGAGCACCCATTTGTTTGCAAGCTGATGAGAGGTATTCGCCTGTCGCTGCCTCCACTGCCTAGATATTCTAAGTTGTGGGATGTCAACAAGGTTTTGACTCTTTTTAAAGCCTTGCAGTCGAAAAAATATCTGTCTCGAAAGGAGTTATCGGCGAAGCTAGCTATGCTTCTGTGCTTGGTCTCTTGCAGGAGAGTGTCTGATGTGAGGGCCCTGGACCTCCACTGTCATGTTTTTACTCCCCAAGGAGTCACCTACGATATCTCCCGGCGCACAAAGTCGGGCTCCAGGGTGATCTCGTACCCGGCCTTTGATAAGCACCCCAAGTTGTGAGTAGTGCGTTGTCTGAAAGCTTACGAGAGTATGACAGACGAGCATCGCCATCACGGAGGGAACCAGTTACTGATATCTCTCAGGAAACTCTTCAAGGCTGTTTCTACTCCCACCATAGCAAGATGGATCAGATGGGTCATGCAGGAGGCAGGCATTGATATCTCGCACTTCGGTGCCCACTCAGTCAGTGGAGCAATGGGCTCCAAAGCTTTTTCCCTCGGGGCCCGCCTCGAGGATATAATTAATGCTGCAGACTGGTCTTCAGATTCCATGTCCAAAAGATTCTATTTCAAACCAGTCGTGGACATGGCCTCCCTGGTGGTTGAAAAGCTTTGAACGAGCATAATCATCGCCTCCGGTCCTGCCATAGAATGAAAACTTTCCTACTAAACATGAAGGAAAGTTTCAATTCTATTAAGGACAAGGAGGCAAGGATTATTCCCGTCCGGAGTTTTTTTTCCTGAGGGTATCAGTCATTATTCCCACCGAATGGAACAAATATATGGAACTGGAAGGGTTCTGGCACTCCGTATGGAATAAGTATGAGCCAGCGTTTTTTCTTGTTTTTTTTCTCATTAAATACAATGCTGTATTTAATGAGATGGAAGATTCTAATTGAACATTGCATATGACTATATCCTAATGTTATACTGTCCCTCTGCGTGGAATGTTGTTTTTCTACAAGATTCCAGGGTATGAAAGTTCAGGTTCATCTCTGTATCCTCTGGCTTCTTGTAGGGTCCAAACAGGACAATCAGACAAGGAAGGCCCCTACCTATTTATTTTACAATATGCGTCACGTCATATGATATAATAGTCTGAACAGTGCTGAAGAATAGAAGGAACAGAAGTATCACAAAATAAATTTATTATTTCAATGAGAAGATACACAAATGAAATGCAAAAAATATACAGTCCCACCACTCATTCAATCACATTCACACATACGAGCATACTATCATACCTCTTTCATTCAGACTCACAACACTCATACAGTGACTAACGCAGTTTGACAAAGCAACATAAACAGCAACGTAGCCCCCAATTTCCTCGGAAATATGGGTCAAAATATTTTAGAAGACGCCAATGTATTCAGTACATATCATAGGTATATACATTAAAACAATGATAAAAAGAGTAAATTGGCAGATACAGTGGTTATCTAAAGGGGGGGAAAGAACAAGGGTAGAACAAAACTCAAACAAGAGTAGGAGTGTCACAAACGCCGACGCGCGTTTCGGTGTGAAGACCGGATATGGCCAAACACCTTCCTCAGGGCGTGGGTAACAGAACAGTGGAGTGGTGGGAGAATTTCTATAGGTCAGGGAGACTTCTGATTAAACAGGCCAAAAGTGCCGTGCAGCAAAGCTCGACGTGGTTAACTGCACAAGCTGTAATGGAGTAAAGCCTGAACTGGAGTGGCGATAGGGGTCAAGCTGCAGACAAGGTTATGCGATGAGGAGGACAGGCCGCCACTTAACATGGTTTGGGCGGACCCTGGGGTTCCAAGGGTGGCAAACAGGGTCTGCAGGCCGATGTTCAATGGGCGGCAGCAGGACGCTGAAAATGGGAAGATGCTCGTCTGGCGAAAATACGAGAAGGCCAGGTGCGTGCTGGAAGGCCAAGTGTCCATCAGCGATAAAAATGTATGCAGAGAAACACGAGTGCCCCTCAATCAGGATGCGGGGTCGACTCAAATTAAGCTGATACGAGCGGCGACATGGTGGTCGTTCCTTGGTAGCTAAAACAGACTAGTGGAATTCGATGAGGGCCAGACGGTCGCAGTCAAGAAAGAGGACGTATCCCAGCAGCCCGTGCCTTTCAGGACGCCTGGAGCTGCCTATTGGTTCACCTCTGTTGTTGACCTTTCCCTAGGATCCATGGGAAAGATAGTTTTTGTATTAAATTTAAACACTGCTGGTTGTGGAAAATAATGAAAGTACAGCATAATCCTCGCCTCCGTGTCCTTAATAGAATTGAAACTTTCCTCCATGTTTACTAGGAACTATTTCATTGTGGCTGTTGCCTGAGTAGGCCCCCTCAACCAATAACCCAATTTCTAACAGCAAGGCCATTGTGACATAACCATTCCTGAACTGTTCAAGCATCGTTAACTTGCAATTGGGAAATACTAGACCTAATTATTGCAAACCCGCTTTGAGTCCGACTGGCAATCACTACCTTGTGAAGTGTCAGGCGGGAGGGTAGGGCTATTAGCTAGTTGGAGGGTCTGATAATATATTTGTGCCTTGCCAGAGGCTTTTACCTCAGTTTGAATTGACCAATAGCTCTGCTTGACTTCCTGAATAAGTTTACAGGATTTAGTTAATTTTGCCAACAGTAGTGTTGTGAGAACACTGCCTTTTACTGAATCTTTTTCAAGTGGGAGATGTGGTTCTCAGCATGTTAAATCCAGAAAATATATTGCAAAATGGGACAATGCAGCATGGAAATATGGACCCATGTCTGGAATTACAAACCCTCCCTTCTCAAACGGTTGGCTAAGTATCCCCATTTCAATATAGGATTCTTACCATGCCAAACAAGTCTGGTCCGGAGAGTGTGTAGTTTATCAAACAACATCTACTTACAGGGATTGTGATGTTATGGAAGAGATAAAGAACTTTAGAAAGCACTAACTTTTAGATCAAAGCAACTCTGTCAGGGAAGAGATAATGGTAGCTGTTTCTATCGCTCAATATGTGTCACCAATCCACTGATTGCAGAACCCAGTTACTGTTGATAAGAATGCCCAGGTATCTGACAGACGCTTCATGACAACAGTGAGGGAACTCGAGGACAAGTCAGACTATGGTCTCCGTTCAGCAAAACATCTTGAACTTTCCCCAATCTATTTGAACATCCGAGAACCTGCTAAAGTGTACGATAGCTTTAATTATGTGACCCAGATTAGTGCTGGAATTCTTGACCAGTAGCAAGATTTAGGGGCCGATTCCGATCTCGGCCGGTAGGGCTCCGAATCGGATTCGGATTCACCGGATCCGATTCGGAGCCCTGTTTCCCGACCGAATCGTACGCGGGTCCGGCCGAGCGAGTACGATGCATGCACCCGCGAAATCGCCGACCGACTCGTACGCGGCTTCAACACGCTCCGACCGACTCGCATGGACACGACTCGCACCGCGCTATGGAGACGTTTCCCGGCCGGGTAAGTACGATGCGCGCCGCGAGCAGTCCGACCGACTCGCGCCGTCCGGCTCGAAAAAGCTGTCGGAGCCGGACTTTGGGGGTCCGCGTCGGACCCCCCTGTACGCGTAGGCGCGCGAGTCGCACACAGGGTGGACCCATGGGTCCCCCCTACCTGTGCATGTACGCCACGATGCGCTTGGACGCGTACACGCTGTAGGGGGCGCCCTTGTCCGCCTCACACCCATTGAGTCAATGGGAGCCCGCGTACGCGTTGTACGACAGGCTCCCATTGACTTCAATGGGAGTCCGACCGAATCGAGTCCGATGGCATGAGTGCGCATCGTACTCGTTCGGTCGGACTGCTAGGGTCCGATTCGGTCGGAATTCTCTCCGGGCCCGGCTCGGTCGGAGAGATTTCCGGCCCGAATCGGAATCGGCCCCATAGTCTTTGTAAGGAAAAAATGTTAAGCTTCTCTGCATGATTGTCTGGAAGCCTGCAAGTGAGGTTCTCCACCGCCAGGGCGAGCAAAAATATGGACAGTGGGCATCCCTGTCCAGTAGCCCTACTGAAGGAAAATGGTTTAGAGGTATAACCATTGACACTGAGTCTAGCAGAGGGGTCTGAGTGTAGCAGCTTTATAAGCCCAATGATGTTTGGGCCAGTCCCCATTCTGCATAGGACTACACATAAAAAGATTCACTCTATAGAGTTGGTGGCCCACTCTGCATCCAAGTACACCAACATGTACTGACACCAGCTCGAATCTGAGGAATAAATGCAAAAAAAAGGTAAGGTTATTAGAGGTTGCTCTACCGGTGATTAAATCTGATTGATCAAGAATGGCTAGCTTCTCCATTAGGGGATGTAATTATTTGGCAACCATGCCGGCTAAGACATTATAATCTAGATTCATGAAAGATTTTGGCTTGTTGGGCCCACAGTCCATATTATCTTTCCCAGGCTTCAGTCGGGTGGAGATTATGTCCACCCTAGTAGTAGATGGTAAGTGCATCATCTCCTACTCCATTCCTTGGATAAACAAAGAGAAGCCGCTCTACTCCCAGCCACCTCAATCAAAAGCTGAGACTGCAAAAGGCTGTGGCCCCGGGCACAAAGCAGCCACCAGGGCCAGCAACACCGGCAAGGCAGTGGGAGCCAGTGATGGTGTTCATCCTCGAAAGGAATTGGTAGGCACAATCATGTCAATGAAAGAACCTAAGTGTGAGGAATAATTATCATCTTTTCTTCACATGGTTTAATATTACAGTAAGTTTATGAAAGATTTTGCAGGTAAAACTTACAAAATGAGGAAACTGCTGAATAAAAAAGTGGAGTTTCAGTGGGGGAGTGAATGTATGGAGGAATTTCAGTGGGTGACAGAGGAACTGAGTCATGCCCCATGTCTTCAAGCTTATGATTCCCAAGTGTGACACTAAAGTGGTCTGTAATGCCAGTGTGAAGGGTTTGGGGCCTCTTCATATACAAGTGAGAGATGGTCAGGAGAAACTCATTGCTTGTATCTCAAGACTATTAAGAAATGCTGAATGTAATTTTTTCAGTCATAGAAGGAAATCCCTAGTGGTTTACTGGGCTGTTAACAGATTTAATTTTTTTTTATTGGGGATGAAATTCACTGTTTGAACAGACCATGAGGTTGAGGTTTTCTTGAGGAAAGGTCTTGATTGCAGCTCATCTAGCATACGTAGGTGGGTTGTAGGTTTACATGAATATTGCATCATTGTGCTTCATTGTGTAGTATATCCCCGGTGCTGGAAACTGTGTGTGATTTGACTGAGTCGGACGTGGGAGAAGATGTGGAAGAAGTAATCAGTGTGTGTGAGGTTACTTATGGAAGCATTGAAGAAGAGAAATGGCTACAAGAATTGGAGAGAGATGACAAGTTAAAGCAAGTGATAGGATTGCTGACTGCTGAAAATCTTAATGAGAGAGTTAAAGAGGTATGATGGATGTTGGTGGCAAGGCTTTTCTGTTGAAAGGGATAAGATTAGTACACCCACAAAGTTTACGAGAGAAACTATTGCAGTCAGCGCAGAGATTTCTAGTGGCCTGCACTTGACCATGATATTGAGTGTATGATTAGAGAATGGGTTGAATGTGTGGCGTGTGACAAATGTTTGAGAACCACTAATATACTATTAGTGTGAAGGAAGCTGCCATCCTATCCATGGGAAGAGGTCACCATGGATATTTTGGGACCTGTACAGGGCGAATATGCAACTCCATATGCACTGGTCTTGATGGATCTATACTCAAGGTGGGTAGAAGTGTCGTGTTTAGGAGACTTTTCCTCAGCAGCTGTAATAAGGTTTCTAGAAAACATATTCAAGAGGGAAAGTAATCCCTGATATTCATTCGCAGACAATGGGGTACAGTTCTGTTCCAGAGAGAAGGAAGGCTATTTAAGGGAGTGTGAAATAATTCACAAGACATCCGCTTTGTATCACCCCCAGATGAATGGTGAAATTGAGAGAGTGACAAAGACATTGAAGGAGGGGATACAGTTGGCCACAATGAATGGTCTAGATTGGAAAAAAGACATTTCCCGGAGAACAGTTGGGTAGCGCATGTCTCCGCACTCCACCACAGGTATATCTCCTTTTGAACTATTCAACAGTTTGACTCCATGTACACAGGTTTGCCCAGGATGGATGACTTGAATTAAAGGGTGTGTGAGCAATGTCCCAAAGAGAGTGGAAAAAGAAGAAGATGGACTTACAAAAAAGAAGGAAGGAGAGGTATGACTAGCAACAAAATGTGAAGGATGTTGTAATTAAGGAGGGAGGTTGTGTAAAAGTAAAAACATGCAGAGGGTGCGGTGATTGATCTAAGTTCACTAAAAAGCTGCAGGTTGTCAACCTTTTAAAAAATGATGTCACGACCCATGATGGTAGAATTTGGAACAAAAGTAGGGTTGCAGTTCGTTGTCATGTTTCTTTGAGAAATGAGAGGAAGAGAAAACCAATCTATACAGAAAAGAAGAATGAAGTGGAAGCTGAACCTGACATTGTAGTGTTGATGTGTATGAAAAGAGGAAGAGTGGAAGAGTTATGAATAAACCCTCCTATTTACAGGACTTTGTTGCACATTAGTCACGGCTGTTTCTTCCAGGATGATGTAATCTTCTGTTCTATTGTTCATTTTCACTCTGTTATTTTCAGTTCTAACACTTGGTCATTGTTGAAAATTCAAAAGAAGGAGAAGAAACTGAGAAGGTAAGTAGAACGCTTTATTCTGGTCATCCACTCTCCACAGTAAAGAGTTGTCCAACATTCCAATGTAGACTCTAAAGGAGCATACCATTATAGGCAGGAAAGGAGGGGTGCAGGGGAGGACTGTACCAATGGGGAAAACAGAAGGATGGAGTGATAAAAGGGCGGGTAGGAAATATAAGAACAGATTACAACACATATCCCTACATAGGGTAGGGTGAAACTAAACCCCATTAACAAGTCTGTCCCCACTCCATGTCTGTCCATTCTCTAGACGTACCACATTCCTGCTTACTTTTACCAATCGTTGGGAAGGGTAGAATTTGCTCTGGCCAACCTGAACATGGGTAGGTTTCCTCACTAAAACAGAGTTGTTGATTCTGAGGTCATGCTCTTTAACACCATGTCTTTGGTCATACCAATTTTTATAATTAACTTGGTGTTGTTGGATTTTCTTTTGAGCTTCCCCACCGTTGTTTTCAACCTTCTTACCTCCCTCCAGCCACAGAGGGTTCATCTTGGTGCCTGGCTCTCTCTCTTAGTGCTACGAAAGGGGAAATCCCTGTGATGAGATTAGGCGCGGTGTGGTAGGCCCATATACATTCTCTGAGGGAATCATCTATCTTGTGGCAATTGGTGATGGCGAGTTGGATATGTTCTTTTATCATGCGGTTTGTTCTTTCCACTAAGCCATTAGCTTTAGGGCAGTAGAGTGCAGTTTTTTTATGTTTGATATTGAGTTCCTCTAGGAATTTCCTCATCTCTTCGGAAGTGAATTGCACCCCATTGTCTGTTACCAGAACTGCTGGTATACCCTCATTCCAAAAGACAGTTTTCAAGAACATGGTGAGGTTGTTCGTTGTTGTAGTGGGCGTGAATTTGACATTGATCCAGTGAGCGGTGTAGTCTACTAGAACGAACATGAATTTCTTTTGGGGCCCTAATGCTTCCATTGGGCCAATTATGTCCATAGCAAGTTTGGTCCATGGCACAACGGGTACATCCACTGGGGACAAAGGGACTTTATGTAGGATCTTAGTTTTCTCACTCCTTGCACAGCTAATGCATTCTTTGACTTTCATCTCCACCATTGAGTCCATCTTAGGAAACCAGAAATTGTTTCTCACTTTGTTTTTTGTGATGCTTTTACCTAAGTGTCCCTCATGAGCCAAGTCTATTATTTTGTTTCTGAGATCGGAAGGTGGTACAATCTTCTTATTGCGATACACTTTATCGTCTATAATGGTCAGTTCGTGTCTTACTTCCCAGAATTCTTTCATAGCTTCGTCGACTTCATTGCATTTTTCTGGCCAACAGTTGACTATTAGCCCTTTTAATGTGTTCATTTTGGCATCTTTCCTCATGCCTTCTTCCCATTCATCTTTGGTCAGGGACGGTAGCTGGATGGCTAAAATAGGAACATCCAATTGTTCATCTTGGGTATTGGTGTTTAGGGGAGACCTTGATAAGTAGTCCGCCACCACATTTTCCAGCCCTGGCAAGTATTCAACTCTAAAGCAAAAGTTCTCCAAACCCAGGACCCACTTGGCTATACGTGGAGAATCACATTGCACATGTTTGGGTGAAAACATGAATGTTAAAGGTTTGTGGTCTGTGCGGACGGTGAAATTGGTACCCCAAAGAAAAAAATTAAAATGATTAATGGCCCAAAAACACGCCAAGGCTTCCCTCTCAATAACTGAGTAGTTACGTTCAGTTTGACTCAAAGACCGAGATGCAAAAGCTATAATTGTCTCACCACTCTCCCCTTTTTGGGATAAGGTCGCCCCCAAACCTTTGTTAGAAGCATCTGTGCTCAGTATGTTTTTTTTCCTAGGGTCAAAGGACCCCAGGGCAGGTGACTCAATGATTTCCTTCTTCAATTTGTCTACCATCTCGCAGTGTTTTTCTTCCCATTTGAATTCTTGTTTTTTTTTAACAGTTCTCGCAACCCATCGCATTTCTCAGAAAAACTTTTTATAAACTTGGCCATATACTCAATAAGACCTAAAAAGGATTTGAGTTCATCCTTGTTTGTGGGCTATGGAGCATCACTCACGGCTTGAATTAAACTGTGTTTGGGCATGAAACCTTCTTGGGAGATGGTGTGTCCCAGGTAGTCCACTGATCCTACTTTTATCTTGCATTTGTCACGTTTTACTGTCAGACCTGCATCTGATAGTCTCTTGCACACAGTTTTGAAGATGGTATCATGTTCTTCGGCAGATGACCCGTAAATCAATCTGTCATCTTGGAAGCACATGGTGTTAGTGATGCCTGTGAGTACTTGCTGCATCATTTTCTGAAAAACTGCTGCAGCAGAGGCAAGTCCAAAGGGCATCCTAACAAACATATATGCTCCAAAGGAAGAGGTGAACGCTGTTAAGGGTCTAGACTCGGGGTGTAGTTCCACTTGGTAATACGCTATTGACAGGTCAATGACAGAGAAAAACTTGGCTTTCCCCATGGTGCTCAACATCTCGTTTATATTGGGGAGGGGAAATCTCTCTACCCAAATGTTGTCATTTAAGCTGCGTAGGTCAACGCAGAGGCGGATGCCTTCCCCATTGGCCTTAGAAGCTATGACTATGGGTGCCAACCACTCCGAAGATTCGATGGGTTGGATGACACCCATCCGACACAACCTGTCCAGTTCATTTTTAAGAGGCTGTCTCATGAGAAGGGGAACAGGGCGGGTTTTATGAACCACAGGCTTGGCTCCTAGTTTTACTTTTATTTTGTGTTGGAAGCCCCTCAAAAGCCCCAGTTCGTCCGCAAACAGTTCCGGGAAGTCATCACATAGTGTTTTACTCTTATCTGAATCTTCCACTAGAATAACCTGATCTCTGTTGTTGGGATCAAGTATAATGCCCAACTCCTTCTGGTGTTGCCAGCCTAGGGGGTTAGACCCTTCCCTTCCCAAATACACCTTGCCTACAGTGGATCTCCCTTTAAAGTGTATGTGTACTTCCATCATACCTACAAGAGGAATGGGGTCTTTGGTATAGCCCTCAGGAGTAATGTCAGGTTTGCTTATCTCTGCGCTTAGATCTCCCAAAAATCTTTTGTAATCATCAATATTTAATAGGGTAAAGGGGGAACAATAGTCTGCAAACATTTCTATAGGCTGTTGTTGAGTAAAACCATACATCTAGGATAGTCAGGTTTGGTATTACCACCCTCACTTTTCACTTGGAATACGAATTTCTGGTGTTGTTCACTTTCTACATTTACCACTTTAACTTGGCTGTTGTCCCCATCCCTACAAACTCTGGCCAAATGACCTCTCCTGTTACACTTCTTGCATGTGACACTGCGGGCAGAACAATGTGGGTTGTTGACCAAGTGATTGTTACTTCCGCATCTATACCATCTTAAGCCAAGGTTCTCCCTCATAGGCTTGTTGTAGGGCTCCCCTTTGTTTTTTACTTTGAGAATGTTGCTGTGTGACTCTTCCACTTGTACAGAAGCAACTACTTCCTCAGTAAATTTTATTTCCTTCATGCATTTGGCTGTGTGTTCAATAGCTTGAGCTAAGGAGATTGCCTCTTCGAGTGTGGGATTTTTTGCTAGTAATTTCTCTTGTATCCTACTGTTACTTGTGCACCTGACTAACTGATCTCTTATAAGAGAGTCATTGAGTTCACCAAAATCACATAGTTGGGTGAGACCCCTTAAAACCCCTTAAATGTAGCTCTTGATAGAATCATTCTTGCCTTGCACACGGTTAAAAAACTTGTGGCGCTCAAGAACTACGTTTATTTTGTCCCCAAAATGCTTTTCCAATTTTATAAGTGTAATGTCGTAGACATCTGAGTCATCATCCTCTTCAACCTCTGGTTCTGGTAATGTCTCGTACACCTTGCGACCATACACCCCCAAGTCATGCAGTAGAATATGTTGCTTGCGTACTGCTGAAAACCTTTCCCCCCCCCATGGCAATCAGATAGGACTCAAATAACTTGGTCCATTCTTTCCAGTGAATTTCTGGTTCTCCACTTTCACTTAAAAAGGATGGTGGTTGGCTAATGCCTGGAGTACCCATGGTGATGACAGGGGTACGGGAGGAGGGTTAAAGGTGGAGGGAAAAGCACTGTTTAATGGAGAATCAAAGATGTGTAACTGTGAGGGATAGGCTGGTACTGTAGCAGGGGATGAGGAGGATTAGAGGTGAGTACAGGAATACCAGGCTGACTGGAAAAGTTGAGGATCTAATAGTATGGTTAGTGTACACTTATGACTCCCCCGTAGTATGAAATATCGGTGTGCGTATCACCGTGAGAATGAACTGCATGGAGCCCACGTTGAAGTAAGAAGTACGGGTGTGCGTATCACCGTGACTGGTACATGCACGTGAAAGGTTGAGGAAATTGAAGTGCGTATCCAAAGAATGAGGGACTGTATAGGTGTGCGTGTCACCGTGAAGAGAAACGCACAAATGGCACAGTAAAAATGTAAAAAATGTAAGTCTGTTTTTATATAGCGCAGCTACTCACCCTTACGGGTCTCAAGGCGCTGGGGGCCCGGAGTGGAAATTAAGTGAGCTATTGCCCAGAGTCACATGCTGCTGAGCTGAGCTGAGCTGCCGCCGGAGCTGGGGATCGAACCGTGAACCCTGTGCTCCGAAGTCAGCTGCCCTGGCCGCTGCACCACAGTAAGGTGTGCGTATCACCGTGGCGGCAAACACGGAGGAGCGTTAGCCGAAATAGGTGTGCAAGTCAATGAGGGTAACACGCACTGAAGGTGAGCGTGTCACCGTGTTAAGCGCAGGAGAAACAGGAGACTAGGGTGCTGGCAGGCAAGTAGAAAGAAAGGTCTTACTTGTGGATGGTATCTGTGCGGTACCGCAGTGACAGATTCGTAGGTAAACTGTAGAACAACCTAGGCGAAGACGTGCATCAAGCTAGGTCAGTTGCAGGTCAGGATGATGGCGCTGTGTAGGCTGAGCCGCAGACGGGAGCTCCCTCATGCAGGACCTGCCGAGGAGAGGCTGGAGCGCCGGCAGAGATTACCAATAGGAGCGCTCTCCTCACGAAGGACGGCTGGAAGGAGGCTGGTGCGCGGGAGAAGGAATAATTGCGGATCCCAGCTGACAGGAATACACCTCCCGCCCGCTGACGCCGGATATGAGGAACAGCTGAGGAGGCGAGCCCGCCTCACCAATAGGGGCTCTCTCCTCACGAAGGACGGCTGGAAGGAGGGTGGTGCGCCAGTAGAAGGAAGCATATGCGGATCCCAGCTGACAGGATTTCACCTCCCGACCGCTGACGTCGGATCTGAGGAACAGCTGAGGAGGCGAGAGGGAGGGTCGCTAGGGATGCCCGGCGGCTCTGCGGAACCCTCGTCGATCACTTGACTGAAGTTTTATGCGAAATGAATTCCACAACGGGAGTTCTCTGCGTGCAGCAGTATAAGATGAGGGTACACAGTTGTCACGCTGTTAGATAAAGTGGAGATGCGGCAGGATCAGATGAATGGCGGCACTGCTGCAGGGCGAAGGGTAACCAGATGTAGTCCCAAAAGTGAGGAATACTTTGTGAGTAGGAAATCCAAAATCAGCTGAGAAGGGAAATCCACAGCCAAAACGACTGACAGGGTTCCACGCTGGTACTGAAAAGTACTTGAAGGTCTTGGAGAGAGTACAGAAAGGGGAGATGACCAGCTGCCCCCTGCGCAGGATCGTCGCCAGTGTTGAAAATTCAAAAAAAGGAGAAGAAACTGAGAAGGTAAGTAGAACGCTTTATTCTGGTCATCCACTCTCCACAGTAAAGAGTTGTCCAACATTCCAATGTAGACTCTAAAGGAGCATACCATTGTAGAAAGGAAAGGAGGGGGTGCAGGGGAGGACTGTACCAATGGGGAAAACAGAAGGATGGAGTGATAAAAGGGCGGGTAGGAAATATAAGAACAGATTACAACAGTCATGCTGGGGTGTGGGGTATATTATGAGATTTAAATTTTAGTGTGGGGTGACATCACACCGACTGCCGAGTATAACATTTGTTTCAATATTTAATTGAAGCAGTCCCCAAAGGCATCAGTCTTGGAATGATATACAGAAGCCTTTAGCTTGAGTATTTTGAGTTTTTTAGATACTTGAGGCATCAACCGAAGATTTTCTCAGGTAGACTACCCTGGCAAAGTAGGGCATAAGAACATCACTGATTTGAGTGACAGGTACACATTAAAGGAAAAGCCTCAGGGTACTGGACGGCATAGTCCACTATGACAAGGATGTGCTTGTGTGCTCTTCCTTCTGGTGCCAAGAAGCCAATCAGATTCATCAATATTCTTTGGAAGAGGTCCATGATAATAGTCACTTCTCGTAAAGAGGCTTTTGGGATATGCGCAGTGTTAATCCGCTGGCACTCAGGCCACTACTTAGATGTTATGACATAAAGGCAGGGCCAGAAGAAATGTTTCATCTGTTCTGATCTGTTCATCTGGGGTGTTATGTTTTATCAGCCCCCATAATAGCGAGTTGCAACATAGCATCTCTAGAAGACTTTAAAACCAACACCCATGCTCTTTTTGGAACCTTCTCCCTGTGTAATCATCCTATACAGGAGGTCTTTGTCCCAAGCAAAGTAAGGACTGGTAGGATTGTGAGCTCATCCTTTTCTGGCCCATTCTAGAACATAGTTAGGAGTGGAGTGGTATCTTGACTTTATTTGTTAGGGTTATTGTGTTGATACCTACCTCTACTATGATTCGGATTGTTGGATAGGTATTGTGAATACATATCATGAGGATGTCTACTACTGACTATAATGTGGGTAATTTAGGACACCGCCCTGCCCACCAAAGCTCAGATTCTGCCCATTGATACCTACTTATCTGTCTGTAAATATCTGGGTCATATGTGTTCTCTGTAATTCACTCTGACATGCTAATGTCCATGGGTTATGGTTTATTGTTATCTGAGAAGATGTAGGCTATGTGTCCACACTTAAAACACTATGGGCACATCAGTGGTATATGCATTTTCCTATTACTTTTTCAGGGGTCACGTCCCAGATGCGAATTTTGGATGGCGTTTAAGGTCTACCCTTGTGCTGCTCTTGCTAGACGGAGGGATGGCACCAGGTTTTCAGACATGGGAGTAAAATCTCAGAGGTTCTTTGGGGATCTGCCCTGGAATAAAGTGGATTAATATTTAGAGTGGCCGATGCCCACCTCCAGGAATAATAACATTATCCCTTCAGGGTGAACCCCAAAAGTCACAAAATTAACTTGAGCTTTACCCTCTGCTGGCTATGGCAGAGAGCAGAGAGGCTTAATTTTAGGCAATGTGTAAAGTATTTATGCAGTTCCAAAACAGTAATAAAGTAAATAAAAACAAAAAGTAACAATCCCAAACAGACTTAGAAAATAGAGTACATTTTATTTACAAAATGACACCACAATGACAAAAAATCCAATAAGAGTAACCAGAGATATGGATTTTTAAAATGTTAAGTAAAAATAGCATCAAAAAGAGCCATTGGCAGTCTATTGTTGCAATAGACCATCACCTAGGCGCAGTTTCAAGTAGAGGTGGGCAAGCCAACAGATTTACAGGGAGAACAAGCCAGAGCCAAGCCAAGGGTCTGGCTCAGATCTTAGAGCTCATGCATGAACCGAGCCCTGAAAATGTTTGCTGTATAAATCAAACAACAAACATCACATAAAATATGATAAAGCCAATTCAAAATTCAAGAAAGTGCATTTCTTAACATGGAAGCTTTGACATCAATACATCACATTACAGCACTGCACCAAGAAGAACTTAATAAAAGTAATAGTTTCTAAACATGAACCATTAGTTCAACAAGAGGCAAGACAATTGTCAAGTAAACACTGCATGTGACACAGATTATTATAGAGCAACATTACAGTTCTATTAAATCAAGCACAATAGGTTTTTGTACAACTGGTATTCTGAAATCACATAGTTGAAACGCCTTTCATATGTGACAAAGAAGAAAATAGAGTTTCAGTGAAAAATAATATTTGTCTAAAATCACACAATTTAAGTGGGAAGTCGCGATTTATCCAGGTTTTTCTGGTTTCATTTTGTACAAATCAGCCAGCTAGGATTTTTTGTAGTGGAAACTCGACCCAAAGATATTGGAGTGTTTACATAAGCATTAGCTATATTGCACTTTCACATTCATTGTTTATAGGCATCGGGTGGATTAAGTGATTTGCCTAGAAACACAGGATGTTGAGCCAATGCCTAGACTCGAACCTTGGCTGCAGCTCTGGCCATAATGCCACATCCTGGGTAGAGGGAGGGGGACAGAGTGAGCCACATGAAAACTCGGCTCATAATGGGCTTGAGGTTCCAACAGGACCTTGAGCTGAACCAGAGTCAGGCTACAGGCTCTAGCATGGCACAAACTGTCAGTGGCTCACTCACCTCTGGTTTGAAGCCAACCCAAATAGATCCCAAGGCCAGATACACCAAGGGGGATGGCCTGGTCAAGGATTTTATCTTCCGGCTTAGTCTGGAAATTGAAAGTCAAAATCTCTCAGTGAAGCAAGGTAGCAGGCTGTATCTGGGAATGTTTCACTGAAGCTGGTTAAGCTTTGAACACGGCCCCGCAGAAGCCTTTGGTTTTGGTGGGAACATTTCTAATCAAGGAAAAGTTCAAATTTCATGCCCAGAGAAGCCGTCACATTGGATGGATACTTTAGGAGTTTGAGCAGGTCTCGATTTCTGCGTCGGGACACAGTCTGTTTTGGAGCGTGGATTTCTCCAGTGTGGAAAGATGCCAGGTTACATCTGAACAGGGCTCCTCGAGGCAGGATACCTTCTCGCCGAGTTCCCTCTAAAATGGATTTGGTGCTGCTGAGAAGTTCAAAGTGGGTCAAACCTGTTTTTTCAGCCTAGTGAGGTTGCACCTTCACCGGCTTGACTCTAGTGGTTGGTCCTGATCCTCTGGAGGTTTGGAAATCCAAAAATGTATAAGTTTTAATTTTGCAGAGGTCACTCTCTTTTTCCCTCAGGTATTCACCTAAGGTTCCCAGACTTCAGCTCTGTGCTCCTGCCAAGTCTTTGTAGAGTCAAGGGCAAGTCAAGTTGGGACTGGGCAAATGCTCATCCAGGAAAACATGTTTTTTCAGCTTGTTGGGTCCATGTACCCACTTAGGAGTTCAGTCCATATGTAAAAAAAAAAAATGTAAATGTCCACTTCTTTGTCCTAGGTGCAAAAGGGTGTTTGTTCAGTCCTTCAGGACACCTCTCATGTCACAGCAAGTCGGGTTCAGTCCTCTTCTGTTCTCCCGAAGGTCCAGAAAGTATTCTAAGGAGAGTGTTTTGGGAATGCCACATTTATGTTTGGCATCAGCTAGTGGGTGGTGGTGACTCCTGGCCCCTCCCAAACGAATGGGGTACAAGTTCCTATGAGCAACTTACCTGCTTTTGCAGCAGTTCCAGTTTGCCCTTCTGCAAAAATCCCATATATCTCATTCGTAAAATTCAAGATGCAGAAACCCTTTTTCTCTTGTGCTGGGGCTCTGTACCCACCCAGAGTTGTGGCCAAGGAAATGAGCAGTCTTCTACTCTGTGGTCACTTAAAACTCCGTCTGGGGATTGCTTCCGTCCCACTCTGTTTGGTGCCAGCCTTGCTGCGGGGACAAGGGTTGCGTCGCCTTCTCCAGGTCTCACCTTACATTTACTTATGAAAGGGCAGGCCCCTGTACAAGTTAATGAAACTCTTGGGTCCACCCCATCTTGTCCTCTTGCAAGGGGAAAAAAAACACTTCCCCATACCCAGGGAGCAGTTTTCATACTTCAGTAAGGCCAAGCACTGACTGGGCAGCTGCTGGACAACTCATGGAAATAAGCCTCCTGGTGCTTCAGGTATGAAAAAGGTAACCTTCTAAAACTTACTTTTCCAAAATATTTATTTAAAATCCAACTTCACCAATGAAATGAATTTTTAATAACTGTAAAAAAAATAGTCTTTGTATGGCTTTTGTAGCTGTTTTCTGTCAAAAGTTACAGATTAAAATTTATAGTCTGAAAGCTGAAATTTTCTAGGATTCAACCACAGCCGTGCCAGTGAAAGTAGACTTGGGCCCTAGCCATTGGAGGAACATGCCAATTTTAATATCCCACATTTTCGACTTTTAGATATCAGGCACCCTACATTATGGGCAACTAGATAAGCTTAGGGATGATTTATTAATCTATTAAAGCAGGGTTCCCGCTTGTCAAGAGGGGTTATTTTGAAAGGTATGACAGCAAGATTTTAGGCTGCTGCAGTCAGGCTATCCATGGTAGGCCTGAAGCCATGTTTTCCAGGCCCACTTTGTGGACGACACAATAAGTGCTGCAGTCCAGAGGCGGCATTTAACTTCCAGGCCGCAGATACATTTTCTACACCATATATACTGGGGGCAAATAAGTCAATTAGACATAAGCCAATTTAACCATGTTTAAACAGGGAGTATACACACTTTACTTTTGTTTAACGGGGTAAAGTGCACAAAATCCTAAATACAGCAAAACAGATAGGACAAACATTTGTGGGAACCACACAAAGATGGTCATTTCTTACAGGGCCTCTGACAACACAATGCCTGGTCTATTACGCCTTACAGAGATGCTGATGAACCCAACAATGCATTGAGGGTGGTAAGGCCTCCAAAATTGCTGCTGGGGGAACATTTTACCTGTTATCTTCTTCTTGGAACTGGCGCCCATTCCCAACCACTTATCTGCCAAATCCTTCATTCTGTAGAACAGCTATCTCTGGGGCTTTAATTCGCAAACTGCATAACTGGTGGCGGTATTAGTGCTCGTCAGATCCTAGTCTCAAGGATGGCCTCCTTGACATTCTCATATAAGGTATTTTTGTCTGGGGTTGACACATGGTAAGCAGCTTACATTTCTCCAGGGAGCACAGGCACAATGTAAAGACTCCATCACTCAGTTGGATAATGCGATGTTAGGTGCAAACTGATCAAATACTATGAAAAAATAAGATGGGTATTCCCCAGACATGTGATTTTGTTTTACTGAGGCCGGTACATACAGCTCCTCACCGACGCACTCACTAACCCATGCAGCCACTGACTCACCCACTCACTCATCCATGCAGGCAGTCACACACCCCCTCACCCACCCACACAGACATTCATACACCCATACAGTTACTCCGACAACCAATGAATCACCCATACAGCCCCTCACGTACCCACTCACGAACCCATACAGCCACTTAGACACCAACTGACAGACTGATAGAAATTCAGACAACCTAGTCTCTCACACATACATTCACTGAGATACCTAATCTCTCACTTATACAGTCAGTCTCCACCCACTGAGTCATCCATACAAGCACTCATACACCCACTGATCCATCAATACACCTTGGTATATATATTTAACACTCATAAACTTTTTAAAAACACTGTCACTGGATGATGTCATCAGTGATGTTATCAGGATGTAATTTGAGATGTCATCAGTGATGTCACTGACCATGTCATGAGTGATGTCATATGTGAGGTCATAAGCAGTGCATTGCGGGGGCGCGAGTTATAATTAGCTCAGCTAACTATAACTGCTGAATTTCACTGGTTTTGTACGAGTGAAACTTGAGCCTAACTACCTTTGGTTTTTTCAGTGAATATATATATATATATTATATTATATTATATTATATTATATATATATATATATATATATATATATAGAGAGAGAGAGAGAGAGAGAGAAAGATAGATAGACAGATAGATAGATAGATAGATAGATAGATTGATAGATAGATAGGGAGACACAGAGAGACAGAGACAGTTCTCCAGCTATAGAGGACAATATAACTGTATGTGTATTCATATCATCAGAGATAAGGCCTAGCTGAGAAAAAAAAAAGTGACCACATTCTTAAACTCTAATCTTGTTCTAGAAATTCTGTTGACAGCCACGAGGACTCATTCACAACTGGCAACCTCATTAGTGACTTAGAGGGAACCCAAACTAATATGATTTCTCATTCATTATAGGCCAAAGTTACTTTCAAGAAAGATGCACAATACAAATTTTATTTCCATCCTTAGTGCATTAATTCAATTCATATGCAATAAAAGTGTGAAATGAGTGATCATAGTGCAGCCAAAGCAGTGCTCATATTGTGATTCTATTTACAATATACATAAAGACGTATATATATATATATATATTATCTACTGGCGGTCGCCAGTAGATAGTTATAGTTAGGACCTATTTTCCATAGGAAATCCGCGACATTCTATTTGAAATAACTCTTGCGTCGGTTGACGAATCTTCGCGAAATTTTCAAACTTTATGGCCCGCTCCGGTCCGCTCCTACCCTGAAAGTCTCAGGGTGATTCGTCAAGCGGGGGCCGAGAAAAAGGGGGTCCCAAAACGTGTTTTCCCCATTCATTTTCCCATAGGAAACTTTAGACACGGCTACAGCCCGAACTGCTGAACGGAATTACACCAGATTTGGCAAAGAGGTAGTTCTTGGTTCAGAAAGAACCCTTTTGTTAAATGGTGTAAATCCGTTCAGTAGTTCCTGAGAAAATCAAAAGTTAAGTCACATATATATCTATGGCCGAGTAGGGTCCGCGTACCCTACCGACCACGAGCTGCATGCTAATTGGCTGTCAAGTGGCTGTCAACACTCCAAATCAGGAAGTGTTGGCAGCCATTTTGTCCCTCGGTAGAACCGAGGGACAGAAACAAGTGCGCAAAGCGCAAAAAGGGGGCAGGGTAGAAACACCCTGACCCCCTAGGTCTGCTCAGGGGGTCCCACAAGGACCCCCTGGGCAGAAAAAAGCATTTTTTTTTTTTTTAAATCGGGGGGATGTGCTTAGGGTGCGCGAATCCCGCCGAGAAAAAAAAAAAGAAACAAGTGCGCAAAACGCACAAAGGGGGCAGGGTAGAAACACCCTGACCCCCTAGGTCTGCTCAGGGGGTCCCACAAGGACCCCCTGGGCAGAAAAAAGCATTTTTTTTTTTTTTTTTTAAATCGGCAGGATGCGCTCAGAGTGCGCGGATCCTGCCGAAAAAAAATCGAAGCGCGTCTCCCGCGCTTCGATGCAAATTTACCCCCGGGTGGCCCAAGTCCCGGGGGCATGTGGGGGTGGGTTTATTGTTTATGGGGGGCCTCTAAGGCCCCCAAGCCCCGGGGACCGCCACCCCCGGGGCTTTCTAATAAAAATGGTGCGGGAGGGCTCTGAGCCCTCCCGCAGCCCCGGGGACCGCCACCCCCGGGGTTTCTTTTTAAATTTTTAAATACCTGTGTGGGGGCTCCAGCCCCCACACGCCCGGGACCGCCACCTCCCCGGGGCACTAAAAATTTTAAAATGGGGGTCCGTTTGGACCCCCGAAGCCCCGGGGACCACCACCTCCCCGGGGCTTTGCAGATGTGGGGAGGGGGGCCGCGCGGCCCCCCTCCTGGAGCCTGTAATGGCCCTGGGGACCACCACCCCCCAGGGCCGGCTCCTGCAGTGTCCCGGGGTGCCTACCCCCGGCACACTGTAGTTTGCTATGGCAGGACGGGAGCCTCGCGGCTCCCGTCCTGCCATAGCAAACTGCTTTGGATATTGGAAGAGAGAGCAGGAAACCTGCTCTCGCTTCCAATATCCAAAAGAATTGCTTTCCACACGGGGAGCTGCATGTTAGCAGCTCCCCATGTGGAAAAGCAATGCCAGCTCCCAAGGGACGCGGGGAGCCGGCGGGACTGTGGGGGGATTGGGGACCCCCCCACAGTCCCCAACGGAGAGGGCCAGCCCCGGGGGATGGGGTCCCCGGGGCAAGTAGGGGCCCGGGAGGGGGGCCACGCGGCCCCCCTCCCCAAAATGAATTTTTTTTTTTTTTTTTTAAAAAGGCCGGGCCCCGGGGGATGGGGTCCCCGGGGCCATAAGTGGCCTGAGGAGGGGGGCAACGCAGCCCCCCTCCATAAGTTTTATAAAAAAAAAAAAAAAAGAAGGCCATGCCCCGGGGGATGGGGTCCCCGGGGCCGATTAAGGCCTGGGGAGGGGGGCCACGCGGCCCCCTTCAAATTTTTTTTAAATTAAAACAAAATATTAGGGGGCAGGCCCTGGGGGATGGGGTCCCCAGGGCCAAAAAATTAGAAAAAGAAGGGGGGCCACACAGCCCCCTTCTTAAAAAACAAATTTAAAAAAATACCGGCATCGCGCCGGAGGCCACGCCCCTCCTTGGAACACACTGCAAACGCCCCCTGGCGCGTTTGCAGATGGGGAACGAATTCCCCTTGAATACTGGGGGTCCCTGGGGCCAACTAGCCCACCAGGAACCTCCAGTATGCGCCAGGGGGCTGCGTTGCAGAGAGGTGTACAGAGGCCACGCCCCTTTTTACACCTCTCTGCAACGCAGCTCTGTGGCGCTTTTTGGAGGTACATGGTGAGCTAGTTGGCCCCCAGGGACCCTCAGGATTCAAGGGGACTTAATCCCCCAACTTAAAACGCGCCACGGGGCGCGCTTGCACAGTGGTGAAGGGAGGGGGTGGGGCTTCAGGTGACATGTGTGCAAACAGGCCCCGTGGCGCGTTTTAAGATGGGGAATTAAATCCCCTTCAATCCTGAGGGTCCCTGTGGGCCAACTAGCCCACCAGGTACCTCCAGTAAGCGCCACGGAGCTGCGTTGCAGAGTGTTGTAAAAAGGGGCGTGGCCTCTGAACACCTCTTTGCAACGCAGCTCTCTGGCGCATACTGGAGGTATCTGGTGGGCTAGTTGGCCCCTAGGGACCCTCGGGATTGAGGAGGAATTAATTCTCCAACTTAAAACGCGCCACTGGGTGTGTTTGCAGACATGTCACCTCAGGCCCCACCCCCTTCCTTCACCATTGTGCAAATATTCCTCTAAAATCAGCCGAACTATGAATTCCGATTTACTCACCTGTTATCAGGAGAGACCTCAGTGCTGCACCTTTGAGCCCAGTACTGATCCTGAAAAGTAATTTTAACCGTACTTACCAGTAACTTGAATTTCCTTCCATAGGATATCATTGACTGGTTTCACTTGGAAATTCTTCCAAGTGTGGAGTTTTGGAACTTTATAATATTCCTATAAAATCAGCCGAAATACGAATTCCGATTTACTCACCTGTTATCAGGAGAGACCTCAGTGCTGCATCTTTCAGCCCAGTACTGATCCTGAAAAGTAATTTTAACCGTACTTACCAGTAACTTGAATTTCCTTCCATAGGATATCATTGCCTGCTTTTTGCTGAAAAAGTTTCTGTGTCGATTTTTGAAACATACAAATATTCCTCTAAAATCAGCCGAAATACGAATTCCGATTTACTCACCTGTTATCAGGAGAGACCTCAGTGCTGCATCTTTCAGCCCGGTACTAATCCTGAAAAGTAATTTTAACCGTACTTACCAGCAACTTGAATTTCCTTCCATAGGCTAACATTGACTGGTTTCACTTGGAAATTCTTCTAAGTGTGGAGTTTTGGAACTTTATAATATTCCTCTAAAATCAACCGAACTACGAATTCCGATTTACTCACCTGTTATCAGGAGAGAACCCGGTGCTGCATCTTTTAGCCCAGCACTGACCCTGAAAAGTAATTCTAACCGTACTTACCAGTAACTTATATTTCCTTCCATAGGAATCCATTGTCTGGTTTTCAGCAGAAAAGTTTGTGTCGATTTTCTCAAACTACAAATATTCCTTAAAAATCGCCTGTATGACTTAAACGCATTCTTTCAACTGTTTACAGGAGATGCACCAGTGCTGGATCCAGGATCCAACACTGAGTAAGAAAAAGTAACGATAACAGTTTTTACCTGCTAAGTGAATTTCCTTCCATAGGATAACATTGGTGATTCTATGAGAAAAAGTTTCTAAGTGTCAACTTTTAAAATACAATAATATTCCTTAAAAATCACTACTGTAACCAAAACGCTTTTACTCAACTGTTTACAGGAGATGTCCCAGGACTGAATCTAGGATCCAGTCCTGTGGTTAGAAAAGTAATCCATAAAGTAACTAATTGCATTTAACTAGAAATTCACATTGAGGTCAATGTTGCATTGTGTTTGAAATTGTGTTGCCCATTGCAACAACTGTAACTACTGTACTTAAAACTCTATTGCCTATTTGCAAACTATTTAAACTAAAGTAATTCATTCTGAGAAAGTATATTTTGTAATGTAATGTATAATGTAATTACAATGTAATTTAAAAAATAAAATATCTAAAAATAAATAGTTTTAAAAAATGTAGTAAATCAGTATCCAAAAAATAAATATAACAATTGATACATTTAAAAATTGTCATTTACAAAACCTTTGAAATTCACTGAAAAAAAACATAGGTTTCAGACATGTTATAGTTAGGAATTAGCATTTAAAAAACATTTGAAATTCACTGAAAAAACCATAGGTTTTAGGGACAGTTATAGTTAGAAATTAGCATTTAAAAAACCTTTGAAATTCACTGAAAAAAACATAGGTTTCAGACACGTTATAGTTAGAAATTAGCATTTAAAAAACCTTTGAAATTCACTGAAAAAACCATAGGTTTTAGGGACAGTTATAGTTAGTTGGACATTGCACTCGTACAAAACCCGTGAAATTCCCCCGTTATAGTTAGTTCAGCTAACTATAACTCGCGCCCCCGCAATTCACTGCTGATGACGTCACATATTACATCACTCATGACATGGTCAGTGACATCACTGATGACATCTCAAATGACATCACTGATGACATCATCCATGTGATAATTTCATGCATCATCTCACACCCTAATATAACTTTTGATACACCCACTCTTATTTACAGACTGCCATTCTCAAAACCATAGACACTCCAACACCAAAAACTACATACCCACTCACTGATTCTTAGGTCTACACACACATCCACTCACTCACCCGTACACTCACTCATACTTACAGTCACTCAGTACTGGACTATCATATGCACTCATACACCTAAATAAACACTCACACACTGCCACTCATCCATAGAGGTACTCACACACCTAGTCAGTCATGCAAAAAATTAATCACACACCCATTTACTCACCTATACAGTTATACACACACCAGCTCACTTACTCATACAAATACTAGCACATTCTTACGCTCGTATACAATAACTGATACAAGCACACACGCATCCATACAGCCACTCTCACAATCACACACTCTCACTTATAGCCTTTTAAATACTCTAACACACATATATACTGCCTTTTACATATGTAGTTACTCGCACATGTACCACTGAGATATACATTCACTCACTAACACACCCATACACACACTCACCCACCCAAGCAGTCCATCACAGACGCACTCTTCAAATCATGCACCCAGTGAATCACCCACTCACACATCTATGTACAGAGTCGCACACACCCCACCCACACAAACACTCAGGCACCCATACAGATACTCAGACAACCAATCAATAACTCATATAGACACTCATGTAGCTATTCACAAACCCATGCAGCCACTTACACAGCAACAGACAGACGGATACAAACATTCACCCAGTTTAGTCACTAACCCATGCATTCAGTAAGATACGTTTAATCACTCACTTTACAGTTAGTCACGCACCTACTAAATCATCCATACAGACACTTATACACCCACTCATTCTTCAATACGCCTTTCCCTACATACATTAAAAATATTTAAACTTTACAGAAACACAGTCACTAGATGATGTCATCAGTGATGTCATTTGAGATGTCATCAGTGATGTCATCAGTGATGTCACTGACCATGTCATGAGTGATGTAATATGTGACGTCATCAGCAGTGAATTGCGGGGGCGCGAGTTATAGTTAGCTGAACTAACTATAACAGGGGAATTTCACGGGTTTTGTACGAGTGCAATGTCCAACTAACTATAACTGTCCCTAAAACCTATGGTTTTTTCAGTGAATTTCAAAGGTTTTTTAAATGCTAATTTCTAACTATAACGTGTCTGAAACCTATGGTTTTTCCAGTGAATATATATATATATACGTCTTTATGTATATTGTAAATAGAATCTCTCTTGCGCTCTCTCTCTCTCTATATATATATATATATATATATATAGAGAGAGAGAGAGAGAGAGCAACGAGAGAGAGAGATAAATGTCAGTAGAACATGTGCACGAAACCATTCAAGCTCATCCATGGTAGATGCCTTTTTTGGCACACTCTCTTGAAAGTGAAGGACGGCAGGATGGAGCCAGGCTGTCTTGGTGCCTGCAGTCCCTGTTGGATCCTTATACAGTTTTACCGACTGCTTTTCCTGTTGGAAAATTCAGGGCCTGTGCTCCTACACCTGGGAACACTGGGTCAGTTTTGAAAGGGCAGCGTGGTTTCCCACTGAGTTTACCACACTCCCTGACTCATAATTGGTACCTACATTGCATAAATGAATGTTCTCTTATTGACTGATAGGATTCACTGGCTAATAGTAATGGGAATTCAAGCAAGAGGGAGCAAGTCAGTGGATGCCATGTGTTTAATGTTTAACGATATGTGTGTGTTTGAATCTACATACTACATCTAGGGAGTATGAAACAACAGCTTTTGTATAATTTATGGACAAAGGGGCAATTTACAATGTGGACAACAGAAATGTACCATCCCCAACCCTTCACATCCACCCTCCCTCATGTTCCACCACCCAGTTGAAGACTACTCTCACCAGAGTGCTCTCCATTCACAATCAGTTATCATCTCCATTTAGTAGTTCTATCCAACATTGAGAAAACTTTATAGGACTTCCATTTGGCTCCTAAGGTAGGACTAACCTGCTCATTGTGCCAGATTCCTCTGTTGGACACATTATTATGCGACACTAACATCCTTTGAGGCAAGACAAGTAGGCAGAAAGGCCCCAGCATAGCAAGATTAAGGTAGCAACAGTGAACAAAACATATAACAGTTTCATAAAGTTATTAGAGGAGGCGATGCTCTCTTCTTGGCGGCCATCAAAGACCCTATGTTGACAATCAAAGGCTGGTAGGCCATCAATGTTATGGTTCCCAAGGCAGGTTAATTGCATAGAAGTAGGAATACTCAGATGAGGGCAAGGCTCTGTCTGTGAATTCTCTGAAGGCAAATGACTAAACCTGATGCTGGAGACTTTTGAAGGGATGTGGACTTTGCGGAACATAGTAGGCTCTTATTAAATTTATCTAAAGTCCAAAATAAACCGCTGACAACTCCAACTTATAAAACGTGTGTGGTCAGTGCTAAAAAAATACATAAATATGAGAATGTTTTACTTTTTTGTATCGAATCATTGACCAAAATGGCAAACATCTCTGTTTTAAAAAGATGGGGTTGTGCTTTCAATCATTTCAATTGATAATGATGACAACGTGTACATTTGATCTAAGTAAAGTTTATCTTTACTAATCTTTTGCATACAATGGATCCTGAGTAAAAAAGAGAACAAACTATCCTAGTTGTCTGGTGAGTGACAGAAGTGGAGAGAGAGACTACGACAAAAATACAGAAATGCAATATTACTATCCACTGTGGAAAACAATGCAACCTCAAATGGAATAAGCCAAAATAAATCCAAGACAAATGTGTATCCAAAAAGGGCATTCATAATGACCCAGTGCATTCCAGACAGACTCTGCTCTACAGGAATATGACCAAAGCAGACATGAGGACTCCTGGAAATCAACGTACTACCAGCGGCTTTAACTTTCAAGAGAGGGTGCCATAACAAACAGGAGAAAAATAGCACAGATTTAAGAGCTCTGGTCTGATCAAGAAGATGGATTGCAAAGCGATATGGTATTAAATGAAAACGACTCTGCCTGGTGCTATTACAGCGGACGATCATGATGTGCAGCGGTACAAGCCCCCAACATCCACTATCACAAGCATCCATCTTTGTGCCAAGGGCTCCGATGGTACTAATGATCATTTCAAGATTACTGAGCAAGGTCACTTTGTATTATATATGAGGTACTGTGAAAAAAATCACACTCCTCAGCTGAAACTATTAAAAATCTGGAAACAATTCAATGAACTTTTTGCTTGGCCTTTGAGGCAGCTTTAACTGTTGCGCCAAACTACTGTTTTTCCTAAAAAATAACACATAATATGGACACAGAGGGGCTTTTTGTCAGCAGGCTCCATCCATTGGTGTGTTAAGCTGTCATTCAATTTTGCTTTCGCCTAACTCACCATACAACATGGGGCAATGGGTCAGCCCACTTTACCCATTGATTGAGTGCACTATACTTCACTTCACATAGCCTGTGCACATTGCTCACATCCAGCTAACAATAGTTCATTTCTCTTCATTTACAAAGATTTTTCAAATCATGTTTTTTTATTTTTTATTACCCCTAAACACAGGCTATTTATTTTGTCTACACTGGCTTTTAAAGTTTATGTTATAAGGAATATGTGTAGGTAATGGCATATTTTCTTTTTTTACTCTTTGTTTTTGTGAGGTGTGCTTGAAAAAAAAATAAGTAACCAGTGCGTAAGACTAGACCTATTAGCTTTGCTAGTGTTTGTTGTATATCATATTCTGAGGTTCTGTAACCATATAATCTGCAGCTCAGTCCTGGGAAGAACAGAACATTAGTATTGCCAATTTAAATCATTTCTCACTGGAGCTCACTGGGACACATTCTAGTCCTGCGGTACTGTATGCTTGCTCATGTAGCACCCCATGAATGAAAAAACACAATCAACATAAACACATATAACGTTTGCAACCCAGATTGCTTCTAGGCACAAATTATTTCATTTAAAGTTTGGTTGGTCAGTTTGCCGTATTCTATCAGGGGCGGCTAGTAACTTTACAAATCTGTGGGGCCCGGTGCACCTTAAAACTCACAGATATGTTGCCTTTCTCCTCTCCCAACGAGGACGAGCAGGAAAGGAAGGTGGTGTACTTCCTGCATGTGAACCCTGAGCAGCTCCTGGATTGGTTGGAGCAGGCTAGCCCAGCGTTCATTTTGAGGCTGTGGGCCTGTGCCTGCAATCTCTCTGCTGTTTTACAGTTCTGGGATTGCAGTCTCTGTAGACAGCCGGCCAATCTGTGTGCACTGAGCACTTGAAGCAGTCATCCTGCAAAATGCAGGAATCTGTCTGCCCCGTCCCCACTATCACGCTTGCACTAGCGTGGCCCACGGCACACAGAATACTAAAATGGTAATGACCATTTTATTATTTTGTGTGCAGTTGCTGCGCTCGAAGCAGGCGGGGCGACGCTCCTCTGCCTTAACGGAGGAGCCGTTGCTGTATTCTGTGGTTCCCGTTTATCAGGTGAATTTTTCTGCCAAGCCGCTCATGCCTCTAAGGGGGGAGTTCACAAATTAAACAATTAAATAATCAACAAAATGTCATAGCCTTGTTGGACAGCCCAGCCAAGCAATGGCAAATTGAGAAAAACACAGGAAAGCAAATGGCTTTAGAGAGCTGATTCAACCCCCACTCTCTCTCTCTCTCTGTATGCAGTGGGAAGAATATGGTGCACTTACTGCACAGTCAGAAAGCATGTCTCTGGAATCCACACTCTATGCACTGCTGGGTGTCCTAACTGCTCAGAGTGTGCCAGCATTTTAGTAGTTGCAGTCACCTGCATGGCTGCTCCACAGCTCATGTAGAGCTTTGCTAGAGATGGCTGGAGCAGTGCTTAATTTGAGCCGGAGCTTTCCGGTGCTAAGCACCGGCACTTAATTTGTTTCCGGTGCTCGGCACCGGCACCTAATTGTCAACACCATACTTAGAACAGTCCACCACGTGGTGGCGCTGCTCATCTAATTTAGAGATGAGCAGGACAACAGTAGTTTAGGAATACAATATACATTAAAATTGCTAATACCTGCCTCCCCAGCCATTCCTTTAGCTTTGGGGACCTGGAATAATCTGAACTGTCGCATTTACATGCGAGATAGATGGTTAGTAGCTGTTTTGGCAGCAATGACAAGGGCGATGGGTGGTGCAAACTGCAGTGGCCTCCTGGTCAGAGCCCTGGCACTTAATATTTTACAAATTAAGCGCCTGGAGTGCAGAGATTTGTATCAGAGGAGAGATGTCAAAATTGGGGTTCTTCCCATGCTTAGTCAATGTCATGCACTGGAGAAAAGGGTAGTGACAAAGCCTTATGAATCCATTTTTCAAGATGGCGGTCTATCCAGAGTTTAATGTCTGATGTTTCCAATTCAGGATGGAATTGTCTTTTCCTGTGATGTCAGTTCCTGGTTAAACTGTACATAAGGAGGCAGTGGCGAGTGACTGATTCATTGCAACACATTCGTTTCCTAATTTTTCATGCTCACTTGCTACTATTTTTGCCCCGATATTTTCTCCTTGCAGTCAGGTTTTATTTTTCCATTTGGATTTCTTCTGCATTACCTTTTTCAGCTTCTATCTCTGCCCTGATGTCAGCCATGGCTTAAAGCCTTGCTTATCTACTTCTGCATAAATCATCATCTTCAACCAAAAACGACAACATTGCTAAAATGTTGTTTTGCCCTTTCTGGCTTTTTCCTCTAAACTGGAAGGCACTTGACACCTTTCACATGTACTAATAAGTGCAGGGTGGCATGGTGGCTACAGGAAGGGGTTGCCCTTTCCTCTGGTAATCAAGAAGGGAACTGGACAGACCTTCACTGCTAGACCTGGCATCCTTGGTGTGGTGTCCGCCTAACTTATTGCCTTCAGACCTACTTATTTTGTTGACTTCGTTTTGCTGGCCTTAGGACTCTGTGCACTTTACCACTGCTAACCAGTGCTAAAGTGCTTGTGCTCTCTCTCTCTCTAAAACATGGTAACATTGGTTTATTAGCAATTGGCATATTTATTTACTTATAAGTCCCTAGTACAGTGCACTACATGTTCCCAGGACCTGCAAATTAAATTCTACTAGTTGGCTGCAGCACTGATTGTGCCTCCCACTTATGTAGCCTTTTTAACTTGTCTAAGGCCTGCCAATGCAGAGCCTGTTTGTGCAGTTTTAAACTGCCATTTCGAACTGGCAAAATTAACCTTTTGCCAGGCCTAAACCTTCCTTTTTAATACAGATAAGTCATCCCTAAGGTAGGCCCTGGACAGCCCCAGAGCAGGGTGCAGTATATTTAAAACGTTGGACATGTACTTTTAAGTTTTACATCCCCTGGTAGTAAAAAAAACTCCTAAATTCGTTTTTCACTACTGCAAGGCCTATCACTCCCTTAGGATAACATTGAAGTTGCCTTATTACATTTTATACTTGTTTTTTCCAAATGGAAAGAGATAACCCCTTCAAGTTTGGTGTCTCTGGAATCACAATTTAAAATCCTAACTTATGGTGAAGTTGGGTTTTAAAATGCAATTCTGAATATGCCACTTTTAGGAAGTTGGCATTTTCTTGCGTTAGCTAATTGGTACCTGCAGCCTGTCTCTGATCACATGACTGGGTGTAGTTGGCTGTTCTGTTTTGCGTATTCCTCCTAGGGAGTCACACACAAAGGGAGCTTAGGTGTGACTGAATGGGCCATCACTGCAGTATGGGAGGGAGCAGCTGGGCCCAGCCTCTCTTACACCTGAAAACGTGGTGTCCTGTCTCCATAGAAAAGGCCTAACCCTGCAATGTAATTTCAGGCAGCGTGGAGATGGGGAGGTAGGGAATTCCATGCACTTCAAAGACACTGTCTAGAAGCTCCTCCCACCTTCCAGAACCAGGGCACCAGTGTATAAAAGAAGGATCTCAGATACCACCCCTTCACTACATTTCTGTACCTGTGGATACTCTGGAAGAAGGGCTGCTGTCCTGCTACATGGACTGCAACTTTGCTGCACTGCTGCTCTGAAGGAGCTGCTGTCCTTTTTTGCTGCCTGATGCCCTCTTGCCTGGGGAAGAAGAACTAGATCTGCAAATCCATCTTGAACCCAGGACCCCAGAGTGACTCAAAGGGCTAGTCAGCTGGTCGCCTGATCTGTGCCTCGGGGACATAACAGGCTCCCCAACAGCTCCTGGACCCGTCTTCAGTGAGTTCCTGATCCCCAAGAGGTGCCCCTCAGGTTCTGGACCCTTCGTGTGGCTCTTGCGTTTTTAAATTCAAGGTTGTGGGCTCCTTTCAGCCACGAACGGGCCCGTTGGCACCGGAATCATGCCGCTCGCATAGAAAACCAATGCAAGCCACTCAAGTTCGTCTCCTCAAAAGCAAGCATCGATCGCCCGCAAGGACCGCATGCATGAAGCACCAGCATGCCCTTCCGTGACGCCCTGCCTGCGTGCTGTGCTGACCATCACCAGAAACTTTCTCCTTGCTCCCGGTGATCTTCTTCAATGGGAATGGGACTCTTGGCACAAAACTTGAGAAGGTGAACCTTCAGAGGGACTAATATGGGATTTTATCTGGCCGGCGCTCCATCACACTTGACTTAAACTTTTAAATTTGACCAGATCCAGCGCAACCAGATTGGCACCCATTTGTTTTAGGTGCTATTTTACAGTTTATTCTTTAAACATTCATAACTTCTTTTCTACTGGTTGGATTTTTGTTGTTTTGGTCTTGTTTTATACATTACATTTTGCTCTATTTTATAACATAGTGTGGGATCTTTTTGTTTGGTGTTTTCACTGTTTTACTGTTTGAAGTGTTTCACAAATACTTCAAGTTAAGGACCAGCTTTATTCGATCTAAATAAATTAGACCATAAAAATGCACCAAAAAAGTACATAAAAATACAGGAAAAAGATCCCACATCATTTACAACAATAAAAACATTCTTATTCAAATCTCTTATTATAATTCATAGTAACTGGTTAATTAAATTTTTTGCTAAAATCACTATTTTATAATATGTATCATAAAAGATAATAATGGGTTAATAAAAGACATATATCATTTGATCACTTATCCAGTATCATACAGAGTTACTCGCATCATCTATCAAGATGTTTTTCCTAGCATAAAAAACACCCCATAAAAAGCATGACAATCTACAACAAATATCAATGGTGGGTAATATTTGTAGAAAAAGATACACCTGACGGCATTGAGTGAACTGTAATGACTTTAAAATGCTTAAGATTTAGCGTTTCCTCCACTTTTTATAGAATTTGCAAAAGAGTACAACGTGCATTGGGCTCTGTATCATTGTGTTGTCACAGGGACAATTACCTAAGTTTGAATACCAGTCATTGGGTTCAGGGAAACTAACCATCCGGTGAAAAATATCCATTCTAAAACGTGCCAGTACAAATCTGTGCCTTGAGTTGGGTACAACTTTCAAGAATGGCTGCATATCATAATTAGTTAAGATAAGCTGATTTCTTAGAACAGTGGGCTTTAACAGTTCAGCGGACAATCTTATGTTCTCTAAATGCGTAATGCATCCAGATTTTAGATCTTTCCTTCCAATTTCTACTGGAGGTTCGGGGTTATTAAAATAGTCTGGATGCCCCAGGGCTTGAAAGAAACGCTGTATGTATATCAGCCAAGACTTGATTTTAAACAATCCCCTATAATAGCAACGGTTTAAAGCAGTATGTTCTGATGTCCACACTTTGTGCCACAGTAAAATAGGTTGGATCTTAATTAAGTCAGTGAGAAACAGGGCTCCAAATTCAGCATGGCACACAAATGTAGAAGTGCTTTTGGGTGTGGCAAGCAGATACCTCAGGAACTCATTTTCCACTAATTGTAACACCGTACATTTTGCATGAGCCATATACCCGCCCCATATGTTGTTATGCTAATACATTTAGCCTTGTAGATCGTTAGCATCTCCTTGGGGGGGTTTGTACCCAACCTAGTGGCAAATTTTCGTAGAGTCATGCAAGCACTTCTAAACAATAGTGCGCTGGTCGAGATAGCGCGATTTTATGTACCTTCTTTATCAAATAAGACTCCCAGGTATGAAAAATTGTTTGTAAATTCTATGGGGGTAGCCAAAATTTTAATATCCTGAGAGATGACAGTTTTCCTCTCGCACTTCATTATAAATGTTTTTGATTGATTCACTAGCAGATCAAGGTCCTGCATGAAGTCAACAAAGTCATTAAGTACGGACTGCAGGGCGAGAGGGGTGTGGGCCAGTAAAAAAGCATCATCAGCATAGAGAAGGGCAGGCAGAGGGTGATGGCCCACCTGAGCTAGATCTTTGGAGTGTAAGGTCAGAGCTGTGCCTATGTTATTTATGTAAAGTGAGAAGACAAAAGGTGCTAGGACACAGCCCTGTCTTACCCCTCTCTCCACGATGAAAGGCTGAGTACATTCACCCGTGATCCCATATCTGACCCTGGCTTTCGTACCCGTCTACAAGTCTCTCAAAATGGTAGTGATCAATGTCTCCACTCCCATAGCTGACATAATTGTCCATAACTTAGAGTGATTTACACAGTCGAAAGCAGACGACAGGTCTACAAATCCAATATATAAGTTCCCTCTCTTGATATTAATATATTTTCCCAGTAGCATACTCAAATTGAGTCCCTGTTCTATCGTCCCAACCCCGGGACAGAACCCATATTGGAGTTCGGACAAAATACCCTTAGATTCAGCCCACTCTTGAAGTCTGTTTCAAATAATTCGACCTGCTATCTTAACTAGGGAGTCAAGCAATGAGATCGGCCTGTAGCAGGCAGGGTTATGTCGGTTACCTTTTTTATAGATCTGTACTATTATTGATTCCGCCCACATGGGGAGAAAGCCTGTGTTACAACAGGCCCTCAAAACAACAGTTAATACAGGTCCCCACAGGGCAATGTTGGCCTTGTACAGGTCCACAGGGATAGCGTCAGGACCGGGTGCCTTACCCCCTTTACTCACATTTATTGCTCTGTTAACTTCCTCCAAGCTAAAGGATGTAATAATGGAGGTTTGTCTTGGAGCTATACCTTCACTAGGTTTAAGTGCCTGTACAGAATCTGATGTAGGGGTAGGTAGAGAATAGATGCCAGAGAAATGTTTTACCCAATCGTCCTCAGGTATCGCAATCACAATACCAGGACCAGTATCCTCCCTCAATGGTGCGGAGTAAACTATCTTCCAAAATGCATTGTTGTCATTGTTGATACTGGCTTCATGTAAGGCATCCCATGCCTCCTCTCTTAGTCGTGCTTTCCTTTGTTTCACCGCCTGTTTATAGACTAATCTGCAGGACTGGACCTCTACTCTACTTCTTGGATTTTTGTGTAAGGCCTCCTTTAACCTCTTATTAGCCTTAGTATACAGCGAGTCAAACCAACCACGTCTCTCCTTTTTGGTTTTCCTAGTGGTATGGAGGCTCTCCTTCACAGCCTGTGAGATTGCCAGAAAGGCATTGGTAATCTCCTTGGGCTGTGAAGTATCATTTAGACAGATCTCAAAGGCTTCCCCTGTGCTAAAGATTCGTTGTTTTAAGAGCTCCTCTGGGTTAATCTGTTGCCACCGTAGGGAATAGCCATTGAGAGTAGCTAACTTGAGTTCTCCAGTATGGACACAGCTCTGACTGTGCTGTTTTCTGGATAGAAGCCCGGATGAAATTTGTATAGACTGCGGAAAGTGATCACTTAGTGGAATAGAGTGGATATGAAAATTAAAAGCTTGGTTAGCAAAATTGTTCAATAACAGAACATAGTCAATAATACTGTTGGCATTTCTCCCATTAAAGGTACAACTAAATGGGGCATATGGGGATGAAATTTCATTTGAGAATGATAGATCTAATTTATAGATGAGTTCATTTAGTTTATCTCCATATCGGTTGTGAATGAAATGTGTTTGGCCCACGTTGTCTAAATTAATCATGCCACATATTTTTTCGGAGAGTAGACTGCATAATTGGATGTTAAAGTCTCCCCCCCCCATAAAATGTAGAGCTTCTTCCTACAACTGTTGTCCAATCTTTCCAGGTCTTTATCTAGATTATATAAGTTTGTTGTTATTTCACGGCTTGAAGCATTATTATAAAAGTTAATCAGTGCTAGCCTAGCTGGACCTGAGCCTTCACAGGCAATTACTTGGTAGTAGGGATTAACCAATTCTTTAGGTATTCTTACAGATTGTAGGTTATAAGAAACAAAGATAGATAAGCCACCTTTTGATCTGCCCCGTGTAGTAAGAACGGCGGGAACGTGGTATGTTCTGAACCCATTCATGTGCACAGGTTCCGTGGGAGAAGTCTCTTGGAGACAAATGAAATTAAAGCCCTCGACAAATACTAGCCATTCTGGATTATTGATTTAGTTCCGGAGACCTGCCACGTTCCAGAATAAAAATCTGAGGTTATCAGGAGGAGTATGAGTACAGTTCTCTGCGCTATTAATTAACGTGATATCTGTGTTCGCACCAATAATTGGCTGAGTAGGGGTAGTAGTTGGTAAAGTACTTAGCCCACACGGTTCTTGAGTAAGTGTCCCATTTCCAGAATTAAACGGGGCAATAGTCATCTCTAGTCTCCCCTCAGGACCCCCGAATCCTCCACAGCAAGTCAATCTAGCCCATCAAGGTTTCATAGAGCCTGAAACCTGGTAAATGTCGGAAAATTATAAATTGAATAGGTCGGGGTATCGGAATGCGTGGGGACTTTGGTCGGTTAGGGACCCCTGGCAGGCTCGGTTGATAAAAATAACCTAATGGGAGAGCAGAGACTATATTTATAGTTACATGTGTGGCCCTGGTTCTATTAAGGACAGCCTCCACCAATCTCTGTGTTTTAAAAGACAGAACTACACAGTCTCCTGGTTGGATTTTCTGTGTCCTACCCACCCATTTAATTCGCCTTACCATCTTAATACCCTCAAACAGGTGTTCAGTTAAACCTGATCTGACCCCTAGCCAGTTTAGTGCTTTATTTCTGAAAGAAGTCCATGATTCTGTGCTCTGAGTTGGTAAGGTAGGAACATTAGCCAAAACAATTACATATGGAGTGGCAGCCGGTGGGAGACCAAAAAAACTCAGTTGTCTGTGATAGTGGGGCTTGACTAGGTCTGGTGTTGGGTAACAGAAACATAGCATTGCCTGTTTTTTCCCCAACTGTGAGGCCTGTCCGAGGATACACAAAAGACGTAGTATCCTGGGTACCCTGGTTGCATGCTTGATTTGTTTGCCTCTGTGTACTAGTTGTATGCAAATTCTGTTCCCTTGCGTTCCCATTAGTTTCACATGTGGATTGAGTATTCAATAGGTCCAGACAAGTGGTACACTTAGTTTCCAGATGTTTTAAACGTGTATTGATAGATCCTAGGGTGGCTTTCACAAATTGTTCTACAGATTTGACTGCCATGCATAGTGAATTAAGTTTTCGGTTATTTAGATCACTACTCTCTTGGATGAGTTCAACGTTTTATATTGGGGTTGGGTTCTTTTACCCCGAATTGCCTCTTTATTTACAATATTAGATGTAGTGAATGCACAGGTTTTTTTTATTCGTTCAGGAGGTGGCTGGGAATCCGAGTTGGATAGGTTAATGGTTTCAGATATGTCCTGGATACACCCATTCTCCCCCTTATCTGTCACTGTGGATCTACCTTTGCCACCGATTTTAGGTTTTTCAGTGTTATTAATGGGGCACTGTACAGTCGTGGGGTCCGTAATTTGATTCCCACAAACTAGCAGCAACTCTTCAGAACAGGAAATCTGTTTCTCTATAGCCCCCATAGCTCCTGTAATGTATTTCACAAATACTTTACACATTGCCTCCAAGTTAAGCCTGGCTGCTCCGTGCCAAGCTACCAGGGGGTGGAGCGTAGGTTAATTTGGAGTTTGCTTGTGCCTTACCCTGACTAAGATTATGGTTACTGCTTGACCAGGGCTCACACTCCAGTCAACTAGTAACCAAATTCCAAACATTCACAGTGTCCAGTTCTTGATAGATTGCCACACTATGGAACTCCCTCCCTCTGCATCTACGTATGGAGACCAACCATAGAAAATTTCATAAGGCTCTCAAAACCTGGCTGTTCTGATCTCTCTTCCTTCAGCCTGCTCTCTTCATTCCTTCTCCTCTACTGTTTTTCGGGATAGGCTAGCGCTTTGAGGCCCTCGGGTGATATGTGCGCTTAGTAAAATCATATAACATAACATAACATTGATGATGCCTTAAGTTTGCTCATGCTACAGACCCTTCTCTGGACTTACTACAAGAGCTACAGCAAGTACATCTTATAAATGTGGCTTTATGGTGCACCTTGGCATTATGATCTACAGATATCCCAATAGCTCCTTGAAGCTATGCATGTTTTGTTTGGGGATCCTGTGAAGTTAAGGGAATGTTCTGATTTAGAGAATTCTGCAGAGGAAGCATTGTGCTATATTAAACAAAGTGGAATGGAAATATTGAGCTAAGTGACTAGAGCTTGTCAATTTTAGAGAAGCCAAATGAGTCTTTTTCAATGAGGGCTGAAAGAAGAGATAAGGATGAGTTGGTTTGTTTGGAGAGCCCTACCTCATTGCCTGAACTTTTTGATTTAGTGCTGTTAATTTAATGTTGATTACAGGAAAGATGTAAGGAAAGAAGGAAGTTTCTGGTTAAGTTATCCTAATTTAAACAAAGTTTCTTAATTTGATAGACCCAATATTCCAGTGAGCCCATTGCCTCAAGAAGAATCTATCAAAGTTAGGGAAGCTAGGGGCCCTTTGACAGAGAGTGAAAAAGAACATAGGTGAAAGGCTGGGCTGAATCTATATTATGGTGATGCTAGACATATGATTTGGACCTGTCCTAAAACAACCTCAGAAACATTTAGGAAGAATTCCAGTCATCTCCTGATAAAGAGAAGAAGATAGGAGGGAATTTGCTTCCTAATATTGCATCTTCTATGACTAACACTGACAATCTTTGGATTCACTTGCCAATTACCTGAGAACTGAAGATGGAACATTATAAAAAAGGAACAGTTGGTGAATATATTTGAATTGCTGAATTTATTGTGTGAGATTTACTATTCTTACTCCATTCCAACATTAACCATTGAAGGTGCATAAAAATGGCAATATTCACTATTTTAACTCCAATCCAACAAACACTCAGAAAAGTGCATAATTTGGAGGTGTGAAATTTACTATGTTCTTTCTAATCGAATTTGGGAAATCTAATCTAATTTGGGAAACTGCATACATTGTTAGTTTAAAATGTAGTATTATAATTCCCATCTAAATAAAATTGAGCAAAGTGCATTAATGAAAGGGGTGAGATAAATTAATTATGACTCCAGCCCAACAACAATTCGGGAAGGTGCATAAATAAAAGGGTGAGATTTGCTGTTCTAACTCAATTCACAAACATTGGGGAAAGTGCATAAATCATGGGGTGGTGGGAGTTTACTTGAACTCCTGTCCAACAAAAGATAAGAAAAGTGCATAAATAGAAGGGACAGGATTTACTATTGTAAAGTTCTAAATCCAAATCCAGACACATTGAGGAAAGTGTATAAATGCTGTATACATTTAGGGGAGGAAGGAGTTAACTTGTACTATTCTACCTCCAATACAAAAGAAATTTGGGAAAGTGCATACATTAGTAGGATGAGATTTACTACACTAACGTCGCTCTGAATAAAAATGAGGAAAGTGCATTAATGAAAGGGATAAGATTTAGTATTCTAACTCTAGTCTAAAAAAAAATAGGTGAAGTGCATAAATAAAAGGGGTGAGATCACTATTCTAATTCTGGTTTAACCAAAATGTGTAGAAAGTGAATGAATTGGGGGTGAGGGAGATTTATAACTCTAATTCCATTCCAACAAAAAATAGGAAAAGTTAATAAATTGAAGGGATGAGGTTCACTATTCCAGTTCCTATCCTATAGACAGAGGGGTTAGATATACTATTATGCCTCTAGCTGAAAACCAATTAGGCAAAGTGCATTAATTTTTGGGGGTCAGATTTACTATTCTAACTCCAGCCCAACAGACACTGGGAAAAGCACATCGGTTTATAGGGGGTCATACTATTCTAATATCAATCCCATAAACACTGGGAATCAGATGAGATTTAGTATTATAACTCCAGGCCAACAAATATTGGGGAAATTTCATAAATGAAGGGGGTGGATTTACTGTACAAATATCACTTCCACAAACTCGGATGAAAGTGCATCAATAAAAGCGGTGACTATACCAGTGTCTGTTTTTCCCAGTGGAAATAACGAAATGCACAGACCTGTGCCGAAAACAGTCAGTTATCCCGCTGGTTGTTGAGCGTGAAAAGTTCACCGAATCGTCGCCAACGAAAAGAAGCATCTCGTCATTTATCACAGGAGCTGAAGGATCCATGGAAGTAAGTTTTACTTCAAGCTTCAGTGTACAGCCAGCAGGGCAGCCAGGGGGAAGCAACTGCCCACATTCAAAGAAACATAATCTCAGCATTCCAGCTGTCCCTCCATTCCAGCTCTCTCCCGCCATCTGTGTTCCACCCACGAGCCACCAGCCAAACCAACAATTGGCAAAGCCAATAGGTGTTGCCTAAGGCAGAGAGCTATTGGCTCTGCCAATACTTCTATGCATTGGCATCGTGCATTCTTCATTATTAATTTACTGTTTGAAAATAGATGTCGGCTATCTTGAAATAGTCACACACTGGGGGCCATTTTTGATTTGTTTAATCTTATAGTTTATTATTAACTTCAAGTTCTAAGATGACCGACAGCTATTCGGAAAGGGTAAATTAAAAATAAAGCATGCGCAGGATGCCACACTCATGAACAGTAGTGAGTGGTCTTGTAGCAGTATACAGCTGCTAGGGGGTCACACAAAAAACAAACTATAAAAAAGTCAGGGGAGTGGGAAGTAGAAGTGTGGGAGAGAAGCTGACAAGTGGTGTGAGACAGAGGGAAAGGGGGAATCATTAAGAGAGAGAGCAGAGTTCAGAGAAAGGAATGGCAGAAAATTGCATCTCTTCACTGGAATATGGCAGATCACAGAGACAGCAATCAGACTGATTTGAGAGAATCAATCACCCGTGGGCTGATATACCTTGTGACTGACAATTTCGCAAGCAAATTGCAGCAAGAAGAAGAACACAAAAAGCCAATGGTTTGAAGTGGGCTGACCGAAAGCCCACTCTAAGTATATGTTAAAGTATTCGGTTGAATAGATCCATTGATGACAGACAGCTAAAGCTGCCTGTGCGCAAGACCTAAAAATGGGTACCTAACAGAGAGACGGAATTAGCGTTTCATTTGTATAAAGTTCACGGCATGGAAGAGACTCGCGCACCAACACAAGGAGACGCGATGGCTCCAGCTTTCTCATTAGCTGTGATCTTCACCTGGCAACAGGAAAGACTTAAAGGCTTAGGGACTGTCAGACATGAAGCTGCTCCCAGTATTAGCGGTAAAACTCTTTAAACACTGTAAAAAAGCCCCAATGTCCTGTTCCTATGCGGCAGTTTCACAGTTCTTCAGCCTGGGTGAAAGGCTTAGCCGGCCCCGATATTCCCAGATTTATCAGCTAACGCTGGGAACAGCTGTGGTGCGACAGAGGAAAAAGAGCTCACAGTTGGCTCCTTAATTAGCTATGTGATCAGAGATGAAAGGGTTTGCAAGGACAGAGTGGCTGCGCTGCCCTTACAGCCACTGATGCTCGTTGCAGAGCACAGAGCTTCACTGAAGTAGCCTGGGGTCTCTAGCATGTCGTTTGCAACTGTGGCATTTGGGTCGAAAACAAATGCAGGACTTCAGCGGCCAGGAATGTCACTCTGCTTTTTCCAAAGGCGCAAAATTGCAAGAAAAAGATGGCTGCCAACTGAAACAAGCATTGGCATAGCCAATAGGTCTCGCCTTTGGGACCTTATAAGTGTTTAGTTATACAGCACAATATCCTTGGTGCAACAACATCAACTGTTGCATGGCTAAACACTTATAAGGTTCCAAAGGCAAGACCTATTGGCTATGCCAATGCTTGTTTTCTGAAGTTGTAAGGTTGCCTTCGCTTTCAGCAGTCTGTTCTGAAACTAGCATGTCATCTATAGGAATGCAAGAGGGGGCGGGGTGCATGGGAGGAGCTGGGTGGGGGCTGTAAAGATTAATTAAGAAGACAAAAGTGGGAGCTGCGGCAGCAACAGGGAGGTAGGGGACGTGGGCTGTAAAGATAAACCAGATGCCTTTTTTGCGGACTGTTTACAGATCAGAAGATAACAGTTTGCTAATGTTCCAAAAAGAAAATACAAATTAAAACATATCCACACAGGAAAAAACACATTAATTGTCTTCCTTGACTGCCCCTCGCGGCTCAGCCATGCAAATAGTCCATTGGCGGCAGCCATCAAATTGCTTCTTTGAGGCAACAGAAAGAGCCTGTGTCTGCATGGGTCATGTCCTAGGACTAGGGAACTCTGAGCAGCAAGGGTAGCTTCTCCCAGAGATCCCATTCCCGATATATACCTAGAAGAGAGAGGTTTCATTCAGCATTATCAAGAGAGGGAAGCATCGAGGGACTGACGCTTCCTCCCGTGGGCGTTATGCACGTGGCAGTGGATAAATGAAAGTGTCGGATAGGACGGCTCTTTATACACAAAACACGTTCACTGGTGAAGTACCTTTTCAGTGACATCAATGAAATGAAAGTGTGGGGGTGGAGGGCTCTTTATACACAAAACATGTTTATTGGTGTACATTTTTCAGTGACATCGATTCACCAAAATGCAAAACTAAGTCTCAAAGTATGTAAAAATATACTAAAATGCGGTAATAAACATCGGCAGCACAAATCATTCAGCAGCACCAGACTTCCTTCAACGACTGCTCCGTCTCAACATAAACAAAGAAGGAGAGGGGTGGGAAGGTTTAAGAGGGGTAGACAGAGCCTACAAAGACATGCACTTTTAAGGATTGCCTGATTAGAAAGAAACAACAAGCATTGGCCGCGTGGCCGTGAAACTGACACAGCCACGCGGCGCGAAAGTGAAAGTAATCGCGAGGGAAGCCAGATGGCGAGGGAAGCCGTAAGGCGCCTGATCGCGCGTGCACGCTCGCGTGAACGCAAGCTGGTCGCCAGCAAAAGCCACTGCTGTTTGCACTTCCAAAACCCGCTTACTAAAACTCTCGCCAGTGCAGCGCATGCGCTGGCTCAGGCGAGACCTAAAAGTGATTCTTGACAATGAAGGGGTTAACTCTTACCTTCTCTGGAAAACATGCACTTGCAAAACCATCCCTAAATGCTGGACGAACTAACCCCTGCAACTCGAAGATGCAATGAAGTGGCAGGAAGGAAGGAGGAATTTTATAGCACTCACTCTCTAAATGGAGTGACCAACAAATGTGATGTGGGAGGAAAGGTGAAACACAGTATCACACAGGCGCCAAGCCACCAACCCTAAAATTAATAACGTGTGGTGGACTAAAGGAGTAACCCTTGGAGCTTGGCACCCTAAGGATGCATTTGGGGGAGAGAGAGGGGTGTTTCGTATCCTTTTACCTGCTGGATCTGTTGCTTTGCCGGGGCTGACCCTATGACCTGCAAACTTTTCCGCTACCTCTCTCAGACTAGACATCTCAGCCCCTAATATTGCATTTTAGAAAGAGTTATTCCCCAGAGTGGCATAAGCACCATTGGGCCAAACCTGAACAAAATGAAACTGAGGGACATATTTATTAGAAAGTCGTGCAGCGCAGCAAGTGTCCTTGCTGTGCTGTGACAGGGAAAGGGCAGGAGTGCAATGTATTTAAAATAAGACAATGAATTCCTGTCTTTGTTCCTGCGCCCGCTCTGTTTTGTCTGCCTAGCGCCAACGCAGGCACCCTTGCACCATGTTACAAGGGCGCCTGCTTTGTGTAAGGAGGATTGTTTTTGTTCAGGAAGGGTAACCTTCCAGTGGCGGCCGGCACAGATCAGGGGTGGCGAGCGGGGGTAAGTGTTAAAAAAAAGAGAAAAAAACAAACCTCATCGTCACGTCTCTCCTCCGTCTCTCCTCCGCGTCGGGCCGGAATAGGAAGCACCCATGCTTCCATAAGCCAATCACAGATTGGTCTGAGCGCCGTAGTTCGGCGCTCAGATAGGCAGTGGGAGCCTTGGCATGCTCTCCACCCAGGCTGTGATAAAGCCTGGGTGGAGAACATACAAAGTGTGCATGACTGTCTGGCCGGCCCAAGATGGCCCCCCAAACAGTCATGCACACTTACAGTGTGCCACCAATCCTCTCCCTGCTCCTCTGTCATCAGACCAGCCCTGCCCCACCCACAAAACTGCCACAGCAGGAACAAATGAAACAATAATAACTTTGTGTTATTATCATTTTATTTTTCCTTTATTTCACTGCTGCAAAGCAGTGGGGCGATGCTCTTCCACCTTAGTGGAGGAGCCACCAGTGGTACCTTCCTGCACAAAAAATATCCCATGAGGCATTTTACTCTTTTTATGTGTGCTGCAAAATGCATAGAAAGAGGACATAACGAGGAGAAATAAAGATATTTCTCCTTGTTGCCCCTCACCTGAGAAGGCTTACCATTTTGGCGCATTTCCAGGTCTACCACTTTTGGTAAATCTAGGAATGTGTCAAAATCCATGGGAGTTGTGTGGGAACAGCCACGCAACACCCATGGAACGCCTTCCCAGGACAAAGTAAGGAAATGCCGCGATTTGCGCTCCGTTACTCCTGATTAATGAAACCACTTGGGGCCACGCAAAGTGGCCTCGCAATGCTTCAGAAATCGCATTTTGGGCTTGCGTCGTGTATGCACCACGTTTCACGGTGCAAGAGCGACGCAACTACCCTAATACATATGCATGCCCCTGAATGCCCTGAATGCATAGCAAATCTGGGCAGGAAGTAAATTACGACTGAGCATTTTTCAAAAAATAATTCCAATCTACCTACTGAATAGGTTATAGAAATGAGGCAAAGGGAAAAGTGCTGAACATATCTAATAGTCTCATACATCGACTGAACCACTCCCATTGGTACTGTTACAAACAGGTGCAGGTTTTCTATTTTTTTTATTCAGAAACAGAAAGATGCAACAGTCGCCGGTGTCTAGGCATGCATCTGGCAATATCATGTGACATTTGCTAGATGCTATTTCTCCAATAATTAGTTGTGCACGCTGCACAGGTCTGCACTTAAGAGAGCTCTTACTCTTCACCCTCACAAAGTTTGAGGGTGCTTATTTTCCCTTTTCATTCTGTAGCAAATCTAGCCATTTCCAGAGTGGAAAAGAGTAGAAGAGGAGTTTGTGAATGCCTACAAACACACAAGGTTGTGGACATTCACAAACTATCAAGGCAAACCACAGCTTGTTCCACCCACTCCCCACATCTTGCATGGAGTAAGCAGTTTTGATGAACAATTGTACAGTGGTAATACATTTCACATCATAGGTATCGTTTTGTGGATAAGTGACAGGCATAAATGCATCGATTTTCGACATTAAACAAATGTTTTGGACCCTGTGCATTATACTGTGGTTGCCTCCTTATACCAAACAGGATCAACCAGGCTTGCCGCCTGGGCCGGACTGGGAACCCAAAGTAGCCCTGACAGTTTTCTCAGACCACCAGCCCCTGGGGAAGCACTGGCAGGCCACGGGAGGCTGGTAACGCCTGCTTACTGCTTTTGTTACTAGGGGCCGCTATTGCAGCAACACTACAAAACCGGCCTCCACCCTTCCAGCTTCCCGGGGAAACAGCCAATGATCGGTACGTCCAGTCCAGCCCGGTTGCCTCCTTTAAGCATCGTGACCAGGAATCGAGCCATCCTATGGAATATAAACCTAAATCGCACAATCCCAACAGATATTTCTTACTTGTATATAGTCCTGGACTTGCTGGTGCCTCTGTTTTGCAGTAGTCAACTCTGAGTCTGAGAAGGCTTCGCGGAGACTCTGCTGTGAGAGGAGCGACTCCAGCTCCAGCAGAGCAGACACCTGGCAGTACTGGCTGATGAACTCCCGGTCGTATGTGAAGAAATGAACTGAAAGAAGAAAATACAATTGTATTTGATTAGTGAAGGATCAAGTGATTAGGTTTCCCTCATCTGCGTCTTCGTAAATGTACCACTCAAAGATTCGCCCAATGTGTCTGGGTTATGTTCGTGCGTGCACATATCTAGAATCCTGAGCCGCTGTACACAGAACAGGATCCCCATTAATTTATCACATCTCTGCTCAAGCACACCATTGGAAGTCAGGTAGAGCAATAGTCTCCTCTATTGGGGTTAGCTTTAACTTGCAAACAAGTTACTTCGCTCATTCAGATAGCAACAATGTATTCTCCAGAGGCAGAAAACACAATGGCAGACACCCATAGAGGTGTGTGGGATCACCAGTGAATATGCCACGTTACCCCGCTTGTTGTTTTACCGCATGCCATTACAACGCGGTTTTTACAACAACCGCGTTGTAACAACGCATGCCATTACTCCGCAAGTCAGAACAACAACTTGCTCTAGGGGGGGCGCTGGATGTTAGAATACTATAATTTACTATTCCAACTCCAGTCTGTGCAACAGTAGGGAAGGTGTTGGATTTTAAATCCAACACCTTCTGACTCCTAGAGCAAGTCGTTGTTCCGACTTGCAGAGTAATGGCATGCGTTGTAACAAAGCGGTCCTTGTAACGACCACGTTGTAATGGTATGCGGTGTTCCGGTTTCGGGGTAAACGATGTTTACCGTCGTGCAGATACACCTTGGGTTGTTTTGAGTTAACTGCGCTTCTACCTAATGACTGCCATATCCCAAGTTACACAACAGGGATTACAGGTGCTGGGAAAATTGATTAGTGAGGGGAGAGGCACCAAAGGGTGTAGTGCCTCATGGAAGATCGCAAACCGGATTACATCTGTGTGTCTGAATATCCTAGTTGCGCTGTGCACTATTACGCTATGCTGTGTGATTAAAGTATTTTCTTTTATATCAAAAACTAAACACTGAGCTGGACAGTGCTTTATTGTGTCTCCTGCTTGAATGTTGAGTTCTGAGCTCTTGACCTACAAACTACCTCCATGATAAGGCTTTGCCTGATTGCTCTTCCTCCAATAAGAGGCATGAGTGGAAAGGGTGTACTTGGCCCAGTTTGCACAGCCATTGTTGTAACGACCACGTTGTAATGGCATGCGGTCTTCCGGTTTCGTGGTAAACGATGTTTACCTCTCCAGTCAGTGTGTTAGTTTGCTGCATCTTGTATGGCAGATTGGTTTCATCACTGAGGTGTCTTTGCGACTCAACGAAGCCAGCTACATACAATCTTGACTATTGCTATTTGGCATCAACGTAATTTCAGGAAAACACAGGGACAAGAGAGTAGCTTTTTTTCGGTGAAATGCAAGTGTTTGCTGCCAAGTTAGCTCTAGCACCCCATCCAGTTATCAGTTGTTTGGGGTGTTAGTCCCGCCCATAGCCATTCTGCAGGTTGTAGGGATTTACTCCACACAATAACCTATTGTTGTATTGTCAGTTAATGGTCATGTTTTAGTCTCTCTCGCAATCAATAATTGAGGTTTTAGCGCCACCCTAGTGTAGGTATGGGAGGTTTGCACAGCACGCACAGGAACTGGAGTCTAAGCCTCGCCTATTCTCAGCTACTAAGGGGCTTATTTACAAGCCCTTGCGCCGCCGGTGCGTCATTTTTAATATGGAAAAAAGTGACGTACCGGCAGTGCAAGGGGCTTGTAAATAAGCCCATAGGTTTTTAATCTGGTTCATAGTCAGGATAGAGCCTGGCCACACACATACAGTTTATGTGATGGTACCCCATCTACAATTAAACATTTAGCTTGACTCGAAGTCAGATGAGGATTACAGAATCCTCACATATTGGCATCATGTTAATATACAGTTTTATAGGTAAAACATAATCGATGTGTTCAAATGTTTTTACATGCTCCTATTTTTGGAACTGGGACACAACGAGATAAACTCTTTATATGGAAAATAAGGATTCGGCCTCAAGTCTGCAGGGACCAATGTGATCATGTCTGCCAGTAGACAACATCTACTTTACGAGGAGAACTGTGATGGAATTCTCTAATCAAAGGTGACTGAAGGAAATTAGTGGACTCTGATTGCTAATTCTCCCCTGGAATGTAGATTTGAAGAATTGAAACAAATTTGGTGAAAGTACAACTAAATGGATGCGCAATATTCACTGAAGGTAATTGATCCCTCAACATTCAGGAAGAGTAGACGAGAAGAATAGAGCAATTAGTATGAAAGGTTAAAAAAATGTCAAAAACTGAATGGTCTATCTAGAGAAGGGTTAACATTTAGATGTTGGGTACATCCTTAATAAATTGAACACAATTAAATATGTTGGTACATCAAGTCAAAGCAGGCCTCTGGGCGGATGAGGGTGAAAGGGAACGGCTCAGGAACAAGTCAATAACAAGCAAACATGGAGTCAACATATTTTCCTAACCATGAATAGAGGGTTTCATGATGTGGTAAAGCTCCATCGCTGAAGTGGTGCACTGAATGAACACAGATTAAATACCAGTGGATTGTCACACCCTCGCGTTATTCATCTGTGTCAAGTTTCTCCTTTCCCTTTGCCTGCTATCAATAGGCTGATTTTTCATGCAGATAATCTGCACAGATTGATTGTTGTAGCTAAGGTAGGCAGATAAAAGGCATTCCAGACCCTCTAAGTGCCAGCTTCCGAGCGATGAATATGGACTAAGCTTATACAGAAGCAAAATACACGAGTGATCGCTAGGAACCAGGCGGCTGTAATTCCACCCGGATCTCTGATGACATCATTAACCACATGACCAAAGGTCATGGCAGCGGCACTCTTTAATGGCATTCCAGTCTTACCTGTCTGTGTTTTGGTGCCCATTGTAGTTGGAATCGCTCTTCACTGAAAGAGTCCTCTTTTCAGCTTCATCTGAGTGCCGCCACTGCTCCCGGAAGAGGGCAGTAAACAAGAAATTGCTTGACAATGCCTGGTGCCGGATTCTTATGGATCTATCAAGCGACTCCCACCGGACACAATTTGCTTGGAGGCCATCTTTCAAAGTGCTGCCCACAGGAAAATGTTTTCCCCATATATTGCACAGCGTGGGATTTGGATCTACAGTGCCTGACTTCATTCGCTCAGCTTCAACGACAAGAGCAACAGTTCTCGATTCCCTGCTAAAGGCTGAGGCACTAAGAGCTTAAGTAGTTCTCGTTAGAACTTGAGATCGGCAAGTGTTTCTCACTCTTCATTTGGGCTAATTTGTTCACTACCTTTCGGCAGGTGCCCTTGGTGAATTACTATTGAATTCCAATTCCTATTGAATGTAGCATATTTTGGTGAGTCACACCTGGGTAGGAACAACACCCAAGGTATTTTGATGAGACACTCCCTTCCTGATGACACGCCTTTGCTTGTAATTCAAAACCAACCCCCACCCCCTTAGGACACTAGATCTGTGTGAAATGCAGTAAACTGGCACTGCTGAATGTACATATTTATAGTTAGATTGTCATACTTTTCCACTAAAGGGGACACTTGTTTTCGGTGACAAACTCCTTTCTCTGATGTCTGCTGGGTTTCTATATTGCCATGTAGGCTGGAAGTCGACCTATACTGTAAAGCTTTCTTTTGATGCTTTATTGTACAAGATATAAATATTGATTTAACGAAAAAACACAAATCAAGGAACCAAGCAGTGGGCAGCGGGAACGTTTAGAATCCATTCAAATGGGCCCTTAACCTCGAGCGGGTGCACATTTTTAGCCTCAAAGAATACATGGGGCCAGCGAAATCCCACAGTGATGTACTGAACAACGGAATGAAATACACGTTTGTGGTGAGGTATAACTAGAACAATCTCTAAGATCTTTATTCAATTGGTGTTTGAAAGATGAATGAAATCTGAGCTATTTTTGGTATGTACTGGCTGCTATGAGTCTGGGATGGAATGAAAACTAGCTTCTTTTTCGATTTATTCTGCTCCCAAGACTGCAGATTAGCAAACAGAGGGGCATATGTACAAGGAGATGGCGCAGCAAATTTTGCAGCGCCGTCCCATTTCCAAAACGCAGGGATGTGCCGTATTTACAAGAATACGGTGCATGCCTGTGTTTTCCCTTGGGCCGGCGCTAAAAATAGCTGCCTAGCCCCAACACAGACACCCTTGCAGGATAGTGCAAGGGTGCCTGCATTGCAGAGATGATTGTTTATGTGCAGGAAGGTGTATAATGGCGATTTGCTACTTCTATGTGTGCTGCATTCTGCAGCACACATAGGAGTAACAAATTGCCATTATTGATTGTTTATGTGTAGGAAGGGACACCTTCATCCACAAATACAATCATTAATGGTGTTTTGCTCTTTCTATGTGTGCTGCAAGCAGCACAGATAGAAAAAGCAAAAACGGAGAGAAATAAAAGTATTTCTCCTCGTTGCGCCAATCTAATGCCTGCCTCAGATTTACAGATCCTTGTAAATTTTGGGCAGCGCCACAAAGCAATGGGTGTTGCGGGTGAACACCAACAGCAACACCCATTGCATGCCCCTTTCATGCAGATACTTGCGTGAAAGAGTACTATATTTACAAAGCGGCGTTAAACCACAAAAAGTGGCTTAACGCCACTTTGTAAATACGGAGCAGGGCAATGCGCCACTGGAACGTCTGTAAAAGTGACTTTACGGAGGATCAGTCCCCTTGTACATATGCCCCAGAGTATTTTTGCCTCCGCTCTGTATGGAGAAGATGGATACAAGCAATAACCAAAACCTAATGATGGACAGAAGCATAGCTACGGGTTGTATGCATAAACGCGTCATGCATGTCGCGCTTCAGCATTGTTGTTTTATGAAATAGACACAAGCGGAACATGCTGTGCTCGAGTCTATTTCATATGATGAGGGCACGTGGGGCATTTGGGCAGTGGTTTTGCTCGCGTGTTGCGGCTTCTTTTGAGCCACTGGGTTTGCACTTATATGGGGGGCGAGGGGCAGTTACCAGTAGAAGAAGACCGGACTTGTATGAGATGGCATGTATCTTGCTAAATAAATGTTTCTTCCACTACACTTTGGATCCAGCGTTTTCATCCACATACTACACAACACCCTAAGATTGGTCCCTACGAAGAGGGTGCTTTCAATGTTTAAGGGAGGAATCATTGAGGATAATTCAGTATATGTGGCTCCAGAATTACTTCCCTCAGTTACATATCTTAGAAGGCAAATAAGCCAAGGTGCTTTCTGTATAATGTATGCCACCCTGGTTCGTCTCAGGAACTAACACGTAAGACAGACGAAGGAATAAGAAGACCAATAAAAGGAAAAACATAAACCATGTCAGCTTCACGTCAGATGAATGACTGATGTATTCTGACAGCTGGTAGGGGCCATCTGCAGCGGCCATTCGATTTGAACACATGGTGGCACAGATCGACATAAGCAGTAGCAAAGCAATATTGAGGATCCTGGGAGGCAAGAGATAATTTTACTTCACCTAAAGCAGTATTTTCTGTCAAAAATAGACAACTGAAATCTATCTTCCAGTAAGGGAAGAACCTGAAGCTTCAAATTGATACTATAATATTGGTTTAGACTCTGCATAATTCACTGAGGATATGAAATATGGCAAGTTCTTCAACCTCCTTGCTTGTTATCCAATGGCACCTTTCCGGCTGTTACTTTTATCCCCATGCTCGTAATTATAAAAAGAAGCCAGCAGGAATCATATTGTGGTTGTCTGACTCTCACCTGGGCATAAGAAGAAACAAGCATTTACAATGCAATAGGTCTCGCAATGACATTGTTTTGAGCTATTGGCATTGTAAATGTTATTGGGTTTTTTTTTCCCTACGTGAAGCATTAATCAAATGGTGTAATGCAAAATGGCAATCGCTCACTTAGTTGTAATTGCGAAATCTATTGCATTGCATTTGTACTTGTGTGAGTTTTGTATTGTAAATGGTACTGGCTTTTATTAATTATTTTTTTAAACCACATTAATCTAATGCAATAAAAATGTTAATACCCCAGACCGTGGCGCCGTCATCAAGTGGCGGGAAGGAAGCCTTGGTGGTTCCTGGAGGATTGTGACTGCCGCCTCCTTTCATTGGCTGATCTTGTTATGCCTCAATCAGGGAGAGGAGGTAGCAGTCAGTTACTCGTCACAAAGTAGGATGGGGTCTGTGAGACTGCTGACCCCATCCCACTCTTTGACGAGGCATCACTGATGAACAGTCAGGCCTCTGCACTTAGGGCTTAAAATGGAAGCATCCAGGCCCCAGTCTATCTATGTTGCCCCCCCTCATTATGAGGAGGAAGACCTTTGAGCACTTTTCACAGTGCTGTGAAATCTTAAGCCTGGCAGACTTCGGCTCAGGCAACCAGGCGACTGCGCATTTAGTGCATGCACAGCACCTGGCTGCCTGGCCCAAACATGAAGTGTCTGTCAGGCTGGATTTTGTTCAGCCTGACTCACACTCTTAATGTTTGCAAAAAGGTGGGGGTGGGGTCCCCCACCCTTAAGGACAGGCCTCAACTGCTTTATCCTATGGCATTAGCACCTAATATTGACGAAATAGGACCAGGTGGAACTGCTGTCATCCTTTTGAACATCCTTAACAAGGCCAAGCCTGCGTGTGACTAGGGGCAAAACATGTGTTGGCTGCGATCCTCTGATACGCAAAAAAACAGGAACAAATGAACTCAACCAGCAAATCTCTGGTCTTGTTATCACGTACTTCTGTTGTATATATTGATTTGTTATGCTATTATTTAACTGGGCATTATATCTAAATAAAACTTTTTGAAGTGCAGTCATCCCCTCTCTTGCAATTCACCCACAGGACAGAACAGAGTGTAAACTTCACTCACTTGTACTTAGAGTCACATGCTCCCATACACAAAGCGTATTTCAATCCTGTAGGTGCCAGTTCTAATATAGGCAGGAGCAGGGGATACTTGAGACACGTGCACATAGATCCGCACACTCTCATACAGCAGACATGTTTTCCTTGTACCCCAAACAGGCACAGCAGAGACAAGAAGCAGATACATACAGACTGTAGCGAACATAACCAGAAGAAGTAACGCGATGACGCCAGGGCGCACAGAATTGCTGACACGCTAACTGTGTTTAATGTACAATGAAAGTGATAAAGTCTACCACAATGCGTATGTACTTGTACAGAATCGAGAGGATTTTGTAGTACTGCAGACACTGGTGGAAGTATAAGTGGGAATGAGGGCTTCATTAAGCGAGGCAACAACGTGTCCCGCGCCTTGTTTGGAGTCAATTCGGGGAATTGGATGGGGATGGGTGTTGTTTTGGGGGTGGGCTGGGTTGAGGGTGGCTGCAAATGGGCAGAGTGGTGGTAGTGGCACAGCAGGGATTCGGGTGCCATTCGTTGGCGAGGGATGGGATCGGGGCTTTGACCGCCAACATGCAGCGACGCGCGGGATATACGGTGGGGCAGAGGATGAGGATGGTGCCGAGCGGTGAAGTGCCCGTGGATGGCAACGGGGGGCACCAATGTGGATATGGGGGGGGGTTAATGGTAGTTGCCCAGTGCAGCGCGGGGGTGGCTTGGGGGTAGGGGTGGCGCTCGTGGGGGAGGTGTGGGCACTTTGGGATATGGGAGGCTCGGTGTAGGTTTGCGAGCGGTCGGTGGGGCCCAAATGGACCACAGTGGGCAGTGGCGGAGACCAAAGGGGGGAGCGATGTGGCCTTACGGGCAGGGCGGCCGATGGGAGTTCGGCTTGACATGCGGTGATCCTGGGCAAATGGGTCAATGTCCTCAGGCGACCACGGGCGGGGTTTTTGGCCTGGGGGTTATGCACTGAGTATCGGAGTGGGGAGCGGCGATAGGGGATGCAGGAGGCCTATTTTGTTCAGGTTGTGGGGTGGGCACAGGAGCGCAGGGTTGTTGTGCAGGACAATAGCAGTGGATGGCAGGGTAGAAAGGGGAGCTGGGGGGCGAGTCTGAATCTCGGCGTGGCTCAACATCCTGTGAGCCTGGGCGGTGATGTGTCTCCCAGAGTGCCGCAGGGAAGGTGTTGGTCCGGGGGTGACGCAGCATGGGCAGCATAAGACACTTCAGTGTCGGGGGCGGGTTGGAGGGAGACGGAGCGAGGGAGTGGGGGTAGCGGGGGGAAGGAGCATAGGGGGCCTCATTTCGCCAGCTTAAGACAGGGCAGTTAGGGTCTAATTACAAGGCTAAGGCGGGGAACCAGGTTGCCATGGAGGAGGTTTTGCAAGATAAGAAGAATGGAATCTGGCCGGTCAGGATCCATTAGGCGGTCCCCCGCATCTGGAAGGGGGGGGTGCGGGAGTTGGCAGGGCAGTTGCGGCGCCAGCCGCCAGGCATTACAGGGTGCAGCAACCGGAGAGCATGGGTTGGCGCCATTCTTTACACGGCGAGATTCCTATGCACACGGGGGGCGCCATGGGGGGGGGGATAGAGGCACCAGTCCGGCAAGGTGAGGGAAACACTGCGGTACCCGGGTACATTAGGGCTCTACCACCAAAGTTATGGCAAGCAGCAATCGGAAGGGATAATGGCTCCATTGTGGGCCATGTGGGGTACCAGGAGTCCACGCTGTTGTTCTCGTCGCTCGGAGGCCAGTTGCAGGAATTGCTGTGTCCTTGCGAACGACGGCGGGGACTACGGTAGCACTTGGCGGGCCTGCCACGGGGGCGGGAGGCGCTGTCTGGCATTTTTTACACAGCGAGATTCCTTTGCACACGGGGGAGCCATGGGGGGGGGATAGAGGCACCAGTCCGGCAAGGTGAGGGAAACACTGGGGTACACAGGTACATTAGGGCTCTACCACCAAAGTTACGGCAAGCAGCAATCGGAAGGGATAATGGCTCCATTGTGGGCCACGTGGGGTACCAGGAGTCCACGCTGTTGTTCTCGTCGCTCCGAGGCCAGTTGCAGGAATTGCTGTGTCCTTGCGAACGACGGCGGGGACTACGGTAGCACTTGGCGGGCCTGTCACGGGGGGCGGGAGGCGCTGTCTGGCATTTTTTACACAGCGAGATTCCTTTGCGCACGGGGGAGCCATGGGGGGAGGATAGAGGCACCAGTCCGGCAAGGTGAGGGAAACACTGGGGTACACAGGTACATTAGGGCTCTACCACCAAAGTTACGGCGAGCAGCAATCAGCAGGGATAATGGCTCCATTATGGGCAACGTGGGGTACCAGGAGTCCACGCTGTTGTTCGCGTCGCTCCGAGGCCAGTTGCAGGAATTGCTGTGTCCTTGCGAACGACGGTGGGGACTACGGTAGCGCTTGGCGGGCCTGCTACGGGGGGCGGGAGGCGCTGTCTGGCGGTACGACGGGCGTTTATACAGTGAAAGATGTGAGGGAGGCCGAAGTTAATTTGCACAGGTGGGGGCAGAGCAGACTGTCACCTTCGGGAGAGGGGGGGGCCCTCGAGGCGGGAGGCGGTTCAGACGCACGGGGAGTATGAGGCAGGTGCGCACGCCCATTAGTCTCAAGGGGCTTCTGAAAGTTAGTTCTGTCAGTGCTTCTTTGTTTTGGACGGCCCATCCGGACTGGATCCTTTGATTCACGGCTTGTTTATATAACACGCCTCCTTAGATAAGAAATTGCTTCACGACAGCCGTGAAGCAGACGACCCAGTCCGGATGGGCCGTCCAAAAGGGAGAAAGGGCAGTGGCCAAAAAGCATCATTTTCAATGGGAAGCCAGCGTTTAGCATAAACGCTGATGCGACCCAATGAAAATGATGGGCGGGTCTTCAAGTCCCCTTCTGAAATCTTCTCTATATGTCTTGCCGAGCGAGCAGTGCATGCACTGCAACGCTAGGCGAGACCTAAAAAGTGGCATTCATCGGTCACTAATAGTCTGGGGTTCTCAGCAGGAAGTCAGTGTGGATGAAAGCAGTGACAAAGCATGCTTACATTAGAGTGCATAGCATGGCATTTCTGGTTTAAGGATCTGTTTAAGGATCTTGTTACCCTTTTTGTCTCTTTTAGGTTTTTTGCCATTCCTCTAACCAAGCTGCTCAAGCACTCTAGAGTTGCCTCAAGATCTTCTCCCTGTAATTCACTGCTTTCATCTTCTTGTGCAGAACCCAAAGGAGACCATAAAGGCCTTTTGTCCACTAGAATCAGTGGGAACAATTTTCCTCAATTTTGTCATTCCTTCAATGTGGTCAAGGAACATAGGACCAGATCTAGAGTTTGGCAGACAAGATGCCCTGTGTGCCAAACTGACGGTCCACCCAATCTATTTAGAATTGGGCAGACTGTCGTACTTCCCCAGTGGAAACCTTACATCGATGGCCCAATGGCTTTTAGCCATTGGTGTAAGTACAGTAGACCTTCAGCCCTATTAAGAGCGGATCTTCTGATGCACTCTTATCTCTTTAGGACTGCCAGTAAAAACCTGGTAGTCCCGAAGATAAAAGAAGAAAAATGATCTCAACAACCAGGGAGAAAAGTGTCATTATTTTCGTTTTATTGTACCAAAATGTGTCTGAGTGGCCAGATGAAACATGGCTGCCACTCAGCAAACATTCAGTACTTTCAGAAGATCCATGGTCACGACGGCTCCTTTGAAGTCATAAAGATCTGATCTTGGCCGGTGGTGATCTCTAAATATGTTGGGTGTTAGTCCACCAGGGCAGTAGAGATTATTACCTCCATTCCCTTACTGTAGGGCGGGCTGCCAACCAAACCCTAAATGAGGGTCACTGTCATTTAATTCCTCCTACGTGGTTGAACCTCTATTGATGGTGAAGAAACGTGCTGTTGTATTCCTCTTAGGGTGTCCATACACGGGCTTTCCTGTATCATGTCCTTATATAGGCACAATTCGCCCTGCCCTTATATAGGTATCAAATCCCAGTCCTTATTTAGGCATTAAACCGTGCACTCCAAATACAGGCATGGTCTCCGACATCCGTCCACCCTAACGTCACAATGAGTTCTTGAAGAACAGACCCTTAGGCTTCGGGAGTTTCCCTAGCACAGGACTATTGATTTCTTCAAGGACTCATCTAGTATGCATGAACCGTTATACCATTCATGACGTCTTCCGCTGTCCGATTCACGTCAATGCTAACATTGTGAGGTACCTCTCAGGTATAAATATACCTTCCCTAGCCCTTGTAAACTAGAAGAGACCTCGACTTCAGAGGAGCCCGTTTCCCGGCCTGACGCACTGAGAAGACGCTGTCATCCCTGCACGCAGAGAGTCCAGCTTCCAGTGATCTAACTTCCTTTGCGGGGTGTTGGAGTTCGAGTCTGGCAAAGAGATTCCCATCTCTCTCATTCTAAAGGTATGGAGCTGACTAGAACCTAGAGGGACTCTTGGCATACTAGGCATACTAGGCGTAACACACTCCTAGTATACCATAGTAAGGAATACTTCACCTACTTCATACCTCTCCCTACACCTAGGTTAGGTTAGGTACATTGGGGTAGAACTAGCTTAGAAACGCATCGTATGAGTACTCGCATTTTTAGTCTGTGTTATTTATGTAAATGAATATCTGCTAAAGATAATACTAGCGCAGTATTATTTATTTCTACTGCTTACGCTGTACATTATTTATCTTGCATACTGTCTTGTGATCGTAACAGCACATTTTACTTACACGAGAAACAAGACTGTTCAATAAATCTTTTATTGAAACGCCTGTCTATTTCTTTCTGTGTAACTTTGAGGAAAACTAAGCATGCACGATTGAGCTGAGTGAAATAGTTATCTATTGTTTCCACGAATCTGGGACACGTTCTGATTCTAAAGGGAAACAAAGTGGTCATGTTTTGTGGCTGCCAGAAACTACTCCCTTCTTGTTTGTCAAGGAGTTTCTAGTGGCCTCTGAGCTAGCTGGCACAAGTAATTAAGTTTAATATACTCAATAGGGACATACTGACCTTAGTCCTATGTCAAACCTATAGGGTATATTATTCCAATGCGCAGAGCCTATTAGGGAAATAGGAGCTACACTACATGGCGCCCAACGTTTGGTAAGGCGGTAATTTAACGCGAGATACTGAGTAACTCAGCCGTGCTTTTTCTCTCAGAGACCCCTACCCATATACTCCAAAAGACGTCTGGAGTGGGCAGGGTTAAGTATCCACCACGGCTACATAGGGAAACACCCTATATATTAGCTGTTTGGTTTGCTCAACGTTGAAGGATACACTGTTCCAAAATATTGTGCACCTTATCTTTGTTTCCTTGAAACTTGTTCTACATTTTTCAAAAAACAAAATGACTGAAACCGGAAACGGTGGAGCTGCGGCTGATCCAGCCCAAGCAGCAGTTTTTAACATTACAGGTTTAAATGAAACCGAGGAGGGTGTTATAGACATCCCTCCAAACTTAAGAAGAGCCATCACTCTAAAACTTATAAAACATGGCCTACCACCAAGAGGTGGTAGAGCAGTTTTCGTGATAGAGGCACACAAATCCTTTCAGACAGAGGTATTCTATTCATGGGTAATATTTCCTGAATCCAATCCAGTAACACACATGTTTCACTTCTACAAAGAAGATGATCCACCAGAGGAATACATTCCTTTCGAGGATATAGAAATTCCATTAACATACCAAGAGCATCAGCTCTGGTTTAAAGGCGCCCTAAAACATCACAAAAACATTACCAGGCTCGGTCCACTAGGTAGACCAGGAGCAACATGGCCGATTCTAGCCGGCTACACACCTCATCCTGACATTGAAGAGATGTCAGACGAGGAATTACTTACTCAACTCACAAGAGTTAATAAAAATCTACAGACAATTGGTCCAATATGTCATGCGGACTTTCACAGTCCAGCAACCACTGACACTTCCAAATCCAACTCCCCAACAGGGGAATACACTAAAAATTACACCACAGACTCTCTACGCAGTCATGGGTAAAATGCCCACAAAACGTGAGCAAATTCCATTCTGGATAGCTCAAAAAATTACTCAAATCGAAGCAGTATTTCCGAATACTAGCCTGTATGAGAAACACAGAATCCTAACAATCAGTTTACCGATGGGGATCACACCACAACTGGAAGACTGTACCACTTGGGGCTCAGTCTTTGCTGCCATTTATACTAAAACACATGGTATTCCGTCAATTGCGGTAATACCTGATGTCCTGAAACAAATTCAAAACGTATACGGGGCAGAGCCTGCTCTAAATTTAGGTTTGAAATTACTGAAAAATTTCGAACAGGTCTCGACAATAATATTATCTAATATTAAAGGGGAGGCAGCAGCAGTGGCGATCCGCCAAAAATTAAGGGAATTCGATGTTACAGAACATCAAACTGAACTACCCAGAATAATTGAACAATCTTATGCAGAATTAGGCAGAGATAGTTTGGGTGGAAGACCAGTGAAACCAAAACTATCTGAAAGTCCTGAGAAGGACTCTATTAAACAAACTCCTACATCTTCTAAAAAGAAGTGGGAGTCTACTAAACAAAAATCAAACGAGAAACATTCTCAATCCCGAGGTAGGTCTCCTCAAAAGGAGCCCTCTGAAAGGAGGTATAACCTCAGGAATAGGGATAATTTGAGAAAACCTGACAGGTATCAAGATACTGATACACGTTCCTCTAGTCCCTTTCAGATCTCGTCAAGGATTTCGGAAAGAAGAGGACGATCAGAACTTAGAGAAGAACGCGTGAAATCCAAAGAAGAAAAACACGCTCCAAAAAATAAAACAAAACCTCAATTCTCCAAAAAGAAAGTAGCAGGTCTGAAGATCAGACATGCCGAGAATACTGAGAACACAACTCAAGAACGGAGAATGGGCTCAGACAATGCTGGACAGTGCAGCAGAAGTCACAATAGTTCGTCAGAACCTGAAGGAACTTCTGGAGATAGTGGACTTGAATGAGTACATTACAGTTGAGACTGTAGACACCAGGGTTAGTACTCCACAAAGGTTATATGAAATAACACTCCGGATGGAGGGAGACAAACCTAGACAGGTGAAAGCACTTTTTTGGGAAAGACTATCAAGGGGCTATGACATACTTCTAGCAGAAAAAGACTGGCCACCACAATTTGTCAGGGAGTGCCCACATGGCGAGGACATTATTATGCCTGCCTTCTCCAACCATATTCCAATTCATCTAAAATATACATATGCCAGGAAATGGGCAGTAGCCCAGGCCCCAGCATTATATAAAAATCATGTAGGATGGGATGAGGACTCACCTCACCATAAAATACATCTGAAACATGAACCAACTGCACAAAGGCAGTATCCAATAAAGCAAGAAGCTAAAAAACAGGTCAGGGAGATCTTAGATCAACTTGAATACCAAGGGGTGATTGAAACATGCACCTCCTCAATGAACAATCCTTTGTTTCCTGTCTCCAAACCAGACAATACATATCGTCTAGTTTTGGATTACAGACACCTAAACACTTGTTCTAAAACCTTTGCAGTGCAAAATGCACATAGCACAGCATTAATGAATAACATTGTGCGTAAAAAATACAAAACAACATTAGACATCTCAAATGGTTTCTTTTGTCAAAACATAGCACAAGAAAGCAGGTACTTAACAGCATTCTCCATAATGGGGACCCAGCGTCACTTTTGTCGACTCCCACAAGGGTTCAAGAACAGCCCAGGTTTATTCTCAGCGAGGGTAACGGAGTTACTACAAATTTATGACAACGAGGCATTGTCCTATGTCGATGACATATATCTAACGGACGATGACCTGGACAAACACTTGAACAGGGTAAGCACCATTATACTGGGCTTCGCCTCTGAGGGCTACAAATTCAACTTTAAAAAGTCCCGAATTGCCCATCTCAATGTCCTATTTCTAGGATATGAGCTTTCAAGTGAAGGCAAGAGCTTGGCAGCTAACTTTTTAGAAAAGTGTGCGCTGCTCCAACCTCCAAAAATGCTAAAAAACTTACAATCCATTCTGGGTTTCCTAAACTTTGGAAGAACATACATTCTAAATTACGCAGAAAGGGTTAAACCTCTCTACGCATTAATCAAACCTGATTTTTCAATCAAAAATTGGACAAACGAACACACAGAAATCTTGCGTTCACTCCAAGCTAACATGTTAGCAACAAATCACTTACAAACACGCGCAAGTCAATGCAATTTGGTGATCCGAATAATTTCGGGTCAATATGGATTCACCTACTTAACCTTCAATGAGGGTGAGAAAATACCAATCGCATACAAATCTCATTTGTGCACACAAGCGGAAATGCGCTTCGGTTCAACTGAAAACATTCTGACAGCTGTTCAAACCGCTGTAGCAAAAGAAAGAGCCTTAGCCCAAGGGAAACGCATTATTGTCGTAACCCCAGTACCGGCTTTAGAAGCGGTCACAAAAGCAAGCATTCCAAATGCTAAAGCATTACATCCAAGATGGATACAGTGGGTTAATTCTCTTGCTGCAACAGATGTTGAATATGTTTTTGATCCCGATTTAAAAACACAAGCATTCCTGCAATATGAACAAGAATGTCCTCTGCCCACTGAAATTCTGCCTCTCGATCAGTACGAATTCATAATTTACACTGACGGATCCGCACAGCCCGCAACAGGGAGTAAGCAAGCTTACAGTGCAGCGTGTGCAATCGTTAAAGGTCGCATGCGAGATGGCATCTTCAGACCTATGGTCACAAAAACACAGTCTCTAGGAGATTGTACAGCTCAGCGAGCTGAACTACAAGCATTCAAACTGGCACTTGAAAGTACAGATCGAGAATTCCCCACACTGATAGTGTGCGATTCCTTTTACTGTGTTCAGTCGTATAATGACTATATACAAAACTGGCTTGAAAATGGTTTCAAAGATGCGAAAGGTGGCACAATAAAGCACAAAATGCTTTGGGAACAAGTAGTTCAGTTGAAAAACGAACTACCAAAGGCTCATGTGATCCACACACTGAGTCATCAATGTGATGGCGTTCACGTTGCAGGGAATTCATTGGCTGACGAAGCCGCAAAGGAGGCTGTTAAGACGGCTTCCGTAGCTGCGATCACTCGTTCAAAAACAAAAATAGACAGTGAGATAATGTTGGCTGTCAATGCTACAAGCAAAGGCAGTGGTGCAGCATTACCAAAAAAGTTTCCACTCAAGTACTCTTATGTAATTGATGCGAACAGCGTTCCTTTTGCTCGAATCCCTGGAGTGGGGGATAGGGTAATCCCAAACAAGGAACGTAGATTAGGACTAATCCTAGCAGCACACGAAGGGATAGCTTCTGCCCATGCAGGTGTTTCTGCAACAGTATCTTTACTCAAGCAAAGATATTGGTGGCCTGGCATTAGAAAACAAACGAAGAACTATGTTTTAGAATGTGATATATGCCAACAGATGAAAGTCTCCACAGTGAAACGCCCTGCGCAGACACCCCTGTTAATTTCAGACAAACCATTAGCTTGTGTTTACCTGGACCACTGCGGTCCCTTGCAAAGGGACGGTAACTATAAATATATCATGGTTGCAGTGGATTCATGCTCAAGGTTCCTATGGATATGGCCTCAGCGCTCGGCTGACGCTCGAACTGTTATAAAAGATTTGCGAGTCTTTATCGGCACATACGCAATAGGCACGCTACATTCTGAACAGGGCCCTGCGTTTAGCTCTCGGGCTTACAAAGAAGCCATGGCCAGTCTGGGCGTTGCATTGCGGTACTCCTCTCCATTCCATCCTGAGGGAAATTCGGTTGTGGAAAGGAAAAACCGGGACATAAAGCAGTCTTCAACAGCTAGGGTATTAGGTTCGGGTGATGGGTGGGTCAAACATCTTTATGGGGTCCAACACTCATTGAATAACCTGCCAAGAAGTTTTCTAGGGGGGGTCACTCCATATGAGGTCCTATTTGGGACAAGAATGTGGGTACCAGATCTCGATGACGTAGGCACAGTGGTGGAAAATAAAACATTTGATATCAAAGATCGTTTGGCTGTTTTACAGGAACTGAATGAGTTAAGAACGAAACAAAGCAACGTATCCCTACAGCCAACCACCACTGGGGAAAAAAACGGCGGTCCCAGCAAGGCCTGTCTGGATTCCAAAAGTTGGGGATCTAGTCAGAGAACAATTTGCGGACAAGAAGGAATTTGGACCTTCTTACAGACAACCAGTACCTGTCCTAGCAGTTCAAGGAACAAGAACAGTACTTCTGCCGCCCCCTTGCTGGAAGAAAGGAGAAAAGATTTGTGTCCATCGACCTCATCAAACCACAGTATGTGGCCAATACTAAATAGTAGGCCTCGTGGACTCCGACCTAGTAGCAGACGCACTCCTCTCGCTACTATCCAAGAGGTTCAGACTGAAAGACTGATAACAATCGAGAATTCAGCTGTAACAGATGGAGGACTAAGCAACAACGCTATGGAACTCATCCCTCTTGAAAATCAAGTAACAGTTCGTCCAAATACACCTGTCTACACCAATGTAGCAAGTGATCAACTGGTTCCAGCGATTTCTACAAATCCTGATGCAATTCCAACAATTGACAGAACTGCTTCTGGCTATTTCATTAACTTTGATACGTTCTCAGAAGATCCGAGTGAACCTGAAACGACGCCAGCATCATTGAAATTCAAGCAGCAAGTACAAGACTTTCTTCACTTTTTGAAAAAGACTTATTTGGTTTCTCCATGGATTGAACTCTGGATTATATCTGGACTTTTTGTTTTCCTGCTTTGGCTAGCTTTGGTTACAACTGTGAGCGTGCTTATAAGTGGCAGATACATCCATGTGAATACTGAAGGAAAAGACGTGAACGTACTTTTGAGACCTCATAAATCTTCCCATCGTGAAGCAAGACTTGTCATCAGTGAACATCACAGCTGTTCCTATTCAGGATGGTATAGTGTGGGACAAAACAGATTTTGATATCTTGGGCCCGTCTGAACAATTGAACATTCCACATTTGTTTAAAATTTCACTAAGTGATCTAATTTCGTCCAGTACCTATTCTGATGATTGGGACTTTGAGACTGTTAATGACATAATGTTTGACTTAGAAAAATCTGCTGCATTTTCTAAAAATGAATATTTAGAGGGTTCATCAGACTATGAAGAGCTGTATTGCTATAACCACTATGGTCATCATTATTTGCATAAATCTGCATATCCTAGAAATGTATTTATGTTTAACCAATGGGAGCATTGTCCTACACCACCACAAGGTAGTTCAAAAACATTTGCCAACAAGTTTCCATATTTTTCAGGTTACAATACCTCTGATCCAGAAACGTTTTACTACAAAAATGTAAACAAAACAGGTCTGAAAATTATGTTAACAAATACAAAACAGATTTATTCTGCATTTTTTATTGCCCAACTATTTAGACAGGGTTTCGACTTATGGAAAGACACAATAGACACAAAAACTGTCTGGGGTACTAAAGATTGGCAAGTGCAGGGGATAGAAGCTTTATTTAGAGCCTGTATCATCCCTGAACAAATAATGTTTTTGAATGAAACTGTCTAACAAACATCTTGTCTTGGACTAGCCAAGATCAAAGATATGAAAACACCTTCTGTACCAACACCTGCAAGTGACAATAATACACAAGCAGTGGTGACAGTTGACAATATACTACAACTCAACAGATCTAATCCTGATTGGAAAAAATGGTTGATCTGGCCCACAGACACGAACAACTGTCAGGAAAGATTCCTGAATAAAACTCAGGGCTTTACTATTCATAGGCCAGACCCAAGATACGTCCAAAGACAGCATCCGGGGGTAGTAACAACATACAGTGTAGGAAAATTATGCCTCGATTGGCTTCAGAAATCTACACTACAGGATGTGAAACAACACTTATCCTTACTTAAAGAAGACGCAGACCTTAGGGAATTCTTGCTTGGACCAAGAAAACCGCGTCAAAAACGTTTCATATATGCCGGCATTTATGCTGCCTATAATGAAGCATGGAAAGTATCACAGATGGAGGCCGCAGAACGAATACGTGAACTTGATCGTATTAATTTAGAGAAAACCCTCTCTGTGGTCGACAATGGGTTAACAACTTTGTCCTCCAGAATATATTCATTGGATGGCATTGTATCCTCTGCTATCGACATACTAGAACAAGATTTGGCGATGTTACAGCAAGGCCAATCTCAATTACGTTCTATTGTGTTATTAAGCTGGACGCTGCAATCTTTGCGAGCGGGCTATGTGCCTTGGCGTTTCATCAACACATCGGCTCTGTTTGCAGAATACAATCTAACTGATAAACAGATCGAACTGGCACAAAGAGGAGCAAAGTATACAGTGCTGAGCATTGATAAACTGGAAAAGTTACCATTCACAGTGGCAGAAAAACCAGCTACAGAATGGCTTATTCATGGCAAAATCACATTACCTGTGACTACTTTTCAGTTTCAGTATTGCCTCAAACAAATGCAAGCAGGCAAATATGAAAGGTTGGGTAAGGAATACATTAAGACATCTTGGGATTTACCGTATACATATAGATGTTGGAGTGAGGATCGTGAAGTGTTTTTGAGCGGTACACACTGTAAACGTGCACTGAGCGGTTCACTTATATGTCAGGACATTTCTTTACACGGGACTTGCAATGGTTTTGTGGCAAATTTGTCTTGCCATCAGCAGGGTACACCAGCTGCTGTGATTAATCCAACGTTTGGACAACTTTCTAATGGGAGTTACCTCATGTTGAATGATCAGAGTTGCTGCGGCATGTTGCCAGGCATCCCATATCTAGTAACGGTCGACTCCAGGGTCACTTGCTGTATGCAAGTATTGTTTCCCCAATAGACACAGTCAGGGAGTCGCCTTTGTGGCCTTCGCTGAACGTCTCTTTTATAAGATTTGATACTTTGAGCAGAATGAAAGCCATGCTTTTACAGCAAACAGTGCCTTTGACCTCGGCCAAAGAAACCTATGATCTACAAGTAGCAAGGACTTCGGCTGAGATACAGACTTTAATACGTACAAACTGCCCTATACATTTCGTAGAAATGATAACACGTATCTTCAACATGTCTGATACAAGTGGAATTGTACATGTATTTAAGAGCATCTGTACCGGTCTGTTAGCACCTTTCCAGGCAATACTCGGAATAATCCCGAACTTTGCACATTCTGTGTTTGGTGGCATACCATTAATTCTAGCACTTGTTGCCGGAATTCTATTTCTCTTCCTGCTATTACGCTATGGCCAGCCTATTCGCAGACATCACTCCGAGCGAAATGGAGAAAGCTCTCCTTGAACGAAAGTGCCGTGAGCGAATAGTACAGCTTTTGGGCATGACTCATCTACGGGAACTTAATACCACGTCGTTCCTGTCATTCAGACCAATCTGGCAAGATTGCATCTTACCTGTTCTACGATGCCTGCTATGCGGTGAAGAATGCGTGTTGGACACCTGTCTAACATTTCCATCAGCAACGCCAACGGATGTCGATATTCTGCTGGTCCCGATAACGGCCCATGCTCTGTGTTGTCCCCAGAGGCTGCCTATCCTGATGTCAGCATTCATTGAGATCTCACAGACGCTTCCGGCTGCTGCTGAGGTACGAGAAAGATCTACAGGCACACAGGTAACAACGGACGCGAACATTGCTGCGGCAACCTATGCTGAAAGCGATGCTTCACATCTCTGTGCAATTAATCTACTACACGAGGTGTTCCAACTGACACCAACTTCAGTGGGCGATGTTTTGTCTACAAAAATAGATGAACTCATGTTTACACCAGACCCGTAAACTGACTCTGATTCAGCCCACAGTGTTCCAGAGATGCAGTAACAATTTGGCCTTCATACTTCAAAAACTTGGAACTCTTCCCAAAATTGAACTTTTTTCCATTTTTCGAACTAAAATGGCACTTCAATCTGCTTAAAGTAGAACTAGCCTTATAGTACAGACTTCGCGGTACTTCCTCAGACACTTTTATCATCGTGTTAGTCTAAAAAGTTCATTAATTTCCATGACATGAAATGACTTTTGATTTTGGACAACTTATCGATCATTTTTTTGTCACATGTAAATATTACTGCTTATTTCATTCAAATTGCATTTTACTTTAAAAATATGCCTGAAATGAAAAGCAATGCTTAAAATGTACAGTACCTTTTGCATTCTAATGGGTTTTTTAAATGCCTTTTTAAACGGTTTTAAGAAATATTTTAGCAATATGCGGTACTCCATTTAATGTTTAGCATTTTAAATGTTTAGCATTTTAGTATTATCGTACACACGAAAGTGGAGTGGGTGTTGTATTCCTCTTAGGGTGTCCATACACTGGCTTTCCTGTATCATGTCCTTATATAGGCACAATTCGCCCTGCCCTTATATAGGCATAAAATCCCAGTCCTTATTTAGGCATTAAACCGTGCACTCCAAATACAGGCATGGTCTCCGACATCCGTCCACCCTAACGTCACAACGAGTTCTTGAAGAACAGACCCTTAGGCTTCGGGAGTTTCCCTAGCACAGGACTATTGATTTCTTCAAGGACTCATCTATTATGCATGAACCGTTATACCTTAGGGGTTCATTCATGACGTCTTCCGCTGTCCGATTCACGTCAATGCTAACATTGTGAGGTACCTCTCAGGTATAAATATACCTTCCCTAGCCCTTGTAAACTAGAGGAGACCTCGACTTCAGAGGAGCCCGTTTCCAGGCCTGACGCACTGAGAAGACGCTGTCATCCCTGCACGCAGAGAGTCCAGCTTCCAGTGATCTAACTTCCCTTGCGGGGTGTTGGAGTTCGAGTCTGGCAAAGAGATTCCCACCTCTCTCATTCTAAAGGTATGGAGCTGACTAGAACCTAGAGGGACTCTTGGCATACTAGGCATACTAGGCGTAACACACTCTTAGTATACCATAGTAAGGAATACTTCACCTACTTCATACCTCTCCCTACACCTAGGTTAGGTTAGGTACATTGGGGTAGAACTAGCTTAGAAACGCATCGTATGAGTACTCGCATTTTTAGTCTGTGTTATTTATGTAAATGAATATCTGCTAAAGATAATGCTAGCGCAGTATTATTTATTTCTACTGCTTACGCTGTACATTATTTATCTTACATACTGTCTTGTGATCGTAACAGCACATTTTACTTACATGAGAAACAAGACTGTTCAATAAATCTTTTATTGAAACGCCCGTCTATTTCTTTCTGTGTAACTTTGAGGAAAACTAAGCATGCACGATTGAGCTGAGTTAAATAGTTATCTATTGTTTCCACAACTCTGGGACACGTTCTGATTCTAAAGGGAAACAAAGTGGTCATGTTTTGCGGCTGCCAGAAACTACTCCCTTCTTGTTTGTCAAGGAGTTTCTAGTGGCCTCTGAGCTAGCTGGCACAAGTAATTAAGTTTAATATACTCGATAGGGACATACTGACCTTAGTCCTATGTCAAACCTATAGGGTATATTATTCCAATGCACAGAGCCTATTAGGGAAATAGGAGCTACACTACAGTGCACCATCAATGGGGTGGGCAATGCATTGCTTCGTCTCGCTCCCTGCATTCAGAGAATCATCACCTTGCTGTTTTCTCTATAGCCTTATACCCTCACAATATAACTCTGCCCTTCTCCTTCAAATCCCAGAAACAACAGTCATCAAGGCATTACACTGGCATCAGTCACTTTCACGGTCCTGCATGCCCCTCTGCTCTTCACAACTGTTTATTGCTCTAATTCTCCAGGGCTCCTTTCAGGGCCTGGACCCACGTCTATGTTCTCACAAAAACTGCCATCTTAAATCTCTGTGTAGCAGATTAGGGTTACAGTGCACCACTTCGTTCACCACAGCTTTGGGTTGAGTAGGTCTTTCCCTCACATTTCTCAGTACCTTGCACTTTTCATGACTCCAGAATCACAGTATATGGAAGAAATAGCCAGATTAGTGCGCAATGAAATATAACAAACCGTTACTAAGCAGACATGAGTGGAACCACATTCAACCTTGTGCCTAACAGGCACCACCACAAAAGCGTAGCTTTTTAAACATAAGTAAGAGTTATCTCAGGGAATTACCTTACCTAGCTCAAAGATCTGGAGAGGCAGAGTGAGGAATCCAGAGCGAGGAGTGTAAGGGTTGTTTTGACCGGGAGCAGTGCAGACATCATCAGAAGGAGGCAGGAGCAAGAGAAATGAGACCTGGCCACCAAAGTCAAGGACCTCCTGGCTGTACAGGCGGAAATCTTTGGCCTAAGCATTAAACATGTAAGGAATAGAAACATGTTATTAACATATAAGCAATCTTCTTAATTGCAGGAACAACTAATTATTATATCCTAAATAAGAAATTAAACAGTGACCTAAATTGGAAGTAAATAGTTTCCATCATTAACTGCAGTCTAATTCAACCGCATACCACCACTCTTCAAAGCCCTGACCAAAACCCAACTAGAACTCTATTCTGACCATTCCCCAGACACTGAAGCATACCATATAAAGTAGTAATCACATTACACTAAGGAGCAACACTCAAAACTAGCACCTGCTCTATATTCAGGGCACGAGGCGGGGGTACACGTGGGTGGATGGCGTCCACCCACTTTTTTCACAGGGTGAACGCCGTCCATCCTGCCAAGAATTTGGGCCCCACTGAATAATGTGCTGAACTAGTCCTGGTGTAATTTCCAAACACCGGGACTCTTTCAGCAGCGCCTGCATGTTGTCTGCTTTCCATCTGCAACAAGCAGCAAAGTGCAGGCGGGACGGGGCTTTATTATTTAAGCCTCCTGCTGGGCCCATAACAAAGGCCGAATTTGAGGGGTCATCAGGCCCCCTTTTGTTCGAGTCTCTTGGCTGTGAGCAGTCAGGAGGCTCACACCTGATGCAAATGAAGTGGAGGGGAAACAAATGCACACACCTTGTTAGCACTTCATACATACTTAAGAGAGGCAGCTTTTCACTTTGTTCAGTCCCTGTTTAGGAGATATGAATGCACTGTAAGAATATCAGATGTGTTGGTCTTTCCCAGTATTTACACAAAGCAAATTGCATTTATATAGAGCTTACTTCCCCTGAGGAGGCGTTGAAATAATTTAAGTACCACTATTTTTTCTTGTATAGCCCTACTCATTCCAATGCAGGGTGTCAGAGCGCTTTACATCAACACATGCATATTACATGTACAATAAATTATATACGTTTGTAAATGAATGTACAGGATGTGTTACATAAAACTGGGGGATTGCAAGGTGTAGAAGTCACATATCATCTTCCATAGCTCACTGTGCTATTGTCCTCGCAATGCGCTCAAACGTACACATGATAGACCTGCTAAACATATATGCGAGGGCTTTAGATCAGATGTCACTTATTGTGATGCCACTTCCTGTAAAGTCGTGGCTTGTGATGCCACTTTCTATGATGTCAATTCCTGTGATGCCATGTGTGATGTCATGCGCCGTGATGTCATGTGCCGTGATGTCATGCGCCGTGATGTTGCGTGGCGTGATGTTGCGCGCCGTGATGTCACTTGCATTCTGCCTAACTAGGTTAGTCCCCCCACTTCTTTTTTTAGGACTCGTGCCCTGTCTATATTCCAAACTTAATCTCAACACTCTATATGGTTCCTTACCTAGCACTGGATGAAGACTCGTCCCCCAAAAAATAGTACATAACAAGTACAATGTATGTTGTTCGAAGCATCCAAACATGCCTAGAATGTGTTTCGGCACAACAATTCATACTACCCTCCATCCGTTTTGACACATTTGTGAGGCACCTGACTCCCTTCATAGAAGCAAAATCAGATGTTTCCAAATGTAAGCAGCTAAGAATACAACAGTGCACCGCAGGGCCGAAAAACTCCAAACCAGTTGAAAACAAACAGTCAAGACAATATAGGGGTTACAAAAACCCAACCACACCATTCCCATTCTACGGAGTCTGCATTGACCACCAGTCGTGTAAAGAGAGGCCTTTCAAAGTATTCATTCACTACAAACTAACAGGCATCCTTAAAGCTCAAAAGCGGGATACTTTTGGAAATCCCACAGCAACAGGCTAAAACGATAGTGGGGGAAGATACTTGTAGACCGAAGGAGCACTGCTAGGAAATGCTACCTTCACTTTAGCTTGAGCGAAACCACCTGATTTCTTTAATCAATAAATAACTAGATGAGTCAGGGAGACCATTCCAGGTGAACCCCAAACCACAGAAAGAGAAGAAGAGGCTATGTGAAGCTATTTCTAGTTTAATCTGTTAATTGTTTTATGTTGCACTTCAATCTGAGGGAGTACGAATTAGAGCTGGACTCAGATTTAGACACCGTGGTCCAGATCTACTAAGGACTTGCGTTGCCCTTGCGTCACGCAAGGTGATGCAATGCAAGCCCTTAGGTCAGATTTACTGAGCCTTGCACCTTGCGTGGCTCTATGTAGCTTGGTAATTCTAGAGTAATGCAAGGCAAACCAAGTAGCTGCCCTGCGTTGAGAAGGCATTCCATGGGTGGACTGTGGGAGTTCCCACAGACCCACCCATGGATTGTTGCTCATTCCCAGATGTACTGCAGCACAGGGAGAGCGCCCGAATGTGTCATAGCTTTGAAGATATTGCGCACTCATGCTCACTCCATCACGCAGTGCAGCAAGTTGTCCTGCTGCGTTGTGTTGCATGACTTTTTTGTAAATCTGGGATTTCGTTTATTTGAGATAGGGATTTTATGGTAGAGAGCCATTGTACAGTGCAATTAGTGAAAGCGGTATGTTGTTAATATTAGGCTGGGCAATGTCTGAAGAACAACAGTGGTGAATGCTCCAAGTCGGTGACTAAACACTTGGGAGATTGGCTTTAGGTTTAACCAGCTCGGTGGGTTATCAAAGAACATCTACTGAGTCTGGAAGGCTTGCAAACCAGGTGGTCAATGGGCAAAGAAAAGAAGGACAAATCTCATTGAGGAAACTTCTGGGCTCAAGAGTGATAACATCTATGCTATTTTCTTTCTTGACCTTCTATACTGATTGTAGTTTAACATTCAGTAGTTACTTTAAAAGGCCTCTTACTTTAGGCCTCAGGAACAAACACTTGCTTCAAAAGCAACCAATCAAAGGTACTGGTACAAAGTAAGAGCAGCAAACCAGGGGATCCTAATGGGTAGCCTACTGCAATAACTAAATCTACTGACTCATGCCAAAGCAACCCTATGGAGTCCAGCCGGAGACCCAGCTCTACACCTGCGAAAGATGCCACTGATCTGGGATCAGGATTTACCTACGGTCTCAAGATGATAATGAAAAACCAAGTCATAACCATATCAACAGCACACAATCTCGCTCTTTTCAAGGAAAGGAGTCATTGTTGCCTAGTCGATTTCATCCATTAAAACATCAAACTTCAAGGATATTTGCAACTTGCCCTGTCATGGAACGTGGAACTAAACTGTTTGTGTTTGTGATTTGGTCTTTTTTTACTGAGGGGAAGTTGTTCAAGCATGGAAATATGAAAGACCAAATTCTAGCTGCCGTTTTTGCAGCTATGGCCTCGAAAGTTTAGCACGTTATATGCTGCTTCGCTGTTTATATATATATATTTTTTGCAGTTTTATATAGCACAAGCTCGACCCGAAGGTACTGGAGCGCATTATATGAGCACCAACTACATTATACAAGGACACATACATTTTTGGTAGGCACGGGGAGATTAAGGGATTTGCCTAGGATCACAGGATGTTGAGCCAGAGTGGAGACTCGAACCTGGTTTCCCAGTTCCAAATTTGGCAGCTCTGGCCGTTAGGCCACATCCTCTCTAATGAACATTAAAAAAATGTATTTCCTTCCTTTTATAGCGTAGGTATTTGTAATTACAAAGAGACAATATTCTTTTGTTTTAATTGTGGCAATGGTCGCAAATTAGTGGTTTTATGAAAAAGAGGAAAATCATTATGATTAAACTTGAACCATCAATGTAACAGAACCTAATAATAATCATCGCAAGCAGTGCCATTGCTAAACCATTTAAAAATGTCTATGAGACTTACTTTTGCTCTGTTTCTTATTTATATATATATTTGTGCAGTAGCGGCTGCTACAGGGCAGTAGTGGTAGGGCAGGAAGAGGGGTTAAAAAAAAGAAAAAATTAAAAGAAAAAAAGCTTACCTGCCGGCCACCGCCTCTCCTCTGTCCTCTTTGGTCGACGCACAAACAGGAAGCACACAGGTTCCCAGACTCCCCTCGCTAATCACGACACTGCTGTCACCCGCATTACAGCAGTGTCGTGATTGGTCGGGGCACCACGGTTCTGCGCTCAGACCGGGAGTGGGAGCCTGTGCATGTTCTCCACCCAGGCTGTGCAATACAGCCGGGTGGAGACACTGCTAAGTGCGCATGACTGCTTGGCCGGCCCAAGATGGCCAGCCAAACCGTCATGCGCACTCAGAAACTGCCCACCACGCCTCCCCCTGCTCTGTGTGCAGCCCCACCCCGCAACTAAACAGAGCCAGTAGTGAAAAGTAAAATAATAATAACATGGTGTTACTATCATTTTATTTTTCCTGTGAGCGACGCTCCTCCGCCTTAGTGGAGGAACCGCCACTGTATTTGTGCTGTTTGGATTGATATAGTTTTAATCAATCTTCAACAAACCATTTAGTTAGTTACTTCAAAAGGCGTCTTTGTTGATAAATCACCACAGCTGAATTCGAGTGCGTCTCCTAATTTGATCACAGTAAACACTCTTGCTCCACTGTTCAAGGGTGATACGTTTGTTTTATTGCTTAGATTCCTATTTCTCTTAGTCGTGCAGTTAATGAATTGGGTGGCATTTCTATTTTCATGTAGCCTTCGTCTCCTAATTTTAGTTATAGATTTGTTTTCAGCTATGCCAGCTGGAATGCATTCAGCTAATATCCTGCCTGCTCTCCACGAAGGCAGTGTTTGATTGCTTCCATTTCTGGCTGAGAGAAAGGCTGGTTTTAGAAGCACAATGGGGACATGGCTCCAAGGCTATAAACCTTGCCATTCAACCGATGAAGGTAGCTTGCTCTGGATAAGTTTGAAAGATCCTGGGGCAAGACTGCTTTGGTACATTAACACATGAATTTCAAGATATTTGATGTTTTGAATGTATATATTTTCAACTAAATGATAAATGTTTTGAAATGATATACACGTACCTATTTGTATTTTAGAGGTTTGCACTCTGCTTGAGGTATAATTATGCCGTACATTAATAGATATTTGTGCTGTGGGAATCTATCTTGAATATTTAAAAAAAAAATTGAACATCTTGGGTTAACTTGATCCCAACCAAGTTCTAGAAGCATTTTTTCTTCCTACCCCTTTCCCCCCCACCCAAAGTTCACTTTCTCTGGATTGACAAATTGCTAGTGGGTAGAACTTAGGCCCTCATTTACAAGAGGCCTGCGCCGCTGGAGTATCACTTTTTATGATGGTCTAGTGGTGCAGGCCTCTCAATCATAACTATGAGGCGACGCAAAGAAACCCTGCGTGGCTTTGCATGCCCTCATAGATATGGAGTAAGGCAAGACAGCGACTTACTCTATGTCAAGGAGGCGTTCCATTGATGTTGTTGTGGGTGTTCCACTCACCACCCATGGAATTTGCCACTGCCCTAGATTTCCAACATCACGTAAACCTGGGGCAGCGCCAAAAACTTACACTTTTCCAAAGCAGGCGTAACAAGGAAAAATGTTTACATTTCTCCTCGTTTTTTCCTCTTTCCACGTAAGCTGCATTCTGTAGCACACATAGAACGAGGAAAACACCTCTTGTGATTGTTTTTGTGCAGGAAGGTGAACCCTTCCTGCACAAAAACAATCATGCCAACAGCACAGACACCAGTGCAAGGGTGCCTGCTTTGGCGCTCAGCTGCAAATTGTGCCCCGTGCTGGCTGAAAGGTCAGGTATCTTGTAAATACGGTGCATTCCTGCCCTTTCTAATTGGCATAGGGCGGCGCAGCAAAATGACTTGCGGCGCTGCCCTCCACCAATTCTTTGTAAATTAAGCTTTTATTTTTCAAGAAGATGCCATTCATATCTGTTGACAGGATAAAGGTACAAATTGTAAAAAAATTCAGACAGAAACTCTTGCAACAGTAGCTATGGAACATTGCTCTGCTCCAATAAAATACTGAAATATAATTTTTTTTAAAAACATGTCTTTCGTATTAACGCCACATAAAACTGGGAAGACAGAGGTTTTAGTTATAGGTCATACCCGGTATCACATTTTTGTATACCCTAGCAACTGATAGTAAAGCCAAATCATTTTTTTTTATCTGGAACTGTCATTGGTCAGTACCTACCCTCTTGGTAGGCTGTGCCCCAGGAGAGAATTTGTGCACTGCACACACTTATGGTGGATTCCTCGCCTACCTTGGGATGAAGTAATTTATATTTTTCTAGCTCTCTGTCTCTGAGTCTATTAACTATAATTAGAACATTGGAATGTTGGGAGCTCCATTGAAGACAATGGAGTTGCTCTGGGCTTATAATGGCTGGTATAAGCCCAGCGCTCCAACATTCCAATGTTTGTCTTTTTGTTTCTCCATTTTTAATTTAGAACATTCTACCCTTAGTGGGTGGAATGTTCTAATAGCCTTATAGCCCTTCTGCCTCAGGCTATACCGGTTGTTAAAGGCCTTCTCCCTCGTTATAGGCCCTCGCCTGCGGCTAGGGCCTATAACTCGGGATCAGGGCCTTTAACAGCCGGTATAGCCCTCGGCAGCGGGTTATAAGGCTATAGTGAATTACATATCCTTCAAAACGTATTATAGCCTTATAGCCCGCTGCCGAGGGCTATACCGGCTGTTAAAGGCCCTGTTCCCGAGTTATAGGCCCGAGCCGCAGGAGAGGGCCTATAACGAGCTAACACCCAGCTATATGCAAATCAGTCTTGACCCTGTGCCTCATGGGTACAGTCAAGCCCGAACTGCCAAGCCAGGTCTTCCCTGGACCAGAAACAAGCATCCTGGGACTGGTTTAAGGGTAACACCCCTCATTAGCCAGGCTAGCTTGATTCCAGTGGCAAAGTGAGTAAGGGACCCATGTCTGGGCATACCCTACCAACTTAGGGCGAACAAAGCAAACACAAGGAGATGATGGATGGAGTGCTGAAACTTTTCAGACACTCACCACCAGTCACAGATCTGGGTTGAATCCATCATCGTTCTTTAGCTCACGTCGCCACCCCAGTTCAGACCCAGCTATATGCAAATCAGTCTCGACCCTGTGCCTCATGGGTACAGTCCAGCCCGAACTGCCAAGCCAGGTCTTCCCTGGACTGGAAACAAGCATCCATGGACCGGTTTCGGGGTAACACCCCTCATCAGCCAGGCTAGCTTGAATCCAGTGGCAAAGTGAGCAAGGGACCCACGTCTGGGCATACCCTACCAACTTAGGGTGAACAAAACAAACACAAGGAGATGATGGACAGAGTTCTGAAACTTTTCAGACACTCACCCCCAGTCACAGATCTGGGTTGAATCCATCATCGTTCTTTAGCTCACTTCGCCACCCTAGTTCAAACCCACCTATATGCAAATCTGTCTTGACCCTGTGCCTCATGGGTTCAGTCCAGCCCGAACTGCCAAGCCAGGTCTTCCCTAGAACAGAAACAAGCATCCTGGGGCCGGTTTCGGGGTAACACCCCTCATCAGCCAGGCAAGCTTGAATCCAGTGGCAAAGTGAGCAAGGGACCCACGTCTGGTCATATCTTACCAACTTAAAGCGAACAAAGCAAACACAAGGAGATGATGGATGTAGTGCTGAAACTTTTCAGACACTCATCCCCAGTCACAGATTTGGGTTGAATCCATCATCGTTCTTTGGCTCACTTCGCCACCCCAGTTCAGACACAGCTATATGCAAATCAGTCTTGACCCATTATTAGAACACTGAAATGTTGGGAGCTCCATTGAAAACAATGGAGTGCTCTGGGCTTCTAGCAGCCGGTAGAAGTCCGGAGCTCCAAATATTTCAATGCTGGCCTTCACAGCTGTTGCTGTGAACAAAGGCCTTGCGAATCCCGAGGGATTGCGGGCTCCATGAGGCCTTTGTTTTATTTGTAATAACATTCTGCCCTCTAGTGGCAGAATGTTCTAATAGCCCTATAGCCCTCTGTAGCTGGGCTATACCGGCATTAAAGTCCCTCTCCCTTGTTAAAGGCTCTACCCTTCGCCTCGGGCATTCAACGCTGGAGCGGGCCTTTGATTTCCGGTATAGCCTGCTACGATGGGCTATAAGACTACCTTAGACAACGGGCAGCCCCCTCTTTCCAGCCACTGCAAGCTAGGCATATATGTCCCTTTCACATCTAGTGATTAGGGATGGGCCACAAGGGGGTAGCCAGAACATTAAAATACCCCCCACTTGAACCACTTGGGTGAGAGTGCTGTTCTATCCTCTGCCTCATGGGCAATAACTTGTTTTAAATGCTTGTTTTAAACTTTTCCTAAATCCTAAATCGGTTTTATGCTTTATATGTTTAAATACACCACTTGAAAGGATTGTTAGAACTGAACTGTATGAAATTGAATTTGAATCTGCTGACCATAGAGTAATGCTTTTTGCCTCCTCTAACCATAGAGTTAGAGCGAAGGCAGGAGGTTGGCTTCCTAGTTGCCAACTCCAGTTTCCCATTTAATGGTGGCTGCGGACCGGGCGCGGAGGTGAGAGTGCCTTTCTATCCTCTGCCTCATGTGCAATAACTTGCTTTAAATGCTTGTTTTAAACTTTTCCTACATCCTAAATCGTTTTTATGCTTTATATGTTTGAATGCACCACTTGAAAGGATTGTTAGAACTGAACTGTATGCAATTGAATTTGAATCTGCTGACCATTGAGTAACGCTTTTTACCTCCTCTAACCATAGAGTTAGAGCGAAGGAGGGAGGTTGGCTTTCTAGTTGCCAACTCCAGTTTCCCATTTAATGGTGGCTGGGCCGGGCGCGGAGGTGAGAGTGCTGTTCTATCCTCTGCCTTATGTGCAATAACTTGTTTTTAAACGCTTGTTTTAAACTTTTCCTAAATCCTAAATCGTTTTTATGCTTTATATGTTTGAATGTACCACTTGAAAGGATTGTTAGAACTGAACTGTATGAAATTGAATTTGAATCTGCTGACCATAGAGTAACGCTTTTTGCCTCCTCTAACCATAGAGTTAGAGCGAAGGCGGGAGGTTGGCTTCCTAGTTGCCAACTCCAGTTTCCCATTTAATGGTGGCTGCGGGCCGGGCGCGGAGGTGAGAGTGCTGTTCTATCCTCTGCCTCATGTGCAATAACTTGTTTTAAACGCTTGTTTTAAACTGTTCCTAAATCCTAAATCGTTTTTATGCTTTATATGTTTGAATGCACTACTTGAAAGGATTGTTAGAACTGAACTGTATGAAATTGAATTTGAATTTGCTAACCATAGAGTAATGCTTTTTGCCTCCTCTAACCATAGAGTTAGAGCGAAGGCAGGAGGTTGGCTTTCTAGTTGCCAACTCCAGCTTCCCATTTAATGACGGCTGCGGACCGGGCGCACAGCGGACGTGCAACGCAGGCGCACCAAAGGCAAGCCCGTCTGCGCCAGACCGGGCCCAGGGGCCAGGACCCCTGCTCCTTCCAGCACAGGTCAGTTCAAGTACACCACAAATCAGCTTTGAGAACCCCACCACTACCTCTATTTTCGTCATTGCTGGTGTCAAATAATGAACTTCAGACGAATAGCTGTCTGTAGTCAATGCAGCTTCGAACTGTATTGGAATAAAGACTCTCATCTCACTACTCAGGAGCTACAAGTAGCAACATGGAATCTGGGAATGATCAATGCGCGCTCACTGTCCAGGCATGCCATTGATATTAGAACCTTGCTGGAAGAGGATCCGCTGGATGTTTTATTTGTCACAGAAACGTGGCTTAACGACAGCTCAGATCCTGATATCCACCTCGTCCTCCCGGTGGGCTACCAGATCCACAGATTAGATCGGGTCGGAAAAGTTGGGGGTGGAATTGACATCATTCTAAAATCTGATTTTAGATGTGTTACTTCCCCCTCTCCCTTCTAGAATGTGAAAGCCTTCAGTTCCAGATCACACTCTCCCCCACACATACGTTCTCAGGTGTCCTTATCTACAGACCTCCGGGTACTAGCTCCAAATTCTTGGAGGCAATGCCAGACATACTGGCCAGCCTAGTTCTACAAAAAACCCACACGACTATTTTGGGTGACTTTAACCTGCACTTTGACATACAGGATGACCCCTCCGTCAAAAAGCTAAAAGCAGATCTTGAGGAATTACAACTAACCTAACTCGCATCAACCCCTACACATAAGAAAGGGCATACTTTGGACCTCATTTTTTCCAATGACCCTCTGGTTACTCTTTCTAGAATAATCCCGGTCCCCTGGCCCAATCATTGTCTTATTCTCTTTAAACTTCCCAAACCTGCCCAACAGATCAAGGGAAGGACCCAGATGACGGCCATAAGAAGATGGTCGAAGCTAGATCCCAGGACTTGGGAAACCGTCCTAAAGAATACAACTCCAAAGTTTGTAGGTAATCTAGAAGAGGATTATCAGCAATTGGAAAATTGGATCACCCAGTCACTAGATGCATGCATTCCCAAAACTAACTCCCGACCTAAAACACATACAAAACAAGCCCCTTGGTACAATGACAACCTCTTTGCAATAAAAAAAATTGCAAGAAATTAGAAAGAAACTAGAGAAAGGAATTTGACCCGGCACTTAAATTAAAATATAAAGCTTCAATCAGATCCTATCACAATGAAATAAAGAAAGCACAGGCTAAATTGTATGAGGCAAAAATCACTCAGGCTTTGAACTCCCCAAAAGAACTATTTAGAGTGGTTAAAACCCTATCCACTCCACTTGATAGTAACACCGTTCCCCAAGCCACAAAAGAAAGATGCAACGATATAGCATCCTTCTTCCACAAAAAAGTGACCGATATTTATGATCAATTCCAGATCAATCCCGAACCTGCGCTAGGGGAGGTAACTAAGGGCAGGGATCTGCCACCGCCTCCAATTCTAGCAAAATTCCCTACGCTTGACAAAGAGACAATCCATAATCTTATAAAGGCAACTAAATTCGGCTCTCCATTAGATCCTGCTCCCCCACATACCTTATCCAAAGTGGCAGAGGTCATATTACCGTCACTAATGGAGCTTCTTAATTTCTCACTAGAGGCGGGCTTGGTCCCTAAGCAATGGAAGCATGCAGTAATTAGGCCACTATTGAAAAAACCTCAGCTAGATCCAGAAATCCTTGCCAATCTATGACCCATCTCATTACTCCCTTTGCTAGGAAAAGTACTAGAGAAACATGGCAATCAGACATTAGCAAACTTTCTGGAAAATAACAACATTCTTCATCCAACCCAGAGGGGCTTCCGTACCCACCATAGCACGGAAGCAGCATTTCTGGTGGTCAGAGAGGAGCTCGAAGCTATTCTGGATAACGGAGGCTCAGCCGCCATCCTACTGCTGGATTTAAGTGCGGCATTCGACACAGTGTATCACAAGATCCTAAGAGATAGACTTTGCGAGGTGGGAATTCAGGGCAAAGCATTAGATTGGCTCACCTCGTATCTGGAAAACAGATCCTACCAAGTCATGGACAAAGACTGCCTCTCTGACAGCTTTCCAATGATTTGTGGTGTCCCTCAGGGATCGTCTCTCAGCCTCAGCCCCACGTTGTTCAACATATATGTGCGCCAGCTTGCCACCTTAGTGCAGGATTTTAACCTGTCAGCAGTCTCCTTTGCGGATGACACCCAGCTGGTTGTTTTTCTTACAGAAGGCCCTAATCCAGGAAATATTTGGCACCCTGTTTGGATAAACTGCACCGCTGGATGTCAAGCTGCCCCCTAAAGCTGAATGGTGATAAGACGGAATTAATGATCCTTGGAAACCAGGCCATACACAGACTTCTGAACAGCTGGCCTGTTGACATGCCCCCCCCCCCCCCATTCCCAAACCGGTGATAAAAGATTTGGGAATCTGGTTGGACAATTTGCTAGCAATGGACCACCAGGCAAATAAACTGTCTGGCATCTGTTTCTCTTTACTCCGAATGCTCAGGAAGATACTGGTATTTATCCCAGAGCATCTAAGGAAAACGGTCATTCAATCCTTCATAGTTTCCCATCTGGATTATGGCAACTCACTTTATGTAGGCGCACCCAAATACATAATAAAGAGACTTCAGACTGTGCAAAATGCGGCAGCAAGGCTCCTTCTTAAGGTTCCTAGTTATGTCTCCGCAAGAGAACCCCTCAAACAGCTGCATTGGCTCCCAATTGAGGAAAGGATTAAGTTTAAATCCCTCTGTATTGCTCATAGGGCCGTAAATAACAAGGGCCCAGTAAAGCTCAGAGAGTTGAAAACCACTTATGTTCCAACTAGACACCTGAGATCCTCACATCTTCATTTCCTCAGTACAACCAGGGTAAAAAGGATGAGATGGGGAGGAAGATCGTTTGCACACGTAGTACGGAAGTTGTGGAACAATCTTCCACCCAGTCTCAGAGCACTGGAAAATGAACTTTCCTTCAGGAAGAAACTTAAGACGTGGCAGTTTGCCCGTTAATGTACCAGAGGCCTTACTCTCAGCACAGTACTCACCAGCGTGGGGAAGCCTTCGGGTAGCCATGCGCTTTACAAAACATAAACATAAACCATACTTCTAAACACACCAAGGAGGCAAAGCGAGCAAACCTAACCCTATTTAGGAGGTTTCCCTTGACCCTTTCATCCATCTTCTTTCCTTCTGTCCTCCAATCCTTCCACCCTTTTAACATTCATCCTTTCATCTGAAAATCCCTTGACCATTCCATCCATTCAATCATTCTCCATTTTACCTGTTATATCCATTCATCCATCTCTGCATCACTTAGAATTTTCATCCACTCACCTCTCCAACATCCATCCATTTTTTTACCCTTTCATATACTCTTTCGCTATTCTCTATCTGTTCATTCATCATCCTTTCACTCTTCAACCCATACTTTTGCACTTCTGTCTGTCTATCCATTCACCTTTTCACTCCATCCTTTCATCTCACCTTTTCACTCCATCATCCATCCATTAGTTCACCCTTTCACCCTTCCATCCAACCTGTCACATTTTCTTTCTTATTTGCTTTCACAGTTCCATCCTTCCTTTCGCCTCCCATTCTTTCTTTCCTCTTTCTATCTAGCCACCTTTTGTCCCTCATCCTTCTTTTACCTTTTTACCTTTCTTTCTTATATGCCCTTTTTCAATTTCTCCCTCTCTGTGTGTTATCCCCTATTGTCATCATTACATTATTTCACTTGCTCCGTTTCCTTAACTCTGCATCACAGCCAAAGGTGCACACCCATGTGTCCTGCTATTCCTAACTATTATTTATTAGCACTTTGTCTGCAGATGGTGGAGGCCCACAAACCACTAATTAACTTCTTATTGGGACGCACTTCACCAGCCCATCAATAGCAGTGGCAACCCCGCTTAAGCTGCTTAAGTGGGGGGTTGACTATGCCACTGATGGGCCATTTTAGAATTCCCGATCAAAAAGCCTTATACGGTATTAAATCAGCAAACAAAATGCCAAATTAAGATCCTGGGAGAGGCTCTTACAATGCAGAAGATAGGGAAAGGATAAGAAGAGGGAAAGAAGAGAGAAGCAAAGAAACCTGAGACACAAGTTAAGCTTAGTGCTCTCTTCTACATGTCTGGACCAATCCACACCCTAAGCATACTAGTGTACAGTAAAGGTTCACACCCTAATCTATAACAAGTAATTTGGAATGATATTCGACACCCTAAACTAAAACAAGTATGACCTTTCTCATAGTAAATAAGAATCATGCTTATGCAGCGTAGAGACTAATACCCAGGTGCGTCGCCCCCCTATCAGCCTCAAAAGTTTAAAAATATAACGATAATAAAAGTGTTTATTATCGTGTTATTTTTCTTACAATAGCCAAGGCTTGGTGGCGGAGCTGTCATGGAGGAGGAGTGGTGGGCACGGCACTGTTGTCAGTGCGCATGACGGTTTGGCCGGCCAAACTGTCATGTGCACTGAAGCTCTCTCCAACCCCAGCTGCATTGCCAGGTTGGAGGGAGCAAGCACAGGCTCCCAGTCTCACTGGGAGCGCAAATCCTTGGTGCTCAGGCCAATCCTGACGCTACTTTCAGCATCATGAAAGCAGCGCCAGGATTGGCGCAGGGGATTTTGGGAGCCTGTACTGGTGAGGACGGAGAAGAGAGTGGAGACGCAGCGATGCGGCAGGTAAGGGTTTTTTATTTTTGTGTGTCTCCTTTGCTTGTCGTCCGTCCCCCCTTCCCTCGCCACCCCGCCACTCTGCTGGGACATGAGCCGCTACTGCTAATAATGCAGAAGTTAACATATATCACATAACACCCATTTATTAATTAAACTAGAACATAACCAACCTTCAGTGCTTCTGAAAAAAGTGTTTTATCACATGGGGGAAGTGGAAGGCACATAGACAAAAGAAGGGGCTTGGAGCTGCTAGTCCTAGTGCCTGTAACACCTTGGTAATCACTGAATTGGCGACATGGCGTAGATGTAGTTGTTCAACTTTGGAGACAGTGCTGTATAGCTTTCTGTCCCACAGGCACTTAGCCAGGACCGAACTGAGGAGAACTCTAACCAAACAACACCAATTACACCGTAAATCCCCTTAGACTGCCGAAGAGGTAAAGTAATTACATTGGTCCTGTAACATCTTCCATATCGATGCACCTATTACAAAACACACATTACCTCTTGGAGTGGGATGTTCACCAAGTTCATGAGTTCCTTCACTGCTCCGCTCAGCTCCTGGATCATTACATTCTGACAGCTTCCCGAAAGCCGTTCCGCAAGAGACGGCTCCTCCGTACGGGCTAGGGCCTGCAGCAATTCCCACTCCTCCCTGTGAATGCCAGGAGAAAGAGACCCATTGATACATGGACAACCACCAACATAAGCTTCCAAATGAAGACAACGCATTCCCAGTTGAAGTCTGAGATGCATCGTATGAAACAAACAAGTGTCTTATCCATGGACCTCTAGGTTCATATCTGAGCGACAGGTGCGGTTCTAAGAGTCAATTTCATAGAAAGAACAAATATTGAATATTGATGCACATCATTGATTTTAGTTTGGGAAGATATGTAAAAATACGGGAAAGCTTGCTCAGGTGCACCAACCAAGCAGAAGCCCTTGCGAAGCAAGGAACTTATCGATGACTTAAAGCATCCCCATGACCCTTCGCCAGAACTACACCAATGTGCTGTATGGCTTGGAATAACTGTATGTGGCAAGGGGACGTAGGCTAAGCTGCTATGGCAAGAAATAAGTAGAAGAGATTTCGGTGTTGTGACAGATAATGTGGAATACGATATTTATAGCTTTGGGAGGGGCAATGACTGCATAAAATCTTTGTAAATTATATTGCTTTTATGGTGACTACACCGGCAAGCATTCCTTTTAAGAAAATTTAAAAAATAATGAGCACAACTGATGGTAACTAAATGCAACCATCGCCACAGAGGAAAACTGCAATGGGTTCAAAATAGTCTTTGGGCAGACAAGGAGAAAGGTACTGGGAAATCAAGGTTTCCCTGTTTGTACTTTGATTATTATTGATCAATTTCGATTTAGGAGAAAGCTTAAGACATGACTGTTTCATCTCAATAGTGGTGAAGTGGACTCAATTAAGGACCTTGCCTCGTTGGCTTAGCGCTGGGACACCCGGCTGGGCAGCTCTTTGCACTGTAAAACATCCCTTCATTCATTCATTCATTCATAATTCTTGTAATCTAGCACTTTTCAAAAAATAACACAAAAGGAGTGCAGACTAAAGCGTTATATTATATTATTTAATGGAATTGTGCATGTTTTATTAAAAATGTGATCAAAGGGTTTGCTGCCAAAAATAGGTTTTCATAAAAAAATTCAATGAAAAGATATTACCATGTTTTTGGATTTCTAGAACTGAAGTATCATTAACCAGCATCAGCTATTTGGACGTTACACATTTTCTCATATTACCATATCTAGAAAAGTGTCTTGGAAGAGAATAGCAATACAAGCAAATGTAGTTTACGGTTTTCATCATCATGATCGAGGCTATCAAAACTTGTCCTTTGTGTACATTCTGTATTGACATTCTTCAGGAAGAGAATTTGTAGAGAGGGGACTTGCAATATCCTGCAAGATGGCGGCACCTGGGAAGGTGTAGCCTGCAGGGATCTTCGAGATTGGAATGCTACTGTGGATGAAACCAACAATCGGCAACCGGTAACCGGCAGTCGGCAATGGCAAGGGCGGTAATCGCTAAGGAGAGAGCAGCAAGTAGCCTGGAGCTGAGAGACCTTAGTTTTGTGAACTTCTAATGGAAGATAATGGCATCAGAAGGCACACTGGCAAAGGTAAAGGTACTGGTAATGGAAATGGCGGAAGGGTGTAGTCTACCCCTTACCCGACGGATAGGAGCGACAGCGATCAGTGGAGTGTTTTCCTGCCAAGAGGCAGCTCGGATGGCGGTGGTGGTGACGCACAGACTGCCCCTGGAGGCACTGTTGGGGAGATGTGGCAAGGGGACCCTTCAGGTGAAGATTCAAGATTAGCCCATAGTGCAACGGGGACTGCAGCAGCTTGGGCAGTTTGGGCTCTTCATCTGCTTGGTTGCTGGCTGGAGGAGGTCAGCGTTTTAGTGGCTGCTGGATGGGCCACAAAGTGGATGTCGCTGCAAAGCAGCTGTGCTGCAGGTCACTCTACATGTGGCACTAATGTTAGGAAAGCTGAGTCCGTTTTGAGAAGCACGCGCCCCCCCCAACTTTGCAAGATGATGGTAAGAGACTATGGGAGGGCGGTTAGCCTTATAGACTGTGTTAAGGCGTGCTTGTCAGGCAAAGATCCCACCATGACTAGAAAAAAACAGCTATGTCCTAAGGCTGGTAATCCCCCTCCCTCTCAGAAATCCATTAGAGACTATGCCATTGCAGACACACTACGAGAAGGGGCTGGGCAGCATAATAGTAGTAATTCTGGCCTAATCTCTGACTCCACTGAACTCATTGAAAGAAAATCGACCAGTTTCCCAGAAGCTGGAAAAGCCTTGCCTACCCCCTCTTTGAATAACTAAAATGAAGATGGATATGAGATGAATAGTACAACTGCCCGAATAACTGGAATGAATGTTGTAGATTTGGGGACTGCAGTTTTGAAGGGGGACAATGTCTTTGGCGATTTATCAAGTCAGCAGGAGGGATACTCTGCAGAAGGGGCAAAGATGATTCTGACTAGATCCGTGGCAGACAGAAGCAATAAAAGAGGGTAGTAGATTCTAGATGAAGTTCAACAGGAGCTTTATTAAACTCAAGAAGCTCTAGAAGCTATCTTGTCACTTTCTGAGGCTGGTAGTCAATCTGAATTGAACGAAGAATATGTGGATGGGAGAAGAATGAATCAAGCACCACCCAGGGTGGGGTCATTATTGTCTATCACCACCCTTAACCATCAAGAGGCACTGCTGGTGCTCCTGCTGCGCTATCCACTATGCAAGTGGAGGAACTGCTGATATGCAAATTTGAAGATGGGACTCTAGATCCACCTTGGTTGGGAAAGGATGAGCTGTTATTGGATCCTGAAGGAGTCGAGCTCACTCCGACTAGTGAGCACCATTGCAGGTCACCTGAAGCAGTGCTCAGGTCTTCTAAAGCTGTGGTGAAGGGTACAGAGGGGCCAATCTCACTGGCTAATAAAGTATCCAGCGAGTCGATCTGTATTAATCAGCCATAGCCTTCTTTCTCAGAGATCTATGGGCATATACAGACCATCAGGGATGAGAGCCACAAGGATAATCTTTAATTGAGAACAGCACACCTCAAAACATTGGTCGTGTTTCGTAAATTGTCATGGAATATGGACATTTTACAGACTAGGATTACAAGCATTGCAATCAAACAGAGCAATCTGGTGGAGGAGATCCATAGTAATCAATCCCAAATGGAACTCCAGGGAAATAAATTAGCACATCTCCCATCCAGAGTAGAGGATATGGAAAATCGCCTTCACAGGAATAACCTGATGATTTTTGGGATACTGGAAGGGAAGACAGGGGATGACACTAGATCCTTTGTGGCCAATTTGATTGAAGTAGAGTTCCCTCAGCTGGCTGAGACATGGATAGCACTATCCAGCGGGAACACAGATTTCTGTTTCACAAACCTGGTAGAGACTGAGGGGCCAACTATCCGTGGCTCATCCTGATTTATGTTGGCAATTTTATTTTATGCCAACTTATACATCAAGCCACCTGCCCTAGATCACCCGTTAGAGCACTGGGTATTGAATTCTTTGTAAGATCTGACTTTTACAAAGAAACTCTGGTCCGGAGATGGCGGCTACAAGAACAAATTCCTGACCTTCAGAGGGTGGGAGCAACTGTGTTTCTCTTTGAACCGGCAAAGCTTAAAATTAGGTATAAGGGCAAAGACTATTTTTGCAATGATGTGGCACCAGTTGAGAATCTGATAGATCAATAGTCAGATTCGAGCTTTACAGAGGGCGATGAGGAGATAGGCCATGAATCAGTATAAGGGAATGAACAAGCACTTAATCTGTAGTGCTCAACCTCTCCTTACCGCTAATGGGGAAAATAAAAAAGGCTTACAATCTTAGCAAGAGAATAGAATGCCCTGGTGTAAGATTTTTTTGCGTCAGAACTTCTGGTTATATGGAATAAGTAAATGGCAACTAACATGGTAAAGGCTGGTACCCAAGGTATTCATACAGTAAGTTGGAACATTAACCGCTTACGATCTAGTCAGAAAATTGTTCTGATTATTGACAAACTTCTAACAATCATTCGTCATATTATATGTCTCCAGGACACTCATTTTCACCGAAAGAAAAATATAAATTACGCAATCTAGGGTATGAACAGTTAGCGATGGCAGGGATTGAAAACCCATAGCGTGGGTTGGCTCTTTTAGCTTCTTGTACTTAGTGGAAAGTCAAGGATTCCAGGACTGACCGGGGACGATAGTTGGATTTGTAAAACCAGAGTGCAGCTCACTATATGTATTATCTACGACCCTAATACAGACGAGGCTAATATGTAAAAACTATTGCTTACAGAACTTCATCAATGGCCTGAAGCGCTTATAATGTGTGGCGACTTTAACATGATTAAGAAGCCCAGAATTGAAATTTACACAATAAGAGGGGAGATTACTCAGCTACTGAAGACCTATGGGTTAGTGGATGCCTGGAGATATTGCTATCAAAAGTAACATGGCTCCACATATTATTCCGCCCACACAAATTGGTCTCATGAGTTGATATGTTCTTGGTATATAACTCTCTGGCCTCTAGCATAACTATCCATCTCAATCGGCGGGTGGTAACCAAATATAATGTACTATCTTTATTCTTAAAGGGTGGGATTTTATCTGTTCCACGGAGATCCACCCTGGTTGACATTTGACAGGAAACTCCTAGTAGATAAATAGTTTATAGATAGTATAAATGGCTAGCTTAGGGACTTTGTAGATATACATTTGGGATCAACATCTATATTGAATTTTTGGGATGTATTGAAGGCCTCTGTTCAGGCCAGACAATTAATTATTTGCCAGGCAAGAGACAGGAAGAGAAACAAATGGAAATAGAGATGTGCAGGCCCCTAATCTTACTGGAAACAGACCTGGCAATTTGTGCTGGACACTATTCAATGGAGGGAGCTTTAATGGCGTATGAACAAATAGTTGCTATACAGTCCCTGATCAAGAAAGGGATTTGGGATAGGGCCAATGAAAAGATCTGGGAATAACAGCTCGATTGGCTTGATAATAGTGAAGAAATCGGGCAGACATTAGCGCTTCAGATAAAGGCAAATAAAATAAACATTTGATTGCTAAAATGGTAACGGGGAGGGTTTGCTACAGCCCCCAGAGAGATCAGGGATGCCTTTTGGGACTATTCTGCTAATCCATATTCAGAGACGTGCAACTCATCAATTGAGCAGATTTACACTTTTCTAAAAGATTTCCCCCGCAGGTACTTACGCCTTCACAGTGGGAAGCTCTTGAAGCAAAAGTTTCTGCTGTGGGGACTGAAAATGTATTGTCCCAGCTGGCTTTGGGGAAAGCTGCAGGCCCTGATCAGTTACCTCTTGAGTTTTATAGACCCTTCGCTAAAATACTGAGGGGCATAGTTCTCAAACAATTGTGCAGTGCAGCAAGTCACCTTGCTGTGCTGAGCTGCATGATAGGGAAAGGGCAGGAATGCACCATGGTGCAAAGGTCCCTGCGTTGTAAGCAGGATTGTTTTTGTGCAGGAAGGAGGACCTTCCTGCACAAAAACAATCCCCTGAGGCATTTTCCTCCGAAGAGAAATAAAGATATTTCTCCTCGTTTCGCCTCCGCTGGGGAGGTGTAGCTTTTTGAGGCACTCCCAGGTCTACCAGTAATCTTAAATCTGGGAATGTGCCAAAATCCATGGGTGGATGCACAGGTGATCCCACGCTCCACCCATGGAACACCTACCTGGAACAGAGTAAGCAACGCAGCGATTTGCGCTGCATTTCTCAAGATTTATCAAGTCACTCAGGGCTGTGCAAGGTGGCCTTCATGGCTTGATAAATCTAACTCAAGAGTTGCATCGCTCTTGTGCCCCGTTGTGTGGTGCAAGGGCGATGCATCTCTTTGATAAATATGCCCCTAAATTACTCAATTCATTTATTGATTTTGAAAATATTCAAGTCTCTTGGGGAGAAACAAACATTGTGGTATTTCTTAAACACAGATAATCTCATTATTGGCAGATCCGATGCAGCATGGTTTTATTCCGAGTCGAGATACATCCTCACATAGCAATACAGTTATAATGGCATTGGATGTGGCAGAGGTACAACAGAGATCGGTTGGACTGATACTGCTTGATGCTGAAAAGGCATTTGATTAGGTCTCATGGAGATACCTGTGGCTGGTTATGCAGCAAATGGGGTCAGGTTCCAACTTTATGTGTCGGGTGTGGTCCCTGTATAGATCTTTGACAGCACATGTTGTATGTGCCGGAGAGCTAACTGACAGTATTTGCATCCAGAAGGGTACTGGGCAGGGTTGCCCCCTTTCAACCCTTCTTTTTGCACTGTATCTTGATCCCTTTATACAGGCTCTGAGCTAAACAGCTTAAAGCATTTGGGATACATAAGTTGGAGGTCAATGTCCTGGCTTATTCCTATGACATCGCCATAGTTACAGCCTTCAATTGAAAACCGTACATCTCAAAACATAAGTGGTGCTTCATGAATTGTCAAGGAATATGGACATTTTACAGACTAGGATTACAGACATTGAAATCAGAGCAATCTGACAGGGCAGATCAATACTATTCAATCCCAAATTGAACTCCAGCGAACTAAACTAGCACAACTCACATCTAGAGTAGAGGATATGGAAAATTGCCTTCGCAGGAATAACCTGATGATTTTAGGGATAACGGAAGGGAAGAAAGGGAATGACACTAGATCTTTTGTGGTCAATTTGTTTCAAGTAGTGTTACCTCAGCTGGCTAACTCGTACATTGATAGTGCTATTCAGTGGGCACACAGATTTCTGTTTCACAAACCCGGTAGAGACTGAGGGGCCAAATATCCGCAGGCCATCCTGATTTATGTTGGTAATTTTATTTTATGGCAGCTCATCTATCAAGTCGCCCACTCTAGACCACCAGTTAGAGCACTGAGCATTGTATTCTTTGTGAGATCTGACTTTTGCATAGAAACTGTGGTACGTAGATGGCAACTACGAGAACTAGTTCCTGACATTCAGAGGGTGGGAGCAACTGTGTTTCTACTTGAACCAGTAACACTGAATTTTTGTTATAAGGGCAAAAACTATTTTTGCATTGATGGGCCTCCAGTTAAGAATCTGATAGAATCTGATAGATCAATACTCAAAGTCGACCTCTATAGGGGATGAGGAGATAGGCCATGAATCAGTATAAGCCTTAAACAGATTCATGGCCTATCTTCCCATCAATCCCTAAAGAGGTCGACTTTGACTATTGATCTATCAGATTCTTAACTGGAGACACATCAATGCAAAAATATGTTTTGCCCTTATAACAAAGGGAATGAATAAGCACTTAATTAGTAGTATAGTATACCACTTTAAGATGGTTGGGTGGATTTATATTTTGGCACTTATAGGTGTTTGGGCCGAATCATATTAAGACACTGATCTTTTTGGGCAGAGTCACGTAGTGGTAGTTTGAGCTTTTTGAAAAATATTCAGATCCTGCCACTTTTTGCTGGCTGAGTCAATTTATATTCTGCCATCTTGAAGTTGTTCAGAGTATTCACGTTCTGCCATCTTGATTTGACTGGGGGAATTCAAAAGTGGGTGATTACTTTTTACCTATTGTTTTTGTGTGGCATGCTTAATGCTCTCCACGTATACAAATACAACAATGACAGTCATTGCTAGTACAAAAATAGGCAGAATAAACTGCTGGAGCCCAGTGTTATGAAGCCCATAAGCGATCCAGTGAAAGGCAGAGACTGCAATGTTTTTGGAAGTCCGCTGTCTACATGCATTGGGGAAGTAGCTGAGAAGACTCTGATGAACACAACTGGATGTAATCTACAGTAATTTAAAGTGTCTGAATGATAATCAACCAGCTGTTATAGGATCCAGTATTACACTGTAAATAAGGAATATGCCCATTATGTTCAAAGTAGCGACCTGCGGGGGGTGAGGGAGCCCTCTTATTGTCCAACACAACACAAATGCATCTGATAAAGTGCCATCATCACAATATTTGCTTAAATGTCATCCTTGCTGAAGACTAGATAGAGCCTAACCCTTGACGCCAGGAAACAAAGACATTGTCTTGTCAGTTCACAAGTGTTGAAGAGACATACTGTGATTTGAAGGCAGTTTTTTTTAAATTTTCTAAGAGATGGTCGTAAGCATGGAATGTAGGAATGCCAGATATATCTGTCTATATGCGTACCTAACTAATAATCATTTATATAGTGCTCACTTAGAAGCCCATTAGTACTCTAAGGAACACTTTTGTGCAACATTAGAATAATAGTAAAATTGTGAAAAACAGTAAAGTTATACATATGTGCCTTGCAGTTTGCATGCAGCTCTTTGAGACAAGTTCATAACCCTCTGAGAATTATTACAAGGATTAACACCTGTAACATGTAGGTAACACAAGGTTATCTGCAACGAAAACAGCAACCCACTGAGCTGTCGACATAAAATAAAAAATATATAAAATAAAATAAAATAGAAATCTTTGACTTACATGTTACATGTTGAGCTTCCAGCAGAACTGTGGTAGTTTCTGAGGAGTCAAAAATGTGACTTAACTGCACCTAAATTGTTCTAACAGATGGTTAAACACAAAATATTATCTTAATGTAATACATCCCGGAAAATGTCTGGGTATTGTTTTGTGTTATAGAATTTGCATAGTGCTTACTGCCCCTAAGTGGGGCGCTGCAGTGCTTTGTTCCCACAGCTAAAATGTTACACCATGTAGGTGTGTGGTTGGAAGAGTATCGCCTTTACTGGGAGCCTATGTTGGAATTGTTTCTATGTCATGCATGATAGCCACCGACGTGTGGTTATCATTTTCTGGGATGCAGCACTTAATGGTGTGCCACATGCGGAAGTGTGATAGATAGACAGGCATTTCTTTAACGTGCTATGCTGGAAGCTCTGATTAACCCTGCAGGCCACTTTATTGTGCTGTTAGTGTGTCTTATGTTTTTGATCTAATTTCCTATGCTGGCTGTGGCAGGAGGTCATTCACTCTCTGATCTTATTGAAGAGGTGACAGCAGGGCTTTAAGTCGGAAGAAAAAACTGGGGGTTCTCAAAGGGGCATGTCCGATGAAATTAAGGGTGTGGCTTAATAACACGTAAGCTAAAAATCTGTGCTTAGCATAGTGTGCCGCCCAACTGGTATTTTGCTGCATCTGTCATTGCATCCAGATATATAATACAACAAGTAACATTACACCCTCAACAAGTCAGGACTATTGGCTTTGTCAATAGTTGTTAGTTGCATAAGCTAAATAAGCAACAACTATGGCTTTGTTGCATAGAATATGGAAAATACTTCAGTTCTGAAATGATGATTCTGTGAAGAACTATAGCGAGTCTCTCTGAAGTTACATCAACGGCAGTGAAGGGTGCCATTGCTGCAGAGTTAAGATTTTTATTTTCACCCAAGGGTGAGGGTAAAAATGGAGACTCATCTCAGCACCTGCTTTTTTAGAACTGCAAGTGCTGAGCACCAGCAGGACCCGGCCCACTTAAAGCCCTGGGTGACAGGCATTGATAACGCGTGATGGGGTATCAGTACTATGCCCACATAGACTGCGTTATAGTTCTCCTTTATATGATTACCATTATAAGATGTCAATTTAAGAGCATCTCTGCATCAGGTGCCTTAAACCAGAAGATATTTTAAATTGCAGTCTGTAACCAATTATGCAAGCCAGAATAAATTTACTGTCACATTTAACCTTGTTGCCAATTTCTTTGAGCCATAGTTAAAAAAAAAAAAAATGAAGGTTGACTAGCAGACATTGCACTTATGACTCCACCCCGTTTCTGGTGAAATCCTTTGGCCCTCAATTTAGGGAATACCATAGTAAAACAATTCTATGTCCAGCACTGCCCTCTAGGATAGCTTCAAAGTGCAAAATACAACATAATAAAACGGCACAAAACGACAATAAAATAAATTTTAAAAATTCTGACCAGCATAAATGGCCTGAAAGACTTTCAGAAAAACCCAGGTAATCAAGATTTAATTGAAGGAAGAAAGATCTTCAAATGCTGTTCTAACCCTAAAGAGGAAGGAATATCAATCTCGCAGCAAACGCATCAACCAATCAGCGTTTTGCACTAGCAGTTCTGAGCCACCACCCACCAATGATGTTGGAATATATTGAATTTAGTGGCTTGGAGTCAGTGCTAGAGGGTAACTCAGCATGAAAGCATTCAGCAACTTCAATATCAGCATCAGGGGCATAGCTATCAGTAGTGGAGAAAAGAGTCACTTTCAAAATCCTCACTCACGCCTACAAATGCCTACACAACAATGGACCCAAATACCTCAACGACAGAATCAACTTCCACGCACCCAAAAGAAACCTCCGATCTTCCAACCTCGCACTGGCCGAAACCCCGCGCATCCACAGAGCCAGAGCAGGCGGAAGATCCTTCTCTCACATTGCAGCCAAGACCTGGAACGAGCTACCAGCAGACATCAGACGCGCCCCCTCCCTGAACACCGTCAGGAAGACCCTCAAGACCTGGCTCTTCGGCTAAACAGATCTGCAGACCTCCCCCCCCCCCTCAGCGCCTTGAGACCCTCACGGGTGAGTAGCGCGCTTACAATTCCCTGATTGATTGATTGAGTGCATCAGGTGCACTGGTACCAGGGCTCAGTGATGTGAAGGGCCCACTTCAGCCCAATTAATAACTTGTTTACTACAAAATAGGACTGGGCGGAATTTCAATGACGCTGGAGTAATCAGAGTTCTGCGTTATCATTTGATGTGGAATTACTGATAATCATGCAATTACTCCTCCTTGCGTATTTTAGGAGAAAACAATCCTACAGCAAGAGCACATTTAGCAAGCACGGTTGCTGTTCGCGCTTGCTATTTGTGTTCTGCTGCATTTAGCGCTATTTGCAGAAATGCCTCCTTGCATCCATTTTGGAAGCAAGGGTGTGTTTTGCGCTAAGAAAATAGCTCTAAATGCCAAGAGTAAATTGGGGAAATAATCCTACCCCAAGGGCACATTTAGCGAGCAGGAGCTCGCGTTCGCTATTTGTATTAGGTGGCATTTAGAGCTATTTCTTAGTGCAAAAAAGCTCCTTTCCGTCCAAAGTGGGCACAACTCGGATTGGGATCACAATTCGGCCTGGGCACTCCCAAAAAAGTGGCCCACATTCCTGGATCACGCCCGTTCAGGAAACAGCATTTGGCTAGTCTCATTGGGCTCATTTTTAGAGAAATGTTTGATAAATTATGTATTTTAAAGCTCATAGAGCCAGAAACATTGGTGAAAAGTAGAAGCACTACATTTTGGCGTGGCGGGCAAAGTGAAATAAAGTGGCCCAAAAGCCACAACCAGGGCCGGACTGGGAACCAAAACCAGCCCTGGCAAACTGCTCGGCCGGCCCCCCTAGAGGGGAGGAGGGGGAGTGCGGCCGAGCTGTTTGTTAGGGCCTGTTTCGGCCGATTTTGTTACAGGGGGCCGAAATTGCCAGCCCCCGGTAACAAAAATGGCCCCAGGGGTCCAAAACCGGCCCCCACATGTCGGCCCACCGGGTAAACGCCAGGTGCCCGCTACGGCCAGTCCGGCACTGGCCACAACTCCTGATATGGCTATGTTTGACCGGTTTTTTTAACCAGCATTACCAGTATTTTAATGCCCTTGCCAGTACGAAAATGAACAAAAACACCTAAAGCTGGTATTTTCTCCCCTGATCGATATGTACTTTAAAGTTTGAACAGTAAACATAAGGTGAAAGCAGTTTAAAATGTGGTCTAAAGCTTCTTTAATGATCCGTGACTGATAATTAAAACTAAACAAAGGAAGAAAAGCCATGTTAAGAAGGAAAACAGACTTTTTTATTATTGAATAAAGAATCCTCTCTCATTATTAAGTTCCAGCCTTTGCAGATTCTTAAAAAATGAGCAAACAGAACGTTATGTTTTTTTATTGTAGTTTTATATAGCGTAAACTCGCCAAAGGGCGCAATTATATGAGCACCAGTTACATTACAGAAGATCAAATTCATTTTTATTTTAGGCCTTGCGTAATTAAGTCGTTTGCCCAGAATCACAGGATGTTGAGGTGAGGCTGGGACTCGAACCTATTTCAATAGTTCCACATTCGGCAGCTCTGACCCTAACATTACACTATCTACATTTTCCGCTCTGGGAAATGTGCTTCACAGCGAGGTTTATGCAAATATACCCCCCACCCCTCCACCAAGGCCTGAAAGACACTATAGCCGAGGTGCCAACGACAGGCCCTCAGCAAGGCCATTCACTTACTCACCCCAGCCCAACCAACTGTAGCCTCAGGGTGATGGCCTGGCAGGGGAGGGGTGAAGAAAAGCACAGAGCTGCTGCTGCTCCAGGGGAGCCGAGGTGATAATGGCCCACAGCAGGGGAGTGGGACATTGCTTCTGGGCGTCTGCGTGGGCCCCAAGGAGGCCAAGTTAAAGTTTGCAGCGGACAGAACAATATTGGCCTAGCACTGCTGCTGAAAGCAACCCCTCAGAGCCTCCTTGCTCATGATGCTGCCCCCCCTTACAGTGGCCTGGTGGGGAAGACAGTAAGGCTCTGTGGGCCGGTTGACAAAAACCGGCCCACTGGTGACCCTTAGGCACCGGCCCATCGGCCAATGCCCGACTGCCCGCCTTCCCAATCCGGCGATGCTGGGCACAAGGGGGCATTTTTTGCACTAAGAAATTGCGATTAACGCAGAATTACTCTTCTTGCGTAATTCTGATAATCTCTCTAAATTCTCGCGTAATTCCGCGTGGCTACGATACGCGAGTCACCCCCATATGTAAACCCAATGTCCTAGGTTGCATTAGGGCCCTTTGTGCCCCTCCAACGATACTGATCAGCATTAGGGCTGTAAATTGAAGCACTGCGATCACAGAGTCTGGATATTTCACCCACGCAGGGCGAATGTCCCCTCACTAGGAGCCCGAGTACGGTTAGCGCCTGAAAGAGAAAGTAAGAAGGGCAGCAACCCAACCCTGCTAAAAATCCAAATTGATGACATTCCGGAGGAAGATGCTGCCCCGGTGCTCATGACTTCCCCCGGCGCACAGGGATCAGCGAGCCCTCGGGAAAGGCAGCAGCAGGTGAAACTGGAGCCACGTCAGTTCTGTCTGTGTCGGAAACTGATGACGGCGGGATTATGCTCCTGAAATATGAGTTATTTCCAAGCACGCACGTGTGCGCTGCAGTGAGTGTGTGCACATTCCTCTGGGGATCCCTGCCATACTTCACCATCATGTGCCTCGGAGCACCAGTGTCACAGACAAGCACGGGGCTGAGACGTGCAATAAACAACTCAGATAAAGCGCTAAACACAACAAAAACGGATTTAGGCGGGATTACACATTGCTATATGTCGCTTGGGACCTCTCAGACTTAATCTGCTATTGTTGATGGGCCGGGCGGACAGGTTTGCATGGATAATTGCTGGGAAAATGACTGAGGAGACTCAATTCAATTCAATTCAAAAGAACTTTATTCGGTTATTATACAAGAAATAACCATAAAAGCACAATTTATAAATCACAATAAAATTCCATAATTAAAAATAGAGATAATAAATAAAACTAAAAAACATATATGTAAAAGTTCATATCACAATTGATTTACGAAATTTAAAAATGGTTTTTAAAAAAGCAGCAACAGAGGCAATAGTAAAAACATTATCTAGGTTCTGCAGCGCCAGGAATGCAGGGCGACATCGTCTCAGTTCCAATCTCTTTAACACTGGGACAATCCATCTTTTTCTGGGTATGGAATAAAATGTGCAAAAAACAAGATGTGTATGGACGACTGAGCTGATATGTCATCACATGGGCAATTACAAAGTGATCTTGACCAATCATTTACCTCAGGAAAACTTAATGTTCTATGCAAGATGTTAAGTCTGAAGCGTGTTAACAAAAACCTGTCAAAATCCTTAGTGGTTAGCAAAATATAAGGCTGTATTTTAACAGTAATCAAGGTGAGATGGTGTGCCACCACCGTGGGTTTGGTCATTTCACTAGTAATTCTAAGTTCGCTCAGGTATGACATACATATATTTTTAAGGTCCTTTCTAGATACCCGACACATGGAAGAGGGGTCATTAAAATATTCTTTATAGCCCAATTGGGTTAAAAACGTCTTGACATAGTCTAGCCATCTTATCTTTTTTGCCCCATCAATTCCCAATGCATCCTTTAAAATATGACGATTAAATGCAGACTCTTCAGTGGTCCAAACCCGGTGCCACAAAAGGACAGGTTGTATCTTGATCACATCCTCAAGATAAGGCAGACCCATTTCTGTGTGACAGATAAGTGTAGACGTACTGTCCGGTACTGGAAAAACAAAGGGGTTTAGAGTGATGCGGTATGCGATGGCGCCTTCCGGTGTATACGTATGTAAGGAGCAATGGAAATTAAAATACGGTGCCACAGGTAGGGGGATAACCCTGAACCCCCAAAATCGACCGAAGCCTAAGACACAATGATACAAATGGCCTGTGCACACGTAATCCGTGTCAACAGTATGATTACTGCAAATAACATGAATGCATAACAATCACAGTAGTCAAATTGGCGTTTTCTTTCTTGTGGTTTAATTGAAGAACAGATGCCCAGCCAACACGTGTTTCGTCAGGGTAAGAACCCACGACTTCTTCAGGGCTAAAGGACATATGAAAAGAAAGAGAAAATGCTCTCCGCCGGTTGTAATTCTAATGACAATACTAGGACTTCCTGCTTGACACGCTAACTCTGGCAGCCAAGCGTACTCGTTTGCTTCGCGTTTGACTAACCGACCAGTACTCCGATTGCTGGTACTCACCACAGCACCATCTGATGTGCTTCACTGTTACCATTTATCCCCGCAGCCGGGACAGAATTACAACCGGCGGAGAGCATTTTCTCTTTCTTTTCATATGTCCTTTAGCCCTGAAGAAGTCGTGGGTTCTTACCCTGACGAAACACGTGTTGGCTGGGCATCTGTTCTTCAATTAAACCACAAGAAAGAAAACGCCAATTTGACTACTGTGATTGTTATGCATTCATGTTATTTGCAGTAATCATACTGTTGACACGGATTACGTGCGCACAGGCCATTTGTATCGTACTGTCCGGTACTGCCAAGAGATACCTGAGGAAGATGTTTTCAGCCACTTGGAGTGAGTTAACATTAGCATACCCCCAGATACCTGCTCCATAAGTGGCAATCGCTACACATGTTGCCCTATAAATGCGCAACAATTCCCCTGGGGAACGTCTACCCATTTTCCTGCTGAAATTCGTTAGTGCCATCAGTGATTTACAGAATAGGAGCCTTCTAGCTTTAATTGCACTGCACCAGGAACCTGTCTGATCAAATAAGATCCCTAAATAAGAAAATGTATTAGTATTCTCTAATGCCTTGGAGTTAATAAAAATAGAATTTTTCTTTTTATTTGCCCCAGGCCCACATTTCATCGAAAAGTTTTATAGCAGTTGATAGTAAGGCCCAAATTTGTCATAAATTGTGTAAAGGAGGTTACAACCCTTTGCAGACTAATAGGCGTACGGGCCATCAGGACCGCATCATCTGCATAAAGGAGTGCAGGGATGGGGCGAGTAGCTGCCAATGGCAAGTCCCTGCACTCCTTAATTAAGGTGCTTTCAAGATCATTAATATATAACGTAAATAGGAATGGGGCAAGAACGCACCCCTGCTGCACTCCTCTCGAAATTCGAAAGTTCCTAGTGCAGTCCCCACCCTGTCCAAAGCGGACCCTCGCCCTTGCCCCCAAATAAAGCTGCCTTAAAAAAGAAACTATAGAATTGTCCACCCCCAGCCCCTCCAGGATCATCCAGAGCTTTTCATGAACAACGCAATCGAATGCTGATGTTAAATCGACTGAGGAGACTCAAAAAAAACTAAAGGTTATTAAAACAAGCATTGGCATAGCCAATAGGTCTTACTTTTTTGGAGCTTATAAGTGTTTAGTCAGAGCTATTGGCTTTGCCAATGTCTTTAGGCCATGGTGTAGAGCAGAGTGGGTGCTGTGCAGCATGCTGAAAAGTTCTAATAACAAGCATTGACAAAGCAAATAGGTTTTGCCTATGCAAGAGCTATTGGCTTTGCCAATGTCCTTTAGCCATATCAAAGAGGGCGTGGTTGTGCAGGGCCGGACTGGCCGTAGCGGGCACTGGGCGTTTCCCTGGTGGACCGAAAGGGTGGGGGCCGGTTGTGTTACTGGGGCCGGTTTTGCATCAGTGCTTCAAAATCGTCCCTTTGTATCAAAAGCCTAGCAGTGTAACTGCCAGCCCCCCCCCCGCCTCACCCCCGCGCCGGTCAGACGTAATTGCCAGGGCTCGTTTGCGATCCCAGTTCGGCCCTGTGGTTGTGCAGCATGGCTATAAAACAAGCATTGGCATAGCCAATAGGTCTCGCCTTTGGGTCCTTATAAGTGTTCAGTTGAGGCTGGAGGCAGTGCGAGTTTCTCACAGCGCCCTTCTGTGGGTCATAAAGGAGTTAAGAATACATGCTCATCCAATCATTGGCCTCTCTGCAGATCGCACACAGGAATGGTCATGTGGCCCAACTGGAATTGTGATACTATGCGAAAGCATGGGAAAGAGGTACACAGCAGCTGAAACACTGACACTGCGAAAATAAAAGAAAATGAAGTGCGGACAGGTGAGTGAGTGCCTGTGGTGTGTGGGGAAGGTGAGGTGAAGGAGATAAAAGGAAGTACATGCCGGAGAGGGTGAAAAGAGGGTGCTGAAGAAGAAATAGAGGAGGTGTGAGCTATGCAAATGGAGCATTTCTCATAGATGTGGGGTGTAGGCAGGGCTTCAAGTGGGTCGGGTCCTTCTGTGTGTCTAACCCGGTAGTGATTTAAAACGGACATTAAAACGTTGATGATTAATTGGCTTTTTCGAGGCAGACTCAGAAATTAAAGTCAACGAAGTTCGTTGCAGAGGGTTTTTCCCGAGTCAGTGGAAGCTATACAGGTTCTGATTGGGGGAGCAGCACGGTCAATAGCCTCCCTACTTTTTTAGATTTATAATGAAAAGGGAGTAATTAGGTATGTCACTATTATCACTTGAGTGTACAGCTAAGACCATAAGTCTGTGATCTTCAAGACAACTCAGTGATTTTCACTAGGCAAAGCAGTTTGCAAGCAGTGTATCCCATGTGGAGTGTATCACGTACTAACATTTTTACCAGCTAAGTAACAGCCCACCTCATAGTCTTCCAAGTAACATTCGACTTACTTAGCTAACTAGAAAAGTTTCATGAGTATTTGTATATACCTCTTCTGTAAGCATTCCGGAACGGATTCTCAGTCCAAGGCTGACACAATATAGGCTAAGCTTCAAAGGCCTCTAGAAACAAGGCCCTACTCTGTATTCCAAGAAGACATATATGGCTCATCGAAGATCCCATGAAGGAGTTCCTTTCCTATAGCACTGGTATATCTTCCCTTTAGTCAAATGCAAACTATGTGTTCTGCTCAAAGAAAACTTATCAGCATGATTGGTATCGTAGTGGAACGTCCCAGGCTCTAGGTAGCAGCTCAAGGATAAGACCCCAGCTCACGGTTTAGCATTGCCAAGCTTCAACAAAAAGAACTGTTGTAAACGCAAGTGGCTGTAGGTCAGATTCAGCTAGCTTGCAGAGCATGCAAGGAAGCGATGAAGGCAAGCATCGTCAGTTGTATAACGCAATGCTACCACTAGTATCGTCCAAAGTGCGGTTGCCAGAACCTTGGACTTCTGCGGGTGCGCTCCTTACAGCAGGAGCAGCTAAAAAGAGGGACGGGCAGGTGGAGGGAGCCTGGGACTGGTCCAGGGGCTGATATTGCATGCATGCACCATATACTTGTGAGCTGTGCTCGAGTGCTAGAAGTATATTCAGATCATTGCACAGTGAGCTTCGAGCAGAGGTAGGTGGGGGAGAAGAGCATGTGCATATCTATCAATGTGTCAAAGGCCGCGCTGACAACAGTTCATAACGCAGATCAAGCAGTGCCCAATGCAATTAGCGGTTCACATAATGGGGCAGAAACGTTACCCCGGTGCATGGATGACCATTTCACAAGTCGCACCCAGATGTTCATAACGGACAGCCAGTCAGCAATTTAGGGACTAATAAAAAGGTGGCCTTCAGGTGCAGATAAAGTCGATTTTCATACTGCACACAGACCCCCAAAACAGAAGCAAGTTGAGGCTCACGGGATGATAAGTAAACAGTACCCACGTGCGCAGTGAGGCAAATCACAGGCTGAACCCAGATGCGTGTAACAGACTGCTATGGGAGCAGCAAAATAATTTACGGGGCGGTAGCCATTCACAAAAACAACAAGCTGTGCCGAGTGCAACTGAGTTCATAAACTGAAGAAAGTGGGGCCAGGTTTGTAGGGTAAGAGCTCAACATGTACAACCAGATTCTCGAGATATTCTGTAGCATTACGGGCCAGGATCTCAAGCGGACGAGCACACAAAGGCAAAACCCGATGCAGAGTCTCATGGGGGTTACACAGGAGGACTGGTGGACTGAAATGATGAGACTGTGAAAGAACTAAAACGAGTCTCTTTGAAGCTACTTCAAAGGCAGTGAAGGGTGGTTCTGCTGCAGAGTTAAGATTTATCTGTTCACCGAGGGTGAGGGAAAAAATGGAGAGCCCGATAGGGACCGTCTCAGCACCTGCTTTTTAGAACTGCCGGTCGTGAGCACCGGCAGGACCCGGCCCACTTAAAGCCCTGCCTACTGAGAACTCTTGCCGAGATGAGAACCTGTGGCTTGCAGGTAAGACACCACACATACTTCTACGCCGTTGGCACACTCACTAACTGAACTCCACTGCCACTGCCGACTGACTGAGATGAGGGCCTGCGACCACTTCCACTTACCCCCATACTCATCTCTGCAGCAGGCGCAGTTCTCAACCGAGCCATTTTACTGAAATGGGAACCGATCATTGGTGGGAAGCAAACTCTCGCTCACTACATACATGTATGCAGGTGCTGTCACCCGCCAAGCTGTCTTGCTGACAGGTGGTACCTTCGGCCGCCACCCCGAAGCCCATCGCCCACCACACAATAGTATGCACGCACACCGCAAATGAATGCTAGTCCAATTCACGCTTTTGCTGAGATGTGAACGCCTGGCCAGCAGACTACACAGATTCGGGGCAGGCGCAGTAACGGGCATGCCCTGTGACGCCACCCATATGATCTGTAGCGATACACACAAGCACATAATTACATCAATCCATTGATTAAAAATTATTTCTATTATCAGGATAATAATGGAGGGGTGACAGATTGTAGGTATAGGGAGTGAGCGGTCAAGGGATCGAAAGGAACAGGAGGAAACGAGGGAGCGAAAAAGAGGCGGGGGAGATGGGGGTGTAGGAGAGCGCGTGGGCACCGCTCCCGCCGCCTCCGCAGAGCTCCAGACACTGTTACTGGTCCCTTCAGCATGCCTGCGAGAGACGGCCGTGACAGCGCTGAGCTAGGGCTAGGCGGCGCAGGTGGGACCTATATCTGGACGGCGGACCCTAATGGGCATCTCGGCGAAGTGTGTCAGGCAAGATGATGAATTATAACAAGTCGACTCCTGAGCGCTAGAGTCGAGCGGCAAGCGCCTCGACACAGGACAGCTCCTAGAGCACGCACAGGGACTCCAAACTACGAGCGGGTGAGTACGACAGTCTGTAAAGAACCTACATATGCTTTGTAGGAGCAGTTTGGGATCACCGCGTGGCTGTACAAGCTCCCGTCATATACCTGTTCGGCGCCTCGTCATCGGTAGGAGCGCTAAACACAACGTCATGCAATAAATAACACCAAGAGAACGGTGCGTCTGAGAGCGTCGCTGCAGAAATCTGGGGGCCACGTCTTTCCAAGGGAACCTGGGCTGCAAGCACCCCGCAGTGGAAGTTTGGGACGGAGTTCTGTCAGTTACTCGCCTGGGAGACAGAGAGGGGGGAAAGGGAAGAGCGGCAGATTTATAAGGAAAGCTTTAGCTGCTGAAGAAACCGCGAAAGGAATGCGACGTATGCAGCTGGCACCCGGCCGCACTGCTGCTCGCTCCTGAGCTCCCTAGGCCAGGGGAGAGAGAAGGCGGGACATGCACCCGCCTTTGGCCAATTGCGTGCTGTCTTTCTTAGAAAGACGCATGCAAAGGCCAATAGCGGGTAATGAAAAAAAAAGCACACACACGAGCGTGTGTTCAGAGTTTAAAGCCCTTACTAAAAATCTCGCAGAGCAACGCATGCGCGCTGGCTCAGGCGAGACCTAAAAAGCGATATGATGCGGCCAGCACTGGATGGAATGGGCAAGCAAGGACGGGAGTGGGGGTGGGGTGGGGGGACACATAGTTCTTGGAGGCATTTACTTTTTCTGGAGGGTGAGCAGAAGTAAAAAAAAAAAAAATGCGGGTACGCTGATAAATAGGATTACATTGGTGGTAGCGGTTGTCAAATCTGCAGAGTTATTTACTTGTTCAGACCTATGTGTTTAGTATTGTCCTTGTCCAATATATTATTGCAAATGGCTATGGTAAAGAGTGCATAGGTTACATAAACATAATGCTGCTTTGCTCATTTCCGCTGTACTACTTGGTGCATATATTTAGTTAGGAATTTCTTCAAGTGACATACAATAACTCACGTTGGTAGGCAACTTTAATTGTACAGGGCGGGCACACTCATATTTATTTAAATATACTGCGTTTTTATAGGCACACTCAACCACAAGGCACGTTTGAACAGGAGGCATGGCCGCGTTATAAGCATATACAGACAAAAATATGATTCTTCAGGCACTTATACTGTGCAGGCCAGCACTTCACTTCTTTGGTGTCATTTTAAATATTGTTCTGTTAATGCCCAGGGACTAGTGGCTCCGTGACACATGCCACCTACAGATTAGCAATGCTACAGAAAGGGTGGCATTCTGTGACTTGTAGTTTCACTTTTAAATTGTGTACGTATGGGCTTAAAATCCCAAAATGCTAAGGAAAAGTCTTTTAGATTTGCTTTAGTCACAAGATTTCGCTTCTGCTGCAGCAACTTAAACATTTACATTTCAATGTGGATGACAGTGGCCTTAAATGCCTGTTGTTATTTACTGTAGATAAGTTTTGTTTGGTCATCTATGGTGTAGGACAGTCCTGCCAAATGCAGCATCATGGAGAAGGAATTTGATTCAAGATGCTTAGTTTAACGTCCACAACTTCAAGTAATCAAAAAAAAATAAACCTTTAATTCTCTGTCCCTGTAGGTTTAACCGGCCTCTACCCCTGTCCTCACTGACCATTGGCATCAACTCCCCCACGTGACATTAATGTAGCGACATGACTTATGGTAAAGTGACGTCACCTGGGGGCATTAACTGCAAAGAATAGTGGGGTAGGGGGGACGAGGGAAGCTTTGTGGCTCCACTGCTCACAGTTGTGAAAAATCAGAAAATGCTCAAAACCAGAGGCAAGTGCAACGAAATTAAGTGTAGAAAACCAGGCAAAAGAAAAAAAACTAAACGCTCCATTCTACTTTCAGTGATTTACACAGACCTGCATCCACTTCAAAGTCATCACATTTTCAGAGTCCCTGCCCTAAAAATGAGCTTAGCTGCACAACGAATGGAACGGGGACACACTTAACTGCACTTTATGTTAGGAAACCAAAGGCGGTCTCTGGGACAGGGAGGGTGGGACGGGCAAGCAAGGACGGCAGAAGACAATAAAATGAGTACAATAAAATTAAGCTACAGTGTAGAAAACTGAGCAAAATAAAAAACAATTGACAACTCTCCATTCTACTTTCAATGCATTAAACAGACCTGCATCCACGTCAAGGTCATGCGGTTTTCACCGTCTCTGCCCTAAAAACAAGCATAGCGAATAGAATGGGAACACACTTTGCTGCAATCGAGGCTAGGAAGCCCGATGCGGCCTCAGTGATGGGCAAGCAAGGGCGGGGGCAGGGCCAGCTATAGGGCGGTGCGACCGGTGCCACCGCACCGGGTGCTGGTTACCTGGGGGCGCAGTGTTTGCAAGTTTATTATGTTTTTAAAGTACCTGCTGCAGCGTTCCTTTCCTCAGCAATTACCAGGCCTCACAAAAATGTCAAGATAACTCCTGTGATTAATGCTCTTCCTGGAGAGAGATCAGAGTTTTGTATAGTTGAGGTTTTGACTTATGTGAAGTAAGTGCAGAGGGTTAATATGCCTGCTGCAAAGAACGTGTACCAAGTAGATTACAGAGTGTATATAATGTAAACAGATCAGCAGGTTACTGCTTTTAAGAGAGATATCCTTTTGTTACTTGCAATGTATAACTTAAAGTCCTAATATAGAACAGTGAGCTATTAACTTTCATCACAGAACTGCATACACAATGCAAAGTATACATTAGAACATTGATTAATGTTGCAAAAAGGGTTAATTTGGCTAGAAATCGATTCTTATTATTAAAGAAAACTCCCAACTATGCTGTTTCTTTTTTGACTCTGAGTTTGTGCTTCTCCAGACCAAGCACTCAAACTATACTGCCTACTAGTATGGATGACATGTGACTCCTACACTTTTAGTCCTTTGGCTTATGTAACATTTCCCATACACTGATTTACACACGTATGATTGATTGTCTCTGTGTAATGTGTGTGTGATGCAAAGTGCTCTGACACCCTACACTGGTATGAGTGGTGCTATATAACTAATTCAATGCATCTGAGAGAGAGTGGTTATGGAGACTTGGTCACTGTTAAAGGGTGCTAGTCAGAGAATCCGTGGTGGAGGTGGTTATTGGGCGGGAGTGCCAACAAACATTGTCGCACAGGGCGACTCCAGCGCTAAAGCTGGCCCTGGACGGGGGTAAGGGGTCGAGGGACATACTGGATTAAGCACGGTTTGGAAATAATGGCAGCCACCACAGCTATATACACAAGGGCATCTGCTCAAGTCCTTTGGGAACTGAAGACACTGCAGGAGCAGGCAGACACCAAACAAAGAGTAAGTCATGCTCTCATCAATCTGTTTGGTTCAGACAAGGATTGCTCCCACTCACAGGCCTCACAATCACAAAAAACAACTCTAATGGACATACTTTATTTACTATGGCCTGGAACAACCTGAATACCACCCATGCAGACAATATTCACTCTCAAGAAACAAAACGCACAGAGGGAAACATAAATACACATACAACGAACTCCACTCAGGAAGCCCTATTCGAGAATAGGGCAAGTGCATAACCATCTATATAATAACATTCACTTCACATAAATTGTCAACCTACACTTCCCTTGTAACACTGATATGCTGTCCCTTATAGAAACCTAGTGTTCCAAGAGTGTGCATTGATTATTTATGGTACAATGCCACCAAAACCATTCCAGAAGTGTGCATAATCACTTACGGTACAGTCCCATCAAAACTGCCATTTCTGCATCTTTCCTTTCCCCTTATACTCTATCCCCTTGCTGTCCATATCTCCTTCTCCCTACCTTCCACTGCATACACCATCACCACCTACCCCATCACCCCCCTCCAATTCAGTTCCAACCACTTCCCACACCTCTCAAAAAACTGCAATTCTCACTCTCCTCTAAATCCCCTCCCAACTACAGCATAACTTGCTCTCAGTTAGTTACACCCAATACTACCTGCTCCCCTCTCTCTCTCCATCTTCCCTCATGCCTCATCTAGAACCTACAAGGTCTTTGCCCAACACCACCTTCCACTTGCCCCCCTCATCTCTTCTCTCCAAACCCTCTCCCGCCCTCTCACTTTCTCTCCCTTGCCTAGCCTTTTGTTCTCTGCTCACACCCTCGCTTCCTCAAACAATAGCATTCCTGCCTCTTCTCCTTTCACATTTTACCTATGCCTGACGCCCCTCACCTTTCTCACTCACACATCCTTTCTCACTGGACACTCTCCTCTATCTTGCTTCCCTACTTTACTCTCTGATGCCTCTCAGTTACCCAAGGCCCACTCTCCCCATATCACTACCCTCGCCTGTTGGCCTCCTTCTAACCCATCCCAATCCCTCCTAACCCAATTTATCCTCCATCCTTCAACTTTCTCTCCTACCTACACTTTTTAAATATTCCTCTACTTCCTCTGGCTGCCACTCTCAGCCCTCTCTTACCCACTTCCATAGCCTGACACATCTACACTCTGCTCCACCACTCCCCTACACCATCTGTTGTTTCTCACCGCTGCCCTTTCTCCCTTCTCTCTCCTACCCTCCCCACTCCTTTTACCTTTCCCCAAAAAATCTATTTTTCCAGCTCTCACTTTCCCAATCCCATCATATTCACTACTCCTACCCACCTGTCCTCCATTTGCCCCTACAGCCTCACACATGTCGTCTACCATATATCTTTCACCACTATTCTCTCCCCTACCCACCTATCCCATTGTAATGGTTTTATTTAACTGAAAACATAAATTGATTTGCAGTGCCATCTCATTCATTCATCTCTCCACATCTGCTAGTCTCTAATATTCCCCGGCTGAATCAATTTCACATCTCATTTGCTTCATCTCTTCCTTATTTTCTGCACACTCTCGACTAAAAAACTATCAGGCACATGCATCAAAGTAGGCTTTTGCGAGTCATTAATTGCGATAATTAAGGACTCGCAATTAAGGACTCGCAAAAGCCTATGCATGTAGGAATCGCTATTAAATTAGCGATTACTACATATTCCTTATTTGCGACTCGCAAATTGCGAGTCGCAAATAAGGAATGGCGTCCCATTCATTCCTATGGGCCGGGAAACCTTTGTGGTAGCTGTGCGCCTTATAAGATTAAATAACAATAACAATAACAACAATATGGGCCTACAGGCCCATAGGAATGAATGGGAAAGTGCATGCGCAATTTGCGAGTACCAATAGGTACTCGCAAATTGCGCATGCGATTGCAAGGGTGTCAAAAGGACACGCTGTTGCACCCCTGAAATAGTGATGTGCACCCATGTTGCGCACACATGCCCCAAGGGCATGTGTGTGCGCAACATGAAACTTTGAAAAATGCACTTTAGTGCATTTTTCAAAGTTTTTGCAAATTACCGACTAGTTTAATTGCTCTGTAATTTGCGGCCCCAAATAGCGAAATCGCTATTTTAAAGTGGTTCTTGCATTGCAATTAAGGAATCGAAAATTGCGATTCCTTAAATGCAATCGCAATTTAAGAAATCGCAATAAATTGCGAATTCTTAACTTGCGAGTGCCTTGAACCTTGATGCATCGCAAAAGCCCGTCTTGCGGGCGCAAACGGCCGATTTTTGCAAATCGCACCGTTTGCGCTCGCAAAAAAGGTTGATGCATGTGCCTGTTAAACTTTAAGTTAGCGAATCCCAGTCAGAAATGAGAACGCTCACAAAAGGGCCGACCCTTATGAACACACCATTTAGGATTACCTGCCAAATCTCAGTCTTGACAAGGACACTCACTTGAGTTAGGGTGCCGATAAAATTTCAACCACTTGTAGCCCATAAAGCTCCGACAACAAGATCAGACACACCCCTTAAAGCTTTGGGGGAAGGTTGAAAGATATGTCCCCTCTCCACAAGAGCACTATCCCATGGGACAAAGACATCCAACATACTCAGCAATAACATTCACAAGAGTTCAACGATGGATCACATTGGCAAGATAAATAGTCCAAAATTCATTTATCACTCAGTGTTGTTTTCCAAGAAATTTGCACAGTCGATCCCTGCTTTTAAGCACCCTCCTTTGTGAGAATGCATACCACGTGACTAGTTGATCCCATGCACATGGGGTTATACAAAGGTTGCTTTCGTGTCACCCACAACACAGACTCACTGATCACATGCTTGGGTTGTGGGAGATAGGTCACAAGACCAACCCCCAATTCTGGAGAACTCCTCATTGGGATTACTGACATTACAGGACTAACCATGCTCAGGCAGGCTAGGCAAAAAGTCTGAAGACAGATCTCATTGGATTAACCGAAGATGCAATTAACACACGTTGATGGGTTCAGCAGAAGGTGTAAAAACTGAAGCTTCCTTTGGCCCCAAACGTTTGAAAAAGAGCACTTAGTGTAAGAAAGTGAATGACTTTCACAGTGTTTCACAGCACATTGTTTTTCATGTGGGTATTTACTGCTCGTTTTTTTGACCACCCAGCCTAGTCACAATGTAGTCAGTCTCTGCAATTATAGCATGTATAGGAATTCTGAACCCCTTCCCCACTCTTTGTAGCAGGGTGGTGGGGTTGATAGCATCGGGAAGCGTAGAAGGTTGCAAAAGAATGTCACTAGGCAAATCTTAAAAGCCATATCTAGGGTTCCTCTTCAATTCCCTTCTTCTCTTCTTCTTTCTCTTTAACCTCAGTGCCAACTTCTACATATTCTTTCTTGCAAAAGGAGTTTAATTAATATTGCCATCTGGTTGAGGTTAAGGCGGGAGTAAATGCTGGTTCTTCTCATATCCTTGGCCAGTTTCATAATGGTAAAGATGGACTGAGGGGGGCTCGTCTCACAGCAGCAGCACGTGCAGGTAAGAGGGGTGGGCGGTGAGACCGGGTGGGGGGGATTTCGACAGACGACGATGAGGGAAAACTATTAATTTATTTAATTTTGCCTCGTGGCCGTCTGTCGAATACACCCCCTCCCCCCAACCCGGCTCCACCGCTCTTACCTGCACTGGCCGCTCCTGTCCTCTCAACTTCCTTGAGTTGTTTCCTGATATCTAGCACATATTTTGCTGACACACGATTATGGTGTAATGGCCAGGTTGATATCAACGAAGTGTCTGACTTTGGCTAAGAGAGTGAGCTCTTCGACAGGTGGCTGAAGATGAGTGACGAATGGGGGCCATTGACAAGTCTGATGATAAACACTTTTTGGAAGTTGTTGACCTCCAGGGAGAAGACTAAGGGAACACGAGTTGATTTGTGTTAATTATTTCTAGAGAGTAGCCCTGCAATTAAATGTAGCAGTCATCATCAAAGCCAACAGTGTCAGCAAGAAGTATTCTGGCATGACAATACCAGTCAAGGCATTTTGTTTAACTCCTTAGTCTTTGAGTATGTGCCCTAGATCCGGGCTAAAAATACTTGTGCTTTTGAAAGGTGGTAGTGCCATCCTTCTGCTGGTATTTGAAGCAGAGCTGTACTGCAAAGGCATGCACTTTTGGGGAGAATATCCAGAAAGAGGTAGCTTTTTTGTTTAATTGGGAGATGGACTCATCAGAGCTGTGAAATAATTCCAAGATCCTCCAACCCTGCCTTGCCTTCTCCGGGTAGGGTTCACACATCTGATAATACTGGATGGCGGGGGTGCAGGCAATAAATATAGTTCTCATGGATATCCACTTGACCTGTGCTGAGGGTACAACATCTGTCTTCTCTAAAAAAAGTTTTAAGCTTTTCTTTTGAGATTCAGACATATTTAAAATATAAAAATGAATTCTCTTGTGGAAAACCAAAGCTGCTCTCCAGGGATGGATACTGGACTCAAAAAGCCTCATAAATGTTCATGCCTGAGACTCCCTTTTAGGGAAAAGAGGAAAATGATGCAAAACGGACTCTAGGGATAGGGCTAGGGATATGATAGGGATAGGGATAGGGATATGGATAGGGATAGGGATAGGGATAGGGATAGGGATAGGGATAGGGATATGGATAGGGATAGGGATAGGGATAGGGATAGGGATAGGGTTAGGGCTAGGAATAGGGATAGGGCTAGGGATAGGAATAGGGATATGGATAGGGCTAGGGATTGGGAGAGAGATAGGGATAGGGATAGGGCTAGGGATAGGGCTGGGGATAGGAATAGGGATAGGCATAGGGATAGGAATAGGGATAGGGCTAGGACTAGGGATAGGGATAGGGCTAGGGATAGGAATAGGGATAGGGATAGGGATAGGAATAGGGATAGGGCTAGGGATAGGATAGGAATAGGGATATGGATAGGAATAGGGATAGGGATAGGGATAGGGTTAGGAATAGGGATAGGGATAGGGCTAGGGATAGGAATAGGGATATGGATAGGGCTAGGGAATGGGAGAGAGATAGGGCTAGGGATAGGGATAGAGCTGGGGATATGGATAGGAATAGTCATAGGCATAGGGATAGGGATAGGAATAGGGCTAGGACTAGGGATAGGGATAGGGCTAGGGATAGGGCTAGGGATAGGAATAGGGATAGGGCTAGGGATAGGGATAGGGCTAGGAATAGGGATAGGGATAGGAATAGGGATAGGGCTAGGGATACGGTTGGGGATAGGGATAGGGATATGAGTAGGGTTAGTGATAGGGATAGGGCTAGGACTAGGGACAGGGATAGGGCTAGGGATAGGAATAGGGATAGGGCTAGGGATAGGAATAGCGATAGGGCTAGGAATAGGGATAGGGATAGGGATATGAGTAGGATTAGTGATAGGGATAGGGATAGGAATAGGACTAGGGATAGGGCTAGGGATAGGGATAGGGATAGGAATAGGGATATGGATAGGGATAGGGATAGGGTCCTGGGGTGCAGTGACCACATCGGAGCCCGCACCAGCCTGCCTGGCTGCGACGGAGGATTCCAGATCCGCCTCGGGTTGGAGGTGCTGCGGCTTTGGCGTCCCGCGATGGATCTCCCCGTGAGCGTAGCCCCTCATAACAATCATCGTGGCTGCTGCCTGGGGTGCAGTGCTCACAGCGGAGCCCACACCAGCCTGCCTGACTGCGACGGAGGGTCCTGCTCTGCCTCGGGCAGGAGGTGCTGCGGCACTGGCGTCCCGCACCTGATCTCCCCGCAAGCGAAGCCTCAGGGAAATCGGTGGGGCTGCTGCCGGGGATTCTTTCGCCGGATTGCTCCCTATCCTCATCGGACGGCTTATTGGTTATGGCCGCTGCCGCATTGATGCACAGCTGACTATGATCCTGAATGGGCTTGAATCCGTGTGTGGGGAGGTGCTGCGATTGTGATTCAAGCCCCCGCCAGCCTGCCTGCCTATCTTCGGCGGAGAGATTCCGGCTCAACACAGTAGTAGTCTAGCAGAGGGGCAGACCCAACGCCCGACTCTCTCGACGTCTGGATCCGCAATTTTTGCTCGGTGATGACTTTGTGATGCCAGGGACAGAGGCGGGTGGTTCCTGGCTCCGGTCGGGATGATCGCGACAGCTGGAAAGCGGTCCTGGCCGGGAGTCCATTTTGCCTTCTTCCCTTACATTTTTGAAAAACTCCTCAAGATGGCTTCCGTTCATCAGCACATAGGGAAACAGGACCAGGAGGATCAGCACAGCTGATCATAGAAACTAAAAGAGGACTGGGCTCAGCTAGCACGGGCATCAAAAAGAAGGTAGGACTATTCTCTATGCATTCTTATGCTGGTATGGGAAAAAAACTTGTAGTTATTATCCCCTGACTCACTCATCCCAAGGATCGAGCATACGATAAAGGAGATCGGTCTGGATACCAAGTGCATTCTAATACTTCTAAGAGGTAAACTGGGTAGTTCCTCTCATCTGGCCCATCCTAATGAACAGCATTATTATAATGTTGGTCACCCTATGCTCTTACCGACTAGATTGTCTCGTTTCGTCCCCTTGCATACCATCAACAGTTTAGGCTGGCAACTAGGCCCATCCCCAATAGATCAACTAGGTCCATCGTCAATCACTCTTTTCCTTACAAATAAAAGAAAACACTAGGATCCCATATTTTCGCTCCCGCCCTACGAGGTTTCACCTTTGCCTCTCTCATAATGGCTATAAGTCTTGTCCCCGCAGGACCCAACTCCTTCACTATTATTTACCCACCTAACCTCTCCAAAAACGCGACCAATAAACTCAAACACCGGTTTCTCAAAACCCGACCCGAAACATTAATCTCAGATGTTTATGTTTGTGTCAACAAGGGAAGACTATCTAATGACCTCATCTTCTACACCAGAACACAAGCTCATTGGAGGTCGGTCTTCTACTCCATGCTTCGTATATCGGGATCCAGGAAAACCCTGCATGGCCTCAAACTCTCAGCCTCTCCCTCGCTCTTCTTCAATGCGAATGCCACCATCACCCTCTACAATAACGGAATTATCTTAGTCCAAGCCTCCAATGACAACTTAGCTATGATGGATAATATCTTCCCTACTCTCAAAAAAGCTGCGATAGCTAAGGCCAATCTTTCCGGCCTAATCCAACCCACAACACATGATCTCACTCTCACATCCTCTTGGGAAGTCCTCAACCCCTCATAACCCTCCTCTTCCCCGAGGTGATATCGGATCCTCTCAATCCTCTAATTTAGTCTCACTAGACCCCTCACGCTCCACTAGACCATCGATTCCAATGACTATTGGCTCTACATCGACATATACTTCACTGATCTCTATGCGGCCACACTTCGATCCCAGTGGCGGGTCATCCCATCACGTCCCCCCGTCCTTTCTCTATCCTGATGATCTCCCATGCACGATACCACCAAACACACCACCATCTCAACTGAAGTCTAGGCTCTTGCCCCACATGGATTCTACCCAATCCACTCCGTCTCACCACCCCTCACCCACCCCCCATCCTTTACTTCTAGCTCACCCCACCACCCCCCATCCCCCTTTCCTCTCACCACGCGAACTGGTACTACACAAGACATCATTGAATCATTGGCTCCCCCTGACCTCTCTATGACCGCCTCTGACCCACCAGTTTCCCCGAGAGATAACACATCTCGGGTGGAACCATCCACGCAATCACTATCCTTTAGCCAACATTCAGACCTGGTTGCACGATTTGAAGAGATCTCTCTCCACCTGCGACTACTCAAGGATGAATTTCTTGATCTGAAAGCCCTCTCTATTGAACATCTCCCTCTGCTCAGAAGGCTATGCACACTAGGGAACCCACCCTTGAGCTGCACAGGGGCTGTCCCTGTCTCAGACATGCGTCCCTCTCACCTTACCCCGAAAACTCTTCCCCTCCCTAATGCCCCCTCCTGACCCAGAAAATTAAAGTCCGAGCTATCAAACATTGATATTGATGCTCTTCTCCTCTCTTATGCCCTCCCACTAAACACTGACAAGACACCTCTGGACTTGTGCAAGACCCCTATGAGCTTAATCCAAACCATCCAGGCCAACCCGAACAGGGAACCCTCCCACAAACTCAGAGTTATAAACAACAACAACCTCAAATGAGTGAACACCATGCAGACTATGACCGCCCACACACCTCTCCAATTGAAATGTGTACTACTCATTTGCAGATCTGCGAGTAAACACGCAGCCGACATCTTTGACCTCATCCTTAACAACGAGCTTGATATCATCATCCTCACGGAAATCTGGCTAAAAGGCTTGTCCACCCCTATCCTTGACCTTCTAGTCCCACCTAGCCATGACATAATTCGATTAGACAGATCCATAAAACAGGGTGGAGGTTTAGCCTGCATACATCGAAATACACTCTTGGTCTCTCAATCCGATCCCTCCGAGCTGACCTCAAGTGAGTATCTATGCATCAACATCTCGAGCAACCGCTGCCCAATATGCAAATTACACACATTCTACCACCCCCCCTGGAGACAATCTTTCCTTCATTGAACAATTAATGGAAATAATCTCCTCCGATGATGACGCCCTAATTTCCCAAATATTCCTGGGAGATTTCAACCTTCACTGGTCTAACCCAAATGATCAAGCTGTAAACTGTCTAAAAACCTTCCTATTGGAGCACAAGCTGACACAATATTGCAAAAGTCCAACCCATAACAAGGGCGAAACTCTGGACCTCATCATCTCCAAAGAAAAAAACATCACAATAGATGCCATTATCCCTTGTGATTGGTCTGACCATTACTGCAACTTCTTCCTAACTAACAAGGAGGATTCACCGAAGAGAGTCCAACCCAAGAAAACGAAACAATGGAAAAGAAACCTTAGGAATAATAACTCTATGAATTTAGCATCCCGCTGTAGAAAGGCCTTGACTCCCCATTCGGACATGTCAGATGTGCATGTCCTCACCGACTTCTATAACACCACCATCACTGGCATCCTGGACGAAATAGCCCCTCTACAACTAAAAAGTGCCTCCATCAAAATCTCCAGACCTTGGTTCAACGACAACCTAAACTATGAACGCCGCAACCTAAGGTCAGCTGAAAGAACCTGGAGATCAGTACCCTCCATTGATCATCTAATTCACCTTAGATCAGTCAGGAAGACATATAACAAAAAAATCAGAACTGCAAAGGCTGACTTCTTCCGAACACAACTCAATCAAGCCAAAAACCGCCCAAAGAAACTATTTGAAATTGTTAAACAACAGTCGAGCAAGACACCTAACAGCTCTGACCTTGACGACGGCCTTCCATCTTGCGACGAGTTGGCGGTCTTCTTCATTGAGAAAACAAAGAGCATCAGTATCGACCTGGAGGCAAAGAGGGCTATTCTCCCATCAGCATGAAGGAATGATCCATCTCACCTTGAGAGACTCAGCCGCTCCAATACTGGCACTAAGAACGATGCTTCTTGGTCCTCCTTTACCCCCTCAAAGAAAGAGATATTTACAACACTCTGCGGGTGATCAACCCGTCTAATCATTTCACAGACCCGCTACCACCACCCATCTTCAAAGACATCAAGGATACCATCCTCCCCCTTTGGACACAGATTATCAATGCCTCACTATCACAAGGCATGATCCCCAACAGCTTAAAAGTAGCGCAGATCTACCCCATTCTAAAAAAACCTAATGCAGACAGATCTGATCTCAATAACCCATCTCCACCATCCCCACGCTGGCTAAACTGCTGGAAAAATGTGTGCAGTTGTAACTTTGTGAACACATGGATTATTTCCAACTTCTGGACCAACATCAATCCGGATTTCGAAGAGGCCACAGCAAGGAATCTGCTCTCACTCACATTTTGGATGACATTTTGATTATGGTAGACCACAACGAATCATGCCTCCTGATTCTCGTTGACCTGTCTTCAGCCTTCGACACTGTTAACCACGACAATCTCTTATCCAGCCTTGAACATAGGATGGGCTTTTCAGGGCCAGTATTGCGATGGTTTACGTCCTTCCTCCATAATAGATCACAAAACGTCAAGCTAAAGCAATCCCTATCCCAGCCCTCCTCAGTCTCGATGGGGGTTCCACAGGGGTCGGCACTATCACTGATACTCTTCAATTTATTCCTAGAACCCTTGGCAAATGCTCTGAATGCCGCAAACATCCTCTTCCATATGTATGCGGATGACACTCAACTCTATCTGAAAATCACCTCCCCATAAGACTTCGTCTCACTCAACTCTACCCTTTTGGATACTCAAAACTGGCTAACTGACAACCACCTCATGCTCAACACCTCCAAAACAGAATTCCTTCTCATTGCACCGCCTAATCACACCCCAAAGATCGACCACATCTTACGGCCTTCAACTGCACTCCCCGCATTATCGACTCTGCGAAATCCCTCGGAATCACACTGGATAAGCACCTGAGCATGCAGAATCATATTAGCAATTTAAGCAAGGGGGCTAAACACCAGATGAACACCCTAAGGAACCTAAAACCTTTCCTTCCACAAGAGGACTTCAAGATGGTGGTGCAAGCTCTGGTGCTGCCTAGGCTAGACTATGGCAGTTCCACTCTCTGTGGACTCCCCAAATATAGGTTGGCCCAACTAAAAGTGTCCATTAATGCAGCAGCTAGACTGCTCACTGGTTTAAAAAGAAACTAGCACATCTCCCCAGCCCTCAAATAATCCCTAAACTGGCTGCCTTAGGAGGCCAGCATACAGCTAAAGATAGCCTGCATGACTCACAAAGCCCTACATCTCAAGACTCCCACGTATCTGGCTCAAAAACTAGAACAGTCTGGAGGTTGCAGACAGTCAAGAAGTGCAAGTTCATGGCTCTTAAAACCACATATCTTTCACAAAATGAGAACGAGTCACAGAGCCTTCTCAGCGCTGCCCCAAAGATCTGTAACTCTCTTCCTCCGGAAGTCCGACGAATTTCCTCCACGACTACCTTCAAAAAGGAAGTAAAAAAAATCCTAATGGCTAAGTTCCTGCCTTAAACAACTCTGGCCCACTGCTCATTGATTACCACCTGATTGATAATGAGATTGCTAGACACCTTTGAATCCCAGTACTCGCCTGCCATGCTCATTTATGTAGCGAAGATTATCAAATTTTCTTCTCCATGGTCTTTATCCCACATACCTTAACTATGTTGCACGAATATTTTGTTGTATTATATATACTCTTGTAATACCCACCCAAATTGTAAAGCGCTCTGATACCCACCTGGGTCAAGTTTGCGCTATATAAAACTTTCAAAATAAAATAAAATAAATAAAAATAGGGCTAGGGATAGGGATAGGAATAGGGATATGAGTAGGGCTAGGGATATGGATACGGATAGGAATAGGGATAGGGATAGGAATAGGGATAGGGCTAGGGATAGGAATAGGGATATGGATAGGGCTAGGAATAGGGATATGGATAGGGCTCGGGATAGGAATAGGGATATGGATAGGGATATGGCTAGGGATAGGGATAGTGCTGGGGATAGGAATAGGGATAGGGATAGGGATAGGGATTTGGATAGGGATAGAGCTGCCTGAATCTAACTGGATAAGAGGCAAGCAACTTGAGTAAATGGCAATGCTACAAAAGTAAAAGCTTAGATTGTTTAGTTTTCTACTTCTTATTGTCATTAACATAACAAGCATTGGCATAGCCATTAGGTCTCGCCTTTGGGACCTTATAAGTGTTTAGTTATCCAGCACAATATCCTTGGTGCAACAACATCAACTGTTGCATGGCTAAACATTTATAAGGTCCCAAAGGCGAGACCTATTGGCTATGCCAATGCTTGTTTTTATTAAGATCAACACATAAACATGCTTAAGTGGAAGCTTTTAACAAACCACATCGAGTAAAGTTATTGTAAAACTGTGTTTTATGATGTGCTGCTTGACAGGTTTCAGTCACTGGCTGGATGGGGGTTCTGGAGAGCTTTCTGCACACCCACTCGCTTCTCCAACTGAAGGACATTACAATGTCATGGCACGCTTTAACCTCTCTGGAGAGCCATTCCAGCCCAAATCTACAAGAACAAGGAAATCTGACCACATTTACTGTTTTGTTTAATTGACGGAACCTGTGTGGTCGTTTTGGAAAACGTATCTTTCTGGAAGTCTCCAAATATTCCAATAGATCGCTATAAGAAGTTTAAGCGCTTTAAACATTATTAGGAGACAGTTAACTGATTAATCCAATACGCACTTAGGAAGCACCGGAAACCACCGGCTCACATTAAGCACTGTCCGTTTCTGAATTTTTCTATGCAAAAGTGGTAAAGTGAAAAATGCAACTTTGGCTAACTTGCAAAGTTTGCCATGGAACTATGATGTAGGAGTTTCATTATTGCTAAAAGCAGCCATAAAAAGATATAACGTCAGAATAACACCAATTCTAAAGGTGAGGAATCTATGGTTAGATGCATCCATCATAAATAGTCTGCATACATTTTCCAGCTTGAGTGGTTTAAACCAGAGTTAAAATTATGTTGCTATTCAGAAAAAAACACTTGCATGGGTGAGGGAAACTTTGCAACCTTTACGAGGTCAAAATCGGCAACTTTCCAGAATTGCTAACAAAAACGCGAAGTTTAGTTCACGGTTAAGTTCTAAAAGTACTCACATTTCATCATCAGAGGACCCTCCTCATTTTAAAGTTGGCAGGTTGAAATAAAAACATGCAACAGCATAACACTTAAAGATGTAATATGTGATTGCCGTCTAGGTGATTTTTTATTTTATTTCCGCGGGACGGCCAGTAAAATATGCAAACACTTGAGCCCTTTGACGAGGTTTGTTGCCCCTTGAGACAATGAAACAGTTACAAAACAAAGATGCATCACCGACCTTCCTTGTTGAAACTTTTAAATGAGGTGTAGCTGCTTACACAACACGTCTTGCAAAGCACCCAAACAAACTAAATTAAGAAATCAGGAAGGATGAGCCCTGGGTAGACAGGGTTTGTTAAGCAACGAGAAGTTAGTTAAAATGACTGTGCAACACTCCGACACCGCTTATCAGCATTTTGAACAGGGTTGGTAAGTGTGAAGCACTTTGTTCCTCAGTGAGGCCTACTGGTGCTCGACGCTGCCAACAAACTGAAGTTAGAGCGGGATGACGCAATCAACGGGGAATAAAAAATGCCCCCGCTTCTCAGCGCGCTCCGAAAAGAGATGTTTTAAGGTGGTTTCTGAATGTCCGCTAATCTAACCCCGACCACGAGAACGGACTTTTCCAGGCAGTTATTTCAGGAACTTAGTCGTGCATTAAGGAATAAAAGAATATCTGTGCAGGCTGGAGTAAAGCAAGCTATCACACGCACAAAGCCCACACTTAAAAGAGGACCCTGCTACGGAAGGGTTCATTTAACTCTGTTCATTTAAAAGTGCATAATGACGCTTTTCAAAGATCATCATTGAGAGACAGCTCACCAATGACAAACTTTTATCACTGACTAGGTGACCTCCAGGCAGAAAACGAGAAGGGAGAGTCACCAAAGCAGAAAGAGCGAGAGCGTAAGCACCGAAGGAAAGCGAGAGAGCCAGCGAATGTGAATGACAAGCAGTCTCTGCATGGTAACAGGGACCAGACACACACAGCGTTTCCCTTGCGAGAGCGAGCAGGGGCACCATCTGTTTGCAAGATAATTACAAACAGATGTCGCCCAAAGCTCTCTCCCGCAAGGGAAACGCCAAACATGCACGCGTTGCAATAGAAAGCAATGCAAAACGTGCACGTTTTTGGCAAAAAAGCTGATCGATTCCAAAAGGTCCCCTCCTATGCAGCGCATGCGCGCTGCGTAGGCGAGACCTAAAAAGGGGATCTGGGACACTAAAAGAGCATGTAACCTTATGAAAAATGTAGTATTGGAGATGTATCTGCACCTATTTTTATTTGCTAACGTCTTCTTTGTACCCACGACCTTGCAGAAAAAACACTGAATATTCAAATTTTATTTATACACCTTAGCCACATTATTGCTGTTGGTACCCCTATGATCACATGCATCCTGGGGTTTTTAAGACTCCAGAATAAAATTTTGCTTTAAAGATTTAAATACAAACAATAAGCGTAGGCACCCCCTACTCCACATGATACTTAACAAGAGACTCATTCACCCAAACGCTTTTTGAATGTTATATCTCACCTGGAGACATTAGGGTTGGCTCGAATCCGTGTGTGGCAAAGAATGTTTGGTAACCTGTCGGGCACCAGTACCCGGATCTGGTCCACAGCACTGCAGAGCTTGAGGTAGCCCAGGTACAGACCAGGTGAGAGGGCCTGGCTGCTCCTTTTGTGATAGGCCAATTTATCCTGGCAAGAAACAGATAATAACAAGTTACCAATGTGTCAGAGTCCCTGTCTGATACTTTTTAGACAACCTCTGAGTCCTGAATGGAAATGTAGCCAATAATCATACAGCTGCTCTATAACTGTAAATTAGGCCTCAGTAGAAACTGTGTCAAACAGACTTGGGGGCCTCCTGGGAAATGTACACAACAGTGAAGTCTGCAACAATGTTATCATTTTTACTGCAGAATCAGTTTATATTTGAGCTTTTCCACAGGACTACACAGTGAGAGCCAGCAAGACTCTGACAGTGTAAAATGTATTTCAGTTTACCATGAACAACAGCTAAAAGTACCAAAACATGTTAATCACACTGCAGGCTGCTCTCTGAAATCAGTAGTGACCATCTTTGTCAAACACTCTTCTTGATTCGAATTCTGACAGTAAATTGTCCTGAAATTGGTATGTCAGATCTTCATGAAAAGAAATATCATACCTTCCAAAATATTGGGAAATACGGATCGTGGTATAGAAACCACCAAAATCTGAATGACGGGATCAATTTAGGGTAAAACTCTTAAAAGCGTCTATTTATTGCTCCGACAAATTATGGTCTCTGAGGTGTCAGACTTTATAGGATGGGATAAAGTTCACATCCTCCTCTTGGGCACTCATCATATGAGCCTGAGGGAAGACCATGTCTAGCCTTCTAGGGCTGCCCTAGATGGCTCTGACAGCATCATGAACTGCATGGTCCCCCCTTTGTCACCTTCAACAGGGGTGTCCATTAAGTGCAAATATACACTTTTGGAGTTCCCGTAAAGGAATATGGGTTTATTTAGAGACTCGCAATGAGAACATTTTTAAATAGTCATTAACACCAGCAAACATTGGAAAATTTCCTGGGGAAAAAGTACACAATCAGAAACCCCATTTCTGCCCTTGATACCCCATCTTCCACTTCGAACCATTAAGGGGTTCAGTCAGAGGTGGGTGGAGCAGCACTTCTACCGTAAATCGGCAGATGGCTCCTTCTGTTCACCTTATGGGTCCCAGGCCGCATTTAGAGTTGGATGAACCGGATGAGCTCAGGTGGCTCTATAGTCAGAATATCTGAGACAGCCGCCCATCAACCAGAGGTTGAGAGGTTGTGGCCTTTCGACCAGAGCTGCCGACTTTGGAGCTGGGGAACCAGGTTCGAGCCTCAGCGTCGGCTCAGCTTCCTGTGATTCTGGGCAAATCACTTAATCTCCCTATGCCTACCAAAAAATGAATGTGTCCTTGTGTAACGTAACTGGTGCTCATGTAAAGCACTCCAATACCTTTGGGTCGAGTTTGTGCTATATAAATCTGCAAAAAAAAACACTGGGCCACTTTCAAAAAAGCGTCAGAAGGCCTTTGATTGGAAGGGCGGTTGCTGATAAAAAATATACCCCCCCCCCCCCGGACTAGGAGAATTCGCCAAGCCAGTGAAAGTCAATTTGCTTTTACTTGTGAAACTAAACATTACTGAACATGATGGCACTATTGTCACTAAAGGTGCTCCTGCTGGTGGGACGATTATCTCTGAATATCTGGGGATCTGTAAATACAGCGGGTCAGCCTCCAGTGGGTTGGCAGAGGTACGGCCTCCTTTATCCGAGCTGTTAAAGGCTGGACCACCATGCATTAAATAAGGCGTGATGCTATCACTATGATTTCAGAAGGTGAACACAATGCAGCAGCTTAAGGTGCTCTCTGGCTACGTGATATTTTTATGTGCCAGTTCTCAGCAAGGGATGCCGCACATCACTGAAGACCAGCAGCCTTCTCTGTCATATTGAGATGTAGGGCCAATATTTTGAGGAAATAAATGGGGGGGGGGGACAATTTCTTCCTGTCATTATCCCATCAATTCCTCAGCAAAGCAAATGCTGCCAGAGACATCTCTGAAAATGAATAGAACATGTTTGCTCTTACCAAGTCACCCTGAAGTATCACTGCTGGATCTCCTTGTAATCTTTGGAAATGTTTGTAATTCGATGGAGCAATAAATATGGCCTGTACTATAATTACTGAACAATTTATCGTGGCATAGTTAACACCACCATCATGAGCGTCCGCAGAATCTTTTTCAGGGGGGGCATAGTTAAAAAAATGTCAAGATCGCGCTGCCGGTATTATACCGGCAGCGTGATCTTGAAATGTTTTAAAGGACAAGTGAAAAATTCAAGGGTGGACAAGCACCCCACCTACCCCCCTGCGGATGCCCAGGACCACCCCAGTAAAGGGGGTACTTCGGAGGTAAAGCCCAGCACAATCTGAGGTTGTGACATTGCTTTTGCTGCCCGATACAGAGTCAAATGCTAAATGTGGGTCTTTTATATTTAGATAAACATGCAGAACTAATAAGTTAATTGGTGGGGGCCAAAAAGAGATACATGGATTTAGGCCATCACTCATGCCCAAGGCCACTGGAACTCTGCAATTCTGTGGCTGCGACGTTTTCTGCATAGTTACGGATTTGGCAAATTTGTCATATAATCCATCATCTGTTACATAGTGTGCAAATGTTACCCCTCAAAAATGTTTCTACCACAAATGAATCAAAAGTTACTAAAAACATGGTGATACATTTTCCCATACATTGGAAAGTCCTTTGCCTCTCCGGATGCATAATTCCAGTGGCCCTGCTCATGCCCAAATCTGAGCACAGTCACTGTAATGAATGTCTGTATGGGGGAATCAGTCAACTCCAGGTGACCCAATCTAGCCTTAAAGTCAAGTTAGTGATGGGTGTCAATAAATCATAGCACAATGCCACACTAAGGACAGCATAAGTGACATCTACTATGACTTTCACTGTGTTCACACACCACATAGCAGGTTCCCATGGCCATAAGAATTTCTTTTAGAGTTGTAGTAAGTCTTTCTATCAGAAAGTTTCCACCTGTGCCGAAGGTTGTCTTGCAACTTGCTTTATATGTGACCAGGAATAGGTGATAACTCCAGCCGCACAGAATGAAGACATTGATCTTACTGAACGCTCCCTCCACCATCACCTCTGTAATTTAAGTAAATGAGCGTCTACCCACGTGGAGCGTCATTAATAAGACATCCAAGGCATTGGGCTCCTCAGGCGATGAGACCGATTTCCGACTACTCTGAAGCTTAGACAAAGGCGTCCAGCGAACGTTTTCTGGTGTTTGACTTAGCGTCACCTCCTTCAGGGTTACGACCAAGATGTTGCCTTGCTTGTCCTTGATGGGTTCAAAGTACACCTGCCCCAAGTCCTGGATTCCCAGCAAAGCCTGAAGACATGGAGAAATGATAGAGTAAAACAGACTGTTCCTAGAAGAGGAAAGGTGTAGAGGTAATTCTATAAATAACTTACAGGGGTCTCAGGCATGCAAGTATCTGATCCCATTATTATCACACGCTTGTGAGCCAGTGGAAATGCTGTGTATGCCATGGGGTGATAGAAATAATGGAGCTATAAGTCAGAAGATTAACAATAGCTTACCTTATCTATCTGATTAAACAAGAACTAATACAATGAGTGAGCACATATGCAGGGCCGGCTGTAGCGCAGGTGGCGCCCTGTGAGATAATCACTTTTGGCGCCCCACGTCCCATGACCGCCTACTCTGATTCTCTCCCTACCACCTGCAAAAGTGCCCCTTATCTCTCCTATCATAAGATATTGCTAAACACAGTGCCCCCCTGAGGTCACAGCACGCCCCTCCACAGGTCTGCGCCCAGTGCGGCCTCACGAGTCGTACTGCCCTAACGCCGGCCCTGCACATATGTATAGTATCAATTAGGTATACATAATTTCACCTTAATGGAAAATGATGCTAGTTTAAAAATATTTCATACTATTTAAAAATTGTGTTGGTTTTTGGTTAAATCAATAGAGACAAAGGGAGAGCGCTTACGTACAATAAATGGAAGAAGACCAAGAAAACCAAGGACAGCAACATACAAAAAATATAATATTTTCGGAAGCAGCTATTCCTACCAGTGAAAAACAAGCATGATAATAAGGAAGAAAAAGGTGAAGAAGCCAGAGAAATAATTTTTTTTATAAAATCCTAGTTGGCGATCAAAGTAATAATGGTTTTCTTTCAGCTAACACGCGATGTATTGGAATCCTGATCATTTCAAAGCTGTGTAGTTTATACCTATGGACACCGGCTCTTCCAATGAGATGCTGTATAATTTTTATTTTGTTATCCATATTGAAACATCTGAAAATTTGCAGTGAGTACCAATCACCTCTTCTAAAGCAATATGTCGATGTCATTTTAAGCTGATATGTTATGTTATGTTATTATAACTTCTATAGCGCACGATTACCCGGAGGTGTCTTGGCGCTGACTAAACCAACTCTGCCTCTCCTGCGTTTCTTAATTCTGGAAAAGCCACGTCTTTAACTTTTTCCTAAAAACGCCCAAAGAGTTGGCGGTTCTGATTTCCTTTGGTAGAGTGTTCCAAATTTTAGCCGTGCCATATGCTATGCTTCGACCGCCCCAGCTCGCTGTTCGAATCCTGGGAACTACCATCAGCCCAACATTAGAAGACCTCAATAGTCTGCCTGGGTTATACCATACGTTTAGGCTTTTCAATGAAGCCGGTCCTATGTCATTCAGGGCTTTGTATGCTAAGCAAAGCGCTTTGAACCTAATTTGTTTTATCACTGGCAACCAGTGGAGTCTTCTGATTTCTTCCTTAACCGATACATATTTAGGTATATTCAGTAGGAGCCTAACTGCCGCATTTTGCACCATCTGAAGTCTTTTTAAAAATTGTTTTTGTAGTTCAAGGTAGAGGCCGTTGCAATAATCCAACTTCGACAGCACCATGGTGGTGACCACTGTTCTCCTTGATTCCGGCGGAATAAAGGGGAGAACCTTCTTTAGTTTTTATCAAATAGAAAGATGCTGAAACTGTTGCATTCGTTTGTTGAGAGAAGGTTAATTTACTATCGATCAGCACCCCTAGGTTTTTGGCTTTTCCCACTGGTATTGGTATTTCTCCAATTTCTGTTGCCCACCAGTGAGCGTCCCAGCTTGGCTGGAGATTACCGAAGGTTACCACTTCGGTTTTATCCGAGTTCAGCTTGAGGCAATGCCCTCCCATCCATCCACTGATTTCTCTCATACATTTTTGGAACTGAGTTGCTGGAGAGGGGAATTTTTGTACGCCGCGATCACAATCTGGGTATCGTCGGCGTATGATGTTAAGTCGAAACCAAAGTCTCGAACCAACGGAGCCAGTTCCGCTACATAAATATTAAATAAGGAAGGGCTCAACGAGGAGCCTTGGGGAACCCCACAAGGGAGCACATAAGGTGTTGCTTTGAAATGGTCGAGGGTCACTGTCTGTCTTCTATTTTCCAGAAAAGATGATATTAAAGACAGTGCCAACTCCTTGATCCCTAACTTTTCAAGACTCCGGAGCAGCGTGTCATGATGTACGGTATCGAAGGCCGCTGACAAGTCCAAAAGGATAAGTACCGCCGCACCTCCTTTATCCATCACTGCTCTTATCTCCTCTGTTGCCTTAATAAGCGCTGTCTCTGTACTGTGACCTGGACGAAAACCGAACTGAGATGGATCGAGTAAATCGTTTTGTTGTAGGAATTCGGTTAGTTGGCTGTTCATGATTTTTTCCACTGCTTTTGCTGGGAGGGGCAGCCTGGCAATTGGCCTATAGTTCCTAGTTAATAATGGATCCAGATTGGCTTTCTTTATTAGCGGCAAGATGGCTGCATCTTTCCAAATAGCCGGATAAAGGCCTGAAGCGAACATGTTATTAAATATTTTTGTTAAAATGGGGCCCACCTCTCTGGCAATATCTCTTAGCACCGCAGGCGGGCATGAATCAAGTGGGGATCCTGATTTGATTCCTAAAATCAATTCTTCTACAAGCTCGTTTGAAACCTCTGAGAAGTTTAAAAAGACGCTCCTTTTTGTCTCATTACCCAAGGGTTCCTTCGCTGTTTTATTGGGTGTGGTCAGCTTGAAGATGTTGTATATGTCATCAACTTTATTTCTGAAAGCCCTAGAAATGCTGTCACAAAGAGATTGACAGTTCACTGAAACTTTATTTTTCGGTGCAGTGGTGAGTTTCTCAAGTACCCCAAAAAGTTCTTTGGTTGAATTTTTTGCTTTCTCAATCTGTTGAGTAAAGTAAGACCTTTTTTCTGTGGTCAGTAATAATTTATAGTTCGATAGGGCATGTTTATAGTTATTTTTATCCATTGTCTCGTATTTCAGTCTCCAGCGTCTTTCCATTCGACGACAAATATTATTTTTCTAAACGCAAGGCTTCAGTAAACCAAGGGGAAGATGGTTGCAGACGGTTCCCTGCATTTGTGCATGTGGGAACTGTAGTCCTAAAAGCATCCTTGAGCCAATTAGTATAATCTTCTGCTGCTTGGTCTGTGTGGCTACTCAAGAAAGGCTGTGTGTTATCCAGCAGAATTTTAGATTATTTATATCTAATTTACTCCATGCTTTATAGGTGCTTTGCTGTGGTTTGGTGGCTCTGGTTTTTTTATTTTAGGGACTACATAGTCCATTAAAATAAGCGAGTGGTCTGTCCAGACCAATGGAAAGATCTCTTTAACTGCCAATCCCGGTACCGATGAAAAACCCCATCTAGTGTGTGCCCTGCCTCATGCGTAGGTTTATGAACCATCTGAGTTAACCCCAGCGACCCCATGGTTTCCATTAGTATGGTTGTATCTTTATCCACTTGATCTTCAAGATAAAAATTAAAATCACCCAGGATTGTAAATTCATTGGTGGTCAGAAAGGGTTCCAACAAAGAATCTAAGTTTCCAGTGAAACTGGCTCTTGGTCCTGGGGGGCGGTAGACCAATAATCCTTTAAAAGTGATTATTGGACTTAAATCAAGTGCAAAACTTAGGCCTTCATAATGGGGCTCACCTGCGGGAGAGAACTTGGCACGAAAATGTTCCCTATAAATTACTGCTAGCCCACCTCCTTTCTTTATTAATCTGTCTAGTCTGAAAAATGCAAAACCCAAAGGGACTGCAATCACAAAGTCAGGGTCTGATGCCAAATCAGCCCACGTTTCAGTAAGGAATATGATATCCAAATTATATTGTAGAATGACTTCTGCTATTTCAAATTTATGTTTAGATAGTGATCTCACATTGACTAGTCCACAGTGTACCTCTGTCCCTTCTATCTTTCCTGTCTGAGTTGTTACTAACATAGTATCTGAGGCCTGCCCGGAGGTAATCATATATTGTTCAGGGAGGGTGAAGCCACATGCACAGGAGCAGCAGTTTAAACTAAGCCCTGTATCCAATATATATCTTATGCAGTCAGGGTGTGAGCCAACTTTCTTAAGGTCCAATAGCTCTTTACCTGAGTATAGTATTCGATTGGACTTCATTTGTACAGGGTTTCTTGCCCCTAGCCCCGTTCTGGCGCGGACGGGCGCAGACGGGCTTGCCTTAGGCGCGCCTTAGGCGCGCCAGCGGCTCGCCCGCTGCGCGTCCGTTCCATGTGACCTTAAATAGAGGTTGTGGCAGAGAAACTAGACCGCACACCCCCGGAAGTGTAGAGTTCTCCCTTCCGGCTTCCCACCTCCCGTCTGATCACCGTTGCCCTCCGTACAATCGGCACTCTGCCACGACGGACCGGGGCGTGATCTAGAGGCTGAGGCACCAGATGAAAGTGTGCAAATTCGCAGAATTAAAAGTAAGATTATTTAAAAACCCAAATTGCAACAGATTATAAAAAAACTCCCCCCAGTAATCAGCGTGGGAAAGAGCATATCTTTTACACGAAAATGTGATGATGGTGTCCCAAACCACGGTCTAATGATTTCGAATTATAAAGCGAAGCAGCCAAGTAAGAACAACACCACATTCATCTGGGAATTTGTGACCCAGACAATGTTATGCTTCACTCCAGACCTCTATGAATTACCAGCCACACATAAACTGTAGGGTTCTTTCACCTGCATCTGGGAGATCGCCAAAAGCATCTTGAACCGCGTCTGCAGAATGCAAGAACAGGATGACTGTGACACAGTGACGCACTGCCGCAACCACAGGATATCTTCCCACATGCAGGAAACCTGGAAGATATGATGTAAGCTCTGTTATCAGCAGTGTCCAAGTTAATGACATCCAGCAAATGACATGCTTTAATATTTCAGTAAATCCCATTCATAACATCATCAAGAGCATATCTGCTAATGCTTGAACTGATCACACGCAAGAAAAGCTGAATGCACGTGGCAGCAACGGCCTGCATTTCCTTTAATGGCATGTCCATCACAGGCTGCTAGCTCATCGTCAGTGACCAGCAAGCCTTACAATACTGTGATAACAAGCAATGTGTTTCGTTGCAGACTTGAAATTGAGTGGCTATCTGAAGTGGGGTGTAGGATAGACCCCTGCTTCTCTACTGCTCATTGGACTTTCTGTTGCGACTGTTAATTTTGTTGCCAAATGTGGTTCTGAGTATTTGCATTGAGTATATCCTCCTACTGGTAACTACAGTGAATCTACCAAGTGTTTCGATGTATCGAATTAGATGTAGAGTCAATCGACAAAAGAACCACCATTAGCAATATCATAAAGAAAAAAGAAAAGGATTTTTGTTGGAGGTGAAAGGATAGACGATGCACAGCATAGCAGCAGATCTCTCCTACTCCGCCTTTAGTTAGATAATCTGCTGCTGGAAATTGACCTCCGTAAATTGGCATGCGCAGTATAAGCACTTGTAAGGCTCTTAGGTTTCACAGATAGATTACAATGATGACATTACATGTTCAGTGCCCAGTATACAATATATTTAAAGGTTTGATCACAAATTGGAAGATAATCTCAAGAAGGACAAGATGAACAATGGCCATTCATTACAGAAGGTTACTTACAGCATACCCAATGAAAACAAAGAGAAATGTGTATTAATTGGTATAAACAAACAGACAGCATGCAACACTAATCTTGCTGTTCCTATCAAAACAAATCTGTATTTAGGAAACATACGTTAAAAAGTACTGGCATTACCAATCTGAAACTATTACAACTTACAGATGAGGCTACTATATGCTTCAGTCATGGTCGAGGATAGGGTTGCCTTCGAAACTATGGTATTCATTAGTTTTGTGGGAGGTTTCCAGTAGCAAAGGTGCAAGGGTTTTTATAAAAACACATTGTGAAGCCACCTGGGGACTGGGCCGTAAATAGTTTAAGGCTCTTTATTGCTCTTAAGACCTCCTCTTTGGACCTCCTCTTCGGATAAGGGTCATTCAAGTTCAACCATATCTTTATTATACATTTCTGAAATTGAAATGCCCAAAAGATAAGTTTCCCTATCTGATTCTTCGGTGGCCCCTGCCTTGTATAGGTCGGTGCAATACCTATAGAAGCATGTTATTTTTAGCTTCCTCTGTAATAAATGGTCTGCTCTTTTGCTCTCAAGATGGTATTAGGCCTTCAGACGATTAAGGACATAATGAGTCCTGTCTGTTTCCAGTGCCATAATCTGGCCAGAAACTTTCACAAGGCATGCTGTAACAATGAGGTCATGCGTGTGGCCTCTTTCTTGAGACCCTCCAGGGTAGTTTTCCTTAAGTGGTGTTCACTCACAGGAATACTACCCTGGAGTGCGGAAGTAGTCTCAAACTGGCACTGGAAGCAGACGGGGCTGGTCAGTCTCCTTGCCCATATGTAGTAGGCATTTAATCACCAGAAGCTGATACAGCTGTGCACAGTGAGATGAGGTGCTGAGCAATGGGATCAGTCGGTGGAGAGTAGGTGCCTGAATCATTATGCTTCCAACATTTGTGGTATGCGCACAAGGACTACCGATCAATACTGTGACCACGGCATTTTCCAAACTGGTACACGTATTATATTCAAACGTTGCCGGCAAAGGCAAATCAAGAAGCCTTCGTCTACAGTGCTTTTCATTATAGACTCCATTAAATAGCCCAGCGCCACCCGCATATTTAGAGATACAGACTTGTTATAAGCCTTGACAAGAAACAAGTGTTTCATTTCTGCATTTCACAACTCAACTGCAGTTGCTACCTCTATAAACGCTCCCTGAGTATAGTATCTAGGGGTATCGGATCTTCATAAACATTCTGTCCTGATGATGGTCCCGTAGAATCATCTCAGCAGAGACCGAAACGTCGATGCCTTAACCCATTTTTCCTTTAGTTTTTGTTAGAAATAAATTCAGAAGACTTCGTTCCTATGTGTAGGACACTCCCCATTGTGTTGATGTATGGGAAATGGGCCTTTGAGTACTGATGAATAGTGTCAGTGTTCAGTATTAATTGCTTCTGTCATCAATACCTTTTTTTTTTAAATCTTTATTTTCAATGTAGCATAGTTCATGAATTTTCCTTCTTCATTGTAAGGAAGAATTCTCTCTTTCTTCAAAACATTACATTCAGTGCATATATACTTCTAAATTCACAAAACCAGGAGATATATAAACATAGCATACAAAGTGCATATAATCAAATAAAGTGCATACAAAGTTAATTCCAGGTAGTTAAGTGCTTACGATCATCTTATCGATAAATCTTTTTAAACCACCCCGATGTAATTCAACTCCAATTCTTCCATATTCTATACAGCTTCACTACCGAGCCCACCCTTTTTGCATAAATAGTTTCTCGCCTAAAAGCTCTTTGCATTTTAATTAACCATTGGGAAATTGTAGGGATAGTCTCTGATTTCCAATTGGCAAGTATTAACGATCTTGCCACGAAGGTGCCGATAAAGATAAATTGTCACTAGCCGGTAGTGAGTTCATCCCGTATTTCCACTCTGCCAAAAAGGGCGACTGAAGCATCGGGGAAGAGATCAAGTGACAGACTCCTTCCAATTTCGGCAAAGACATTCTGCCAGAAATTCATTAAGTGGGTACATGTGAACACCACATGCATCCAGTCCCCAATTACCTGTCTACATCTGATGCACCTAGGATCTACCGCCATATACATTTTATGGAGTTTGGCCGGAGTAGAGTAAATTATCCATTTACTAAAAAATGCCATCCTTCTGAGATTAGCAGCTCTTATGGCATTATAGCTCATTTTATTAAATTCTTGCCATTGTTGGAGATTAATGCAAAAGAAACAATTTATGGGCGGAATGCTGGACAATGCAAACATTCACCCCCAGTCACAAGGATCTGGGTTTAATCCATCATTCTTTTGCTCACCACACCCCCCCAGCTTGGACCCAGCCATATGCAAATCAGTCTTGACCCTGTTCCTTGTGGGAACATTCCAGCCCGAACTGCCAAGCCAGGTCCTCCCTGGAACGGAAACAAGCATCCTGGGACCGGTTTCAGGGCATCACCCTTCATCAGCCAGGCTAGCTTGAATCCAGTGGTGTAGTGAGCACAGGACCCATGTCTGGGCATACCCTTCCCACTTAGGGCGACATATGCAAAAGAAACAATTTATGGACGGAATGCTGGACAATGCAAACATTCACCCCCAGTCACAAGGATCTGGGTTTAATCCATCATTCTTTTGCTCACCACACCATCCCAGCTTGGACCCAGCCATTTACACTTTTCGCCCTAAGTGGGATGGGTATGCCCAGACGTGGGTCCCTTGCTCACTGTGCCACTGGAGATGAGAAAAAAATCGATCCGGGAGGAAGAGTGTAATCTCCTTGAGTGATATGTATACGTCCTCTCACTTGGAAATTCCTCTCTCCAACAATCGACCAACACAAAATCTCATATTAAGTCTTGACAAAGTCTTCTCGACTTAGGTTTTGTCTTGGATTTTTGTGCCCGTGAGGAGTCCTTAGCAGGGTCAAACAGTAAGTTGAAATCACCACCAAGCACAAGGAACCCAGATTGAGTCGTAGCAAAATCAGACAAAGTCTGCAACGCCTCAGGAGAGTCCTCAATGGGACCATAGTAGCTTACGAAATTAAGAAGTTGTTCAGACATCCTCATCTGCACCCAGAGCCATCTCCCACTATAGTCTCTTTGCACCACTGTGACTTCACAGTGTAAGTTTTTAGCTACCAAGATTGCTACCTCCCTAATTGCCGCATCCGAAGAAGCATAAAATTCATGTTGAATAAAGCCAGGAGTTTTGTCCATTAACGATCCCTCCTTATAGTGTGTCTCTTGAATAAAAATTACATTAGCTGGTAGGGCCTTAAACCACGCCAGCATAGATCGTCGCTTCACTATATTATTAAAGCTGTTTACATTACACAATACTACCTTTAGTAATCTGGAAGACATCTCTGCAAGAGGATTGAGACTAAGTAAACTATTTTAATCCCTTGGGTTACCATACTTCTGCTACTTCTTGCTTTTCCCCCTCCCCTTCCCCGGTGACCCCATCCCCCCATCCCGTGGACCCCCTTAACTCCACAGCCTCCCCGTCAGGGGCTACCTGGGTGGTCCCCCTCTAACCCCAGTGACCCTAGCCCCTTCCCTTCCTTCCAGTGCCCTTCCCCACCCTCCCCCCTCCCCTGCGTTGGGGCGCTGTGACATGGCACCCAAGGTGGTGAGCTGGTGGCCTAAAATAGCTGATCCCTGTGCCCCAACCTCTTGTATATCTGACCACTCCTATTCCGAAAGAGGGAGGGAGGGGTTGCCCACTCTAATCAAGCCACCGTCCGGGCCTGAAGACTTATAAACCAACTACCCCTTACTCCCCCCTTGATGTTGTAGGGACTGAAGAAACTCTTGTGCCATCTCAACTGACTGGAAAATATGAACCTTCCCCTAATGGAGGGCCTTCAATTTAAATTGCTGGACAATGCCAGCTGGGACCCCAAGCCGCAGAAAGGATTTAACCATGGCTCTAAATTCCCTTCTGCATCTTTCCGAAAGAGCAAACATGCTGGAGAAAAGTTTGAAAGAGAAATTATGATTAATTTGGTAAATTTTATCACGAATGGCACCTGCCAGAATTTTTTCCTACATTCGAAAGTCCCCAAAGTTCACAATGATCGTTCTTGGTTATTTAGCGTCAAGGTACTGAACAGCTGGCACGCAATGAGACCTTGAGATGGCGAGGTCAGTCTTCTGTACTGTTGCTTCAGGCCATACATACTTAGAAATAAGGTCCGAAACTACTTCCACAACCGTTTGACCATTCTCGCGGCCTTCAGGGATCCCAGTTATGCGTAAGTGGTATCTTCGTGATCGATTTTCTGCATCGTCTACTTTAATTTGTAAACTGGCCATCTCAGATTGTAGTTTAGTTATTTGGCCAGTCTATCGAGGCACTCTATCTTCAAGATCAGATATGCGTTGTTCTGCTTCTGCAACCCAGATCGAAATTTGCTGGATATGAGATTGAGTTAGGGATAACTGTGATTCAGCTCTCTTTTGTGCTTCCTCCTGTGAGAGTTTCATATTTTTTAATTCTGGCAAAATTTGAAATAATAAAGTTTGTGTGGAATCCTCTGATCCTCCCATATTTTTAGTATTCGAAGGTACTGGAGTAGCCTGTGGAGTGAGCGCTTTTGTGGGCGTAGCCGTAAATAGTGTTTCGGCTGTGGCCTCCACAGCAGTAGTGAATAAGGAAGTGCCCACAATTGAGCTTGCCCAAATCTCACCAGATGAGCACTTGTCATGAGTGTCAAAACTTGCATTGGACTTCGATGTCATATAATTTGTTGATTTGTTCTGGTTCTTTATGTTGAGTCCTGAAAATAACTAGTAGGCTGCCTGCTGCTTATCAGCTGCGGGGCCCTTTGCTGTCATTGACTCAGTTAGCATCGAGGGATTCACTTCTGGGCCCACAAAAGAGACATGATTAAGAAGGGATTCAGTAGTGCTGTTAGAGTCCTTAGGGTCCTTCACTGGCAGTGGGCCCCACGTAGCGCCTGAATCTTTAGGCCCCTGCTGAACATCTGGCTTTTCAAGCCCTGACTGTCCAGATGCCTCATCAGGGGAATCCCTCCTGAAACCACTAAATAATCTGGATTGCTCCTTCGTTGATTTTTTGAGCCCCTTGTGAAGTTTGCCACAAGCCGGGGTTTGACAACAGTATCTCGGGAGATCCTTTTCATGATCCTAATTTCGTGGCTCGTAAAAATGTGGCTTGAGAGGAGGACGCAAGCCGCACCTAAACCTAGTTGGGCCGCTTCCACACCCACCCTCTCACCACCTCTCTGAAGTATCTAAACCCCGAGTCGAAAGTTCTGATTATATGGATAGTCCATGACAAACATTGTAAAAAATGCAGATGCAAGAAGGGAAGTCTTTTTTTAATAAAAAAACGAGCTGACCTGTACTTTTGGCAGCATATACCCTCAGGTCTCAAATTCTCCAGGTGCTCGTGTAGCTATTCTCCACTTGCCTTCTCAGCCTTCCCTGACTCCATATATCGACTGAAGCTGCTGCCCCGCCTCTGCTCATCATTTTTGCCTGGCCCGTCACATCAAGGCTAGCCACATCCAAACTAATAGAGGCTGCCTGCGCTGCCTCCCTCAGAGACACCGTGAGCCCCCCTCTGGGAGTGGACTTTCCCCGCAGTTGCAGCCACTCGAAACCGGCTGGAACCTTTTTCACTCGAGCTGCCCGAGCCACTCGCCATCCACGCCGTCAATCAGGAGTGCATCGGATCAGCTGCTGCAGCTCCGCGCTATGCCAGCCACTCAGCCTGTCCCACCTTCAGCCACGGAGCATGACGGGAGTGCCCGCCGCCTTCCCCGTCATCAGTACCCTTGAAGAACCCCCCATCTGCTTATGTGATATTCATATTTCAAAATACAATATAATTGATCCAAGCAATAACCTGGTTGTTCTTGATGTATTCTTTATCCCTGTATGCTAACTGTCTAGTGTATATTTTTCATTGATTAATGTTAGTAAGAGACATCAAAAAGTATGTGTTAAGTTTATTTGACCGCACAGTTCCATATACCCCTTGTTGGCAACATTACCCGACACAATGACTATGAGTCACCTATACCCCATATCCTCTAGCCATTTGTTACCTATGCCAAAACCTACGTTTTGTCTACTGTGGCAGATATGACCTAATGTAGGTATCACCCTAATATGAAGGGTCGAATGGCTTTGATACGTATTTAATCTGCGGCCTCACTGAGATACCTTTCAAGCCCTCCATTTGGTACATATAGTGAGGCTACGCAAAGTACGACCCCTTTAAGCATGCCTTTACGTATGACCCATCGCTCCTCCTTGTCAGTGTGACTTTCTGGAACTTCATATCCTGATTTCTATGAGAGAAGTATGCCCAACACCACCACCTTCCGTGATATTGAGGAACCGTGAAAAGCAATTCTGGAAAGCATCTGGATTTCAGTCTGTCCATATGATCTCTGAAATGCGGACCTCTTCTAAGAGACAAAAATATGACCACACATTATCAAGAATGTTAAAATCCTTTAAATTGTATAAGGATATTTTACTCATATAGGCATTTAGAATTGCTATTTCATCTAATGCATAATGCTATGGGTTATCACTGTTTCTATGTCCCCCTCATTAGATGCATTAATGTACTGTGGATTATTTAGCATAAAGGCTCATTTAACCCCCTGATCCTCCTTTCTGAGAACCTCCTACAAGACAAATTTAACCAAACAGAAAATCCGAGCAAATACTTTGAGCTAGCCTTGACTTCTCTTTTCCCCTTTATTGCTCCCCTTTGTACTATGGTGATATTTAAAAGATCCTACACTCCGTTCCCCTATCTCCACCCCATGGGTCCACTAAGACTATTAGATAAAGCAAGATGACATTAAAGTGTGGATCAATGTCGGTCAAATAAAAACTCAAATCATTTATTGCCTGGCACAGGCACTACTCCTCTGTCTCTTCACCCTTATAACTCTGCCCACCCAGAGAGCCCCACCCCAAAGTAACATTATCTCTCTGTGAATGTGTCAATATCTCCGAGGTCCACCTATCCTAAACGCGCCTTACCAAAGCATAGTCATCATTCACTGCTAGAGTCTGACAGGTTATCTACCTTGTGTTGTGATGCTGATTCTATGTATCAGTTTGTGTCCCTCCTTCCTGCCAAACATTCCTCCCTTTTCAGAGTGTTGGATCACCGCCCTCACCTCACATTCTGCCATCCTGAATTTATGCATGTAGGGTCTAGGATCATTTCCTTCCATAGATCGTTCCACCTGGGCCTCTTGGCACGGGATCTCGTGTGTTTATGTAAGCAGTTTTGTAGACTGTTGTTATTCTTTTCACATAAAGTAGTTCTAAATGATGCCACTATTGGATTTCAAATTCTGGAACCTCAGGAAGAAAACTAGCATTTGGGAGACCTTCCTCTTCTGTAGTGTACTTGAAGGATACGTCGATTTCTGTGCATGCGTGCATCATGATATGCCCTTTCTCTTCATAGCGATGGATGCAAACCAAAATGTTTGATGGGACACAGCTCTTGTTGAACCATATTGCTATCTGATGTGCTGTATTTATATATAATTTTGGGAGTGACATCTGTCTCTTAGATTGCATCAGAAAGTTCCTGTACATATTTCTTGATGTCTTTACCTTCTGCTACCGAAGGGACACCCCTGATTTAGATAGTATTCCTATGTGATCTATGTTTAAATTCCTCATGTTTTTCTTGCAGGACCATGCTTTGATCTTCCACGACCAGAATGTGAGCCCTAAACTGCTCCTGCTCCAGGGTGGTCTAATATATGGTTTTCGCAAACATCTACACATTTTCCAACTTCATTCACATGTTTGCTTATCTCGTTTAGGTTTTGTTTAGTTCCTCTCACCTAGAACCAATCTCTGCTTTAACATCAAGGACAATCTGTTGCATGAAGCATTTTGCAATCATGCCAGTCACAGTAGATAAAGAGTCCATGATCATTTGCTTCATGCCTCATCTTTTATGGTGTGTATCGTTCCTCTTTTCTTCTTCGCATTACCTTGATCTAGTAGGTCTCTTACAGTAAACTTTTGTTTACTTCTAGCCCCTGCCACTGCTGCTAGACTGTGGCTGACCAATCTGCGACAAGAAAGCTTGCCTCCAATCTAGGTAGTGGTACTGCTTATTTTCCCTGAGTTGTGACTCTTGTAGGCTGTGTCCTCCAGTTGATCTGCCTGAGTCTTCAGGAGGGTCGCTCATGAACATGCTCCTGCGGTAATGCTGGTTATTACTGTAACCAGCGACTGGTTAATGTACTCAAGACTTTAATTTTCGTAACTGTTTCGCTATATCCCACCTTAGTCACAAAGATTCTCTCTGTCTTTTACAGCATCATGGGCAGACCTCACGTTTGAGTGTGTTGTCGTGTCTGATCAGGGTGGCTTTCTGCCCCGTGCTGCCGTGAGATTTAAAGTGGGGCCTATTACGCACTAGGGCCTGGGTTCTACCCTATACAAACAGCGTCCTTCCTTGTTAGGTCCTTTTGCTCCGCTATCCCCTGCACAAGGCTGGTCTCCACACTTCCCTACGCTTGCTCTCAGTATTTGGCAGATGCTGCATTTGTGCCTCATTGGTAGTTTGCTTTAATGTGTGGTATGAGTGTCCACTCACAGAGACTGCCCCCATCAATGTTCTAACTGTCTCGGCTTCCCCCTTACCCTCCTGCAGCATGGACCCTCGTGAACCAGGTTCCCACCCTGGCTCATCCCTGGTCTTTGGGTGCCAACCTTTCTACTTTTCTAGTCCACTTTGCCAGCCATCATATAGCTACAATACAGTGCTCCCAGCTGCCTCGTGTGCATGTGTTTGGTTAGGTCCTGGGGAGCCTCTTCAAGTTCTTCTGAATATGCATTCTTCTCCTCACCTCTCCCTAGCAAAGGCGCAGAACTTTGCTGCCTAGCGACACGCACACACCTTTGCGCCATAGCACAAGGGTGTGTGTGTGTGTGTGTGAGTCTACTATAGGCCCTTCCAGTGCAAAATACTATGCTTAGGTTATATTTAAAAATGTTCCTATTTTGTTTGTGTGCAGCACACATGCAAAGTTGGAAAAGAAAGGAGAAATTAAATCATTTCTCCTTTTAACTCCTGCTTTCAAGTGGTGTTCATTTTTGATGCAAAACCCTGTCTGAAATGTTTGCTAGATAGGGTTTTGTGTCAAAAAGAATGGGTGGTTGCAAAGGAATGCCCCTGTACCTGTAGCATGGTTTTGTGCTATGTTTAGGCATTTTCCAGCGCAAAATATGTTTTGAGCTGGGAAGTAAATAACAAAAGAAACATTTTGTGTTTGTTTATGTACTTATTGTGACGCAAAAACAGAACAAAATGCTTGTAAATGGCCACAGAAATCTGAAGTAGAAGAGGAGGGGCAATAGCATACTGGACGACACAATATACATTACATACGTTTACAGAATAATTACTGATATACATATGAACAGATACGAACGCAAATTGACGAAGTCATTTGCACAGAATCACACAATATTTAGTCAAGTAACGAAGCTGGGATTAGAACCCAGGGCTCCTTGTTTCAAGGTGAGCTACTTTAATGCAGGGTTTACACTTTTGATCATACGTGCCAACCATTTTACTTTTAAATACAAACTTACCTTGTAACAGAAGAACAAGGCTTCCAATTTGCTAGGAGAAACTAGTGGGCATCCTGCCAAGAGGAGCTGCATGTCTGGTAAAATATGGGATGCAAGAGCTGCTTTTTTGTGTGGGCTGCTTGTAAAAAAAGACTAAAATAGGTAGACCTAAAAAACGTAGGCACAAAAAGATTGACTGCCAAAATATCTGCCATCCATAAATATTTCCCTACATAAATGTCAACATACTCCTGAAATCTTGTCACCAAACATGCTAAAACGGGAATCGAAATAGCAAATTAACATGGGACAGGATCCTACAAAAGAGAGGAAGTAAGTGTGTGGGATTAAATAACATAAACAGGCCTCGTTTTTGTAGGAAGATATTAATGTAAATTTAGGGCCTCATTTATGAAAAGTGCTGCATCGCTGGGCAAAAACAGCGATGCATCACTTTTCATAGCACCATCCTTACGACACCAAGAACGCACCGTATTTACAATGCGGCGCTCCATGGCAGAAGAATTTACAGATACGACAGGAATACTGACGTATCTGGTGGTGCAAAAATGAAGCATTGCTGGAGTGTGTCAGATAACTGACGCAACTCTAGCAATGTGTCATTACACATAGGCGTGTTGCAGGGATTTTGCGGAGTCACAGAACTATGCTTGGGACCATAGAACCTTAGTAGGCAGAGACTGAGTCATCCTACCACCTTAGTACCCATGAGCCCAGGACTGACTAGCTATAGTGTCTCACTTGCCGTCCTACTGACTCACAGGGGAACAAGTGATTAGACACCCCAGAACACAACACTCCTGACCCTCCCTGGAATCGCGGAAAAGGGACACAGCCTTTCGCTCTCACACTCGTACTTGTCCACAAAAAGATCTGACAGAGACACGAGAAAAGTTAAAATTATTTATTTAAACTATTGTGCTCTAGTATGCAATATACATGCCACAATAAGTAAGAACATGCCTAACACAAATAGGTCAGCATAGTAAGTAATCCATCATTCATAAAGGGAGCTGTCATGATAGTTAGGCAGAGTAAACTAACTCCTGTTCCCTTCTACAGAAGCTAATTGATTATATATCAGATCTCTGTGTGTTTGCAGGGGACCTTGTACCTTAGCATGCACAGATGAAAGTTCTACATCTCAGGTGTAGTTGCGATCTTCTCTCTGAAAATCTCTCTCCAAGTGTGTGTTTTGCATGTCTGTGCATACCTATATGACAAAGAGATGCACTGGAAAGTGACCTCAGCACCTCCAGTATCAGCCTGAAAGCAAGAGATCCGCCACTAGGCAGGAGCTGAGGATGAAGCGATGAAGAGCATCCGGCTACAAGCCAGACATGGTGCACACAAAACACAGAGTGGAATGTAATACCACTGGTGCTGCAACCTGACCCTGACTTGTGGCCACCGTGAGGACTGGCTGACTGCTGTGCCCCCCAGGGATCTCTCCCGACTAGACTTGCCACAGCAGTGCACGCGGAGGTTGACAGCATTCTTAAACTGGGGCACTTGCTATAGTCTTTCCCCTCCACCTCTTGCTGCGTTCGTCTCTGCTGGCAACACTGCCTTGGTGGATCATTCTCGCCTAAACGGCCACTGACATTGACACGAGATGTCACATGCGTGACACCTACAGGACACACTCAAATATTTGTTCTTCCATCTCTTTTAACAGTGTTAGGCTGCCCTCCTGCCCACATGATTTTTTGCAGACGGTGCCCTCTATAACCCAAATTATTGTGTTCTCAATATTGCATGGTATGAAATACTGGGTCTTGTGTTTGTAATGTAAATGATTCTCATTGCTGTCTTTCCTGATATGTGAAAAACTCAATAAAGAACAAGATACAAAATATGTTTAGTGCGTTGTGGCAGTTTAGCCAGTGGCAGTGGTGAGTAGTTGCTGGGCATTGCTGAAGAGGGGGAAGATAACCCCTTCAATGCCCTGCAGGTGCCTCACCCCCAGCCCAGAAGAGAGGACCTGATGTGCAAAGATATGTTGTGGCTTCAAAGCCTACGATTCAGAATATCACAGGATTTGCACTTGCAAAATACCTTTTTACTATTTACAAACACCCTTTCATGAGTCAGTGAAACATGATTCAGGGAGGAATGTATCAAAGGTTTTCGACTGCAGCTGTGGTAGTAAACCACTGATCAGATACTGGAACGGCAGATGGGGTGGAATCTGGTTCATGATTTCTGATTTTGGGAATCATGAGGTCGACCTCAGGGGAGAAAGCAGAGATCCAGAGGACCACTGTCTACTCCACTTACTGTCTTCGCAATGTTTTTCCCAAAACAGCACCAATCCTCTTAAATGGACACAAGCTGCTTTAAAAAATATTTATTCCTGTGGAATGGAAAGGCAGGGAAGGATGTCTACTGTTCCTTACAGGCCTCCATCCCTGCATTTACACCTAATCACAGGAGGTTTTATATTCATTAGGCATGTCGTTTCCCAAACCTCTATGAATATACAATTTGCTGCGTACTTAGGGGCAGATCTACAAGAAACTGATGCATCTGTAGAGATGCGTCAGTTTCCCTGCGCCAGCCTGCGATACCCTTGTGCCATCATGGATGCCCGTATTTACAATACGGTGCACCATGGCACAAGGATTGACAGATTGTCAGAAATTCTGACGCATCTGTTGGCCCAAAAGTCACGCATTGCTGGAGTCGTGTCGCAAGAACGACGCAACTCCAGCAATGCATGGGGAGGCCTATACTCATTGGACTGCGTCACTCCTTACGCCTGCTTCAAGCAGGCGTAAAGGTTTTTACACCGTGGCACCCTAGAAGTGGCGCAGTGAAATCTTGTAGATTTCACTGCGTCACTTCTACAAGGCTTTCCTGCGTGGCAACGCCCACCCTGCATGCATTATACCTGACGCAGGTATAATGTGACGCAGGGCTTTACAACGTGACACATCTTCCAAGATGCGTCACGTTGTAAATTGGACGCATCGTTTACGCTGCCGTTGAAGTGACACAACGGCGGCGCAAAAGTATTGCAAGGTGCTTGTAAATGTGCCCCTTAGTACATATGTTGCATGACAAATTACGTTCCCATTCTCAAACCAGTTGGTGTACAAATTGCACACCCCAGGTTTGCGGATGGAAATAGTACATCAATGCTACAGCACATGGTGATCAGGAGGATACAGGAGAGAGTTATGGGCATAGCAGCCTGAACTTTGAAGTTCGAAGCAGAACAGACGGCTAGTGATGCGTGATCATAACTGGTCTGCATCTGACAGCAAAGAGAAGAAGCAAATGCATGTAAATGTCCTCTTGAAGGAAACTGTCAGCAGTTCGGAGAATACCATTGCTGGAGGTGCTGGACAGGAAAGGAGGTGAAAGTAGATCTGAGCAAGATGCAGCATCAGTTTCTTCACTTGGGTGGGGAGCATCGACCCCCCCCCTCCCGCCCGCTACGAGTTGTGCAGGAAAAAATAAAATGCCAATGAAATGATTTCATTGCCGTTTTATTTTTCACCGATGTGCGTGCTGCAGGAACCAGTCTGCCCCAAGCCCAGAGACATACGGGGCATGTCCTCGGCTGCCGATTGGCAGCAAAGGACAGTAGCAGTGGCTGGCTGGATGCTCCAAAGTGCGCATGTCACTTTGGCCGAGTGTCTTCCTCAGGCCAAAGTGACATGCGCACTTTGCAGTTCTCCACCTGCAGCAAGTGATGGCGGGGACCAGACTCTGGGTGCAGGGTGCTTCAGATGCAGGAGCACCAAAGGAAGGACAGCTCTACAATTCGCAGTGGAGCTGTTGATGTCAGTTCTCATCATCACCATATTCTTGAAAAGTTTGGAATCCCTGTGAAACCATGATTCATCTAAAAATTCAGCTGCTTCAAGGTTTGAAAAAGAAGTTTTTTGCACCTAATTGCCAGACTTCAGGTTAGCTAATCCAGAGGCTTGCTGCAATCAGCAGCACTGCTTCACTTATAAGTCAGAAAATTCCAAAATACAAGAGATAAATGGTTAATGGGAATGAGAGCCCTCTGTTACCCCCTATTCAGAAGATCATTGCTTCACACCAATGCTGGAGGTAATTCAAAGATACATTATTTTTGATTGGTGCTTCTCTAAGTGTGACAAGGGCCCCATTCCCATAAATTGCACTGGTTCAGAGTACGTACTTTGAATTCACTTTGGAATCCAGTTTGGATCTCTGACTCTCATGAGACAAAGGCAGGACAAAGCTGGTAGCAACTCCTGATAAGTCTACTCTGAAAGAGTAGGCCAATGTCTCAGAGCCTTCTTGCGTGTTCTGTTATTATGCATTTGCCCAGTGGAGCCTGGCCCTGCTCTGAACAGAACGCAACCGCATCGCCACTGTGAAACTCTCTATAGTTGCGAGGCCTATCTGGAGACCTAGAGTTTGTTTGGCATTTCATGCAGAGGAGATTTCAGCTTTCTCGCCATTCTTTTGTGAACCTGTTGTGACCTCCCTTGCCTGAGTAGCATGACTTGGGTCTGGGAAGACCGAGCCACCACTGATGTAGCATATAGAAGCTTACCATGGAAGGTCCAAGTGTGGGGAAAAACACTCATTCCATCCATCACTTGATGCTTTTTCACAGTGCTCTGTCGGCTTCTCACTCCTTCCTGCTGCACCTGCCCTGAACTCACGCTTCAAGACCAGTTTTCCATCGACAAGCATGAGTGATCCACATTTTAAGTGTCTGATCCATCCTCCCTGGTTTGCTCATCCAACTAGAGTGTCCCCACAAGACCCTGCGGAGAAATGCAACAGTTTATCCTCCTTGGCACCTTTTAGAACCGCCTAAAGCATCAGATCAGGTTGTGGAAGTATAACAACAGCACAAGAAAAACGTAAACAAAACAAATAGAAACAAAACACATTGAAAAAAGTGATGAAGCAAAATATGTACATTTTTATGGTAAATAAAGATCCATATCTATCTATCTATCTATCTATCTATCTATCTATCTATCTATCTATCTATCCAGGGCCGGCGCTAGACATGGGTAGTGTGGGCAGCTGCCCACGGCCTCGCACTCAGCCCACCAACATGGGGCCACTCACCAGTGCAACACACAACGGGTCCTCTTGAACCCATGCCGATAGAACTGAAAGAAAGGTGTCTCCTTGCAATTGGGCCTGTGGGAGTGGGGCCCCCTCCCATGTGTCTCTCAGGGATGGTGGGGGAGGCCTAGGGGAGGGAGATACTTCCTCTTGTCCGAGTTGCAAGGAGACACATTTTGCAGGTTTGTCCTGCAATTAGGCCTCCTGTCTGGCTGCCCATTCAGAGACACTGCGGGTCGCCCTTTGTCCAGCACTTTAGCGCCGCCACCGTTTTAACTTTAAGGCCACAAGCAATTCTCACACCTTCAGCCCAATGGGAGCTGTAAAAGAGGTGCTTGTAGGAGGCTGAGAGGAGGAGCTGCGGCCCAGGAGGAGTCTGCACATAGCAGCTCCCGAAGCCCTGAATGTGTCATTTATGTAAATTAAGGATGCCTTGCACATTCCCTTTCTTCACGGGGCCCCGAAAGTCCTAGAGCCGGCCCTGTATCTATTTATCTATCTATCTATCTATCTATCTATCTATCTAGGTATCTATCTATCTAATTCAATTAAACATTAAAATTATTTTACAAATGTAAACAACTCTCTGACTAGTCACAGTGTGATATCTCCTGACTGCACAAATTAAAACCCATTCATGCTTGGTTTTAGTTAAATAACTTTTGTTAAATCAAATACACAAAAGAAATGCCAGAGCATAAACTGCACATGCAGATGTGCACAGTATGATATGCTATTTATTACTACAGTTGAGGGAGCGAAGGGGCACCATGACTCACTTGAGTCTTTGCCTGTCCCTTCCCCACAATCAATAATAATGATATATATATATATATATATATATATATATATATATATATATGAAACAAACAACCACCTCCCACAGCAACACCATGGAAGAAGGCACGGACACAAAGTGGTTCAGGATTCAGCATCTTCTTTATTGGTTCTGGTCGCCCTAAATCCCAAGCACAAGGAGCGACGCGTTTCAGCCTCCAAGAGGCCTTTATCAATCTAGTTTGGCACTATACTGCCCCTGTGTTATATAGCCCTTCCCACTGGACCAATGGATAAACATAGAAGACATACTATGAGGTATGAAATCCACTAACGGCTAAAATACATCATATGCATGCTGTCTACAGCTGAAAAACAGCATAAAATGCAGGTAAGCCATATCATACATAATAATGCGCGCAGTGCGTGTATTTTAGTTTTGCTCGTAATACCTATAATGAATATAGCATGGACAATTGTGCGTGTAAATTACATCGACATCCAGCACAGTGGGATTAATACGGGCATAAAAACTATGCAGCCAAACGTAAATCCTGTGTTGCCTATATATCGTAAAATGTATCATAACAAATTAAAACATCGATGTTGCCGTTCATTGCTGTTCATGTCCCATAAGCATTGCCAATGACCCGGAAAGCTCTCACGAGCTGCTATCAAATCCGCATCAACATGACCTCTGACCCCAAATGCAAAATCACAGTGAATTATGCCGTGATGTTGACATCACACTGCTGCTGATATGTGGCACAGGGACCGGATGAAGTGTCGTCCCATCTTGGGGTTGAATATTGAAACAAAGAGTAAACTTGTACCTCCAAGTCAATCGAGCACGTGCTCCAAACCCCTCGGGACTCCGAATCCCATAATGCAACTGAATAGTCAGCAACTCCGCAGGCAATCCAAATGCTGTTGTAATTGCAGGGTCAGTGTCCAAGGCGTCTTAAACCGGGGCAAAGGCTATTGGTATATATATATATATAGTCATTGAAACATTGAAAAACGACAGCTAATATAAAGTTATGGTTATTATTGGTTATAACACCTTAACATATGTTTAAGAGAATCTTCTGGAATTCACTTAACACAATGGTAAAGCACTGCTATGATTAGGAATAAAAAAAACTAACACCCACTGAAATTAATCAGTTATGGTTTACTCCGTAATCCGCAACTTGCAAAACATCCATGCAAACAATATCTCGAACACCTATATCGCATTTGGATGGAACACATACAATTTCAAATGTCATAAATGATCTTTCAGGCCAGATTATATATTACAACACAATTAACACTATAAACCTGGGAATATGTCAAAATGCTACGACTTCCTGGTAAAGTCGCAACAAGGAGAAATACCCTTATTTCTCCACGTTTTTCCTCTTTCTAAGTGTGCTGCATTCTGCAGTACACTTAGAAAGAGGAAAATGCCTCTAAGTTTTGTTTTTGGCCAGGAATGTGTCCCTTCCTGCATAAAAACAATCCTGTCTGCAATGCAGATGCCCTTGCACCATGACACAAGGGTGCCTGCTTTGGCACTAGGCTGCACTGAGTGCACAAGGTCAAGGAGAGAGCAGTAGTGAGCCATATCTTCATAGATATGGTGCACTCCTGCCCTCTCCATTTGATGCAGAGCAGCATGCTGCATTACTGAGTTGCGCTGTGTCAAATGTTGATAAATCTGGAGCCAAATATCACAGAAAGAGTGTTCCCAAAAGCTCTTGGAAAAGCGTCATGTCATTTGTCATTCTTGGGCTGCCAAGCATGGCGGCACAATATTTGACTTGCCATGGAGGCATTTATTTATTTAAAGTTTTGTATAGCGCGAACATGACCCAAGCGGGTATCAGAGCGCTTTACATAAGGGTTGCGGAAGACATGGGTAGATACTGTGGGAGAAAAGCAGATAAATATACATCAGTTACACAATGACATATTAGCTGGTGACATTGAGGCCATATCAAATGCCAGGTAGCAGATTGCTCGGCTAAACAGGATAAGAGACAAAATGAGAAGGGCTTCTAGTTCAGCGCAGTGTTCATCAGTATCACTTTCACTTCCCTTTTGAAGGCAAATATTGAGGGAATCAGTCTTGTTTCCACAGGAAGGGCGTTCCAGATTCTCGGGGCAATACCAGAGAAGGAGCGATTGTATGTGATGTGTCTTACTCCTGCTACCAACGATTGACACACAACTCAAGCAGCCGTGGACACGAAGTAAGGAATCCATTCTCATAAGTAAAGGGGCCAGCACCTTGCAGCCAACAGAGCAAGATCCAGTATGCAACTGCCAACAGACCTTATTGGAACCAGGAACCCAGTGTGCATCAGCCAGCACGATACAGGATGGCGCGCAACAGCGCATGCAAAAAAGCCAAGATGTAAGGACAATAAATGAGCATTGTAAAGAAGAAGATACAACACAACTTCCCCTTTATAAAATGGAGCAAGAAGTTCCATGCACTTCATAATCAATTAAGTAACTAAGGCCCTCATGTGCAAAGCGCAATGTGCAAACCGATTTTACAGTCGCATAGGTCAAACTGGAGCCTGTGCAACTGCAAAATGTAATTTTAAATTGTATAAAACCCAAATGGCGATTCTGCAACACATTACCAAATCACAATTTGGATTTGCAAGTAAATACCAAATCAGTATTTGGAAGTGGCGTGTAAAGGGCATCTTAAAAATAAAACATCAAGGCCCTCATTACAAGTGCCCTGACTAATTTCAATCTCCTGTGCAGAGTTTTGTGCAGGGATCACAAGTGTAAATTTTTGTTAATTTACCGCATCCACCTGCATTCCTCCCTAGGAATATTTCAACAGATCAAACCTGCTGAAGTTTACTTGGATAAAATGTATGTTAAATTCCAAGACACGGTGAATTTGATGTTAAGAAAAATAATTCTGCATGCCACTCCCCATTTTCTGAGGTGAAACTTGGAATTAGAGGTAATTATGGTAATTAACTCAGTTGGTACAGTCCAAATCCCTGGGATATCAGAATTCACTTGGTGCAGTAATTAACTCACCAAGGCCAATTAATCAAAGCCCTAGACATCACAATCATGAGTATAACTAGAGCAATAAGGAAGCATCACTCACGAACACTAACTATGGACTTTCAGCCACCACAACAAATGGTACAACTCTTTCCCATTTGTCTACTTACAATTTGGGTTCACTCACCTTCCCCAAGTTTCCAAACCCAGAACACGCACAGCACAAAAGGTTTGTCCTACTCCTAATGTTCACAACAGCGGAAGAATGACCATACCGGCTTGTAATATGTGCAATAATGACTGCTGCCATTGCCTTTCAATAAAGTAGTGTGTCCCTACAGCACTGCCCTAGCCCCTGCTCTTCAGACAGTAACTTGGTGCGTTTTGAAAATGCAAGCATCATGCACCACAAGAACAGTGATGACCTCACTTTATTACTTACACCTCTTCTCCTTATGGCCACAGTCCCAACATATGGGTGACTCCTGCATATAACACTCACAGAAAACACCTAAGAGCAAAATGTGAGTGCAATGGTACTCGTGGATGGTTTTACCTTACATTGGTCTCATCACAGGTACTGTTTGCTTCGCTAACATGCTCTGGTCTTGCAGCATCTCCACACAACAGAGTGTTACCGCACACTGTAGTGTCTAGCAAATTAGAAATGATGGAATCCTTTTGTCTCCAGATGGACTCCGTAGAACTGTGACGTAAGTGTTTGAGCGGAATGCTTGAAGTCTGGTTTAGAATGTTGAGTTCGCGGTTACAAGCAGATGAAGAAAGACAAGTGATACTAAGCTCCTTGTGTGGCGTAGTCCTTTGCAGTAACCCAGTCTGGGGAGGACGTTACAACTGGCGACAAGTTAAGGGATAAGTAACCCGTAGATCGACAGTGCTCTTCCAGAGAGTTTACTGTGGTGCAAGCAAACCGCTTGTGCATGTCACGTGTGTTGCAGTCGAAGTGAGGAACTGACACTTAACGCATGTGGAGTCAAAGCGCAACTCCAGCGTCTGTAAAGAAGTTGAAAACTATGAAAGCATTGTGAAATCTTTGTATCGATGACCGAGAACATGGTGGTCAGACCATATCTAAAGGTACTGCGCTGCTACACAGTATACTGTCATATGCAATCCGGAGCGTGAATGCTAAATGCCAATACAACCAGGTTTCCAAAGAGCAGCTATTGATAATCACAAAGTGGAAGATAACGTTACAATAAGAAAGGGGTGAAGATAAAGAGTTCGCAAAGGGACGCCTAAGAATAAAACAGTTATTTTTTTCCCGAGAACCTGAGTAAAGTGAGCAGGTACGACCTAGTGCTAGGTGCCGCAGCCCAGGCAAAGGACAGGGGTTGTGCTTACCAAGCTGGTGACAATCCAACGGGACCGAAGATATCTTTGGAAATGTGGAAGGCTGAGTGAATGGAGGAAAAGACTGAGGTCGTCTTTCCAAAAGTCATCAAGGATGATCCTGAGGCCAGCACATCTCAAGGCCTTCGAGATGGCTCACATGAACAGGTTCAAGATGAACAGCGAAGGGAGCTGGAGAGAACTCCACCCTCATTGTCAGCCACTCCCAGAAATGGCTGCAATGTTGCAGTTTCCCTGAAACCACCACCACTGTTCGATACCACCAAAAAGCAAAATATTGGAGATAGATGGACTGCTTGGATAGAGACATTTGATAATTTCATTGATGCACTTGAAGAGACTGATAACAAAAAGATTAGCAAGTATCTAAAACATTTTGCTGATGATGATGTAAAAGAAGTCATAAAGAGAATGCTGTGAACCAATAGAGAACTCACATTTAATCAGATTAAAGAAGTGTTAAATCTCAAGTTTAATCCAATGTCAAATGTTGATTATGAAAGATATATCTTCAACCAGCAACACCAGAAAGTTGGCGAAACCATTGATGAATTTGTGGAGAGACTCGACACGCTCATCAGATATTCTAAGTTCAACAAATTTAATGATGTAGAAGCTATGCATCTGAGAGTTATTAATGGATGCTTGTCAGATTCATTCAGTCGACGTATCCTGAGAGAAACTCTTAGTCTGGAGCGAGTGTTAATGGCTGCCAGAGCTGAAGAGCGTGCCGATAGTCCAGCTGCCGACATGGAGGCTGGAGGTGCCCAGCATGAATCAGTCATGAGTGTGAAAAGTAAGCTGAAGCCAAAGACTGAAGGACACAAGGTAATGTCTGCCCATAAAAAGAAGTTGAATTTTGGATGTGGATTTTCGTTTCCACATGAAGGTAAATGTCCCACTCTTGGCCAGATCTGTAAAGAATGTGGGAAGGAGAACTACTTTGAGACAGTGTGCACAGCCAAGAGAAATGCAAGTGTGTTACGGCGGGAAAACCAAATGGCCGCCAAACTGTTCCAGTGCCTGTCTACTCAGTTTCAGCACAGCCGCTGATATGGGATTGATTTCTGTGAATTACAACATGAATACTCACCACAAAATAGTAAGTCAGTTCCCTTTGTTAGCTCATGGTTCGGGAAAACTTAAGAGTATGAAAGCGAAGTTGAATATTAATGAGGACATACATCCTGTTGCTCAAAGAAATAGACAAATTGCTTTTCCTTTGCAAGAAGCTGTTGAGAAAGAACTTGAATCACTACTTAGGCATGATATCTTTGAGCGGTCTACTGGTCCAACGCCATGGGTTTGTCCCATAGTAGAAGTAACCAAAAAGGACATTGAGGAGCTGGGGGGGGTGTGACTAACCGCCGAACATGGCGGACGCAGCTTAGAAGAGCTCCGGAGCCCGGGCGCCAAGATCCTTCTGCATTACCGAGTACCGCGGCTCATCGAGGCCCGCGAGACAAGCATATGCTGTGACAAGGTCAGGGCATGCCTGCTGGTCGACTGGGAGGCTGAAATCGCCGCTGCGGTGAGAATAGACCAACATACGCCCTATGCGACGTACGCCTGCTGTGGAACAGAAGAGGCCTAGAGCGGACGACAATCGGGTGTGGCCTTCCGACCTGAAACTGGGGCCTCATCGGGAGGGGCAGACGCCTTCCTGACACCCCCCACTGCCCATCAATTATCTGAGTGTCTGTCCCGGCGTGTACGCCGAAGACCAGAGCCCCGGCATGGGCGCCTGGTCCTAGAGAGCCCCGGTGACGCCTGCACGGATGGCCAATCTCATCGGGCTGCTGCAGCAGGCAGCCGATAACCACTCACCGGCGGGGGGACACCTCCAAGCCGACTGCTGAGGCCAGTGGGGAGAGGATGTAGCCTTATGGCTAGAGTGGTCGACTTTGAAGCTGGGGAACCGGTTCGAGTCTCGGCAACGATGCTCAACATCCTGTGATTCTGGGTAAATCACTTAATCTCCCCGTGCCTAACAAAAATGAATGTGTCCATCTGTAACTAAACTGGTGCTCATGTAAAGCGCTCTGATACCCGATTTCTCGGGTCAAGTTCGCGCTATAAAAAACTCTTTAAAAAAAAAAAAAGAGCGGGACCACCGCGGCGAGGAGGGCTGGTGCGCAGCCTGGCCTGAACTGCGGCCGCTGGAGGCCTATATATCCCCCGCGTGGGACTATACTCCTCTCGATGTGGCGAGACGATCTGCCCTACTGCTAACTGCTTTGCACGGTACCGCAGGTGAGAGCAGCTGGGGGGGGGCACTGATGGCTCTTTCTCTAACCCTCCGCCTGGCCCCCCCATCAACGAGGCTCCAAAGATCTGCGTGACTGATCCCTGGGCCTGAGCGAGTGCGGGGGAGTGTCGAGCTGTGCATGCGGGGCAGCGCAGGCCCGATCGATTCTACTAAACATCGGCGCCCTCGCTTCTGAACCCGGCTCCGTTTGTGCGTCGCCCTGCAGGGGGCAGGGGCTGCACTGAGGAGATCTGACTGAGGCCAAGCAGGGCAAGGCCAGTGGCTCTACGGGGGAATACTGCCGGTCACCTGCAGTGACGCCTGGTGTGCGGTGCCCAGGGGACAGCTGGGGGCTTACAACGAACACGGCCTCACACTCGTGCGTGTACTGCGCACGGGGCGGAATTGAGAAAGAGTGGGTCGGGTCAGATCGGGGCGCTGTCCCCAGGCCCTTTTGGAGTGCATACAGTGAACGAACCCCAGATGTAGGACCTGCTGGCGACTCCCTGTCCTACAGTATAAAGCACGCGGGGAACGGAGAGTTAAGTCACGAAGTGTGTACATATTCCTACTGGTAAAGGGGAGCAGCAGGGACCCCACTACGCACTATACACTACCCTCTAAGCCCACAAGAGGCGCGGGGCCGCACAGGGGAGTCCTGAGCACTATAGCCTGAGAGGCGGCCTAGAGAACCGTGCTATCACAGCCGGCAAGGGAAGGCATAGCCCGAGAATAGGAAAGACCAGCAACTATAACATCGACTCCCCGCTGGCAGTGGGCCCTGAGGGGGAGCCAGCCGAGCACTATGGGACGTCCAAAAGGGAAGCTAGCGAAGGTGACCATCACTAACACACAACCTACAAAAGGACCGGACAATCCAACATCCCAATCCTCGCTAACCTGTGTACCGCCCATGAGTGAAGTGGCCCCTCTGGACATGCTGGATCTCATACTACAGGAGGTTAGGGAGTCCCAAAAGTCCTTAGAGCAACAGATTGGGTCACTCACCACCGGCTTTACTCTACTCAAGGCTGACCACACCAAATTGGCAAACACAGTGAAGGCAAATAGCCAGGTGCAGGAAGAGATACTTCCTCAACATAAGGAGCACACGTCACAAATCCAAGCACTACAAAGGCAAGTAAGCGGTCTGCACAACACAATTGAGGACGCAGAAGGCAGAACCAGATGGAACAATGTGCGCGTTATGGGGCTCCAGGAACGCAGTGAAGGCCCTAACGCCACCAGCTTTATGGAACAGTGGTTCCGAGAGTATGTAGCTCCTGATGGCTTATCAATTTTCTTCTGTGTTGAGAGAGCTCATAGAATCCCCACTGGGAGACCGAATGTGGGCGCTCCACCGAGGCCGCTTATAGCTAGAATCCTAAATTATAGGGATCGAGATGTGTTGCTCCAGAAAACATGCGAGAGACCAGAGATACATTTTGAAAACAGCCGGATATCACTGTATCCTGATTACCCATCCGACCCATCCAACACCGACGATGCTGCCTGCAACCTCAGACGATGGATGGACGACTGTGCCAACACCCTCGCCCCGCTGAAAAAGCTCACCTACAGCGACACCACCAAAAGAGCCAGCTGGTTCACCTCGGAACTCCTAGCTTCCAAGCGTACCTGCCGGAAACTAGAGAAGAAATGGCACAGTGATAAGACACCGGACAGCCACACAGCCCACAAAGACGCCATCCGTAACCACCACCACCTCATCAGGTCCGCCAAGAGAATCTCCTTCAAAGACCGCCTCGACAACAACGCACACAACAGCAAGGAGCTTTTCAACACCGTGAAGGAACTCTCCAATCCCAGCTCCAACACCAACGACATCCCGCCGTCGCAACCCCTGTGCGATTCCCTCGCCACCTTCTTTCACCGCAAGATCGCCGACATCCACGACAGCTTCAACACCCAGACAGCCCCAACTAAGATCGATGCACCAGACCCGCCACACACCATCGACCACGACCCCCTGCCAGCCTTGGCCAGCGTGAACATCGAGGATACCATCAAGACCATGAGCACAATACACTCCGGCTCCCCGTCAGACCCTTTCCCGCACCACATCTTCAACAAAGCCAGCAGCTCCATCGCACCCCACCTGTGCAACATCATCAATCTCTCCTTCGAGACCGCGACCTTCCCAGAGAGCTGGAAACACGCAGAGATCAACGCCCTACTCAAAAAACCCAAGGCGGACCCGAGGGACCTCAAGAACTTCCGGCCCATCTCTCTGCTTCCGTTCCCAGCCAAGGTCATCGATAAGATCGTCAACAAAAAGCTAACCCGATACCTCGAAGAAAACAGCATCCTGGACCCATCCCAATCAGGGTTCCGCAGCAACCACAGCACTGAGACTGCCCTCATCGCCGCCACCGACGACATCAGGATCCTGCTGGACAATGGTGAGACCGCAGCCCTCATCCTGCTGGACCTCTCCGCCGCCTTCGACACTGTCTGCCACCGCACTCTACGCACACGCCTCCACTTCGCAGGGATCCGAGACAAGGCCCTGGAATGGACCACCTCCTTCCTCGACGGCAGAACCCAGAGAGTCCGCCTCCCACCTTTCCGATCCGAAGCCTCCGAGATCATCTGCGGCGTACCCCAGGGATCGTCCCTCAGCCCAACACTGTTCAACATCTACATGGCCCCGCTCGCACGCATCGCCAGACAACACGACCTCAACATTATCTCCTACGCCGACGACACTCAACTGATCCTCTCCCTCACCAAGGACCCCTCGCCGCCAAAGCCAATCTCCATGAAGGAATGAAGGCCGTCGCCGATTGGATGAAGATCAGCCGACTAAAGCTGAACACGGACAAAACGGAGGTCCTCATCCTCGGCTCCAACCCCTCAGCCTGGGATGACTCCTGGTGGCCAACGACGCTGGGAGCAGCCCCGACACCCACCGACCACGCACGCAACCTGGGAGTCATCCTCGACTCAACGCTCTCCATGGCCAAGCAAGTCAACACAGTCTCCTACTCCTGCTTCAACACCCTCCGCATGCTTCGCAAGATCTACAGGTGGATCCCGACAGACACAAGAAGAACAGTCACCCAGGCCCTCGTCAGTAGCAGACTGGACTATGGGAACGCCCTCTACGCGGGAGCCCCGGCCAAGCTCATCAAGCGACTGCAACGCATACAAAACGCCTCCGCACGCCTGATCCTCGACGTACCACGCCACAGCCACATCACCCCCACTTGAGGAACCTGCACTGGCTCCCCGTCGACAGGAGGATCACCTTCAAACTCCTCATCCACGCACACAAGGCACTCCACAAAACTGGCCCAGCCTACCTCAACAGACGACTCTTCTTCTACGTCCCCAACCGCCAGCTCCGCTCCGCCGACCTCTCCCTCGCCACCGTCCCTCGCATTCGAAGAACAACCACCGGCGGCAGATCCTTCTCACACCTCGCCGCCAAGACCTGGAACACCCTTCCACTAAGCCTACGACAGACCCAAGACCTGCTGACCTTCAGGAGGCTACTCAAGACCTGGCTGTTCGACCAGTAGCAGCATCCCCCCCCCTTCCCTCTCCCCAGCGCCTTGAGACCCTCGCGGGTAAGTAGTGCGCTCTACAAATTCTGTGATTGATTGATTGATTGATTACAGCCTCATGGTCCAACGCCAAAGATCCTCCTTTCAGACAGTAAAAAAGAAGCTGCGGGCACTGGACCTCAAATATGCCTATTTCCTGCCCGATTGAAAATCATTCACAAGCAAAAAACGTACTTTTTTGAAACCCCAGAAGAAGTAGAGGAGTGGGTCGAGGTCATGGACCCCGCCTCGAGATGAGATGCTACATCCCAGAGCCTCCCAAGCAGCCCCGGGCGTACACAGGGACGGCGGTCGCGCCGCAGTGTGAAGACTACCCACAAACCACAGGTTCTCAGCCCTACACATGAACAAGCACGGCGGAGCAAGGATGAAGCCTTAGCAGCAGCACACACGTTCAGGGAAAATGGCGTCTGCACGGTCTCTGAATCCTCAGAGGGAAGTACTGTGCACTCTGACTCTGAGAACAGTCTTACACTGTTCCCCACAGTGATGCCCCAGACTGCAGACGATCTACTGGGCTAATGAGAAAAGAGGGAGGTTGCCCGGCCAGACCACGAGGACAAAGTACAGTGGTAATGGCATATAATGTCGCAGTCATGTATATCCCTTTTACATGTCTATAATGGTAATGTACTGGAACCAATATCAGCCCCGGACTCTGCTGAGCTGAGCTCATACACGCGGATAACGCACCATGGTAGGCGTAGTAGACGACCCCCTAATTGCGTATGCACCATGTAATTGTAACAGAGTTTTCAAAGTTGTGTTTTTAGTTTGGACCAGCATAGTTCACCGGCTGGACCTTGTATTTGTAGTTCAAAGAGTATTGGGGGGCACTGGCACACAACTGACGATACGTTCTAAACTGACGTCTTCACTGTCCACTATAGACATACACACCGCTATCAACGCTATCGATTGCACATGCTCGGCTCCTATAACTTAATCACCTGGAATGTGCGGGGCCTAGGTTTGGTGCAGAAGTGCCACAGAGTACATGCACAACTGATTAGGCGAAAGGCGCACATAGTGCTCCTTCAGGAATCACACCTCACAGAGACGGAAGCGGTGAAATTGAGTAGGAAATGGAAAGGGCAGATATTCTTTACTAATTACTCCGCCTTTGCTAGGGGTGTGGCGATCTGGATCAGACATGGGGTCCCGTTCATGGAACTAGAAAGACGAGTGGACACACAGGGTAGATACATACTCCTCCATGGGACACTCAATGGTTCACACATCGTACTGGGTAACCTATATGCCCCAAACTTTGACCAAGATAAATTTTTCATGGGATTAAATACGCTGCTAGCGGATTGGGAGGCGTACCCGTGGATCATAGGGGGGGGGACTGCAACGCGGTCATGGACACGATGCTTAATCGCTCACATCCCCCTCTTCATGGAGCGGGAAGTGTGAAGCAAACGGAAGCCCTTTGCAGATGGGTGGAAGGGTGGGCGCTAAGTGATGTGTTGAGACTGAGGAATCTAGTGAACAAGGAATACTCCTTCTTCTCCCCAGTCCATCAATTGCACACGAGAATTGACAGATTACTATGCTCTCTCACCATAGCCACGCAAGTGACGCATACCACATACTTAGCAAAAACCTTTCTCAGATCACAATCCCTTAGAGATTTCTATGACCTGGGGCAGAATCCCCACCCTGGTTCCCACATGGAAACTCTGGCCCCAACTACTAGAGGACACTGCATTTCGTTCTGCCCTGACCAACACCGTCACAAACTACATTTTAGAAATGGCAATACTGCGTCTTCAATTTTAGTCGAATGGGATGCGCTTAAAGCAGTCATACGGGGCGGTTGCGATTAGCACCACAGTGCGTGCAAGGCAAGAGGTACGTGAAAGCCTGAAAGAGGTAGAGAGCAAAATAAATGGGCTGGAACAGGAGGCAGCGAGGGACCCTGCGAAACAGGCCCCCTTGCAGGAGGCGTGTATCCAGCATGCAGAATTGCTAGAGACCCTCAGGATCATTGATTATAGAGCATATACCCAGTTAAAACACACAGAAGCAGACAAATCGGGGACACTTCTAGCTAAGATACTGAGAGATGACCCACCGACTACTGTAATAAGCGAAATTATCATGCAGGGGGGAGATACGACACACACGCAGCAGGACATAAATGATGCCTTCTGTACATATTATGCCACACTCTACAGCAAACCACCACCACTAGACACTACGCTGATAGACGCATTCTTAGCGGACCTGCCCTACCCTCAGCTCACCACAGATGCACAGGAAACCTTGGCGGGCCCCATTACGAGTGCTGAAATAAAAGCAGCTATAAAGGGGCTCCCAAGTAACAAAGCGCTGCCGGTGGAGTTCTTCGATACTTACTCTGAGACCTTAGTTCCACAACTCGAGGAACTGTACAACAGGTCCCTAGAATTGGGTCACCTCCCCTCTACCACTACACAAGCATTAGTAGTTTCACTTCCCAAGCCGGGGAGGGCTTCAACAGACATGACTGGGTACCGCCCATTATCGCTTTTGGCGACAGAGTATAAAATATTAAGTAAGATACTAGCGAGCAGGCTCCTTCCCTATTTAAACAAGCTAATACACATAGATCAATGTGGTTTTATCCCAGCACGCAGCACATCCTTAAACATCAGACGATTGCATCACATAATGGCAACTACCAATTCGAACATTACGAAAATGCCGGCTGCATCTCAATAGACCTGCGGCAGGCGTTTGATACGCTCACATGGGAATACATGTTTAAGGCTATAGAAAAGTTTGGTCTACCTCCCGAGTACCTCCAATGGATGCGCCTACTATACGAGGCCCCCACTGCGAGAGTCCGTACAGGTGGACACATATCGCGAGAGTACCCGGTATACAGGGGCACGCGTCAGGGATGCCCCTTGTCCCCACTATTATTTGTACTAGCGCTGGAACCGCTGGCGCTCCGACTACGCAAGGAGGCTACTCAATTGGGGATAACACTAGGCAACTCAACACACCTGATATCTGCCTATGCAGACAACATAATCGTCTATGTGCAGGACCTACTAGGAGAGCTAGACCCCATCCCCAGTACTTTTTCATGGTTTGAACGTGTATCGGGCCTCCCAATTAATGAGACAAAATCAACCGCCTTCTTTTTCCGAGACCATGTCCGCCCTGAGGAGATTAGCTTTGGACAGTACTCGCTGCCGGTGGCGCACCGCACGTTCAAATATTTAGGCATACACATATACCGGTCCCATGTGGACATGCTGAAGTGCAATCTTAACAGGGCGATCAAGGCGATACGATCTAAAGTCGCCTTCTGGACTACGCTGCCCCTCTCAGTAATGGGTCGAGTGGCCGTGTCAAAAATGGTGGTCCTCCCCCGGCTTTTATATTATTTTGCCAACCTGCCGATCATGGTACCTCCCGCTACCTTCCAGGTTCTGGACACTGCGCTCCTAGACCTTATCTGGGGGGCTGGAAGGGTAAGCCTAAAAAAAACTGCAGCTAGAGACACACAGGAGGAGGTTAGGGGTGCCGGATTTCCGAGCATATTATTACTCGAGCCAGATACAGTGGCTGCCCTACTAGACTGCAGGCCGAAACCTACAAGAGATTGGATACACCTCGCAAGATATCAATCAGGGAATCCTGCACACGTTATTATTGCCAAAGAGCAAACTCCCCCTGGACGTGCCGCCTCTGTTGCGCGTAGCATTGATGTGCTGGAAGAAAGCGCCGCTCTCCGTATGCAGGCAACATCCCGTTGTTAGGGATCCCCTTACCTAGCGGACTGCTTACTAGATGCAGGATTAGGGCCTGGACTGACGAAGGGGTAGACACGATAGGAGCGCTATTTAATAACGAGATTTTAATGGACCATGAGAATTTTATACGGGACACCGGAGTGCCTAACCACTTATATATGTTACATGCATCAATACTACAATATGTAAGGAGGCATTGGGCCCCCCAGAGAGAGGAACCCCTGACACATGAACTAATTAAATCTCTATATTACATGGGGCAGGGGCGCCATCTCATTAAATGGCTGTATGTGGGCGTCAGGACGCACGCTGCGGTGCCCCTCGCCGACCTACGAGCCAAATGGGTTGAGGATGTGGGACGGGAAATATCTGACAAAGAATGGGCTAGTATCCTGGAATACCCCAAAAAAGTAACTTGAAACGCAAAATTCTAATTTATATAATGTATGGTGCTCCATAGGGCTTACTTAACTCCACGCCGCTGGCAGCGGATGTTCCCCAACACGCAACATCACTGCCCCCGATGTCAACTAGTGGAAGCAGACTTAGCCCACATGTTATGGGGCTGTCCGCGCCTGAGAGGGTTCTTGGGGGAGGTCCGAGGCAGCATAGAGACAGCTACACACCTACACATCGAAGATTCAATAGCGGAGTGCCTGTTAGGTATCCGCAGACGCTCTGCCCCACAGAAAGTTCAGCTCTGATTCCTGAACCTTGCCCTCATCCTGGCCAAACGGTCCATAACCATGAGATGGAAGTCAGTAAAACCCCCAACAATATATGCCTGGCACAGCAAAATGATGTGTTGGGGTGGGGCTGAAAGTGCCGCAATCCGTAGGGAGGAGGCTCGGGGCTGCGGAAAAAACAGATATCCATGGAATGGGATGTGCTGTTAGAAGCCTTCAAAGGCATAGAACTTGAGCCCGTATCTAGCACCCCAACAGAATAGTAGGCCGTAGCATAGCTGCAATACACAGAGATGCAGTCTGTAGTAAAGAACAACTAAGACACACCAACAACATTGTTAAAAACGTCATTCCCGATAGTTTAGAACGCAAAGAACCCACATATGGACAAATGTCTGTCAGGTTTTAGGCGGGAGGAGGGTGGGGGGAAGGATAGTTTCACCAGTTAATGTTCACATTTAAGCTTCTGACAATAATGTAACCGCAGAACTGTATAGTATACATGTATGACAAAAGATGCATGCAACAATCCAGTAACCGATTGTATAATGCATGTAACCAAATGCTGTGTAACACCAATTCTGGATGATAATGTATTATAATAATGTTCTAAATGTATACGCAGGAAATAATCGGAAAATCAATAAAATATGTTTTTTTTAAAAAAAAGGGCATTGAGGAGCTGCATGCGTATGGGTTGACATGCCTCAGGCTAACAAGGCAATAGAACGAGAACGACATTGAGGTCCACACATTGCTGACATGATAATGCAATTAAATGGTGCAAAGATCTTCTCTCGCCTTGATTTAAATAAATGATATCATCAGATAGAACTTGAAGAAGATTGCAGGTACAGTGCAACCTTTTCTACACATGTTGATCTGTTTCGATACTAAAGACTATGTTTTGGTGTGTCATCCACTGCAGAACTGTTTTAAGAAGTCATTCAACGTATCATACAGCCTGTCATGTATGCGTTCAATTACAGCGATTACATATTGTTTTTCAGAGCTACACATAAAGCTCACGATAAAGCGCTTGCACAAGCATGTAGTTTACCTGCCGAAGCAGGTTTGACTTTTAATGCAGACAAGTGTTAGTTCCATAAGACAAAGCAAAAATTATTTGGCCATATCTTTTCTGATGGGGTATGACACCAGATCCTGCTAAAGTACAAGCGCTGATCCCCCACAAGATGTTTCCATTGTGCGTTCATTTCTTGGCATGGCCAGTTACTGTTCCAGATACAGACAAGACTTTGTCACAGTAAGTGCTCCGTTGAGAGACTTGACGAAAAAAAATGTTTCATTCCATTGGTCACATGACTGTGAGAAATTTTTAAGAAAATTAAACAAGCCTTTGAGAATGCTACTAAAATTGCATATTTCAATCCGAATCTTCATACAGAGGTTGTGTTGACAGTGGACCAGTCGGGTTAGGTGCTATCCTTGCACAGCACATTGGACAACTGAATGCTCAAAGGCATATTGTGGCATATGCAAGTAAAAGTTTTCTCCAAACAGAACGTGCTTACTCACAACCTGAAAAAGAAAGCTTAGCTGTGGTATGGGCTTATGAACATTTCCATGCATTCCTGTATGGAACAACTTTTACTATTGTAACTGATCATTACTTTAGCCTTTCTGTATTGTGCCACTTGCAGGCACACTTACAGTCAGTGCACACATTCACCATGCGCATGCTGCACAACACAACACCTCCTCAATCAATCAATCAATCAATCACAAGATTTGTAAAGTGCACTACCTACCCGCGAGGGTCTCAAGGCGCTGAGGGAGAGGAGGGGGGGTGTTGCCGCTACTGGTCGAATAGCCAGGTCTTGAGTCGTCTCCTGAAGGTCAGCAGGTCTTGGGTCTGTCGTAGGTTGAGGGGAAGGGTGTTCCAGATCTTGGCGGCGCGGTGAGAGAAGGATCTTCCTCTGGTGGTGGTTCTCCGGATGCGCGGGACGGTGGCCAGGGAGAGGTCGGTGGAGCGGAGTTGACGGTTGGGAACGTAGAAGGAGAGTCGACTGTTGAGGTAGGCTGGGCCGGTTTTGTGGACTGCCTTGTGTGCGTGGATCAGGAGTTTGAAGGAGATTCTCTTGTCGACAGGGAGCCAGTGCAGGTTTCTCAGGTGGGGGGTGATGTGGCTGTGGCGTGGAATGTCGAGGATCAGGCGTGCAGAGGCGTTTTGGATTCTTTGCAGTCGTTTGATGAGCTTGGTCGGGGCTCCTGCGTAGAGGGCGTTTCCGTAGTCGAGTCTGCTGCTGACGAGGGCCTGGGTGACTGTTCTTCTCGTGTCTGTCGGGGTCCACCTGTAGATCTTGCGGAGCATGCAGAGGGTGTTGAAGCAGGAGGAGGAGACTGCGTTGACTTGCTTGGTCATGGTGAGCGTTGAGTCGAGGATGACTCCCAGGTTGCGTGCGTGGTCGGTTGGTGTCGGGGGTGCCCCTAGTGACGAGGGCCACCAGGAGTCGTCCCAGGCTGATGGGTTAGAGCCGAGGATGAGGATCTCCATCTTGTCTGTGTTCAGCTTAAGTCGGCTGCACTTCATCCAGTCGGCGACGGCTTTCATTCCTTCGTGGAGGTTGGATTTGGCGGTGAGGGGTTCTTGGTGAGGGAGAGGATCAGTTGAGTGTCGTCGGCGTAGGAGATTATGTTGAGGTCGTGCTGTCGGGCGATGCGTGCGAGTGGAGCCATGTAGATGTTGAACAGTGTCGGGCTGAGGGAAGATCCCTGGGGTACGCCGCAGATGTTCTCGGAGGCTTCGGATCGGAATGGGGGGAGGCGGACGCTCTGGGTTCTGCCGGAAAGGAAGGAGGTGGTCCAATCCAGGGCCTTGTCTCGGATCCCTGCGTCGTGGAGGCGTGTGCGTAGTGTGCAGTGGCAGACAGTGTCGAAGGCGGCGGAGAGGTCCAGGAGGATGAGGGCCGCCGTCTCGCCGTTGTCCAGCAGGATCCTGATGTCGTCTGTGGCGGCGATGAGGGCGGTCTCGGTGCTGTGGTTGCTGCGGAATCCTGACTGGGAGGGGTCCAGGATGCTGTTATCTTCGAGGTAGCGGGTGAGCTGTCTGTTAACGATCTTCTTGATGACCTTAGCTGGGAATGGAAGCAGGGAGATGGGCAGGAAGTTCTTGAGGTCGCTCGGGTCCGCCTTGGGTTTTTTGAGTAGGGCGTTGATCTTGGCGTGTTTCCAGCTCTCTGGGAAGGTCGCGGTCTCGAAGGAGAGGTTGATGACGTTGCGCAGGTGGGGTGCGATGGAACTGCCGGCTTTGTTGAAGATGTGGTGTGGAAAAGGTTCTGATGGGGAGCCGGAGTGGATTGTGCCCATGGTCTTGATTGTGTCCTCGGTGTTCACGTTGACCCAGGCTGTCAGGGGGTCGTGGTCGATGGGGTGCGGCGGGTCTGATGTGCCGGGGCCTGTTGGGGTCGTCCGGGAGTCGAAGCTGTTGTGGGCGTCGGCGATCTTGCGGTGGAAGAAGGTGGCGAGGAAATCACACAGGGCTTGCGACGGCGGGATGTCGTTGGAGCTGGGGTTGGAGAGTTCCTTCACGATGCTGAAGAGCTCCTTGCTGTTGTGTGCGTTGTTGTCGAGGCGGTCTTTGAAGGAGGTCCTCTTGGCGGACCTGATGAGGTGATGGTGGTTGCGGATGGCGTCTTTGTGGGCTGCTCGGCTGTCCGGCGTCTTCTCGCTGTGCCATTTGTTCTCCAGTTTCCGGCAGGTGCGCTTGGATGCTAGGAGTTCCGGGGTGAACCAGCTGGCTCTCTTGCTGGTGTCTTTGTAGGTTGGTTTTTTCAGCGGGGCTAAGGTGTTGGCGCAGTCGTCCATCCATCGTCTGAGATTGCGGGTGGCGGCGTCGGGGTTGGAGGGGTCGGTGGGGTCGGTGGGTTGAGTGCGAGGTTTGTCTGGAGTTGGTCTTCGGTGACTTTGCTCCAGCATCTGCGGGGGATCTGTAGGGTGCGGTGGTGTGCGGCGGGTTTCCGGAAGGTGAAGTGGATGCAGTGGTGGTCGGTCCAGGTGAGTTCGGAGGTGTGGCTGAAGGAGACGTGGGAGCATGAGGAGAAGATGGCGTCGAGCGTGTGTCCGGCGATGTGGGTCGGCGTCGTGACGAGCTGTTTCAGTCCGAGGTTGTCGATCAGGGTGGAGGAGTTGCTGTCGTTGTTGTTCTCCAGGTGAAAGTTCAGGTCTCCGAGGAGGATGTAGTCGGTGGAGGACAGGGCGTGCGTGCTGATGAAGTCGGCGATGGAGTCGCTGAACTGGGGTCGGGGTTCGGGGGGTCTGTTGATGAGGGTGCCTCTTACGGTGGTGTTGGGATCCGTGTGGATCTGGAAGTGCATGTGTTCGGCGGTGCTGAGAGTGTCGTCGGTGCTGTTCGAGACCTTGAGGGTGTCTTTGTGGACGATGGCGATTCCTCCTCTGATTCCGTTGGTGCGGTCTCTGCGGGTGATCTTGTAGCCATCGGGGATGGCTATGGCGATGTCGGGTGCGGAGGATTCGTTCATCCAAGTCTCTGTCAGGAAGGCGACGTCCAGTGATGAGGTGTTGAGTAGGTCCCAGAGCTCGACGGCGTGTTTGCGTGCGGAGCGGGTGTTTAGTAGGATGCACCGGAGATGGTTGAGGTCCTTCTTGGCGGGAGTCTCGGGCTCTCCGAGGCAGGTGAAGTTGCAGTTCCGGCAGGTGAAGGGACCATGGGTGCGTTTCGGGGCAGCCTTGAAGCAGGTGGAGGTCCGTCCTGGGTTGTGAGCGATGAGGGTGCTGGCATCGTATCGGAGGTGGTCTTCGTGGCAGATGCGGGGGCCAGGGGTTCTGGTGCTGGGCGCGGTCCAGGCGCGGACGGGCGCAGACGGGCTTGCCTTAGGCGCGCCAGCGGCGCACCCGCTGCGCATGGCCGCCATATATGGGGAGGTGGGAGGGAGGAGCAGCTGGGAGGCGGGAGGCAAGGGCAGCGAGTGGTCAGCGAGGGGGGCGGGGCCGCAGGGGACACAGCGGTGGGAAACGGGAGGGCGAGGGGGTACAGAAATCAAGGGGGGCACAGAACGAAAAACAGTGCACAGCAGTGGGGGCACAGAACGGAAGGACAAGTACAGTGGAAAAACAGTGGGGGCACAGAATGAAAACAGTCACAGCAGTGGGGGCACAGAGCGGAAGGGCAAAAACAGTGGAAAAAAAGTGGGGGCACAGAACGAAAACAGTCACAGCAGTGGGAGCACAGAACGGAAGGGCAAAAACAGTGGAAAAACAGTGGGGCACAGAACGAAAACAGTCACAGCAGTGGGGGCACAGAACGGAAGAGCAAAAACAGTGGAAAAACAGTGGGGGCACAGAACGAAAACAGTCACAGCAGTGGGGGCACAGAACGGAAGGGCAAAAACAGTGGAAAAACAGTGGGGGCACAGAACGAAAACAGTCACAGCAGTGGGGGCACAGAACGGAAGGGCAAAAACAGTGGAAAAACAGTGGGGGCACAGAACGAAAACAGTCACAGCAGTGGGGGCACAGAACGGAAGGGCAAAAACAGTGGAAAAACAGTGGGGGCACAAATATAGAGGGGAAAGACAGTAACAGTGACGCTCACAACGACAAGAACCTACCTACGGCCTACCACTGGCCACCAGGGATGAGGCGCAGGTGGTAGCCTGCGGGTGGAGGAGGGCCTCGGATCAGCAGCAGCAGGGAGCTGGACGCACAGGTGGCGCTGTGCGTATGGGGGGCTACCTACCCAGAGGTCCTCACAGGTACACATATACCCAGTACCTGCACTCACCATGCATGTACTTTATAGCACTACATTCTTCATGTACTGCACTCCTCACAGTTACACATACATCCAGTACTTGAACTCACCATGCACACACTGCACAACACTGCCCTATCCCTGCATTGTACCCTTCCAAGGCACACAAACATCCAGCGCAGAGTCCCCACGCCTGCACTGCATTGCACTTCACATCTAACTGATGTAGTTCAGGACTGAGTTAAGCACAAAGAAGCGGATCTTTAAAATGTGAGTGAGCATGTAGGCCTCACTCCAGAGACACAAGTTAAAAAGGACCTGTTCACTCCAAATTATTACTACATGGTATGCTGCCACCACCACGATTGTGCCTCTTAACGCCTGAAGGCAGTAAGCTTCCACCACTATGAGGGAGGCGCGTTGGGCCAGTCCAACAAGACCACAATCCATGATACAGGCTCTTGTCATGGCACACACATGATCTGTGTATGCCTGTGACAACAAAAATCAGCATTAGGGATTCAGACAACAGTGCAGTTGGGCACTCGGGCAGAGGTGCATGTCCATTATCACACAGAGGACTTTTCCATACCAACAGTGGTCCAGGGTTTGATTTAATCTCAGCTAGACTACTGCAGTAAATTTTCCTTGTGTAGGAAAGTAGGATCTGCTTTTATGGTTACCCCCACTTTTTGCCTGGTGTTATGCTGTTTCTGACTAGTCTTACTGGAATCCTGCTAATCAGGACCCCAGTCTCTGTGCTTTCTCCCCTAAATTGGTATGGTAAGTACTTAGGTAAATCCCAGATTGGACACTGGTGTACCCTTATCAGTCCCTAGTATACGGGTACCCTGGGCATAGGTACACCAGGGGTCCCCCATGGGCTGAAGCATGTATTATGCCACCCATGAGGGACCACTCAAACCGTAACTGCAGGCCTGCCATTGCAGCCTGTGTAAGCTGGTGCTAGCACCACTTATGAAAGATATAGGTTTCCCTACATCTAAGGGCACTGCACTTAAAACCTATAAGTCACCCTTAAAGCAGGCCTTTCAATCCTGAAGGCAGGGTGCTCGGTTCTAAGTGTGAGGGTGCACCTACATGAGCAGGACACCCCTACAACCTTCGGAGTCCATTCTCCCGGGCTGTAAGTGCATCAGCCATTACGACACATAGAGTGGCCATGCATCATTACGCAATGACCATCTCTAAACTGGCTGAAACTAACCCTATCATGTTTGGTATCAAACATGTTGGAATCATACCCCCACACTGTAAATGGTGTGGGAGGTATGATTCCATGCACTGTAGAGCTCCTCCGGGAGGCCCTCAGTGCTCCCGGTACCAGTCTTCTAGACTCGGACAGCACAACATGGCTGCTGCCGACCAGAGACACTATTCTGTCCTCCTGCTGCTGAGCCAAGCTTGAGCAGGGGAAGGCAGAACAATAGGTATCCTGTCACAGGGAGGTGTGACCACCTCCCAGACAGGGTTTAGTGTATTGGTGCCGGGTGGCAGCTCTTGCCAGCACCACTCAGTCTGCTTGCAGGGCTCATTTGGTGCCCTCCTTGCATAATTCAGTTCAAACCAGCTCAGGGAGCTGTTGGCTCCCACTCTGGAGCAAAACTGGACAAAGGACATGGGAGTATTCCCCTCACTGTCCGACCCCTCCCCTGGGAGGGAACACTGAATCGTCCCAACCCTTTTTATTAGCATACTTAAGGGCTTACCTGAGGGCGGGTCCCTAGATTTGTTGTGGGACAATATTCATTTCAAGACACCACTTCTTCTTCGACCGTCTGGACACTCTTGACTTCGCTCTGGGCATCAAGGCTGCAACTGGGAAGACTCCTGCTACTCCTGATCTCGTCGCCCTGCTCGTCTGCTGCAACGTCCATGCCTGTGCTCCATACAGGAACATTCCAAGGCCTGTGGGCATCCAAGACACCTGAAGGAATCTCCCTTGAAGTGAAGGAGTCACTTCTCTGCATCTGCAGGCACCGGAACTAAGCTGACTGGTCTGCTGATCCTGGGCTCCCATGGACTCCGAAAGGCTCAGCAACACAGGTGGTGGTTCTCCACATCCCTCGAGGCCTGCCCTGTCCTCTCACCAAGTTTGGGGCCAGTATCCCTCGTCGAGGCTGAAGGAACCGAACCCCTGTGCAATGCGTTGACTTGCAGTTACAAAGGCTTGTTGGCTTCTTTCCACCAAGATCTTCGGGCTCCAAATAGCCCCAACCTCAAGCACCTCCAGTGACCAAGCACACAACACTTGCATTGTGGGCCTGCATCCTTGGTGAGCTGCTCGAGGTCCCCTCGCGACTCCAGTGCCTCCAGCCTGTGGGTCCTCTTGAGGGTCATCTTTGAATTCTGTGGGCTCCCCTGATTGCTCGGGGCCTGCCCTGACTCATCTGCTTGTGGTGAGCCACCTGGACCTTGCTGGTCCCGACACTGCACCTTCTTCGCTTTCCACGTTGTTTGCAGTTGCCAAGCCTTGTTGGTGCTCTCGGCGGACACGACCCCTCAACTCTCGACATCTGACGTGGGACAGCTCGTGAACGGCTCCTGGTCTTCCAGTGCGTCGCCTGGTCCTCACAGCTGCAGCTCCAAGGTCACCATCATCTCCCCTGAAACACTCGACATTGGTGGGCATTCGTCTTCCGTGCCTCCTGGTCACTCCTGAGTGGCATAGACTCTGTCCCCTCTGCTTGCAGGTACTTCTCAACTTGAATCTACCTTTGGGTTTCACTGGACACTTTCACCTTCCCCAGCAGCGGCATCTTCCTGAAGTCCTCCATTGGGTTTGACAGCGGTTTCCAACGCCACTTCACACCTATGCACCCGGCTTCCCTGGTGTAGGTATCCTGGTTCCTAGGGTATCCACGGGTGGGGTGGCTCTCCAACCATCTGTCTTCCACAGGGTTTCTTCAGGGCCACTGACTTGTATTGAGCCCGCTGCCGTGTTCCCACTGGATTCAAGCAAGCCTGGCTGATGACGGCTGAAATGCCAGAAACCGGTCCTAGGATGCTTGTTTCCGGTCCAGGGAAGACATGGCTTGGCAGTTCGGGCTGGACTGTTCCCATGAGGCACAGGGTCAGACTGATTTGCATATGGCCATGTCTGAACTGGGGTGGTGGAGTGAGCTAAAGAATGATGATGGATTAAACCCAGATCAGTTGACTGGGGGTGAGTGTTTGATTGGCTCAAACGTTCCGTCCATCATCCCCTTTTGTATCGCTGTGTTCCCACTCTGCACACGGCCTTCGTGGGGTACCTCGTTACTTACCTCGGGTGGTTCCTTGGGTCCCCGGCACTTCTACGTCTCCTGGGTATAGTCTTGACTTAAGTCGTGGTTTGCATACCACTATTTTAGTATATGGTTTGGTCTCCCTGTGGTGACCACTGTGTATTTCGTGCTACTTACCTGTTTCTATTGAAAACTATTGTGTGTATTGTGTATATCTCCGGCAAGGAGATATCTGTATGTGTTAGTGAGTGTCTTATAATAAATACATATTTTTATAAATACATTGTGTGGTTCTTTTTCACTTAATCTATAGCTATAAGATTATGTTCTGGTAAAACAAGCTGCTTTAAACTCCTTCTGGATTAAGCCTGAAGACTGCTCTCCACAGCTACCACTTAGAGAGCTTTCTAAGGTTGTCTAAGACCACTAAAATCACCATAAGGGTTATCTGTATTGGTGCAATGTGCCCACTCACATAAGTGTACACCATATACCAAGCCAGCTTCTCACACCTTGGATTTCCCAAATAAATATTACATCTCCTCCAACATATTTAGAATTTTGCTGTTTTATTCTGGAACCACGGAAAAAGTGCTCACATCTGCTCTCAACATGACTGGCCATTGTCAAAAACAGAATTTTCACATCTCTAGGACTCTGTCAGTGTGCCATCCACCAAGTTGGTCAACTTATATTCAAACCTTATTTTTTGATTCTTCCCCTGTCATATGCCATGCCCCCACCTCCCTCATTACTTTCTGCAGGGTCCTAAAATTTGGCAAGTGAGACAGGGGGCCTATGCCTATTTGACTGCCAAGGACTGGAACTCTCCTCCCTGGAACACAACCCACATCCTCCCTCATACAATTCAGGAAATTCTTTAAAACTAATTTATTGTCCTCAGTGTAAATTTCACCTCTTGAGGTCAGTGCCACAAAATCCAGTTCCTGTGTAACAATTGTGCTTTGTAAAATCACGTCCATCTATTCATTCATTCAAAGCTGCAGGCAGTAGAGGCTGTGGTTGTGGGTGTTTATGTTGCTTTCTTGTGAGAGGAAGAGGATCATCTTCTTGAGGAGGCAGAGGATGAAATTCTTAGGTCCAATGCTCCATCTGCTCAGAAAGCAGTGAGACTGTCCTCCTCTTTCTTCTACTCTCTAAGGACTCTGGTATTTATGGCCTTGATACTATGGCAATCTCTGACATCAAGAGATGGCTTGATATCGCCAATCACAATAACAATCTGTCAGATTCAATAATCTCTAAACACAACAATCTAATATCCTCTAATATCCCACTGTATAGATAGTATTATTTTGTTATATATAAATTTGTATATTGAATTGGGGTAGTATTCATTAAAATGTATTCTTGTATATTTTCCTCCTTCCCTCTTTTTAAATTTGATGTGCACGTAATTTTAATTGCAAGGGAGGTTGTCAATCCTTCATACACTTTGTTGTCCTGAAGAAGGTGGGGATTATAAATCCATGACCACCGATACGCGTCAACGCTGTTTTTTTATACTGAATCCGACCACGAGAGAGATTATCGCCAAAAATATAATAGTGATAATAATAATTGGAACTCTACTTAACGAGTTGGATCAGGTTGTGTAACAGTACTCTGAACTGTACAGTAGGACCTCCCAGTTTGTTATTATTATTTTTTCGTTATGTATGCTTTTTGTGTATTATATGATGTTATTGTAAGTAGATTTTTTGTTTTTATGATTCACACATTTAATCAGTTCTTACTGTAATCCTGAGCTACAGTACTGTGTATGAACTGTTTTTAAAGGATATTAGATTGTTGTGTTAGAGATTATTGAATCTGATAGTTTTTTATTGTAATTGGAAATGTTTTAACATGATTTTTTATGCCTATGAATAAAGCCGCTTTATTTTACATTCTTGGGTCTGGTGGAATTGGAGTAATCCAACTATTGTGTATATATTCCCCGCGTGTAGGAACTGAATAGTGTGAGTGTATTGGAATTTGGATCTGTGTGAATTTGAATTACTTTCTCTTGACCTTGGGACGGTATTTAGTTTTATTACTGTTGAAGGGTTATGCCTTGACTTGAGCATGAAAGACAGCAAAGGCCCAGTTCTTTAAGAAACTGTGGCACGTCAAAACTGGCTACACCAAGTGCCATGGTGAGGGTATCATCTCTCTCGGTCGTTTTTTCTGGAGAGGGCCACAGATAAGCCTAATCTTTTCTATTTCCTAAAAGCCTTCTTTGTGATTTGCTGAATGTTGTTATTTTGGCCTTGATCTGCGAAGCCTAGCTTATGAAGTCATATAATGTGGAGTCATTCTGTGGCTCGGATTGCAGTTAGAGAGAGTAAACTGAGCAGAGAGAATGCTGGTGGTATGATTTATTGAGAACTATATAGAATGTTTTGCTTGATATCTCACAACATTGACATATGTCACACTCCTTTCACACAACTAAATGATGTGAGAAACTGATAGACAGATAACACAAATTGTAGGTTTGTTCTTCCATGTATGGAACTTATCAAACAGAGCCAGTTAGGTGGATGAAAAGGCAGCTGAGAAAATGTCTGCATTAGTAAAAAAGAAGCATCATTTTTGTTGCATAATAAACCTAAAACAGGCAATTTGTGTTCAGAGATCCTTGCCCAGACAGGGGAAAAAGGGTATGCCTAGCAGACCATGATGTTCATTCTCAGACAGCCAACATTCTGAAATCTTTAAAGAGGCAATGTCAAACTTCCTAGATAAATTGAAAGGGACGACATTCCATGGTTTCTTTTTCAATGGCGATTTAAACTGGTACTTTTAAGTAAAATGTACTTTACAGTGACTGCATTAGGTTTGTATTGACTATAAAAACTTAAATGGTGTCTCCAACAAACATGTTTGTTAAGACGATATTTACAAAATTATCTTTCTAAAAGAGTTCCTGGATTCCACACAGATGTGGAGGTATTCTACTGTTTACGACTACGAACTACCCATGATGGTGAATCATGATCATTTCTTGCACTTCTGGAAGCATGGTAACCAGAAGCACAGCTCAAAAAAAAAATAAGCTGCTACAATTTTGATAAAGGCCTGCCAGTATACAACTTTGAAAAAGATAAGGCCACCCCCTGACACCAACACTGGTTAAATAATCCTTTAAAACATTAACAGTTGAAGCAAAATATACTCTAAGAATGAAAATATAGGATCCCAATGCTATTCTTCGCATATGTGACAGACATTATGGTGGTCCCCACCGCTCAGGGGCACCCCAAGGCTTTTGTCTATCTGTGAGGCAGCCAACATCAGTGCAATTTTAGGGAGCCCTGGCAGAATTTTGTAGGCGGCCCAATTATTTTGCCAGCCAAGGGGCCAGGGGAAGGTTGCTGTTAGGGATCTAGTGAAGTTTGGGACAGTGCAATGCAACAGGAAGGTGATAGGTGACAGCAGGGACAAGAGGTTTCCACAGAAGAGGTGAAACATATACAAGTACCTGAAGGAAGGGAGGATAGAAGCTGAGGACTGGAGAAGGCAGGAACAGGCTGTGATCAGGAAACTGAAAGTCTGTAAAGAGAAACTATAAGATAACATAAGTACTACTACAAAGGGGGACAGGGGAGACAACAGACAAACTATCATAAATGACAGTTTGTAGGCTCCTTGGATAGTGATCTCTCTGCAAAGTGAAAAGGTCTTACAAAAAAGCAAGGAGCAGTTAAATTTTCAGAATTAAGGGAGACACCCAACAGCTCCTACGGAGAAAGATCATTGGGTGGTTCTCTAAGCCAAAGGCACAAGCCTTGGAGTCTAACTAGCACCCTTGGAAGCAATGACAATCAAGATGATAATATAAACACAGAAAAAGACAAAAGGATGCAGTGGATGGAACATAGAAACAGGAACTGGACTCAGGGAAAATGAGGAGTGGAATCAAGGTCAGGTTTGGGCTTGGAATAAACAGAAGAGAAGACAAGAGGTTTACATGTAACAGGACAGATGAGGAAGAGGGCAGACACAACTAGGAACAATGACTGGCACAGAAACACACAGACAGAAAAATAACAGGTAGAAACTGAATAAAAAGGTAAGCCTGGGAAGCAGCAGGGATGCGACCGAGCATGAGGAGACTCAACAACCAAGTGAGTTGCGAGCCGCTCTACTCTAGGCTCACGGGCTGAAATAGCAAGAGTCTCAGGGGAACAGCACATGTGCAGGGAGAGAGCCAGGGTGAAGGAATAAAGCAGGTGGAAGTAATCAGGGAACCACCAATGAAGGGAAGGCTGAACTGGGAAATGGAAAGGAAAAGATGAGCAAAACCAGAAGTCACAAGACAGGAAACAGGAAAGCCAGGAACAGAGTATGATAGATAACAAGAGAGTGGAAAGTCCTGAAGGCAGGTATAAAATGTCAGAAAGGCCGTAGGATCCAGGACTCAAGACTTAGAATAGAATCACCACTGGACGTGACTGGGGCAGGATTTGGGTATAGAAAGGACTGCAAGGACCATGAAGCATTGGGAATATACTGCAGATGCCTGGACTGGGATGTGATTTGATGTGGAGCCGAGAGTCTAAGGTGTTGTAAAGAGTTCTGTCATATTCTGGTGTAACATCTGAACCCCATATGGCCCTTGTGAGATCCACCTGATGGCAGGGTCGCGCAATCCTTAAGCGTGCTAGGAAACAGAATTTCTGAACAAATGACCAATACAATGAACATCATTGGAAATAGTAAAATGAACTTAAAAGGGCCAGGACTACATCTGCAGTCATTTCTTTTTAATATTCAGAGTGACGCTGAACAGAAATTCTTAATAGATTTCAATAACAGGTGTTGACATGTCAAAACGCAATAGACGGGAAACCGTGCTGTACATGCTATGGAGTTTCACATCAATAAATCAATATGATGCAAATATCTCTGCCATGTCCATTTCTATTTATGAGACATTTTTGCAAGGAGCACTCTGTTCTTGGCAATAATATATATTAGATTTTATTTTATCTTTAATCTTTTTCCAATCCTTTTTATTGCTTTTCTTTAACAAATAGGTTGCCTTTGGAGACTAAGGCCTAACTACACATGGCCTGTTAAATTGCCATTCCGACACAAACACCTGTTTAAGATTATCAGGTGTGATAATGTTCGCACCCTTTGTTAAATTTCAGCAGGTCAAACATGCTGGAATTTAACAAGGGGAAAAACCTATATATACTGGCACAAGCGGATTTTGTTGAGGTAAGCAACAAATTACACAAATAATACCCTGAAAAGTCAAAATAGGCGATACTTATCGAATCTGACAAATTCTGAACACCTGTGTGTCAGATTTTATTTTGTGTCAAATTTATCACTGGTAATGTCACCTTGCTAGACGTCAACCTCATACGGTGACCAAACTCTACAAAACTCATCATAAAGACCATGATAGTTAAATAACGGGGAGTCAGCAGAGGGGGGAAATATTGGTAGACACATACACATCAATTCCTTGCAAGACCAAAAGTGACAATTTCAGTGACTGTAATAAGAATTTTCTGAAAGAATATCCTAATAGTCAATCTCTGAACCGATGCCTAAAAAGGTGGACATAGAAGAAACCAGGTATAAGTAGAAATAATTCAGTGTTCATTGAACAGCGAAAAAGAGGAAGAAACTCTTTACGACTGTAGTAGGAGGGAATTCTGGAAGGAGCCCAAAACAACTAAGTAACAGAGGGAACGATGCACTAGCTGGAGAGCTGAATGCAAATAAGAATACGCGCATACATCACAAGCGCAATGCATAATACTGGCACTGCCCACTCAGCTTCCTGCAAAATGGGGGAAATAATAAACTGAAAAGTCTCTAAGGGCCTTATTACGTTGTCGGGCCGACCGACCTCCAATCAGCAGTACCGACACCGCTATCACAATGCGACCGAACATGGTGCGTTCGCATACTCCAATTTCTCTATGGTAGCTTGTGCTGCCACTGTAAACCGGCTGTAGCACAAGCTCCCACAGAGAAATGGGAGTTTCTGTTAATCCCTGCACCATGTGGCAGGTGCAGGGATTAACAAGGGGACACCGTAGGTGCCCACTCGGCCTCCAACCGGAGGCCGCAGGGTGAAGGAGGCCCTGCTAGGGGTCCTCAAAGCCGCTTTATAACAGGCTTTCCATGTCGGAAAGCCCGACATGGAAAGCCTGTCGGAAACCGACATCGTAATCCCGACGGCAAAAATGCCGTCCATAGGGATTACGGTGTGGCCTCAGACGGAATGACCGTCTGGTTTCACTTTCGACCGCCTGCATTGTAAAATGGCGGTCGGAAGTGAAACCGATGATGTGACTCTTTTTGGGTGTAAAACACTCCAGTAACTCTCTGAAATAAAGAATGCGCAGAGGTAAATCTGATATGCTGTGAATCCCTAACAAGGCACTCATTTTTTAGGTCGAGCCTAGCGCAGCAATTTTATGTAAGGGCTTTCGAAAATGGCACCAGACGCTCGCACACGCTCCGCACACACTCGTGCGTGTGCTTAACTGCTATTGGCGTTTGCGTGCGTCTTCTTTACAAAGGCAGCATGCGATTAGTCCAAGGCGGGCGCATGTCCCACCTTCCTTAACAAATGTACCCGCCCATTGCATATTGCTTGCGGTTACGCGCAGCAGCAGCATGTGTTTAGAATTAGTGGTTTCGCTTTGCTGCCGCGCTCGGTCGCTCGCTCGCCCCGCTCCTCTCGCGTGTTTTAGTATTTCCATTTTATTATATTTTTGTTGTTGTCATTGCTGCTTTCCCTCTTGTTTGCTGGAGTGTTGTTTGTCTTCGCTACCAAGGACACACAGCTTGGCATGCGGCGGGAGGAGGGCTGATGGCCACTCTGGGTGCGCAGTAAGACCCCCGTGTGTCAGAGTGAGAGTCCAGCAGCACTGGCACAACCCCCCCCCACCCCCCTCACAAGGGCCTGCTGGCTTTCAGTCATGACAAAGCAAGTAGGAAGGCGTCAGGTCTGCGTGTATTGGCACGGAGTGGGAATGAGCAGACTGACTCGGGAGGAGAGAGTGCCACATGCGAGGCAGCGCCTTCCTTTCTTAGAATGGATTTCTAGGCGCGCACCCTCCGCTCACAGGACCAGTCCACAGCTCGTCACGGCAGGATGAAACAGGTGACCACCTTAGCCGATGTGTACACTTTTGACAGTTACGTTGAAAACTGCGGACGGGAAGAGAGAGGGGGCTGTGTGTCTGCCCCACAGGGAGACACACACCAGCACCCAACAGGCACACATACACGCACCCCCGAGGCAGACACACCAGCACCCCACAGCTAGACACACACCAGCACTCCACAGTCAGACACACACCAGCACCCCACAACCAGACACACACCAGCACCCCACAGGCAGACACACACCAGCACTCCACAGTCAGACACGCATCAGCACTCCACAGGCAGACACACACCAGCACTCCTCAGCCAAACACACACCAGCACCCCACAGGCAGACACGCACCGGCAACCCACAGGCAGACGCACCGGCAGCCCACAGGCAGACACACACGCACCCCACAGGCAGACACACCAGCACCCCACAGGCAGACACGCACCGGCACCCCACAGGCAGACACACAACAGCTCCTCTGGACCTCACCGGAACAGTACAGGCAATAACAGCCCCAGCTTTCCTCAAACTCAGAACTAAAGACGTACACCACAGACAGCAGCGACCAGACAAGCTCTGCTCTCACATGCACAGCATTGTCACCAGTAACGGAAGATGGCTTACAGACAAGTGCAGCACAGGCGCCAGCAGAGTAGACGTCTTGCACACACTGCAGTTATGTGACTGGCACCAGCAGTGCAAGCTTCTTGCATACACAACAGGAATGGATGTGCACCAGCAGTGCAGGCTTCTTCCACACACACAACAGGTATGGGGTGTGCACCAGCAGGGCAGGCTTCTTGCACACACACAACAGGTATTGGGTGTGCACCAGAAGTGCAGGCTTCTTGTGCACGCACGCACACACACTAACAGGAATAGAATGTGCGCCAGAAGTGCAGGCGTCTTGCGCACACACAAGATAACATGTATGGGATGTGCACCAGCAGTGGACGCTTCTTGCACACACACAGCAGGTATTGGGTGTGCACCAGCCGTGCAGGCTTCTTGCACACACCAGGGTGTGCACAAGAGAACATGTATGGGATGTGCACCAGCAGTGGACGCTTCTTGCACACACACAGCAGGTATTGGGTGTGCACCAGCCATGCAGGCTTCTTGCACACACCAGGGTGTGCACAAGAGAACAGGTATGGGATGTGCGAATACAATCAAGAACAAAAGGTTCTCTCCCTGTACAAATCAATATGTGCAAAAGTCACTAATCACTAAAACATTACCAACACAGGCCTAAACTAGTAGTGACACCACACACAAGAATGGAAATTATCAAAAGGCTTTTATTATAACTTAATACTATGACACATAACGTTCTTTATTATAAATATCCTTTCATAAATAATGTAAGACTAGACACATCCCACAACACATTCACTCAGACCTCAGGCATACCATCTCATAAACTCACATACTCACACGCCTAACAATATCAGACATTCAGCCATAAACAGTCAATATATACATGGATAGAACCCCCCTATAGATCTAAGGTTACATACTAGGCCTTACAGAAAGTACATATGTGCCTCAAGGGAAAATAGCAAGTCAGAACATAAGAGTCAATTGTACAATTAAATAATAAACACAAATAAATTTTCATGAAATAGTAGACACTCTTAAAGAACAAAAGGGGGGATTTTTCCTTGGGATGTGTCTAGTCTTACATTATTTATGAAAGGATATTTATAATAAAGAACGTTATGTATCTGCGAGACTTTATGTAAGGGCTTTCAAAAATGGCACCAGACGCTCGCACACGCTCCGCACACACTCGTGCGTGTGCTTAACTGCTATTGGCATTTGCGTGCGTCTTCTTTACAAAGGCAGCATGCGATTAGTCCAAGGCGGGCGCATGTCCCACCTTCCTTAACAAATGTACCCGCCCATTGCATATTGCTTGCGGTTACGCGCAGCAGCAGCATGTGTTTAGAATTAGTGGTTTCGCTTTGCTGCCGCGCTCGGTCGCTTGCTCGCCCCCGCTCCTCTCGCGTGTTTTAGTATTTCCGCCGGCCCTTTTTGCTTCCTGCACGAGTCTAGCGCGTTCGCTTTGCTATCGCGCTCGTTCGCTCGCCCTCGCTCCTCTCTTGAGTGCTCTTGCATGGTTTACTATTTTCGCTGCTACAAGGCAAAACACATAAGTTTTCTTTAAGATAGTACAGCGCTTTAATAGCATCGCGCTCGCTCTCTGTCTCGCTCATTGGTTCGCCCCTGCTCCTCTTTTGCATATTTTAGTATTTTCGCCGCTACAAGAGAAAACACATAAGTCTTCTTTAAGATAGTACAGCGCTTTAATAGCATCGCGCTTTCTCGCCCTCGGTTTTCTTTTGCATCCTCTTTTTTCCAAAAACACGCAACACAGGTCCCATGAGGGCGTTCTCTTTGCTATCTCGCTCCTTTGCTCGCCCCCGCTCCTGTTTTCCGTGTTTTACTATTTTCGCCACCACGAGTCAAAATACCTAAAATTTCTCTACAATATACTGCAGGGGCCGCATTTATACGGAGGGGGGAATGTACGGAGTCTTAGTAAAAAAATACTAAAAAAAAACACACAGAACAGGTGACATAACGGATATAAGTATTGTTTTTATATGTTTTAATATTTTCGCCGCCACAACTCAAAACACATCAGTCTTCTTTCTGATAGTACAGTGCTTGATATAGCATCGTGCTTCCTCGCCCTCGGTTTTCTTTTGCATCATATTTTTTCAAATAACACACAAAACCGGTCCCAGGAGGGCGTTCGCTTTGCTGTCTCGCCCCTTCGATAGCCCGCACTCCTCTCTTCTGTGTTTCCCTATTTTTGCCGCCACAACTTATAACACCTAAGTTTTCTTTAAAATAGCACAGCGCTTCATATAGCATGGCACTTGCTCCGCCCTTCCTTTTTGTTTTGCGATCGTTTTTTTAAAGTAATACGCACAACAGGTCACATGCAGTATAAAAGTATTGCTTTCACACGCATTGTACATAAACACACGCAAAAAAACAGGCCCCAGGAGGCTCCTTTGATAAGTGACAGCAACACGTGTTTACTATTTTCTCACTGTTGTTATCTCTTCTATGTCACAGAACTCTCCCCTTCCCATCCTTGCTAAAATGCTATTACAAAACCAGTAGGTTGCATTTACAACTGTACGCCTACACATACAAACTTTTTGCTTTACGTCTATTTCCTATAACAAATACGCCAATACTTATCGAATTCTAACCTTACAAATATTCAGCCATGCAACACTTTATATTACTGCACATAAAAATAGATGCTACCTAACTACACACTTACAACATACCAAAAGCGAGACCTATTGGCTATGCCAATGCTTGTCTTTCCCTGCTTCAGTGTTATAAAATTGCTGTAAGAAAGTGTGAACACTAAACAACTGAACATAAAATAAATACTTCTGACTCGAATTATGACGCAGGTCAATATTTGCTGGTGTAGTGAAGGACTGATGGTAAAAAAAGAGAGGATGGATCCTGACCTGAGATTTAAGAGACCTGGGCTACCAGCAGGTTTTGTATTGTGTTGTATTATATGGGTAGTTATAGAAAAATATCGATTATGGTGCCTTCATAGTCTACCAGTCAATTCAGTTAACTCGATAACACATTATGGGGCCTTACTGAGCTGGACGGTGCAGGGATGCTAAATTGGACAGAAAGTGCATGCCTACTCCGTGCAAATATGAGTTATTGTCCACAGAATGCAGAATACCCATGCAGACCCAGAATTCCCGGAGTCTTTGATGCATATGTGATTCCAATTGTGTGGACAATCTGCTTCCATTTACCACCTGCCAACAGCAGCTAAAATCAGGTCTGGTGTTCCCACTCCTGCCAATCAAGGTTCAGTGCACCTCGGATGAGGCAGAGCATTATCTCACCAAGATATCCTGCTCAACCTGACCTATATCAGACCCAAGGTGTTTACCTCCACTTGTTCATAGACAGACCTAAACATTTTTTCAGAATAAATTGAGAGGAAGGAGGAGGTAATAATGGCTACTCTTCTAAAATGTGGAGAGGGTGTGGCTTAATGGCTAGAACATACGACCTAGAAGCTGGGGAACCGGGTTCAAGTCTCGGCAGGGACACTCAAGATCCTGTGATTCTGGGCAAATCACTTAATCTCCCCATGCCTAACAAAATGAATGTGTCCATCTGTAACGCAACTGGTACTCATGTAAAGCGCTTTGATACCTTCGGGTCGAGTTCGCGCTATATAAAACTAAAAAAAATGCCTCCAGGGGAAGCAGTACATTAAGCAAGACATTTTTAACAACAGAACCCTGACAACCTGCAAGTCCTGGGCAACTGTTTGCCCTAGAAACAAGAGACAGTTTGTGGGGAAGGGTATGCGAATATTCATTGTTGACTTGAGGCAGTGACTCAATACGTGGTGTGTAGAGGATCATCGGGAAAGCATCTTTTCTAAAGAAAACTCTAGGAGAAAGGTGTTTTCAGCCTCTAAGGTGTTGAAATTGTTGAAATTGTTCAGAATCACAGTGGAATATTTCCAAAAATTTGTAACAAATCCTCTAGCAGGGCCTCTGTTTATTGAGGAGGCGAGCTGCTGCGCTGACGCTTAGCAGGGACAACTGAGACAAAAAGGCATGCGAAGATTACCTTGGTGAACCAGAGGAAGTCCTGCATGAGAAGGCAGGAGTAGGAGTCATCTATTTCCACCACTGGGATCTGATCCTCAGACGTTACTAGAATGTTGTCATCTTTGTAGAATATGGAGGTCAAATAGAGTCCTCTGAAACAGCAGAGAAAAAAACACAACAATCAAATCCTTTTGCCAAATTAAAGTGATGAGGAGGGCTCTGTTTTTGAATGTCCATGTTGGGGACTCACTGTAAAAGTCTTGGATCGGAGACATATGAACCTTGTATTGTCTGACTATAGAAAGTACATTGTGTGGTGCTTAAAATGTTGGGTAAGTACTTGTCAGAAACTACAGGTGCAATCCACACCCAGAATTTCAGTAGAAGTTTCTCACAAGACGTCGTCAAATTCCATGCCTATGTTTATTTGTAAGCAATAATAATTTTTAGACGTGTATTTTTGAGGGTGAATGATGTCTGAGGGTGACACACCAATCAAATCTGTAAAAGTTGCCTTCTGGACACAGAGAGTGGAGAGGGGACCTGAGATTTCCATAGTCTTCTCGTCCACCATAGGCGCTGTGTGTGTGTGTGGTGTCTCAACCACTAATAAATCCATTCCCAGGTGGATATTCCGGTCCTGGTATTTATTATCTGTCGGTTCTGCTTGTGTCTGCGTTGTTTTTCATTTGGAAAGAGCAATACTGTCAGCTTAAACGTTTGCCCTCTTAGCCATTAATGTTTTCATTTATCCAGCCCATCTCACACAGTACCATGCATGGGAAAACAAAGGGAGTTATTTGCACGAATTAATACATGATACCTACATAACCCACTTATGTGCTTGTCAGCCTGTTTCCGGAGAAAAGAAGTTGTTGTCACTTGTTTATTTTTTTAATCAGCTAATTGGAAGTAGGTTCAAAGATGCAGTTAAAAGTAAAGATGATTTGGAAAATCTGGGACTCACATCCACCGAATGTCATTAACCAAGATACACCCCTGGCACCAGGTTAAGATTAGCTCTCAGGCTATAAAACAGGAAGGTATACTTTAAATACATTACATTCTGTTAAACGTTGCTAGTTCATGTAGCCATTTTTTGATAGCTTTTCCTGTATTTGAAAATGCCATAGTGCCAAAACGTAGCTTAAATGTATACTTGTCAGAACAGTGAAGGGCAGGTTGCAAGTTAGAACATCGAGATGAAAAATACTGCACTGCGTAAACATCTACCATCAACATATTATGAGTTAAGTATATATAAGTACATATTTACTATTCTTAACTCTACATCTATGTACCTTGAAAATAAATACATTATCAAGGTCTCTATCAATCTATCTATCTATCTATCTATCTCTCTCTCTCTCTCTCTCTCTCTCTCTCTCTCTCTCTCTCTATATATATATATATATATATATATATATATATATATATATATATGAGCTGAAGAATAGTAAATCTATACTTACTTGTATATAGGTGCCTTCACAATAGCTTGGTAGCCTATACGTTTGGTCATATTTTGGCAGCACAATATTACAACCTCAATAGCCCGGTAGAACCCCTAAAAGACTCCAATGCAATTTTTTCCATCAAGCAAAGACAGACTATTGACTACCCGACCTCCACCCAATCCTCCCTTGCTGTATGCAGGAGAAAGACAGCCCAATTTCTGCCTTCAGAGTAATAACAGTTGCAGAAGATCTAAAGAAGCTATCTAAAGGTAGACAGTATCAGAAACGTACGCACTTAAAGACTCTACCCAGGTATTCTGCTGAGTGGTTTCGTAGATGTTTTTTTTCCCTACCTTTTGAGGCCTTTCAGAAATTTGCTGCTGGGATGAAAGAGATGCTTGAGGCTCTTGGACACCGAATGCTTTCTACTCTGTGGTTGGTTCTTAAACGGCTCTGAGAAAACGGAAGAGGGCAAAAAACATATGAGAATGCACAAAAATACAGTCTTTGTTCTCAAGTCCTCGAACAGTACATGATGCCTCAAATTTAAATGAGCAACTACATAATTGCACTGTTCATTAAACACCTTGGGGCAGATTTACAAGAAACTGACGCATCTGTAAAGATGCGTCAGTTTCCCAGCGCCAGCCTGCGATACCCTTGCGCCACCATGGGTGCACCGTATTTACAATACTGCGCACCATGGTGCAAGGATTGACAAATGCATCAGAAATTCTGAGGCATCTGTTGGCCCAAAAGTCATGCATTGCTGGAGTCGTGTCGCAAGCACGACGCAACTCCAGCAACGTATGGGGAGGCCTATACTCATAATACTGCGTCACTCCCTATGCCTCCTTCAAGCAGGCGTAAGGTTTTGACGCAGTGGCATCCTAGAAGTGGCGCAGTGAAATCTTGTAGATTTCACGGCGTCACTTCTACGAGGCTTTCCTGCGTGGGAACACCTACCCTGCATACATTATACCTGACGCAGATATAATGTGACGCAGGGTTTTACAACGTGACGCATCTCCCTAGATGCGTCACGTTGTAAATTGGCCGCATTGTTTACGCCGCAGCTGCGTCACAAAAGTGACGCAATTGCAGCGCAAAAGTGTCGCAAGGGGCTTGTAAATCTGCCCCCTTGTGCTTTCTTTCTACCTTGTCTTTTGCAGCTGTTACTATTGCACTATGAAATGATTTGTTTTAATGTAAAACTTAAGAATATAGTTCGGTCTCTCCGGTAAAGAGGTATACTTCACGCTTCCAACTGAAGTCTCCCTTAAGGTAAGGGGAAACTCCAGGGAACACCAAAAGAGCAAAGTGCTAGCTATGAACAGTTAGTTCCCTTGCTTCCAAAGCTCACAGAAGTACAAATAAAGAGGCAGTATAACACTTCACAGACTAAAGAGTTGGATCACAATAGTTTACGAATAGAAACAGAAGCTGTAAGCTAAACATTCTATGATGGCCTTGAAGCCACACCTTCTGGACTTACCATGGCACACACACTGCTGGTGTGCTGCCTTCACCTGACAAAGAAGGTGGTCCAATGCCTCAGCTTGTCCTCTTCGCCGTGGAGCTCTCCCATCGTACTCTCGCCAATCTGGGCATGGGGTAGGGGACACACAAGATCAAAGATACTGTTTGTGTATCCATCAAAGTATATACTACTCACATCATTACATTCTTAAAGTGTGGAAATCCATTTGATCTTTCATTTAAAAAACCTTTCGAGTGAGAAATTCACTTTCAGATTTTGACACTTCCTGGAAGGTATGAAGGTGTGTACTCTTTTTTTATTAAGCTATATGTGGTTCATATGCACATATTCTGTATTAGGTCTCACCTGCTAGACAGCTCATACACTGTCTGTTGCAAGACAAATTATGGGGTTTCCCAAAACATACAGCGGTTTGGAGACCACCCATTGCTTAGCTTTCCTGTCACTCTCATTTGCCTGCTTCTTTTTCATGTCCCAGCTTGACAATCTTGTGTTTGTCCCTCCAATGGAGCACAACCTCTTTACAATGTCTTTTGATTTGCAGGCTTTTATGCTTCCACTGCTTGCTTTTCAAGCACTACTTTTTTATTTTGGATTAACCACTTCAGAAGAGTGCATGTGTTTTCCAGTTGCCTCCCTCTTGTACTTCTCTTTCCCTGTAATCGGTGTTACTCACTGTCACATTGTGTGCTTCTCTCCGCCCCTCCATGTTGCACCCACTCTTGTTCTCTCACTTTCCTTTCTCGCCGGTGTACTTCACCGCCACCTGCTTAACGTTCCTTTTTTTCATCCGTTTGCTCCCCCGGTGCTCTCTGTCATCTGCCTTTCTCCCACACATAGCCTCCATGTTGCTTCCCCCAACTCGCACTGCCCTGTTGCTTCTGCCTCCCATCTACCCCTGTGTTGCTGCCTATCCCTCCTGTGCCCACCCATGCTGATCCTGCTTCCCTCTCTTACTGTGTTGCTTCTGTCACCCCTCATTGCCTCTTGCTTTAAAAACAAGCATTTTCATTGCAATAGGTCTCGTATTTGCGACCGTTTAAGCTATTGGCATTGTAAATGACAATTCCTTTTATTTATGTGTTTTCAAAAGCAACACATATACAAGGCATTGTTATTTTAACACCAGTAGCTCAAAATCTCGCAAATGCGAAACCACTTTAATGGCGGCCGCGTCTCTTTCTTTAGACGCTACTCCCGTATTCAGGTTACAATGAGCAGCATCTAAAGAAAGGGACGCAGCCAACATTAAAGTGAAAGCGCGTATGGGGCGCTTTCACCCAAAGTTAAAAAAATAATAATAATTTAGAAAAGATCTGTAGCGCGGCCGCTAAAGTGAAAGCGGCCTGCGCTGTTAATTAAATAAAAAGTAAGCGCGGCCGCTAGTGTGAAAGCAGCCCGCACTGTAAAATAAATAATTAAATAAGCGCGGCCGCTAAAGTGAAAGCGGACCGCTCCGTAAATTAAATAGTTAAATACGTGTGGCCGCTATAGTTAAAGCGGACCCCGCTGTAATTTAAATAAAAGTGTACAGGGTGCTGCGATGTCGTGGGTGGAATAGGGGAACATCATTAAACAAAATAGTGTTCACCGACTTATAAAGCAGACCGTGTAACGACACAAGTAAAAAGTCCAGTCGTTATGGGAGGTTACAAATACAGACAGGGCGGTACCAAGGAGGGACTAGTAACCCTATTTACAAATAAAAAGCAACAGTTTCGCAAGGACAGTAGCAGGAGTCAATTGAAATGATGGGCGTGAAATGGGTGGAGCTTCTATGCCTAACCTCAATACAGCATGCTTCGCAGAGCAGTGCATACGCTGCCCAGGCTCGACCTAAAAATGGAGTGTGTAGCCCCTCTAGTAATATGGGACTGGCTCAGGGCTTCAGAGCTTTTCGCATGTACGACTGCCATGCTACAGATGTACTCTTTCAAATACAGCAGCGCACAGCTGGAAATTCATTTTTGTTTCCATAAGTGGCTGGCTTAGAATGTGCCACGTGAATAAGTAATTTTTTCTCTCAGAATGGGCTCCACTGGAGACTGACACCGGTGCCGATATCCTGAGCTCTCTGGGGCTCGAGGACTATAAATTACACCAGTGAAGGAAATAATTCCCTACATCCAAAAAAGCAAGGGAAAAATCCACAGCTAAAACCAACCCTCTCTCCTCTGAGTGAGAGGTCCTAAGCTGAGATGCATCATACCTGCTAATTTACAAATTAATGCCACCATGTGAGAAGGGGGTAGGGCATTGAAGGGGACTGGGCCTCATGCTGAGTGCTACCTAAGAGGCACTCTGCCTCTCACTAAGCCCCCCACCCTCACGCCTCTCCCAGACAATTAAAAGCAAAGGGTGATTGAGGCTGACGCCGATGTCCTGGGGTGTTTTCACACCTTTTAATGGATGCCGGCTGCTTACAGCCTCCAAAAATGAGCTGAAAATCCACTGTTTACAGTGGTTTTCAGCTCGTTTTTCCTGCCACCGTGTGATTTTGGCTCCTCACGGGGTAATCGGGGGGAAAGGAGCCGATATTGTGTGACGCACGGTGGCACCGTGTGAGTTGGCAGATATGATGCACATAGATCATTATGACAGTCATTGCCAAAGATGCGTATTGCAAAGTCGACTTCTCGCTCCCATTTCTTCTTTATGTTTGATGGTGGACTCCTGAATGCAGCCCTAAGACCCCTTCACCCACCACTAGGTTACACCATAGGTCAGCCATTTACATAGCGTGCATTCTGGCACTAGTCCAACCTCATGAGCTTAGAGTCAATGTACCTTCCAGCCCTACTTTTGAGGATTCTATCACAGACAGGAGTCTGATTTGGTTTGTTATGATGTGTCACCAGAGGTGTTCATGTTGCTCTTTTACTCTTTACACAGTGCATGTTTTAGTCCTTGATTGGTATAATTACCGTGTTTTGGGCGTTGTAATATTGTGTGATGGTGTGACTGGAGGTCTCCCTAAATTGGGTGGGTGATGTGTGTGTTATCTGGCATCATGTAGCACAGTAAGTAGAAGGTGGGTGAGTGAAATGAAGGTAGTGGACGACGTTGGGTACTCTTGAAAGCCACATATTGAAATGCGTTGACTGGGTGTTAACTTTTTCTGTTGTCGATTGCGATGTGACTTGTACAGCAGATGAATGGTGTCAGTACGTGTGTGGCTTTTACAGAAGGTAAGTGATGTTAGTATGCGTGTACAGAAGATGTGTGCTGCTGATTGGGTTGCAGCTTGTGCAGCGGGCGAGAGGTGTCACTAGAAGTGGCTTTTAAAGCAGGCAAGTGGTGTCAGTATATGTGGCTTGTACAGCAGGTACTAGTGCAGCTGATTGGAATGTGTGTTGTAAAGAAAGTGAGTGGGAGCAGTAGGTGTGTTGTCTGGACAAGCCGGTGAGTGCTTTTGAGAGAAATTTGAAACTAATTAGGGCCCACAGACTGAGTGGTAGAATTTCACCCAGAGCAGTAACTCCAGGTGTAGGTCACTGCCCTTGAGTGTCTCGAGGCCCAGAATTATATGGGACGCAAACTCCAGAACCCATCATTTCTGTCTTCCCTGCTACAGTCCAAGGTCTTTAGGCATCAGCACAATGTGGCCTCCACCTGACCACTGCAGCAGCATAGGGAAGCAGGCAATGCTCCACCCAGACAGTCTGAATCCTGTCCTAATATACCCTCACCCCCACCACAACCACAATAGATGCCCTGCTGACACGTTCTGCCTATTCTTAGCAGGTGGAAAATGACAGAAGTTTTTTCCCGGATTGGGGAAAAATGCATGTAAAAGTACCCAGTATTTCTGAATCGCAGTAGTTATTCCCCATTCTGGGGAGAAAACTTTTGATTGCCTGAATTTTTTTTGTGATTCCATCTCCTTGTAACTCCTGCACCAAATCCTGGCAATTTCCTTATGAGGGTTAAGGCACATCTGGGTTGTGTTGAATGTATGTGTGGTGTCCTGTCTAACATGTCCTGTGGGACATTTTCTGTGTTTACTTGTGGCTAGTACACATGTGAGTGCAGTGATACTCAACTTTATAGCTTTTCTTCTCTGCTCTACGCAGGAGCATTGTTCTATCCCTTATTTTCCTTTACATTTTGTCTGTGATGATGTTTAAGCATAGATATACTCACTTGATGGGACGGCGAAGGCTGGAACTGAAACTTGCGGTGGTCCCCAGCCTTTCATGTTGTATGCTGAGACCTGGACATAGTACGCTGTTCCCTGTAATGAGAGGTAGGAATTGATAGAGAGACAAGAAATAAATAAAGTAGTTAGACTTATCACTGCCGGGTTATGTTCAAGCGCATGACCATTTGAGAAGATGAGCCTGTTGGTAGTGTCATGGCCTCATAGTATAGTTTGGAGGCTGGCAGTAGAACTTTCCCTCCTACAAGCTTCTGAAATTCTGCCAGGAAGGAGAACTCCTCTGAGGAAATGCTGACTCTGGCTGCCAACAACCATCATCCAGATGCATATGAAAGTGGGTGCCAACGAACACCATCCAGATGCATATGACACTGGCTGCCAGCAAACAGCATCCAGATGGAGCATGCCACCATCCCCTGGCACTTTCTATGCGGCTGAGAGGGAAATCCCAGACCCTTGCGGCGGGTACTATCCCACGGGTGCTCTGTGTAAGAACAGTTGCCAGTGTGAAATAAAGAAGCTTCATTTTCATTTTGTTTACAAAAATATGTTCTAGTTTATCAAATTTTCCAATTGCTTTTCTATAATTGGGTGTTCAGCAAACATGAAAATGCACCAGCATGTAAAATATTTTATCTTCCGCTAATCAATGGCAGTGCTATACTAATAAGAACCATAGCCTTGTGTGTAGGAACCGACATCGATCCCTTTACTGCGCAGTGATGTGTTCTTGCTTCGTCATAGCTCGTAGTCAGTACACGCGCATCAACTGACTCTTCAGCAGTATGAACTTCAATGCTTCCTTCACCTCTCATTATTCTTATATGTTTCCAGATGTGTTGTTTTTGTAGACTTTGATGGTTCTGTTGAAAACAAGCATTGACAACGCCAATAGGTCTGGTGCTGACTGCCAGCCTTTTTGCTTTGTCGATGGTTATTTTGTTTTGTCACGGTTTTTGCAAAACTGTATTACTGCAAGAGTTGCCCTTTGCAAAACTTTAAAAAATTGGCCAAAAGCAAAACTGTTATTTGGTCTCAAAAAGCACACATTGCTATAGCTACACTAGCAGGCTGGACTACCGGAATGCCCTCTATGCCGGAATCAACAAATCTCTACTCCTCAAACCCCAGACCGTCCAGAACACCGCAGCCAGACTCGTCCTCAGCATCCCACGACAGAACCACATCACCCAACACCTATGAGACCTCCACTGGCTCCCCATTGAAAAAAAAGTGACCTTCAAGCTGCTCACATGCCTACGAAGCCCTCCACAACACCGGACCCCAATACCTCAACAAACGAATCTCCTTCCACGCACCCAAGAGAAAGCTCCGCTCCGCTGACCTAGCCTTGGCCGAAATCCCCAGCATCCACAGAGCCAGAAGGGGAGGCAGATCCTTCTCCTACATCGCGGCCAAAACCTGGAACGAACTCCCCCTCAGCATCAGACAAAGCCCCACACTGCAAGCATTCAGGAAGAGCCTCAAGACCTAGCTTTTCGGATGACCAGAGCTGCACGAAACCCCCCCCACCCAGCGCCTTGAGAACCTCACGGGTGAGTAGTGCGCTCTACAAATCCCTGATTGATTGATTGATAGTGACCTCTAGCACTGAGGGGAACTACTTTGTGTGCGGATTTGCACTTTGTGAAAGAGCAGAATGCCATGAATCACTGACTAGTGAAGTTTACCAATGGCCAGCAGCGGCCCCTCCTTAAAGGCGGAGAGGCCACACCCCCCCCACACCTTTTCCCCCGACATAAAGAGAGTCTGTTAGGCTGAGGAAAGGTCAGGCTGACAGACACTCTGTTTGTTCTGTTCAGGCAGCCAGGTGCTATACAGGTGATATGTGCAGGCACCTGCCTGCTTGAGCTGAGCTTTGGCAAGCTAGAGATATCCCTGCTCCTGTGGGTGCGACTCTTCAGCCTCGCACCCACTTGGAGTACCTCCCCCTCATGACGTCGGGGAGCGTCATTGAGAGCCTCGGACCTGGGAGCTTGAGTTTCAAGCCCTGAAGTGCCCAGTGCTGAGTATCTATCACTGACACTTTGTCACAAATTGTGGTGGGGTCAGCAACTCTCACTGACCCCATCCCACTGTGTAATGAGGTAGGGACTGCCACCTCCTCTCATTAGCTGACCAATGCCCTCCTATGTCCAACCCTCCTGGTACCTCTGAGGCTTCCCTCCAGAGACACTGCAGAAGATAAGTGCTAAGTTTTTATTTAATACTTGGTGCGTGCTTGTATGTATGAACGTATGTGTATATGTGAGTGCCTGAAGTGAATGGGTGTGTGTGTGTGTGTGTGTCTAAAGGCATGGGTGTGGTTAGTGGGCATGTATCTTGCCCCCCGTGACCCAACGCACTAACGACCCCATGCTCTAATTAGTGGCCATCACTGCCAATGACTGAAGTGGCCTGACTGTGGCCAATGCTGTATGCTATAGAGGGCGGAAGAAAATGTGAATGACACAACAACAGACCAATGGATGAAGTTGGCTGGTTATAAGCCACTATCAATATAAAAGACCTAAAAAGAGGCTGAAATGACGAGAGAAGCGTTTAGAGTTTAGAGTTTAGAGTTTAGTAAGTGCAATCATGACTGTTAGTCAAAGGTATACCAAAGCGCGACACAGAGCACTGAGGCATGTTGCAAAAGAGGGAAAACACGCACACAGATGAATAAGTAGACCAAGACGTTGAATGGCGGCGGCCTAGTCACAAAAGCGAGGTTGACCTAGAAGTGAGCTTCAGAAGCAAAGGCAACAAAGATTTGGGGAGTCAGTGCATCACAAATGTTCTCTACCGTCTAAGCTTCTCCCATTTTAGCCTACACGAAGTGCCAATGCCACAGCAGCCACAAGCACTGGGGGGCGGCTGGCCTTCGTAAGAGCGGGCCCCGAGCCCACCTTGAAACGCAGCCAAGAGGACGTGCCCCAGCCGTGGGCTCTCAGCACCGGCCCCTGCGTCGGCACTACACCCCTGCGGAAAAGCTCGGCGGCACCATGAAAGGCCGAGTGGGGCTGAGGGGAAGGAGGGGTGCGAGCCAGCTGTCAAGCAGTGCCAGCCCGCAGTTCTCAGAAAGATAAAACTGCAGGGTGCCCCACCCCCGACCAGCCTGTGACCTTGTTCACGGTGGGGTTGAGCCCTGGGAGATAGAAGAGAGGCCGAGTGGAGCCAGCGCTCCTGGTCTGCAATTAGCCATGGAGCTGGTGAGAGGGTTTGATCTTTTCAGGTGGCGGGAGGCCAACTCCTGATTTATTGCAAGTGGGAAGAGCAGGGGGGTGGGGGGGAGGATGAATCAGACTGTCTGTCAGTTGGAGGGACCTGCCTCCCTCGCTCGTGCTTGCCCCGGTGCAGCCAGGAACATCTCGCATGCACGGGCCTCCCTCGTTAACTAGGACGGGCCTTGTCCCCAAAGGAATCTGAAATGGCCCCGTGAGAGGGAGGGGGTGCCCGGGTGAGGGAGTGAGAATCATCTGACATTTGCAACGGGGGGGAGGGGAGGGGTTGAATTAATTTTTCTCAGGCTGCTGCGGTGCAGGCTGTTAGCCCGTCCTGCCGGTGTCGACGCCATGTCTCCGGCCCAGCTGCTCCATGCTGGAGCTCCGTGCCGGGGCCGCTGCAGACACCGAGGCATGGGAGCAAGACACTCGCTCGTCACCCCGCACGCTTAACAAAGAGAAACCCCGGGAGAGGCGCTACACAACCTGGGCTCCCTCTCACAGATCCCCATCTTCATGTGCAATCCTGACCCCGGGGGTGGCCGCCGCCGCCACCCAGCCTGGTGGAAGGTGGGGTGGAAAAGTGAAGAGGGCGGACATGCAGGTGGGAAGGGGGGAGCTCGTTTTCGCATCACGCTAGTAACACGTGGGCCTCATATTTATATATTTATTTAATGCCATTTTATATAGCGCGGTCTTTACCCAAAGGTGTCAGAGCGCTTTACAATAGAACCATAAGTGAATACAAGACAAAAGAAGGATACATCGACTGTGCAGATAAACTACGACGATTACGCCATCACAGATGTTGCATTTGCCACTCTATTTGACATAATCTCTCTTTTATAAACTGGCTTCTATATTCCACAGAACAATAGTGTATCATCTTTTATTCACATAACTGTAGCATCCTTCAGTTAGGCGAACTCACCATTTTACAGTTCGGAGCCAAAATGTAATTATCCTACAAAGTACTATATACACAAATTCATCATCTCATGTTGGAAAAGACAAATACTTTTAATAAATACTTTTAAAAAAAACAATGTAACCATCTTTCATACCTTTGCCACATATCCTACCACTTATTAGAAGCTTGAAGCAAGAACCCAGAAGGTCTCTTGGAAAGCAAGGGGGCTCAGAAGAAAAGCAGGTACATTGTGCCTTGGCGTGCCTTACTCTAGGGTAGTGAGGGGTACCCGAGCCAGCAAGCACACCATTGCAAAAACAAAGACCATACCTACCTCTGATATCTCAACACTTTCTTCACCTGATACACCTAGGCATTTACAGAAGCTATAAACTTGGACCAGCAACATAAATGCTCTGTAAGTTCCAACAAAAGCACATACGTAATGCAGTGATCTGGTCGCTTCTCTCACTCCTACCACATGTGAAACAGCAGACATAGCGAGTGAGGAGCCGTTTATATTGTAACACCACAATCGACCAGTCTTGAGGGGCTTGAAAAGATGAAAAGAATGCCTCAATTTTAACCAAATACAGTGTTTCTCAGGATGTCTTCTCGACCGAGTCCAAAACATCCATGGAGACATAAGCCAAAAATTAAGCCCTCCCAATTGGTCCACAATCTAAAGACATCCCCAAATGAAAACCTTGGGGTGATGGTCTGATCAGCATCTCACTTTCCAGTCTCAAATAAACAATACTACACTAATACAATCCCTAGGGAAAACCCTCTCCGACCCAGTGCTTAATTTGAGCTGGTGATTGAAGGTGGGCCCACTGGCACTCATTTTTGGGGTCCAGCACGTACTAATCTTCAGCATACTTTGATCCAGAGCAAGTGGGAGAAAAACACAAAAGGAGGAAAGGGGGAAGAAGAGAAAGACAAAAATAACTAGCAAAGCGAGAAAGGAGGGGTGAAAAAGAGTGCAATAAAGGGGCAGGGAATGTCTGGTGATAGAAGAAAGAGGCATGAGTTGGAATCCCGACATTCATCAGCACAGGATGTGAGCTTCTGAGAAAAACTTTGTGCACCGGCACTTATTATTTTCTAAAAGCACTGCTCCAATTACCCTCTAATCAACCTTTTGTAGTGACATAAGCCCTCTCAGGACATTACAGCTGGATGCCTGTAATGACCTATAACTTGCTGTCCCAAGGGAACACATGACGGTGTTGTCGATCAGGACCTCAATGGATTCTCGCAATGCAGCCATGGTCATCCTGCTCTCTAGCCACGACATTGGCCATCACCTACCCAGCGAATCCACTTCAAGATGCTTTGTGAGGTTTACAAATATGTGTCTAGCTCTGGTTGCAAAACATCTTCCAGGCACAGAATTTTAAAATATGAGACCTAGCCTCGGATTGGAGCCCTGCTCTACAGAAAACTGCTAAGGAGGCCTATGCTCTGTGCGCAAGGTGCGCTGCATTGAAATTCTCTGTTTATGCACCTTCAGCAATTTCAGTCGCTCCTTCAGGCCCAGAAAACATTTTATTATATCAAACACGCTCCCAGGCAGGAGTGAGTCTCCTACCTCATTCTCCTTCCATTATTTTAGCTGTTCTTTGCATGCCCATCAGTGACTGCATGCTGCTCCCCTGGCATACATAATATATATGGCATTTATTACATGGGAATTATGAACTTGAATATCTATAGGTCCTGGTGACATATTGAATTAAATAATACATGTTTTTTTAGACAACACTTAATATTGCATTTTTCTGTTATTACTCCAACTTACAAATAACCTGAGGGCTGAAAGTTTGAGTTATGATACTCAATTTATTGAACACCAAAGGAAGGATGAAAGGCAGAGTTGGCCATGACGGTATTTGGCGTGATCTGCACATCACATGGATGTCAGCAGCAAACACAATGAGACTTTGTTTCATGTTCCTATTTGACTTTATCAAATCCATGCAATACAACGTTAGCGGCCCTCTTAGTTACCTTTACTAGATACTATAAGAGCTCCTTATTTCTATCACAACACCTTCTTTGATTTCTCACAATGCCTCTTACTTGGCTTTCGAACAGCAGTTTGCCTAAGATTATAGTTGCCATGGACAACCATCCTTTTCCTGCAGAATCACTTTTATGAGCCATGGCATTGCTGCAGAATCACTCGGAAAAAGAGATACAATGAATATTAGGTGAGTTCCATGAGTTATATAACTGAGAATATGTTTTAATCATATAATTTATACTGTGTATCGAGAAGACCAGTTCTTTTGCTTTATTATGCTAAGTATTTCAAGGCCTAAGCCAAAGGCAAAATGTAACTGTCCATCAAAGTAAGTGTCCTGAGAAATTAAGGAGTCTTTGAAAGTAGAGTTGAGGGTGAAAAGGTATCTCTCTTCTTATGTTTCATTTCTGTGCGGGTATTTTAGGTGAAAGATGCTTGAGGAGGGGGCGCTAGGTGGCGCACACGCAAAATGGCCGCACTACTGTGAGGCTCTTGCTGCCCGGCGTCAATGATCCTCAAAATATCCTCTTCAATGGCCATGAACTACAATTGAACTGCCCTCTGAGACTGCTGGCGGTCCGCTGCAGCTCCGCTGCGAAATCCGACCATATTGGAGCCTCCGTTCCAGAGAAATCTCAATGTTAAGGTGACAGCGCGGGCAGAGGAAACGAGCCGCGGTGACCAGGAGCGGCTATCCCTACTACGCGAGCCCGGGGGTGACGCGAGGCGCGTGGGCCCACCGGCACTGCGCACTGTGCGTGGCATACGCTACATACGCCGGACCCTGCCCACGGCAAGAAGACACGGGTGGGGCTGCCCCTACACGCCGTCAGAGCTGACAACCTTGGTGGATATGACGGTTGGCGACGACGACAATCGAAATAGGTGCGCAGGTACTGTAGCGCTCTGAAGCTGAATGCGGGAGCGGAGCGGCAGATGCGACCTATGAGCTGAGACCGGGACGGAGGTGTGTGCAAGTAGGTGATCCCCGAGTGTGGAGCCACTGCTGGAAGCAGGCGCGGTGCGCTGTTGAGCTGCCGTGGGGCGGGCTCGTGAAGACGGGCCCATGTGTGGACTCTCGGAACCGTGAACGCAACGAGCTCTTTTGATCGGAGGACCGGGGGCCTGCTTGCACTCAAAGCCTCGAATCCTAGGGGTGTATGCACGGTGGCACAAAGGAGAAGGGACTGCACCCCTGCGCGCGGCGTGAACTGCCGTCCAGGGCCTATCTGCTGGGCGCCAACAAACACCTGCTGAACCGCCGAGCTCCCCCTCACTGGAACTGTAGTGGCGAAAGTATGCGTATTGTCTAGCAACCCATAGACACGCGCTAAGGTGCACACAACGCACGGGTGCAGACAGGGGGAGACCGTAACTCCATTGCAAGAACGCTGCCCCTTACGAATGGTGGCGTCGTGGACGACATATACGTGCGAGCGGGGATGCCACTGTATCTTCAGCCCCTAACATCGTTTCACCAACGAGACCACAGCGCAAAGAAATAGTGATCGGCCTCCGTGGGGAAAGTGCGGACGAACCGGCAACAACAGTGTTCTGGAGCTCACAACGCGCTCACTGTTATACGCAAGATTGGCAGGTAAAAGAGGAGGATACAGGCACAGTACTGCCTTGACATACTGGGGCACACAGTCTGCAGTCACCTTGCGAACGCCCCACCAACAAGGCCACAGCGCATGGAAACAGAGATCGGCCTCCTCAGAAAAAAAAACACTGATAGGGGTACCGAACCGGTAACGACAGTGCTCTGGAACTCATACCGTGATCACTAATATATGCAAGCTCGGCAGGCAAAAGAGTCGGATACAGGCATAGCATTGCATTGGCATACTGGGGCGCCCAGACTGCAGACACCTTGCGATCGCCACGCCATAATACTACAGGGACACGAACAGTTCGCACTCAAGGCTACCATGGGGAAGCCAGATAACCGCCAACCCAAGTTATCCTTTGACACCACCAGAAGGACTACCCGCAACACAGCGGACGATCCGGACGCCGACAAGGGGAGGGCGCGCAGGGAACCATTAACTCTCCATCCACAGAGGTACAAAGCATCCTGCAAGAAGTTCGACAAGGCTTCGCTACCATGGTAGATAAAATGGATAACATGTCCACGCGTATGGACGCCATTGCTCACAAATTAGAAGGGCACGAGGGTCGCATTAAAGAAACTGAGCGCCGTATCTCCGACAATGAAGATACAACGTCCCAAGTAACAACGCAGATTGCCCAAATGGATAAGCTTCTTCAAATCATTGCTGCAAAGAATGAAGATTTGGAGGCGAGAAGTAGGCGCAACAACATACGCATTCTTGGTATCCCCGAGTCGACCAACACAGGAAGAATGGAGGAATATGTTGAAAAATTGTTGCTCTCAACGTTTGGGGCGGAAGGCTTTTCCAGTCAATTCATAGTGGAAAGGGCGCATAGATCACTGGGCCCGCGCCCGCCGCCGGGAAGCACGCCACGCCCTATCATAGCACGCCTCTTGAATTATAGGGACCGGGACGTTGCACTCCGCACAGCGAGAAGCACTCAACAGCTGACATATGATGGCAATATGTTCTCTATCTTCCCTGACTTCACACCAACCGTTCAGGAAGAGAGACGGAAATTTATAGACGTCAAAAAGAAGTTGAGACGGGCCCAAATCGACTACGCACTGTTATATCCGGCACGACTTAGGGTTACCCACCAAGGTAAACAGAGATTCTTTACAAAACCACAGCAGGTGGAGGAGTTCTTAAAGCACTTGAAACGATCAAATCATGACACCGAACCGTCGGCATCATCCCAGCAGGCCGCATCGGCGGGAGTGGAAGAAAGCGCGGACTGAATAACTCATTCAAGTCTTGAACTTACTGGGACATAAGAAACATAACAAGTGACGAATGGCTGGTGGAGCAGAAGCAGCGGGCTCCGCAGATACGGAGGACGGTAGACCAATAGACTTACTATTTCTAATCTTTGTTTTTCTTTATGAGCCATTTCCAATAAGTTACGCCGGGCACCCTCTGCCCCTTGGTGTCCACGCGCTCCATCCCTAGTGGACCCAAACGGGTGAGGGTTAATGTGCAGGCACCTAGGGTAATCCCCCCAACGGGTACTCCCCCCATTGTTGATTAATCTATGTACGGTTGCATAGCAGTTTGGATAGGTTTTTTTGTTTGTATTCATTGGGGAATGGGGGGGGAGGGAGTAAGCTTCTGGCAGATTAGGGCTGCTTCAGTGGGAGGGGGGTTGTAGGGCTAGGGAATCGGGATGGGTGGTCAGTTTCTGGCATGATTGGGGTGCCATGGGAGGTGGGAGGGGGCAGTTGCGGGAAACGCATTGTATTATTGCAATAGACAGACACACTGCATGTGGAATCGATGGGTGCTTAAATGGACAAGCCTTTCATACAACTGATACATCATATGTTGGGCTCCTTGTTGTGAGACACTGTGATGGCTACGGATGACAACTTCACGTTGACGATCTTATCATGGAATGTCAGGGGCCTGGGGGACCAGCGAAAAAGGAGGCAGGTCCTGGCATACTTGGACAGACAACGGGTGCAACTGGCTATGCTCCAGGAGACCCACATAGACCCAAGGGCTGTAAACACATTCGCCAGTAAATGGGCTGGCACGAGACTCTTTTCATCATACTCCTCCTACGCGAGAGGCACTGCCATACTGATTAAAAAACAGACACCCTTTGTGCTGGCGGGAGCGATAGAAGACCCACAAGGGAGATACATACTTGCATGGGGTAGACTTGGTAGAGATTCTGTGACACTGGTCAATTGCTATGGCCCCAATGTCGACGCTCCAGATTTTTTCACTAGGATATGGGGGCAAATATTGAACGTAGGCTCCACACATGTCGTCTGGGGTGGAGATTTTAATGTGGCCCTTAACCCGGAACTGGATAGGTCCAATCCAAATATGCACCACTATAATAAGTCCCAAGAAGCACTGCGGGGCATAGTGAAGGAGGGTGGTCTAGTAGATAGTTGGAGGCATGTTCACCCATATTTGAAGGAGGGTACACACTTCACGACACGCTCGGGCACATGGGCGCGCCTTGATTATTGTTTGGTCTCAAGAGGGCTCGGGGACGCTATACGTGCTGTAACTCACCCAGCCCGGACGTTCTCAGATCATTGCCCTGTGAGGCTGGCACTCACACCACCGGGATATGGAACGCCCAGGCCACGCTGGCGACTGCAGCCCCATGCACTGCTTGACACGGTCTTTCAGACCGAGCTGGGGGAGGAGATCAGGGACTTCTTTATGAGAAACAAGGGATCAGTTGATACTGTCGAAATAATATGGGAGGCTTTCAAAGTCACTATTAGAGGGTATTGCATCTCAAAGAGCTTCGGAGTACTTCGAGACATACGGCGTACAATCCAAACGCTGGAACAGGATCTGAAGAGGTTAGAGGTCAGGATGAATAACGGAGAGACAGGGCGGGTACAAGTAGAATTTCGCGAGAAACTGACAGAATACGAACAGAATGCTGCTAGAGAGGTGAAATTCCAGAGTAAGTACTGGGTGGCTCGAAAGTACGGCGAAGGGGAACGGCCAGGAAAGGCATTAGCTGAAGCGACGAGAGGCCCCAGGTTCACGTCCCATATATTAGAAATTGAGAGCCTAGAAGGGACAATACATAGAGACACACCGGATATACTATCCACATTCGCCGCTTACTATGAGACCTTATACACCACACACCGCCAAGAAACAGTAGAATTAGGTGCCTATCTGGGAGATATAACACTGGGATGGCTTAGTAACACGCAAAGAGAATTCCTTAGTCAGCCTTTCGAATTAGATGAAATCAGGGAAGCTATCATGCATTTAAAAAACGGCAAGGCGCCCGGATTGGATGGTATCCCTGCCGAATTTTACAAAGCGTACATCGATATCATGGCGCCAGTCCTTAAAGAGGTTTATGAGGAGTCTATGGAGATTGGTACCCTACCCCCTCTATGAGGGAAGCGCTGGTGACATCTCTGCTAAAGCCCAATAAAATTCCCAGCTCCTGCGATTCATATCGTCCCTTGTCACTTCTCAATTGTGACACCAAAATTCTGGCTAAGATACTAGCCAATCGTCTCAATCTCCTAATGGAAAACCTTATCCTGCCTGATCAATCAGGATTTGTCCCTGGCAGGGCAACCAATCACAATCTTCGCACACTCTTTTCGCTTATACAGACGGTGGCGCCTGAGTTCCCACTTGCAGCTGTGTTTCTGGATGCCACGAAGGCTTTTGATTCCGTGGAGTGGGACTATCTGGTTGAGGTGCTGCACAGTATGGGGTTTCCAAAGATATATATATCCTGGATTCAATTGCTGTACCACGAGCCCACTGTTAGAGTACTGATCAATGGCCATATATCTCGCTCACTTCCTGTTTCGAGAGGCACGCGCCAGGGATGCCCGTTGTCTCCGTTGCTTTTTGCTATCGCAATGGAGCCCCTGGCCTCTAGATTGAGACAACGGCATCAGGATAAGGCGTTTCGATGTGGCCTACGCCAAATATTGATATCCTTATATGCGGATGACGTGACATTATATATCAGGGACCCCAGGCACAACCTTAACCCCATACTACGAGAATTTATAATATTCGGCAGATTATCAGGTATCAATATCAATTGGGGGAAGTCTCAGTTGTTCCCACTTACACCAGCGGTACCACAATTCCCACTTGATTATCCGCTGGAGTGGTGTGATACTGAACTTCGCTATCTCGGCATACAGGTGACGAGAGACAGAGAAGACACCATACGGCTGAACTATGGTACAGCAATTGCACGCCTCAACAGTAATGTCACACGATGGATCTCTCTGCCTATATCACTCGCTGGTCGAGCCTCTCTAATAAAGATGGTGGTACTCCCTCAGTTCCTGTATCTGTTTGCAAACATACCCTATCACCCAGGAACAACCTTTTTTAAAACACTGCGGACGGCACTGATCACGCTAATTTGGGGAGGAAAACAACCACGACTTCAGTGGGCCAGCCTCATTAGGCCATATGAACAGGGTGGGCTAGATATACCCGACTTCGAGGTGTACTACTGGAGTGCACAGGCACAATATGCGTTCTACTGGATATATCCCCCACGTTACATGCCGCAAATAGCCGCAGAAGACTGGCTTGCAGATCCCGTTCCCCTGAACGGCATCATACACTGCCCTCGCCGCACTCGCTCCGCGCCTCCCACCACGGTCACTAGCACTGTGGATGCATGGAATTGCATTAGGGACAAACTCTTGTCGCCCTTCCTGTACTCCCCGCGACTTCCGTTGACCTATCACCCAGATCTACCACTATTGCAGGAAAGAGGATTCCTGAATCTTTGTAAACGGCTCCATGTGACGGCATGGGGGGACTTATTTCTGGACGGTACCTTCCGCTCCTCGGAGCACCTGTTTCAGGGCCTACGGTCCACACCACTAGACGTGTTCCTCTATGTACGGTTACGACAAGGGATGAGGGCGATCCTACCGGATTTCCCCAACGAGCCAGAAATTCTACCTCCGTTACACCAGCTGTTAAACCCTGCAGGTGGCAGCCACCTGGTGTCCGGACTCTATAAAAGCATACGCGCGACACAAAAGAAGCCTGTCAGCTCGGCATGCTTGCACTGGCAGGAGGAGCTGGGGCGAGAGGTGACTGAGGAACAATGGAGCTATTGCTGTTCCCAGACATCGCAAATCACGGCCAGTAACAGGCTGCGGATACTACATTACAAATTCTTGCAGAGGCTATACTACACGCCTGTAAAAAAATATAGATTCAAACTAACCGACCATGACAGATGCGACAGATGCAAAAGGGAGGGTGCTGGGTTTCTACATCTGGCCTGGGAATGCCCAGCAGTGCAGGCATACTGGGGGAGGTGCATGAGGCACTGGAGAAAATGCTAGACATAACATTGGACAGGGATCCCATGGTGGCCCTCTTGAGTTACACTGCATTAATCCCCAAAACGCACCGGAAGTTCCTCGGCATATCCCTGTTGATGGCCAAACGCAGGGTAGCCTGTAGATGGGGTAGAGGGCGCGCACCGAAATTCAAGGAATGGCTGACTGACCTAGTACATTACCAGGAGCAGACCACAACCTATATAGAACTACTGCCAATGGCCTCTAGGCCCACAGATATATGGGGACCACTCCAGGGTTATCTCCTTCTACAGCAGGGCTCCCAGTAGACGCTAGAGGGAGGACGGAGTCCAGTCAAACAGGGGTTGAAAGTATCTACTCTGCATTGCAGTTGCACCCACCACAAAACAAGCTCACGTATACGATACGGTAAATGTCAATGTATAGCCTAATGATTATCCGGATTGTTCCACACCACACACTTGTCGAGACAATTATGTAATGAAATGTCTGTACGCTGCTGTTGATTTACGATACTGTTTTATCATGTTCTGTATAAAATACCAATAAAAAAATATAAAAAAAAAAAAAAAAAAAGATGCTTGAGGAATTTCCTCAGCTTGAGGCTGTCTTTGTTTTGTCTTTTTTCTTTACAGTTTCATATAGCGCAAGCTCGACCCGAAGGTATTGCAGCACTTTATATGAGCACCAGTTTCATTACACAAGGACACATTTATTTTTGGTAGGCACAGGGAGATTAAGTGATTTGCCAAAAATCAGGGGATGTTAAGCCGACGCCGAGAACCAAACCTGGTTCCCCAGTTTCAAAGTCGGCAGCTTTGGCCGTTACGCCACAGGGTTCTATCATATAGGACACCAAAGAGCACTTTGTGGAATGATATACAGTTAGTTGTGGTGTAAAGTAGAAAGATTGTTTATGGTGGTGTGATGCGGTGTCCAAAAGCAACATCTCCCTTGTCATTTAAACCTGTAAGTAAGTTCTAAAAAGCTTTGGCAAACACAATTGCTCTGTCTTTGGATGTCAGCTTCTTGGGTTTGTCAATGTTTGTTTTGTTTTGTCATGGTTTTTTCAAAATTAATTGTTGGGGAAGTTGCCAGAACCTTGCCATTCTTAAAAAAATAAATAAAAAAATGGATAACAGGGAAATTATAGTCTGGACTCTCAAAAAGTGAACGTTGCCATATTAGTCCCTGGCACTTAAGGGAACCACTCTGAGCGTGGATGTGCTCCATGTGAAAGGACTGAATGCTGTCACTCACAGTGAAGTTAGCTAATGTCAGAAGCGGGCTGACACATTGGTCCATGCTGTATCCCATAGAAGGCGGAAACAAATGTGAATTACACAATAACAGACCAATGGATGAAAAGGTCAGGCTGAAACCATCTATAACTACGTTTTTTATATACATCTAATCTGAGTAAATTACAAAGGTCTTGGATAACGCCTAGCCTAACAAGCATTGGCAAAGTCAATAGGTCTGGCGTTGGCTACCAGCCTTTTAGCTATGTAATGTTTGTTTCGTTTTGTTTTTGAAAAACTGTTGGGGAAGCTGCTGGGCCCTCAACAATCTAAGAAAAACAGCTGAAAGCAAAATATTTGTTTGGTCTCAAAAAGTACACATTGCCTTAGTAGTCTCTGGCACTGAAGGAAACTAATTTGTGTGTGGATGTGCTGCCGGCGAAAGGGCAGAATGTTGTCACTCACAGGTACGTCCACCAACAGCAGAAGTGGGCTGACCCCTGCCCCATGCTGTTTGCTGTAGTGGGTGGGAAAAAAAATGTGAATGACACAATAACAGACCAATGGATGAATGAGCTGACTGATAGCCCCTTCAAGTAAGTATACACATTGTTTTAGTCAAATCAAAAGATGTTCCTAACGCCGGAGCTAAAAAGGGTCCAAACAGTGTTTGATTCCATTTTAGAATTTGCACCAATTAGGAGGTATCCCCTAGGCGATGAGCACAAATTGAACATGCTCCGATTTTGAAACAGGCATGTAACCTGCTTGTGAAAAACTGTTTTCATGGGGTGATAACATGATCAAATAGCTGAAAACAACTTTTGCTTTCTTTATTTAATTCAGCGGACTTAATTGCAAAAACACAGCCAGGTTAAGCGCTAATGTTATTTGCACTGAGAACAAAGGGTTGAGGGGGTTGCACTTGTGACCTCTTGGGCCCAAAATGACCTTGATGAATTCTTATCAGCATTGTTTAATTTGGGCCAATGGTTTCCGGTGCTCGCACTGGCACTTAATTGTCAACACCAGCACTTATGACAGTCTGCCACATGGTGGCGCTGTTTGCCACATTTAGAGATGAGCACAACAACAGTTGTTTATTAATTCAATATACATTTAAAATTACTAATTCCTGCCATTGAAGCCATTCTTATAGCTTTGGGGCCCTGGAATAGTCTAAATTGTCACACTTGTAAGAGTGTGATAGTTATTAATTCAACTGGTAAGGTATTTGTCAGCACTGGCAGGGGCAATGGGTGGTAAAAGCTGCAGTGGCCTCCTGACGAGGGCCCTGGCACTTAAGGACTTATTCTATTACAAATTAAGCCCTACTGATCAGGTATCATGGGAAGATACAGTGTGAGGTAAGTGCCATGGTTTAATGTGGTTCAAATGGTGTGTTATACAGAGTACTATGCTGGTATTGTTCAATATGCAGAGGTGGTCAAACTCAGATATAGCTGAAACATAGAAAAGTTTCCTGTGATACATATTGGAAGTTGGTGGTACTCACGGAAGCGAGGCCTCTGATGTGCACTTGGAGATTCCTTAGTTTCTCGACTACCATTTCGCCTACGTTTGGAGAGAAGGAGGATGAGTAGCTCCATTCCACTGGAAATCAAAGACATACATGAATATCGTTAGCGACGCGAGGTGTGGGAGGAACAACAGAAACAGAAAATACACTCAGCCTGCTGAGAGGAGTGGTTTGTTGGATGAATCTTCCATTAGCCTGAGAACCTCAAGTAAAAACCCTGGGTAAAAATATTGCCAGGCAGTGGTTAGGTAGGTGCCAATTTGTTGAGTTAACCAATAACGTTTCAGCTATCACCTCAAACAGCCAAATACGTCTTTGAAGTAATGTCAACTTACTTCTGAAATTAGCAATGCAACAAAAACACAAACAAGATTCCATAGAATTACACAGTATATTTTCCTCTATAGTTAGGTCCACTGGAATTATGCGTCAAGAGAGACACAAATTATGAGGCAGGGCTGAGTAAACTATGCGGCAAGAAAAGGCAAATTATGCGGCAGAACGCAACACATTTTGTAATAGTAGACCATTATTTTATCATTTTCAAACTTAATAACATAGTCTGGGCATTTGCTGCACCTCATTAGTACCAGTTTTTACACCCAAATATAGCAAAAAGCAACAGAAATGTGACCAGTCCAAAGGACCTTCTTCAGAGCTGAAACACCTGTTGCTGCATTTTTAGTAACGTTTGAACCGTCTGAGCTAGAGCCAACATTTATTTTTTGTTAAAATATGCGAATTATGCGGCAGATGACGGATTATGTGGCTGCAGGAACGCATAATCCCAGTGTCCTGTCTATAGTTCACTGTCATCATGCTGTTCAGTAATGACGCTGCAGGCGTTTGATAATTCACTTTTGGCTATAGGGGCCATTCTTTGGGTTTGTTGGTGCAGCAGCTCCCTACACGGCTTCAATACCCTCTCCAGGCTCGGGAGAATCTGCCCTATACCCAGGGCTTTAAGTGGGCCGGGTCTCACCGGTGCTGAGCACAGGCAGTTTTTTAAAAGGGGCCGCGAAACGGATCTCTATCGGGCTCTGTTTTGTGCCCTGGCACAGGCGGTCCGTTTTTTTCCGGACTGCAGTGACAGCAGCCATATCGATGTGCGTGTACTCACACTGCTCACTTTTCACTAGTGGAGAAGTTACGGCATGACATCATGCCAGGGGAGCGTTGTAGGGGAAGGGAAATCCTTTAAAGAGAGTCATTTTCTCGCTGGATTTCCCTTCTCTTTTTGAAACTCAGGAGCAGCAACATTGTCGTGGTGTCACCAGGGCTTTAAGTGGAAGCCTTTTCAATATTATATACAAGCCATAGTTGCTGCTTATTTATCTTATGCAACTAACAACCATTGACAAAGCCAATAGTCCTAACTTGTTGTAGGTATGATGTTACTTGTTGTATCATATATCTGGATGCAATGACAGAAACAGCAAAATACAAGTCGGGCAGCACACTATGCTAAGCACAGATTTTTAGCTTAGGTGTTTTTAAGCCAGGCCCTTAATTACACTGGCCACGCCCCTTTGAGAGACCCCCCAGTTTGTTCATCCCACTTAAAGCCCTGCCTATACCGTCTCTGCGCGTGTCCAAACCAACCCTTCGAGTGTGGAGGGACCACACACAGCCAGTGTAGGCTTCGCGCTGACAAGGATTTTTGTGTCACCTTTCTCCCACACATCCTGGTGTGTGGTCTCCATCTCGTCCCTCTATGCCAGTGCATAGCTCTCTCCCCCCACTACTTACCAATGCCCTGATTCCCCCTCGACCCCGGGTAGCGCAGGTACCCCCCCCCCCCCCACCTCCTACCACCCAGTTTGTAAGGGTCAAAGCTGCCCATTCAGAGGACGGGAAGTGAGGTCATTCCTGTGAATAATGAGGCGAGAAGGGAGCTTGAAACAATGGCGCAGATCCATCGAACCGATACAAGCGATGCGCATGCTAACCCCATACCAGAGGAGTGTGCCGGCTGGGGGCAGAGGGGCCACAGAATGGACGAAAGTGGATACAAACACGTAATGTGGCGAAACAAAGACACAAAAGCATAATACCTGGGACAGACTTAAGTGTCGTCAGAAGGGCACAAACGCCTGTAAATTCCATACATTTTTGAGAGACATCGGGTTTAGGGGATACAAAGGGGCATTGCCTTTAAATTACGACAATGTTGTGAGGTTTTGTTGAAAAGTATAGAAGCAAACAAGTGGGTCTTGCTTGTGAAAAAGTGCAAGCCTTCTGCTTGTTTCTTGATCTTGTTGCGCACTCTCCAATTTTGGGCTCTTTAAAAATGTCTGATTGGGACTAGGGACATCAATAGAATTGTATATGTTCAACTGAAAGTTGACGCGAAGTTTACTACGTATTTTACTCTCTATAACATTGAACTTGTATACAAAAGAAACACAGACTGACAAAAAGTATTAGAAAGACAAGATCAGTGTTAGAAAAAAAGACACAAAAATGAACAAAAAGAAAACAACGAAAAGTTGAAAAAACACGACATCCAAATAATGTTCAATAGAAAGTTAACTGGAAAAAATTAAAAAGGCAGTAATTGTATGTGGCTCACCCACCCCGCTTCTCGATTTTCCGCTTACTTACAACACCCAGACCCATCACAGGCTCCATGTTCACGCATTACAATTACTCAACTCACCTCTGTATACAGCAGTTTCCATTCCTGTGTTATTTTTGTCTCCGTGACCTCAACCACAGGTGGGAGGTTGTACAATATAATAATAGCCTTTCTGGAAAATATATTTTTTGTTGGTCACTCCTGAGCATCTCCTTCTCCAGTACAGATACAGGTCCCCATCGCTTCTCCAGTACAGATCCAAGCCCTCATAGCTTCTCCTGTACAGATACAGGCCCTCATCACTTCTCCAGTACAGATACAGGCCCTCATTACTTCTCCAGTACAGATACAGGCCCTCATTACTTCTCCAGTACAGATACAGGCCCTCACCACTTCTCCAGTACAGATCCAGGCCCTCATTGCTTCTCCAGTACAGATACATGCCCTTGTTACTTCTCCAGTACAGATATAGGCCCTCATCACTTCTCCAGTACAGATACAGGCCCTCATTACTTTTCCAGTACAGATACAGGCCCTCACCACTTCTCCAGTACAGATACAGGCCTTCGTTACTTCTCCAGTACAGATATAGGCCCTCATCACTTCTCCAGTACAGATACAGGCCCTCATTACTTCTCCAGTACAGATAGGCCCTCACCACTTCTCCAGTACAGATCCAGGCCCTCATTACTTCTCCAGTATAGATACAGGCCTTCATCGCGTCTCCAGTACAGATACAGGCCCTCATCGCTTCTCCAGTACAGATACAGGCCCTCGCCACTTCTCCAGTACAGATACTGGTCCTCGCCACTTTTCCAGTACAGATACAGGCCCTCATTACTTCTCCAGTACAGATACAGGCCCTCATAGCTTCTCCAGTACAGATCCAGGCCCTCATCGCTTCTCCAGTACAGATACAGGCCCTCACCACTTCTCCAGTACAGATACAGGCCCTCATTACTTCTCCTATTTGATACAGGCCCTCATTGCTTCTCCTGTATAGATACAGGCCCTCATCGCTTCTCTAGTACAGATACAGGCCCTCATCGCTTCTCCAGTACAGATCCAGGCCCTCATCGCTTCTTCAGTACAGATCCACGCCCTCATTACTTCTCCAGTATAGATACAGGCCCTCATCGCTTCTCCAGTACAGATACAGGCCCTCATCGCTTCTCCAGTACAGATACAGGCCCTCATTACTTCTCCAGTACAGATACAGGCCCTTGTTACTTTTCCAGTACAGATACATGCCCTCGCCACTTCTCCAGTACAGATACAGGCCCTCATTACTTCTCCTGTATAGATACAGGCCTTATTCGCTTCTCCAGTACAGATACAGGCCCTCATTACTTCTCCAGTACAGATCCAAGCTCTCATTACTTCTCCAGTACAGATACAGGCCCTCATTACTTCTCCAGTACAGATACAGGCCCTCACCACTTCTCCAGTACAGATCCAGGCCCTCATTACTTCTCCTGTATAGATACAGGCGCTCATCGCGTCTCCAGTACAGATACAGGCCCTCATCGCTTCTCCAGTACAGATACAGGCCCTCGCCACTTCTCCAGTACAGATACAGGCCATCATTACTTCTCCAGTACAGATACAGGCCCTCACCACTTCTCCAGTACAGATACAGGCCCTCATTACTTCTCCTGTATAGATACAGGCCCTCATTACTTCTCCTGTATAGATCCAAGCCCTCATTACTTCTCCAGTACAGATACAGGCCCTCATTACTTCTCCTGTATAGATACAGTCCCTCATCGCTTCTCCAGTACAGATACAGTCCCTCATTACGAGTTTCCAGTTAACTCCATAGGGAGACATCACTGACAGAATTAACAATTCCGGCCAGTATCTCCCCGTAAGTTAATGGGGATTAAGAGTTATTTCCACCCAAATGTGGAATATCGCGTGGACTTGGGGCCAATTTTGGCAGTCTTTTTCCCACCTCCTGGTGAAATAACAACCACAAACTTGCATACATCTACTTCCTGCTCGAGCAGGTGGTAAATGTTGCTGGTGGGGGTGGGGGGGCGGTGGGGGGTTTACCTGGCCTCTGGGGGCAAATAAGGGTGGGGTGGCAGAAGGGCAGAGTTTCTTCTTCTTGAATAGGGGTAGCTTTTCCTGCTCCCCTCCAAGCTGAAGTATGACGGTGGACGGGCCGCGTCAGCAACGCACAGACTAGGGATCCCTCACAAGTCTACAGATCCGGAGTTATCGGGGCTGGAATTTGAGGACCCCATAATTCCAGGCCCAGAAACACCAAAAGACTTGTAGTTGCCCATAGTAGTATCCCCGAGGACGTACCACTCTAGGAAACTTGTAATGAGGGCCTATGAGTTTTTCACTTGCATGAATACTCTTGCACCGGAAATCCGTTCCTTTGGGTAACTTTTTATTGCCTTTAGGAAATAGTTAGTCTTTTTCTCCACCAATTGGTGATCTACATGCCCGTCCCCTTACCCCACCAATGTGGGAATATGCTGCAAACGGGAAACAGCGGTTACAACGCGGGTGTTACCACGCGTGGCTTTACATCGCAAGTCGTTTCTACGACTTGCGCTAGGTGGCGTGCAACACCAGGGAATGTGTTGGATTTTAAATCCAACACATTCCCTGCTGTTGCGCTAACTGGAGTAGGAATAGTAATTTATACTATTCCTAAGTCCAGCGCATCATCTAGCGCAAGTCGTAGAAACGACTTGCGATGTAAAGTATACGTAGTAACAACGCAGTCGTTGTAACGACCGCGTTGTTACCTACCGCGTGGTAACACCACGCGTTGTATCGTCACATATTCGCTGCAAACAGCAGCATAAATGGCACTTCTCTAGACTGCTTCCAATGTCTTTATATTTTTATAGATATTGTCTACAGTTTATTTATTTATTTATTTTTAGAGTTTTCTATAGCGCGAACCAGACCCAAAGTAGGGTATCAGAGCACTTTACATAAAGAGCAAGGTGTAAAACATATTAGTGAAAAACATTGTATACAAAAACATAGCATAAAAGTAGCAGCATATAGGAAAAGGGTCCGGGTGAATAGCAGCAGTGGGAATTGTTCTGAAACACTAAAAACAAGATCGAGTTCGTGTTGGTCTCGCTCCACGGTCTCAGTGACTCGAGAGTAGAGGAATTTAGGAGGTTGTATAGCTGGGGTCGTAATTGTGCAGATTTAAGGTAGGAATTTGCTCATCAAGAATAATTTTGCTTCCTTTTTGAAGAGAGGTGTAGAGGAGATTTTTCTGATGTATGGCGGAAGTGAGTTCCATATTCTTGGCGTGCTCCGGAAAATGCTCTGTTGGAGGTTTTAGACTTGTTGAAACGTGAGGGTTTCAGAAGTAGATTGTCTGCGCTCCTAGAGTGTCTGTTTCCTCCCGATAAGGTACGTTTTTGGGCTAGGTACTGGGGGGTGTTGTGGTGTAGCGCCTTGTGAGTGATGCAAGCCATCTTTGGGTGGATTCGAGCTTCATAGGGTAGCCAGTTGAGTGCCTTCAGGTGTGGTGATATGTAGTCATATTTCCTAGATCCTGTTATGAGTCTTGCTGCGGCATTGAGACAGGCTTTTAGAGGGGCGGTTGAGATTTTGGGAAGCCCTGAGAGGGTTGTGCATCCGTATTCCAGCCTCGAGATGACTAAGGACTGAACTGCAGTTTTGAGGTCCGATTTCTCGACGAATGGCTTCATTTTTCTGAGATAGCTGAGGTGGAAGCGGGCGTTTTTAGCTAACAGGTTGATATGACTTTGCATGTTAAGGTTCTTATCCAGTGTGATTCCAAGTGATAAGGTGGAGTCCACCAGAGTCGGCGTGCAGTTCAGAGCAGTGATCATTTTGATTCACTCCTTTGTCACCGTGGTGTTATTAGGTGGGGAGTTTTTTGTGAGTTTAGCTTGAGGAAGTTGGTCGTTAGCCATTGGACGGTCTTTTCGAGAGCTATATTCATTGTCTTTATCTCTTCAATGGAGGAGATCTTGATGTACAGTTGGGTGTCATCCGCGTACATGTGGAAGGAGATGTTCGCCTGCTGTAGTAGATCGGTAAGTGGTTCGACATATAGGTTGAATAGCGTGGGGGATAGGGTAGAGCCTTGTGGAAGTCCTAGTAGGTTAGGTGAGGAAGCGGAAAGATTTTTGTTGATCATGTACGATTGTGTTCTGTTTTCCAGGAAGGATTTGAACCATTGAAGGACTTTCCCAGATAAACCCATCGTGTATTCTAGTCTTCTTAGTAGTGTGTCGTGATTGACCGTATCAAAAGCTGATGAGAGGTCGAGTAGGACTAGTAGGCAGGTTTCGTTGCGGTCAAGAGCTTGAAGGGCGTCGTCTACTATGTGCAGGATGGCTGTTTCTGTGCTATGATCAGGTCTGAAACCCGATTGGTGGATGTTCAGTAGATTGAAGTTCGTGATCTGTTGGTTTAGTTGTTGCTGAACACATTTTTCTAAGACTTTAGCTAGCATGGGAATGTTGGTTATTGGTCGGAAGTTGTTGGGGTCGGAGGTGTTAGCTGTGGGGTTTTTAGGAAAGGGGTGACTTGTCCTGTTTTCAGGCAATCCGGGATGTGACCTTGTAGCTAGCGAGGCATTGATGATTTTGCTCCAGAGAGGTGCGATGATATGGTAGAGGTGGGGTAGGCAATTTGAGGGGACAGGGTTATTGAAATGGTTGTTGAGTTTTGTAGTCGTTAGAATATTGGTGATGTCATTAAGATCGTATAGTTTGAAAGTAGACCAGTGAGAGTTATTTTTGGGCAGCGGTAGCTCAAGTAGTACAGAATTATCGGCTTGAATGATCATTGGGGTGACTGAGTTGATTGCCGCCGCACTAAGCTCGAGTTGGAGAGAGTTCGTTTTTGTTGTGAAAAATGAGGAAAATTCTTCACTGCTCAGCTGTGATTTCGATGTTGGGAGTGAGGAATTGGCAAATTTGTTAGATTTTTGTTTCAGAATTTCGAAGAGTCTCTTTGGTCTATTTTTAGCCTTGTCTAGTTCTGATTTGAAAAAGTCTTTTTTTGATTGTAAAATGCTTTTATTGTAGGAGTTTCTAGATTTCCAGAGAAGTTTAAGATGGTGGGGGGAAGGATGTTACCTCCATTTCCGTTCCGTTGATCTAAGTTTGCGTCTCTCTTCATTCAGGGCTCCGCTGAACCATGGGTTTTTGTCTTTGTCCGGAATTCTTTTTAGTTTAGGTGGAGCAGCTTGGTCGAAGACTTTGGTCATCGAGGAGTTATAGAGAGCAGTGAGGTCATTGACGTCTAACATGTTATTGGGGGGAGTGAGAGCCTTCTCACATTGGGAGGCTAGGTTGTTCCAATCGATGTTTTTTGTGTCTCTTATCCATTGTTTTGGCTTAATTTGTTTTGTGAAAGTTTTCTTGTGAGCTGAGGGAATTTGGAAGGTGATAATGTGATGGTCTGACCAGTCACAAGGGGTAACTGAGAGCGATTCAATCGTATTTTGTTTAGAGATGATCCAGTCGAGCGTGGCACCCTTTGTGTGAGTCGGCTTTGAGATGGCTTGGATCAGGGAGTGGTCTGCTAGGAAGGTTTTGAGGGCGTTAACCTGCTTGTCCAAGGGGTTTTCCCAATGGAGATTGAAGTCGCCAAGGAATATGTCATTGGAGTGAGGGGAAGAGTTAGAGGTGATGATTTCCATAAGATGTTCTGTAAACTCTGCGTTCGAACCTGGCGGATGGTAGAGTATATGTAGTTTGTGGGGGTGGATGCTTGATGATTTAACAGAAATCCCCAAGTATTCACAAGTGTCCAGGGGTTCCGAGTGAAACTTTGAGATGGTGATGTCGGAGCGATGTATGCAGGCTAAGCCTCCGCCTATTTTGTGAGTTCTGTCTAGTCTAATGATGTTGCAGTCTGGAGGGGCTAGAAGGTCTAGGCATGGTGAGGATGAGTCATTGAGCCAGGTTTCTGTGAGGATGATTATATCCGTGTTCGTGTTAAGGGCGAGGTCGGCGATGTCAGAGGCGTGTTTTAGTGCTGAGCGGCAGTTCAGTAGAAGGCAGGAGATCGAGTTTGAACGGTTCTTTAAAGTAGGCTCAAGAATCTCGGTGTTAGAGGTTAAAGATTTAAGGTTATTCAGGTTTATTCCTCTGTGTATTAGACGGGATGTTCTGCTTGGGTTGATGGGGACGAGGAGAATAGCGTATTCTTCTTTATTTGCGGTGAGGCAGGAAGGAGTTTCATATAGCAGTAGTAGTGTTTGGATTTCCTGGTCCGTTATGTTGTTAGGGAGTTTGCTTGTGCGCAGGAGTCGGTTGGTTAGGGGCAGGGGGATAGTTTCTATCACCTTGTCGACTGTTGCTAGAGAGTTTTGAAGAGGTTTAAGTGTAGAAAGAGATTTTTCAGCGAGTTGTAGGATGTTTCTGATTTCTAGGATAACGTTTTGTAAATTCCGGGAGGTGATGTACGACTGGGCTTTGGGTGCGTCTTGTTGCGCCTGCTGATAGGGAGGGGGAGAGAAGATGTAGGATGATGAGGGAGGGGCATTATTGTTGGTTCTCCTGATCGATATAGGTGAGGATGTCAATGCGGGAGGTGAGTTGACGATGCTTCCTACCCCGGTTCTAGGTGGAGGCGGGGGTCGTTGATCATCAGGGGATGATGCTGAGGATAGGGTGGTGGGAGTAGTTAGGTCCTGAGGTACACTGGGTGAGGTGATGGTTTGGCTTTTTAGTGCGCAGAGATGATGAGAGTTGATGATACTTCTTTCATCGGTTCTGGGTGATGTAGGGGGTCGTTGATCTTCAGGAGATGAAGGGATGGTGGGAGTAGTTAGGTCCTGAACGACCCTGGGTGAGGTGAGGTGATGGTGTGGGTTTTTAGGGTGAGGAAGTATTTGTCGAATAGTTCTAGGTCTTTGTTAGCTGCTTGAATGGGAACGGTGCCATTTTTGTAGGATGTAATATTCAATGTAGCGCTGAGGTTTTGTGTGGGTGTCGTTGTAAGCCTGGTTCCGTAGGGAATGGTTTTATGGTCCTGGATGGTTAGTAACTTGGAGAAGGCCGATCGCCATCTGGCTATTTTTCTTGTGAAAAATATGAGGTTATTGATTATAATGCCTTTTTTGGCATTGAAGGAGGGGTCTAGGAATAAGGTATCAGGGTTTTTTCTGAGAAGATTGTGTTTAAAGGTTTTGGAGGCACTTTTCGATAGATTATGGGGGTATTGAATGGAGTATGCGCTGTTTCCTTCCGGTATCATGTTTGGTCCACCCATGCTGTGAAATAATATAAGAAGAGTTTTGGCCGTTACAAGATGGCTGCCGTTTTAGTTACAAGCTGGATGCTGTTTTGGTGTTAATTAAATGAGATTTCGCCGTTACAAGATGGCTGCCGCTTTTGGTTGGGAACCATTACAAGATGGCTGCTGTTGTGGTGGTAGCCATTCCAAGATGTCAGCCACATTTGGGGAGTCTTCAACAGGCAGTCCGATATTAACTAGATGGGTTATAACAATTCGGCCATTTTAAATGCCTGATAGGGAAGTAATGGCTAGGAGAAAATGGCTTCTCTCTGCAAGAAATGTATAGTGAACCTTGCGAGTGGGGCAGGAGTCACCCATGTAATGGGGCTGCATTCAGTCCTATGTCTCCCAGATCCCCACATCAAGTGCTTGTTTTTACTCACATATTGTCCCGGGGGAACTCCTCACTTCAGGGGTCAGGCGCCGAGTCCGGAGGCGAGGGTGACACTGGGGAGGCGGGCAGCCGTGCGCAAATAGGCTCTGCCGGCGACGGGACTCTCCGAGCACCAATTAGTCAGCTGGCATGCTGGTAGCAGTAGATTGGTCCCAGCTTACGATCGTAACCCAGACTGCACAGGCCGGGGCTGGATGCAGCTGGTGAGGTTTGGAGACCAAGTAGAGCATAAAAGGGGCCGAGCGGGGCCGCTGGCGTCCTAGGGCCAGGATTCCGCTTCCCAGGACCGAATCGGATGTCACGGCACAGTCTCCACTTCCTGTGGTACAATGTCGCAGCAGGCAGACTCTCCCCTTTGGCGACTGCAAGGTTTCTGTATCGAGCTGGTGAGGCTTGGAGACCACACCAGAATAGAGGTCCGAGCGGGGTTGTTGGCTTCCTCGGGAGACACTGGCGTAGCTAGGGGGGGGCAGTGGGGGCGGTCCGCCCCAGGCGGCACTATTTTTTGGGGCGGCCGGCGGTGGCGCGGCACAGGTGGCCCGCCACCCGTGGCAAGCCCTGGACTTATTGGGGGGGACAGTACAGTGATGACAGTACACCCGGCCACCCCACGCGTGCGGCGGCCGGCAGCTGTCGCTGAGTAGCACCACACCACACGTGTGCGTAAGTGCAAGCGCACCTGCTTGCAAATGCATGCTGCACCACCTACCATAGTGGTGGTGCGGCGCGGCGCACCGTGAAAGTGGGTCCCAGGGCCGTCAATCTTGTAGCGCGCGAAAGCGCTACCAATGACGGCCCTGGGAATCATTTTTAGCAAGCCCCCGCGCTCCAGCAGTGACGCGCACGCGGCGCACTTTCAGGCACGTCACCACCACGCGCGTGAGTGGAGGAGTCTCGCGCGCTAGGCTTGATATTTAAAAATTGCTGCAGACAGTCTCCTGCTCCTCTGTGGTTACCTGGTGTTATCCATTTTCACTGTCCCTTGGGCTGCACTGCGTCTTCACCCCACTCTGGAGCATCTCCACTGTCATTGATTTGGAGCTACCAACATAGGACTTCAAACCAGTGATCTTGATGTCTTTCAGCTGCAGTGCTAGATGACTCCTGCTTCCTTGGCCAGAGGATTTCCTCTCCATCCAGAGGATCTTGGTAGCTAGGATGGATGCCAGCTCCCTGGGGAGGAGGATGCTAACTTGGGATTCCTTTTGCATAAGGGAGGTTTATCTCTATTGGAAATTAACATTCCTCAATTTGGTTAGAACTATCAGCTGTTCTTCGTACTATTCGCCATTATTAGTTTCAGTCAATGGTCATTGTTTCAGGGAGACTGTGGCTTATGTCAGTCAGAAGAGGGGACTTGTTCCCGGTCTCCACCTCATCCACTGAGTTAGAAGCCCGCCCCTCCCCCGCCTAATCAAGGTAAGTGAAAATGAATTAAATTTGTATTTTTTTACGCTACTTAGGAATGTTTCAGAAAAGGAATGGAGAAATATATTAAATGATGAGCATAGAAAGCTTGTCAAGTCTAGATTTATTGCGTTAAGTGTTGTGGCACGCAATTTTTAAACCTGACTCAGGAAGGGTTTATGTGAAAGACTGTGCACATTTCATAACGCTGTGACTAGAACTTCTATAGTTCTTGAATCTACTGAGTGGTAAACGCCGATTCCGCTCTAGAATCCAAAGTAAGCGCTTAGTCCAGTGGTTCCCAAACTTTTTTGACCTGTGGCTCCCTTGACCTAATCGGCAGTTGGCCGTGGCTCCCCACCATTTTTTTACCGGTGGGCGGGTGGGGGGGATATAAGCCCGACCTCGGGAGTACTTCCTGTTGTCTTCCTTAAAGTAATTGGGACGCAATGAAGGTATTATAATCATATTTGTAAAAAAATAAGAAGATAACAGATATTTGTACAAAGTTTGAACATACGGTGCTCAGCCTATTAAAGTGAATCCCTGGCACAGTGACTGTGGTTCAGCGCACAAAAGATGCTGCTGTTAGAAGCGTGCTGCCAGGGTGGGGCATGACTTTTGGAAAGAATTCCTAGTTACACTTCTTTCGCCACGCCCCTTTAAGAGACTCCCCCCACACTCCACAGCCCCCCTCTGGATCCCACTTAAAACACTGGTTAAACCCCTCCATTCGTACGAAGAGGCCTCTGGTGTCTGTGGTAACCCCAGCCCCCCGCGCTTTATAATGTTCTGCCACTATCACCATGTCGCAGAACAATGTCGAATGTGTACATCAGTTCTCATTTCTGACTTTTTGTTTATTGAGTTAATTCACCATTGGACCCTTCCAGGTTCTCTGTATTCCTGGCTTTATTTCGAGGAGCTGAGGCAATGTGCCCTTTCTCCTGCCCTTCAGATGCCACGGCAGGGGCATAACGTTCAATAGTGCAGCAGGGGCACCAGGGCCCAGAATTCTGAGGGACCCACTGCTCTCCGACCCCAACTGTAGGTGTTCTTTAACTGCCAACCCAAGGTATCAGGACCGTTTTCCGTGCTTGAGCTAGGGCCCCCGGCAGCTTTCTACAAGCTCAAAGACCACAGGCCCATCACCGCAGTGTGGCCTTTTAGAACTTAAATCTCATTCTCAGAAGAATCCATGAATAGTCCCTCGAGAGGCGACCTTTTACAATTCCAGTAACGGGCGTTTGTTTCTAGAATCCCCATCATGGTCGATTGACTGCCGGTTGCTGCCCCCCTACCTCCCTCCCACCGTGGACAGACTCTGTACACAGCCCAGGACTGCTCAAAGCTTCTGGAACCTATGTTTCTGACAAATATAAATAAAACTCCTGCAGCTTGGATCGCCTGGCCTGACCCCTGCGCCATCAAATTCCTGCAGGCTGTAGCACTTCAGCGTGACCCCTGTAGGCTTCTAACTCCTGCAGCTCGGCGCGCCCAGCCTGGCCCCTGGGCACTGAGGAGCCCGCAGCCGGGCCCCTGGCCACTCTGGAGCCCGCAGACGGGCCCCTGCACCCATCTAAAGCCTGAAGTCTAGCAACCACCCTGACCCCTGCGGCCTAGAGTAGTCAGCCTTCTGCCTCTAAACCTTGCAATGTACACTCAGCTTGACCCCAACCTCGTAATCCTGCCATTCGCTTACATTTGTTTGTGCTCTTGAACTTCATGAAGACGACGGCGAGCTCTCAGCCAAATAAATATAAACGCGCTTTATCATGAAGCGCTTTCTGCCTCACAGTCACACTTGCAGCTTTGTACAGCTATAAATCACGAGTGCCGCCATTACCCACTGATACTGTCGCCCAGTCTTCTCTCTCTCCGAAATGAGAACCTTTCACACTGCACGCAGATTTTAGCAGCAGTTGCCTGACCAACACAACGCTCGACCAGCCTGTTACATGCACTCCCCCAGCACTGCGTTTTCACACGTACCCACTCACTCCCTGCCCAATACTCGCTAGCATGCTGCAGCTAATTCTTGGCATTAGGCAGACTTCACTTACCTATTTCCTTGTGCAGAGGGTCCCACGAGGCACGGCGGGCAGCAAACACGCACCTCAAACGCTCAGAACTGCGTATGGCAGCAATGGCGGAGACTACGCCTCTGAAAGCACGTACGCGCGTACGTACGCACGTCGCTCTTGGGCCAAACCATGTTGCAGGATGATGAAGGTGGCATTACTAACTCCCCCGTACGCTGCGGCTGCAATTTCCCACATTGTGCGCGCGGCGCCCCTGGCACCTCATTACGGCGCACCGGGGTGCCGCGGCGCACAGTTTGGGAACCACTGGCTTAGTCAGTAACTGGCAACTTTCCCAAAAGCACCTGTGATGCCCAGCCAAACAGGCCTCGTACAACGAAAATGTCTGTTCACCATTGATGATGACGGTGGTTGTGAATACTGACGCTTAGAAGTCATAAAAGTAACTCTCAGACATGCGCTAAATAAAAAGAAAACACCCAGACACAGAACTGTCATAGTTTCTCTTTTCTTCCTCCCCTTTCAAAGCAGAGAGAAACATCATTATTTTAAAAGGCCATTCAAACATCCCCACCATTACAGTTCCCCTTAGACTTTTTCACTCCTGTATTTCAGAGATATGATTTTTTTATTTTATTTATTTATTTATTGCGATTTTATATAGCGCGAACATTACCCGAAGGTGTCAGAGCGCTTTACAAAAGAACCAGTTGCGTTACATAAGGACTTTGGATTACATGAGTTACATAGGCGATACAAATGGAGGAAAAAATTGCAAATGTACAAGTTATAAAGTCACTCAAGGAAGAGATACAAACAGATAAACTCTAAGATCACATAGGAATGGTAGAAGTACAAAGGTCAACTACATATACAAGTGGTTAGAGTTATATATATACACAAGTTGCAAATTCACACAGGGTTACATTTTAACAGTGATTAGGCTTGAGACAATTATATATTACATATTTACAGAGTAGGAAATTCTTGCCATCGTTGAGCCAGGTGTTCAGGAGGTCTTGCACTCAAGGGTGGTGGTCTTTACGAAGTCGGGTCTCCCGCCTGGTTCAAACACCCGCAGTGAGGCACCGGCAGGCCTAGCGCGCCAAAACTGCGTATAGACATTGAAAGCTGCAGGCGCCATGTTAAGTCAGGCAGACTAAGAGTCAAAAGGAGGACAGTTCGTTAGAATTTAGCTTTGGTCAGTTCACCCCTTGGGAGAGGATTGGTCTGCCCTTACTGTCCCTTCTGGGCCCCAGTCTTGTGGTTGCTCCTTCCCTCCTGCACATTATTTACCTCGCACGCCGACTCTGGCACTCGCGGAGGTATTGATGCCTGTATTTGTCCATGCGACCGCCATTTTGAAGACAGGCAGGCCGCTTGGGGGCATTGCATAACCTTTCAGCAATACTGTAAAACTGCATCAGCTGTAGGTCTAAGTTAGTAGCAGAGATGGGAGGGTTTGAGGGCAACGTCATGGGGCGTCCAATAACTATCTTGTATGGGCTCAGCTTGCTTTTCTGTGTCGTATAGTTCTAATGAACCACAAAGCTACGGGCTGGGCCCATCTTGGTGTTCTGTTGGGTATAGCTCTAATGGGCCACAAAGCTACGGGCTGGGTCCATCTTGGTGTTCTGTTTGGGTATAGCTCTAATGGGCCACAAAGCTGTCCTGTGCAGTATATTTGTGCATGGGAACATGTAGGTATAATGACAATACCCTCTCCATTTCCAAGGAAAGTCAATTTAACATACCACAGGCACAGAACTAAATGTTCAGGATGTGAAATTCGTTTGCAGGATGCAGATTTTAATAAAGTGAACACACCTCAAATAAACTTCCAGTTGCATTTCTCTTGGAAGTTTGTTTAGTGTGCATTTAATTCTTGCAGCTCCAGCACGTGGGGTGGGCAGGGGACTAACCTAGTTAGTCAGTATGCAAGTGACATCATGGTGTGTGCCATCACAGCCTGTGATGTCACAATGCATGACATCACACGTGGCATCACAGTAAGTGACATCACATATCATGAGTGCATTTAAGCGCATTATGAGATTTAACAAATTAGAATTTGCTTTTGGGTTGTGCTAAAAAAGTAGCGCAACCCCAATGTAAAATCTGGGCCTCAACTAATTTTACACATTTTTTAAAACCCTGCCACAAAAAAATAGGCAACATGGAGGAGCATGTTGGTAGATCTTTTATGCTTAATTGGTTACAAAGTCTCCGTTTTCTAATATTTTTATGGGGCTGACATCTGCTGCGGAGGTGCCCAGTAAATATCAGAGAATAATAATCGGTGAGATAGCCCAGGAGGTTAAAGTATTTCTTGGAGAGATTTCTGTTTTGTGTAGTCCCAGATCTGACTCAAAGTAGTATAGCAGGTTAATGTGCCTGCAAAGCATGTAATATGCAGGTGACAGAAATTTTTTTTTTTAATGTAGCTAGGTAAGTGGGTTACTGCTTTGAACACAGATCCTTTCACTATTTGCAGTTCATAAATAGTAAGCCTTTTAATAAAGCACAGTGAGCTATGCAGGATATGTGACTGCTACACCTTTTAACCTTCACTGACTCATGCAACACATCTTGTACACTGATTTACACACTTGCATGATTTATTGTCAATCTGTATGTTATGTAAATCGGTCTGACACCCTGCATTGGGATGCGTAGTGCTATAAAAGAAATAAAATAGTGCTATTTAAATTATGTGTAAAAACTGGGACAGACCAACACATCTGACATTCTTACAGTTCATGCACTTACATAAAGGGACCTAACAACGTCAAAAGCAAGCCTCTCTTAAGTACCTGTGAAGAGATAACAAGCTGTGTGCTTTTGTCTCCCTCCATTGTATTTACATTAAAGTGTGAGGTTTCAGGCCACTCGATCAAAAGGGTCGTTACTCAGTTGAGTACGTGCGTCTTGGCAGCGCGTGTTCTCTGGGAGCTGGGAGAGGTTAGTGTTGGGCACGCAGCACCTCTGCTCCGACCTTTGCTTTCTCCTGCATTGGAGTAGAGAGTGGCGTCGTAACTTAAACCCTGCCAATCCACCCGCGCTGCTCGCCGTCCTTTTCCCCCAGAAACCCCCCTCCCCCCGCTACCGGCCATGGGCGGCAATCTGAGGGATAGCCCCAGGCGCCAGAAGCTCTAGCTACGCTACTGTCGGGAGAGACTCCGCTTTCAAGGACCGGATCCAAAGGGCACAGTCTCCGCTTCCTGGGGCCCACCGATGCCGTAGGCAGAGTCTTTGCCTTGGTAGCTGCAAGGTTTCAGGAGCGAGCTAGTGAGGCGCCGAGATCAAAAATAAAACAGAGGTCGGCGCAGGCCTCATTCCGCTTCCTCCCGGGATCGGATTCAATGGATCTCGAGCAAAGACAGTCACGACTGGGGTCTCCGGGCTGTTATCGGGGAATGATCGGGCAGCAAGTTCCTCCGGGGATCAGATCATTATCTGGGGCTCACTGTCGTGGGAGGCAGCACCCACTTGCAGGAATCGGTGTATCCCCGGGGGTCCTCTTGATGGCTCCGAAGCGCTGACGAGTGTGGCTTGTGGGCCTAGCTCGGTCTCTAAACCGAGGGCAGATGGCACCGGACTGGGGAAGCGTCGTCGGTGATTGCTCCACTCCTTGTCCACGACGTCGACCCTCCTATTTGCGTTCTCCTGGGGACTCCATAGCTGAAGACTCCGCAGCTGAAACTCGCTCTGCATACAGTCCAGGATCATCTGAGCGACGCGCGGTCGGAGGACGTCTTATCCAGAGTCTTCGTGCAAGGTACAGGGTCGTTAAAATGACTTTTTTCATAAGTCTCTTTAACTAATTGCTTGTTGTGTTACTTGTTTCGGTAGTTGGGCACGATGGGCTGGGTTAACAGGGATTTAAAGCCGATGGCTATCCCTTACCTCAGGAGCTCCTAGAGAGAGCTTCTGCTCCGTCGGCCATCTTGGCAAATAGTAAAAGCAAACAGTTAAAAGCAATAGCAACAAAACATAGAGAGAAGTGACACAGAAAACAGGATATACTGGAAAAAAGAGATTACAAGTAATATGGTAAGACAAAAGAACACATAACCTTATATTCAGTTCTAACAGGAAGCAAGTGTTAACAAATACAAAAGGAGACAAAAAGAAACGAATAACAATGATGTGAGTAATAAAACATCTCACAAGACAAAAAGAAGGGAGGGCAAATGTGGCAAAGTGACAATAAAAGTCAAATGACAAATGTGCTGAAAAGTGAAACAGGGCAGTAAAAAAAGAAACACTGCAATAAAAGAGCCAAAAAATGACACTGAGACAAAAAATGTGACAAAAAAATCGCAAAATATCAAGCAAACAGCGCTGTATGGTGGCATGTGTCAGTTTTCGGCTGAATATTCACAAGTGCGCTAAGATTCAGCCAGAACTAACTACGGGACTGTGTCGGGGGTTTTCAACAACTAACAGATCCAATCAGCACACGTACAAAAACACAATTGAAATACTTTGATAAATTTGTATTATAATATTTATTTGAATACGCTTACCTACATCAGTACACCTGCAAAGGGCTGGGAATATTTACAATGCCCCTGGGTCACTTTTACACCGCTGGAGCGACCCTTTTATGACGCTCTGGAGGCGTAGTGTGCCGGCCCATATTTACAAGGACTCGCAAAGCCACCCTGCGTGGCTTGTCATGACCTTGTAAATATGGAGTAAGACAATCCCTTACTCTGCATGGTAAGGGCATTTCATGGGTGTTGCTGTGGGTGTTCTCACGCAAAACCCATGGTTTTTGACACTGCCCCAGATTTACAACACAGAGTAAATCTGGGGCAGCGCCAAAACTAATGCCTTACCAAAGCAGGCATAATGAGGAGAAATGTTTACATTTCTCCTCGTTTTTTCCTCTTTCCATGTGTGCTGCAAGGTGTTCCTTACTGCACAAAAACAATCATGTCAACAACACAGACCATGGTGTAAGGGTGCCTTCTTTGATGTTCAGCTGCAGTTTGTGCGCCGGCAGAAAGGACAGGAATGCGCCGTATCTTGTAGATACGGCGCATTCCTGACCTTTTCGTTTGACGTAGGGAAGCGCAGCTAGACGGCTTGCAACGCTGCCCTACGTCAAAATACTGTAAATATGCCCCTTAGATTATATATTACTTGAATGGCGCCAGATTCATGCAAACATTTGGACTTAAGGCGCAGAGCTGAAAAAAAAACAGCCGGATGGTCGGGCTAAACGGCAGATTACATTTTATATAAGCACGTTTTAAGCACTTTGTGAAAGTTAAAGCAATAGGTTTGTGAGTATATTTTCATGAGTAGAGAATTCCAAAGGGTCGAAGCCTGGAGCGAAAAGTAACTCCCCACACTCCCAGCCCCCTCAGCAAATAACACCTAATAGCTGGAAGATAATTAATTAATAGCAAACAACAATTTGATTTCATTTGGAAAATGAAAGTGTCTTTAATCTTAAAATACTTTTAATCTGATTTTTTTTTAATCTGAAACAGTGTACTTCTTATTCAAAACCCAATTTTGATAAGCCCCAAGACAATTAGGCAGTGATAAAAACGAAACACAAAGTGCAAATGGAATTGCCAAAGCCAATAGATCTTGCCTTTTGGATCAACTGGCTTTACCAATGCTTTTTGCTGATGCTGTTCAGGAACAGCCCAAAAAAAAAAAACAACAATGAGCAGAATGGTTTTGTTAGCATAAATGCATGCAAATGCAACATGATACAATGATGGTCCAGTGGAATGACCATGAGCATACGGCATGATGTTGAGCTCTACTGTGTTTATTTTTTATTTCGCTGTTCCAAGATGGCTGACACCACTTTCAGAGGGAAAAAAAACCAGAAATATAAACATGAGCAAAAACGTACCCAGGATATAACGAAAGCTGTCAAGCAAACTAAATAAAATAAACAAAAAAATATATGTTTGAAGGCTTACAAAATGGGGTGACTGTGGAAGCATGGAGGATTGGGTAGGGGAGAAGTGAAACAGGGTATGCAATAGGGAGTTGGCAGGGGAGCAAAGAAGGAGAAGGAAATTTAAAAAAGCCTAGCTGGGCAAAGTATTGGAGTACTGAAAGTTGTTAAAAAAGATTTTCCCTGAACATGAGCAGTGGAAGGATAAAAGTCATCTGATCAAAAGGATGGTAAAGAGGCTATATGCTCCAGTCAGTGCTTAATTTGAGCTGGTGGCTGCTGATGGGGACCAACGGTCCTCATTTTTGGGGACTGGCACTTATTTTCCCACAACAGATTTGTCCAGTGCAAGAGAGGGAAAAACAAAACACACAAATTAGAAAGACGGAGGAAGCAAAAGACAGAAAACCTGTGAGAAAGGGAACAAGCAGGAGGCTTCAAGAATGAGATAAAGCGGCATGGAGTGTCAGGAAATGGATGAAAGAGGCATGAGGTGCATTTTTAGGACTGGTCATCTTTAGTTTTCAGCACACCGACATCTAATTGCACCGTCTGTGGTTTCTGAGCAGAGCTTTGGGCACCGGCACTCATTCTATTACAAATTAAGCACTGGATCCGGGGGAGGGATAAACATGAGAAGAAGAAGGAAAGCCAACCAATGCAAAGCAATTTGCAAGCCGAAAGCCCACTGTGACTTTTATTATGGTCCACAATAGGCCTTTTGACAATAGACAGCTAAATGCTGCAGGTAGGCGAGACCTACAAAGCAAACAAAATGTGGTAAACAGAGGCAGAGAAGCTATAATAAAGAGTCACAGAAAGTGCAACAAAAAATACAAAATATTGACACATTTGAATACATTGCTCTGAGAAATACTACAGATACATTAAATAGACAGAAAGAAGACGACCGTCAAAGCAAGACCGTTAAACCAAACATTATAGTTAAATATTATGCCGAAAAGAGTAACAAATACTCATTAAAAAAATTATTAGTGGGAGAAAGAGGGGGAAGAATGGTGATAGCACAAGGAGAGTGAGTGTGGGTAGTGGTGCTCCAATTTAGACTTTGATGTAGGTGTTGCATTTGCATAGGTCTGCATTTCACCACACACCCCTCCCGCTATCCATCTTGGAATTACCACTCAAATCCAGGCTCATCATTCCATATCAGGAAGTAAGATGGCAGACACTGATGCGAGTGCATGATTCTGGCAAAGTGCCATAAGCATGAACGGAAGTCACATCATCAGTGACACGACTAATACCTTCTAAGCACGCACTAGGCCTTAACTCTGGGGTATTTTTGCCCGAGACAAAATATTTGGACACTCCATAAGGGACAGAAAATGGGGAGAAAGATATGCAGATCTAAGTACGAATGTAGGGAGGACTCACATTTCGAATGACTATATTTCTCTGCACATCTTTCTCTTCTGAGCTATTGACCCAGAAAACTGATATTTGGGGGCGGGCCAAGTAAAAAATCACTGTGGTCTAAGAAGACCCCAAAAAGTGGAGGAGAAAAGTACAAATACAATAAAATATGAAAATTCTCATTAAAAACATAGAATTGGCAGTGGGAGAGGGGTTGGGTGAACCAACAGCACACTCCACTAAAACTTGCCCAAGAGTGGGTGACTATCCTGTTTGTCTATTTGTTTAATGCAATGAATCTACCTGGATGTAGCATCAGTGCATTAGGTGTTGGTGTGCAGTAGACTTGTTGTCCTTGCAAAGTGTCCTTATCCTGAATCCAGTTTCCGTTTTGCAACATGTTCCACTGAATATTTTACAAGAGCGACATCAAGATACAGAAACTCTAGATCACTGAAAACTATAATTCACATAAGTTTTCTAAATTATGTTATTATGTTCATATTATTCTTTGACTTTGTAAGTGAAGTTTTATTCTCTGAAACATCTGTGAGTAGGATATTTTGAAAGTATTCCTCTCGATTTCTGTCATTCCCTTGTGGTTTTTTCGTGTGCCGTATTCTTCCTGAATCCCTTGCATCTATGCTGCTACCCACATGCCTGACTTTTTCCCTGAGCATTACTCAACTGCCTGCAATTATCATTTTCTCTTTAATGGAATTCCAACATGTCTGCCATGACATTGCTTATTATTTCATGATTCTTTGAATTCTACTTGCCTGAATCCCTTGAAAATGGGCTGCGTTGAGTGTCCATATTCACCAACTTCTGTCTAATGCATTTATGATCTCTTTGGCTAAGCCAGGGGGAACGTCCGGAACAACCCATGCCAGAACAACGCAAGCAGGGGCGGCTCCTCCACTAGGGTGGAGGAGCATCGCCCCACTGCTTTCTCACAGTGCGAGAAAGCCATAACATAAAATGGTAACAACTTTTGGTTATTACCATTTTATGTTTCTTTGCGTATTGCGCTCGGGCGGGTGGGCGGAGCTGGCCGGGCTGGGCAGGAGTGGTTTGCCCTCTCCTCAGTGCGCAAAGACTGTTTGGTTGGCCCTCTCTTGCCGCCCAAACCAGTCATGCGTACTCTGCACTTTTCCATGTAGGCTGCATTGCAGCCTACATGGAGAACATGCCATCTCCTACGGGCCCTGGCTGGGCGCCATCCCGACCAATCACAACGCTCCACTGGAGCATTGTGATTGGCTTATGAGAGGGGAGGGAGGCTGCCTGCTTCCTGTTCCTGTCAGAGACAGGAGATCAGGAGCAATGAAGACGCGGGACCCAGGCCGGCAGAAAGGTAGGGATTATTTTTGTTTTTGTTTTTGTTATTGACCTCCCTCTGCTCCCCGCGCGCGACCCCCCTCCCCGCGCGACCCAGCGCCCACCCCCCCCACCCGCGAGTCATGCCGGGCCACTACTGAACGCAAGCGCAACCATGCTTGCCTGAACAACACATCTGCCTTAACCACTCATATGCGTGGTTAAGGCAGATAGCTGTCTAGTGTTCAGGATGGGCGGGGAGAAGAAGAGGAAGCGTCGGAACAGGAAGCTCTGGACGCGGAAAGGTAAGTGGGGCTGGGGCCCGGTTTGAGGGTAGTTTTTAGGGGTGGGGGTCGCTTTTAGGACTCAGGGCGGGGGGGTCGGGGTACTTTTCGAAAGTGGCAGGTTTTTAAGGCTCAGGGCGGGGGAGGTGGGAGGGCAGTTTTAAGGGCTAGTTTTGGTGGGAGTTTTTAGGAGTGGGGGCGGTTTTAGGGCTCAGGGCAGGGGAAGGGGTTGGGGTAGTTTTATGGACAGCGCGGCCCCCCTAATCTTACTGACAAAGCAACGCCCCTGGGCTTAGCATACTTCCTTGTTTAATTCTCCTAGGTGTATCTGCAGCATGGCTGTGACCACTTTATTGAATCCTAAGTGGGACCACTGTAATATGAACGCAAACCCTCTATAGGCATAGTAACTCAGACTTGTGTCAGGATTGTAATGATTTTTTTCAGAATGATATGGGCTTCTTTTGGTTACTTAGGAACACAGAAACACATATTTTTATTCTCTGCACTTAAGAAAGAAAGTGGTCAGATATACTATTAATAAGACCCAATCTGTGGAGGCTAGTAGTAAAGATACAGTGATCCAAGAGATCAGAGACCTGCTCTCTCCCGCTGCAGCTCCGCTGCTGTGCTGTGCCGCTGCCCTGTGCAGGGCTTAGTGCAGGTAGGGATTCGAGCCCCGGTCCAGAGTGTATTGTGCCCGTTTTTTGGAGTAATTCTCTTGCCTTTCTCTGCCCCTCAATTCAACTGTTGCCTCTCTGTTTTTTACCTTATTGTGCCATTTTTGGTTTGTTATTGTGCCTCTCTGCTTCTTGCCTTAATTGTGCCTTGTTGTTATTGTTTTTTATCGCGCTCTCTGCCTATTTTTTTCCGCCTCCCTCTCCCGCCGCTGCTGCCCCGCTGCCCCTCCCCCCTGCCGATTCCCGCTCCCACCTCCCAGCTGTGCCTCCCTTCCCCTCCCCTATTTAATGGCGCCCGCTGCGCGAGAGCACGAGCAAGACCTCTGACCTCACGGCCAGAGACCTGCTCTCTCCCGCTGCAGCTCCGCTGCTGTGCCGCTGCCCTGTGCAGGTAGGGGTTCGAGCCCCGGTCCAGAGTGTATTGTGCCCGTTTTTTTGAGTAATTCTCTTGCCTTACTGTGCCCCTCAATTCGACTGTTGCCTCTCTGTTTTTTACCTTATTGTGCCTTATTGTGCCATTTTTGGTTGTAATTGTGCCTCTCTGCTTCTTGCCTTATTGTGCCTTGTTGTTGTTGTTTCTTTTTGCTCTCTCTGCCTGTTTTTTCCCGCCTCCCGCTCCCGCCGCTGCTGCCCCCGTGGCCCCTCCCCCCTGCCGATTCCCGCCTCCCAGCTGTGCCTCCCTCCCCCTCCCCTATTTAATGGCAGCCGCGCGCAGCATGAGGGCCGCTGGCGCGCCAAAGGCAAGCTCGTCTGCGTCCGTCCCCGACCCGACCATGACCAGCGCCAGGGTCCCTGGCTCACCGACCATCCACCGCTACGACTCAGCTGCCCTCCTCACACTCAACCCCGAAAGAGCCACAACTGCCAGCGTTCCACACCGAGCACAACCCACGGACAGTTCTCCTGCCGCCACGGCCGCCAGACCTTCACCACCGCCCGCACCCCCACTGCCCCCGCACCCGACACCAACACCGCCGATGCCCTGATGTGCATCCTTCTCAACGTGCGCTCCCTGCACAGACACGCCATAGAGATCTGAGACCTCCTCGACACCCTCTCACCAGACGTCGCTTTGTTTACAGAAACCTGGACCAACGCCTCCTCCGCCCCCGACATCGCCATCCCTGACGGATACAAGATCCAGATGAAGGACCGCCCCAACCACCCAGGAGGAGGACTCGCCATCGCACACAAGAGCTCCCTCTGACTCTCCACCTCCACCACGAGCGATTCCTTCTCCACCACCGAACACCTTCACTTCCAGGTCCAGACCAGCCCCAGAACCACACTTCGTGGCACCCTCGCCTACAGACCACCCAGCCCCCGCGCTCCGTTCGCCACTACCATCACCGACCTCATCGCACTCCACGCTATCGTCTCCATGAACTACATACTCATCGGAGACCTGAACTTCCACCTCGACAACCCCAGCGACCCCAACTCCACCACCCTCCGAGACAACCTCGCCAACATCGGACTGAAACAGCTCGTCACCACACCTACCCACAAGACAGGACACACCCTCGACCCCATCTTCAGAGGAGGAAACAACATCCACTTCAGCCACACCACACAACCCCCATGGACGGACCACCACTGAGTACACTTCCACGTCGACAAACCCAAGCCTTCCAACCCTGCACCACGCCCTCCGCAAAAGAATTGGAGCAAAGTCACTGAGGAGCAGCTCTACTCCACCCTCAACCCCAACACCCCCACCACCGCGACCGACGCCAATCTCGCAGCCAAGGAACTACACAAATGGATCTCCACCTGCACAGACAAGCTTGCACCCCTACGCAACCCCAACAGACAGCGCCTCAGGAAGGCCACCTGGTTCACCACCGACCTCCAAGAAACCAGGCGCACCTGCAGACATCTTGAGAAGAACTGGAGAAACAGCAAAATATCAGAAGACCGCACCACCTACAAGAACGCCATGACGGAATACCACCAACGAATCAGAACCACCAAAAGGACCTTCATTCAAAACAAAATCCTCGCAAACTCCAGCAAATCCAAGGAACTCTTCAGCATCATCCAGGAATTCACCAAGCCCCCCAGCGGAACCACGGACATCACCCCTTCCCAGGACCTCTGCAACAAGCTCGGATCCTACTTCCATCTGAAAATCAAGAGCCTCTGCGACAACTTCAACGACCGGACACCTGACTCCGAAACCACTCCCGTCTCCAGCAACACCAGCCAGCCCACCATCTCCTCCTGGACCCCAGTCACAACCGAAGACACCACTTCGACCATGAAAGGCATCCACTCAGGGGCCCCCACGGACCCCTGCCTGCCGCACATCTACCACAGAGCCGCCATCGCTCCGGAACTATGACGCACCATCAACGCCACTTTCAAGACCGGCACTTTTCCTGATGACTGGAAACGCGCAGAAGTCAGACCCCTGCTCAAGAAGCCCTCAGCAGATCCCACGAACCTAAGGAACTACCGACCGATCTCCTTCCTCCCCTTCGCGGCAAAAGTCACTGAGAAGACCGTCAACGCACAACTAACAAGATTCATCAAAGTATACTCCGTACTCGACCCCTCCCAATCCAGATTCCGCAGCAACCACAGCACCGTGACCGCCCTACTCGTCACCACAGACGACATCCGCACCCTCCTCGACCAAGGACACACCACGGCCCTTATCCTACTCGACCTCTCAGCAGCGTTCGACACCGTCTCACACCCCACACTCACCACCAGACTCCACGATGCCGGCATACAAGGAACCGCCCTCGACTGGATCCGCTCGTTCCTCACCGGCAGAACCCAAAGAATCAGACAGCCACCCTTCCTCTCCGAACCCACGGAAATCAACTGCGGAGTACCCCAAGGATCATCGCTCAGCCCTACGCTCTTCACCATCTACATGGCCCCCCTTGCCGCCATCGTCAGACAGCACGGACTCAGCATAGTATCCTACGCCTACGACACCCAGCTCATCCTCTCCCTCACCAAGGACCCCACCACCACTAAACTCAACTTCCAGGAAGGAATGAAGGACGTCGCATCCTGGAGGAGCCACAGCTGCCTGAAGCTCAACTCGGAGAAGACAGAGATCCTTGTCCTCGGACCCTCCCCCTCTGCATGGGACAACACCTGGTGGCCCACCGCCCTCGGCAGACCTCTGACCCCCACGGACCACACACAAAACCTAGGCATCGTACTCGACTCCTCCCTCTCCATGAACTGACAGGTCAACGCCGTCACCTTCAGCTGCTTCAACACCCTCCGAAAGACCTTCAAATGGACCCCCCCCCCGAGTCAAGAAAGGCCGTCACCCACGCACTCATAACCAGCAGACTGGACTACAGAAACGCCCTCTATGCCGGGATCAACAAGTCTCTGCTCACAAGCTCCAGACCATACAGAACACCGCAGCCAGACTCGTACTCGGATTCCCTCGACATGAACACATAACCCAACACCTATGGAACCTCCACTGGCTCCTCATTGAGAAGAGCGTTACTTTCAAGATACTCACCCACGCCTACAAATGCCTCCACAACACCGGACCGCAATACCTCATGAGAGAATCTCCTTCCACGTACCCAAGAGAAACCTCCGATCCACCAACCTCGCCCTCGCCAAAACCCCATGCATCCACAGCCAGAACAGGCGAAAGAGCCTTCTCCCACATCGCGGGAAAGACCTGGAACGAGCTCCTGATCGACATCAGACGCGCCCCCTCCCTGAACATCTTCAGGAAGACACTCAAGACCTGGCTCTTCGACTGAACCGAGCTGCTCAACACACCCCCCAGCGCCTTGAGACACTCACGGGTGAGTAGCGCGCTTTACAATTCCCCTGATTGATTGATTGATTGATTGATTGATTGAAAATGAAATTCAGAAGACAGACTCCACAGCCAATTTTACCTCACCCTGGCAACCAAGTGTGCACAAAAATGTACAGTGTTGTCAAAGAGACTGGGGGGTCTACATAGCAGTAGTGCCCTCTGCACTTAATTATACTCTTCAGAAAGTCCTTATTCATCATAGAGTACACATGACTCAGAGAGAGGAATTGCACGCGCTTCGGAGGCCAAACATGTACTTTACTTTTAAAAAGACATGCCAATCAGAAAGCCAGGGTTGCTGCATAAGGCACAGATGCATGTGTGGGTGTCCCTGTGAACCACACTGAACCCATCTCTAGTGGTGACAAAGAAATACTGAGTCTGTGGGCGGCTTTACTCAATATATAATAACGTGCAGCCAAGCCTTTAGAAAAATTGCTAGAAAGCTTTATTGAAAGGTTGTGGTGAGTAAAATGTACTAAGTTGTGAATCGAAGTAGGCAAGGCTGGCATAGTCCTTTGCCACTGATCCTTTTGCCAACTAGCTTGTATTCTTGTAGAGCAGATATTAATCATGTTTAGATCAAGCATAGAGAGCTGCTGCATTCTGGCAATGCTTGTACGGACAACACAAAGGGATGGACAGTAGGTCAACCCTCATCAGCCATCGGTGTTGCGAGTCTCAGTAGCATTCTGATCAACCCACATTCAAAAAGAACAATTGATGGACAGAATGCAGAACAATGTCATACATTCACCCCAGTACAGAGATCTGGGCCTAAATCCATCGTTTTTTTGCTCCCCATGCCATTCCAGTTTGAACCCTGCCATATGCAAATCAGTCTTGACACTGTTCCCTACGGGAACAGTCCAGCCCGAACTGCCAGGCCAGGTCCTCTTTGGACTGGAAACAAGCATCCTAGGACCGTTTTCAGGGTTTCACCCCTCATCAGCCAGATAGCTTGACTCCAGGGGCATAGAGAGCACGGCACCCACATCTGGGCATACCCGTCCCACTCAGGGTGACAAATGCAAAAAGAACAATTGATGGACAGAATGAAGAACAATGTCATACATTCACCCCAGTACAGAGATCTGGACCTACATCCATTGTTTTTTTGCTCCCCATCCAATTCCAGTTTGAACCCAGCCATATGCAAATCAGTCCTGACCCTGTTCCCTATGGGAACAGTCCAGCCCGAACTGCCAGGCCAGGTCCTCCCTGGACTGGAAACAAGCATCCTAGGACCGGTTTCGGGCTTTCAGAGCCTGAACTAAAAATTAAAATAATATTAACATGATGTTATTATGATTTTATTTTTCCTGTGGGGCGACGCTCCCCTGCCTTAGCAGAGGAGTCGTCGCTGATGACTACAGCTTTTAAAATGTTTGGCCAGGGAAGCATTCCGTGCACTGCACTGGATGTGCATTGTTACCTGTTGGGAAAATGGGGAAATTGCTGTGGTCCGAAGTCACACGCCCATCAGCACCAGTGTCTCGCTTGGACAGTGGCGTGCAGTGAACATATGGCCAGAATTTCTTAATCCTCAATCTGCCTGCATACCCTGTGCTCCCAAAACGTGCCCGTTTTATCTGAAATCTGCCATCTCTGATCCCTGCGTAAAGGCTACTGTGGATGGTGAGTCAGTTAGAGTGATTGCAGAGAATCACACCTCCTTCAGAACCTATTTTGACGCACAATGACTGCACCTTTCATAGTCGTTTTTCATGTGAGAAGAGACAGCTTTCCATAATGGTAGGAATAATTTGAAAGCCAGTTTCACAGGGAAACAACACTCCCCTCACAAAGATGGCGGGTAGGCAGGAGAACAGGTAATTTTTCCTTCTACAAATGTTAGTGTGACTCCTACTAACGATGGCAGCCAAGTGGGAGAACTGGCAATGGGTCATTTTGTAAACTCCAAGAATGTAGGCTACTCTGAGATAGCTCAAGGGAGAGCCTTATTCATCCATCTGTGTTGTATATGTTTTCCCATTGGTGAATGTATGTGTACATGAAAGGGTGACTTCTGTGGGCATCTGTTCTCTTTTACTGCAAAGCAAGTGTGCCATATTCCTTAATGCAAAGGAAAAAATAGGTTCTTTGCCCTGTAATTAAGCAGTAAAAGACAGCAACAGCTGGGGTGGAGTCAGCCCCTCACACTTGTGCACCATAGTGCCACTGCAGCTTCTTCGCTAATGTTATGTGCACTGCTTGGTTGCATATATGTGCCTGTACGCGTGTTTGCCGGCAGTGGCGTAGGAAGGGGGATGCGGTGGGTGCGGGCCGTCCCGGGTGTCATCACTGAGGGGGGTGACAAAATGGCAAAAATATGTGTTTTAAACACATATTTTTGCCATTTTGTCAAGCCGGGGGGTGACAAGAAATTTTCTGCACCGGGTACCACCTGACCTTGCTACGCCACTGTTTGCCAAGACACCAGAGTACTAAGAGGTTTATTTTTTTTGTGCTGAGAATCCCTTACATGCATATATGCCTGTAGATCTGTTGGGTACATTAGTACCTTTAGTTATACTGGTGCCAGTGCTTAATTTGTAAAATAATAAGTGCCAGGGCCCTGACCAGGAGGCAACTGCAGCTTGCACCACCCATTGCCCCATCATCGCTGCCAATGACGGTGCCAAATCAACTACTAACCATCTCTCTCGCCTGCAAGTGCGACTGTTCAGATGATTACAGGTCCCCAAAGCTAAAAGAATGGCCGGGGAGGGAGGTATTAGTATTTTTTTTATATATATTGTATTAGTAAACAACCGATGTTCTGCTCATCTCTAAATTAAAAGAGCAGCGCCACCATGTGGCAGAGTGTCATAAGTGTGGTGATGACAATTAAGTGCTGGTGCCCAGCACCGGCAACCAATTAAGTGCCGGTGCCAAGCACGGGAAACCCCTGGCTCAAATTAAACACTGACTGGTATATGCATGCTTGTGTGTTTGGGCCCGCTCACATGCATATAGATGCCTCTAATTGTTCTCTCCTGTGCTTGCATGTGAAAATGAACGCATGCATGGGTGCCTGTGTTTTTTATGGTATACAAGTGCGTGAATGAGTGCTGAAAGAATTGTTTCTTATTTGTGCAAGGGTGCCTGTATGTCTGTTGTTCTGTGTGCAGTTGTACATGTATGTATGTTGATTTGTGAGCGTTTATGGATCCCTGGAGACATTTTGTTGTGAATCTGCATGGATACTTGCTGTGTATGGTCACAGATGCCTTCAAGTTGCTTGTCTTTGTGTGCATGCACGTATTGACGCATTATGGAAGAGCCGCAACTATTGAATTTGTCAGCGCTTGTTTATATTGAATTACACCAATCTGCACATTGAGTGCAATAGAATAACTTAATTTTAAAGCCATAACACTTCAACATTCTCTAAAAAGTTCCTTTTAGAGCTCCAACTAATGCGCGCCTTGGCACTTGACAAGTTTTCTTTAAGAGCGCATGGTGGTCACAGAAACAAGTTGTGGGATGTGGAACACAGCAAACGCATGCAGTGGCGGCTGGCATGTACGGAGGGTGGTAAGGTGGATGGGAAAAAAAGAAAAGTAAATATCTAAGTAAAAAAATAATTACACTTACCTTCCTGGCGCGACATCCTCCTCACTTGGGTCTTCTCCAGGCAGGCAGGCTCCAACATGGGGCCCAGGAAGCTGCAGTAACCAATCCTGGTGCTGCTCTCATGCAGCATGAAAGAAGCGCAAGGATTGGAAGGAGCAGCCTCCTTCGGCGCTCCCAAGGACACTGGAGCCCTATTCTGTCTCTAACCCAGCTGGACTAGAGAGGTTTAAAATGCGCATGTCTTTCTGGCCGTCGCAAGACGTTGGCCAAAGAGACATGCGCATTTTAAAGTTAAAGTGCCCTGCCCATCACTGCTTTCTGCTGCTGTCTGACAGGCAGCAGCAGAAAGCCCCACTTCCCGTCCTGACACTCAGCTCGGGGCGTGGTTTTGAAAAAATAAAATGGTAATAAATAAACTTTATTACCATTTTATTTTTCCATCTCTGGGGGCAATTTAGTTAGTGGGGCGACGCTCTTCCGCCTTAAAGGAGGAGCCGCCCCTGCATGAACTCCGATGGGATGCTCACTGCAAAACTGAAGACATCAGTCAGCGCTTAATTTGAAAAAAAAAATAAGTGCCAGGGCCCTTGTCAGGAGGCCACTGCAGGTTGCACCACCCATTGCTCCCACTAGCACTGCCAATGTCAATACTAGCACTACTAGTCATCATATTCATACAAGTATGACAATTCAGACATTAAATATACATTAAAATGACTAATACATGTTGCCTAAACTATTGTCAGCTGTGGCAGGCTGTCATGAGAGCTGGTGTTGGCAATAAAGTGTTGGTGCAGAGCAAAGGAAAACACCAGCTCAAATTAAGCACTGGGAGTGATACAACTCACACAATCAGAACAAAAACAAGAATAGGGGAATTCACAGCATAAGGTACAAAAGCCATCCAGTCATGAGCAAGTGGCTTTCCCAAAGGCTAATCCGAAGTATATGTTACGTGTAGGAAAAAATAGGTTTGCCTAAAAACAGCTAACCTAGCCGAGACCTAATAATGAGTATTTTTTTAAAATATTTTGCTGAGGATCCCTTTTTTCGGCTCGTGCAAATTTCTGTTTACTATTTTTTATTTATTTTATGGGTTCTAGGTTATGAGTCTAACATGAAAGGTAGTGTAGCGCTGGGCATGTTACGGCAGAAAATGGGGATTGCTATAACAGCGAGCATACACGAGATAAGAAATACCCTGAAGTAAAAATACAACAGAAATAAAAACAAGTATTAGCGTAGGCAATAGGCCTGGCTTATTTGTTTCTGCAAGTTTACGCGATGGAGTTCAAAGGTTTAGTAGCTAAAAAAAGTGGCAACCATGGGGCTTATTTACAAGCCCCTTGCGCCACTTTTGCGTCATTTTTAACATGGGAAAAGTGACGCAAAAGTGGCGCAAGGGGCTTGTAAATCTGCTCCCATATGTTTACAAAGAAAAATAAGTAAAATATACACTCCTTTTCAGGCAAAGCAAAACGTGAATGACATTTGAGCAGACCAATGCATCCAGAGGGTGGGCCGAAAATCCATAATATATATATATATATACACACACATACACACACACACACAAGCACACACACATACATATAGATATAGATATATTTACATATATATATATGTATTTTCTATTATGAATTTTTTTGAACACATGAGGCTGGTGAGATAACTGAAACTGCCTCTAAGCGAGAACTAACCAAAAACTGAAAAAGAGTTGCCAGACTTCTAGAGGGATTAGTTTCAATTAGCAAAGAGTAGGGAAAACTTTCAAACCCAAATTGAGACTAATCAACTGTACTATAACCCCCTGTGGAAATGCTCGCACGTTCTTAAACGGCATCACCCTGAGGACCTGTCACCTAACAAAATGTGGAAAATACTTCCTTGGCCAGGGGAAAAACAGTAAACATACAACATGCAATTTTACCGATATAATACATTTTTTAGATGAATTCAAAGGTACTAATAAATGCATTGTGAGAGCCAAAACATGTTGCTTGCCTTTTTCACAGCATAATATACTTTTTGTCCGGTTAACACAGTATTTCTTCTCCTTTTCGAGAATTAGGAGACAAAAGTCACCAGTGCCACACCGTGGCTAGTTGCAGGCCCGTGGGACTTCAAGCACTGCCGGACTCTCAGTAGCCGCATGGTGTCAGAGCGTCACTGTTGCATCAGTGTCTGCCTGCAGGGCCACTTCAGGAGAAAGTAGATGCAAGCCCCTGAAACACGGGTTCTTCGTCAGACATTTCCCACAGACTGGTGTCACTTAAATGTGCTTTCCTGTACGCGCGCATTGCTCAGGCTCATAAAAGGCATTTTTCTGTGCCCATCTGCACGGTAAATGGCACATACGAGTAATCAAGGCGCAAAGTGCATATCCAGATTTGCGGCGTGATTCACTACCTTTACAAGTCTCACTCTGCCATGACTATGTATGAGTCAGGAGGCCGCAGTGGCGGCTCCTCCGCTAACGCGGAGGAGCGTCGCCCCACTGCCAGGAGCAGCAAAGAAAGGAAAAAATGAAATGATAATAACAAAATGTTATTATCATTTTATTTGTTCCTCCTGCTGCTGCAGTGCGTGAGGGGGCGGGGCGGAGCTGCAGGGGAGGAGTGGGAGTACACTACTGTGCGCAATGACTGTTTGGTCGGCCCTCTCGGGCCGCCCAAAACATTCATGCGCTCTCCCCTGTCCTCCATGCAGGGCCAATTACAGCCTGCATGGAGAACATGCCTACCCCTCCAGCCCCTGGATGAGTGCCGGCCACTCCTGAGGTGCAGCAGAATTACCGTATGGAATTCCATTCTGTATGATTCTGAGTGGGCCGCTGATTCTGCACTCGGCCCTCCCGGCTGTTGGAACAGCGGGCCAGTGCCGTCTTAACGCATGGGAACGCTGGGTAGTTGACCGGGGGCCCCACGAGCATAGGGGCCCCGCGCAGACCTGAATTTATCACAAATTTTCCGTTAAACATTTTTATTCCTGTGAGTGGTTGTGTAGGCAGGGCCCAGTGCACTGCTTTGCCTGGAGGCCTATAATGCTGTTAAGACGGCCCTGCATCAGGCCCAATTTTACCAGCAGTAATTCCGTACGGCAAATCACACACGACAACAGCCAAGCTTCTTTCCCTGTTTTTTGATGACAGGGGAGGGGGCATATAGGACTGCCAAAATGTAGCTACCCCCTCCCCTGCACAAATTCCCGCCTGTGCAGTTCGTTGGCTTTGTAAAAATATCCACTGTGTACTGTGCAGGTATGTTTATTTCTTGGCGCAATTTATTAAGTGTTTAGTATGCATTTCAACCTTCAAAGGATTGTGTTACGGAATTTACAGAGGAATAAACACATTTTTCACAGTCAAATAAGAATCTAATCAACAAACAGGGATGTGTCAAGGGGAAAGGTTAATCCCACCTAGAAGGAACTAGGGCAGCAATCCTCTGCTAAATTCTTGAACATGACCTCCCATGACCTGGAAATGAAACTTGACTATTCATGATCTGGTGAGGACGAGGCAAAGATGTCATTCCACAGAACAGCTGAATGGGCAGGTGAGGAGAGCAAAGAATCCTCTGATGGAATCAGTGGTTAATTTGTAAAAAACATAAGTGCCGCAGCTCTCGTCAGGAGGCAGCTTGCACCAGCCCATTTCTTCTGTTAGCACAGCCTAAAACAGAATCAACTACTAACCATGAAAGTGGGGAGAGGATGTTTCCTAATGGCCAGAGCTGCCGACTTCGATGCTGGGGAACCAGGTTTGAGTCGGGTGTCAGCTCATCATTCTGTGATTCTGGGCAAATCACTTAATCTCCCGGTTAATGAATGTATCCTTAACTGGTGCTCATGAAATGCACTGTGTCGATGATTAAGTGCCAGTGACCACTAGCTCAAATTAAGCACTGGATTTGATGGAAAAGGAGTCAACCATCCGCATGACCCTGAAAAATTGAACCCAATGCAGGACAAACTGAAGGGAACAAGCATTGGTCTTCCGGGTACTCGGAAGGCAGGCTATGCAACTGAGGGGCAGATGTTTCAAGACTTTTGCACCATCACAAAGTCACGCATAGTGGGGAAAACTCTAGAAATGTATTGACTTCCTAACGCAAAACCTTTTTGACCTGAAATTTTGCCCTTTTTGTAACGCTAACTTTACTTTGTGGTGCTTTGAGTTAGATTGTGTCAAGGGGCACTCCACGGGGGGTACTTCAGCATTCCAATGCTTCCACTGATGGCTTTGGATGCAAAAGCGGATCTACAAAAATTGTTAGCTCTGGCTTTAAGCAAAAAAAAAAACGCCTCTTTGAAGCAGGCAGAAAATCAGAGAAATGATTTAATTTCTGATAACATTTTAAACATTGCACGTGAGCTGCACTGTACAGCACACATAAAAAGTGGCAAATATTTAAGAAAAATTGTCTATGCTTAGGATTTTGTAGTGGAAGGATATACTTTCAGTAGAAACCAATACCAGACATCACACACGCACATTTGCACTGTGATGCAAACGTGTGTGTGTGGCACTTGGCAGCCTTTATCTGTGCCTGCAGGGGAAGAAAGCAGCAACATGCAATATTTAGTAAATATGGCTCAGCGCTGCTCTCTCTTACTAGCACAATGAAGCCTAGCAACTTTGGTCGCTGCGCTGCATTGTGATATTATTTTGTAAATCTGCCCCGAGTGGCTACATTTTTCTGTCCTGTAGATTATTTCTCTACTGGAGGCTTATGGGTACCTGCTATACCAAAAAAAGTCAATTTCAGATCTGGTGGCTTGTTTCTGCTGTTTTTTTTTGGTACAAATGTAAGTATTAATCCATTTTTTTATGTTAATGATAGTGATAGATACACTCCTATTTTCCGGTGACTTTTATTTTTGGGTGACAATTTGAAGAAACAAACCAAGAATACAAGAGATGATTGTGAGTTGATTTAACAACTATATAGATGTGAATGTTGAAAACATAAGGCCGCAAGAGATGGGGTGCTTCCAGCTTATTAGGCTCAGAACCCTTTTAAGGCATGGGCAAAGTGGGCAATTGCATAGGAACCCCGTCTTCAATGCCCCCCGATAAAGTGATCAGGAAGTCCCAAAATTTCCACGATAATATCAGTGAGTATAAAAAAACATTATTTTTCAATTAGACAGCTGAGCATTCATACTTCGCATAAAATTAGCGTGTATGCCTAGCATGCCCAAATACAACCCTGGCGCTCTTGGGCGGTTGGTGGCTAACAAAATGTTTCTGTCTCATGTATTTCTCCTTACTTCACATCACCTCTTCTACCACACCTCATTCTTTTTAATTTCCCTCATGATGCCATCACTACATCACCTCTCCACCATCATCTCTCTTTCTGCCTCTAGTTTCCCTTTCTGATTTCTCTCACAAACATATTCCTTTCTCACTACTCCTTCCTGTTGTTCTCTATCATAACCTCCTGCCTCTCTCTTTCCCATTTCTCTCTGTTCCCCTTTTCTGTTTCCACTGACCGTCTCTACCTCACCTCTATCTACATCTTTCTCCTATTGCATCTCTCTATCTCTGCTCTCTCAATCTAGCTAGCTCCCTCACCCCCTCGCATCCTCTTTCATTGTCTAGCAACCTTGTCTTTCTTTCTCTATCTCACTTTTGTTTCTCTACTCTCTACTTCACCTCTTTTCTCTCAGCACCTCATGCCTGTCTACCCATCAGCCACTCCAATGTTTTCTTTTACACCATGTATCTTTCTCTCCCCTCTTTACTCTTTACCTGACCCATCTCTCTAGGCCTCGTCTCATTTTGCCCACTTTTTTCCTCACTGCACTCTAACTTGTATATCTCTGTACTTCTCTTACTTTTCTACAGCTCTGTCTCTTCTCTCTGTAAATCACCTCTCTTTCTACCTTACCTCTATCTATACCTCATCCCTCTGTGTGCCCCCTGCTTTCTGTACATTTTCATCTCCATATCTTATTCTAACTCACTTTAAAACCTTGCCTACCTCTCTACGTCTCTTTCCCTATCTCTCTTCCTACCTCATGTATTTCTATTTCATATGCATCTCTGCCTCCCTTCTCCCTCTGCATTACTTCTCTTGCTCTAATATTCTCTTTACATCTCTATCCATCCTTTATCTCCCATCCCACTGCATTTCTCTTACCGGATTTGGAGACCTATATTTTACCAGAGAAGTGAACCCACAGAAAAAAGGAGAAGGGGACAAAGCAGAGGAAGAGAATTAAGGAGAAAATTATCAAATTTTACTAGCTGAAATGGTGAAAATCCTAGAAGCAGTGCTTTGGACTAGACTGTGACCCAAGAGGTTGCCAGTTGCTAGGATTAATTCAAGCATTCCTTACATCACTTTGCTGTCTGTTGCTTTTCACCATTGCAACAAGAATCCATTTGTGAAGGGGGATTTATTTATGATTATGAATGCTCATCAATTAAAACTACATTTCAAGTACTATGTGCCTATTTGTTATTTTAATATTATGCAACAATCATCTTTTTCTTTAATATTTATTTTGCATTTTATTGAAGAAAAAACCAAACAGTATACAAGCATTACCGCACAGCCCACACTTCCCACCCACTTCTGTAACTTCTTTTTCAAGATATGGTTATAGTTACAGGCTATAGGGACTGCCCATTCAACATGAATAATAACTATAACACCCAAAGACTAGCATAGAATGTGCATACCTTTATGTACTTCTTTGGTCCAAGTCGATTACCTGTTACGTGTCTTGTGGCATTGTTTCGGAGAATTCTAAAATTACATCTGTCCATATCATCAAGTCTTCCACTACCTTTTCATCTATCCTAGATTTTTTTGTATAAATTTCCTCTGCCACGGGCCAATCCATTGTGTTCCTCACTCACAAATTTACACTACGGTCACATTTGCCCATCTAGCCAGTAGCAATGTGTCGCTTTACCATCAACAAACTAAATGGAAGAACTTATATTGCATTTTCTTGTGTTGTGTGTGGACAATGATATCTAATAAACAGTGTTGTAGAGAGAGGGCTACTGAGATTTCCATTGTTTTGTGTAGGCATGTGGTGACCTCTGCCAAGTGGTCTGTCACTCTCAGACAGGTCCAGGATAAATGTATAAATGATGCCCCATCCATCCCACATCTTTTATAGCCTGGTCACATAGCTTGGTAGATGTCACTTGTGAGTGATCGGTCAGGTATGTACGATGTAAACAATTGAAGAGAATCTACTTAAAACGGGCATAACCTGAGACATTCCTCACCATTTTGCAGGCTACAGCCCAATCTTTTTCTCTATTCTGCTCACCTATGTCTGTCACCCAAGTGCCCCTGGCCAATAATGCAGGTCTGGTTTTGCTGATTTTGTACATTAATGAAATGAGATGCCGCCCTGTGCTCAACCACAGAATGCCCTCTAAAGTATTGGACGTAGGAGGAGCATTGGGGAAGTCAGTCCAGCTCTCTCTGGGCGTACCAGAGAACTTAGTGTATTGAAGATATTGTCCAGGAACCATTCTGAATGAGTCCTATGCCTCCTGGAAAGTGATTAACGTTTCCCCCGGGCATAAGTCCCCCAGCACCTGGCAACCTCCCTCTCTCCATTCACTGACCATCCAATCCCTGCAAATGCGATGGAATGGCTCTAAATCCGATATACTCAAGTCTCTTGCAAAGGGTGGCCTGGTAGCTATCCTTTCCTAAATTTTTGCCTTCTGTCACACGGCAAAAGGGAATGTGGAATCTACTCTACTGCCCCTCTGATAAGGAGTCTTTGCCACAGGGCCCTTTCAATAGATGATCTCCCCAGTTGTCATCATCAGTAAGACATTTAGCGGCATGCTGAATATGAGCTGCATAACTGTACACTTCTATATTGGGTAGACCCAGCATACCCTCCTCCTGAGTTTCAATATGTCCAATGCAACCCTGCTATGCCTGACAGCTAAGACCACTGCCATCAACAGATTATTCAGCTGTTTGAAAGTATCTGGCCTCAAGGGACATAAAGCATTTTGCATATTATACAGGTACCGTAGGAGGGAAAACATATTGGAGGTCGCCACCCCACACATGATGGGAAGAAGGATCATATTCCAATACCGTATGGACGAATGCAGTCCATCCAGTACACTTTCCATAATATATGCATATTTTTACTCAGGTGACGGCAACCATAATTCCTAAATAACTAGACTGTTTTACCTCCCATTGCAGACCCAGGCTAGGCAGCTGTTCCTTCCTACCTTGCATCAGTATACTCAAGGGAAGTAGTATGGTATTTCACCTGCTAACCCTCAGGCCTGCCACTTCACCAAATTTCCGTATATAGTTCATCAATTGCGGCACTGAGGCCCTAGGCGACTGGAGATAAAAAAGGATATCATCCATATGTAGCAAAACCGTATGGACAGTGGCCTCTACAGTGATCCCCCTATCATGTAGGTCTTTCCTAAGAATGATGGCTAGTGGTTGGAGGGCCAGAGCAAAAAACACAAAGGCGAGAGTAGACACCACGCCGAGTTCCTCCCTCAATATTCCAGCTGTAGGAGACAGTCCTACCTACTCTAAACCTCGACCTGGGATCCCTATATAGTAAGAGAACCCACCCGCAGAACACTGGGTCAAGACCCATCGCCCTGAGAAACCTCCATCAACGAGAAGAACAGGCTGGTTAAACACTGAACTCCATGGCTTTATTAATGCTTGTTCAAGATTTCTTCAGGCTTTTTTTGGCTTGGAGGTGTTGGGAAGCTAAAGCATTTGGTTCGTTTTGCATGCCATATTTCTGAAACTTTAATGTATAAGTTAATACTGCTTGGCATCAAAAAGGCTTGAATTACCTGAAAATGGGTAATAGATTCAAAGTTGTTCCAAAAATGGGGCCTCAAAGTATATATTGCTGACGCCTTAAAAATACCCTAAGATGGCCCCGATTAGACTTAAGACTCGCCACTGACACAAATAAATACCTGTGAAGCATTCTGGGCACTGAACCCCAAAATATTATCAGCTACAGGTAAAATCAAGAGATCACAAACCATGGACTCATTAACTGGCCGAATGTCTCCAAAGTTAAAAGCATATTTCAAGCATGTGCACCAAGTGTCATCACCCAACATCCCATGTGAGGGCATCAAGCAAAACCCAAATGGTGTGAGTATACGAGGACACTTGTCAGGAACCAGAAAAAGCCATACTTGTGATAACTCAACAGTAAATTTCAACATTGCGGTGTATGCGGAAGGTGAACCATAACAAGATGTGCATTGGAAGAAAGCCAGTTCTGCCCCTAACAAGCAGGAGCATGAGTGTGATGTAATTAATAATAACCCACTTCCTTCTCCGCTCTGTCCTATGAATATGGATGACAATGTAGGACCATGTCAAATTGTTTCTTGAAACTGGAAAGATTCTTACCTTTATATTTGGTGACCACAGCGGAGTTGACACTCAGTGGCTCCTGAAACGAAACCTGCAAAGAGCTGCTGCTGGCGACTGACAAGCGGACGTTAGTTGGAGGGTCAGGCACACCTAGATCAGAGAGAGAGGCATAGGATGAAGAGATTTTGGAAAACTATTAAAAAAATTGAGTGTATGTTGGTGTGCGGAAGTGCAGGAAAAAGTTAACTGAGTACACAAAGTAGAGCGCAAAAGGAGTAACAAATGCTACTGCAGACTCTGTGGTGCCAGAGGTCCTTACAACTTCTGGGTCTCCAACTCTGCAGTCCCTCTCAAGATCCAGGTGTGGACAGCGGACCAGACGTCTAAAGGTATTCAACTAAGGTCTCAGGCACAGGCTTCACGGCAGATCCTCACTGTCATTAATATTAAGGGATTTTGGTGGGAGGGGAGTTGGGCACACTTAAGGGTGGACAGTTATAATGTGGGTGTGGACAACTCAAGGTCCTCTTACCACTGCTTGTTGGGAACCAGGGCATCCATCGCTGTGTAATATTCCACTGGGGCAAAGGGTAGCTGGAAATCTGTGTTTGAAGATTTATCAGAGAAGGAACACATGCAATTTATACTACATTATGTCTGCAGGTTGGAAGGTAGAGGGGAAATAATAAGGGTGAACTTAACAAAAAAGCTGACAGTCGTATTACTCAATGGCACTCTTCAACAACAATCTCCACAAAAACGTCTCCTTTCCTCCGGGCCATGAGGTTGTCTACTTTCCTGGAAGATGCACAAACAAACAGCAAAGTCGTCTCATTTACCCCTCCAAAATTATGGGACCCCTGGTAAGGTTATCTCCTAGGTGGGGAAATTCAGGGGATTATAGTGGACCATATACACAAGATCCTGGGCACACGTGATAAGGGTATACCAGTAGTATGAGAGTCTCGTTCAGATAAAACACAGTTGTTAATGTCTGGATAGAGTTCAGTGATATTTATTAAGAGAAAACAAATTTATGGAAACAAAGCAACCAGCCGACACGTGTTTCGTCACAAGTATAATTCCTGTGACTCTTCAGGGCTTAGTGGAGTGTTCCGCACGAGAACGCAGGGTCTCGAAAAACTGTGTGAACATCAAAATCGTCCCAGGGTCAGGGGAGGACTGAAGGAATGTAGGCGAGTCTGGTGTGTTCCAGACAATGGTCGGGGCAGGTGCAGAGCCACGAGTCCGAACGTACGTGGCAGGTAAAAGGGGGCCCTGTGTGTGTTTAGAGGGGAGGCCGTCCAGTTTCCTGTGTCTGAAAACGTAAATAGTAATGCCGTGTGTGGCAGCAAGGTACAGCGCCTGGAATAAGGCTGTTGACGACCATCCAGGAAGAAGGGCGTGTAGAAAGGCGGGTGCGCCTTCTGAGCCTCAGGTTTCCCCTTAAGGTTCGAAGCCCTGAAGAGTCACAGGAATTATACTTGTTTCCATAAATTTGTTTTCTCTTAATAAATATCACTGAACTCTATCCAGACATTAACAACTGTGTTTTATCTGAATGAGACTCTCATACTACTGGTATACCCTTATCACGTGTGCCCAGGATCTTGTGTATATGTCCAGTGTGGGTTCTTCGACTCACACGCTTACGGGGGTTATTGGGTTGTTCCTCCGACCTGGCAGCACCGCACATTTTTGTGTAGCACTACTCGCATTACGCGTACTAGTTTGAGCGCCAATCTTCCTGTTCTTACTCAAAACCCTACCCTTAGACGTCCGATTATAGTGGACCACTTTGGCCAGGTTCTGGCCTAAGTTTGCCCCGGGGGTGAGACGCTGAGGTCTGATTTCAGGATGAGCCAGCCAAGACCCATTCAACCTGTCTTCCCATGGACTAGTGAACTTTTTGACTCTACAGCAGGCACATAGGGGCACTGATCAAAAAAGGAAAAGACGGATAAATTGATAACACTTATTAAAAAAATCATATAGTTACCTGCTAAATTGGAGTTTATGATACGTGAGACTAAACTACACGACAGGTACTGAAAGCTTAAATTTGCCAGGATTAAACACAACTTTCATATAATCCAAATAGCATAAAGTGATCACTTACTGACCGGGGATAAACAGGCCCCCCTCCACCACACAGCTATGAAAGAAGTTAAAATGCTGTGCGAGTTGGGTTTCAATGACATGGGCCAGAAAAACCCCTTAACCAGCAAAATATTCCAATTGGCTGGCTCGCTCTGGCGACCGAGATTCAAGTTGGAAGCTTTCTCTGGGGCTAGTATTTGGTGGGTTTCTATAGCAGCCTCACCTCAGTGGTGTTTTATTGCTGCTGCACAGGCAAGCTAAAAGTTCTTGTTCCAGTCTAGTGCAGATGGATTTAGGCAAAATGGGCTTCACCTATAAACCTTCCCTATTTTTGATAGTTAGCGCAGGCTGCTCTAGCGCCATTTTTGTTTGAGGTGCTATATGACTCATTAGTCTCAGCAGAGAAAGAGTGCCTGGCTAAACTATCTACTACAATTGCATTTGTAGCAGGCTAAGTTGCAAGAGTGGTGGGCTTAATTAGTGAAAACAAATTCGTAAATACGGTATTTATAAAGCGTGAACCAATCACCCCTAAGGGTCTCGAGGCGCTGGGGGCAGTCGGGGAGATTAAACGAGCTATTGCCCAGAGTCACATGGTGCTGAGCTCAGCTGTCACCGGTGATCGAACCGTGAAGCCCGCGCTCCTGAGTCAGCCGCTCTAGCCACTGCGCCACACCACTCCTGTAATTAGTGCTCGTGCAGGGCCACGGCTTTGTTCTTGCCCCACATCAAGGATGTGCTGTTGCAGCAATTACCAGGGATAATAAAATGCATACTGCATACTGGATGTGTAAGCAGTCGTAAGGAAAAACATGGAGATTTTAAGAAAGACCTCGGGCTCCACCTGCTTTTTAACAAAAAGCCTTTACAAAGCCAAAATGCCTTGTGTTAGATGGTAGCGTTTTGACGTTTTCAACTTTTAGCTTTGCCGTGTTTTTTGCAAAACCTTATTGTTGTGGAAGCTGCAAGGCCCTCATCATCTAAAAAAAAAAAATGGCCAAAAGCAAAAATATTTTTGGTCGGAAATAGCACTCATAGCTTTAGCAGTCCCTGGCACTGAAGGGAACTGCTTTGTATGAGAATGTGTTCTTTCTGAAAAGGAAGAATGGCGTCTATCATCCCGGAAATATCCTTTACCACGCAGTCAATACAACAATGAGCCTATACTCCGCAGTCAGTAACCCAACTTTAGCGTTACCACGCGTTCCTTTACCACGCAAGTCGTTACTATGACTTGCTTTAGGGGACGCATTGTTGGACTGGTGATTTTTTTTAAGTTCAACACCTTTCCTACTGATACAATGACTAGAATTGGAATAGCAATTTATACTATTCCAAAGTCCAGCGCCCCCTAAGGCAAGTTGTTGTAACGGCTTGCGTGGTAAAGGAACGCGTGGTAACGTTGCAGTCGGGGTACCGACTGGGGTGTAAAGGCATGCGTTATAAATGCATGCAGGGTTCCGTCATGCAACCATCACAGACAAGTTAGCCAATGCCTGATGTGAGCTAACCTGTTTCCCCCAAGCTGAATGATGTAGTGGATGGAATAAAGATGTAAATTACATAATAATAGACCAGTGGATGACGACAGCTGGCCGAAAGTCCCTATAAGGACAGTGCACGAACAGAGGAGTGCAAGCCCCGCAATACCTTGGAGGGGGACAAGGAGCTCACCCGCAGCGCTATAAAGCGCATTGGCATCTACCCCTGAGTGGGACATGAACAGGGAACTGCAAGCCCCACAACGACTTGGAGGGAAAAGAACAACTTGCCCTCAGTGCTATAAAGTGCATTGACATCTCCTGCTGCGTGGGCCGCACCCGGGCAAAGCCTGGGCCAAGGGCAGGCCCATTCGCACCCATCAGCAACAGGAAGAGGCAGGGCAGGGCGACCCTCCTTGGTTCTTGTAGGAAAGTAGTATCTGCTTCTTATGGTTACCCCCACTTTTTGCTGATGTCTCACTGTTTTTGGATTAGTCTGACTGGGATCCTGCTATCCAGGACCCCAGTCTATCCGCTTTCTCCCTTAAATTGCTATGTATGTACGTTAGGTACACTCCAGATTGGATACTGGGGTACCCTTATCAGTCCCTAGTATATGGTACACCATGTACCCAGGGCATAGGTACCCCAGAGGCCTCCCATGGGCTGAAGCATGTATTATGCCACCCATGAGAGGCCATTCAAACTGACACAACAGGTCTGCTACAGCAGCCTGTGTAAGCTGGTGCTTGCACCACTTACTTAGATATAGGTTCACTATATCTATCTAAATCACTACACTTATAAACCTATCAGTCACCCCTATGGCAGGGCTTATCAATCCTGAAGGCAGGGTGCTGGGTTTTACGTGAGAGGGTGCCCCTGCATGAGCAGAGCCCCTCTGCAGCCTTCGGAGACCACTCTCCGGGGTTGTCGGTGATGCAGCCAGACATATAGGTTAAGTTGCATTATAACCTCGCGGTAAATGCTAACTTTAAAATGGCTGCTTAGAAACATGTCGTGTTTGGTGTCAAACACCTTGGAATCATACCTCCACACCAGTAACTGGTGTGGGAGGTATGATTCCACCCTTCTGAAACCACTACTGTGGGTCACCGGTCTACCCGGTACCAGCTTTCTCGACCCCGGCAGCACAAAATGGACACTGCCAGCCACAGACACGATTCTGCTCTCCTGCTGCTGAGCCAAGCTCGAGCAGAGGAAGGCATGACAGTAGGCATCCTGTCACAGGGAGGTGTGACCACCTACCAGACAGGGTTTAGTGTATTGGGGGTGGGTGGGTGCACTCTGAGAGTGCCAGAAAGTCTGCACTGGGGGCACATTTGGTGTCCCTGTGCATAGTCCAGCTCAAACCAGTTCTGGGAGCCATTGGCTCCTGCTCTGGTGCGAAAATGGACAAAGGATATGGGTGTAGCCACCCCTCTGTCCTGCCCCTCCCCTAGGAGGGTCCCCTGAATCTGTCCAACACTTTCCCGTGGGTATAAAGTGGGTTACCTGGCTACAGGACTTTTGATTTTACCTGGACATGATTCTACTAAGAAGAAACCAAGTACTTCGACTGTCTGCACGATGCTAGACGACTGAAGAATCTCCCTTTGAGTAAAGGAGTTACTCCCCTGCACTAGCAGGCACCTAAGCGCATCTGACCAGCTTGCATCTCCCAAGCTCCTGAGGACTCCGAAGACTTCAGCAACACAGGAGGTCAGTTTCCGAAGGTCCCTGAAGTCGATCTACCCTCTCAGCGATTCTGAGACCAGTATCCCTTGTGGGGACCGCGTGACTTGAACCCCTGTGCAGCGCGTACATTTGCATGTGCATATGCTTGTTGGCAACCCCTGAGCTTGTGCATTGGACTCCAAGTAGTACTGACCCCGAGCAGTATTTGTACCAAAGAAATCCGGCCTCCTCACACTGAGTGCTCCGTGGGCTGGTGCTTTGCAGATTTGCTTGAGGTCTCCTCGCGATCCCTGGTCCGTTGGCCTGTGGGTCCTGGCGAGGGTCACCTTGTTTGTTCTTGGGCTTCTCTGGTTGCTCCAGACGTGCCCTGACTCCCCATTGCTGGGAGAGTCCCCTGGACCTTGCTGGTCCACACCGTAACCTGTTTGTCCTTCCTGCGTGGGTTGCATTTGCCAAGGCTTGTTGATGCTCCAGCCGGACATCGACCCTTCAGCACTCGACATCCTTCGTGGGACAGCTCACTTCCGGATCCTGGTTGTCCTCGACATCTCCTGGTCCCCGTGGCTGCAGAGTCAAGCATCCCTTCTTCACAACTGAAGCACCCGACATCGGTGGGCATTCGACTACCGAGCCCCTGGTCACCTGAAGTGACCCAGACTCTGTCCCCTCTGCTTTCAGGTTCCCCTCACCTAGAATCCAGGCTTGGATTCCAGCGGACACTCTTCGCCTTCCCGGCAGCAGCACTTCTTCGCAACTCTCCATTGAAAACGACGAAGGTTTCCGACACCACTTGACCCCTATGCACCCGGCTCCTCTGGGATAGGTAACACGGGTACCTAGGTACTCACTGGTGGGTCGGCTCTAGAACCTCCTATGTTCCAAAGGGTTTGCTTGAAGTCCTCGTAGAAGTGTCCTTAAACTATAACTTTGCAATCGCGACTTTCCCATAGAGTTGTACGGAGCACGCGGTCGTGTTTCCTCACTGCACCCGTCCTCCGTGGGCTCCCTGTGTCACTGCCTTGGGTGGTTCCTTGGGGTCCCAGCGATTCTACGTGCTCTAGGCACTGTGTCTAGTCAAGTCGTGAATGTTATACCATTTTTTTAGTATATGGTTCAGTCTCCCCCTGGAGCCCGCTGTGTATTGTGCTACTTACGAATGTTCTATTGATTCAGTATTGTGTGCTTGGTGTTCTAATCTCGTGTAGAGACTAGTAGAGAGTGTTATATTAATAATTAGAACATTGGAATGTTGGGAGCTCCATTGAAGACAATGGAGTTGCTCTGGGCTTATAATGGCTGGTATAAGCCCAGCGCTCCAACATTCCAATGTTTGTCTTTATTTCTCCATTTTTAATTTAGAACATTCTACCCTTAGTGGGTGGAATGTTCTAATAACCTTATAGCCCTTCTGCCTCAGGCTATACAGGTTGTTAAAGGCCCTCTCCCTCGTTATAGGCCTCGCCTGCGGCTCGGGCCTATAACTCGGGATCAGGGCCTTTAACAGCCGGTATAGCCCTCGGCAGCGGGCTATAAGGCTATAATACATATTTTTATATAACTACTGTGTGGTTCTCCTTTCATTTAGTCATTCGGGAGGTGATATTCTGGTAAAACAAGCTGCTTTACATTCCTTCAAGATTAAGCCTGAAGGCTGCTCTCCACAGCTACCACTAGGATAGCTTTCTAAAGGTTATCTTTGACCTCATACATCATAAGGGTCGTGTGGACTGGTACAGGGTGCCCACTTTAATTAGTGGACAGCATATACCAGGCCACCTTCTCACAGTTCTGCCTCCAGATAATGTTAGACATTCATTGGTCAGATTGTTTTCTAAATATGTGTAGCTGTTTTTAAAGGAGTCTCTTAGCTTCCTTTTTTAGCGTACAGGTTTTATACTAGTAAATGACAAACTCTGCCCTGTTCTTTGGTGCTCTGAAACAGGACCTCATTTCAACATAGGTAAGAGAAAGGCCGTTTTGGCTCTCTGGGTGTTGGGAAGGAGCCTAAGACTGCTCAGAGACCTGCGGCTGAAAACTGCACCCTACAGGACATCGATAATTTAATAGTGGACGTGGGGGACATACTCAGCAAAGGGAGACATTTGCCCGATGTGTAGGCCCGGAAGGCCCCCAAAACTAATATAATCCAATTTTATAAAGGGAAGTCAAATGATGTTTGTCCTAGCAATATAATTACCCCCTCAACAATACCTACAACAAGTAATGGAGGGAAGGGTTTCAACCTCCGTTGCTCCGCACATTGTCCAGACAGCCCTCATTAATGGATGGCCACCCTGGAAACTATAACACCTGCTCAACCTACCAGTTTGTCCATGGAAACCCCCGCCAACTGTCCTACACCTTCCACTGATTTGCCCAGAGAAAAGGAACGACCTCCCATCTCTGACTTGGTACTTGACACTCCCTGTTTGGATGTCATCAAAGCTATTGTTGGTAGCTTGAGGACTGAGCTTGACATTGTAAAGAAGGCTATTTCCATATTGAATGTAAAGTTGACGCATTTTTGAGAATTTAATAGTGGTCTGATTGATAAACTGATCTCACATCAGACTTGCAATCATCCGGTATATCAAAAAGAACAGTCCATTTGTCATGCTAGTGCATCTCAAGATAATCATCTTATAGGGAATTGGTGTGTGACCTTCACACCCGCCACCTCGTTACCCAGAGACATCATTGATCATAATCGTATGGGCCACGGGGCTGCTGGCAAAGTGAAGACTGATTCTGCTCGCAATATATGGGTAGCAACTAGCATTGAAGCATCCTATGGTGCTGCCCCTGTTCCAAATGTTGCAAGTAAGGGTCGCACAGTGTTAGCTCCCAGGGGGCCAACGAGTGCACATTTGTCCAATACGGGTCATTTTGACCTTCCGCCTAATTTTACATACTACGTGGTTGATTTGGTAAATGTGCTCTCGCTTCAGGCTAATGCCACTGAACATTTTCAATAGTTAAGTAACAAAGTGACACATTGGCTGACCACAAGGGGAGGGGCCGATGTGAGTATTCATGGCCAAATTGATATGGTTCGCGAACAGGGTGGGTAAGGTGGTCCCCAAAACTTGCCAAGGTGATTGCATAGTGGTTGTTAACTTTACCAATAGTTGGGTCGCAGGCAGAATTCTTGCCTCTGATGAGAGCAGGGTTAATTCAAATGAGAGTATTTGGGTGCAGCTACAGTTTTTTTTTTACAGACCTAGTATTGCCCACAATCCAAGTACATCAGAGTTTTCTCCATATTAGAGGAATCAAAGGTATCATGGGTCTCATTCTAGTCCAGCTAACGCAAACATTACGCCTATCACCCTCTCTAACAGATTTGGGGTACTTACTACACTTGAGGAGGTGGACTGAATACCCCTTACCAGCTGTGTTGAGGTAAATGCTTTGTAGGTGAAGGAAGGGGATCCCCCACTTACAGGGGATGTTTATTTGACCAGCTTAGTTTTCTGTCTTGGAATATAGCTGGGCTTGAGGAGAAGGTTAGCAATCAGAATTGGCTACATTTTATCCAACAATATAGCATATTGGCCCTTCAAGAAACTTGGTTGGGTACCCCCTCCTAGATGGTTTTGCTAATTTTTTCTGCCCAGCTATTCCATTGCCTTCTGGGCGGGCTGGTGGTGGGTGGGGGGTTGTATTCTTGCTGTCTATGAATTGTTTAATAGAAGAGCTGGAGATTATTTCTTCCAACATCAGAGCAGTTCTTATTTACCTTTCCTGATAAATCACGCTTCCTTGCTTTAAATATTTAAATATTTATGACTTAAATGGACAATGGGCATGTTCTAATGCTATAACCTCTATGGGCTTGGCCACTGAGAATTTGAAGACATGCTCCCCAGAATCTGGCCCAAATTCTAATTCTTTCATTCGAATAGTAATTATGGGTGATTATAATATTCATCCCAGTACAAAAGTTTGCCAGATGTTTCAGCACTTATCTTTGGGGAATTAATTTTCCAGTGCTCATTTTGAGCACACCTCTCAAGGGGAACAGGAAAACCTTTAGTGCAGTCCTTAAATCTGGCTATACCAAGCTCTTTGGGGGACCCTACTTATGTACTCAGAGTTGTGAAACAATATTGGATTACATTTTAATCTCTTCATCTCTATTACACTTTTTAGTTGAGTACAAGGTATTAGAGTCTGGTTGGAGTGATCATAACCCTTTGGTTTTATCACTAAGGTTTTTACATCAGAAAAGGGCTTTCCCAGCCCCTGCCTCTCCACATCTCGTGGCTATAGACCAGGGCAGGCAGCTGAAATGGTGAAAAGTGATCCCAGAGGAGTTTCTTAGAAATTTGTTCTACCAGAGGAGTAGAGAGATCAATTGTTGCCTCAACTCTTTTTCTGAGCCAAAGGACATCCTGAAGGCTTTCTCTGTACATTTTGAAAGCGTGAGGGATGCTCTTTCTGTTCTCAGTAGAGACCATACTTTCACTAGGACAGAACACTGGTTTGGCCAGGCCTGCTCTAAATCTCATCGCAATTTAGAGAAGGCCCTCAAAAACACGCCTAGGGTTAGAGAGAAGGTGAGATTCTTATGTTGCCTGTATAAGAAGGTTATTAAGAAAAGGAAAGAGTCCCTAAAAGATGATGCCTTGGATCAGCTAATAAGTGCTTGTGATTCCCATGATAGTGCCACCTTTTGGAGGGTCATTAATAGTCCATTTTCAGGGTCTGAGGTCGGGCCTATTTTGATCCCTGTGATAGAAGAGAAAAAATGGTTTGACCACTTCTCTCACATATATTCTTTAGACCAGGGCCAGATCCCCCTCCCCAGTCTATCATGTTGAATTTGAATCTTTAATTTTCTGGTGCTGAAGTTGCTGTGGCAATCAGGAGATTGGCTAGAAATAAGGCCCTCAGGACCTGATGGAGTGCCAGCGGATCTCTTCAGGAGCGATCCTCTCATTTGGGAACCTCTGTTAACTAAAGTATTAAACGCTGCTGTGTTACTTGGTTTGCTGAGCTCGTGGGTCCAATCTATCATTGCCCCTATGTTTAAAAAGGGCCACCAAGCTGACCCAAGATGTCACAGGCCCATTTCCTCGATTGATACAACTATCAAGGTCCTGGGTCAGGTGCTCTTGGAAAGCCTATCCCTATGGGCCAAGGAGAGTGATATCATATCTGACTTACAGTATGGGTTCAGGCTGGTGTAGGTACCATTGACAAGTACCTGAACGTATATCAAATAACTCAGAAATACACCGTGGCCAAAAAAGGTACCTTCTTTTTAAATTTCATGGATCTCACGTCGGCATTCGACCGGATAAATTGCACCAAACTTTGAGCCATGATGCTGTCACTGGGGTTAGACCCAGTATTGGTGTCCTTTTTGGGGGACATACACAGGGATATGTCTGCATCTGCAAGGTACGGATGGGACAGCTGTTGCTCAAGATCTTTCCCAATAACTTGTGGTGTCAGGCAGGGATGCATACTGGCCCTGTTTTCGTTTACATCTATATTAATCACCTAAATGCAGAGTTATTAGATAAGAAATGTGATGTTCCCCACATAGGCCACCGCACAATACCAGTTCTGCTTTATGGAGACGATGCAGTACTCATGTCGAGGACGGCTATGGGGATCCAGTTATTATTTTCTCAGACTTTATCGCTCACGTAGATCTCTGTATAAATCATAAGAAATCGTATGTAATGGTTGTTGGTGCTAAGCCCACTAAACACAAAGCCCTGTTCTGTAACAACCTTAATAATGTACAAGTACACACCTTTAACTATTTGGATACTTTGTTCTATAAAAGGAAGGCCTAGGGTTCCCTTCTTACATCTAAAAGATTAATGCTCGCTGGCTCATGGGAAGCAACTTTGGATTTTGGGGCTAGACTGGGCAGGAAACCAAGTAAGCCCCTCCTTCAGGTGTATAGGGCCAATGTGTATCCACTACAACTTATGGCAGTGATATTTGGGAGTTCACAAACTGTAACATCATTCAGGCTGAGGAGAATAGGTTTGCCAGATGTTTATTGGTGGGCCCGCAAAGTACCTCAATGTTTGTGGTACACGAAGAGCTGGGTCTTAAATACATCCCAGACACCACCATCGCATTAAGACCTTTGCTACAATGGATTTCAGAGTGGTATAAAAGTGAGCCAACCATAGATAGAGTGATCATTAGGGATTGTCTTTCTGTGGACAATGTAAGAGTGATTGCTTGGCTTGGTTACATAAAATGGAAATTTGTCACCCAAGGTCACCCGGTTTTATATCTTACCCTGAAAAGATCATCAAAGCAGATTATTAGTGGGTTAAACACAACTTTCCCACGCATGCTGTGGCCACAAGGGAAAGTACTGAGTTACAGAAATCTGCCACCCATGCATTCTGTTTAATAAAAACAGTACCCTCAACAGAACCATATGTGACATGGGTGACTAATGTTTATCTTCGTCAGATGTTGACAAGGTTTAGGTTTAATCTTTTTGTTCAACTGATTAGCTTTCCCATGGGTTGGTTTGCTCAGGGCAATTTGGGCCTCTGCGAGTGTGACAGCTCAGCGGCCCAAACTATTGCTCACTTTGTATTTTTTTGTCCACACTTTACCTGGCCCAGAAAACGATTATTAACACCCCTTCTTAAAGATCTAAAATTCAAACAGGTGAGGCCTGCTATGTTACATCTTTTTATGCTTAGGGATGTTTACACCTGTGTATGCGTACTTTTGAGCTGTGCAATCAAGCTTCGGGAGGTATGGACTTAATCTTATTGTGGGATTGGTTTGATGGGTGAGAATTAAAGGTGCCATTTTATACTGATTTGGTTAGAGTCAGTGGATCTAGTAGAAGCCCTCTTATATTATCTGAAACGCTAGAGGCCTCCTCTTATGTTTCACATAGAATTGTAATGAATGTTATAATGGCCCGAATGTGGGTCGGATTTTACATTATGTGCTCTTGAAGTTCTATTGGAATCTGTTTCTATAATCTGTTTTTATGGTGTTATGTACCTTACATGGTTATATTTTACCCAAATAAGGATTTATACAACAACAAGTGTGTTATATACATAATTTTTGAAAAATCAAAAGGTCTTGGCTAACGCCAGACCTAAAAGCCCATTTGTTGTTGGTGATTACAGTGATGAGAAGAGCGGAAAAGACCTAAAATCATAAGAAGAATGTTCACTGTGGCATGCTATACACACTTTCGTTTTTCTCTGTGTGTAGTATACTCACAGAGGCTGTGATTATGGGCACTGAAGTGAAGGATGAACTGCTACAGCAAAAAATGGAGGTAGTTTAGCAACAATACACATAGGGTCCTCGGGTCTAGTGAAGTGGGGAGCTGCACAAAAAGGGGGGATTTCCCTTTTAAGGACGGTTTCCCTCACCCACCAGTGGTGGCATGCTTCACCATTGGGAATTCTCCTCACACCTTGATGCCTAGTCAAGGTGTGGGCTACGACCCCCTTGCTGCGAGGGAGGTGCTCAGGGATGTTTTAATGGAGGGGTTGTTACTAAAACCCAATGAGAGCTACTTAGGTGTCGTGAGGTGTGAGGTGCAGGTAGAAAAGTGGATTAAAACTAACTACAAGGGTCAACTTATCAACTTTATTTGGGTTGCCCTGTGCTAGGATTCAAAACGCAAAAGTGCGACTGAAAACATTAGATTCAGTCGTCCTGATTACTGATCGACATGTTTCAACCAATGACCTTGCTAGTGTCGTGGCTTTCTTCAGGATCAATAAGTCGCTACTGCTGTGTAAAACAACTGTGAATCAAATGAGAAGGAAAACAATAGTCATGTTTTCTTGCAATACAAAACCTGTGATCCTGGAGAAACTGATGAGCGGATTCACCGGTACTACCTGTGTAGGGGGACATAAACAACATACCAAGCTTGTGAAGCAATTTTTGATGATTATCACAAACCACAATTTGGCAGTTCAACTTTATTCCAGCTCAAGACAGTCTAATCCTTGGTCTGGTTATTCTAAGCAAAGGTTTTACGATTTCCTAGTATATTGGCAAAACATCAAACATATCTATGGTGTTGTATGTTCCCCGAATGTAGTTGTACATTAGCACCAGTATGGACCACTCACCTGCAGTAGTGAGGCGTCGTGACCCATCTGTCTTAGGTAATTTACCCAAGTTGCACACGCTACATACGAATCCACCAGACTCATTCACACCCATATCCTTCATCATGAGATGTGCTACGATGGCTCTGAAAGAGAACTACTTCCAGTTTGAAGAACAACTGTTCCTACAAACATCAGGGACTTCTATGGGTAGCTCTTTTGCCTCCAGCCTAGCGAACCTATACATGCATGCCTTCGAGGAGGAGAAGGTACGTACCACAGACAACCCTTACCGGTCGAAGCTGCTACTATGAAAAAGGTACATTGACGACATTTTAGTCATCTGGCGGGGTGACCCTGAGTCCATTGAACTCTTTCATCACTGGCTTAATAGTCAGAATAAACATCTGCGGTTCACTTGTGATACAGTACGGAACGCCTCTCATTTCTGGATCTTCTGATCGTCCCCTGTGCCGGCAGACTTGAAACAGAACTATGCTGCAATATGACAGCTACCATCCAAAGTCGCTGCGGGAGAATCTCCCATTTGGTCAGTTCCTGGGCCTGAGACGAAACTGCTCAAACATAAACCATATATAAAGAACATGCTGCGAAGCTCAGAGACAACCTCCTGGACAGACATTATCCACCCACCTTGGTCATTAGATCAGCCAAAAGAGCCCTTAACAATAACAGGGACACCCTACTAGACACTTCATCTAACAGAGAATCCCAGCCCAGACTGGTGTGTGTGAACACTTAGAATAACCAGACCAAGGATTAGACTGTCTTGAGCTGGAATAACGTTGAACTGCCAAATTGTGGTATGCGATAATCATCAAAAATTGCTTCACCAGCTTGGTATGTTGTTTATGTCCCCCTATACAGGTCGTACCGGTGAATCCACTCTTCAGTTTCTCCAGGATCACTGGTTTTGTATTGCAAGATAACATAACTATTGTTTTCCTTCTCACTTGATTCACAGTTGTTTTTCACAGCAGTAGCGACTTATTGATCCTGAAGAAAGCCACGACACTAGCAAGGTCATTGGCTGAAACATGTCGATCAGTAATCAGGACGACTGAATCTAATGTTTTCAGTCGCACTTTGCGTTTTTAATCCTAGCACAGGGCAACCAGAATAAAGTTGATAAGTTGACCCTTGTAGTTAGTTTTAATCCACCTTTCTACCTGCACTGCACACCTCACGACACCTTAGTAACTCTCATTGGGTTTTAGTAACAAACCCTCCATTAAAACATCCCTGAGCTCCTCCCTCGCAGTGAGGGGGTTGTAGCCCACACCTTGACTAGGCATCAAGGTGTGAGGAGGATTCCCAATGATGAAGCATGCCACCACTGGTGGGTGAGGGAAACCGTCCTTAAAAGGGAAATCCCCCCTTTTTGTGCAGTTCCCCACTTCACTAGACCCGAGGACCCTTTGTGTATTGAACTATTGATTGGGGAGTTTGTCCTCACTGGTCTTCTAAATCTCCTCAGGCCCCCCTCCTTTGTGTGCAAATAGAGGTTTAGCAACACCAGCTCACACCAATAGCTTCTGTCCCTGAAAACCTGAAAATGCTGGATAAGCCAGTAAAGAACATGGAAATCTAACCACGAGTATGCATTAAAAGTGCCATGTTGTTGTTCTTTCACCCAGGTCACACTGAGTCACTCCATTTCCCAAGCATCACAGAAAGATTTTCAGGGGAACCAGACTTATCTCTGGAAAAGCAGGGAGGAGACTGCAGACTCAAATTGTTACTACAAATTGGAAGCTATGGTGATGATTTAATCAAAGTGACATCATGCGCTTTCAAGCACCTAGCCACAATGGGTTGTATGGTGACACCTGGCGCACTAGAAGAGATCCGACCTCACCAATCAATTACCAAAGAGGAATGAGGATGGAATAGCTAAAGGGATGCCTTATTGGTGATAACAGATGTTAAAGGAGGTGTGCTTCAGAAAACACATATGTAATGACAAGTGTTCGTATTGCACACACAACGTACTGTACTTTAATAAAACAATGCTTACGCATGTCAGCTGGTTAATAAAAAACTCACTACTGAGATCTAGCTTGGTGTGAAACCTGCAGGTGCAGATTCACTAAGGATCAACCCGGCCTTTCATGCTTATAAGGGCCACTGCTGATGGGTAAAAATAATGGTACATAGGATGTTTCATAAATAAGTTGCTTATCACTTGCAATGATGTTTCTGATGAATACTTCATCTTACAGAGGATTCCTACAAGAATCTCTGTGTCCATCAGGATTTTCACCTGATGTCCATGCACTAGCAGAAGAAATGTCATCAGTGTCAACCATAAGGTTCATAATTCCAGATTTGATGCTTTGACTTCTTGGCTCCAAAATAAACTGATAAATAATCTCATGTATGATTCCCACTAACATACAATGGTAAGTGGTATGTCCATCACCATGGTGACTTGAGATGTTTCTGGTGGAAAAGTGTTCCCTTCATAAGTGACTTTAGTTGTCTTGCTACTACTCTGACTCCTGCCCAGAAGTGCTGCTTTTATTATTCAGGTCCACAGGTAGGGGAAATATGGACTTTCTGTCTTGGAAGGTGGTCTGCCACTTCTACCATCACAGTTAACCACCATAGGTTGTGGTGACGAGGCCCACGGGCAGTGTGTAAACTGAATATGGGCTGCTTCACTAAGAATCCCATGAATTTTCAATGAAGTGTACGAATGGGGAATATGCAAATGCACATCTAGCAGGTCTGAAGTTCTGTAACTTGAGTACGAATAGAATCTACGCCTAGGTAATTATTTCCAATTCCTTCTTTTTAGGAAGTTGTTTCAAAATTGTGGGGCATATTCATAGACTGCACTTTGTAGTCTGTTCAATAGTACTAGAATAGTACTACTCGAACCAATACAAAATGCTATTTACAAACCTATGTGCAGAGACCTCTACCTTCACCTTTCCTCTCTTTTGTATGCAGAGGTCTCCGCCACTTGTGCCAAGATCTCTGGACACCTAGGTATATGTTTTAGTAATAAAATTGGGAGGAAGTTGGGGAAGTGTCTGGAAAATAAGGAATACATACTACTACATTTTAAAAACACAAATAAAAATTAATGTAATATACTTTATTTAATTAATTATTTATTAAACATTTAATTTGATGAGTTAATGTGCAGTAGAATGAATTTTTTTTACTTTTAGGTAAATAGTATTTTTTTAAGTTTATATACATTTTTATTGATGTTAAAATATGTTGAATATTTTTTATAATAATGATGAAACTTTATTATTTTTCCCGATACTCTACCCACCAGGCGTTCTCGAGCCAGGTGGCAAAAGCCTCTACCTATACACCAAACGTTATACTCATAAATCCTGTTCTAGCAGGCTCCACGTCCAGTTTGGAGAGGATGGACACATGTAATTCTGCAACTAGTGATAAGTTTGCACTCGATAATGGTGGAGAACAAAAATGTGTAGTTAGTAAAGGCGCAGCAGTAAGTTTACATGTGAGTAAATCTGCATGTGTAAATTTATCTTTGTGAACATGTCCCTGTACGTCTTCAATAGGTCACAGACCCTATCCAATCTTGAGAACCGTGACAAATCTGTTTATTGCATTCATTCATGTCACTTTATCACAACACCAGTACCCATGGATTCGACCCAACACCACAGTGTTCTGCCTAGTTCCCAGGTTTTTTATAGATGTTTCTTAGCCATCTTAGCCGTATGCATCTTTTGCCACCTGAGAAAGTGGCAAATGTGAATATTCTGGAGCAAATTCTAGGATGATCGGAGAGAGGTGTCCACAGATGCAAAACCTTTTTCTTCTATTTCCTACAATTTCCTTCACTTCTGATTGGGCTCTGTACCAAAGGATAACATTTCTTCTTGCCAAAGAGGCCTGAGCGATGTTAAAAGTAAAGGCCTATGATCACCAGCTGAATACCTCTTGACACAGGGTGCAAGGTTTCTCCTAGCTGCTATTATGTCCTTATTAAACGGGAACAAAAGCTCTAAAGTCAAGGAACCTGATAAAATGATTTCAGTGACAGAATTAGTTATGTTCTCTATATTAGCGTGATTTTTTTGAAGCATTTTTATTACCTAAAAAGGGCTGTATGTGCTTTGGACAAAATAACAACTTAAAGAAAGTGGTTCAGAGCAGATGTTTTTATCAAATCAATGTTGAAATTTTCTATCCAGAATAGGTTTTACCAGGTCGACAAAACCAACGTGCTGAAGGCCTTTCTTGATGATAAAATCAGTTCTTAAGTCTTTTTTTGTGTATCATATTTTATTGAATTTTCCATCATAAAACAGTGTGACATAGTCTATTGCTTCCCTCCTCAATAACCCCTCCCCCGACCCTCATGGTCACATATCTCCATTTACCTTAAGCACCTGGTCACCGTGGAGGTGTCTGGTATGACAGGTAGCCTTGAGTAAACAATGGATACGTTCCCAATAACCCCCCCTTGTTCCCTCTCCCCCACTACACACACCAATAGGGCGTTGTCTGGTTTAGTCCAAGAGTTCTTCAGGGTACCATCCTCACCTCCTTTTATGTCTTCTCTCTAGTTATTTTTTTCACTAAGGCTTGATCGGGTCTCATCGCTAGTGGCTGGACGTAACCAGGGATCGATCTGGACATCGGTATGGAGAGGGGATCAGATTTTCTCGATTTTTTTACTGTCCTCCCTTAGATTATATGTCAGTTTCTCTAGCGCCATAAATTGCGCACCCATTGCTCTGGCGGTAGCACCACTTTTGTTTTCCAGTAGAGTGTAATCAGTCTCTTGGCTGCTCCTAGAAGGTCGCCTAACAACCCTTGCTTCTGTTCTCCTTCTCCCGCCCATTAACTCCCAACTGGGCTAATAATATCACGGTAGGTTCTCACTGTATTTTGATCCCCAGAATACAGTTTATATGGTTGAGGATTTCTTGTCAGAACCGCTGTACCACTGGGCAGGTCCTCCAAATGTAAAGGGATTGCACATCTCCAACAACAGTCTGACGTGTTGGGGTACATAGATTTGAGTTTACAAGGAGTCATGTACCATCACATTAGTCGTTTGTATTCCGCCTCTCTATGTTGAAGGCTTGTAAAGTTTTTGCGGAAATCCTGCTAGTGTGCCGTCCAGTTTGTCCCCAAGTGGCTGGAGTAACTCAGGGGCATATTATCAAGAACGGCGTTAAAAATTATCGCCGGTTTAGCGGCAGAAAACTGCCGCTAAAGCGGCGATAATGGGCTTGATAATATGCCCTTGAGAATTCCAATAGAAATCCATGCTCTGGTGTGAACATGGGCTTCTATTGGAATTCTCAAGGGCATATTATCAAGCCCATTATCGCCGCTTTAGCGGCAGTTTTCTGCCGCTAAACCGGCGATAATTTTAACGTCGTTCTTGATAATATGCCCCTCAGTTTTTCCGAGCTATTTTATATGCCCATTTTGGTCTGTCAGTCTCCTCTGTGAGAATTTTATAAAGTGACTCTGTTAAACCTTTATACTGATGTAGGTGCCAAGAAACTTCTCTAATCAAGTGAGGGGATGAATTTCTGCTTACTTGATTCCTTGCTGCATAACACAGTGCCATATCTGGGTAAATCATAGCCGTTCCAGTTCAGTTACCTTAAAGTCTCCTTAAAGGACTTGATGACTCCGTTGGAAAATGTTCCATATCATAAGGCATACCCCTTGTTACAGGGCTTAAAGCTTCTAGTGTCTAGTCGTGGGGTGAAGTTCACTTTCGCATGCATTGGCGTGTATGGTGCATCTCTAGTGGACAGTCCCAGTGGGATGGAGACTTTATCCCATATGCCCAGGGTTGCTCTGGTGATTTTTGAGAGATATAGTGAATTGGGACTGTGATGTTTGAGTAGCCAAGGGACATCCCAGACATCCCTGCCTGCCACAGCCCTCTCCGTAAATAAACGTTTTTTTAGTTTCACGCACTGATCATTCAACTAATATCTGAAGGTGTGCAGAATGATCGCATTTGACTACGCTCTGAAGTGCTAGCCCACCCTTATTTAGGAGAGCCATCAATAGTTTTTTTACTAAGCCTGCCTTTGCCCCTCCCATACAAATTTAACTATATGATCCTGTAATGAGTGCAATTCCTGTTTTGGTATAGGTGTAGGAAGAGTTTGAAACAGGTATAATACCCCCTGGAGTATGTTTATTTGTATTAATATATTCTCCCTAACCATGAGATAATTTGTTCCTTCCGTTTATTAATGTCAGCTATGATTTGTGCCTTCAATCTGGGCCAATTGGTTCTGGTGTCAGTAAGACATCATCTGCAAATGAGCTGATTTTATGTTTCCCCCACAGGACACTCCTTTAATGTCGGGGTGGGTACGTATTCGTATCACTAAGGGTTTGATTGCTAATGCAAACAAGTGGGGGGAAAGTGGGCTGCCTTGCCTCTCTGAAGAATGAATTTATCTGTGGGGACTCAGTTCACTTGAGCGTGGGCCTCCAGCTGAACATAGTGTTACATGGTAATCCCTATAACAATAGTTCGCCAGTATCCATCATTGGAAATTCGTCCTTCTGTCTAGAATGGCTCTAAGGAAATCCTTGCTCACCCTATCAAATACTTTCTCTGCATCTTTGTGTCAAGGGATACCAGGATAGCCAGGATCCCCCTTTTGTACATTTTTCCACTATGTGGGCCACTTTCTCATATTGTCCGCCCCTTGTCTTTCCCTCATGAACCTCACCTGGTCTAGTTCCTCTAGTACCGGAAGAACCTTATTGATGCGATCTGCCAATATTTGGTAATTTTTTTGATGTCATTGTTCAGTAGTGCTAGGGACTGGTAAGATTTGCAGTTTTCCTTGGGTTTCCTCTGTTTATGGAACACCACCACAGCAGCTTCGCTCATGGAGGGATTCAGTGTCCCTGTTTCCTTAAAAGCGTTGTATAGTGCTGTTAGGGGTTGCACTAGTAACGCCGCAAATTCTCTCTGGTAGGACATCTGGGCATGGTGCCTTATGGGGTTTCAGGGATTTAATCATGTTCAGAACTTACTGTGTGGAAATAGGTTCCTCCAGCATGGCTTTCCAGTCCAAGGGGAATGTAGGAAGCATCAGATCATTAAGGTAGGAGACAATGGCGTCTGAATTTTCATTGCCTGAGGAATAGAGGGCCTCATAAATGTGCAAGGAAACATCCCACTATCCAACCTCGACTTTGACTACTCTCATAAGTCATTGCCTTGTCCTGTGTTTGTGTGTATGAGGCCTCTTGTGGTCCTCGGCAGACTCATTACAAGTATTATGTAATCTGGTGGGTGTGGCTGGGTCTGGTTAATGAAGTTTATGATGCAGTGCATTCACTTAACGGTTCCATCCTGAAGACTAAAGACGTGCAAACCAGAGCTCCTTGTGTGGCGTAGTCTGTTACATGCTCCCGGGCTGGGGAGGACACTAACGTAATTCCTGCTTTTCTCCAGTTTTTTTCTACAAACCTCTTGTTACCTTTCCCGCTTTCCTCTCTTTTATATTACAAACCCTTACTCCCCCTCCATCTTTACTACAGTTTTGTTTTACAAAAACCGTATTCCACTCCTGTTTTACTCCCTCTTTTTCAGAACCCCCAAAAACTCATGCCTCTTTGCTCTCTTGTTTAAAACCCTTTACACCCCATCCTACTATACACCTATTTGTCTACAAACCCCTTACTATCTCCCCTTACCCATCTATGACTCTCCCCGCCCTGTATATCCACCCACATTTCCCTCCGTACCCTTGCCCTTTAAAATGAACAATTGCCTTTTCCAGGAACATTTTAAATTTTCCTGAAAAAGGTATTTAGTCATTTTTTCTACAAAATTAGGTTTTTTCAGCCTATTTTCGTCACACTGACTTTCTTCATTTTAGAAACTAATCAAAATGATGATTTACTCCTAAAAAAATGGTAGTGAGCAAACCATGGTGGCCTTGGAAAGCTCTTGGCGGAGGGATGAGAATCTGGCATTACGGCAGCCACTCTTTTTTTTAGCCGTTTATCACAGCTGGAGATATAGTAGAAGATCTTGAATTGTGCCAGTCCTAAAGTCCTGGTACTAAAATTGATATCACTGGCACTAATAATACACAACTGGCACTGTACTAATTGAGAGTGAGTAATGGGCACTTGATGGCATTTTTCAGGGCCAAGCATGAAAGTGATGGTGCCAAGTATGATGCTATTGTGATGTCAGAAGAAGACTCTCCTCCTCTTTGCGGCTAAGGCTACTGGTGCGCTCACAGCACATTAAGGGAAGGTGATGCTGAAGCTATAGCAAAGTAGTAGCCCAGATGGCGGATAAGACATTATGTCCAAACGCATTTACTTGTTAAGGAATTAGGAGCCAGATGTACGAAGAATGTTTACGGTCGCAAACGAATCAGGAAGTTTGGGCTTGCAAAAATGATTTTTCTGATGTACAAACCTCAAATTGCAATTTGGTAACAAGTTACAGAATCGAAATTTGGGTTTACGATCCAATACCAATTCGGTGTTAGGAAGGGGCGTGTTTAGGGTGTCCCTTCCAAATACAGAATCATGGTAGTATGTATTAATATTTTGGGACCGATTTACAGTCGCAAAACATTAATCTTTTACCACCTTCTCAAAGGAGGTGGTAAGCAATTTGCAAATGGGAAGAGGTCCCAACTTTGTTAATGTTGACCAAATAATTTTTAGAGTAGACAGTGGTCCCATGGACCACTGCCTACTTTAAAAAATAAAACTTATACTTTTCATTTTTTTTTTAAACGCATCCCCTTTTCCTTTGAGGAAAACGGTTTGCATTTAATAAAAAAGAGTGCTTCATTTGAAAGCAATCACAGACATGGTGGTCTGCTAACCTCAGCAGGCCACCATTCCTGCGAAGGCTGTGATTCCTATGGGTTGCAAAATGCGACCTGCCTCATTAATATTCTTGTGCAGGTCGACCCAGTATGAATCACTAATTGAAAAATAAAAGTTTCATACATTAAGAATAGGGATTACCAAATAGCGATTCAGAAACAATGCTTTTTCAAAATATCTATTCTAAATGTTCGTGCATCTGGCCCTTGGGGAGGAAGGATGCTCACCTGTCATGGCTTCGCTGTGTACCTTTCCCTAATAGGCTTGGGATGAGGAATCGCAGTTCAAAGGAAACTGTTGTATGGTCTGGACATACATGCCACATACACAAGAAATGTGGATTGAACGCAAACATCTGTCGCCTACGTTCAAGGCATGTCTTAAATCCTAAGGATCTGGGAAATATGTTTTGAAAAATATATCAAGGTAGGGCAAAAGGCACAGATCTAACAGATACGCGAGCTGCATGACTCAGCATCTGTAGTGTCTGGTAAATCGGAAATGCTGCCACAGATACACGGATAAGGTGGAGCCTTAATGGATCCAGTGCATTCTTCTGTTGGTGAAATCTTCCAGGTCCGTGGCCAGTGGCGTAACGAAATTTGAGGGGGCCCCCCTGCAAGTTACATGGAGGGGCCCCCCTCTGGGCACAATCAGGAGCTCTCAGGCCAGGGTACTGTGCTGAGGGGACCCCTTGCAGCTTGGGGCCCCCCGTACTGCGGGGGCTTCAGGGGCCTATGTTACGCCACTGTCCGTGGCCACTTCCATCAGAAGAATGTTCTCCTAGATGAAGGATTTGTGAGAAACAGTGTCTGTCTTATCAGACAATGGAGGTTTTTTTACAAGCCTGTCTTGAGTGGGATTGGACAGTCTGTGGAATGAATGGATCTCTGGAGGTGAATCTGCTTCTCATTGCAGGGGTGCCTTAAGTAACCCCGGGCGGAGCTGGCGTAGTGCCGCTACGCGGAGTTCCAAGGAGTTGGAAAGAAACTCCGCTCTGCTCCCCTCCACCCTCCCTAATGTAATTATAATTAAAAAAGGCACGTACCTGCTGTGGCTGCCTCCTCCTCGCCATGATCTCTCTCTCCTTCCTTGTCCTTGCCGTACTCGTCCATGGAAAACCCTACAACACGTACAACGTAGGGGTTTTTATGGATGAGGACGGCAAGGAAGATGAAGGAGAGAGAGACCATGGCGAGGAGGAGGCAGCCACAGCAGGTGCGTGCCTTTTTTTATTATAATTATATTAGGGATGGTGGAGGGGCCGGCTAACTCCGCTCTGCCACGGAGTCGGAGTTTTGCCTGAACTCCGCGTTCTCAACAGAGCGCGGAGGAGGCAAAACTCCGTAAACTCTGCTGGCGGAGCGGAGTTACCCGACCGGGCTTAGCCTTAAGCACACCAGCAATTAACGCTCATGAGTGGTTCTTACTGGGGTATCTTTGTATCTTTGGACCTCTCTCACAGGAGCTACCACCCACATATTCCATTGGATGAGTTGGGAGAGGTCAGAGCAGCAGACGTCGGAGCGGGAGGCTCATGGTTCGATCGCCGGCGGCAGCTCAGCACCATGTGACTCTGGGAAATAGCTCACTTAATCTCCCTGACGGCCCCCAGCGTCTTGAAGCCTTAAGGAGTGATATGTTTGCGCTTTACAAAAATAGGAATGAAAGCACTGTGAACAGTTCGTTGTATTGATCCTTATCCAGACAAGTCGTATATTTATTTTTAACCGAATAAAGCTTATTTGACTATGAAGCTGTATATCCTTGCCAGCTGTGCCTGGATTGGCTCTTGCAAAATCAACAAGTAATATTGTTTTATGATTTATATGTCATCCATATTTGCACATTACAGCTACAATTTCAGCATTATGTCACATTTGTTTGGTATTTTTATCAAGTACTACAACATTTTCTTGCATTACCCAAAACGTAATACTAACAGTTTCCAAGCTGTTTGTTTTATTTTTGCAATATTTCAGGAAGATTGTCATTAAGTATTTTTGTATTTCTGATAATAATTTTTTTGCAAACAATGATTTTAGTGCCGGCGCGGTGCTAAATGTTACCTTTGCCCACTCCAGCTTTATTTCAACACAACCTATCTAGTCTTCTCCTTATCACTGATTTTATTAACAATCCGTTTAAAGTAGTACATTGACTTGGGGTGTAGAGCTGCTGTCAATTTATCGATGACTCACAGGATTATAAAACAATGTCATAATATGGTTTTTATTATGATTTATAGTATATATTAACCTGTCAATCCGCAAAGGAACAGATTCTAAAGCGGATAGTGAGCATTGACTGGAAGAGTACATGGGAGTGGGTGTTTAAGTGATACAGTAAGAATACCAACGTATATTGATAAAGCACATACTACAAACCACTCTATCCCGCCACACTTGAATGCGAGGAGGTAATATTTCCCTTATCAGTCAACTATTTTGTATCAACAGAGATTTAATCTCAGTGTCAGAATATTTTACTTTGATGTCACAATTGCACTGAAAAAAGCACAATAAAAGTCCAGGTATCGTTCACAAAAATATTTTTTTAAAACACCGAAATTCACCAGTTGTGATTAGATAAACACCACTGCCCCACCCTGCCTTTGACCTTACATATGGCATCACTCAAGATATGTTAAATGACATAATTGGTGATATCAATGATTATATTTGTTTTTGTGTATTTGCTTTTTCTGTTTTTCTATTGTATTGTAATTGTATTTATATAGTGCTTACTACCCAGATGAGGCGTCAAAGTGCTTTTCGGACCATAGCACACTACTCCGGAGCCCAAAAAGGATTAGTGGTGGAGTAGTACAGGGAAATTTGAGCTAATTTGAGTGGTGAGCATGCAAGTCTATTAATTGAATAGGATAATGGAGGGATGGAAGAGGTAAGAGTCTAGAAAGCATTATTTGGGAGATCATAGCAGTAAGATGAGGTTTGGGAGGAGTAAAAGGAGAACTGGAGGAGGGAAGAGTCTCTAGAAATGGAGTAGGGACATCTTAGTAATAAAATGAGGTTTGGGATGAGTCAAAGGAGGGATACAGGAGGGAAGAATTTAGAAAGGGTTGTTTGGGAGATCATAGTATACACATTTAAGTGTTCTATGTCCCAAAAATCCTATTTACGGCCTATTCTCACAGTGCACTGCCTCTAGCCAGGCCCTACACCTAACACACCATGCGTGATCAACTCCCAGAGCACACGTGTAAAGGTAGGTTCGCCGAAGTCCATGAACAGTGGAGGATGGGCAAGCACAGTTGCAGTGCATGAAACTCTTTTTCTCTATATTTGATCCTGGGGTGAATTCTGTGCTAGATTTATGAATACTGAGACTCCAAGAAGGTCCCCAAGACTTAGGTAAGGCCTCGGATAGGCAAATACATCAAAAGGATTTGTTAACCCCTTGATAAAAATAATTTGTTTCATATTCATTTTAATGTTGTTTGAATTCCTTGGTGGTCACCCTGTCTGCTTATGCTCTTTTCAATTTTTCAAACATGGTGCTCTGTTCATCGTGTTGAGTAATAACCCAGATATCTCTAAAATGTAACCTTTTCATGCCAGACCAGAACACCTTTTCCATGCTAATTTCACAAAAACCAAAGAACGGATTTATACCAAACCAAGCAAAGGCACTCTTTGAGTAAAGTTCTACTTACATGCGAAGTTTGGTGTAATTCTGTTTGGTGTTTTTTCTGTATTGAGGAGCAAAGAATCTTATGGCAAATACAACTGGAGATGTCACTTTTGCCCTCCCAACCCCATTCTAAGCCCCTACATTTCTGAATACGGACCAGTGCTAGGAGAAAAATGTATCTTGCTAATACAAAGTGTGTGTAAGTGGAAGATGGACATACACCAAGTAGGACGGAATTATAAAACCTGTTTCTTACTTATTGAGCAGAACAGCATTTGCTCTTCTTAGTTTCCCAAAAATCCCACCCAAATCTTCATAGGAAAGAGCAAGCATATGTCTACAGAGCAACACAAACAAAAATGAGTTTGCTTCTACATTAATTGTGTTTGGAGAAAACTGTCTTCGTGAGCTAGTCACTTGAAGAATGTCTCTCCACCACTGATGGCAAAAGCAAAATATGGCATTGACTTATAGATCTAAGTAACAAAGCTACCCTGTACAGGTGATCTTAACTTGTATGTAGGCAGTAAGAGCTTGCATTCCCTTCAAGATTGTGACCACTATCCATCTCTGCACATTTCTTTTCTGGACTTCTGACCACCTTCTGAAGCTGGGTGGGGAGGGCTAGACTAAAGCAAACTAATAATATTTCTTTGACAAGACCTTTTCCATTTCCCTCTGTATGGGAGGCATTGCCTTGCCCAATACAAGGCCTTCCTACCTCTGCACAGAGTCCTGGATGCTGACATTGTGGCTAATATAGATTTAAATGTATTTGTTTGGTAATGCTGGGATCCAAATGCAAGCATCTAATTTTTGGACACAATGCTGAGCTGCAGATGAGCCCCAGATGAGACCCTGATGAGTAATGGGATTCCCTACTTCTCATGCAAGAATGGAAAAACACACCTTCTCAAGCATTCTTGAGGCCTTGGATTATGCTAGCTCAGGCTATGTTGAGAAATGTTGAGCATAGAAGATGAGTATTGATCTCATACTTTGGAAGTATTTCAAAACAGGATCCTTTCGGGGAGACGGGTGATGCGTTAACTATTACAGATGATATGTGACAGTCCTGGGCATTCATCACCAGTCCCATCACAACTGTTTGTACCTGCACAATTGACATTTGGTTTCCTTAACTGTGTTACAGCTACTGTGATACAACTATTGTACTCCTGAATTACTGTACGACTGGGCTATTTACTACGGTGTTTTGCGGATCCCTCCAGTTCTGCCAGCCTCAGCTCTTACTCCGTGTTCTGGTATGTGCACCCACTATGCCTGCACTAAACAAGTAGCAGTGGATTTATGATAATTCAGTAGTATAAGAAGGGAAATGCTTTGGACTAGATAAATATTGACTAGTGGAGCTGGAAATGAGAACCCCACCACAATCGTGCAACACACATACAAATACTATCGCAACTCATATGCTGTTGGGAAGGCTACTCATACATCTGAATGACAAACTAAGCGATGTACCACATTTATATAAAAAAATATCAAGATCTTTTATTAAAATTTTTTTTTACATTTTTTTCATAAGACATATAGAATCACAAGAACACAAATCATAAAATTGTATGACACAAAATATCTATATGGAATTCATACACATAAATCTCGAACGGACAATTTAAAAAACATGTGAGAGTACATAGAACTAGACAAAAATGATATGTCATTAAAAAACAACCCTCCGTTGTTACACAAATTCTAGGGCTGGAGCCCGGTATATCTCACTTCATTAATTACTCAAAAGGCCCAGACCATGGCACAGATTGGGTTGTGTTTAAAGATGCGTCGACGCGTTTCGATGGCTAGTGGATGATACCATCTTTATCAAGACAAAGTTTTCCGACTCTCAAGAAATTAAAAACCAAGAACAAGCGTGCTGCAGTCAGAAAACACCTATAATAAATAGCATGTACTACTGCGACTTCCAACAACTGGTATGGTCTTGGGAGGGTAAAATAAATCCTTCAGTCATAAAAGATGAAGAGGTATGTAGAATATCTGGATTATTAATATTAACTGGCCGCCTCGTTGGTCATAGAACCAGAAAATCAGACTTTCTAGGATAGACTCTATCTCTCGTCAGTTCCTGGATCACTGATCGAGAAGTCACAAAGTTCAAGGTTTTATTTATCCTTAATGCTTATTTTCATATTTTCCTTTCTCTGATTTCCACGTGACCTTTTATAATTAGGATATGTGGCTAAATTGTCCGATCTTCATAGCGTCGTCCTGGTGGTATGCGATAACTGGAAAAATGTTATGATAATTCAGCCAGGACCTCAAATCCTGCGCCCAACAGCGGTCGCGTCACACAAGCTCGGAAAAGTATCTCAGCCCCTTCCAAAAGTCTGTGCAGGCCCACCACATGCAGAAGTCACAGGTTTCCATCCCCTCTGTGCTATCCCCACAACTCCTATAGAGGAAGACTCTTTAGATAAGGGAAACAAATGTCAGTGCCAGGCATGCTTTCACAGAGCGGAAGAATGAATGATACCCCAACATTGCAACCCAATCTTATGAGCCCAGTTCAATCAATATTAGCCCGGAGCATGAGGCAGAGAAGGCGGCTTTATATAGAGCAAAAAATGCTCCTTGACTTGGTGCAGGAAAAAAAAAATCCACCAAAGACCACACCCACAAAACTCTACTGAATTAGGATTGAATGAACCCCAGACCAGACTGAACATATTGCTACAGTAGTGCAGGAATACCCATTGATGATGGTCCACTGCAGTTGCTTGGGAGACACTAATGGCAAGTTATTAAAGATAAAATGAGGTGGAAAATCTCACTCTGTGAGAATCCTAATGGTGTAGGGCACAATAAGCTAATGACAATCAGGCAGTTCCGCGCAATGCATGGAGGAACCGACACAGGTAGCTTTAACAGCCACCAGAAATCAGAGGGGAAAGGAATTCCCACTGAGCTCTTTCCATTTGTGCAAATTTTTAAGAAGTCAGGGAAGTGAGGAAGGATAGGAGCGAAGACTTCCCCACTGATGTAGTCTCCAAATCCATTCACACCGAGTTGAATGGAAAGTGCAGATGGATACAGAGGCCACCCTAGCAGAAATATTTGGGATTCCTCTGTGAGGGCTAAAGAAGTATATGAGAATGTGTGAGAGGCTCATGGGGCCAAGTATGGTTTGAATAAAAGCTTAAATAAGCTCCCTTATATAAGATGTCGATCCCAATTAAGGTCTCCCGATCTCCACTTTTTAACTGAATTTCTGTAAACATCTGAGCCCTTCCCAGCGTATAGACCCAATGACTCCATCATCCGAAAGTCTGACCCCATCGAGAACTGTGTAGATTGCTCTAGGACTCGTTCATTTAAATCTATGAGACCGAAGATGGACAACAGCTACCTACTTTCCCATTCCTCATATCTCTGTCCTCCACCACCTTGTTTTCTTTAACCATTTTTGCACTGAAAATGTTTACAGTATTTTTTAATTACTATAAAATGTTTGAAATTTTGGCACACAAAAGGCACAAATTGACCGAAAGGAAATAACACTTAACTTAAAAGGAAGTTGGATACAACATTTAAAACATGGTTGTTGCTGCATGGAACCAACCTGGAAAGTAGCTGGGAACTAAGATATACATATACAAACAGAAACTGTGCTCAAAGCTCTAACAAGTGAGAAGTAATGCATAGGTGTTTTGGAGGGGAGATGGCATGAAAGCGGCCTTCTACACCGATACTGCGTCCAAAACTTCACTTTACAGAGATCTAACTAAATCAGTCCTTACAGAAATTTGACCCAAACTCTACCACTTTAGAAAAGTGACCACATTTTTTCATAATGGAAATTTGAACCAAAGTCTTGCACAACAGACATCTGATTCAAACTGCTCTATCACAGTCATCTCATATATGCCTTCCCTTTACTAATATGAAATCTAAACTCTTCATGTTGAGGCCAAACAAAATGTTGTCCGGTACATACAAGATACAAATTCTCACAATAAAGGCATCAGAGTGACAAGAAACCTCTTCCATTTGAAATGTCAGATTGACACTCCTCCTTTACAGGTGTTAAATCCAAATGTAAGGATCACCTATTTGCGAGGGCAATCAAAATCAATCCAACCAAAAGGTCTAGTTGCACTTTTAATTTATAGAAACTGCAATTTTCTATGAGCTGTTATCTCTGGTCCAGCAGTAATCCTCAGTTTTGTGCTCTGGTTCCACACACCCGGTTGTAAAGTAAAGGGCTTCCTGATAATCAGTCATAAAACCCAACAGGGAGAAATAACATTAGATCCTTACATTTAAAATCCCCACTCCCCGACTACTGGCTTTAAATCCCCGTTGCAAGGTTCTACTTACGGGCATGTTCAAACCCCGCCTTCATGCGCTTGTAAAGCCGGTAGCGCCACTCCCAGGCCTTCAGCTGCTTCTCTTTCTCAGTGCAGTCGGCAGTCGGGACCTCATTCACCACTTGAGCTGTTAGATCATTGACCCTTTGCTCAGCTTCACGCACCAGGGTAGACAAGTGCAGTGAGCGGCTCTCCATGCTCATAACTGTGGGGTTGAGAGTCAAAAAAAGAAAGATTACTGGCTTTACTAGCATCAGAACTAACTCTGCATGTGTGTGGCTGTGCGCATGCGTCTACGGTAAAGGTTCCATGGGAAATAGGGAACCATCTACCCTTACAGGTTCCTCATGACTCTGCTTCCGTCTTCATCATTTGGAATTGACCAGATAAAAATACATGTTAAATTAAAACTGCTCCATGGATAGTAAACAACTGTAGATGAACCCGGGGCAAAGTATAGCATTGTCTCTACATCCTGTACATTTTCCTTCCGTTGACAGCTTTTAATTTGACTACCTCTTAGAAGTCAATTTTCAGGACAATCTACATGCGATTCAGATGTTTCCTTGGAAAAGGATCCCTTACCTTCCCTGCAGATTTTTGATATTTTGTAAAGGTGCAACAGGTTTTGGACATTAAATACATTTTTCGGAGATCTCGGAAAGTTTTAACACACTTTTATCTGCCCGTGTCACTAGGCAAAGAGAAAACGTGTTTAAGCCTAAAAAGGGAAGGAGGCATAAGTTATGTTAAGAAGTGAGAGTTACCACTGTCAACAGACTCTTGTGACAAAGTTTAACACTGAGTGAGTGTGGTATTTTATTGTAACAGCAGCCCGTGTGAGCAAGCTGGGATTGGAAGGGGGCCTGCATAATGAGTCTTTGCAGGAAAGCCAAAAACCTTCTTTACTCAGTCACCTTGACTTTCCTGTCCTCTAAAATTAAATGCGACAAGTGCTGGTATGCCTTTAAGGGCACACTGATGCAAAGAGGGGACTGAGAAGAGGTGTTTGAGTAAGTAAAAAGTCTGGGATTGTAACACAAAGATGTTGACTAGAAATATGAGTGATGGTAATCGATACACAGAGGATTCAAAAAGAGGCTAAGTGTGTGAGGGGCCGAGGCATTTGGGTGTTTCAATTCGCATGCTTTCAGAACATTCAGGAATCTTGAAGGCAAATAAATACAGCGAGTGCTGGGTGTACTTTTTTTCTTTACTTTTCGCATTACAGTGGGACACATTAATATACAGCTATGGTTTTGTTTCTACATATTTGTTAGTTGTTTCCCAGAATTTAAATTGTTCCGGTAGAAATTGAAAGCATTTCTGCATATTTTCATGCATTTTTCTGAGGGCTTGAGCTGTCTCTATCTATTACTAATCAGGAAATAATTTTATAATCCATCAGATCGACCGGACTCAGGAATCAAGACACTATTTGTGAGGTATAATTATGGAGAAATCTACATATCAGACCTGAAAATTGCATTTACAAATGTATGCATGTTGAATTAAGGAGAATAGCCCAGGTGACTCTCAAAACATCCTTTATTTATTAAAGTATTTGGAAATCCACAGGTCTATCGCTCTGTAAAACGTTTTTGACCGGGTTTCTGATCTTTCTGTATAAGAGAAATCCTTTCATTTGTTAGTAATGAGAGATGCAAGTGACAGTGCTGATCAAAGGAAAGTAAAAAAACAGTTTTCTAGATCAGGACAACAGCGAGCAGTAAACCCAGTGCTAAATTTGAGCTGGTGGTCTCCGGTGCTCGGCACCTGCACATAATTCTCAACACCAGCACTAATGACAGTCACCCACATGGTGGCGCTGTCTGGCTAATTTTTTTAGATAAGTACAACAACAGTGTTTAATTCTTTGAAGTAGAAACAAAATGAATAATACCTGCCTCCCATGTCATTCTTACAACTTTGGGTGTCCTGGAATAGTTTGAATTGTCACCTTGTAGGAGTGCAGTTATTAGTAGCTATGTTGGTACTGCAACTGGCAGCGCTGGCAAGGGCAATGGGAGGGGCAATCGGTATTGGTCTCCTGAGAAGGGCCATGGAGCTTCCTTTTTCAAATTAAGCACTGAGTAAACTCTCATGAGAGGACCAATCTGTATCCTCGTGTAGAAAATATAGAAAATCAGACATAGCCAGTTTGTCAAGATATGAACAAGGTATCCAGGTTATCCAGATATGAAGCAGGGATGACAAACTCTTGGGAAACGTGGAAATTTATGCTGGCCTTCAGAATGAAAGAGTGAGTGTTTAGAGACAAAATTACCTTATGTTAACTTTTTTTTGTAAAGGTGCCCAAAATAAGACCAAGTTTAAGGACGAAACCTTATGTACGATAAATTACTTGAATGGATATTCTGCTAATTAAGGTTCATAGTAGGATACCACTAGGCATTTACTTAACAGAAAGAAATTCACATCTACGCCTCAAAATGCGTCTACGTGGCTTGGTCAGGCAAAAGTCGAGAACCTCTTAGGCGCTACTAACTTTAGAAAGAATTATCTTTGATGTTGTTTTTGGCCAAGAATGAGTAATAATATATTATCACCAAAAGGGTTATTTCACTCTCACGTCACTAAAAACCCTTCACCACTTGCTTTTGTAATGACATTAAGATCCTAGCTGCTTTAAAGATTTCAAGATTATGACCAACATTGGAAGTGTGTTAAGATTTGAGAAATAGGTGAATGATTTCACCTCTGCTGCAGAGGTAGGAGATGTGTTGTATACGCCAGGAAAGAAACTGAAGATGACCCACCTTGGCGGAGGCACCAGAATCGGAGAGCAGTCTTGTCCGAGACTGGACTTCTCCCTACATCATAGAATCAGGAAAAAGATGCACAGACCCTTCCGGTATTGAGGAGAAGCATGATATGGCCTGTACCCATGGGTTCTGTGCCTTACCCTTCTAGAGACCACCCTGGAAGTGCACCCCCCAGCTCAATGATGTCTCTACCTAACCCTTCCAGAGGGAACAGTACAGGACCATCCCCATCTCCCCATGGTTTCTGTGATGTGCCCTGCCCGAAAGCACATTTTAAGGGGCACTCCTGCCTATGGGTTCTTTACCTAAAGCATCCAGAGAGCAAAGTGGAGTGGCACTACCCTCTCCTCACGCTTTCAGTGAATTTTCCCTCACAAAGAGCACAACTCAGGGACACCCCAACCCAATGGTTGCTGTCCCTAGCCCTTTCGGAGAGCACAGTGGAGGGGTACTCCCATTTCCTCAAGGTTTTGAGACGTGCCCTCTCAGGAAGCACAATGGAGCGGCACCGCAGCCCCTGTTTTATCTGCCATTCCATTCCATCGTTTGTGTGTCTTTTGCTTTCTCACCCTAAGTGCGCCAGGTATGCCCAGACGTGGGTCCTGGGCTCACTGTGCCACTAGAATCAAGCTATCCTGGCTGAAGAGGGGTGAAACCCCGAAACCGGTCCTAGGATGCTTGTTTCCGGTCCAGGGAGGACCTGGCTTGGCAGTTCGGGCTGGACTGTTCCCATGAGGCACAGGGTCAAGACTGATTTGCATATGGCCAGGTCTAAACTGGGGTGGCATGGTGAGCAAAAGAATGATGGATTTAACCCAGATCTCTTGACTGGGGGTGAATGTTTTGATTTGTTCTGCATTCCGTCCATCAATTGTGTGTCTTTTGCCATTCCAGACAGCACAGTGTTGAAGATGGTTCCTAAATATATCATGAACTATGCAAACGGAACCCCAACGACCAACAGTAAAAGCAGTCCCTCTCTCCCCAATAAACCTAAGTGAAGGAAAGATTTGTTTGCCTTGGGTTTCAAAATTGTAACTGACAGCCAACCCACAGAGCAGCAAACATCACCATGGTTACACTTTGCTAGTTCCATAAGCATGGAAAGTCTCCGACTTTCAAGATACTGCAACACAACCTCACACCACCTGACGTCATGCGTCACCAAGCAATACGTAGAGTCATACTGTAGTGACAGGACCTTGCCATCCCTGCAATATTCAGGTAACAGGAAGGTGCTTCTGGACTAATCAAGTAAGGGGTTCCTTTCCCAGATCAACAAGGGATCTTCTGACCGGAAGGTTAGAAGTCTAACTTATATTTTACTAATGAAAGGTAAATTATCCCTAAAAGGCTGAACCCATCACATGCTGCCCTCATCAAAGGGTGTAACAGGAGCATATCTGCGGTGAGGACAGGGATACCTCCCCTTTGCGTACTGTGCAGTGACACTGGCGAGAGGGTGTGCTCGGTCTCTCATGCCATATACAAGAGTAGCGCAGTAAGCGGAGCCCTTCATTTCAGACTCCTGGACCCACAAACATGTACGTAGTCAAAAAGTATCTACAGTTAAAAAACAGGTACGTGGACACCATTATAGGAAATGTTTTGTGATGAAGGAATCCAATCCTAGGGCCAAAGGCTGGAACACTCCTAATACCTGTCTGCCTTTACCAGAAATCACAAGACCAGAAGAATGGCATAGGCTCTCTTGTACTAATCAGACTGAAGAAACTGTAGAATTTACAATGTTTTTGTTACACTACACATGCTCAAAGGAAAGTGTGGTAAGTGGAGGGTGAATTTAGATGAAAACCTGTCCTGATGAATTCCAGTGACACATAAGCAAATCAGCAAAGGCAGAAACATGTTTATACAATGACTTCGCAATGCAATCCTGGGTTTTTAATTATGTTGTGAAAAGATACTAACAAAGAATGAAATTGGCACACCATCAGTCTACACATTTTTTATTTTGTTAAGGTCCTACACAAACGTCATGCCAAGTCGGTGATGGTTAGGGAGTATCTTAACAGCCTGATGGAGTAGAAAAGTTCTCCACCAGATATAAGGTCCAAGAAAAAAGAGATACTTAAGACATTTTTAAGAGCTCAACGAGGAGCCTGCGGTGAACGTAATAAACCCGGGGACCATATAGACCAACCTGATGACGAAATATGCAACTGGAATTGGGTGAGGTTTACCTCGCAATTTATTATATCAATGGCAAGAGGTCAGAGTAATGCGTTATTAGCAGGCAGAAAAGCATATTCATCAAACTAAAAGGGTAAAGGACAATATTATTACTTCCCAGGACTCACTGTTATTCATGGTGCCTACTGGCTACTTATATAGGTGATCTATCACAGCCTTCCACAACGAACCCTTCATTTCGTCTCACTTCTCTTTAATGTATGTAACAACACCTTAACCTGAGGTTATCTTCTGACAGGATCTTATCTTCAAACAGGAATAAGAGTGGAAGATAAATGTAATCAGCAAACAAAAACTGAAAATGGGTGGATTTTTTCCCTTTTCCCATGCTATTTTCAAAAGAGAATCTCTCTTCAGTATATTAACCTGTAGTTTCACGTGATCACAAACTTGTTCAGTTACCATCTGGGAAGCAATTAATTTCCCTATGGACTAGTTTACTCCAAACATTTTTAAGATAGCCCTCTTTGCGTTGGAAATGAGAACAAACATTGGAAAAGCTTATGTGAGATCTAGTGGCTTTGTTGGAGTGGCGTGGAACGGAGAGGAGTGGGGTGGTGTGGCGTGGCGTGGCATGAAGTGGTGTGACATTGTATGGAGTGGCATTGTGTGGCATGAAGTGGAGTGGCATTGTGAGGCCTGGAGTGGACTGTGCGGCATGGAGTGGAGTTGCATTGTGTGGCATGGAGTGGCATTGTGTGGCATGGGGTAGCATTGTATGGATTGGAGTAGCATTGTGTGGCATGGAGTGGAGGGTAATCGTGAGGAGTGGAGTGGAATTGTGTGGCTGGAGTGGAATTTTGTGGCGTGGCGTGAAACTGTATGGGGTGGAGTGGAATTGTGTGGCATGGAGTTAAATTGTGTGGAGTGGTGTTGAATTGTGTGGTGTGGAACTATGACATGTAATTGTGTGGCGTGGAGTGGCATTGTGTGGAATGGGGTAGCATTGTATGATGTGGATTAGCATTGTGTGGCAGGGAGTGGAGTGTAATTGTGAGGAGTGGAGTGTAATTGTGTGGCTGGAGTGGAATTTTGTGGCGTGGAGTGAAACTGTATGGAGTGGAGTCGAATTGTGTGAAGTGGAATTGTGTGGCATGGAGTTAAATTGTGTGGTGTGTAGAGGAGTAAGTGGAATTGATGGAGTTGAGTGGAGAGGAACTGTGTGGCATGGTGTGGAACTGTGTGGCATGGAGTGGCTTGGAATTGTGTGGTTTCCAGTCGCGGTCGGCATGGCTCGCAGGTGGGGGCAGGGGGTCGCATGGGGAGGTCGCGTGGAGGGGTTAATTTAATAATAATAAAAAAAATTAAACTTACCTTACCGCCGGCCGGGTCCCGTGTCTTCTCTGCTCCTGCTCTCCTGCCTCCGGCAGGATCAGGAAGCAGACAGCCAGGCTCCCTCCCCTAAGCCAATCACAACACTGCAAGCAGCGTTGTGATTGGTCGGGACACCGCCCAGCCAGGGGCTTATGGGGAGGCCATGTTCTCCATGCAGGCTGCATTGCAGCCTGCATGGAGAAGGGCAGCGTGTGCATGACTGGTTTCGGGAGCCCCAGAGGGTCTACCAAACAGTCTTTGCGCACTCAGAAGTGGGCACACCACTCCTCCCCTGCCCTGCTCGCAGAGCAGCACCGCCCACCCGCCCAATTGCAACCAAACATAAAATGGTAATAACTGTAAGTTATTACCATTTTATGTTTCTGCTTCTTGCACTGCGAGAAAACAGTGGGGCGACCTCCTCCGCCCTAGTGGAGGAGCGACCCCTGGTAGTTTCGAACTGTGTGGAGTGGTGTGGGATTGTGTGGAGTAGAATGGAATTGTTTGGAATGGAGTGAAGTGGAATTATGTGGTGTGGAATTGTGAAGCGTGGAGTGGAACTGAATGACACGGAGTGAAGCTGAATTGTGTGGAGTAGAATTTCGAGGTGTTGAGTGGAATTTTGTGGACTGAGATGAGTGGTATGGAGTGGAAATGTGTGGGTTGGAGTAGAGTGGAATTTTGTGGCTTGGAATTGTCTAGCATGGAGTGAAATTGTGTTGTGTGGAGTGGAACTGTGTGGAGTTGAGTGGGGAGTGGAATTGTGCGGTGTGGAGTGGAATTGTGTGTCATAGAACTGTGTGGCATGAAGTGGAGTGGAATTGTGTGTCATGAAGTGGAGTAGAATTTTGTGGCATGGAGTGGAGAGGAGTTGAATTGCATAGCACGTAGTGCAGAGCTTTCCAAACTCTGTGTCGCGACACGGTACTGTGTCGCCTGCCATGTGTGGGTGTGTCGCGCGATGATGAAGTCTGCGGGCAGATTAGGGCGAATACTGTTGGATGTTTGCATTTCGCGAATGCATTTTATTAGCAGGACGGTCTGTGCATGTCAGTGACGGAGTACGCGGAGGAAGGAGAGGCGTTAGGGCGGCGAGCGTGTGCGCGCGGCCTCGTTCCCTTTGCCGCGCGCGTTGATTGCGCAGTCAAGAGTCCACGGAGCCGCCTCTGTTCCCCATTCCAGGCGCTCGGTACGGCGCACTTTTGACAGGAGTAACGGCAGGGGAGCACTGCCCGGAGGCTGCTGAGGGGAGCCGGGCTACACTGTTTGTGCCACGGAGCACGGAGACGCCCGGGCGCTACCGCCACCATGAGCTCCAGGCCTGCCTGACCGACCTGCTGTAGGTGAGTTAAAGGTAACCCCATTGAAACTTAACACCTTCCCAGTGAAAGCATTATGGGAGGAGAGGGCCTGGAGGGTACAAAATTCCAGTTAGGGCGAAGTGTAAAGGCCATTGGTCTCCGCTAGCTGTCCTAGGTTGTTAGTTTGGCAGCTGAAAATTCTAGTGAGAGAGCAGCTGTGTACCGTGTGTTTGTGACATCCATACGTTGAGGATTGGGATTGCATTGTGGGTTCATAGTGCACTAAGGTTGGGATCGCATCGTGGGTTCATATTGCACTAAGGTTGGCAGTTGAGAGTTGTTCGGTGGTGAAGACGCGGTGGTCCCTTCTGCATTGTTTGAGTCGTTGGTGTGTTGCTAAGAAACCCCCAGGGACATCATAAGGGTCCCCAGCCTCATTCGGATCTGAATCCATGCCAAAGATGCGTTGTAAACTGCGCTAGATCACTATTCTAGACCTCTGAATCAACCCTAAAGGCAGTGAAGTCGTGGGAGCTGGTTCCGATGTCGGCATCAATGCCTCGACTGGGACTCGTGTTGAAAGGACTGGGTGGAGTCTAAGTCGGCACCACCAATAAAGTCATTGGGACCAACTGCACCATCTTCTGGGAATCTGGGGCATGAAAGATGCAGATTGTGCCACTGGCAGACCCACCAGCAGTAGTCTGCATGACCATGAAAACAAGGGGTTCAGGTACACTGGTACAGTGTCAGATCCATAATAGGTGAGTTGTGCGCTGGTCACTGGAGGTGGCAGTGGCTCAGGAACGCACTGTGGTGCTGGCTCCAAAGGCACCCATGTTTCCACCAACTCTGGCTCTGAAGAAGAACCTGAAGGGAGAGGAGAACCAGTCGGAGACTTCTCTCTTTCTTCCCGCTGCTGCACTGCCTCTTTTTCTTGTGCGTCTGGCAGGAAGATCTCAAAGCTGACAATCCTGGTAAACGCACTTTAGATCGTGGCTTTGACTTGCGTGCGCCCCTTCTTTCATCCTTGGCTCAGGTCATAAAGAGTTTAGCTACCCTCTCGTTAATGGCCGTTGAATGCATACTTTTGCGTGACTCGCAGGCCTGCGAGCCAAAACACCTTCTAACACTCTGTTAAGAACCAATTCATGGGTCTCCACATGGGTATTTTGGAGGCAAGAACTAGGAATGGCTTTTACAGAATAATTTCTCGCCAGTCGCCAGTTCCAGGTAGTATGGGCTTCCAGTGAAAGGTTCTGTATTTGGTGCTCCTAGCTAAGCATCAAGGGAAAATCGGGGAAAGCAAAAGAGTCAAGGAAAATCATTCTAGAGGAAAAACGAATGAAAATCTAACTGCAAAGAGCAAATATCAAGAACAAAAACAGAAGCAAAGCGGTCCTGAATGTAAAAAAAAAATATAAAGCATTTTCATTTTTAAAGCTGCACACTTGAAACACCATGTTCAAATAACCTGTGTTGCATGCTAACCATCCTATGACTGCTCAGTTACTTGTGCACTAAAGTGAGCCTTACTGTATGCTGGATTGAGATGTTTGTGAATATAACTGTAAAACTAGAGTTGTTCAGTTAGCCATCAAGATAGTGTTGCACTCTGGTTGTTTGTACATTCCTAAAGTCACGTTTCAAGCAAGGTGTTTTTTTTTTTTTTTTTGCTTGCTGTTAAGTAAATGCTTTGTTTATATTTCTGACTTTCAAAATTGGTTGAGATTCCAGCTCTGTGTTTACTGCCTTACTCTTCCAGTGTATATCAATGTCATTTATGGATTCATAGTCATATAGCTGGGTAGGAACTGAGGTGGCGAAGTGAGCTAAAGAATGATGATGGATTCAACCCAGATCTGTGACTGGGGGTGAGTGTCTGTAAGTTGCATGATTGTTTTACCACTCACAATTCCCCCTTCCTGAACGGATTTTTGCATAACTCATATGCAAGGCAGCAGGCGGACTTTGTGCATGGTTGAAAGGGTTGGCAGAGCGTGCACCCGCCATTTTTGTGCCGTAAATCACTGGGGCATGTGTCAATGTGTGCATGATTATATTCTTGTTTCAGGCACAAACCTAACCTTACTACACCCAATGTATATTGGTTTCTTTTTGCGCACCTAGGATGTCAGCAGAACAAGCGACGGATAGACAGTTTTGCCAGTCACTGTCTTTGATAGAACAGATTCACAATTGCTTTATTACCCTTCCTGCTTTCTCAAATTTGCTTGAAAATGCACCATTTGCCCACTCTTTTTTCAAAATTTTCTCGGGGGGGGAACCCCACCGAACCCCCCCCTAGTTGGTTCGGGCTCGCTCATTACGCTTGCTCGCTACACTGCATTACTGTGTCGCAAAATGATGCATTTCTTAAAAGTGTGTCCCCAACATGAAAAGTTTGGAAAGCTGTGACGTAGTGGAATTGAATTATGTGGCATGGAGTGTAATTCTGTCGCATGGGATTGTGTTGCATAGAGTGGAATCGTGTCTCATAGAATTGCTTGGCATGGAGTGGAATTGTGTGGTGTGGAGTGGAATTGTGTAGCATGGAGTTGTGTGGCATGAAGTGGAGTGATGTGGAATTATGTGGTGTAGAATGGAGTTGAATTGTGTGGAGTGGGGTGTAATGGAGTGACGTAGAACTAGTGGAGTCATGTGGATTGGAATTATGTGCCATGAAGTAGAGTTGAATTGTGTAGTGTAGAGTGGAGTGGAACTGTGTGGTGTGGAGTAGAGTAGCATGGAGTAGAGTGGTATGGAGTTTTTGGAATTGTGTGGCATAGAATTGTGTGCTTTACAGAACAAGGGTCCCACACATATTGGAATGCAGAATAACAATTTCACAATTTTATAATAAAAATTGGAATTAACAAATGTTTTAATATAAAGATAGGTATTTAATGCTAAGATCAATAAAACAAGGGAATGATAACACGCGAAAAAATAAAGGTGAGCAACCGTGGCAAGGCAGAGGGAAATCAGCCGATTTCCTTACCCCAGGCAAGTGACTTTAAAAAGTGACTTTTCAGTTTGTGTAAATATAAATAGACAAAAGTCACAGTTGAGGTTACATCTCATACTCCACAGTAGAATATAAATAGCGGTATAGAGTTGAGAATGTATGTGTCGATGACGTTTCAATCCCGCAGAGAGTATCGGGATCTCATCAGGACTAATAGATAGAACAGGTGCCTGAGAAGTTGCCAATTGTGCGGCAAGTTATGAGAACCGCGATGCAAGGGGCCAATGTGAGATGCTGGCAGTGGGTTCCGCCAGGACCATTCAGGAGACAGTTGGTATGCGGGAGTTCGTATGGATCGCGGGCATCCAACCTGAGTATATTGGATAAGATCAAGGTCTTGGAGGGGGTGGCAGCTCCCAGCCAGGAGGCTGCAATGTAGGTGGGCGTGCCGGACGGCAGGCCGCTGGTTGCGGTAAGGTCACCGCAGCCCCGGATTCGGGAATTAGAACCGAGCGCCGGCTCGATGGCTGATGCGGGAGGGACAGTGGACACCCGTGGGATCAGGGATACAACGTGCAGTGGCGGACAATGCCGGCAGGCTGAATCCAGACTTCCAGGGTTTCCTTGTTCTTCTTGCTATAGCATAGAATTGTGTGGCCTAAAGTGGAATGGGATTGGATGGCATGAAGAGGAGTGGAGTGAAAATGTGTGACTTGGAGTAGAGTGAAACTGTGTTGTATGGAGTGGAGAAGCATGGAATTGTGTGGCGTGGAGTGGAATTGTGTTGAGTGGAGGGGGATTGTGTGGCATGGATTTGTGTGGGGTAGAGTGGAACTGTGAGGCGTGGAGTTGAATTGTGTGGCATGGAATTGAGTGGTATGCAGTGGAACTGTATGGTGTGGAGTGAAATTATGTGATGTGGAGTGGAATTGTGTGGTGTGGAGTGCAGTGGAATTGTGTGGTGTGGAGCTGTTTGGTGTGGAGTTGCATGGAACTGCATGGCATGGAACTCTGTGGCATGGAGCGGAGTGACATTCTGTGGCATGGAGTGGCTTTGTGTAGAGTGGAGATGAGTGGAATTGCGTGCCATGAAGTGGGTGGGATTGTGTGGAGTTGAGTGTAGTGGCATGGAATTGTGTGGTGTGGAATTGTGTAGCATGGAGTATAGTGGCATTGTGTGGTGTGGAGTGACACTGTGATGCATGGACTGGGGTGGAGTGGAGGGGAACTACGTGGAGTGGAGTTGTGTGGAGTGGAGTGGTATGGAAATGCATGGCATGGAACTCTGTGGCATGGGTTGGCTTTGTGTAGTGTGGAGAGGAGTGGAATTCCGTGCCATGGAGTAGAGTGGAATTGTGTGGCATGGAACTGTGTGGCATGGAGTGGTGTGGAATTGTGTGATGTGGAATTGTGTTACATGAAATTGTGTGAAGGGGCTTTGTGTGGCATTGAGTGGCATTGTCGAACATGGAGTGGAATTTTGTGGCATGGAGTGAAGTGGATTAGTGTGGAGGACAGTAGAATTGTGTGGCTGGAGTGGAATTGCATAGTGTGCAGTGGAACTGTATGGAGTGGAGTGGAATTGTGTGGAGTGGAGTGGAATTATGTGAAGTGGAGTAGAATTGTGTGGTGTGGAGTGGAATTGCATGGAGTGGGGAGGAATAGTGCAACATGGAGTGGCAATGTGTGGCCTAGAGTAGAATTATGTGGTGTGAAGTCGAGTGGAAATCTGTGGCATGGTGTGGAGTGGAACTGTGTGGTGTGGACTGGAATTGTGTAGAGAGGGAATGGAATTGTCTGGAGTGTAGTGGAGTGGAATTGTGTGGTGTGGAATTGTGTGGCATGGAGTGGAATTGAATGATGTTTAGTGAAGTGAAACTGTGTAGAGTGGAGTGGAATTGTGAGGCGTGGAGTTGAACTGTGTGAAGTTGAGTGGAATTGAGAGGAGTGGAGTGGGATGGACTGGAATTGTGTGGGGTGGATTAGAGTGGAATTGTGTGGTGTGGAATTGTGTGGCATGGTGTGGAATTGTGTGGCATTCATTGCAGAGTGGAATTGTGTGGCGGTCAGTGGAGAGTAGAATTGAGTGGCACAGAACTGTGTGGTATGGAGTGGAGTGGAATTGTATGGCATGGAGTGAAGTGGAATTGTGTGGGACAGAGTGGAGAGCAATTCAATTGTGTGGCATGGAGTGGAATGGAATTATGTGCCATGGAGCAGAATTGTGTGGCATGGATTGGAGTGGACTGGAATTGTGTGGTGTGGAGTAGAATTGTGTGACAAGGAATTGTGTATTGTGGAGCGGAGTGGAGTGGCGAGGAATTGTGTGGTGTAGAATCGTGTTACATGGAATTGTGTGGTGTGGAGTGGCATTGTGTGAGGTGTAGTGGAATTGTGTGACATGGAATGGAATTGTGTGGCATGGAGTGGAGTGGAACTGTGTGGCATGGAGTAGAATTGTGTGGCATTCATTGGGGAGTGGAGTTATGTTGTGCTGAGTGGAGAGTTGAATTGTGTTGTATGAAGCGGAGTTGTGTGGCATACAACTATGTGGTGTGTCATGGAATGGAATTGTGTGGCGTGGAGTTGTGTGTTGTCGAGTGGAGTGGAATTTTGTGGCTTTGAATTGCGTGGCATGGAGCGAAGTGGAATTGTTTGCGGTGGAGTGGAATTGTGTGGAGGTGAGCGGCATGGAAATATGCAGCCTGGAACTGTGTGGCATGGAGTGGAATTGTGTGGAGTGGAACTGTGTGATGGAATTATGTGGATTGGAGTTATGTGGTGTGGAGTAGAGGGGAATGGTGTGGCATGGACTGGAATAGTGTTGACTGGAGTGGCATTGTGTGGAGTGGAGTTGCGCAGCATAGAATTGTGTGGCACATAGTGGAGTGGAGTGGAATTGGATGGCATGGAGTGGAGTGGAATTGTGTGGAGTGAAGTGGACTTGTGTGTAGTGGATTAGAATTGTGTGAAGTGGAGTGGAATCGTGTGGCATGGAGTGGAGTGAAATTATGTGGCATGGAGTGCAGAGGTATGGAATTGAGTGGTGTGAAATTGTATGCCATGGAATTGTGTGGAGTGGAGTGGAACTGTGTTAAGTGGAGTGGAATTGTGTGGCCTGGAGAGGAATTGTGTTGTATTGAGTGGAATTGTGTGGCATGGAGTGGAGTGGAAATGTGTGGCATGGAATGGAGTTGTGTGTAGTTAAGGTGAATTTGGTGAGTGAGGGAGCAAAATACATCGTACGGTTGGGGATAAAGGAAATGGGCAGTATTGTGGAGCTACAAATGTTAAAATCCTTTTCCAAACAGGAGTAGCAGACGTGTTCAGTACTCAATAATAATAGAAAATGATATTGAGTAACAATTGCCTCGTTGTAAGAAGAGGTGAACAGAACAGACTGTCCGAGGTTTAAACCAAAGATATCCCAGAGTTAAAAATCGAGGAGCTCTAGGACGACTCTCTCAAACATTAAGGAGAGGTGTTGGAGGAGAAGAAACTACAGGGAGAACGGGTGGGAGGGGAAGAAGAAATATTACCTCAATCACAGCGTGAGCAGCAGCTGGATGCTAATTAAGATTAATCAATTTGTGCTTTGTCCATGCCCCACAAAAAAAGGAAGTGATGCCCGGCACACACTGGCCAATTAGGAGACAGCAAAGAAAAGTGACAATGATGCCAATGAATGGTAAGCAATGGGCAGGCTCCATATCTTTTATAGTAAACAATACTCCTCAGATCGACAACAGATGCGCTGTCAGCAGGCAAGACCTAAAGACCTGGCCCATACCATTCCATATTCAAAGTGAGCTGAAATGTAACCCTTCAAAGTCCTGTTTTAGAGTACCTGGGAATTTAAAGAGGTTTGGCCAAGCCAAGATACTGTTCAAAAGCTCAGAAATGGTGATACAGCCCGTAGAATTTGAGCCACATGATATACCTTTTCAGTTGATGAACTAGAGTTTCATCACAGAATAATTCTCAGCAGCTTATATTCCAACCATCATAAATAGATGTGTGCCCAGCTGCTGCTGTCTGAACTGGAAGGAGAGGTGAAACATCTGATTCCTGAGTGAGGAGATCACAGTTAACATATTTTCTGCAGGAGTAGGGAAGAATTGGAGCACCTACCAGTGGTGAAATTGCTAAAACAAATTGCCTTTTACCCTCTCCTGATTTATGCAAAGTTCCACGCAAACATGTGAACATTTGCTAGGGAGTGAATCTAGTTCCTAGTCTAACTGTTTGTAAGTGTTTGCAAATTCTTACCTTTTGTAAAAATGTAACTTCAATTAAATATTTTACAGTAAGTAGAAATGCAATATTTGCACACAAGACAATGAACAAAAAATTCGGACACAGGCCTTTTCAACTGTCTTTAAATGTTCTAGCAGAATCACAGGATTTTCTATGTTAACTTCAAGAGGGTTTTCAATCCTATACTTGAGTTGGAAGGGTGAGAAACTCCCTACCAACAAGGATGATTGTTCGGCTTGTGAGTTGATCAATGTTCCTAAATGTTCCTCTACTAATGTGTCTGTTATGCTCTTATTGATATGAAAACAAAGTTTAAACATGTAACTGGTTGGTGGGTATTCACTATGTTGAGGTTGAACTATCGACCTACAAGGATATTGAATCCACAGTATTGCCTTCTACTATATCATTTAGCTAAGTAACCTTAAGTTAAGAATAGTAAATCTATAATTCTATATGCGTATACTTACTTTGGCTATAGTAGTTGTTAACACTATTGATTCAATATTTTGCAGTACGATATTTCTGACCACAATGTCATGACGCACAACCAGCTGGGCCTCATGTGCACAAAGAATTCTTTTTACATAGGTCCGTGCAATGCATTGCCTAGTTTATGGCTAGAGACCAATGCTTCTGTTCTCTAAGGGCCTTATTTACAAGAAAGTAACGCAACGGGGTGCCGCAAGCAATTTGACAGCGCCGTGCTGCATCACTTTCAAAGCACAGGGATGCGTCATATTTACAACAATATGACGTATCCCTGAGCTCTCACCTGCAATGGTGCACAATTGGCTGCCATGCGCCAACGCAGGCACTAGCCAGGGTGCCTGCATTGCGAGGATGATTGCTTTTGTGCAGGAAGGTGTCCTTCCTACACAAAAACAATCATCCCCTCACAAGAGGTGTTTTCCTCTTTCTATGTGTGCTGGAGAATGCAGTACTTATAGAAAGAGGAAAAGACGAGGAGAAATAAAAGTATTTCTCCTCATTGCGCCCCTTACGCCTCCCCTGGGGAGGTGTAGGATTCTGCCCCATTCCCAGGTTTGCGAAACGTTGTAAATATGGGAATGCGGCAGAACCCATCGGGGTTGCATGGGAACACCAGCAGCAACACCCATGGAACGCCCCTTTCACACAAAGTGCTGCTTGAAATGGGGCTGTATTTACAAGGCCACGAAAAGCCACACAGGGTGGCTTTACGTGGCATTGTAAATATGGAGCACCACACTGCACCGCTGGTGCATCAAAAAAAGAGACGCACCGGTGGCACAAGGGGCCTGTAAATATGCTCCTAAATTATTTAGCTATGCTCTTACAAGGCATCTGACAAGTTTTGTACAACTCTAGCTTATCGTCCAAAGCTTAGGCACAACAGATAGGGCAACTGCTCCATTACAGCACAATGTAAAAAGATGTGTAAGTATGGGCCAGATGTACAAACATTAGGAATACCGATTTCCTAATTGCAATTCTCTCCTAATCGCAATTAGGAAATCGGTATTCCTAATGTAGGAAACTCATTGAGTTTCATTTAGGGATTCCTTGTGGGGCGCAAATCGACCTACCTCATGAATATTAATGAGGTAGGCCACAGTTTGCGACCCATTAGGAATCACAGCCCTCACAGGGATGGTGTCCTGCTGAGGTCATCAAACTACCATGTCTGTGATTGCTTTTGATGGAGCAGGGAGAACAATTGGTACCGAAAAGATAAAAAATTACCAGGATGATGAAATAATGTTTCTGTGCAAAAGTATTACATGGAGGGCAAAGAATTTACATGACAAATTAGAAGAAGTAGCTAGTGAGATTGGAATAGACTTTGCGAAAGTGAAAACGTTGCAGAAACCATACAGAGTAGACTTTTGTGAAAAGGATATTGAGAATTTGAACACGGCAGGAAGGCTGACACAGATAAAGGAGTTAATTGTGTTGTTGAGAAAATGGGGTGATGTGGACAGATGGAAGGTTAGATGGACAAAAAGAATGAGAAAACTACAGACAAAGGTTCATTGGCCTTTATGATAACTGAAAAGGAATCTGTTGCCAAAGAATATCCCATGAGAGAAACTCCAGGTGGTAGTTACGTGCATGTTCCTTGGACTAGGCAGGACATACTGTCATTTACCAATGACTTTCCAAAGTTAAGAGAGAAGCCAGTTGAGTGGTACCGACAAGTAGAGAGGTTTGTAAAAGTCTCAAAAGTGTTGTGGATAGATTTAGATGGATTGTTTGACATAGTGGTACCAACATATTTGTGGTCAGAATGTAAGATTACAGTTGACTGGCCAACTACAGAATATCCAAGAGATCCTAAGACAGGAGCTCCAGGTCCTGATGTGATGAAGAAGTACGATAAGGTGATTACCTTTTGAAGAATAAGATTCCTCCTAAAGAAACAGATTGGGTAAAAATCGATAGAACTACACAGGAAAGTAAGGAGTCTGTACATGCATATTATGAGCGATTGTTATTAGTTTTCAAGCAATATAGTGGTTATGAAGAGTTGAGTGAAAAAGACATGAGTCATTTTGTATACCGATTTGTGTTTGGCCTGAAACAAGAAATAAGTGATATGATTAAACAACACATGATAAACTGGCAGAATGGAAGTGTAGATGAGGTGCTGAGGTATGCTAAGTATTGTAGTGATGAAATAGAGAGTAAACAGCGTAAATTGAAAGAGAAGGCAATGTGGGCACAGGTGAAGGTGGCAGAAAAACAAGAAGCTCAATTGGACAATAATAATGGAAATGAAACCGGACAGAATAAAATGCGACCAAACATAGGTAAAGGAAAGGCTCAAGTGAGTCTAGAAGAGGCAAAGAAGAAATGGCCATGTCATAATTGCGGAAAATTAGGGCATTGGAGAAATGAGTGTAAGTTCCCACCTAAACCTAATCCGGAACATCAATCATTAACTCCACAGGTGCAGAATGAGGTAGTTGTTCAACAAAGTCAGGTGCCGCAACCACCACTTCCCAACACTGTTAACCAACAAAGATACAGTACAGAAACAGGATTCTACGGAGGAGAGCAGGTAACACAGTTGCCGCGAGCAGCTAATATTTCTCAGTATTGGTTGCGTCAGAGTGAGGATGACCCGGATGAAAGATTCTGACGGTGCCCAGGAGAGGGGAAAGAGTGCGTGCTTGGCGCAACTCTAGAGGTAGATCAGTCTGGTCCCTTTGTGGATGCAGAAGTGAATGGTGCAAATGTAACATTCCTTGTCGATACTGGAGCTACCCGTTCTACTGTTAGATCAGTGGAAATTCCAAACCTTCCTCTCTCAGGTGAATACATCCAAGTAGTAGGAGTAGCCAATCAACAGATTAAAACCCCACTTACTGAATTGGTGGAAGTAAAAATTGGTTCTTTTAGTAAAATGCATAAATTTGTAGTGTGCGATTGTAGTCCTGTAAATCTTTTGGGTCGTGACCTCTTGTGCAAGATGAATTGCACAATTTATTGTACGCCAGATGGAATTGGATTTCAGACTTCAGATGAAGATGTTTTGTATAAAGTAACTTTGATGAATCAGGAACCTGAAACGAATGGTTTGTTTCCTGCATTTGATGCAGAAAAACTTCCAGAAGAACTAAAAAGTGCAGTAAAAGAAAGTGTGTGGGATTTTACAGGAGAAGACATTGGGTTAATGAAAGAAGTTGATCCCGTAAAAGTGACAGTAAAAGAAGGGACAACTTACCCGAATACGCCTACAGTACAAATTAACTCCAGAAATAATTGAAGGAATAACTCCTGTGATAAATAAAATGATTGAACAGGGAATTCTAAAAGAAATCATGAGCAGTCCATGTAATTCACCTATTATGGGACTGAAAAAGCCAAATGGAACATATAGAATAGTACAGGATTTGAGAAAGATCAACAAAATAGTTGTGCCCTGTTGTCCAATAGTGCCAAACCCTGCAGTAATTCTATATCAAATTCCACATGAAGCTGAGTGGTACACTGTGATAGATTTGTGTCACGCATTTTTCTCTATTCCTTTGCATCCAGATAGCCAGCCATTATTTGCGTTCCGGTTTGGAGATCGTATTTTGGCATGGTGCCGAATTCCTCAGGGGTATACAGAAAGCCCCTCAATCTTTAATCAGATTCTAAAGAAATCTCTGGAAGATTTGAAAATGCCAGAAAAATCAGTGATGGTGCAGTATATCGATGACCTATTGGTGGCATCGAAAACCAAAGAGGCATGTGTAAGTGATAAATTGCTTTACTGAACCATTTAGAGAAAAGAGGACATAAAGTGTCTCCTTCAAAATTACAGTTTTGTCAGAAAGAAGTCCAGTATTTAGGGCATAAAATTGAGAAAGGAGTGCGAAAGATAGCGACAGAAAGAGTAAGAATGATTCAAGGAATGAGAGCACCAATGACTCAAAGAGAGGTAAGAATGTTTTTGGGAATGGTTGGATATTGTCGACAGTGGATAAGTGGTTTCTCTTTGATTGCAAAACCATTACAAAAATTGACCAAGAAAGATGTAAAAGACCCTTTTGAGTTAAACAAAGAAGAAATTAAATCTTTCAAAGAATTGAAAAAGAAACTGTGTGAGGCACCTGCATTAGGCATGCCTGATTATGAGAAGGATTTTGAGTTGTATTGCAGTGAAAGAGATGGATGTGCGTTTTCAGTACTGGTACAAAAACATGGTATGATGAAAAGACCGATCGCTTATTTTTCAGCTGTTTTAGATCCAATAGCAAAAGCATTGCCTGGATGTCTGAAAGCAGTTGCTGCTACTTGTGTAAGTTTGGAACAAAGTGAAGGTATAGTGATGGGGTATCCACTGAGAGTATATGTTCCCCACTCAGTAGAAATTCTTTTGACAAGAACAAAAACACAGTACATGACACAAAGTCGGCTGACTAAGTACGAAAAAGTCATCTTGAGTCCTGAAAATGTGACCATAGATAGATGCATGAATGTAAATCCTTCAACATCATTGCCAGATGAGGAAAATATAATTGAACAGGACGAAGTAGATCATGATTGTCTGAACGTGCTGGAATATTGCACGAAACCAAGAGCTGACATAAAAGATGAACCGTTAAAGGAATCTGATTATGTCATGTTTGTGGATGGCTCATGCTTGAGAACAAAAGAAGGAGTTTTAAGCGCAGCTTACGCAGTGTGCACAGTGGCAACTGTAATGGAAGCGTCTTGTCTGAAAGGAATAAGGTCTGCACAAGTTGCGGAACTGATTGCTTTGATTCAAGCATGTAAATTAGGAAGAAATGTAAGAGTCACGATTGTGACCGATAGCCAATATGGTTTCGGCATCGTACACGATTTTGGTCAGATTTGGTCACAAAGAGGATTTTTGACATCTGCAGGAACACCTATCAGAAATGGAGATTTTGTTAAAAAGCTGCTTGAGGCGATACAGTTGCCTAAACAAATAGCTGTAGTAAAGTGCAAAGCGCATAAGAAAAATGACGATTACATAGCCGTTGGCAATAATTATGCTGATGAGATTGCTAAATATTGTGCAGAGAACATGGTGTCCATGAACAAAAATAGAGAAAGGGAGCATGTCTCTTGTCCTTTGCTTTTTACTAATACTGTCGAGACATGGGATGAAGTAAGGCAGCTACAAGAAACTGCAAGAGATGAGGAAAAAGATTACTGGATAAAAGCAGGATGTAGAAGACAGGAAAATAATGGTGTGTGGGTATACAGAGATGAAAGACCAGTTATGCCTGATAGCATGATTGCAGACATGGCACGGATGTACCATGGACAAGCTCATATTGGGAGAGATGCAATGATCAGACTTTTTAGACAAACCTGGTATAACCCAAAATTCAGAGCCATTGCTGAAAGTCTTTGTCAAAGATGTCTTATTTGTCAACAGTTTAACCCAGGAAGGAAAACAGTAGTGAGTCTAGGAACAATAGGACGAGAAGGAGGTCCATTCACTAGGATGCAGTTGGACTTTATCGAGATGCCCCTAGTAACAGACTAAGATATGTTCTGGTGGTCGTCTGTTTGTTCTCTCGTTGGGTGGAGGCATACCCCACAAGAAGGAATGATGGAACAACAGTGGCAAAACTTATGCTGCGAGAGTTCATTCCAAGGTATGGTTTTCCAGTCACGGTTGAGACAGATAGGGGAACACATTTTCAAAATGAGTTGATCCAATTGATTTGTGAAGCATTAAGTATTAAACAAAAACTACATTGTGCTTACAGACCAGAGGCTTCTGGGGTAGTGGAGCAGATTAATGGAACAATTAAAAACAGGTTAGGAAAAATGTGTCAAGCTACAGGACTCAAATGGCCAGATGCACTGCCTCTTGTTCTGATGACCATCAGAAGCATCCCTGAAAAGAAAACTGGACTCAGTCCTCATGAGATGATCATGGGACAAGCAATGAGACAAGCACACGTACCTGTCAACAAGTTATTAACTATAACTGATGATCTAGTACTGGATTATTGCAAGGGACTGGCTGATGTGGTGCGTTCTGTGTTTCATCAGGTTGGACCGGATGCGACCACTCTTGAAAGAAAACCAGCCCACGACTTGAATCCAGGAGACTGGGTCCGTATAAAAATCCACAGGAGAAGAAACTGTCTAGTTCCTCGCTGGGACGAACCACGACAGGTAATCCTAGTGACAACGACTGCAGTCAAGTGTGCAGGAGTGAAGAACTGGGTACATGCCAGCCACACAATCAGAGTTCAAGAACCTACTGATCGACATGTGAGTCGACGTCTGGAAGTGTGGGATAAAAGTTTAACAGCTGGGACAACAAGGATAAGAGAAAGGGTGCCAGAACTTGAAGATCGACCGGACAGTCGACATCTGGAAACCCCAACGGCAAACACCTCTAGAGAAGAAGAGGAACAAGAAGAAGAAGAAGAAAGAAATTCCGAAGTTCCAGAACCTGAAGATCGACCTGCAAGTCGACATCTGGAAATATCTGACACAAGTTCAGGATCTGATGATTCAGTTGCAAACTGGGAAGAATTCCGAAAGAGAACTTGGGGTTATAAACCAATTAGAGAAGAAACTGAGCAAGAAATTGAGTTAGATGAACAACCAAGTACAAGTTATGGTGGAAATCCTTCAGAAATAATATTAATAGATGAAGTAGGGAAAGAAGTACACAAAAAGTTAGAGAATCGAGAAGAACCCTGAGGAGCAATAGGGACAGATAGAGAAACAGAAGAACAGGGAAATTTAGAAGCAGAAAGGGAGGAAAACACCAAATCGGAAGAACACCGAGGAGGGACAGTAATAAGGGAAAACAAGAAGGAGAAGACAGATCCACCAGTAGGAGATGACGAGATCATAAGTTTCAAAATAAGAGACAATAGTGAAACAGTTGAAACAGAAGCTGAAGAAAGTGGAGAAGAGAAAAAGGCAAAAACTGAATCAAGAAAAAGAAATTGGAAATCAGAAAGAGAAGAAAGAGAAGGTGAAGCCAAAAGGCCAAGAAAAGGAGATAATTGGCCCAACAGCTATATAAGAAAATTGAGATATAGAATAATAAGAGCGGGAGACGAAAGTGCTGAACAAGTGAATGAAGTAACAAGTCAAAAGGGACAAGAAAAACCCAGTGGAAAAAGATTACAAAAGTCCAAAAGGACAAAGAAAGTGAATGCAAAGTATAAGTCACCTGAGTGGCTGTATATTGCACTGACAGATTACAAAGAAGAAGAAAACACTCACGAGAACCAGAGACTGAGAAGTCGAATGGGAAAAGGTGAGATGCAACAAACCTGAAGTGAAAACTTATAGTGTTTCTGCCGGACATGACAATTTTACTGGATGTGACAAATCACCGGATGTGACAACGAAAGAATTCTGGAGAGAATTAAAAGAAAGTACCAAGCAAAGACTTTTTGAAAGCAGAGTGGCATCTAAGTCATTTCTGAGGTGTAGTGACACAATTTTCTGAAACTTAACAAATAGAAAAAGCAAAATGGAAAATAATAGGGATAGAAGAGATAAATGTGAGTTTATAAAAAGATGGTGCAAAATGTGCTGCTTTTGTACAGGGTTATTAATGACCATATGGATAGTTTTAGCAATCACAATTCCTATTAGTTTAGCTGTGATAGAAGCAAAGAATGATACTAAACCAGAAAAAGAGACTAATATTAAAGAACCAGTTATCCTAAGAAGTAGTGCGGAGTTACATAAGGATAAGTCAGTAACAGACTTTTCAAAAAATGTTTTTACAAAATTGTTGTATGAATATGTAGAGACAATGGATGTGAGAGATTGTTATGTTTGTATGCAGTTGCCTGCATCAGTGTCAGAAGGTGTGACTTATCATCACTTACCTCTAACTTATGGAATAACCTGTAGTGTAATAGCAAGTTTATTTTATAAAACAGGTAGATTAGAATCTTATTTTACTGACATAGATAAGATTTTTGCAAACATTCCAGTAGTACCAGAACTTAACAAAGTAAAACCAGCAAAAGTTTTAGGAGAATTCTTTTTAGAACATAGAAAATTAACCTTAGAAGAAATAGTTAGTAACAACCTTACCTGTGAGTTAAAGAAAGAAGAAAAGGTATTTTTAGAAATGGTTGAAGAAAGAAGAATGAAATTTCAAAAAGAAGCAATAAAAGAGGAAGGAACACATCTATGGACGTTTGAGGAAGGAAATCATGAAGGGAAAAAGATAAATGCAGCAATGACATTAGATTGGCCGCAAACAGGAAAGTTGTGTATTAGGAGAAATAAGACAGTCTATGACAATTACTTTGTAGGTTCCAGTATCTGCCATGACAATTATCAAATTCTGGGAGGTTGGGGATTCAAAGGTGGAAAAGATCCAATATTTCCAGGTATCTATTATATTTGTGGGAATAGAGCTTATTACAGGTTACCGGACCATTGGTATGGAACTTGCTATGTAGGCCTGGTCTTTCCAAAAATCTTTCATATGGACAGAGAAGAAAAAGGAACATACAAGATGATTAATAGTTTTACACGTAGAAAGAGGGAAAGTTTTTCAGAAATTGTAGGTGATATTTTTGGAGCATTAATACCAGCAGTGGGAATATCTTTGAATGCATTTAAAATTCGGAAGTTATCCACAGTAGTAGATCGTTTGTCTACAGATACTGCGGGAGGGTTCTTAATGGTAAATACCGAAATGGTTGCCATGAGAGCTATGGTGATGCAAAATCGGCTTGCCCTTGATATTCTTTTGGCAAAAGAGGGTGGAGTCTGTGGAATGTTGAAAGTCCAACATTGTTGTACTTACATTCCTGATAAAAGTGAAAATATACAGAAGTATATTACAAATATTACAAATTTGCACAAAGAACTAGTTCCACTGGAGGTTGAAAGTGTTTTGGGAAAACTTGGTAGAGGGTTTTCTTCAGTAGCAAATTGGTTAACCAGAATGAGTAGACTAATGATAGGGAAAGTTATAATAATAGCAACTGTAGTAATATTGTTAGCCATGGTATTGAAAATAGTAATAACATGTATAAAAAGAAAAGTAAGGCAAAATAAGATGAAAAGAAATAGCAGAATAATGAAAGAAAGAGAGAGAGAAATGGGTGAAATTGAGTTGGAGAAGATGAAAGAAAACATGTATAAGGAGACAAAAAGACAAGATGAAGAAGAAACAGACGTGTAAATAACAGAAAGCAAAGGACAAAAGACAGGCTGCCTGAAAAGAAGTATAACTTGGGTTTTATGTGGTGATTTAAAAATCACCAAAGGGGGGAATTGATGGAGCAGGGAAAATAATTTTTTTTAACCCCAAACAAATTTTATTAATAAATAATAAAATGTTCGTTTAAATGTATTAATCAACACTGTATGTGTGGGGAAGGTAACACGCCAATGTGTGTGCTAAATAATCTATTAATGGATGTCCGTGTGTCTAATTATAACGTAAAAATAAATGCGTACTAATTTAAAATAAATGCATGTTTTTGTGCTTCATAGAAATAAAACGTGTCGTTACAAAAACAATAGTGATGGTAAGTAAGGAACAGCTTAAATGTTGCTTTCTGCTAGGTAATAACTAACTGGGGTACGTAGATGACGGGAGGGAAACGAAAAGGCTATTTTTCTCTATTTTAATTATGTTTTGTTTGCCTCAAATTAGTGCTTCTAAAGTATAACCGAGTGGCGATATAAAATGGCCGCCAGTGGGAAGATGTGCGCAGGCGCAAGGGAACATGTGATACGGGATGAAATCGGAGAAAAACTAAACCTCGTGGTGTTGCTGAGAGGCTAGGATGCGAGAAATGGTCAAGGCTGATGTGACCTAATTGAACTGATAGCGTGCCTTGGTGATCAGCAGGAGTCCCGTGGGAAACCAGTTTAAGAGAAAGGACAATGACTGCGGAGTTCTCGAATGTATCGAAAGAAGTTACAAATGTACTGATCGAAACGGATGGAAACATGTCTTGAGCGTATGGGAAAGGAAATGATCCAAGGACCATTGAATCCAAGAGAACTTGATTAAAAGAATGAATAAGATGACATGCATGGACCAATGAAAGAAAAGCGTGATATTAATGTTGCAACAATTAGTTAGCAAAGTTAGAATTAGGGTATAAGAGGGCCTACTCTTAGTGGGAGGGGGTCAGTCGCAGTCAATCCAGAGTCGCAGAGAGTCGCAGAGAGTCGTGTTGGTGTTGGTGGCTTCCAGTGCTGGGTGGTCCTGATCGATCCCTTATTGAGCGGGAGATGCTGAAAGACTGTTAGATGAGACGGGTTGCAGGTAGCTGATGCTGACGAGCTGAAGTTGCTGTTGCTGTCTTAATTTTCCAGTTGAGTATGAGAATCAGGTTATTTCTAATTCTTAAACTTAGGTTAGAAATCATTAGTCTAAATTAGGAAGGTAGGCAGGTAATTAGGGTTTTGGCTTCATGACAACAAATTTCCTTTCTGCAATAAATTGATTATGCTCAATAAATATTTGAATTTATAAATGAATAATTGAATAAAGTTTAAATTTCTTTCTCATGCTTTTTAAAATTATATAAAATTTAAGATTCTTTAAACCAAAATGACTCAGTGGTTATTTTCCTAAATGATTGTGACATCAGTAATTGGTTATTGTGATTCAGCTGGTCTTAATCACTATGAACTAATTTCTTACATGAATGATTCATCGACAAAACAATGAGCAGGAATATCTTAAGAAATAACTAAAAGAAAGCGACAAGTTAAGGTAATAAGATATCCCGGCTCCTTCCAGCGGTACATAAATGGTGTTTTCCATTTAGTTCTCATGCTTCTCCTAGGAGTACAGAATCTCATAAAGGTGTAAAGGAAATCCAGGTGTGTGCGTGTGTGTTAGGCGATGTTTATGGGCCCCATCGTCATGTGGATGTGAGAAAATATAGTCTGTCCCTGGATGACCTATAAGTGACCTAGGAGGAGAATAGTTTTTATTGTACACGCTGCATCACTTTTTAATAAAATAATCTTTTCTTTTAAAATACAGACCGGATGCATTTAAAAAGAAAAAAATGAATCCTTGAAGCTTCATGTTTTAAAAGTAGGCAGTGGTCCGTGGGACCACTGCCAGCTCTTAAAAAATATTATTGGCATTCTCAAAGGGGAAGGGGGTCCCTCGGTGATCCCTTCCCTTATGTGAATGGGTTACCATCAGTTTTAAACTGGTGGTAGAATATTACTGTTTTGCGGTTGCAAAACAGTAGTACATACCATACCAATTCGGTATTTGGAAGGAACTCCCCTTCTAAATACCAAATCACAAATGCAAAATACTTTTTGGTAACAAGCTGCCAAATCACATTTTGTACATTTGAAAAAGCATTTTTCCGGTAGCAAACGGCCCGATTCTGCGAATGCTTTGTACATCTTGCCCTGAATTCCCTGCCATAATAGGGGTGAACAGGATCACCCTAAACTATATTAAAGGCTAATGACATTACTATCAATATAATAAGAATCTTGTAAAGCGCGTAGCTACCCAATTTGGGTTACCCAGTGCTAGTAACAGCATGTAAGGCAGCACAGTCTAATAGCAGATTTAGAAAACCAGGTTTTCAGATTCCTGTGAATGATGGTCAGGGAGGTGCAGGTCCTCAGGTGCTCAAGGAGGGTATTGCACATCCTGTGGCCCAAATAGGAAAAGGAACGACCACACATCCGACCATGTATGACTCTGGGAACTGTATAGAGAGATTGATTGCTCGAGTGCAGCACGTGGGAGGGCTGGTAAGGAACGACCAGTTCTTGCAGGAACTGTGGACCGCTGCAGGATGTGGCTTTATGCATAAAGCATAATGCCTTGAACTGAATCCGCTTGTCTACTGCGAGCCAGTGAATGTCGCGGAAGAGACCTGACACATAGCGTGTTTTGGTAGGTGGAACCGAAGCCTGGCGGCAGAGTTCAGGACCACTTCAAGGCGTCTTATAGAGGCCTTATGTGCCCGCAGTTAAAGAATGTTCTCATAATCCAACCATGATCATATCAGGGCCTGAATAACTGTCCTTTGGGAGAAAGGGAGCATCCACATGATCTTTTTTAGCCATTTCAAAACGACAAAACAAGCCAAAGCCACTTTGGCCACCTGTGGTTTCATAGACAGGTTGGAATTCAGCCAGAAGCCTAGGTTCGTTACCCTGTGGACTGGTTCCGGAAGAGCACCTAAGGTCTCAGGCCAGTGCTGAGATCCCCAGAGCAGGAGGTTCTTACCCAACACGATTACCTCAGTCTTATCACCATTTAATTTAGCGAGTTCGCTGTTCAATCAGTAACTTTATCAGTCCTCAGATGTAAAAGAATATCTTACAGTGAATGATCGAAATAGAGAAGAGGCTGAGGAGCATTTTGGAGTTCTGTCTGCTTTCAGAAAACTTTCTGAGGTCTTATTTTAGGATCATTAGCTGACGCATTTCCAGGATGAAGGTAATTTATTTGCAGTCTCCACCTTAACCATATTACAAAAAAGCTGCACAAGATGTTTCTGTATGATTTCACATTTTACCAAGAAAACGGCAACCTGGGCATTGGGTATTTATGAGAGAGAGCCTTGCAGGAGGAAGCACCCTCCAGCTCAGGATCCTGCTCTGTGGGTCCCCCTGCTCCAAATAAGAGCAACTCGATCCCTGCAAAGGAAAAAAAGGGTTATTGCAATCAATCAATCAATCAATCAATCATGTCACTTATAAAGCGCACTACATACCCGCGAGGGTCTCAAGGCGCTGGGGGAAGAGGGGGGTGGTGCTGCTACTGATCGAAGAGCCAGGTCTTGAGGAGTCTTCTGAAGGCCAGTAGGTCTTGGGTCTGTCGGAGGTTGGTGGGGAGGGTGTTCCAGGTCTTGGCGGCGAGGTGGGAGAAGGATCTGCCGCCGGCGGTCGTTTTCCGGATGCGGGGGACTGTGGCGAGGGCGAGGCTGGTCGAGCGGAGCTGGCGGGTGGGAATGTAGAAGCTGAGTTGTCTGTTGAGGTAGGCTGGTCCGGAGTTGTGGAGTGCTTTGTGTGCGTGGGTGAGGAGCTTGAAGGTTATCCTCTTGTTGACAGGGAGCCAGTGCAGGTCTCTCAGGTGGGGTGTGATGTGGCTGCGTCGGGGGATGTCGAGGATAAGACGTGCAGAGGCGTTCTGGATGCGTTGCAGCCGTCTCAGGAGCTTAGCCGTCGTTCCTGCGTAGAGGGCGTTTCCGTAGTCCAGCCTGCTGGTGACGAGGGCCTGGGTGACTGTTTTTCTTGTTTCGGTGGGGATCCACTTGAAGATCCTGCGGAGCATTCGGAGGATGTTGAAGCAGGATGAGGAAACGGCGTTGACCTGCTTAGTCATGGAGAGGGTGGGGTCGAGGATGACCCCTAGGTTGCGTACGTGGTCGGTGGGTGGTGGGTTGCAGGGATGGTAGGGGCCCTAGTTGATTACTTACAAACATGGGTGACACGGGGGCCCTTTCAAGCTGATCCTTGTTTGCTGTCATTTTGTGACTTGAATCCTGTGATCCAGCTGCAGCCCAGGGGGGCAGCTGAGGGTTAGTTTTAATGGCTGTCACACAGTTTTGGGGTTATTTCTGATTGGTCAAAAATTTGTTATTGATGATGTCTTGAATCTCCAAATTTGGATGTGCCAAAAAACCCGTTTAGATCTCCTTAGCCACAAGAGTGCAATGCTTGTCTTTCATCTTCAGAGAAATCAATAACAGAAAGATGTCTCTCATTTTTCTCTGATGAGTTGGACTCATCCAGGTTCACAGTGTTTGGAGGCAGACAACACTAGCAGAGAAACTCTTATCCGCAAGGGGTAATATTTACGCACGAACCTTCTCCATAGCCCCTCAAAGCAGAAGGCACTCATGTTGTTGATATTTTATGAAAAAGCATTGCATTATGTACAATCAGCAAACCTCATGTATCAGAACGACAGCAATGATAATGATTGCGGTAATTTTAACAGTCATCACAATAGAAAGCAATATGAATATTAGGAAAGACTAAAGCATTTTACATCACAAATCCCTACTACCTGTAGTAGATGAGTCTAAGTTATAAACCTCATGGGTATTGCATTGGCTGATCAGTTAGTAACCTCCCTAGTTAGTCTATGTCAAGCCATGTAGCTGTCCTGACATACCTCAGACAGCTGACAGTCCTGCACCCGGACAGTGCCTACCCAGCATCCCCTCTCAAGCGATCAGTCTTTGTGTCTACCCCTTCCAAATCCTCCAGCCTCTTTATACCCTTCTCCTCAATAATGTCTATGGAGTGGGGAGGGAAATTTGTTGTGCATCTTTTGTACATGTACCGTAGGGAATGAACAATGTCTCAGTCAGAGAAGCGTTTGAAGGGCAAGAATCTGTATCTAACTCTGCTTTCTTCTTCATTTAAATTTGTTCTGGGTCGAGGTCGGATGGGCTTGCAAAGTTAGTCACTTACATACAGCTTGCTAGACAGCAGAAAAGGGTAATTCGTCCCTGCAACAATTCTGTTATTTTTGTTACCTCGACTAATGTCAACCTGCCATTAAAATAATATGTCAATCTCCTGCACACTCTTTTAGTTTTCTAAGCCCTAATCCTTATACATACAAACTCTAAAGAGTTAGTGCCTTGTGTGTTTGAGATACAATTAGGGTTGATTTGTATGAACGTTTATGTATTATTATTGGAAATTGGGTTATTGGTTGGGGGGAGGCAAACCCACTCAAGCAGTAACCACAATTCTTGTCAGGGTGAGGCACAAGCCAACCCCAAATAAAACCTGTGCTTAACCCTATGGTAGCTTGGCACAAAAGCAGGCTTAACTTAGGCAATGTGCAAAGTACTTATGCAGCACACAAACAGTAATAAAGTAAAAACACAATACAAAAAAAATCCCACACCAATTTAGAAAAAATAGAGTAAAATGTAATACATTATTTGACATCAAAATGACAAAAATCCAATTAGTACTGGAGATATGCAATTTTAAAAGTTTTGTGAAAATCAAGCACCCAGAAGCAAAAGAGTCAACCGCAGTTATCTAGTCGCAGTAGACTGGGTCCAAGTCACTACTTCAACCACGATGGAGCACGGGCCGAATACAGCACCGAGTTCAGCCCGCTGAAAAGTACCTTGTGGGTTTGGGCTTCAAGATGCGATGCCCTTGGTCGAGCAGCATGGGCCAGCCTAGAAGAACCGTTGATGTGAAGCAGTGATAAGAGGTCCGGCATTGAGATGTGTTGCGCAACGGCGGAGTCAATGACCGTCAACGAACAGCTGCGATGAGAGGGCCTGCGTCATCAACAAGCAAGCCAGTGTGGCTTGCGGAGATTTGCGCTGCGCTTTGTTACGCTGGGCTGGAGTTGGCATTGGGCAGCATCGGCATCAAAGAACCTGCAGGGGCTTTTGAGCACTTGCCATGAGATGTGTCGGCGTCGAAGACAAACTGTGTTGCGCTGGGCTGGAGTCGATGGCGGGCTGTGTTGAGATGCGTAAAGATGCATCGACATTGACAAAGCCTGTTATGTCCCTGTGGCTTAAACAGGGGTGATCTGACTGACCCCTGGCGATTACTTGGGGTCCTAGGTCCACACAAGCAGATTAGGTTCAGCACGGCAGTTTAAGCAGCAGAAGAGTCCTGGTGCAGCAACACCATGCCTTGGGAAGCAAAGCAGTCCTTGGTCAGCAAGCAAGTCAGTAGGGCAGGCTTCACAGCTGGGTACTCCTTCTTCCTTGCAGACGTAATCTGAAGATTTAGCTCAGATGGTCAACTATTTATACCTGGTGCCCAAATGAAGTGAGAGAAGCTTCAAGAGTCCTCCCCCACAGAGGTGTCTGGAATGTCCTTCCTCCCTGCCCTGGCTGCCAGCTTGTTTGGGGCACAAACGAATAGTGTGAAACTCTTTGTGAGTGTGCTGAGGAAGAGTCTTTGTGATGTGCAAGTGTGGTAGGTGTGTGGTAAGTGTGGTAGTTAGGTGACAGCTCCACCCACCTATCAAGTCAGGGATAGCCCATGCTGCCTACATCTATTCCGCTTTGTCTCACTGTTTGGGAGAAATACACAAAGACCTACTGCCAGCTAAACCTAGTCATGTGACCCAGGAAACAGGCTGCAGGCACCAAATAGCTGGGACAAAAAAATGCTAACTTTCTAAAAAGTAGCTTTTTCAAAATTGCAACTTAAACTACAACTTTAACATTGACTAGACTTTTCGACCTCCTCCCAATTGAGCGTTATCACTTATTAAATTTAATAAGGTAACCCAAGGTTATACTTTGAGAGAGGTAGGCTTTGTAGTAGTGAAAAACAAACTTAGGAGTTTTTTACTACATGTACATGTGAAAGTCAAAAGTACATGCCCAACTTTTTAAATACACTGCACCCAGTCTGCTCTATAGGTTGGTTAGGGCCTACCCAAGGGGTGACTTGTATGTATCAAAAATGAAGGTTTAGGCCTGGCAAGGGGTTTATTTTGCCACTTCGAAATGGCAGTCTAAACTGCATCCACAGGCTGCAGTGGCAGGCCTGAGATATGTTTAAGGGGCTACTTAAGTGCTGCAGGCCCACTAGTAGCATTTAATTTACAGGCCATGGTACACGCAGTACCATATACCAGGGACTTATAAGTAAATTAAATTTGCCAATTTTGTGGAAGCCAGTGTTTTAGTGAGAGAGCACAAGTCCTTTAGCACTGGTTAGCAGTGGTAAAGTGTGCGGCGTCCTAATGCCTACAATACAAAATTCAGAAAAATGGAGGAGTGAAGACAAAAGGTTTGGGGGATGCCCATACCAAGGATGACAGGTCTAACATATAGAATATTAATATAAAAAAACTTTAAAGACTTCATCCTAGACAACAATTCTATTTTCTCTCTAAACAGAAATCTGACCCATTCATTTTATCAAGGTAAGCGGTTTTACCTAGGTGTACGTAGAGTAACGCTGGTTCCCTGATAGATTATTTCATTATGGCTTAAAATCCCAAACAATGATTTTTCTCTCCTCTCTCAGTACAAGAGCAATTTCTGATGATACAGAGGAAAAGTAAATTCCCAAACATTGCGACATCCTCTTGCAGTACAAAAACTATTTCCCTTTATTGGTCTGTCAAAGTAACAGACTACTACGACAAGTTGGTACACCACTCTGTTCACCTGTATGCATCACTGTCACACATTGAAATACCAATTAATTTATCAATTTCTTTTTTATCTGTTCATGGAGCTCAGTGTCTCATGTTTCCCATGATCCTGACTGCAAGGCATCCAAAAATATTGATTACATGTTTTTTTTCTTATTTAGAATAAATTAAAAAGTATAAAATCCTGTTCACAGACTTGAGAAAGTCCCATGCACATCTAACAGAAGGGGTGAAATGTGTTTGTTGGTCACTAATGACAACATTGGAACTTTCTTAGCACTGTGTAGACTCTTGCTATCTACATCCAACACCAAGAATATTTTCTGATAAAATGGGATATTCCACAAAGAAGATTTTCTTTTCTTTCACACTGGTTTTCCAAAAATGCTGGAAGAACAACAGTGTTCCCAACTCATGATTTCGTTCAATGACTATGAATGTAAAAGATTGTTGGAAGATTATGAATTTAATGGAATGAAATTATTTTTGTTGGGCTATAACACACTGCATTCCAATACTTTTGTGATGTGGATAATATGTGATGAGATAGCCAATGTCTGATAGCACGTGTATTGACAGAACCATCCTCACATGCGTGCATCTCTGAGAGGGGGTCCTTGTTGGTAGGAGTAGGGCAGCCATGTTGGATATTTGACCAAGAGTCCTGCACTGACTCTGAGCCTTACAGATCAGAGCTGACCAAGATTTTTTCAACATACTATATAAAGAAGCCTTCAAATGTGTTTAGAATGGAACGGGGCCTAGGCTCCCAATGAGATTGCCACCAGTACTGAAGTGACACGGGGATATCTTTCTACCCTATTTCCTACTATATTATCAAGCTACTCAGCAACGCATTTTGGCTGAGTGGTGCAATAGGAAGTTTTTTTACAAGATTTGGGTCCACATTTCTTAAAGTGTTATAAGCTAGGGGCTGTGGGATGTCGCATGGCTCTTCAGATAGATTGTTATATGTCATGTTATATTGATTTGTATAGCGCACTAATCGCCTGAGAGAGTGATGGTACAGATTACACCACAAACTCTGATATTAGGTCTTCTAAGAGGGTGGACTTTATGCACCCCCACGGGGTTTGGCCCCATTCCCATCTCCTCAAACTCTCATTCTGCAAGCGACTTCACTCCAGCTTTGGCCTCGGGTCCTTTCAATTCTGGTTTTGACTTCCTCAAGCTCTTGAAGGAAATGTTTATAATCACTGGCCTACTTCAAGGCAGATTTGTACACACAGGTCACTCCTAACTCTACTTTATACCGCAGCAGCGGAGTGTTTCATTAGTTCTGGGGTATATTGCTTACCCCTCGTGGAGAGAGCTAAAGTTTCTGCCTCTTGTCCCAGACTTCTGCTGTACAGAATACAGAGCTCTTCCAAGTGATACCTGGGCACTGGATGAGTCTATTCAAATTCAAATTCGCTTTATTCGATTTTCATTTTTGGATAAGAAAAATCATAAAAGCACAGTACACAAATACAAAATTACAACATTATACATTTTAAACATTCAATTTTAAAAAAAATTGTTAAAAAAGTGCGAACCACCAGATAATAATAGTACTTCTTTTTCTTTTTTTCAAGTATGAAACGACTGACCAAATCAGGCTAAGTTCATTAAAACAATTTGTGCAGATAAAAGCAATGGATAAAAATGTTACAATTGTTTCCTACACTTAATTACCGCTTTTAAAAATATTGCAATATTTCTAGTAAAACATTCACTATCCAATAATTGCAATGCAAGGTAGGCGGGGCGACATTGCCTAAGACCCCAGATTTTTAAAATAGGGTAAATCCACCTTTTTCTGCATTCCCTGTAATATTTACAAAATAAAACAATATGAATTGTCGTTTGGGATGCTTCACCATCACATGGGCAAGCTTCTAAATTTTTCGTCCAATCGTTTGTTATAGGAAACGCTACTAAACGATGAAAAGAATCTAATCTAAAACGTACAAGCACGAATCTGTCATACCCAGTTCCATAGTAGGTCAAGTAAGGTTGCATTTCAGTGGAAACGAGGATCATCTGGTTTTGGAGAACTGTCGGTTTATGGGCTTCGCTTTCATATCTAAGTTCTTCCAAATGTGACATACATCGTTTTTTAAAATCTTTCCTAGAAATATTGATCATCTTTAAAGGATCTTCAAAAATTCTAGCTGTCCTAAGTCCACCATAAAATCTTTAATGTACTTCAACCATTTAATAGTTAGGGCTTGGTCCAGTATGAGTGAATCTTTTAAGACCCTTTGATTAAATATAGTTTTTGATGAGGTCCAGATTCGATGCCATAATAAAACTGGATGCACCCTTATTTTGTCCGTGATATATTCAAGCCCCAACTCCTTATGACATACAAAGGTTGAAGTCGAACGAGGGACAGCCAATATATAACGGATAAAAGCATTTTCCACTTTCTGTATGTCTGCTACATTACAGTATCCCCAGATCCCCGCCCCGTATAGTACAGCACTAACACACTTGGATTGGTAGATTTTAACCAGTTCCAAAGGTGGCCTTTTTCCTAATTTCTGTGCAAAATTTACAAGTGCTGTTGTTGCTTTCATAAATGTCAATTTTTTTGCCCTTATAGCCTGCAGCCATGTACCCTTATTATCCACAAGAATACCTAGATAAGGATATGTTGTTGTTGTTTCTAGCTTATTATCTCCAATAAAAATGGGTCTTTCTTTCTTGGTAATTTTCCCACAACTCATTGTAAAAGTTTTAGTAACGTTGATCTTTAGGTCAAGGCTTTCCATATAAGTATTATATTTATTTATAGCCCGCTGTAGCTCAAGTGGTGTTCGGGCCATTATCACCGCATCATCGGCATAGAGCAAGATAGGAATGGGTCGGCCTTTCACCTGTGGTAGATCCTGGTACCCCTCAAGCATCACCTGCTCAAGGCCGTTAGTATACATGGTAAACAAGAAGGGTGCCAGGACACAGCCCTGCCTTACCCCCCTGTCTACTGCAAATGTAGCTGTGTATTCCCCATTTGGTCCATACCGTACTCTAGAACTAGCCCCAGAATATAATTCTCTCACAACTTGAATTAAGGCTAGTTCAACTCCCATTACTTCGAGAATCTTCCACAATTTGTTATGACACACGGAGTCGAACGCAGTAGAAAGATCTACGAAGGCTAAGTACATTTTTCCTTTTTTACTTTAACATATTTCTCGATCAGGATTGTTAAATTAAGGCCCTGTTCTAATGTTCCTAATCCTTCCCTAAATCCGAATTGTAGGTCCGTTAATACGTTATTTTCTTCAGCCCATTCTTGGAGACGGTTTAACATAATACGGCCTAGGACCTTTCCCACTGAATCTAATAAGGAGATTGGGCGATAACATGTAGGATTTTGTCTGTCACCTTTCTTAAAAATTGGGACCATTAATGACTCTGACCAGGATCCTATGAGTCCTACCTTGCATGCTGCTGCAAGGACTTGTTTTATTAAGGGGCCCCATAGCTCCGTATTTTGTTTAAATATATCTACGGGTACCCCGTCTGGTCCTGGTGCCTTTTCCGCCCTTACTAGCCTTCACAGCTAGTTCTACTTCTTCTAAAGTGAAGTCTATATTAATTGGGAATGGATCGTTTATACGAGTAGAGACGCAGCAACCGGCGGTTTGAATACTAGACTCCTGTTTCTTGGCGTACAATTTAGAAAAATGCTCAACCCATTGCCCTTCATCAATTGCAATTTCTATTCTTGGCATTAACTCAAATCTCAAAAAGGAGATTTGACCACGCGCCAAAATGCAATATTATTACCCTCTATGGCAGCCTTATGCAAATCAGCCCAAGCGTTCGCTTTTATTTCCCTCTTTCTAGTTTTTAACGCTAGGTTATATGCACGCCTGGATTTAGCTATTTCTTCTCTATCCCGTTTCTTTTTGTGTAGAGCGTTCTTCAAGGTGGCATATGCTCTAGTGCAATTATTGTCAAACCATCCAACCTTCTTCTCCTTCGTATTTCTCATTTCTCTTTTCAACATGTTCCTGATATTATCCGTTATACAAATATAGGATCCCAATATATCTTCGTGTGACGCAGTCTCATCGAGACATTTCATAATATTTTCCCTACTATTTTCCACCACTTCTTTCATAATTACAGATGGTTCTACCTGGGCCCACTTTAAGGAATATCCATTTATTTTGTTTATTTCTAAACCCTGTAGTCGTTGGGTCCTTTCGGGGTGTACTATCCGTGTTTTTGAAGCCAATGATAAACTCATGCTTTGTGGGAAGTGATCACTTAAGACGTTTTTATGGGTTTTAAAACTCAAAACCCTGGAGGCTGATCTATTTGTTGTTATTATAAAATCTATAATTGTATTCGCCCCCTTCCATGGAAAGTCTGTGTAAACTGGATAGGAGGCGAAGTCAGCATATTTACAAAGCTCATGTCTAAGAAGAATAAAGTCTCATTTAGGGCATCACCCTGTAAATTATGTGAAAAATGTGGGAGATTACATTCCCTTTCGTCTACTATGCCACATAGCGCGACATCATTATGCGGACACAAAGCAGTATTAAAATCCCCTCCCCAGACTAATAGACCAATTTCCCTATGATCATTCAGAGTACTCTGCATTGCATTTCTAAGCTGCTTTAACATTTGAAATACATGTTCCCTTTGTACATTATTATAAAAATTTACAAGAATAACTGTATCTCGCTTATCTATATTTATGACCAATACTTGATAATTTGGTTCTGAGAGAGTCAACCATAGTTTAGTTATCTTCAATAAATTCGACACATACATACACAGGCCACCCTTTGGTCTCCCACTTGCCGATGGTCGAGCATTCGTATTAAAGGTTTTATAACCCTCAATATGATTTTCTTCCAACGACCATGTTTCCTGCAGGCAAAGTATGTCAAATTTACTCACAAAATTTAGCCATAGCTGATTATGTAGTTTAGACCGAAGTCCTGCAACATTCCAGAAAAGTACCGTAATACTATTTGGATTAACTAATTCCTGTGTTTGATTATCAATATATGTGGAACTATGTAAACTGGACGATAACGTCAGACTCTGTGCTACATTTTGTGGGATAAGTGGCTCTCCTACTATATCGGTATTTTTTGCTCTCTGTTTATCTGTTTGGTACTGGAAACTTGTTCCTACAGATGAGTGTAGATTATAGATATTCCCTTCGATGATGTCTTTTACTAAGATATTCTTAGGACGGAGACTGTTTATAATTTCTCCCTCTACTGGATGGATTACTTTGATGTTATTATTGATTGGGGATATCTGGTGAGTCAAAGGAGTCACCTTACATGTAGTACAGGGGCAGTTAGGTTCCAACCAACTGGCCACTCAGATTGAAACAGGCCCCACATTTTGGCCGGAGTGCCAATCATTACAACCTGCATTTCCATCAAGTGCTGCCATAGCTAAATGGCAACCAAGTACCAGGATAGGCTGTCACTCTTAAGTTGATAGTTCGAAGCCAGATAACCTCTGTCCAATCAGTTGCTGTGGCAAGGTCCTGGCTCCTTGAGCGGTAAGGGCAGAGGATGCAGGGAATGGGTGGGCCGCACATCATCTTCATTCAACTTGTGTGGGTTTGGCCATCCCCATGTTCAAGTGTTGCTCCTCTAGGGACAGAGGCTGACACGCAGCACTGAATAGGCTTGGTCCAGGGGAGGTGAACACAAAAGAGTCCTCTGGCACTATTCAGGTGCATGAAGTTTCAAAACTAGACACATGTCCTTATTTTACAGTGGTTCTGCAGGGAGGATGCAAAGGAAAGAGAATAAGTTGGGAACAGGCTGGGAAAGGGGAGACAGCAATACTGACTACAACTAATCTCTACGGATCACTCTACAACTAAGATTGAGGGCCATGGGTTCCGAGGGACCCTCAACCATATGGTACCACATGTCCTCTTACACACCACTACATATTGTCATGATGAACCAGGAGGCCCAGACATGACAGAATACATGTTTTACATAGGGAGATGACAGTCTGGTACAAAGGCCTGTAAAGTCTATAAGAAGAGGGTCAAGGGGCGAATGAAGGTCCAGCATACACACCCACAATCAAGTGAAGCCAATCAAAAGGTATGCAGTTCTTAATATGTTAGAAAGAAAAGGTTGGGAGCCCCTGGGGTGTCAGATCGGGGGATCTGATCCTTCAGGAGCAAGAGTCCTCACACACCCAAAAGGATGCATGCTTCATCATTGGGCAGCTCCTTGTTGGGCTGGCACTACAATGGCCAACGGGCCCTGCAGGGGGGCTTTTTACCGGAGTTCTTTTGATTTTTTGCCAAGGTGGAGAGTGAGGTGCAGTGTAAGTGTGATAAAGTGAGAAGACTGATGTAAAGTGGATTAAAAATAACTAGAGCCAATCCAAAGGGCAATTTAATAACTGGATCGTTCTGTTATGCCATAACAGAGCGTTCCAGTTATTAAATCGACTTTTGTATTGTTTCTAGTTATTTTTACTCCACTTCACACCGATGTTTTCTTTCCCACCTATTAGAATCTGCATGCCTGTTGATTGACAGAGGACTGTAACCCATAACTATTAATATGCTGGCACCAACTGTGAGTCATGGTGTAGCCCATCAAGGTCACGGCTGTCATCCTGGTTAAAAGAAATGCCACTGTGGGTAGACTACTATTTCCCAATGCAGTCTAGCACAATACAACACAGTCTATCACAGCAAGAAACTAGGGTGGTGATACAGGTCTGGAAGAATGTCACTTGTAAAATAGGATGGAAAGGTGTAGTTACCCTGGGAACAACTTAATGGGATTTGCCTTTACTACATGACTTGTGGAATATGGCAGTATCTGTAGCTGGAATTTGACTGGCGTATCCAAAGTAGGTGATACATGGGGAAAAGTGGTCTTTGAACCCTTTTCATTTTCGAATTCCAAAGATTTACATACCTTCAAGTAAAGCATTTGCTCTTGCAATTACTCAGTAGAATACAGGAATACCCGCACTAGAATATAAAGTGTATGTGGCTCTGTTACATAGGCATGTTATGTCATTGATTTATAGCACCCTAATTAATACCCCAACAAATGTCCTGGAGAAATTGATAGAGAGGGGAATGATGGATCTAAGTGAAATTGATTAATCCGACTGGGATGAAACAAGAATGTATGTGAGAGTTGTTGGCATCTGCTCTGGATTCAGGCAGGTACAACTCAAAGTCCTACATCATAAATATATACATTACGAATTGATGCAGGTGTTTAGATTTTGGTTTCAAAAGGATGATAACTTGCATAAGAGGGTGTGGCCATCAAGGGCTCTTCCTCCACACTGTCTAGAGCTGTGCACTGCTTATTGCATTATGGAGGGATGTAGGAAGATTTGTCACAGATGTAGATGTGGATATTGATATGAAAATGGCTGTGCAGGGGATTTCGAAGTGAAGAGATTCACAAACACACTACAGGACTTGAGCCTACGCTAGCAAGACTTGATATTGGCCAACTCTGAGCATGCTCTTTGTTAGACCTGGCACCATTGGCGTGGGTCTCCCTTCCATTTTTTGATGTTGCTTCCTATGTTTTTGCTATGTTTTTGCTGGTCTAGATGCTTTGGGCACTTTGCCACTGCTATTCAGTGCCAAAGTGCAAGTGCTCCCTATTGTAAATTGTTGTAATGGATTAGTGACTCCATGATTGGCCATTTGATTCACTTGTCAGACCCTAGTACAGTGCACCATGTGTGCCTCCATGATTGGCCATTTGATTTTCTTGTCAGACCCTAGTACAGTGCACCATGTGTGCCCAGGGCCTGTAAATCAAATGCTGCTGGTGGGCTTGCAGCACTGGTTGTGCCACCCACAGAAGCAGCTTGTAAAATGTGGCTCAGGCCTGCCATTGCAGAGCCTGTGTGCAGTCTGGGACTGCCATGTCGACTTGGCAAGTGCACCCACTTGCCAGTCCCTAAACCTTCCCTTTTCTGCATGTTAGTCACCCCTAAGGTAGGCCCAAGGTAACCCTGTGGGCAGGGTGCATTGTATGTGAAAGGTAGGACATGCCCTGATGTGTGTGGCATGTCCTGATAGTGAATTACAGCCAATTTCGTTTTTCACTATTGCAAGGCTATCTGTTCCCATTGGCCAGAATGGGCAGTTTGATTATAACGTCTTATAATTATAACTGACCCAGGGAACAAGATAGGAAAATAAAGTTTAGTATGCCTGAACTCAGAATGTTAAAATACATCTTTTAGTGTGGGTGATTTTTACATTCTGTGTTTGAAAATACCACTTTTAGAAAGTAGGTATTTTCTTGCCTAACCATCCAGTATGCCTCTGCTAGGTTTGTGTATTCCATGTCTGGTTTGTGAGTGACAGGGGGCTGGAGAGGGCCTTGGCTCCAGCAGTCTGATGAGTCAGGGTTGGGCTGAATAGAGCCTACATAGAATAGAGAGTAGGGGGAGGAGATTTCCTTTCACTTGCCTGAGCCTTCATACAATAGAGAGTAGGGGGAGGAGTTTTCCTTTCAGCTACCTGGGCCAGGTCTGCTTTCAACAATGCTGTCTCCACCTCCTGCCAGGAAGCTACACCAGGGAGGACAGAACTGGTTTTGACTAGGTACAGACACTCCCTGCCTTCAGAGAACAAAGGATTTAGTAGTATAAATATTGGGGCCCAGACCCCAGAACTTTAGATCACTTCTGGGAATCAAGACGAACCTTTGCCAAGGAGAGAAACCAAGGAAGCTGAAGGAGGAGACTGTCCCTGTGCTGTTTGCTGTTTGGGGTTGGCCTGCAGTGGTTACTTATTGCCAAGGAAAGGAGAAAAGGAACTTTGTGTGTACTTTAATCATCTTGAGGAAGATCTCCAAGGGCTTGAAGCTGAGCTTGCCTCCTGTTCTGAAGTCTCAGGGATACAAAGACTTCACTCCCAGCTCCCCCTGAATTTCCTTGCTGGGAATTCTACCTGCAGAGAGGTGCCTGCTGTTGGTTTGGCCCCTCTAGAGACTGCGTGTCGCTGGAAGCTGGAAGCGCGACGCAACGAGGAAGAAGCGTGTTGCCTCCGCAGCTGTTGCCGTCGCATCGCCGAAGAAGCATGTCGCTGCCGCAGCAGTTTGCCGTTGCATCACCGAAGAAGCGCGTCACATCACCGGAGAAGCGTGCCGCCGCCGCAGAGGTCGCCGTCGCATCACTGGAGAAGCGTGTCGCAGGGCCTGTCGCGGCTCAAGAAACCATCGAGTTCGCCGCACGGCCGCCGGGCGTGCACACATCGCATCCAAGGTATCGCATTGCATCAAAGACGCCATTTTGTCGCATCGCGCCGGATCGTCGCATCGCATCGAGGCGCCATCTTGTCGCATCGTAACCGGAACACAGTAAGAAACAGACGCTTCGCCTCCTCTCCGGTAAGGAACAGACGCATCGCCTCCCCTGCGCTGCAGTAAGGAACAGGTGCGCCGCCTCCCCCAAAGCAAGGAACTGACGCATCGCCTTCCCTGCGACACTTTTGTTTATGTTGCGTTACGCATCCAAGGTACTTTGAGAGTAAAGTGTCGCATTTACCATCTACATTGAACTAAGCTATTTCTACCATCTGAAAGTCATATTTTTGAGCACTGTATTGTGGATTTTTGTCGTTTGGTCTTGTGTTAAGTCTAGATAAACATTACTTATTTTTCTAAACTGGTGTGGTGTCCATTTGTAGTGTTTTCACTGTGTTACTGTATGTGTTCACAAATGCTTTACACACTGCCTCTGAGATAAGCCTGCCTGCTCGTGCCAAGCTACCAAGGGGATGAGCAGGGGTTATTTTAGGAGTGTAGCCCCCTTACCCTGACTAGAAGCAAGGGCCCCTACTTGGTCAAAGGTACCTACCTCTGCCAACTAGAGACCCCCATTTCTAACACTCTTCACTACCATTCATTGAAGCCATAATGTAAACTGCAGTATGTTGACGAATAATCTGTCTGTGTCAGCAGAGGGTGCCCCCAAAAATGCAGTAAGATATGAGGAAGATGGAAGACCCACTACAGAATCCAATAAGAAAGTAAATAAATTGTTAAACTGTGCCAGACTATCCCGCATGACTGGAAATCAGCGATGAATGTCACTGTTCCCTGAGAGATACGAAGTTACTATGCAACATGAAGCCCTTTACACACACATTGTAATGATCTCTATACTAGATATTTTATGTACTGTTCTACTTGACCCGATGCTAGTTCACTGCTAGAGAAAAAAATGGAAAAAATATATATAAATATATAAACACACATATATATGTCAATATGTATTTGTGTGTATATAAATATTATTATTTAATCAAGAACAAACAAACATAACAGAAATAGTTTCACATGTGCATATAGTATACTGTTGCCAATTTAGATATAACCTTTTGCCATATTTGCGCAAATTAAAATATGCTTTAACAAAGTGGAGAGTGATTCATTGTAAACCAGAGCTGTTTCTTTTAGAAAATGCATTACCTTTTTACCATTGCCAAAGAGGCCTTCTAAATGGACACTGATGGTGACAGACGTTTGACTGTATGGTATGTTTTCTTTTTATTAGCTTTGCGATTCTATTTGTAGCTTGAAAGTCAATACGATTTCACATCAAAATTTAACATGTGAGCAGAGGCAGCTGCTTATTAAACAAGCAATGGAAAGCCAATAGGTCTGGAGTTGGCAGCCAGACTTTTGGCTTTGCCAACGCTTGTTTTGCTTAGTCATGGCTTTTGTAAGACTTGATTGTGCAGCGGTGGCTACTGGGGAACTTGCCAATATTTTTTTTTACAGTTGCCTAGGAGCAAAAGTCTTTCTTTGGTCCTAGTAAGCCCACATTGCAATAGTAGCCCCAGACACTACAGGGTACTACTTTGCGTGTTGATGTACTTCTTGTGAAACAGCAGAATGACCTCACTCACAGTGAAATTAGCTGTTGCCTGCAGTGGGCTGACCAAGTGTCCCATGCTTCAAGGCAGGGGCCACAAAATATGGTCTGTGGTGTAACCGAGGGCCGCACTGTGGCGGTAGGGGGTCCTGGGTGGGTTAGGGATTGTGCAAGGAGGGCCAAAAAATGTTAAATAAAAGGGCAAGCATTTATTTGCAGATTAACTAAAGTTAAGTGGTGCAGGACACCACATTAGTTACTTCATTTAACCTGAAAATAAATGCTTGCCTGTTTATTTGGCATTTTTTCCGAATATTAGTGCTCAGCAAGTAAACAACAGCTCATGCTACTGCTCACGGGTGTGGGGGGGGTCACATGTAAAGGTCAAGAGGGCCACAAGCGCATACTTTGAGTATCACTGCTCTATGGTGTAGTGAATGGAACAAAAATGAGGGCCGAGCAAAAGTCCATATAGCTAAGTATATTACATAATACAACTTTAGTAAAATCAAAAGGCCTTGGCTATCGCCAGAGCTAAAATAATGAATGATGCCTGTCTTCCCACAATGAGTTTTTTCATTAATTGTCTGGTGAAATGGCAGTGCTGAAGCGGTGGAAACATTACAACAGCAAACTCACAGTGTGGGCTTTCCTTGGCACCAGACTGCAGAAGCGTCCTGGCAATGGGCGCGTTGTTGGTCATGATGGCAATGTCCAGCGGCAGCAGGCCCTCGCTGTTCGGGGTGTTGAGGTCCAGCTCCTCCACACTGTATTGTTTCAACAGCTCCTGCACTCGGTCCAAGTCCTGCATCTCCACAGCTTCAAAAAGAGCAGCGTTTCCCTGAAACTGCAGGCGAGACAAAGAGAAGAGCACGTCCTTAATGCACCAAATTGGTATTGAGTAATTTAAAAGACGTGGGGGTGAGGAATCGTGGAGTGGAACAATATAATTGCAAACAATACATTATCATCTACGTGAATTTTTACTATCATGAGATATAATAACTACACACCCAACAATGAGACATATTTGCAGTGAATGATAGCACCACATGAAATTAAAGGCTCGTCTAGAATTTGAAGACTAAGGGGCTTATTTACAAGCCCTGTGCGCCGTCGGTACGTCATTTTTTCCCATATTAAAAGTGTCGCACCGACGGCACAAGAGGCTTGTAAATAAGCAAGCCCCTAAGTGCCTGATTTAGATTTCTGCAGACAGGTTACTCTGCCACAAATGTGACAGTTATCCATGAGGCTGTATTACAAGTGCCATTAGATATAATGCAGTTATAATACGGCAGACGTGATATCTGCCGTGTTTGTGGTGGGGTAACCCATCTGATGAACGCTAAATCAGGCTCTTAGGGCCTAATATAGAGTTTGGTGGACAAGGTACTCTGTTACAAACGTGGCGCAGTACCTGTCCAACAAATTCTGGGCCCATTCACAAAGGGCCTCCACACTCGTGGCAGTGGCCCCGCAGTGTCATGGTGGATGGGACTGCACTCGTGGCAGAGGCCTCGCAGTGTTGTGGTGGGTGGGACCGCACTCGTGGCAGAGGCCCCACAGTGTCGTGGTGGGTGGGACTGCACTCGTGGTGGAGGCCCCGCAGTGTCATGGTGGGTGGGACCGCAATCGTGGAGGGAGCCCCGCAATGGGTAACTGCAGTACAGAGGTCCCGCCATGACTACAGGGCTCCCGCCATGAGCGTGGAGGCCCTTTATGAATCGGGCCCTCAGAGTTCTCCTGCTTTATTTTGAGTTGGGCACACTGTCAGGTTTTCGAGCGCAGTACCCCCGTTAGCTCAGCGATGGAAACAATCACAACCGAGGCCTGACGGAGTAGGAGCCGGCAATGTAAGAACATCAGACCCCCCGCTGTATTTTAGACAAGCTGAGCACTCCGAATTTTGTACATAAATATCTGAAGTCAAGATTCCGGTTTCGTTAGTTGCATTTAGACAGAGGCAAGGAAAATAGGGGCCATCTTGCATAAGGGAGAAAGTATCATGTCTAAGAAGTTTAACCATACATAAAATTGCAAACAGAATTTCAGCTTGCAACTTTTCAAGGCCGATTAGTTTCACCGCCATTCAAAGAGTATGTATCCATTGGGAAATCCTTCCCACCTAAAAACATATTTGTAATTGAGCAAGGATGTGATCCCACGCAGTTCCTGAAACTAGACGGATAGGCAAAAACGCATGAAAAGCACGTCCTTCTTGGTATATCAAACTATTTAAGATAATAGGCTTTCCCTTGAGGCAGGCTCGCGGAGAAAGCACGCCATCTTGTCTCTTCGCAGCCAGACCTTCTTCAAAACGATAGTTTTCCTCGCTTTTCGTTCGGAATTTGGGCGGGTAGCATTGCCAGCTCAATGACCAGTAACAAGAGTGAAAGCTTCGAACACTAACATCATATTGAAGCATACCCGTGCATGCGGCTAGGGCAGAGCTGCAGTCCGTGCGCATGGCATATTATTGTACCAAGAGTCACTCCGGTAAACTGTGAAGAAACACTTGCGCACATTTTCACAAGTCTTATGAATTAAGACTATGAGACCAATAACATGTGAGTTTCAAATGTATTTTAAAACAAGCATTTGCAATGCAATAGGTCTCGTATTTGCACGAGTTTAAGCTATTGGCATTGTAAATGACAATGCCTTTTATTTATCTCTTTTGATAATTAACATATAAATAGAAGGCATTGTCATTTACAATGCCAATAGCTCAAAGTCTTGTAAATGCAAGACCTATTTAATTTCAAAGAAGCGGCCGCCATTTTCCCGGGCTGCTTGGAAAGTGAAAGCACGCATGTCACGCAGGAAAGCATGCCGTGCCTGCAGTAGGAGAAACTCATTAAAGAAAATAGTGCTTACAAACTGAATACGACATACTGTGTAAAAACAGGAGTAAAAGGAAGGGCCAGTCCTCATGGGAAGTTACAAATGAAGACAAGGCGGTACTAAGGAGGGACTAACAAGAGCCTATTAACAAATCAGAAGCCAGCATTTACAAAGGACAATGACACAAGCCAATGAAAAATATGGGTGGAGAGTGGGTGGAGCTTCAAGTTCATACTCGAATTCAGCATGCCTCGTAGAGCAGCGCATGCGCTGCCCAGGCTCGACCTAAAGAGGTCGAGGCTATAAAATGCTGCCTTCTTACTGCGACTGGAGCTCTCTAAATGCTGCTTTTAACCATCATTACAGGGGTCCGTTTCTAGTGATACCCCTACAGTTTTCGCGACTCCTGCAAACTCCATTCATAAGAGAGAGTCTGCCCTTTTCATGTATCCGGCGAGGTAGATCAGTGGGCTAAGCACCGGCAGATGAAAGCTGTGTGCTTCTTGAGCATCAAAATCTCAAATATTAGCAAGCTTGACATAGCATTGCCTCCTTGTGAGTACAAGTTGACAAAACTAGTGGCAACGAGCTTGGCACAAATAAAAGCTATTGTTATTTACGAGATCTAGAGTTTTTCAAAGTCATGTTTTAAACCTTTATTTACTTTTTCAAGGAGAAAGAACTTCAGGCAGCACAGTACCAGTAGACATCCATCAATAGCGGTGACAGGCGCTAATCATGAAGCAAGTGAAAGCAAGCAGGCAAGCTATTAGCCAATACAATAAGAAACTGCTCAAAGCAACTAGCTGGAGCAGTGCAACGTGCAAAAGTTATCTAAGTGACAACATGCAGGGTTAGATTTACAATCATTTTGCACTGGGTTTGCATCACAAAAATGACGCAAATTAGCACAAAATGTTAATTTTCTAATTTACTTTCCAGCACAAAACTTGCTTTGCTCTGTAAAGTAGCCTAAAAGTAATGTAAAGCAGCACGAGGGGGTGCCAAGGTGGGCGTTACATGGGTGGTTGCATTCCCAGGCAACCACCCATGCTTTTTGACACAAAACTGTATCTACTAACAACAGTAGGCAGGGTTAGGCGCCAAAAATTAACGCCATTTAAAAGGAGGTGTTAAAAGGATAAATGTTTTTATTTCTCCTTTCTTTTCCAACTTTGCATGTATCCTGCACTGTACAGCACACATACAATGTAGGTAAAGTTTTAAAATAAGTCTAAGCATAGTCTTTTGTACTGGAAGGGAACCCTTCCAGTGGAAAACCTATGCTAGACTCACACACAGTCCTTTGCACTGTGGCGCAAAAGTGTTTGCGTGGCTCTCGGCAGCAAAATTCTGCACCTGAACTAGGGAGGGGGAGGAGAGTGCCATATCTCTGTTGATATGACGCTCTCCTGCTCTCTCGCTGTCACGCAGCGCAGCATTTTTGGCTGGTGAGCTGCATTGCGTGACAGTTTTGTAAATCTGCGTCGCAGTTTAGTAAAACTTTATTTGATGATTTTAGAACTAACCATGAGCATACTGGAGAGCCCCCATCAAGATGAAACCACTGTTTGCACAGAGATCGGAATTACAAGTTTTATGTCTGACAAATACCAGTACTTGCTGATTTTGGTGTGCCAAGCACCAACATCAGCATGTTATGCCACATTTTAAAGAGTATAACTTGCAATAGGCATGTTCCGGCTTATAATAGGCCAGTTCAGGCCCCTGCGGTCCGGGGACACCGGAGCCTCCAGGATGGACCCCTGCAGCGCAACTTGGTGCTGCAGGGTCCCAATCTCCATCCCACCCCGGAGGAGGAGTCCCTCCGGACTCATACCCAAGGTGAGACTCATAAATAGTTCTTAGGTATCAGGAGCAGATAGATGGGGGAAAGGTCACGGTACTTATTGTGTACAGAGCAGATTGTAAGTCCCGGCTTCGCATTGGCATGTTGTGTGATCTTGGTTGGGCATGACATGTTTTTGAGTGTATGAAACGCAGTTCGGGAAAATGTGCTATTTTTTGCAGGCCTATAAAGGACTTTGAAAACAACTGCTGTATACAGACATCCACTAGACTTGCGTTATCGCATGAATGAGCATGCACTTGTGTGACCCTCTGCAGAGGGGCCAGGCCTTCGGTACCCAGCCAGTGCAACTGGCGCCCTATAATGTTAAATTGCTGCTTGTTCTGAGTTTGTGCCACCCCAAGCCAGCGTCCAAGCGCAATGTGTGTATAGCACAATTGAACAGTGCACTTTTTAGGCCTAAACAGTTACTTTTGGTGTCTGCTTTTTTCCACTTGTGATGCGCGAACGCTTTCCTTCACAATTAGTTTTTTTTTGTTTCTTTAACCACACTCTGGCTAAAAAGCCTGTCCCCTTTGTCCCCCTGCAGCTGAGCTCTTCATCATTTCTCGACCCCCTGCTGCACATTGACTGTCCCTCCTTTGGGGCATTCTCCACTCAAAACACGAAGGGCCTCATTTATGGTTTTTGCTGTAGGGCAGCACCGCAGGCCTTCCTGCTGCGCTGCCCTACCGCAAAAGAAAAGGGCAGGAATGCGCCGTATCTATTAGAAATGGTGCATTCCTGTCCTTTTTCCCCTGCGGTGGCACACAATGGGCTGCCGTGCGCCAAAGCATAAGTGGTGCAAAGGTGCCTGCGTTGCGATGATGATTGGTTTTGTGCAGGAAGGCCTTCCTGCACAAAAACAATTACAAGAGGCTTTTACCTCTTTCTATGTGTGCTGTAGAATGCAGCACACGTAGAACAAGCATTGGCATCGCCAATAGGTCTCGCCTTTGGGACCTTATAAGTGTTTAGCCAGAGATATTGGCAATGTTTCTAAGGTATGTTGTAGAGCAATGTAGCTGCTGTGTTCAGTACTGTAAAGTTTGTGTGCAAGTTGTGCTTAGTGTAGTGACGTAAGGGCAGTGGCATGGTGTGGAATGTAGTGGTGAGTTGTGATATGATGTGTGTTGGTGGGATGTATGTGTGTAGTGTGTTTTGCTGGTGTGTATGTTGGTGGTATATGTAAATTTACATTCCCCCCAAAAACAATTCTAATGATATTAATTATGTGCGTAGTGTGATGCGGTTAGTGTGTTTTATAATGTTTTTTTAAATCAAATACATTGTTTTGTTAGTTGTGTGTTATTATTCTATATGGGTATGTAAAGTCTTTATTTAAGTGCAATTATAATTTGAAAATTTTCTGCAAAAAAGCTCCAAAATAGTTAGAGGGTGTATAATATTTGTAATAGTGCCAGTTGGTTGGGACAGAAAACACCTATTATACGGATGGACAAATGTAGAAATTATCTACTGAATGGAAGTGAATTTATACAGGCACAGAAAAGAGTTATTGGGGAGTAAGTTGTGTAATAAATGTTATTTGAGATGTGGTTGTGCTGCTAGGTGTTGCCTAATAATTTTGTACAGGTATTGTGTTTAGTATGTGTGAATAAAAATTGTATTTGCTTTAGCATGTATTTGAGTTAGTCTTATTAAAATGTTAGCATTATTTCTTATATATGTACTGGAATAACTGACAACTTTTTTTGTGCAAATTTTATTGCATGATGTTTGGTAACATTTTTATTAGTATGAATTTAATTGAGCTGAAAAAAATTGTAATTATAATGTACATTTATAGACGTTTCCTAAATATATTTACACTGTTGCAATATCTTTTAATATTTCTATAATAATGCCATTGCAAAATATGACTTCACATGTTCGCGGTAAATATGGCATAGGTGCATCAGATAAGTCTTCAACATCTGTATTGATGAGAAACCAGTCCATTAGAAGCTCATAGCGCTAGAACACGTGGTCTCTGCAGCAGGCTCTCTTCACACTGAGCTGTTCGTCCATGTGGGCTTGTGCCTTAGCATCATTACACTCGCCGGTTTGTGTGTTGTGTGTTATAAAACAGAAACAGCATATTCCCTAACGAGTCTGTTACACAGCACGTCCAAAGAGCAAGTGCTAATGATTAAGTGCCCATGTGCGCACTGGTAGACCCCGGCGCAAATTAAGCAGTAGTTTAAAGTCTAAAATTGCCATACTGATGTAGCAGCATGGTTGCATGCTCCTAAAAGATGAAAGGCTGAGCGCTAGAACACGTGGTCTCTGCAGCAGGCTCTCTTCACACTGAGCTGTTCGTCCATGTGGGCTTGTGCCTTAGCATCATTACACTCGCCGGTTTGTGTGTTGTGTGTTATAAAAGAGAAACAGCATATTCGCTAACGAGTCTGTTACACAGCACCCCCAACGAGCAAGTGCTAATGATCAAGTGCCCATGTGTGCACTGGTAGACCCCGGCGCAAATTAAGCAGTAGTTTAAAGTCTAAAATTGCCAAACTGATGTAGCAGCATGGTTGCCTGCTCCTAAAAGATGAAAGGCTGAGCGCTAGAACACGTGGTCCCTGCAGCAGGCTCTCTTCACACTGAGCTGTCCGTCCATGTGGGCTTGTGCCTTAGCACCATTACACCCGCCAGTTTGTGTGTTGTGTGTTATAAAAGAGAAACAGCATATTCCCTAACAAGTCTGTTACACAGCACGCCCAAAGAGCAAGTGCTAATGATTAAGTGCCCATGTGCGCACTGGTAGACCCCGGCTCAAATTAAGCAGTAGTTTAAAGTCTAAAATTGCCAAACTGATGTAGCAGCATGGTTGCCTGCTCCTAAAAGATGAAAGGCTGAGTGCTAGAACACGTGGTCTCTGCAGCAGGCTCTCTTCACACTGAGCTGTCCGTCCATGTGGGCTTGTGCCTTAGCATCATTACACTCGCCGGTTTGTGTGTTGTGTGTTATAAAACAGAAACAGCATATTCCCTAACGAGTCTGTTACACAGCACGCCCAAAGAGCAAGTGCTAATGATTAAGTGCCCATGTGCGCACTGGTAGACCCCTGCGCAAATTAAGCAGTAGTTTAAAGTCTAAAATTGCCAAACTGATGTAGCAGCATGGTTGCCTGCTCCTAAAAGATGAAAGTCTGAGCGCTAGAACACGTGGTCTCTGCAGCAGGCTCTCTTCACACTGAGCTGTCCGTCCACGTAGGCTTGTGCCTTAACATCATTACACTCGCCGGTTTGTGTGTTGTGTGTTATAAAACAGAAACAGCATATTCCCTAACGAGTCTGTTACACAGCACGCCCAGAGAGCAAGTGCTAATGATTAAGTGCCCATGTGCGCAGTGGTGGACCCCGGCTCAAATTAAGCAGTAGTTTAAAGTCTAAAATTGCAAAACTGATGTAGCAGCATGGTTGCCTGCTCTTAAAAGATGAAAGGCTGAGCGCTAGAATACGTGGTCTCTGCAGCAGGCTCTCTTCACACTGAGCTGTCCGTCCATGTGGGCTTGTGCCTTAGCATCATTACACTCGCCGGTTTGTGTTGTGTGTTATAAAACAGAAACAGCATATTCCCTAACGAGTCTGTTACACAGCACGCCCAAAGAGCAAGTGCTAATGATTAAGTGCCCGGTAGACCCCGGCTAAAATTAAGCAGTAGTTTAAAGTCTAAAATTGCCAAACTGATGTAGCAGAATGGTTGCCTGCTCCTAAAAGATGAAAGGCTGAGCGCTAGAACACGTGGTCTCTGCAGCAGGCTCTCTTCACACTGAGCTGTCAGTCTATGTGGACTTATGCCTCAGCATCATTACACTCGCCAGTTTGTGTGTTATAAAACAGAAACAGCATATTCCCAAAACGAGTCTGTTACACAGCACGCCCAAAGAGCAAGTGCTAATGATTAAGTGCCCGGTAGACCCCGGCTAAAATTAAGCAGTAGTTTAAAGTCTAAAATTGCCAAACTGATGTAGCAGAATGGTTGCCTGCTCCTAAAAGATGAAAGGCTGAGCGCTAGAACACGTGGTCTCTGCAGCAGGCTCTCTTCACACTGAGCTGTCAGTCTATGTGGACTTATGCCTCAGCATCATTACACTCGCCAGTTTGTGTGTTATCGACCTCAGATTGTACCAAACATGGCACCAGTAAACTGTAATGCCAAAGGGAGCATAGCAGCCACAGGTGCTTTTCTATGTTAACAACATTGTCTCCTAAATTCTGGGAACGTAATGCCAAAGGGAGCATAGCAGCCACGGGCGCTTTTCAGTGTCAACAACATCGTCTCCTAAAGTCTGGGAACTAAAGAAACTACATTTTATGGATTCCTAAAAGTGGGAGGGGAGGAGAGAGTGGGAGGGAGAGAGGGGAAGAGTGAAGGGGGCGGGTGAGGAGCCAGTGAAGGGAGATAGATTGGAGCGATAAGAAACAGTGCTAATTAAAACGAGGAATGAATGGAAAGATAAACAAGGAGGCCCTGCTCGCTCCCGACAGCAAAACGCCGTGGGAGTGACCAGTAAACAAAGAGGTGGGACATGCACCCGCCTTTGGCCATTTGCGTGCTTTCATTATTGAAAGCCACACGCAAAGGCCAATCCAATATGTGGGAGGAGTCAGACCCACAAGAAGAAGTTTAGAGTGATTACAAGAAGCCTCCCCATAGGGCAGTGCATGCGCGCTGCGCTAGCCTCGACCTAAAAAGGAAAAACTAGGAGAAATAAAGATATTTCTCCTCGTTGTGCCTCCCTTGCGCCTTCCCTGGGGAGGCGTAAGTTTTTGGCGCTGCCTCAGAGTTGCGATTTCTCGTAAATCTGGGGCAGTATCAAAAAGCCATGGATGTTGCTGGGAACGCCCCCAGCAACACCCATTGCACGCCCCTTTAACGCAAAAAACTGTGTTAAAGGGAACGATATTTACAAGGCAGCATTAAGCCAAAAAAGTGGCTTAGTGCTGGGTTGTAAATATGGAGCAGGCTCCTGCGCGACGAACGCCACAAAAAGTGACGCACTGGCGGTGCAATGGGCTTATAAATAAGCCCCCCAGAGGGTAAACTATCTTGACAGTAGGTGTTTAATTAAATTAGAAAGACACACCTTCAGGGCCGGACTGGTGATGCCGGGCACCGGGCAATCCCCCGGTAGGCCGGAAGGGGTGGGGGCCGTATTTCTTACAGGGGGCCGGGTTTGTTACTGGAGGCCTATTTCTTTTAGCAAAATTGCCCCCAGCAACAAAGTTAGAAGGCCGTCCGTGACACTGACAGAGTCAGTCTCCCTGCACGGCCCGGGGAAAAAGCACAACTGCCATAGGTGAAGTGACCTCACCTCACGAATGGCAGTGGTGCTTTTTAGTATTGCCCGCACAGACAGAGTCAGGTCAGATTGTGGACTGCTGTGGGTGAATTTAATAGTGGGTGTGCGCACTGAGCAGAGTGCGTGCCGGCCGTGCACACTTTTGGCGCCACGCCCACGCCGCCACCACTCGTGACTAGACCTGCTCGTGAGCGACCCGTCACCTGACTCGCCTTAATGTAGGCTGTGACGTAGGATGGGTGCAGATCATTGGTCTGACCAATGATGTGCGTCCCCTCCCCAAGTTCGCCCGCCGCTGGCGGTGTGAAAGGAGGGAACTTTGGAGATGCAGCCCGCAGCATAGAAGTTAGTTCCCAATTTCCCCGGCTGGTTCACAGTTACCTGCATGTGACGTGACGCAACTACTTAAGGACAGGTAAGCACAGGGCTTTAAGTGGGATGAAAAAACTGGGGGTCTCTCAAAGGGGCGTGGTCAATGTAATTAAGGGCGTGGCTTAAAAACACATAAGCTAAAAATCTGTGTTTAGCACAGTGTGCCGCCCGACTTGTATTTTGCTGTTCCTGTCATTGCGTCCAGATATATGATACAACAAGTCACATCATACCTACAAGTCAGGACTATTGGCTTTGTCAACGGTTGCTAGTTGCATAAGATAGAATAAGCAGCAACTATGGCTTGTATATAATATTGAAAAAACTTCCACTTAAAGCCCTGGTGACACCACGACAATGTTGCTGCTCCTGAGTTTCAAAAAGAGAAGGGAAATCCAGAGAGAAAATGACTCTCTTTAAAGGATTTCCCTTCCTCTACAACGCTCACCTGGCATGACGTCTCTGCAGTCCGGAAAAAAAAAACGGACCGCCAGTGCCAGGTCAGACTGATTTGCATATGGACATGTCTGAACTGGGGTGGCGGAGTGAGCTAAAGAATGATGATGGATTAAACCCAGATCAGTTGACTGGGGGTGAGTGCTTGCAATGTTCAGCACTCCGTCCATCATCCCCTTTGGTTTTGCTATGTTCGCCCTAAGTTGGCAGGGTATGCCCAGACGTGGGTCCCTTGCTCACTTTGCCACTGGATTCAAGATAGCTTGGCTGATGACGGCTGTAAGCCAGAAACCGGTCCCAGGATGCTTGTTTCCGGACCAGGGAAGACATGGCTTGGCAGTTCGGGCTGGACTGTTCCCATGAGGCACAGGGTCAGACTGATTTGCATATGGCCATGTCTGAACTGGGGTGGCGGAGTGAGCTAAAGAATGATGATGGATTAAACCCAGATCAGTTGACTGGGGGTGAGTGCTTACAATGTTCAACACTCCGTCCATCATCCCCTTTGGTTTTGCTATGTTCGCCCTAAGTTGGCAGGGTATGCCCAGACGTGGGTCCCTTGCTCACTTTGCCACTGGATTCAAGATAGCCTGGCTGATGACGGCTGTAAGCCAGAAACCGGTCCCAGAATGCTTGTTTCCAGTCCAGGGAAGAACATGGCTTGGCAGTTCGGGCTGGACTGTTCCCATGAGGCACAGGGTCAGACTGATTTGCATATGGCCATGTCTGAACTGGGAGTGGCGGAGTGAGCTAAAGAATGATGATGGATTAAACCCAGATCAGTTGACTGGGGGTGAGTGCTTGCAATGTTCAACACTCCGTCCATCATCCCCTTTGGTTGTGCTATGTTCGCCCTAAGTTGGCAGGGTATGCCCAGACGTGGGTCCCTTGCTCACTTTGCCACTGGATTCAAGATAGCCTGGCTGATGACGGCTGTAAGCCAGAAACCGGTCCCAGGATGCTTGTTTCCGGTCCAGGGAAGACATGGTTTGGCAGTTCGGGCTGGACTGTTCCCATGAGGCACAGGGTCAGACTGATTTGCATATGGCCATGTCTGAACTGGGGTGGCGTAGTGAGCTAAAGAATGATGATGGATTAAACCCAGATCAGTTGACTGGGGGTGAGTGCTTGCAATGTTCAACACTCCGTCCATCATCCCCTTTGGTTTTGCTATTTTCGCCCTAAGTTGGCGGGGTATGCCCAGACGTGGGTCCCTTGCTCACTTTGCCACTGGATTCAAGATAGCCTGGCTGATGACGGCTGTAAGCCAGAAACCGGTCCCAGGATGCTTGTTTCCGGTCCAGGGAAGACATGGCTTGGCAGTTCGGGCTGGACTGTTCCCATGAGGCACAGGGTCAGACTGATTTGCATATGGCCATGTCTGAACTGGGGTGGCGGAGTGAGCTAAAGAATGATGATGGATTAAACCCAGATCAGTTGACTGGGGGTGAGTGCTTGCAATGTTCAACACTCCGTCCATCATCCCCTTTGGTTTTCCCAGGGCACAAAACAGAGCCCGATAGAGACCCGTTTCGAGGCCCCTTTAAAAAAACTGCCGGTGCTCAGACCCGGTGAGACCCGGCCCACTTAAAGCCCTGGGTAAGCATTCCTGGCAATATATTTTTGGAGTCTGGAGACAGACCAGTCAAGGCAAAAGAACCAGCTCATGTCTGCGACTGTCAGAGACCTGGAGTTGGGCCCTCCTGCAGCATAGTACACTCACCTTGGTGAAGTGAGCTGATGGAGCCTGAGCAAACCTCAGTGGGTGCAGGGTGCGGTTGGCCTGAAACCTTAGCAGCACCACCAAGCATGAGGTGAGCACTTAAGGCAGAAGATCTCCCCAGAGTCTTTTTGTGCTCACAGCAAAACAGAAACAGTGAGAAGTAAAAACGGCATTGGCAATAGCCAAAGCATTCTCACGATTTACTAAGAGCTAACCACCCTATAAAAGTTGATTTATTGAACAGAATAGCACAATGGATTCAACTGCACAGGCGTGCTGAAAGTATAATCGCAATGTTTGTTTAGCTTTATCAAGGAAAACCAATTTAAATTCATATTTTGGCTTCTAGGCATTATTTTTGTGTGAACAATTCAAAATCATCGCCAACTTCTCTTTTGTGTCCTTTTATCTGTAAGTGAGGTAGGATATATTTCTGAAAATAATCAACGTCCTATATGGCACTTTCTGTAAAGTATGCACTGAAAACTGAATGACTCTTAGCACTTTTATAAGTCAGAAGCTGGTAAGGAGTCAAAGCAGCCACAATGAAAGCCCTAAGGCCCGAGGGGATGGAGGTTTCGAGATAATACACTACTAACAGTTAACATCATGCTTGCTGTGCAAGGAGACAAAGATCGCCAGTCAGTGTTCATTCAGCACCAGCGTCTCTACTGAGACAGACAGGTGTGCCAGTTTCAGGTGGGTACAGGGACAGGACTGCCCCTGCATGGTATACAGGTGCGTTCCCCTGCCCTGAGTACCTGGTTTATTATTATTTATTTATTTATTTTCTGGGTTTTATCAAGGACATAACAAATACAAAATGCCTCAAACAGCTGAGGTAGGCAACCACAAAAGAAAATAGGCAGAGCAAGAGCACTATGTCAGCACAAAATGTTGAAAAACATGTGTCAACACCACAGGCCCACCAACAATCAACAATAGCAACCCATTGGATCCACAGTATATTATTTCACAAAGGAGGTGCGAGGACCGTGTGGCATGTGACACCTTGATCAATGAGGCTCGCTCTAGTCGAGTGGTTGGCTCAATCAGTGGATAGAGGTTAGCCATGTAGGAGTGTTGACGCTTCTGTGGGCAAACCGCTCATGTATTGAGGGACTGAAGGGTACTATCGGCTCCCACAAGGCTCGCAAGGGGATGTTAGATATGCGATGAAGTGGGGCCAGATGTCTACCGGGCGGGAGCCCTGAGGCAGTAATTCCCAGTATGCTTATTTACTGGGCATTTTCTCTCCAGTAAATATCAGCAGGCACAGGTTTGAAGTGGCGAAATTTATCAGGGGTTTGAGGGGAGCAGACTTTTCACCCCGTCCCTCATTATGAATGGCGCGTGTTTTTTTGTGATCATTGAGCAAATGCGATTGCACAGGGACCGGAAGTACGACTTAAGAAATAATTATGGCATCAGCCGCCATTTTACCTAGGTGAATGTCGGCAGATTAAAAACTATCAAAATTACAGAGCAAATGCCCGGTGCATACAGGCACATGTGGAATTTGGTGTGGGGAGAACCAAACTACACTTTATACCTCATTTCGCTAGAAAAAAAAATCACATATGCAGTTATTTATTAGATCTAATAAATTCCGATCCTGGCTTTAACTTGTTACAGCAAGGAGCAGGTGTCTTACTTAGGAACCCATCACATCTATTTCTCTGTTTCTCCCAGATATCTTCCTCTATCTCTGAAAATCTGCGCAACTCGATCAAATAGAAGGACAAGGCTTTTATATTGAAGCACTGTCATATTATTACTATTGCTTGAATATATCATTCACTGAACCCAGGGCGGTGAGGGCTTGACACTTGTGCGCACAAGTCGTTGTTCTTGGATAATATTGTTCTCAATTTAAATAGCAACGCTCAACTCCCCGTGGCCCACCGCTCACAGGCCACAATCCTCAATGAAACAATACCAATAGGAAAGGAGCGATCTGATCGTGTAGAATGTATAAGAAATTGGTTACAGGAAATAAAGGTATGCTATTTTTCTAAAAAATAGCAATAGTTGAAGGGGTAAATTTTACAATCAAAGTGGTAATTGCAGATGTTGTTTGAACTTTCACAGAGGTTATTCATGGGAGCGCTTAAAAAAGATGCACTTTTGACTTGTGATATGAATAAAGGTCCAACAAGAATTGAACAAGGTACTTTTTCAAAGATTATTTAATGGTAATAGGAAGGTGCATAAATAGGTTTTAAATTAAAAAATTACACAGTAGGCCTCTGGGTAAATTTAGAATATTTTTGGAGAATTTCTGACTCTTCCTTAATGAGCAGTGAACAATAGTTAATAAGGGCTTATAATAATGCAAAGTAAGAGAACAGGGATGTCCCTGGTATTTAGGATAGAAACGATGAGGCAATGGAGGTTTTTCTTAGGTAAATAACCTGGGTATTTGAATGTCATCATCATGTCGAATGCGCACGAATGTAAAAATGAGGTTAACAATGCCTATGAATATGAAGAGAGTATTTTGATAATTTAAAAGATTTACTAATGAAGTGTATTATTAATGACAATTGGACTAATTGAAATCCCGTCCTGGGTGTATGTTTGTTAGAATGGAGATAGGCAGGCGTCTAAAAGTTTATGTAGTATTGTGGGTTTGAATTGATTTTTGTGAGTAGTACTTTTGTATCAGTATAATGTATAACATAATAATGAATCACATTGTATGGAATTGATTGGTGCATATATTTTCTTTTTTTCAGCCCAGATGAAGTCCGGGTTAGGACGAAACGCGTAGGCTGAAAATATTTGATGAAATTGTCTGAAAAGATTTGATGAAATTGAATGAATGACATTATATGATGTTCTTTCTTTAATAAATTTGGAACAAAAATTCTTTGGAACTGAAAAAATGGCCTGTGGACTGGACTTTCTTTCAGAAATTCAATAATTGATTGATAACATTGAAAGAAGGGGATACGCTCCTTTTCTATTGGTATTGTTTGCTTGAATATATGTTGGACAGAATGAAAAGCACAGCTTACGTTGTATTTTAGTGGTAAAATTCAATTTATTATCAAGCAAAGAGTTGGTTGGTTATTATGTATATTTATATATTAATTCTAATTCTCATATAAATGGCCAGCAGAGAGAAGGTTGACCCTGGTGTAAACAAAGAACGTGTTTAAATTGTAGGCCTCTAATGTTCAGTGGACAGTAGACAGAAGGCAAAGTTTTTCGGTAGTCAGGTTTTAACGTCGAAGGCTAATAAAGAAAATCAATATTAAAAAAACCAATCTACACATCTGGCATATGTTCAAATTCTGCATAGGTACACGATGTATAAAGATGATTTATACAGATCATTACATAAATGTATTTACTATTACCATAGATCGTTGTATGTTAAAATTATACATAATGAATGGAAGGTGCTAATGCGGTGATTTTCAAAAACGTAAATTGCAGAAAATGAAACATGACAACTGTTCTGCAATTGTCTTATGTTCTCTCCCCCTCCACCTACCTCTCAGCCATTACCGTTCCTCCCTCCATTCTCTCTCTTGCAGCCATTATTCTTTCTCTTTTTTCCCATTCTTCTCTTTTGTCAATCCCTGCCTATTTTCTGTCTATGGTCCTCTTTTACATTAGACCTTAAGTTTGAGATCCTCTGCTGGTGCATTAAAGTAGGGCAATTAAGGCATTATTAGCATGCAAATGATGTTTTTGAATATGCTATGTTCCTATTGAAAAAAGTATGCTACAAAGAATATGGCAGCATTTATAGGTGTAAATTGGTGGCAATAAAAGTTATGGTCTGCATTTTTTGCCTTTCATTGACTGTTCAGGAATGGGCAGGAGGTGGCACTCAGATCCTCCTTGGGTGCTCATGCGAGCCCCTGCCACAACGAGTAAAGGGTTTTCCGGTGCAGAATCAGGCCACAATGTCTGGCTCAACAGAATGGCTCTTTTTATGTAGCCTTGGAGGAAAGTTGTATACGATCCTCAAGGGTGGGACAGGGGTGGGTGACATCATCTTCGGCTGCACCTCCTTTCCACCCTAGTGATGCCCTTAAACTAAAAAAAAAATAGGAACACACATCAGTAACATTGGACCTGGCGCTCTTGGCGGGATCATTCCTAAACATTTTTTGCCTTCACTCCTCCTGTTTTCTGAAGCCATTTTTGTTGGCTCTTAGGGCTCTGTGCACTTTACCACTGCTAACCAGTGCTAAAGTGCTGGCATGACTGTTTTGACTTGGAATCCTGGTGCACCATAAGGTCATCATTTTCTATGCTTTAAAAGTTAATACAATTAAACATGTAATGAAAAATGTGTTGAAAAATGCATTGTTTTGGCCTTTCTGTCTCCAAAATTTTCTTGGGGGGGAGAACCCACTCAAACTCCCCCTAGTAGTGGTCAATCACTGCGCTTTCTCGCTATACACCGTATGGGGGCTGGTCTCACTTATACTTTGTGCTCTCTGATTCACTACTCTTGTGTCTATTTTTGGTGCTCTCTGTAAGAATGTCTATGGGTACATATGACTGGGTAACCAGGTGCTCTTTAAGGTCATCATCCGCTATTTACTGTGCTTTGAAAGTTAATACAATTAAATATGTAATGAAAAATGTGCTGTAAAATGCACCATTTTGGTCTGTCTTTTTCCAACATTTTCATGGGGGGAGAACCCCCCCCAAGCCCCCCTAGTACTGGTCGGGCTCGCTCGCTCACTACGCGCCAAATGGGGGCTGGGCTGGCTAAATTTGCCAGGGCTGCTTTCAGTTCCCAGTCCGGCCCTGCACACGTTAGCCAACATGCAAATGGAAGGGATGTTCCACCCATCCAAATACAAATGTGTCTACATGTCGGAAGCATTTCTGAAAGACTGAAAGACTGTGTACAAATGCAGCAAACAGCATTGTTTGTAACCAGTGTTTCCCAAACTGCAGATATCTTTGGTTGCTTTTTGTTTTGCAGGTCATAAGTCTGGACAATATTTATTTTCGTATAAAGAACCATATAATCATTTTTTTACATTACACAACTGAGGATGGAGAAAATGGCATTGCCACTATTACATGTTATTCTCAGCTTTTTCGGTGGTGGCCCTTGTTTAAGGGCACACGTGCATAAACGTTTGAGTTCTTTATTTGGGATGTGTCTGGCAACATATTTCATCTTATTTGAAGTTGTCCAGGTTTAAATGCATGGCATCTATTTTTGTGTGTGTGCTTTTTCTTAATTACATCTACTAGACAATTCCCCACCCACGTCTTATTCAGTAAGATGTGTTTTTATTATTTCCCTCTCATGTAAAAATAAGCACTTTGTGCAGATTTACCTTTAAGTTGCTGTTGCAGAGCAGGAATATGTTTGCATAATTTTACACATCTTAGTGTATAGCACTATGAATTTGGATAAGTGCTTGGGCACCCCACATGGGGTGATAAGGGCTACACAAATGGCGCAAGACAATATAATATCAAAAATGGAAATACAAGATTTAGATCCTCAGACTGCATGCTATCTCAGAAGGCCTCCTCACACTATGGGGCTGATTACGATGTCGGTGGGACCGCCACCAACAGGCTGTCGGTGGCAGTCCCACCGACATCCAGCAGTGCGGCCAGACCTCCGCATTAAAATGCAGTCATTCAGACCGCATCAGTCGGAGGGACCAACCGACGATTCGTCGGACCGTCTGTTGGATCGTAGTCCCTACATTAGGGGCGGTGCTTGCTCTGTCATTGCCATAGGGATTACGATGCACCTTTCCGACAGCCTTTCCATGGTGGTCCGGCCGCCATAGAAAGGCTGTCGGAAAGGGACTTTGAGGGCCGCTAGCAGGGCCCCTACACGCCTAGGCCTCCGCTACGAGGCCCGGGGGGCCCCCAAACATCAATGCCCCATGTGCCAGGCACCGTGTGGTGCCTGGCACATGGTGCAGGGATGTTTGAAAACATGCCTTTTGCCATTGGGGCTAGCGTGCGGCCCTTTTCCGGGCCACAGATCAAGCCTCAATGACAAGAGGCATGTCTCCGACTGCCAGTCGGATCATAATTTGGCAGGCGGGACCGCCAACTACCTGTTGGCCAATCCCGTTCCTGCAACGATGGCGGTAGGATGCTCTTGCAACCACCTTCATAATCAGCCCCTATATTCCTAAAATCCTGCATCAGCATATTATTACCGTCTTTTCTACTCGATCGGTAAGCGGGGCACTTCAAATAGATGTAGTGAAACAATTTTATAGACCTTTTGGGACTGACTTTTGTTGTTCTTCATTGAAGATTAGTACTTGAATTCTTTACTAATTCTGCTGTTCGTGGAGTTACAAGTTGCAATAAGGTGATTTACTGAAATGCTATCATTTGGCTTCTGCTATTTGGTTTTATACTTTTCTCATTTCTCCTACTTTTTACCGTGAGTAGCACTTTGTTTTTATAGGGTCAATTCAGTAGTTATACTCTTTATTTTATTTCATTTATCATGTACATTCACTTTGCTTGTCACACAAATGGATTTGCATGCTTAGATTATCTTTTCTTCGTATATATCTTAGACCAACTTCTTGTTTACATGTCAGCATATAATGGAAAGAGTATCTTGGGGGACTGATACAAACCATGCACCCCAATTTTCAGCATGGTCGACGGGCACCTCATTTTCTCTTTTAAGTAATCACATTTTTGGTGTTCCCGCCTCCTACTTTCGGTTGGATTCAGATTAGATACTAAAATCCCGCTCATTGGCATGAGAAGGCTTTCTTTTTTATGATAATGTGACACAGGTATATTTGCTTTAATGTATAGTTTTGAAAATGTATTGTTGCAGCCTTGAAAATGTCTGAAATCAGATAAAACGCGTGTTGTCTGCAGTTGCTGGATAACCTGCTCGGGCGTTAGAATTTCTGAAAATAAAAGTGGACTAACAATAAGAACACTTGGACCATTTTCCTAAATGGATTGTACAGAAAGGGAGAGTAAGCTTTATTTGATCTAAATAAATAAACCATAAAAGTACAATAAAAAAACATTAAAATACAATTGATATCCAACAGTGTCTTTGCAATACATTATAAAAACAGTTCATATAGCGCACCATCATGCCTTGTCATTGCCCTATCCATGAAGTCCAAATATCGATGTTACGTGTTTGAACTGAAATCAAGATAGCAGGGAGGCGGGCAAAAAAACCTCAACTAAGGGTCTGCTATGTGCTCCTGCCAGCCTGCCAGATTGTACAGACTGATTAAGTGTGCTCAAGTGACATAGAAGATTTAGTTTGGTTTGTGACTCCTTTAGGGACACAGCATATTTGACACCCAGTTAGTTAGCGGGGGTTGGACATTCTTAGAAGCACCAAATTGTCTTGTGCATATTTCATACTATTGCGGCATGTTACTAAACCCAGTATACTTAGTTCAGTAACGATGTGCAATTAATATAGCCACTGCTACCTATTGTTGTTGTTTAGTCCCTCAAGTAGTTCAGTTCAATCACTGGAGTGGAGGAGGAAGCATAGACCAAACACTCAATAACATTTTGTGAGAAAGCAATAATCAAGTGGGCTCAGCCAGGATGTGATTGTCAAAGTCTCAGGTCATTGGCTGAAAGAGGCTGACCAAAAAAATAAGCCAATGGTTAAAGAGGGAGAAATAAAAGTCCACTCTGTGCATGTAGTAAAAAATAGGTCTCTTTGACAACTGTACTGTCAAAACCCAGAACTAAATAAGCATTGGCTTTGGCAATGTGTTTTAGCCATGTTTTACACCAGTGTGAATGCGGTTCAGCATGGCTAAATTTAGTGCCATGGAGTGTTATAGAGTCGAGTGGAGTGTCATAGAGTGGAGTAGTGTCTTAGAGTAGAGTGTTGTAGAGTGGAGTGGCATAGAGTGGCATAGAGTATTGTAGTGTGGAATGTCATAGAGTGGAGTGTCCTAGAGTGGAACAGAGTGGCTTAGAATGAACTACAGTGTTGTAGAGCACAGTGTTGTAGAGTAGAGTGTCATATAGCAAAGTATAGTATAGTGGAGTGTCATAGACTGGTGTAGAGTAGAGTGGCGTACAGTGGAGTGGATTAGAGTGGAGTGGATTAGCTTGAAGGGGCATGGAGTGGAATAGAATGGAGTGGGTTAGAGTAGAGAGGATTAAAGTAGAGTGGATTAAAGTGGAGTGGATTGAAATGGATTGAAGTGGAGTGCACTGGATTGGATTAGAGAGGATTGGAGTGGAGTGCAGTGGAGTGAATTAGAGTGGACTGGAGTAGATTAGAGTGGATTTGAGTGGAATGAGTTAAAGTAGAGTGGTTAAGAGTGGAGTGGATTAGAGTGGAGGGGATTGGAGTGATTACAGTGGAGTGGATTAGAATGGATGGGAGTGGATTGAATTAAATTGGAGTGGATGGATTAGAGTGGAGTGGATTAGACTGGAGTGAAATAGAGTGAATAAGAGTGTGGTTGATTAGAGTGGAGTGGAATAGAATGGATTAGAGTGGAGTGGATTGGACTGATTGGAATGGCTTGGAGGGAATTAGAGTGGATTGGAGTGGAGGGAATTGGAGTAGATTGTACTGGTTTGGAGTAGACGGGCCTGGAGTGGATTAGAGAGGATTAGTGTGGATTGGAGTGGAGTAGTGTGTATTAGAGTGGACTGGAATGAATTGAAGTGGAGTAGATTAGTGTGGATTGGAGTGGATTAGAGTGGAGTGCCTGGAGTGGGTTAGAATGGGGTGGGGTGGATTGGAGTGGATTAGCATTAGAGTGGAGTGGATTGCAGTGGAGTGGAATGGATTAGAGTGAAGTGGAACTGGGTGGAGTTGAGTGGATTAGAGTGGGCTGGAGTGGATTAGAGTGGAGTGGAATGGAGTGGAGTGGATTGAATTAGAGTGGATTGTAGTGGTATGGATTAGAGTAGAGTGGAGTAGAAGGGAGTGCATCAGAGTGGAGTGGATCCGAGTGGATTCGAGTGGAGTGGGTTGGAGTGGATTGGAGTAGATTAGAGTGGGTTGGAGTGGATCTGAGTGGAGTGATTAAAGTGGAATGGAGTGGATTGGAGTGTAGTATGATGGAGTGCCATAGATTGTCATAGAGTGGAGTGGCGCAGAGTGAAGTGGCATAGAGTGGAGTAGTTTAGAGTGAAGTGGATTAGAGAAGAGTGGAGTGGATTAGAGTGGAGTAGATTAGAGTAGAGTGGATTAGAGAGGAGTGGAGAGGATAAGAGCTGACTAAACAGGAGTGGAATGGAGTGGATTGAATTATAGAGGATTGGAGTGCAGTGGAGTGGATTAGAGTGGATTGGAGTGGACTAGCGTGAGTGGATTGGAGTGGATTATAGTGGATTGAAGTGGATTTGAGTGGATGAAAGTGGAGTGGATTAGAGTGGAGGGGATAAGTGTGGAGTGAATTGAAGTAGATTACAGTGGAGTGGATTAGGATGGATTGGAGTGAATTGGATTACAGCGGATTTAAGTGGACAGCTAAGAGTGGAGTGGATTAGAGTAGAGTGGATTAGAGTGGGGTGGAATAGAGTGGATAAAACTGGAGAGGATTAGAATTGAGTTGAGTGGAGTGGAATAGAGTGGATTGGAGTGGATTAGAGTGGAGTGGGTAGTAGTTGAGTGGATTTGAGTAAATATGGAGTGGGTTGGAGTGGATTAGAGTGGAGTTGCTTGGAGTGGTTTACAGCGGAGTGAATTGCAGTGGATTGGAGTAGATTAGGAGTGGATTAGAGTGGAGTGGATTATACTGTAGTTGATTGGAGTAAATTATAGTGGAATGGATTCGAGTGAATTGGATTGAAGTGGACTAGAGTGAATTGGTGTGAATTGAAATGGAGTGGATTTAAGTGCAGTGGACTGGAGTGGATTAGAGTAGAGTGGATCAGAGTGGAGTGGATTGGAGTGGATTAGAGTGGAGTAGATTAGAGTGTATTGTAATGAATCAAGCAGAGTGGATTAGAGTGGAATGTATTGGAGTGGGCTGGAGTTGAGTGGATTGGAGTAGAGTGAATTGGAGTGGTTTAGAGTGGATTGGAGTGGAATAGAGTGGAGTGGATTGGAGTGGATTAGAATGGAGTAGATTGGAGTGGATAAAAATGGAGTGTATTGGATTGCATTTGATTTGATTGGTTTAGACTACAGTGGATTGGAATGAAGTAGGTTGGATTACAGTAGATTGGAGTGGAGTGGAGTGGATTGGAGTGGAGTAAAGTTGACTGGCGTGGAGTGGATTAGAGCAGAGTTGAATGGGATGGATTGGTTGAGTGGATTCGAGAGGAGTGGATTAGTGTGGAGTGGATTAGAGTGTATTACAGTAGAGTGGATTAGAGTAGATTTGAGTGGGATGGAGTGAATTTGAGTGGGTTAGAGTGTAGTGGATTAGAGTGTAATGGATTAGAGTGGAGTGGATTAGAATGGATTGAAGTGGATGGAATTAGAGTGGATTGGAGTTGATGGATTTGAGTGAATTGTATTGTATTATAATGGGGTTGATTAGAGCGGATTGAATTAGAGTGGATATGAGTGGAGTGGATTAGAGTAGAGTGGAATGGATTGGAGTGGAGTGAATTGGAGTGGATTGAAGTGGACTAGAGTGGAGTGGATCTGAGCGGAGTGAATTAAAATGGAGTGAACAATGAAGTTTGAGGAGGCATATGCAAGATGGGTATAGGGTTCAAAGAGATATACTATCACCTGGCAGTATTTGTAGTAAATGAAAAAGGTGGGTCCGACCTGCTATCAGTGCAACTATTTTGAGGGCTGTTTACATTTTCAGAATTAGAACATGATGTATTTGGTCTTATTGTAGCATTTTACCCTTTTCAACTCTCACAAAAATACACATTAATTTTATGTATTTTAACATGTTTAAGCAGCTACAGCATGATGGCACTTTGGAATTCTACCCCAGAGGGACACTGTAAAGGCACCACCTACTTTCTGTGTTTTGTGGGTGAAGAGAGTCTCTTGATATTGGTATTTTATTGATTCGCTGTTAAAAGGTTTTTATCACTGCTGCTATCCTACTATTACTGTATATAATTTGGATTACTGATACAATGTTGTTATTCTATAAGTATGAATTCATCATCATCAGTTGCTTTATTTCGATAACTTGTATCATAAAAGCATTGTGCAGCGTTTTTACAGCGGTTAAAAAGGAATAAATAGATACAAATAATCGGTTGATACATAATTGAACTGGAGATCGTGCTAACACAGTATTTTAAGACTTTATGCTGCGCCACAAAACATAAAAACAGTTATCTAAAAAGCAGTACAGATGAGTTTCTACAAATTGATACCTAAAAACATGCATGAGTTAAAAGCGGATATTTAAAAAAAAAAAGATAAAAACATGACAATGCAACCCAGCGGGCTTATATAAAGTGCCAGTGCTTTTACATTCTACAAGGCTTTCTTGGGTTAAGGTGACGTCCCGGTGTGGCCTAGAGTATTAAGGCATCCCTCACAAGGCTTTTTGCCTGGCTGTTCGGGGATAGTTTAGGATTTAGTTGCCCCACGAGTAGAAAACTCTTTAATCAGGTTTCGGTATTTGCAAAGCTACCCGGGGGCCTCCAGTGTCACCCAAAGCGTAAAATTCGGACGCCCCTCGCAAGGCTTTTTGCCTGACTATTCAAGCATAGCTTAGAAACTTAGCCACCCCGCAGGCAAAGAGTACACTTGGGTCGGTTTTCAAAATGCGCAAAGCAGCCGGATGGTCGCGGGTGCCCATGTGTCTGCAGATCGGTTTTAGCCATCTAGACCTCGCGATGATGTAGGCTGGGCAGGCAAACATAACATGGGCAACACACTCCAACGGGGCTCCACAGCAGGGGCAACCTTCTGTTATACGGTTGGGTGAACGCCACTTTGATGTTAGTGCATGGACTGGGAGTGTGCCAAGCCTAAATTGGATATACAAAGCCCTATCTCGTGGGACCTGGATTATATCCAGGTAAGGCTCGAGGCTTCTGGTCTGCTTATAATTAAGGAATTCTTCCGTTAGCCTCCCCGCATTGGGCCTCCTAAGTTCCTGGCTGTCCATCCAATCCCAGTATATGCGCTTGAGCTCTACCTTGCTTGGGGGGTTTTGGGTATCCCATGATTCTTTAAGGCCCAGTAAGGTCATCGTTTTTCTGACATTTGATATCCATTTGACCCTATGATCCACATCTAGGTTCATCATCTCCGTTAGCGCTACGGCATATTTGGTGAGCTCTGGGATACGCCTTAGGCGTGCCCAGAAGAGCAATGGGCGTAGCTTAGCAATATCTCTAAACGGCCGCCTGCCCATGTCGTGCATTAGGGGTGTTAGAGGAGTGTTACGGGGAAGCATCACCAAGTCCCTCAAAAACTTATGCTAAGATCTACTGATATCATCTACATTGTCAAAACCCCATAGCTCAGCTCCATACAGAGCTGAGCTAACTGCCTTAGCGTCGTAGACTACGAGGGCCGGGGCAACTGGCCTACTATACGAGGAGCGATGTTCTTTGCTTAGTGCCCCGACCACACGTTTGTGGTTCATGAGCATTTTAGCTAAATGGGACCTCCAGAGCATTTTATCTGAGAGTCGGATGCCAAGATAGTCGAAGGTACTGACTCTCTCCAAGAGGGTGCCATTCAGCGTAAGGTTATTCCTAAAGGATTTGTGGGCGTTGAAGATCATGAGCTTTGTTTTAGAGGTGTTGATGACTAAACCCCGAGAGTCACAGAAAGATTGATATCTGTTCATTCGTTTTTGTAGCCCGGCTGGGGTCTTCGACACCAACAAGGTGTCGTCAGCAAATAGGAGGGTCGGTACTTTGTCGCCCGCCAGGATTGGGGCATCAGCAGGATCTTCTTGAAGGAAACTCACCACCCCGTTCACATATAAAGAGAACAGGGTGGGGGCCATGACGCAACCCTGGCAGACTCCCCTGCCAACAGGAATCTGTTCCGTCAGCTGGCCTTGGGTCCCTCATCTCACCTGAGCATAGTTTCCCTCATGAAGGCGGCTCAATAAATTAAGGGTTAAGGGAGGGATGCCCATATCTTTAAGGGTCTGCCACAGCCTGATCCTAGGTACCAGATCGAAGGCAGTCTTTAAGTCAATGAATGCAAGGTAAAGACTGCCCTTGCCAATTACCACGACTTTCCAGTATATAAGGAGTAGCCTAAATACCTGGTCGATCGTTCCAGTACTGGCCCTAAAGCCAGCCTGGTATTGGGAGAGGACATCTTCCTCTTCTGACCACGTTTGGATTCTCTGTAGGAGCACCCTACCTAACACCTTTTGCATTGCGTCGATCAGACTTATAGGCCTGTAGTTTGAAGGGTCTTCTCTGGCGCCCTTTTTGTAGATCGGGACCACCTCTGCGCCTTTCCAAGATTCTGGCACTGGGCAACCACCGGGTATAGCATTAATCAGTAGCTGGATGTACCGTGACCAGCTACTGGGGTCAGCAAGAAATAAATCTCCGGGGAGGCCATCTGGTCCGGGAGCTTTGGCGGGGACTATCCTCTTTATCGCTACTTCTATTTCGGCCAAGGAGAAGGGTTCGCTAGCATTCCCTGCTGGAGGGATGTCTATGGGGTCGCTTGACTCCTCCAGACATCCGTCCTCTGTAGCGGAATACAGTTTCCCAAAATGGTCATGCCAATCTTGGCTTGTGATGTGGTTGGGAGAAGTGCCTCTTTCCCTGCTATTGTTCCGGCTCACTAATGTCCAAAATTGGTTTGTGTTCTTTGCAAGGCTTGCATTCTTCAACTGCCAGTGCAATTCATCCCACTCGATCTTTGCTTGTCGCAGGGCAGCACTATAGTCCTTTCTTGCTGTCTTGACCATTGGACAGTTCTTACTTCTGATTGCTAGGGCTAGGGCCTGTCTTTTAAGCCTGCAGTCCTTGGTGTACCATGGGTGCTGACTTTTCTGAGGCATGGACGGTTTGCTGTGCTTGCTAGGTGCTTGAAAGTAAGAGCTCAACTGTTCCATTGTGCGTGAGTGGATGGTAGGGACTGCTGCCCAGTCGCCTGTATCCGCGACTGCGGCCTGGAGCTCTAAAGTGTTCGTGGACAGGACTTCCCGGATGTCCGCTATTTTAGTATCTTGCAAGGAAACCTTGTGCCACTTCAGGTACCTTTTGCAATTAGAGGGAACGATATCAGAGGTAGAGATTGAGGCCCGAATGGTCTGATGGTGACATAGTACATCCCACGGGGTCTTCATAGTCATACAGAGGGGGTTGTGGTCGCTGTCGGTCGTGGTACCCACAAACATGTCGATCGTTTTGCCCCAGAGTTTTACATCAATTAAGATGTAGTCAATGCGTGAAGGACAGCTAACTCTGTTAAAGGTGTTTGCCCCCTGGCTGTTGGAAGGGGTTCTACCATTAGCTGCCCTTAGGCCAAACTCCATGGTGAGCGCATTAAGTTGGATTGCTAGGTGGGTCCATCTTTTGACAGGGGGTATGTTGAGCGGGGGGACAACCCATTTTCTATCATCTCCCTCAAGCCCCAGCTCAGGGGCTCAAAGGTACAATTGAAATCCCCCGCGACCACAATTCTTGCGTGGGGCGAGCAGCTAGATAGGGCTTGTTCTAATAGCATAACAGTGGGCGATGTATTGCCCCCCTTAGTCCCTCTGATATAGACATTAAACAGGTCTAAAAAGCCGCCTCCCCTGGGGCCCTTGATGGTAAGACTCAGGATATCGGGGCTCAGGATTGGCTGCATGATGATTCGGCAGCCCAGGGCAATATTCACCCAAATAATTAGTCCCCCTGAAGGACACCCTTTCGCCATGGTGGTGGCTGGAGAGCAAAAGCAAACGTAGCCCGATTTGTATAGTGGGACCAAACTCCAGGTCTCCTGGAAGATACAGATATCAAATCCCTCTATCAGTTCATTCCAGTGAGGGAGTAGTAATTTATTTTTTAATCCTGCCATGTTCCATGATATGATCTTCAATTGATGGGGGTTTGGGTCCAGGGCAGAATTAGGATTGCTGCTCGATGTTTGTTGGCTGGGCGACACTAGGGGACAGGGCATTGCGGTGAGATCTTGAGGTATGCAAGGTTCTGCCCCCTGAGTCCTCTGAGCAGTATCCGAGTAGTTGCTTGGGCCCTTCATCCCCGAATTATCTATCGGTAATTCATGTTCTTCTGGGGGAGATGAAAAGTTGTGAGGGCTACACTTGATGCTTGGGGGGGTAGTGCTTTGATCCTTGTGTAGCTGGGGATCATATTGTAGTCAATCGACTGCTTCTAGGGATGTCCCTCTCTCTAGGGCAGCAAGTGTCCCACCCCCTGTGATTGTTTGTACACGTCTAAACTGTATGGATGAGGTGGCAGGGGGGCAGGTTCGATACTCCAATGCAAGAAAATTCTCTGCCAGATCAGCATTGGACAAGGTGAGTTCAATGCAGTCGTGAGGTTGCGCAGGGGGCGAGCATCTTCGGGCCCTGATAATATCCTTGCGTATCACTGAACGGCAGCCCCTGATGTGGCGAATCCAGTGTATGACTTTATTTGTTAGGGAATCATCACTTTCAGGGGCATTCCTTGGGCCGAGCCTAGGGTCGTTCACCATGAAAATTTTTGGGCCATGCGGCAGGGGGGGGGGGGGGGGTGCGTGGATAATAGCTCTGCTGAGGGAATTTTGCTGGAGGACATGTTCTCATTAATGTGCTGGAGGGTCGAGCATGGTCTGTGGGGGCTCGAGGGGTAGCTGAATTAAAACGATCTTTGGATATGTTGGACTTTGGGTTGCGAGAATCATTTGGTGTATTGGCCTTTGAGTTATATAGATGGTCGACTTTCGAAGCTTGGGGGATATGATTTGTTGGAGGTATTAGGGGTAAAGGAACATTACAGCGTAATGTGGCCCTTTTGGTTGGATGCGAGCTAATCGCCGAATAGGGCTGTTGGCCATGATAGGGTAAATGGTTCACGTGCTGTTGTCCGAGTGGAGCCATGGGGAGTAGGGTTTTGACCAGTGCGGTGAGTTCTTCGATCATTTGTGTCATGGTTACTATCTCAGACCTAAGAGTATTAATGAGCTGGGAAGTGTCATGTAGTGCGGAGATTTGCTCTTCATTACCTTCTGTTTGCACTGTACTTAATGGCTGGGGCGCTTCATCTATGACGGTGTCAGACGTAACAGCCAGTGGTGCAAATCTATTTGAGCAGGGAATGGGGGGGCCAGGTGAACACTCATCAATACAAGTGGAGGATTCTGGGAGGTAAATATCCTTCACTTGTCCTTCTTCTTGTGCCGCTAGTGCGGTGTTGCTATGGTCAGGGATTCCTTTTCGTGAGTGCTTGTGGAACATTGTGGGAATAGTAGGTAGGCGGGGGGCTAATAGGGTTGGAAGGGGGTTGGCCATCGTTGCGGGCGCTGTTGGTTCCGCAACTAAGATACCCTCGCACTCACTGATGAGGGTGTCTATTCTATCGAGGACACAATTGCTTGCTGCGTGTTTATGAGATTTCCTTGCCTATTTCCCCTTGCCTGCCCCGCTGTTACTGCTACTTCCTGCCCCTGTTCCCTCCATGACTTTCCGTTTGCCCATAGTTTAACCAGGTTAAAATGGTTTGAGCGGTTCACAGATAGCAGCCCACAGAGATGATTTTTAGCCCAAGCAACAGTTGATTGTAAAAGATGCATTTACTAGTTGGCGTGGTGGGTTAGTAAGTCTTAGAACCGGGACAAAGAGTTCAGGTGAACTAGTTCTTTTGCAGCGTCTATTGCTCTGCACAGATCCTCCACAAAACGTGGCAAGAGTTAACACAGTACCTTATCGAGTTGCTTGGAGGCTGTAGCGAAGAGTGACGCAATGACACAGTCCCGGGGTGAAAATGAAAGAGGGGTGGCCCTGCCCTGCCTCTTCCTGGCAATGACGGGCAAGGACGGGCCCGCCCTTGGCCCGGCCCACGCGCGTCCCGCGCTGCGGTGGGTGATGGCGCTTTTCAAGCGCGGCGGCAACTGGCTCCTCCTCCCTCCTGGGAGCAAAGTGTCCTGGGACTTGGAGTCCCCCAGCAAGCGGTGAAGGTCAGGGCAGATGAGCAGCGCGTCCCGTGCTGCGGTGGGTGATGGCGCTTTTCAAGCGTGGCGGCAACTGGCTCCTCCTCCCCCTGGGAGCAAAGTGTCCTGGGACTTGGAGTCCCCCAGCAAGTGGTGAAGGTCAGGGCAGATGAGCAGCGCGTCCCACGCTGCGGTGGGTGATGGCGGTTTTCAAGCGCGGCGGCAACTGGCTCCTCCTCTCTCCTGGGAGCAAAGTGTCCTGGGACTTGGAGTCCCCCAGCAAGCGGTGAAGGTCAGGGCAGATGAGCAGCGCGTCAGTATGAATTGCATTAGGCATGATGGCACTTTACTAATTTATTCTGTATTGTATAACCTGGAATAATTATTTGATTTGTGCTATCTTTAACACATGGACTAATTTACATCAATTCCATGATCGTGTTTGCACACTGTTATCAATCATCGCTCATGTATTTATACCTATTGCTGCTATCCAGTTTTGATGAGATGCACTCTGTCACTTTATTCTATGTTACTAGTACTGTATCAATAGTGCTGGTTTCTTTGTTGCTGACCGATTCTGCTCAACAAAAAACAAAAATAGTATGGAATAGAGTGTATTAGAGTTGAGATGATTGGACTGGATACAATTAGCGTGGAGTGGACTGCAGTGGATTAGAGTGGATTGGAATGGACTGGAGTGGAGTGGATTAGAGTGGAGTGGATTAGAGTGGATCAGACTGCAATGGATCAGATTAGATAAAAGTGGCGTGAAGTGGCGTGGATTAGAGTAGAGTGGATTGGAGTGGAGTGGATTCAAGCAGATTGGAGTAGACTAGAGTGGAGTGGATTGGAGTAGATTAGAGTACAGATGATTAAATTGGATTAGATTGGAGTGGATTAGAGTGGATTAGAGTGGATTGGAGTGGGTGGAGTGAGTGGAGTGGATTGGAGTGGCTTAGAGTGGGTTGGAGAGGAATGAAGTGGAATGAAGTGGAGTGGATTGAAGCAAGTTAAGTTAAAGTGGAGTGGATATGAGTGGAATGGGTTAAAGTGGATTAAAGTGGTCTAGAGTGGAGTAGATTTGAGTCAAGTGGAGAGGAGTGGATTAGAATGGAGTGTATTAGAGTTGAGTGGATTGTACCAGAACAGATTAGAGTAGCATGGATGAGAGTGGAGTGTATTGGAGTGTGGTGGATTGGGGTGGATTAGAGTGTAGTGGATTGTAGTGGATTAGAGTAGAATGGAGTAGATTGGAATGTAGTGGATTAGAGTGGATCAGATTAGATTAGAGTGGAGTGGACTGGAGTGGAGTGGATAAGAGTGGAGTGGATTAGGTTGGAGTGGATTGGAGCAGATTGGAATGAACTAGAGTGGAGTAGATAAGTATTTAGTGGAGAAAGTGGAGTGGATGTGAGTGCATTGGGGTGGAGTGGAATGGAGTAGGTTAGAGTGGAGTTGATTAAATTGGATTAGAATGGAATGGATTGGAATGGGATGGAGTGGATTAGAGTGCACTAGTGTGGTGTGGATTGGAGTGGGTTAGAGTGGATTGTGGTGAGTGGAGTGGATTAGGGTGGATTGGAGTAGATTTGAGTGGATTGGAGAGGACTGAAGGGGAGTGAATTAGAGTGGAGTGGAGTTGATTACAGTGGAGTGGATCGAAGTGGGTTAGAGTGGTGTGGATTAGGATGAAGTGATATGGAGTGGAATGGATTAGAGTGGAGTGGATTGGAGTGGATTAGAGTAGAGTGGATTGCAGTGGATTAGAGTAGAGTGGAGATTTTTGTAGTGGAATGAATGGATTGGATTGGATTAGCATGGAGTGGAGAGGATCAGAGTGAAGTGGAGTGAATGAGAGTGGAGTGGATTGAAGATGATTCGAGTGGAATGGAGTGGATTAAAGTGGAGTGGATTGGAGTGGATTAGAGTGGAATATATTATAGTGAAGTTGATTAGAGTGAAGTGGAGTGCATTAGAGTGGAGTGGAGTAGAGTGGTGTCGAGTGTAGTGGAGTCGATTTGATTGGATAGGGGTTGAGTGGATTAAAGTGGTGTGGAGTAGAGTACAGTAGAGTGAAGAGAAGAGAAGAGAAGGAAAAAACAAATGCACACACAAGAAGTCTTTGCACAATTGCTCTCTTGTATAAAGCTCCCAGAACTCTGCCCCTATAAGCACACACTAAAAACATTGAATGTGACCTTGTGTAAGGTAACTGGTGCTCATGTAAACCTCTCCAGGTCACTCTATAAAAAAATTGTTAAAAAAAAGCAGATATAGTATCTCAATGACAGATCAAGCAGTGGAGCACTTAAATGAAACTAATTAAGAGAAATCAATTTGTACTTCCTCCATGTGCCACACAAAGAACGGAAGTGAGGCAGGAATTGACGCCTGGGAAGGTCTGTCGAATTATGTAATGGGCAGGCTAAAAACCCCTATTAAGGACTTCTTTTTTGGTACAATAGGTTTCCAGGTGACTGCGGAGCATCTAAAGGAAACTAATTAAGATAAATCAATTTATACTTCGTCCATGTGCCGCAGAAGTGACACGGGAACTGACACCTGGGAAGCGCTGTCGAATTAGAAGGCAGTTAAGAAGAATGATAGTGATACCGATGAATGGTAAGTAATGGGCAGCCTAAAAGCCCCTTTTAAGGACTTTATTGTAGATACAATAGGTCGCCAAGTGACAGCAGCGCATGTGTGCTATGTGCAGCCTCGACCTAATAATGGGCACAACAGGACTAGTGGGCACATGATTAAGAGTACCCTTTTATTGCTGCAACATCCTTTGGTGAAGAACCTCTGCACCTAAAATCTCTTTCAAAGCATACGATGGAGATGTACATTAGGGCACAACGCGGATGTCAAATCAGAGTGGAAATAAACCTCATGGTGATACTTTCTTATGATGGATATTTTGCATAATAAAGGGCAGTGGCTGGCTTAGATTTGTGGAGGCAGAACTGAGAGAACTATTCCGGGACCCTGCTTCCTGTAGGAGGATATCTATACAGAAAATAATTTGGTCCGTAGGGAAAAGAATCAGCAACAAAAAGCGTCCCTTGCATATGACCTTATCCCCCCAAGAATAAAGGAAGGATTCTCATATCTATCTAGCATCACCATCGCACAGCATAGATACATCCTATTGCGCTTCCTTTGAACCTTATTCCTCTGCTGATTGGGTGCCCGGAAAAGAAATGTAAGCACTCTGAGTTGATTCCATGTCCGTGTGATAATCCCTCGCCGGACCTTCACCTAGTACTGTTTTGTCAGCTGTATCAAATGGAAAGAGAAGCTTTCATGCTCCCAATTTCAAGGCGTCTTAATTTTACTCAACGTAGGGTGGCATTGTATTTATTAAAGTCTCTTTCTGATCCCTTTGTTTGTTTCTCTGTAGCCTCCTTTTTGTGGGCTTGTGTGAGAAAGAGAAAGGGCAGGGGCGGTTTGAGGATTTCATTAATTAATTATGCTAATCATGAAATGAATGCAGATATATGAGAACCCCCCGGGCTTCATGATAACTAAAGCTTATTAAGATTTTTAATGTTTATCTGTTTTTTAATATTGTCTATACTGTGTATTTAATGAGCTTGTGATGAATTTGTGCTTTTATGATCTGTGCTAAAGAGATCGAATAAAGACTTTATTGATTGATTGACAGTGGCTCTTAAATATGGATTCATAAATTCGCTGGTAAACAGGCCACACTTCTCCCCCACTCTGAAGATGTGGACTGCATATGCTATCGCTTGCCTTCTGCACAGGCGCTGACTACTGAGCCAGGGCAGACAATCGATTTCCGAGTTAAAAGTATTGCAAACAGCACAGAAACATTTTCATTGCTCCAAACTAATGCCTTTCCATCTAAATGCACATTCCCTTTGTCTTCAGAAACCTGACTTTTGTACAAATAAGGAATACATTGCAACGCCTCTCCCTAGCTCCATAAATAAACTGCCATGGCGAGTCTTACCTCCAAGTTAGAACCTTTTGGAATATTGGAGATGTCTGTCAAAGACAAATCCCAGTAAGATCTCCCGAGTTTTAAATTTAAGGCTCTTTGAGAAAAAAATGTCAATTACTAATTTCTCTTGCACCTCAATAAGGTTGAATGTCACAATATTGGTGGAAAGAATATTAAAATATGTCATGGCCTAAATATTGGCTACAAAAATATTGGGAAGGCAAGTAAAGCATATACAGTTAAGTACAGATGTACTATTCTTAACGCCACATCCCATACCTTGGAGATTATATCATCGAGGTACATACGTGTGGGCTTAAGTATAGTACACCTACGTTTCACTGTATATTAATTAGCCTTTACTATATTTAGGCCACTATATTTAGACATAATATTTAGTTAATATTCAGGCCTCATAATTGTTGTATAACGATAATGTGGGACAAGCCCCTTCAAAGCAAAGAAGGTGAGCAAGGCTTGAAAGTATTCTTCTTAAAAGTGGACAAACCTAAGAGAACTTTGGCCCTATATCTAACCTTTGTGCTCAGCTTTGTTGAGTTAGATGGACAAAATATGACATTCGTGTTAGGGCAAAATCCAATTTTTCGGTCATAGAATAAGGAATGTTTGATTTTCACCCTCAAAAATGGATCCAAAATTGCACAGAAATATTACATGCCAGGTGGACTTTTTGTGTCTGGAAATTTGGTGCTAGGGACAGAGAAGAACTACAACTTAGCCATCAGGTCTGCCTATATGCCCAGCTTAGAAATGAAAGTGCCTCTTCAGTCGCCTGGTTTGGAGGCAGTGGTCAGGTGCACTGCAGATGAAATGAGCAGCAAGCGAGTGCCCCGTTAGCGCTCTCTGAGAAGCTTGAGTGTGCTCTATAAATAAAACTAAAAAGAGCATAAGGAAAGAAATAAGAGGGGACATATATAATGAGAAAATTGAAAACTAAAGGAATAGGCAACCAACCCTGGCACTGAAGCACACTCATTTTCAGGTGACCAGACAAATGCTGTCACTCAGAGGGGAACAGAGCCAATGGCTGAAGTACACTGAACCACTGCCCATGTTGTACGCTTTAATACAGAGTAATAACAGGAAATGAACAGAACAACGCGGGCAGAGCGACACGTGTCTCATCAACGCAAGCGCTACCACACTTGCCTTAACCACACATATGCCTTAACCACGCATATGCGTGGTTAAGGCAGTACGCGGTCTAGCTGCCGGAATGGGCGGAAGCAGAAAGGATCGGGAGAGGATGCAGTGAGGTAGGTGGGGCTAGGTTTTGGGTGGGTTGGGGTAGCTTTTAAGGTTTGTGGGTAGTTTTTAAGGTTTGGGGGTAGTTTTAAGGGCTGGGGTCGGGTTTCCTTTCGGGGGGGGTCAGAGAAGATTTTAGGGCTCAGGGGGGTCGGGGTCGTTTTTAGGGCTCAGTGGGGTCGGGTCGTTTTTATGGCTTAGGGTGGGGTCTGGGAAGTTTCTAGGGCTTAGGGAGGACAGGGATATTTTTAGGGGGTGGGGGTTGGTTTTTAGGAGGGGGTAGTTTTTAGGTCTCAGGACGGGGGCTTGAGGGGCCGTTTTAGGACTCTGGTTGGGGGGCAGGGATCGAGGTACTTTTTAGGGCTTGGGGGGAAGGAAAGTTTTTAGTACTCAGGGGAAGGGATTGGTTTTAGGTCTCAGGGCGGGGGCTTGGGGGCCGTTTTAGGGCTCAGGGTGGGGGCAGGGATGGGGGTACTTACACTTACCCGAAAACTCTCAACCAAACATATGTCTTTGCTATACATGCCTTAACAACGCATATAGCGTTATAAAGGCTTGCATGGTAAAGGCATATGCGTGGTTAAGACTTGCGTGGTTCAGAACACGTGGAAATGGCATGCGTGGTAATCGCATGCGTGGTTCCGTCACACAACCAGTAATAACAATCCACCTTTAGATACCTGTTGACTTTAACATATGATTTTCACAACAAAAATATTAGCCTATTGCCTTTCTTGTAATGTTTCATAATAAACACATCAGGTAATCTGTGACGTTCTATGTAACAAAAGTCTTCTCAGCAGCCTTTAATAGAGAGTAATAACAATCCACTTTAAATACCTATTGTCTTTAGCATATGCATTTCAGGATAAAAAGAGCAGTCCTACTGACTTTTTCACTACCTTTCAAAATAAACAGGTCAGGCCTTGAACATTCGCATTGCCACCACAGCTGACACAGTCCTGCTCTTTTGAGCAGAAGCTTTCCCACATGGCAAAAAGTGCAATATATGCACTCTTTTTTCAGTGGTAGCACACAATCTCTGTCCAATGGAATGCTGTACTCAAGGGAACCAACAAGTGGCCTAGTGGCCCCTTCTTCAGTAGTATGCCTGAAAACTCTTCTTGCATTGATCATATAAAGCCTGGCAACAGCAGTGCTGTCACGCCAGACATAAAATGTTTTCAAGAGCAGCATTTTTGCCTAGAATCTTTGCTGGGGATGAACAGACCCAAAAAGGGAAGCTGCCACTGCAAGTTGCCCATAACCTTTCAACTCCTTCCCTGGATAGGGTATGCACAATAAAGGAGCAGAGTAAAGCCGCTCATCGCTTGAGAATTGACAGTCTGGTCATAATATGATGGTTGTTGCCAGAGCCCAGCAATGGAATTGACTACTTGTGGAGGCACACCATAGCACAGAAACAATGTACTTTTTCAAACAAAAACATTGTCCACAATGCAATTGAAGTCCCTCTGCCAGTCAGTCTATTTACATTTATACTCCTCTCACTCAGACACAAAATCTTGGATCATTTTAATGGAATAACTCTGCCTGTCGGGTGTAATTTAAATAAATACTCCTTTGATTCAGGCTTCTCACATTTTGGGCAGGCAGGATGGAGTATCAGATATTGGAAAGACCATCTGGTCTGCATGACAATTGATTGATTGGCAGCTTTGGCAAGAAAAGTACCATAACTGCCCTGGCCACACAAGGAATAAGAATCAGTTATGTCTAAGGCTGCTTCAGTTTGAGTATGAACTTCAATAGAAGAGGGAATGGGGAAAACCCCCAAAAAAAGAAGATTCCTGGCGAATTGACCAGAAAACCATTCCCTGGAGAAAGCAAGTAAGCAGGGTGCCAAGCACTGCCAAGTAAAGATTTGGGAGAAAGACCCAGGCCGCGCTGCATCGCCTGATACCCCCGCCTGTGGTGATCCGCATGTGCCGGGTTTAAAAACTGTGTTCGGGAACTGCCAGGCGAGGTGAGAAGGAAGCCGAAGCACTTCAAATGTAGATTCCGGCTGACCTCCCGCAGTAGGAAGCAGCTGCTTTGTGGTAAAAACAAACAATACCCTATCCCATATTACACACTTTATTTGACATTGGCTTTAGCCGTCTCTGCACTATTGTAGCCTTTGTTGTAGATTTCACGGAATGAAATGATAAGGATTTTGTTTACCCCTTAAACCTCTTTTGTTGCTCATTACCTCCTCCTATGTCTTCCTGTCCCAGTCCTTATAGCTTGAGCAGTCTTCCTGCAGGGACAGAACAATCACCTAGCCCACAAACAAAAAAGTTCCCACAAATGCAGAAAAATGAGGAAGTAGGAATGACCACATCCTGAAATAACAAGAACAAATAATGAAAAGAAGTATGCACCAATCTCCTCAAACTATTGGAAGGGAGGGCGGGAACCAGGACTGTGAGAGGAAGACCTGGACTCGGAGTAATGAAGATTACCGGTACCAACTGGGTCATTCCCTATCATTTCTCTAGGTAGCATAATTGGAGCAGGCTTAACATTAGGTCCATTTAAACTGAGAATTTCAGGGAAAGTGTCACTTTCCATATGAAATATTATAAATTCCAGAACATTAGTCCTAACTGAAGCTATGGGTTCAGCGCTTTCGGGGACTGTCCTCTACAAGGTATGCCAGTTAAACAGATCTTTGCTCAAAATGGTTGATGTGAGATTGAAATTGAACTCTCCAGTAATTATTAATGCCACTCTTCCTATGCAGTTTTCCCAATAGTCTTCTTTCAAACTAATTGGACGTCCTTGGGACCCAGAAGATAGGGCCTATTCACTTACAGGGACTACAGCCGTAACTGTGCCTGATGTAAAAAGATCTCTGGAGTTAAACTGTGAGTCCACTAGTGTATTTTGAGATGAGGCTCTTTACCTTTGTTAACCTGTAAGAATTAAGTTTCATACTTTTACTATTCTATAGTTTTCATAAATTGGTTCTTTCTTTTTGCTCTGCTTATGGCCATCCGAAATCCCCCTACACCAGATTTGTTTAGTGGCATCTCTTTATTTCCTCATTCATTTAATACTTTCCCAGAAGCTAGACTTGCTTGACAATGAAATATACTACTTTTCACACCGAAAAAATACTGCCAGTATGGCATGAGACCACCTTAGCTTCTTTAGGCAGACCAGATGACAATGATGCACTCTGCACACTTGTCACCACCACTGCACCACATAATTTGTCTTTAAGATTGATACAGGTGGGGCGTGGCCAATATGGCGGCCGTGGCGGAAGCAAACTAAGGAGCTCCACGCCGGCCCGAAATATTGCCAGCATTTATCCTGCCTCTCCCGCCTGATCTGGCAGTGCGGAGCACCCCCTCGAGCTCTGGGGAAACTGCAGTATCCATTTACGGATTGCGGCTGCAGCAGGGGCTCGGTGCACGTCACTGCGTTGCTTTCGACCGGCAGCGGCCCAGTGCATCTGAAAATTCACAGCCTTGAGTACCTGCGGGCCTGCCGCCCACGCTACTGAAACTGGGCTACTGGTGCTCAGGAGCGGACGACCCGCCTGCGCGACTGCAGGGGCGAGGTAGGGCCTGTGCTACTGTGGTTGGCCCGGCGCACTGCGACTGGAGTGAGGCTCTGGTCACGGCGTGTGAATCATTAGGTGGCGGACTGACGCGACGGGAGGCTCCGGGCTTGCTGGAGTGAGCGCCAACTCCTGACAGCTGCTGCAGATTTCAGGCGGAGGCTATCAGGGAATCGCGGGGAGGCCCCCACATTCTTGTGTGTGATGTGATCAGACCTGCGGGGCTGTCTGCCAGGAGGGCACGGCGACAGCCTCCATTTGGTGGAACTTTACCTTGCTGGGGAGATTGCCACAACGTGGGAACGCTGCATCCTCAGAGGCACCAAAGCACTGCAGACAAGGTAGGGGCCACAGGTTGGGCTCCCACTTAACTCAGAATTTAATGCCATACACCATAGACACCTGGTGCCACAGACTGCGCAACAGGGGCCATCGCTACACTTGGTACCAAATGAATGAAGCACACAGCCAGACATAGCTGGGGCCCAAAGATAATACCCTGGAGGTCCTGCACACCCATAAGGCTGTTCGCTAGGAGGGCAGAGCGGCAGCCGGTTCAACCAGGTGCCTCGTGGTGGGGAGCCCACACCGCATAGACTACGCCAAATGGTGAGGCCAGCTGGGACAGCCCTGTAGTGTAGTGAGTAATTGCAATTTTACCCTCCCCTGGTGCTGGGTACCCCTTGTGAAATTCTGGCGTACAGAGGCTCGACCTGCTACCATTAGCTGGAAGGAATATTGTACAAAATGGATGTATATCCTTGAATCTTGCCTGCAGATGTGTGTTGAGCCTGTGTGTTGACGTGGTCGGTTCCGTGGACCCTTTCCGGCACCACCGGCCACACATACGTAGGCACGCTGCTCCTGCTGGTGCAAACTGTGCTGCGTTTTATGTTGGACCTATGCACCTAAGTGACCAAACAGCACCATCATTGATTATTTTAAAATATAGCCTAGCACGTGCAGATCATAGTGGGTCACCACTGGAGATCCTTGTTGGCTACCCACGGCTGATACTTAGAGCAAGGCCTTGTGCCATTGGGTGGAGTGACCTCAGCTGTCAGGACGGCCCTCACAGAAATCATACAGCCTAAAATTCTGGAGCACTGTTTATGCTAAGTGGTGTAGCACTCTGGGTGACACCGTGGGCCTACCTGAGTGGAGCCATAGGAAAGGACAGGCCACAAAGAGGGGCACAAAATTGACCAATACACAACACAGGGCGCACCCTCTCGAATGAAATTGACCCAGGACCCCCCACCGCAGGCTGTCTAGCCATGAACCGACCCCACCGGAGCACAAATCCTCGTGGCTATCGAGGCCTCAAGCGCAGCAGTACAAGCTAAAATAGAGGCAGTCTCCCTAGATGTAGGCCAATTGAGAGTTGACCTTCGGATGGTGGTGGAGAGCTCTATAGCTACAGAGCAAACCGTCACTGAATTTCAGGCAGAAATATCAACATTGAAAACAGCGTTCTCAGATCTTTCAGCAAAGACCTCCACTCTGGAGCGCAGAGCCGAAGGCGCAGAGGGACGCTCTCGGAGATGCAACTTGTGATTTGTCGGTTTTCCGGAGGGGGCTGAAGGAAGAACCCCTGAGCAGTTCCTAGAAAAATGGATTAGGAACACACTTCCTTAGGCCTCCCTGTCCAATTTGTTCATAATCGAAAAAGCCCATTGGGCACTGATTCCGATCCCTCCGGCTGGTGCTGCACCTCGTACTCTCATAGCTAAAATTCTAAATTACAGAGACCGCGACTGTATACTCTGAGAGATTCGGTGGGTGGGCGTTCCCAACTTTGAAAATCATACTATACGTGTATTCCCAGACTACACCCAGCTGGTCCAGCAACAGAGGATGTCTTTCACTAGTGTGAAACAGAAACTCAGAGCTATGCAATTGCAATATAAGTTGCTCTACCCAGCTAAGCTAAAAGTAATCCACCAAGGCCGCTCTCATTTCTTTACCACCTCCTAGGCGGTGTGGGACTGGCTGGAGGTAGAAGGCGAAGGGCGCCTTTTACCTCCAAGAAGTGCAACTGCTTCATCCCGGGGCACAAAACGCTCCCATAGGTCCAGCAGGCGCAGACAATATAACAAACAATCTTCCCACTCATCCCAGAGGATAATAGTACGGCAGGATGGATCCATGGACCTGAAGAGATCTACCTCGGACAAAGAGGACAGACGTTTGCCTCACATTGATCCGACACGGTTGCAAATTGAGCAAGAGGAGGCCAGGGCACTGGTGGGGGTGGTGACTGCATCTGATTCGGACACCAGCACCGGAGATGTTATGGAAGATATGCCGCAGAGAGAGGCTCCCTGACCTACTGACTCCTTGTCTCCTTACCAATGAATGGACACAGATGGCACTGTAACAGGCGTGAGGTTTGGACAGTGTGAGCATTGATGATTGACTGTGGGTACATATGGCACACATACATTAGAAGTAATCAGGTGTTTCATGTGGTATGGCGGGAGAGGCACTGAGTGAATGCATAAATGGGCCGCTCACCCCCTGCCACTCCTTTTTCTCACATTTTGTTTTTCGTTCTTTCTTCACCTTGTGTCTTGAGTGAGTGTTCTTGCGTGAGTGTGTGCTTGTCTCCATTTCCGGGGGAGGAGGGCTCGGGCAGAGTGTCACCCGGTGCCGCGCCGAGTGCCCTCTTCTACCCGGCACAACATCAATGCTGATTGACTGGAGTGAGTCCGATGGTTCAGAATTGCATGTCACATTAGTGATTAATAGTTGAATATTATTTTGTTGGACTTTGCTTTTTACATAGGAGCTCTGGGGTTAGACACATGATTGGGGAGGCATAATTTGTTCATACAGTGTTTACCGGGGGTGAGGGGGGATGGGTTATTATTACTATAGGTAATTTTGTGGACGGCAATGGCGGAACATAGGAGATGAAATAGCGTTATATTATAACTGGACTGATGGCGCATTTAAAATTGTAACATGGAATGTATGCAGGGCCGGACTGGCCATAGCGGGCACCGGGCATTTCCCCGATGGGCCGCCAGGGTTGGGGGCCGGTTTTTGGCCCCTGGGGGCCGATTTTGTTACAGGGCCGTTTTTGCAGCATAGCTGCAATATCGGCCGCTGTAACGAAATCGGCCGAAACCGGCCCTGGCAAACAGCTCGGCAGCACCCCTAACCCCCAAGGGGGCCGGCCGAGCACTTTGCCAGGGCCGGTTTTGGTTCCCAGTCCGGCCCTGAATGTATGGGGCCTTAACTCCTTTATTAAAAGATATAGAGTAAACACGTACCTTCATCATCACGGTATACATATACCAATGCTACAGGAAACACATCAGTCTGATTCGGAGGTATCCAAGCTCCACAAAAAATTGAAGGGTCAGATGTTCGCTGCGACTTACTCTACATATTCCCGAGGGGCAATTACGTGGGTAGCCCCACAGATACCGTTCAAACTCCTTATCATTGAGGCCAACGTAGAGGGCCGATACGTCCTGATACATGCGGAGCTGGATGGCAGGGAGATCTGTCTGCTGAATATTTATGTTCCCAACGTAGATGATCATGATTTTTTTCTGCGATCTGAGGTCCTCCTTCGGCCATTTGTGGGTACATCGGTGGTATGGGCTGGAGACTTTGATTGTGTTTTGGATAGTTCCGTAGATAGGCATCCCCCTAGGATCTCCTCTAAACCGAATATGATAGACACACTCCGGGGGGTCATGGACCAATTAGGATACAAGAATGCGTGGCACAAGATGCACCCAGGGGGTGGGGGATACCACTTCTTATACCTCCGCACATACAGTTTTTAGCAGACTGGATCGATTCTTACTCTCGGGTGAGGCCGTGGTGATGGCACTGCATACATAGGTGCTGGGACGATACCTTTCTGACCATGCTCCCGTAGTCCTGGAGTGGGAGCCTTGGTGCCGCCATCCCAGAGTTCCGCTGTGGCGATCACAGCCAAACACACTAAAATGTGATGTGTTTAAAAGGAAAATAAGAGGACTGACGAGCACCTATTTTGATAATAATTGGGGATCCACTAGTAGAAGGGGGACAGAATGGGAAACCATAAAGGTTGTGACATGTGGGGAATGCTGCAAGAGAGTGGGTAACTTGAGGTGACAGTTGGATGAAGATCTGACTCAGGCAGAAAGCACCCTAGCGAGACTACAGAAGTCGGACCCTGATAGGAACATACCGGGAGAATCACTACTACATGCCCAATGCAGAGTAGGAGAGATATGGGACAGACTAGATTGTATGGTCCAATGCAAATACCGTCAGTTGCTTCACCGGGAGGGGGGCAAGTCAAGTCCCTTACTATCATGGTTACTTAAGCGCGAGTGTCCCCCCCCACATTATACTCAAACTCCGTCAATCGGATGGCAGCTACACCTCCACACAATACTGTATTAACTCCCTCTTACACACCCACCTATCCTCTGTGTACAAAGAAGAGGCAGGAGTGACTCCAGAAATCCGGGATAGCTTATGACATACTTCTCTACATCACCGATGGCCAACGTGAGGGACTCAACACGGAGGTCAGACTAGAAGACTTACAGGAAGCGCTGGCCGACATGGCCTGCTCTAAATCCCCAGGCCCTGATGGTCTCCCCGTAGAATATTTCCAAACGTATGCGGACATCCTGCTCCCTCGACTCCTGGAAACTCTGGAGAGAAGGACTCTTACCACCATCAATGAGAGAGGCCCAGATAGTTGTGCTCTTTAAAATGGGTGGGGACCCAAGCATGCCAGGATCATATCGACCGCTATCAATGCTGGGCTTGGACACGAAAATACTGGCAAAAGCACTCGCAATGCGTTTGAGTAGAGTTATCACACATCTAGTCCACACAGACCAGTGCGGTTTCATGCCAGGCCGTGGCACATACATAAATTTATATAGATTGTCCCATGTCCTGCACGCCACGGCAAATATGGATATCACTGCTACAGTGTTAGCTTTAGACATTGAAAAGGCCTTCGACACCCTACGATGGGACTACCTCTGGGAAGTGTTGATGAGAATGGGCCTTGGCCAGGAACATATCTCCTGGGTGCGCCTTCTATACAATTTACTGACTGCTAGGGTATGCAATGGTGGGGTGATCGCTGAAATTCTCACAATTGAACGGGGCACAAGACAAGGATGCCGTTGTCCCCGCTTTTGTTTGCCCTGACAATAGAACCTTTAGCGATTAGACTACAAAGGGACATGAATCGTTGGGGCATTCAGATGGGTGGCCAGGTACACGTTGTACCCCTATATGATGCCTTGCTATATCTAAACCATCCAGAGGAGGCAATGCCCATTCTTCTTGATATCCTATTGAGTTTCGGCACAGTGTCTGGACTGAAAGTCAATAAACGGAAATCAGTCCTATTCCCTCTTGACACGTTAACAAATACAGAGGCAGCTGACCTCCCCCCAATGGTGTACCAATGGAAGTGTGACCATTTCCGCTATCTGGGGATCCATGTAGCACATTCGGCGGAGGTGCAATATGCATCGAACCTGAAGGCAGTGATTACGGGTTTACAGGACACTGAACAGGGGGGGCTGTGCCTCCCGGACCTTCGTCTTTATTACTTTGCCGCCCTTCTCCAATACGCGACGCTCTGGTGACCAGAGGGCCCTAATGTGGAGAAGGACCTCCTGGCGGAGTGGGGACGGGAGAATAACTTACCGAGATAACTCATGATGGGATCTTGGACGCCCCCGGAATGCCCGTTTGTGGTACGTCAGGTTGCGAGAGCATGGGAACAGGCTGTCACACTAGTGCTGCATAGGGCACCATATGCATGAGCACTACCGTTACAATGGCTGCGTAATTTTTGCCATATACAAACTGTAATGGATTTGATGAGGTGGTTCAAGGGGGGGGGCTTACTTCAGGCAACCTATATTGTAATGGGTATTTCCTCTCGTTTGCTGAAGCACAGGAGTGCTTAGGGATCCCAGGAGGGCATTTTTTACAATATGCAAAACTCTCACGCACTACACGTGAGATATGGACTTCCTTCCCCGAGGAACCAACGGAGTCCCACACCTTGCTGGCGATTTTAGACCCAGGTACCCACAGGGTATTGATTTCCCTTTTATACCGAGCACTCAAGGCCGACTGCACTGTCGACATTTCTCGCATTCGAGATAGATGGTTTACAGATCTACCGATAACCCTCACAGACAGTGAATGGAGGCATTACTGGTCATGGGTATTGGAATTGCTCCGAGAGGTGACAGGCCTTCGGATCAAGGAAACTATTAAGCATTGCCTTTTAAGGGTTTTCGCGACCCCAAAGACAAGGAACAGAATGGAATATAAATTTGTGAACTTGGGACTGGTACTCGCTAGTCGACGCATAGCAATACACTGGACACAACCCGTGCCGCCTAACTGCCCAGATGGATAGCAGATATGTGTGAATGGGGGGTGGCTGAAGAGCAATGTCCGTACGGACAAAAATGCCGAACGGGATCTAGAGACATGGGGATTATTACCGAATAAATTACGGACCCTGTACAGGAAGCTGTGGGACCCGATACCCATTCACAGACTGGGACCCCTGGCACACATACGGGGAGTGGTGGAGGTTCCCCTAATAGTCCAGATAATACCAATCAACACAGAAATCTTTAGGCCTCCCAGGCGATGAGCTAATCAGACCAGTCACTGCAGGAGGATGCAGACTGCCCCATATGGCCTGAGATGCCACTGCACTACATATTATGGGGGATACACAGGGTAAAGGCCCGGTACTTCGTTACCTAGTACACCAAAGATTGACTTAAGGAGGAGGTGGGATGGATATAACTGTAAATATCACATCGGTCCTTGACGTCAGGAGATATGAAGGAATGCTACTCTGCCAACTGCTGCTCAGTTTCTGATTCTTCCTTTTAATAGTTTCGCGTTTATTGATAATTGTATTGCTGTTATTAAAAAAATAATAATAATAGGGATGTGCAGCTTTTTTTTAATACTGTGCCTGTAATACATGTTTTTGGCATAGCACTGTCACATGTTAAAAAAAAAGCAAAGAAAAACGAATATATACTGTATATATGAGATATATGCTTTTACTGTATATTACTGCTATGTGTATCCCAAAATAAAAATGAATTTAAAAAAAAATGATTGATACAGGCAAATGGCTGTGCAACATAAAGTCAGCACTTATCACTAAGCGGGCAAACTTCATCTCCTGCTCTCCTGCCATGACCCCCTTTTCCTTGAACCATAGACACCCCCAAAATATTTATGAAGGATCATACAGTCACCTTCAAAGCAACTTAGGTACTATTCTGCTGACTTTTTTTGTTTTCAGTGAAGAATTATGACGTTGGTTTTCTCAGTATTCGCTGCCAGATTCTGCATATGGGTTTCCGGAGTAGCGTGCTACTCGCCAAAAAAAAAGCGCTTCAACACCCCATCAGGGGTAACAAGCACTATATAAATACAAACCTTTTTTCCCTCTTCTATCCTTCCGCTATCCTTCTGAATCCAAATAGTTGACTAACCTATCCACCACTTAAATCACTTTCATATTTCACTATACTAATTCAACACTAATCCTTTATGGGTTCCGGAGTAGCGTGCTATAAATGCAATTACAATACAATACAATACATATTGCAGTATGCCCATACAGAAGCAAAACGCCCATTGTAAATCAATGCTTATCCTTACTTACACTTGGATTTTTACTGGGAAACCCTGTGCACAGTGCTAATAATTAAGGTGCAGCTCAGTGTAAAATGGCAACACAATTTCACAGTAAACAGCAACAGTACCCCCTCCGCAAAACCCTCCGTCTGCCCACCTGATTTACAGGCGCGTGACCTGGAGTGTGTCACTATGGAGCCTACTTGGGCTCCACTGCTGATATACTTCTCCTAGGGAGTACGGGCCTGCAGAGTTTTGGCCATTCACCCACCTGCCTAATTTAAAGTGGGCAGTCGAAAGGCCAGTTTTCACTCTCCTGTACTGCTGTTAAAACTAGGCCGTAAGAGACAGTGAAAACATTTAAAAGACCCCCACACCATGGAAGTATACTCCTGTGGTGTGGGTGTCATTAGCTTTGTTGTCTTCAAAAACCAAGACCTGCTTTGGGATTTTATTTTTGAAAAAACAAAACCAACTTAAAAGTTTGACAGGCAGCCATCATGTTTTTACAGAGCTGTCCGTCAAACATTTAGCACATTGAAAGGAATTGCTGTGACAGCGGTTCCTGCCAATGTTTAGAATTGCCTGCTGACCTTTGGGATGACAGAGGTAAGGTCCTCCACCATCCAGATGGACTTACCTCCACTCACACAACTGTAAATCAGACCCAAAGTGTCTCAGAGTTCAGTGTTTAAACTATTTATTTAGTGGTTATGGCTTGGGCGGTCCCAAACAGGGAGGCTGGTTGTCCAAGTCCCCATGCTTCTTGGGGGTCTGTACTAAGGCTACTAAATGTATTAAGATAAAAAATGTAATTAAATTAAAATAATAAAAAGACTGGCCTGATCTGTCCAACTAAAGTGGCTTGTATCCCAGAAAACATTTTGTTCTAACTACGCTTGCTCAGTGTTACACCATTGTTGGGTAAAATGCAATTGAGTAGAGCGATTTAATAGTGTAAATTGGCTTTTTGCCAATTCTTTCCGCTCAGTAAACCAGCCATTCGCACATGTAAATTCAAGCTATTTGTGCTTCTAAGATGAATTTAAATGTGTAAATGGCTTTGTGACTCAAGCCCATTTTCTTGACCTATGACTCTGTATTGAAGATTCTTGAAATATCTTGTGAGAAAACTACTATGCATTCAAGATTTACACTGGTCAGTCATTATCTGGTCTCATTATATTCTCATCTGGTCTCATTATATGTAAAAGTTCCAGGAATAAAGATGTGAAATAATAAAAGACCAAAATAGACTAGATAAAAAAAGTTTGAACCATTGCCAATCAACTGAGGAAAAAATGTTCTGAATATGTTAATAAGGCATTACAAAAAGCGGCCAAGCTAGCCTTAGACCTTATTATTCTGCTCACACAGTATCAATGAAGGCATGGCTCAAGAACAAAACTGTATCAAATAAAGCGGCACTAAACCTGCAGAGGGAAAGGCACCAAAACCTAATTTACCAGTTAAAAAACTACAATGATAAAACCAAACTTGAACAATTCACAATACAGTAGTATGTCTAGACATTGAAAGTCAACCAAGTACATCTGCTCTACTCTGAAAAGTACAGAACATCACATGTGTACTTTAAAAAAAAAAACATAAAGGCCTGACTTAGGGTTTGGTGGACAGGGTTCTCCTTCAGAAACTTGATGGTGTAACTTGTCCACCATACTCTTGGCCTGACCATCCTATCTAGAGTTGAGCTTTCAGTTAGCGGTCCCCCCGTTGGCTTATTTGACAAAAAGCTTACCCCGCCGGGCTAGCAGAGTGCTGGCCATTGATATATGTATACAAAAAGTGTTGGATGGAATGCTTGAATTAATCTCAGCCAAGGGTAATTAACCAGGGCCACATCATAGTCCATTGTGATTATGCAGACAATGCCACCTCAGTTTGGACCCAGGTATATGTAAATCAGTCTTGACCCTGTTCCAGTCTGAACTGCCATGCCAGGTCCTCCCTGAATCAGAACATAAGCAACCTAGGACCGGTTTCACCTTTATTAAGGGCTCAACAGCTGGATATAGCTGGGTACCAGTGACACAGTGTGCGCGGGACCAACGTCTGGGCGTTAGTAATATGATCACTTGTTTTTTATCCATGAGCTACTGTTAAAGCAACATTTCGGAGCCGAAGGAGGATCACCTCTAGAAGACCTGACAAGAGAATATTACATTAATTTAATCTTGATATAACAAATGCCGTAATCATTTGCCCTTCAATATTAAGTGGAAACATCTGAGAGCGTGTTCAAGTAATGGTGCTGGACTCATTTCACAGAGCCATATGGAATTCAAACATCTTTTTGTGAGATTTTAGCCATCACCAAAAGTTGTGTCCTATTAGCATTTAGCTGCAAGCCTTTTTTGACATCCAGCCCTGCTTGGGTAAAAGAAAGTGAGAAAGCTTTGGTGCAGAATCGGGGGAATTTTGATCTAAGCGAATAATAATCTGTGTATGGTTAGCATAAGAAAATGCGGAGCAGCCAAAAGATTTAGTAAGGGTTACCAGGGGTAAAACCTTAAATATTAAACCGATTGGGAAAAATCTGGTGAGGGTTTGATTGATGTGGATAGAATCACCACTTGAGTGCGATCTTTAAGAAAGGAGACAAACCAAGACAACACCTGTCCTTTAACTCCAGTGTTTTCTAAGTGGGTTATCAGGATGTCATGCTCGACTGTGCCAAAAAAGCAGAAAGGTCAAATAGTAGCAAAACTGCTGAGTCTCCTTGATCAGTGGTGGAACAATATCTTCTTCTACCAAAGCAGGCATAGTTTCAATACTGCTGCCCGCTCTGAAACCCATGTGCCCACGAGTTAGTAAGTTGTTATATTCTAGGTGGTCAAATAGTTGTTGGCTACTATCTGCTCAGTAATTTTCCCCAGTAACGGAAGTGAGGTAATCAAGCAAAAGGTTAATACCTTGCGGCTATTAAGATTGTTTTTCTTCAACACAGTCCTTACTACTACTACTCTTCTGGGACAGAGCCAGATGGGAGGGACAGTGAGATTATTTCTCTCATCACTGGCAACACCACGTTACCACAAGATTTGAAAAACCAAAATGGGCAAGAATCGTCTGGAGAACACGATTTGGTCTTATTAAACAAGGGCTTGGTCTCCTTTACCCTGTCTCCAATCAAATCCATGAGGCAGCTGGTTCCACCCTGATTCCAGAAACTGCACTTACCTGCCTAACAATTTGTTGCCTAATGCCTCCAGATGAGGAGTGGTCCAAATCATGCTCTTTGAATTAATTACAAAGTGAAGACACTTTACCCTCTCATCTTAATGAATCTTTTGGGAGTAGAGTGGGGGCTAAATAAAAACACTTCAATCTTTTCAGTTTGGCAGTGATAGTAATGTTGTCCGAAACCAGGAAATGCCAGTTCCAGTCCTTCTAAATTTTAATTCTGATTTTTTTTCTCCTACATGACCACTATATCCTTTATCTACTTTCAACTATAGTATCAAACTCCTGTAATTGTTCTGATATACTGTGCTTATTCAATGTACGTCTCAAAAGCCGGTCATATAATTGAACATTTTCCCAGTTCCCGAAATTCAGATTGAAATAATGTCTAATTTGCTGATATTTTAAAACACAACCTTGAGTACAGCTTAATCGTACTTCTGAATTCCACAGAATTACACCAAATTTCCTGCTTCCTTTACCTGACTAAGATCAGAGATCCCTGCTCCAACCATGGCAAGTAGCTATTGTCCGTAATATACTTTAGGAGATTTGGATTTCTTCGCACAGTTACCAGGACTTATCTGTGTCTTAAGATAAACTTGCTAATGATGCAAGGATATCTCTGACATAGAACCCCTAATATTCAAGTGCTGGACTTCTTGGAACATATACAGCTGTTAACTTGCCTAAGGAAGACAAAATGGCCATTATACTTTGTTATCCCGTGTATTATTCTACAGTTGTAATAACCTGGTGTTGTACGAAGAAGCAGCCAATTAAAATATTGAGCGATCAATGTAAAATAATAGCCACCTTCTTATGTCTTATCCTCTGCTGAGGTTTTGACAGATTATTCTTTTTTCCAGCCCAGGTCTATTATAACTGAGGTTGAGAGGTTAGTAGAGACCCTTAGTGCAGAAAATGGATGGAAGAAAATGAAGAACATTATGCTTTGCGAAGAGTGTTTTTATATGCGAATAGGCCTAATTAAGAAAATCAGAACAATGAGTACTCCTACACTGGACAAATGGGATAGACTGATTCAGTTTAAGCCATGCATGGCAGCTATTACGTACTTGTCAGTTTATGCACCTGTTCACTTGCAATACCAAACCATTCTTTGCACTGTACTCCAGCAAGATTTGAAAATGTATTCAAGAATAATTCAATGGTAGCCGGCATTTTTTAGATCAGCACCTTAAAACATTTTAGAATAGTAGGTGTGCAGTAGTATTAATAATCGTATTATTTGTTTTGCTTTTCTTAGTGGTGTAATTGGGGCACATATCTCTGTTTCTCCTTGCATGATAAAAAAATAACCTATTTAGTGTTTGTCTTCAGGAACACTAGCGAAATTGTAAATCGAGAAGGAAAATATTTATCTAAATAAACCAAACCACGTTTATTATAATAAATGACAGATACATAGTCAACTTTATATTTATAATCTATTTTGAACAAATTAACTATGTTATAAGGTACAATAAAATTTCACTTTACTTTTTAACCTTGTTGGTGAAGTAGAATTTCCTTGGGTCAAAGAAAGGCTCCGCAGTACAATGCAAGGTTTAGGATAGTACAAATGGAAATGTATTTTGCAAAATATGTCCAATTACCATGCAATCTAACTTTGTAAAAATTGACTTGGAAATTTCAAAGGAAGAAGGGCACTAAAGTCAGTTTGAAGACACAATTCTTCTCCACCAAGTAAAGTACAAAGGTTGTTATCTTTCAGTAATTTAAGAGATGATTGTAGGAAAGTAGGATCTACTTCTATGGTTACCCCTACTTTTTCTCTTGATGTGATGCTGTTTTTAACTAGTCTAACTGGGATCCTGCTAATCAGGACCCCAGTCTATCGACTTTCTACCTAAATTGTTTAGTTCAGTACTTAGGTATTCCCCAGATTGAATACTGGGGTACCCATATAAGTCCCTAGTATATGGTACCTATGTACCCAGGGCATAGGTACCCCAGAGGTCTCCCATGGGCTGAAGCATGCATTATGCCACCCATGAGAGGCCATTGAAAATGGAACTACAGGCCTGCCATTGCAGCCTGTGTAAGTTGGTGCATGCACCACTTACTAAAGATATAGGTTAATATATCTAAGGGTCACGGCACTTAAAAACTATAAGTCACCCCTATAGCAGGCTTTTGCAATCCTGAAGGCAGGGTGCTTGGTTCTAAGTGAGAGGGGGCCCCTGCATGAGCAGGACATCACTGCAGCCTACGAAGTCCATTCTCCCGGGTTGTCAGTGAAGCAGCCATATACTATATAGAGGGGCACCGCGTAAGTACGCGATGACCATCTCGAAAACGGCTGCAACGAATCCTATCATGTTTGGTATCAAACATGTTGGAATCACACCCCCACACCGTAAACGGTGTGGGAGGTATGATTCCAAGCACTGGAAGAGCCCTCTGTTAGGCTCTCAGTGTTCCCGGTGCCAACCTTCTAGTCCCACAAAACACAAAATGATTGCTGCCGACCAGAGACACATTTCTGCCCTCCTGCTGCTGAGCCAAGCTCGAGCAGAGGAAGGTGGAACAATAGGCATCCTGTCACAGGGAGGTGTGACCACCTCCCAGAAAGGATTTAGTGTATTGGGACCAGGTGGGTGCGCTTGCCAGCAGCTGAAAGTCTGCATGAGGGGCACATTTGGCGTCCATGTGCATAGTCCAGTTCAAACCAGTTCTGGGAGCCGTTGGCTCCCACTCTGGTGCGAAACTGGACAAAGGAAATAGGAGTAACCTCCCCCCTGTCCAGACCCTTCCCTGGGAGGGTCCCCTGAATCTTCCCAACCCTTTCCCTAAGGTACTTAAGGGCTTACCTGAGTGTAGGTCCCTAGATTCATCGTGGGATAAGATTCAGATCAGACACCATTGCACTTCTACCGTCTGGGCACTCTGGACTTCGCTGGACTTCGTTTGGGCCTGACTTCGTCTCCCTTCCAGTCTGCTGCATCGTCTGTGCCTGTGCATCATACAGGAACCTCCAAGGCCTGTGAAGCATCAAAGACAACTGAAGTAATCTCCCTGGGAGTGAAGGAGTCACTCCCCTGCATTTGCAGGCACCGCAACTAAGTTGACCGGTCTGCAGATCCTGAGCTCCTCCGGACTCCGTGGGTTCTGCAACACAGGTGGTAGTTTTCCACAGCTCCTGAGGCCTGCTCTATCCTCCCACCAAGTTTGAGGCCAGCATCCCTCGTGGGGGTTGCAATAACCGAACCCCTGGGTACCGCGTCCAACTTGCAGTTGCAAAGGCTTGTTGGCTTCTTTGCAAAAAGATCTTCAGGCTCCAAGTAGCTCCAACCTCGAGCAACTCCAGGACCAGAATACCAGACTCTTCAGCCACACCACATCGTGTGCACAGTGGCCTGCATCTTTTGGTGAGCTGCTTGAGGTCCTCTCGCAACTCCAGTGCCTCCGGCCTGTGGGTCCACTTGAGGGTCACACTTGTTTCTTTTGGGCTCCCCTGATTTCTCGGAGTCTGCCCTGACTCCCCTGCCTTTGGTGAGTCCTCTGGACCTTGCTGGTCCCGACGTTGCTCCTTCTTTGATTCCTATGTGGCTTGCCTTTGCCAAGGCTTGTTGGTGCTCGCGCCAGACACCGACCCCTCAGCACTCGACATCCTTCATGGGACAGCTCATGCACAGCTCCTGGTCCGCCTCAGCGTCGCCTGGTCCTCACAGCTGCAGAGTCAAGGTCCTCGTCATCCATCCTGAAGCACCCGACATCGGAGGGCATTCGTCTTCCAAGTCTCCTGGTCACCCCTGAGTGACATAGACTCTATCCCCTCTGCTTTCAGGTACTCCTCTTCAAGAACCCATGTTTGGATTCCCACGGACACTTTCTCCTCTTCCAGCAGCGGCACTTTCCTGAAGTCCTCCATTGCGTTCGACGGCGGTTTCCGACACCACTTCACACGTATGCACCCGGCTTCCCTGGTGTAGGTAACGTGGGTACTAGGGTATCCAAGGGTGGGGTGGCTCTCTAACCTTCTGTCTTCCGTGGGGTTTCTTAAGGGTCCACTAGGAAGGGTCCTTAATCTTTAAAAATTCAACTGCGGCTTGCACATAGACTTGTACGGAGCACGCAGTTGTGTTCCCACACTGCACACGCTCTCCGTGGTGTCCCTATCTACTTACCTCGGGTGGTTCTGTGGGTCCCCAGCAATTCTACGTCCTCGTGACACTGTCCTGACTCGAGTCGTGGTTCTTATACCACCTTTTTAGTATATGATTTGGTCCACCCCCCGGGGCCACTGTGTATTTCGTGCTAATTACTGTGTTTCTATGCTAACATATTGTGTGCATTGTGTTTATCTCCGTGTTGGAGATACTTGAACCTTCTAGAGAGTATTATATAATAAATACATATTTTTATAAATACTTGGTGTGGTCCTTTTCACTTAAACTATACTATAAGATTGCATTCTGGTAAAACAAGCTGTTTTACACTCCTTCTGGACTAAGCCTGAAGGCTGCTCTCCACAGCTACCACTTAGAGAGCTTTCTAAGGTTGTCTAAGACCTCTTAAATCACCATAAGGGTTGTCTGGACTGGTGCAAGGTGCCCACTTACATTAGTGGACATCATATACCAGGCCAGTCTCTCACAATGATAACTCTTTTTTAACAACTAACAATAGTCTAACAAAACAATAGCAGTAGCCAAAACAGTAACATATACATAAGACGTAACTAACACCATTTAATTCTGACGTTCTTAACACATTGGTATTACATCATGCATTCAGGGGCACAAGCCTGCCTTTGGAGTAATTCATCTTTTACCTAGAATCGTGAAGAGTTAAGACAATGTTTGGAATAGCGTTTTCAGGTTTGGCCAGCTATTTGAAGGCATCTTAGAAAAAAGGCAAACATTTTGCCTCAATGGCTTTGATGTCCGTACAGTCAATTGTTTTAAGAATTATGAGGCAAGCATAGCAGTTTTTCTAAAGCCAAAAGAAACAGAGGGAGAATCTTTGTCATCAATCCATAGATATAGTACCCTATAACAAAAGATGTTAATCACTCAGACACAGCATAAACAAACCGGTTTTGTACTGCTGGCTTAAGATCTGCAGTTCCAGAAATATGTACAGACAGAACTCTAATGTAGATTTTACAGTTTTCATGTATTAATAATACAGGCCATAGCATTAATGTGTTTACCTATTTTTGTCATGTGAGCAATTATTGCATTCCAGAAACTTTCCATCTTAAGCACATTTTTTCTAATAGAGGAAGCATTTGAGGAATTAATCTATCTGCAAATATTTTATTAAAGTCAGAAGATATGACAACTAGCTAAGCTGAATTACCAGTCTTAATGCAACATATGTGATCAAAACATTTCACATTAATTGTCCGTTGTGAGAGAAATATTGAATCAGTTAAAGCTAGCCAAAAATGTAACTATTAGATGAGTGTCCCTGAGGGATACTTTAGGGGTGTGGAGTGAAATATAATTCTGCATCAAAAGACTGCATTTCATTAATACCATGCTAGGAACTATTAAATACTTGTCCATTATTCTATGCAGTAGCTGGAATTTGGACTTTTAAATGCTTAGCTAAAAACCTACCTAAACTACACTTGTTCAAAAACGATTTAATTTTTACCATGCACCCACTTTTCTTGGTCAAAATTACATTTTATTCCTAATATCACTTATAGAGTTTTTCAATAAAATCATAAGACAGAAACAGCTTTTATATTCTGCTAGATTTTTTTCACATAAACTCAAGGTATTCATTGTTTCTTTATTTTTAAAAGCTATCTTAAAAACTGATGGATCCAGAATTTACACACATCAATTTATATCACTCTGTGTATCTTCAGGTTACCTAGTAAGTTGAATTTATCACTGGCATTTCCAAATTGATTTCAGTTCTCTTGGGAAAGAACATTCACTGAATTAATTTGCCATCTGGTGTTAAGTGTATTAGAGCTGTTTGTTTAAAAAAAAATAACCATAAATACAGTCAATCTCTAACAATGTATGTTACAAACTTTGTAGATGGTAAATTTTGATCAATTATAAAGGTGATTAACATTAATGTTAAAAAAGAAATTCTCGGGGGGTGGGGGCGCTAGAGAGCCCGACGCAAGATGGCCGCACCTTAGTGCTGCTCTGCCGGTCGAGGTAACAATCCGGCCAATATCCTGCTTAAATTGCCACCATCCAGTGGAACAAAGATAATAACTGGGCTGCACTAGAACAGAGGAACACTTTGCTGGGACATACGTTACTCTCCGAGCCTGTTGTGAGTTAATATCGGCGGCCACGTTTATTCCTCAAGATGGCGGCTCCTGTGGGACAGACGCGGACGGACGATATTGTGCAGCTACGAGCTCAGCTGAGGGCTTGATGGAGCTGCTTTCCTGTGGTCTACTGTCGGACAAAAAGTGAACCCTCGCATCGCATAATCCCTTGCAAAGACGCGGTAAGATGCTGCTGCTGGGTTGAACTCGCTCTGCTGACCCGAGCTGGTGGTGGGGAATGCTGTGTGGTGCAGGTTTGCCTTCCGCCTAACGCATCCGTGAGGGCCGGCCGCACAGCTCGACTGCACTGACGTTTCAGTGTCGTGTAGTTCCTATAGTACCCCTGCAGGACCTGCGCGTTTGGATAACATAAACCGTGGGCTTGGTGGCAGACTGACTCCGTGCACCCCCACCGTATATGTTAGCCTGGTTTGCATTAGCAAGCTTGCAGTGCCACTAGTGTCTCCTCTTATCGGGGAGAGATTAGTTTCTGGCAACCTTAGATCATGACAACCCAAATTCCTCAGAATCGTGGAAACAATATACTACTTTTCGCTCAGTCACTCGTGCTTACTTATTCGGTTTGTCTCAGAGAGTTATACAGAATAAACAGTCGGGCGTTTCAATAAGTATTTATTGAACAGTTGTTATTCTAGTGTAAAATATATGTGCTGCGGTAACCAGCAGACAATAGCAGAGATATATTATCAGCAGTACGATAAAAGCAAAGGGATAGAACAGTTCTACCATATTGAGATAATCATGAGTACATACATGAATATAAAAGCATTATGCAAGTGCGCGTACTCCTACGATGCCTAACTAGATGTACTTGAGTGTACCTAGCATATGTGTATAGGTCTTAAAAGCTAAGAGCCAAGAATCCTCCTAGGATTTAGTCGAACCCCCATACCTGAATAGAGAGTGTGTGGGACCCCGTCCTGGTGTCGAGTTGGACACCCCGTCAGGGCTGTGTCAGACCGCTATCAGCTGGAGCGACTGCATGCAGGAGCCTCAGCGTCTCTGGTCAGTGTGTCAGCATGGAAGTCTCAGTTCCCTCTGTCTTACCGGGGCAAGATGGGGTGTATTTATAACCTAAAGAGTCCCGGTCCTCAGTATGGTTTGTATTGGACATGAGGAAGACGTCAGGGGTGAACTTTGTACATACATATTATGCCAGTGGTGTATTCTTAGAGAGCCATGCATAATTAATGAGTACAGTGTGGGCCTGTGTTTGGAAAAACCCTGCTGTATTCAAGACCACAGGATAGATAACGTTCAGCCCTCAGAGCTCGTTGTGTACTAGCTGGGACCAATGTAGGTGAAAGATCATGCCTATATAAGGAATCATACTATAATAGGAAATGTACAGTTGTGACCATAATTGGGCATATGCGCCATGACCATAATAGGGCAAGTACGATTACGTCCATTTTAGGGCATGTGCGAACGGGTCTACATTAGGGCCTCTATGCGGGATATAACACCCACTCCTCTTCCGAACTGGATAAAAATGACCATACTTAAAATCTGGACAATTTAAAAACATTTTTAAAAGTAAGTAAAAACATGGTTCTAAAAAATCGTTAAAAATGTAGGTGCTTAAAAAAAAAAAAATTAAATTCAGCTTTTTCTAGTTGCCACTTAAAAAGTCAATATCGTCTCTCTATAGAAGTTGTATTACCATAAGCAGGAGAAGGCCACGATTTTCTCAAGCGAAAGTGTCAATGTAAGAAAATGTTCCAAATTTAGATCGTTTATTTTGAAACGAGTGAAGAAGACGAATTCTTTCCCTGGACACGGTGAGCCAATTTAAGATTACGCGTCCTGGCTGGGAAGCTCAATATTATCGGTGTCAGCTGCTGTAGATGACAAATCCAACGCCTCACAGAGAACGTCAATCGCACATAGATGGAATGTAGCACTGCCAACAGTCTGTGCTGCAGCAGCTTGTGCGGCAGTTGTTACCTGGGTGCCTGCGGAAGAATCACCTAACCCAGCAGGAGCGAACGGCACCTGTGGATTCTCCAGGAATGCATTCATCAGAATCGGAAGCCGCTGAGGACAACGCAGAGCATGGGCCTCTATGGGTTTCAGCATTGCATCCGTGTCCGGAGGCGCATCTGATGGAAATGTCAGACAAAGATCCAACGTGCATTCTTCTCCGCAGAACAGGCATCGAAGAACAGGTAAGATGCAGTCTACCCAGACTGGTCTAAATGATAGATACCAGGAGGCATTGAGTTCTCGCAGGCAGGAAATGCCCAGAAGTTGTACCATGCGTTCACAGTATTTCCGCTCCAGGAGCGTGTTCACCATTCCCTCGGGAAGTGGGCCGTCCATTGCGTAGCAGCAATATTACAATCAGGATTCCTGCGATTAGGAACACGATGAGCGGGAATCCTCCAAATACGCTTCCCAATACGGAGTGTATAAAATTTGGGATTACTCCAAGGACTGTCTGAAAGGTGTTTAACAGTCCGGACCCTATGGTCTTAAATAGGTGTACAATACCGCTCGTATCAGACATATTGAAGATACGTCCCACCATTTCTGCGAAATGAATGGGGGAGTTTGTACGTATGAGTGCCTGTATCTCGGGCGAGGTCCTTGCAACTTGAAGTTCATAGGTTTCTCGAGCGGAGGTTAAGGGCACGGGTTGCTGTAAAAGCATGGCTTTCAATCTGCTCAGAGTATCAAACTGTATAAAAGAAACATTCAGCGAAGGCCATAGCGGCGCCTCCCTGACTGTGTTCAGTGGCGGAAACAATACTTGCATACAGCAAGTAACCCTGGAGTTAACAGTTACTAGATACGCGACGCCCGGAAGCATCCCACAGCAAACTTGACCATTTAGCATTAAGTAACTGCCATTCGAGAGCAGCTGGAAAACCGGCGTGATCATGGCCGCTGGGGTCCCTGACATGTGACAAGATAAGTTCGCTACTGAACCGCTACAGGCTCCGTGCAGAGAAATATCCTGACACATGGGAGAACCGCTTAAAGCATTCTTGCAGTTTGTACCTCTCAGATACACTTCTCGATCCCCATTCCGGCATCGGTATCTATATGGTAACTCCCAAGTTTCCTTGATGTATCCCTTACCCATTTTTACATATTTGCCTGCCTGCCTTTGCTCAAGGCAATATTGAAACTGAAATGTAGTGACCGGCAGAGTGATTTGGCCATGAATTAGCCATTCTGTTGATGGTGATTCAGCTACAGTGAATGGTAACCTTTCCAGTTTCTCAATACGCAGCATTGTATATTTGGCTCCCCTCTGTGCCATTTCTGTCTGTTTATCAGTTAGATTGTATTCTGAGAACAGAGACGTGGTGTTTATAAAACGCCATGGCACATAGCCTGCGTGCAAAGATTGCAGCGTCCAGCTTAACATCATAATAGAACGTAGCTGAGATTGCCCGTGTTGTAACAAGGCCAGATCTTGTTCTAATATGTCGATTGCCGAGGACACAATGTTGCCTAAGGAGTAAATCCTGGAGGTCAAAGTAGTTAACCCATTATCCACTACTGCTAATGCCTTTTCTAAGTCAATACGGTCTATCTCCCGTATCCTTTCTGCGGCCTCTTGTATGGGATATTTTCCAGTTTTCATTATAGTAGGCATAAAGGCCTGCATATATGAAACGTTTCTGACGTTGTTTCCTGGGACCTAGTAGAAAATCTCTAAGATCCATGTCAGGTGTGAGTAAGGTCAAGTGGTGCTTTACTTCTGTCAGTGTTGAGGTCTCTAGCCAATCAAGGCACAACTTCCCAACACTATACGATGTCACTAACCCTGGGTGTTGTCTTTGTACATAGCGTGGATCTGGCCTATGGATACTAAACCCTCTGGTTGTATTCATAAATCTCTGTTGACATTTGTTTGTGTCAATGGGCCAAACCAGCCATTCTGTCCAATCAGGATCTGATCTGTTGTACTGAAAATTGTCATCTAGTCCTACCCCTTGTGCAGTTGTATTCTGCCCCCCACCCATCTGCGATGGTGTTGGAAACCCCGGTGTGTTCATTTCCTTGCCTTTGGCTAATCCAAGACAGGTTGTTTGTTGCACAGTTTCATTCAGAAATAAAATCTGCTGCGGAATGATGCATGCTCTAAAAAGTGCTTCTATTCCCTGGACTTGCCAGTCCCTAGAACCGCAAATTGATTTGGAATCTATTGTGTCTTTCCATAGATCGAAACCCTGTTTAGACAACAGGTTCAGAAAGGATGCAGAGTAAATATGTTTGGTGTTTGTTAACATAATTTTCTGAGCTGAAATTTTCGCCACTTTATAATAAAATGACTTCGGGTCGGATGTGTTAAACCCTGAGAAGTATGTGAATTTCTGTGCAAATGCTTGTGAACTACCTTTTGGAGGTGTTGGGCAGTGTTCCCACTGGTGGTACTCAAATACATTTCTAGGTGTTATAGACTTGTGTAAGAAATGATCACCAAAATGTTGGTAACAGTACAATGTATCATAGTCTGAAGTACCTTCTAACATTTCATTATTCGGAAATGCTGCAGTTTTTTCTAAATCAGACATGATAGCATTTACAGTTTTAGTGTCCCAATCATCAGAATATGCACTGGAGGTAATGATATCACTTAAAGAAATTTTAAATACATGTTTTAGCTTTAAAAGTTCAGTCGGACCTAATATATCATAATCAATCTTGTCCCATACTATACCGTCCGGTATAGGAACTGCTGTAATGTTCACTGAAGACAAGTCTCTTGGTTCACGATGTGAAGACTGGAGTGGTTTTAAAATCAAATTGACTCTTTGGGCTGCAGAGCTTGGTTGGAGGTCTCGTCCATTAATAAGCATACTAAAAGTTATTATTAAACCTAGCCAGAAAATGAAAAATAAAATCCCAGTGATATACCATAGTTCTATCCAGTAAGTCTTTCTAAAAAAGCGCAAAAAGTCATTGAGTTTCTGTTGGAGTGATTTTTTGGCTGGCGTCGTTTCTGGTTCGCTTGGATCCAGTGAAAACGTATCAAAGTTCATGAAATAGCCAGAAGCAGTTCGATCAATTGTTGGAATTGCATCGGGATTTGTTGAAATCGGATTTTTACTCTTGACGAGGCATGTTGACGTAGATGTCTGTATTAGGTCTGATTGCAACTTGTTTGTTAAGTTGATTTTCATTTTGAAGATTAATTTCTTGTTGAAGTGGAACGAGTTCCATAGCATTGTTGCTTAGTCCTTCATTCCGTACAGGTGGCTCTTCAAACGTGATGAGTCTTTCTGTTTGAACTTCTTGGATTGTAGCAAGAGGAGGGCGTCTGCTACTGTGGAGTCCACGTGGCCTACTGTTTAGTATCGGCCACATAGTGTGGTTTGATTAAGTCAATTGAGACGAATCTTTTCTCCTTTTTCCCGGCAAGAGGCGGCAGAAGTACAGTTCTTGTGCCGTGGATTGCTAGGGCCGGTACAGGCTTTCTGTAGGATGGCCCAAATTCCGAGTGGGACGGGTATGCCCAGATGTGGGTCCCGTGCTCTCCATGCCACTGGAGTCAAGCTATCCTGGCTGATGAGGGCTGAAAGCCCGAAACCGGTCCTAGGATGCTTGTTTCCAGTCCAGGGAGGACCTGGCCTAGCAGTTCGGGCTGGACTGTTCCCATTGGGCACAGGGTCAAAACTGATTTGCATATGGCTGGGTCCAAACTGGAATGGCATGGTGAGCAAAAAAAACGATGGATTTAGGCCCAGATCTCTGTACTGGGGTGAATGTATGACATTGTTCTGCATTCTGTCCATCAATTGTTCTTTTTCCAAATTCTTTCTTGTCAGCAATCTTCTCTCCGACTAGATCCCCGATTTTTGGGATCCAGATAGGTCTTGCCGTTACTGCCTTGACTTCCTCAGTGGCGGCCTGTTTCTGGAGCATGTTACTTTGTTGTGTCCTGGATTCATTTAGATCCTGTAAAACAGCCAAACGATCATGGATATCAAATGGATTTTCATCCGCCACCGTGCCTTCACAATCAAGATCAGGTACCCACATTCTTGTCCCAAATAGGACCTCGTAAGGAGTGACACCTCCTAGAGAGCTTCTTGGCTGATTATTGAGCGCGTGCTGTACCCCATAAAGGTGATCGACCCATCTACCGCCCTTGCCTAATACCCCAGCTGTTAAAGATTGCTTCAAGTCTCTGTTTTTCCTCTCCACAACAGAATTTCCCTCGGGATGGTACGGAGAGGAGTACCGCAATGCTACGCCCATTCCTTCCATGGCCTCTTTGTAAGCCCGAGAGCTAAACGCCGGACAACGGTCAGAATGTAACGTGCCAACTGCGTATGTGCCGATAAAGACTCGCAAATCTTTTATAACAGTTCGAGCATCAGCCGAGGGCTGAGGCCAAACCTTGAGGAAACTTGAGCTGGACGCGCACGAACGGACAACCTAATGCTGTCTAACAATGGTATCTGTACTGGACGTGCTGTGGTGGACCCATTCATCTGCTTGCAGATGTCGCAGTTCCAGACGTAGTCTCTAATCAGCCTTCTCATCACGGGCCACCAGTAGCGTTCTTTTAACAAAGCAACAGTCTCCCTAAGTCCGTTATGTACAGAACCTATTCCTTCCTGTGCTGCCACAATTAAGCCTAGCCTACGATCCATATTTGGTATTACTCTATCCCCCACTCCAGGAATCTGAGCATATGGAATGTTTTGTGCATCTAACTTGTAGGAGTACCTGAGTGGGAATTTTTTTGGTACTGCTGTGCTGCCTTTGCGTGAAGCATTGACAGCTACCATAATCTCGCCGTCTACCCTCGTCTTTGAACGAGTAACTGCAGCTACGGTGGCTGTGCCAACAGCCCCCTTTGCGGCTTCATCAGCCAATGAATTCCCTTCAACGTGAACGCCATCACGCTGATGACTCAGTGTATGTATCACGTGAGCCCTTGGTAGTTCGTTTCTCAACTCCACTACCTGTTCCCATAGTATTTTATGCTTAATTGTGCCACCTTTTACATCTTTGAACCCGTTTTGTTCCCAATGATGTAGATATTCATTGTACGACTGTACACAGTAAAAGGAATCACACACAATAAGTGTGGGGAATTCGTGATCCGTATTTATAAGTGCCAGTATAAGTGCTTTGAGTTCTGCCAACTGAGCCGTGCAGTCTCCTAGAGATTGCGTTTTAGTGCAACTTGGATGGAACTTTCATCGTGCTTGCGACCTTTAACAATCGCAGACGCCGCGCTGTAAGCTTGCTTACTCCCTGTGGCTGGTTGAGCAGGACCGTCAGTGTAAATAATGTATTCATACTGATCTAGAGGCAAAATTTCATTTGGTAGAGGATATTCTTGTTCGTATTGCAGGAATGCCTGTGTTTTTAAACTTGGATCAAATCTGTATTCAACATCCGTTGCAGTAAGAGAATTAGCCCATTGTATCCATCTTGGATGTAAGGCTTTAGCATTTGAAATGCTAGCTTTTGTAACAGCTTCTAAAGCTGGTACTGGGGTCCACGACAATTATGCGTTTTCCCTGAGCCAGAGCTCTTTCTCTTGCTACAGCGGTCTGCACTGCTGTCAGGATTTTTCTGTTGAAGTGAAACGCATCTCTGCGAGTGTGATTTGTATGCGATTGGTACTGTTTCGCCTTCATTAAAAGTTAAATAAGTGTACCCGCATTGACCCGCTATGACTTGGATCACTAAGTTCTGTGCGTTTACGCGTGTCTGTAAATGTTTAGAAGCTATCATGTCTTCCTGTAGGGAACGCAGGATATTTGTGTGTTCCTGTGTCCATTGTCCGACCGAAAAGTCAGGTTTTATTAAGTCGTAGAAATGTTTTACTCTTTCTGCGTAATCCAAAATGTATGCTCGACCAAAATTTTGGAATCCCAGCATTGATTGTAAATTCTTCAATGATTTTGGAGGTTGGAGCAGCGCACACTTTTCTAAAAAGTTAGCTGCCAGGCTTTTTCCCTCACTAGACAGCTCGTATCCTAAAAACAGGACATTGAGGTGGGCAATTTTTGATTTTTTGAAATTAAATTTATAGCCTTCAGAGGCGAATCCCATAATAATGGTGCTCACCCTGGTCAAGTGCCTCTTTAAGTCATCGTCCGTCAGATAAATATCATCCACATAGGACCATGCTTCTTCATCCAAATTTTGGAGTAACTCTGTTACCCTTGCTGAAAACAACCCCGGGCTATTCTTATTCCCTTGGGGGAGTCAGCAAAATTGCCGTTGGGACCCTAACGCACTGAATGCGGTTAGATACCTGCTTTCAGGCGCTATATTTTGGCAGAAAAATCCATTTGAGATATCAAGTGTTGTTTTGTATTTTTTGCGCACGATGTTATTCATTAATGCGGCACTGTGTGCATTTTGAACTGCAAATGTCTTTGTGCAAGTGTTTAAATGTCTGTAATCTAAAACTAGACGATATGTATTGTCAGGTTTGGCTACGGGGAACAAAGGATTGTTCATAGATGAAGTGCAATTTTCTATCACCCCCTGATATTCAAGTTGATCTAGGATCTCCCTGACTTGTTTTTTAGCTTCCTGCTTTATAGGGTATTGCCTTTGGGCATTTGGGGAAACTTTTAACAGAATCACGTGGTGGGTTGAATCCTCATCCCAACCAGCATGATTTTTGTATAATGCTGGAGCTACGGCAACCGCCCACTCCTGCGCATATGCATGTTTTAGGTGAATGGGAACGAGGTCGGAAAAGGCTGGAAAAATTACAGTTTCTCCCCTAGGGCACTCCATGACGAATGCAGGCGGCCAGTCTTGTTCTGCTAATAGAATGTCATAACCAGATGACAGATTTTTCCAAAAGAGACCTTTACATTTTCTGGGCTTGTCCCCCTCCATCCGGAGAGTTATCTCATGTAACTTATGTGGGACACTTACCCGAGTATCAGGTGTTTCCACCGTGATATACTCACTCAACTCCGCTGTCACCAGAAATTCCTTCAGGTTCTGGCGAGCTATCGTTACTTCTGCCGCACTGTCTAGCATCGTCAGAGCCCATTCCCCGTTCAGAAGCTGTGTCCTCAGAATTCTGGGCATGTCTGATCTTGAGACCTGCTACCTTCTTCTTTTTGAACTGAGGTTTTGATTTTTGTTTATCTTCTTTTTTAGGTGCGTAGTCCGCAGCGCGTTGTGTGTCTCTGGACTTTGTACGCTCCTCTTGTCTGTGTTCTGACCATCCTTCCCTCTCGGAGTTTCTTGATGAACCCTGAAAGGAACGAGAGGAGCGAGTATCAGTATCCTGATACCTGTCAGGTTTTTAATATTATCCCTATTCCTGAGGTTATACCTCCTTTCAGAGGGTTCCTGTTGAGGAGACCTACCTCTGGACTGAGATCTGGTGTCTTTAGACTTTTGTTGTTTTTTATTTTCCCACTTCTTTTTAGAAGAAGTAGGTGTCTGCTTTGTAGTGTCCTTTTCAGGACTGCCCACCAGTTGTGGTTTTAATGCTTTCCCACCTAGACTGTCTCTGCCTAATTCTGCATATGCAGTTTCAATTATTTTGGGTAGTTCGTGTTGTTGATCTACTGGACTGAACTCCCTTAGGCGTTGGCGGATCGCCACAGAAGCTGCTTCCCCCTTAATGTTAGCTAGTATTATGGCTGAGACCTGTTCAAAGTTGTTTAGCAACTTCATCCCTAAATTAAGGGCAGGCTCTGCTCCGTACTCATTTTGTATCTGTTTCAATACTTCAGGTATTACTGCTATTGACGGGATACCATGTGTTCTGGTATATATGGCAGCAAAGACTGAACCCCAAGAGGTGCAGTCCTCTACTTGTGGTCTGAGACCCATGGGCAAGCAGATTGTTAGAATTCTGTGTTTATCACTGGTTGTAGTATTCGGGAATACTGCTTCAAGCTCAGTTATTTTCTGAGCTATCCAGAATGGGATTTGTTCGCGTTTTGCTGGCATTTTGCCCATTATTGTGTGTAATGTTTGTGGAGTTATTTTATTAACTGTACCTTGGACTGGAGTGTCTTGTGCTGCAGCTGGTGCAGGCTGAACTGTTAAAGTCCTCATCACAAATTGTGTGAGGTTTCTGTAGATTTTAATTAAATCTCTGTGTTGTACGAGTAAGTCTTGCTGTGGCATTGTGCCAATATCAGGATGCGGTGTGTATGCCGCTAATATGGGCCATGTGGCTCCTGCTCCTCCGAGCGGCCCTAATCTTGCTCTTCCTTGTATGTGGGGTAGGGCGCCTTTAAACCAGTAATTATGCTCCTGGTAAGTGAGCGGAACCTCTAACTCCTCAAAAGGAGTATAGTCCGCTGGTGTTTCACCTTCTAGGTAGTAGTGAAATACATTTGTAATTGCATTCGCTGCTGGGAATGTAACCCAAGAATAGAACACCTCTGTTTTTTTGGATTTGTGAGCCTCAATCACAAAAATTACTGTACCACCCCTGGCTCTTAAGCCATGTTCTAGAAGTTTTATGGTGACTGCCCTTCTGAAATTTGGTGCAATTTGTATTGCATCTTCAGGGTCTTCTCCTAAACCGAAGAGGTCTGTTTCAACTCTCCTTGTGTCGTTTGCTTCTTCCACCATTTTAATTGGAAGAAGGGAGGTTAAAGAATTTTTAAGATAAGGTGTACATGCACAATTGTAGGAACTATATGTCCTTCAAGCTTGAATAACCAACAGCCAATAAATAGTATTCTTGAACTACTCAGCTGCGGCGGATTTTGTGCCCACCCACTCCAGACGTCTCTGGGGTTTTGTGAGTAGGTTCTCTGAGAATAGCACGACTGAACTACTCAGATTCTACTGTTAAATAAGTACCCAACCAACGTTGGTGGCGCCATGTCGTGTAGCTCCTATAGCACCCCTGCAGGACCTGCACGTTTGGATAACATAAACTGTGGGCTTGGTGGCAGACTGACTCCGTGCACCCCCACCGTATATGTTAGCCTGGTTTGCATTAGCTAGCTCGCAGTGCCACTAGTGTCTCCTCTTATCGGGGAGAGATTAGTTTCTGGCAACCTTAGATCATGACAACCCAAATTCCTCAGAATCGTGGAAACAATATACTTCTTTTCGCTCAGTCACTCGTGTTTACTTATTCGGTTTGTCTCAGAGAGTTACACAGAATAAACAGTCGGGCGTTTCAATAAGTATTTATTGAACAGTTGTTATTCTAGTGTAAAATATATGTGCTGCGGTAACCAGCAGACAATAGAAGATATATTATCAGCAGTACAATAAAAGCAAAGGGATAGAACAGTTCTACCATATTGAGATAATCATGAGTACATACATGAATATAAAAGCATTATGCAAGTGCGCGTACTCCTACGATGCCTAACTAGATGTACCTGAGTGTACCTAGCATATGTGTATAGGTCTTAAAAGCTAAGAGCCAAGAATCCTGCTAGGATTTAGTCGAACCCCCATACCTGAATAGAGAGTGTGTGGGACCCCGTCCTGGTCTCGAGTTGGACACCCCGTCAGGGCTGTGTCAGACCGCTGTCAGCTGGAGCGACTGCATGCAGGAGCCTCAGCGTCTCTGGTCAGTGTGTCAGCATGGAAGTCTCGGTTCCCTCTGTCTTACCGGGGCAAGATGTGGTGTATTTATACCCTAAAGAGTCTCGGTCCTCAGTATGGTTTGTATTGGACATGAGGAAGACGTCAGGGGTGAACTTTGTACATACATATTATGCCAGTGGTGTATTCTTAGAGAGCCATGCATAATTAATGAAGTACAGTGTGGGCCTGTGTTTGGAAAAACCCTGCTGTATTCAAAACCACAGGATAGATAACGTTCAGCCCTCAGAGCTCGTTGTGTACTAGCTGGGACCAATGTAGGTGAAAGATCATGCCTATATAAGGAATCATACTATAATAGGAAATGTACAGTTGTGACCATAATTGGGCATATGCGGCCATGACCATAATAGGGCAAGTACGATTACGTTCATTTTAGGGCATGTGCGAACGGGTCTACATTAGGGCCTCTATGCGGGATATAACAGCAGCTGTGAACGCGGCGTGGCGGAGTAATGGGCGGGCTGTCATTGTGTATGCCGTTGCCCTCTGATACGTGGCAGCACGAGTCCCGGTGTTGCGGGGCGAAACGGCCGACAACGGCCATACTACATCGTGGCGTTGTGGCGTCACTATCAACGGAGCGGTCCCGCTGAAGGTCAATCATCAGTGACGACTGGGCGGCTGTGGCCGGGAACGAGGGCCACTGCTGCGGGCGCTGCGGTGTCCGGATACGTACATAGCACCTTTCGACCGGCTCTGTGGAGGCGCCTGATACACCATAGTGAGGGGAGCCGATGGTGATACCGCTGCTATTGACATTTGCCTAGAACAATATGGGCACAGGCTTGCTATATTGATTTCTACTGCCAATCCACTGGATTTACTTAATCACCACTCCGCCTCAACTGTGACTGCTGGTGGGCGACGAGTCACTTGCTGCATTGATAGCTGCTCGCCTGACAGCCTGTAAGTACTGTTACGCACGTATGCGTTTCTCTTACCTACTTGGGCCTAACGAGGCGGTGTGGAGCCTGTCATATAGCTCCTCTCTGGTGAACACTATACCACGTGGTTGTTCGGGTGACTGTTAGCGGGTGTGAGGGGCACCTACGAGAGCTTGCGGTGCGGCTGTGGGTCAGGGGATGGTAGCGCACCCCACGGCCTGATTACGATCCTATGTGAGGCTTGGTTAATCGCTTGGCTAATATTACGACACTGCAGGACGGCGTATGCAACAATATACAGTGTTAGCCTTTACCGGATTGCCAGCAAACTACCTTGTTCTTCCAGCTGTGGTGGGTCGCAACACTGGTATCCGCGCATAGGCACTTGCACAGTGGTCATTTATCTGCAGTGTCTCCTCACTGGTGTGAGTGCTGGTACGGGTGTCCTGCTCAACTCTTCTGGCTCTAGGTGCGGTGCTACGGCTCCGTCGCGGCCTTGGTGGTGCTGCCGCGCCGCAAGCACGAACAGCGGACACCATGGGCAAAACGGACAAGCAACAGGCTAAGCTTAGCTTTGAAACTCGGCGCCTCACGAAGTCTCAGGCACCAGCCACTTCGGACACTGAATTGGAGCTGGGTGCAGGCGCCAGCAGCAGACTGGAGCGAATGATGCTCACTATGCAGCACAGTTTGCAGGCGATAGATAGCAAGATTGATAATCTTAATCTGCGGATGGACAACATGTCGGCGAAATTAGACAAACACGGTTCCAGGTTATCTGAGGCAGAACAGCGTATCTCTACTACTGAAGACCAGATGGAGGTGGTCAGTGCATCCTGCTCTAGTATGGAAAAACTCTTGGCAGTCATCCAGGCTAAGAATGAAGATCTCGAAGCTAGATCGCGACGCAACAACTTACGAATTACGGGGGTGCCTGAGTCAATGAATACGGGCACCATGGAACTCTATATCGAGAACCTGTTGAAAGACATGCTTGGGGCGGAGCACTTTTCAGCCATGATGGTCGTGGAGCGTGCGCACAGATCCCTGGCGCCTAGGCCCGTGCCCGGGGTGCCGCCGCAGCCCATTATTGCCCGACTGCTCAATTATCGTGACCGGGATGTGGCGCTGCGTCTAGCCAGAGAAAAAGGCACTACTTCTTATCAAGGTATGCAGATTGCGCTGTTCCTGCATTTTACAGCAACGGTGCAGCAGGCACGGCAAGAATTTCATCCTGTGAAAAAGAAGTTGCAGACTCTAAAGATTCAATATGCAATGCTATACCCGGCACGCCTTCGTATCCAGCACAAAGGAAAAGCTAAAGTCTTCACAACACCCAAAGAGGCCTTGCAGTATGTACGACAGCTCGAGAAGCACGAGACATCACAAACGGCTGGCGATGATGCAGATACTGAGGACTGAACACGTGAGCTCTTTACAAATGACTATATGCTGGCACTGCTCATTATCAACTGTTGCACATAAGGGAACAGGATTGCCAGCATAGCTGATTGTGGGGACAATGTTTAACATGTTACTACTTGATGCACACATGTTTTGATATCCAGCACGCTACAATAGGCTGACATTGCTTACTATAAACTGCTGCACATAATGGGACTGGATTGCCAGCATAGCTGATTGAGGAGACAATGTTTAATATGTTACTAATTATTGCTCATATATTTTTATATCCACCACACTTTCAAGGTGCTCCTATGGGCTCTGGCGTATTGACCTTCATAATGTTCTTGTATTGTATTATTCCAGACTGCAACATTTCTTGTTTGACTATGCAATGCTACTGATCGTTATCCCTGGATGGGGCTGATTTCATACATACCTTGACCCCCCCCTAGCTCTGTCTCGGGGGATGGCGGCTACTGGTGACCCCCCCCTGAAGGGAGTACCCCACATTGGTTTACGTTGTTTTGGGCACCACCTTAGGTGTGCTTTTCTGTTGTTGTATACCATGCTGATGCATGATTGTGAGTTTGTTGTTTACCGTGGGATCCTTAGCATAATTGGGATGCTGAAGTGGGAGGGGGAAAGTTGGGGAACTATACTCATATAACAATGAGTTGGGCACATCGTTGGAGTTGATAATGGCATATACGGGATTGGGCAATATCAAGTGGCAGGCTGACACACTAGACACTGAGCGGAAGGGCAGAGGTTTAGAATAATATTATATCATGGTTGACATGGAATGTTAGAGGCCTTAACAATCCTAAGAAGATAAGGCAAGTTTTGGCATATTTAGACCGTCACAATGTTCACGTAGCATTGTTGCAGGAAACCCATCTTACCAAACATGCAGCGGAGGCAGTGGCCACTAGGTGGGCGGGAGTGCGGCTGGCATCTTCCTACTCCTCCTACGCGAAGGGTGTAATGATATTGATCAAGAAAGGTATCCCTTTTGAAACTCTGCATGTCGACGAGGATGATATGGGAAGATATATCCTGGTGCAGGGGATATTGTGTGGTACACGGGTGACAATTGCAAACCTCTATGGGCCTAATGTGGATGACCCGGGTTTTTATGAGACGTTATGGGGTAAAATACACAAATTGACTCCATCTGCCATTGTCTGTGGGGGGGGATTTTAATGTTGTATTGGTACCAGAAGAAGATCGCATGACATCAGCAGAGTTCATGATTAAAAAAGCAGCAATCTCGGTTATTAATGGTATGAGGGACTTGGGACTGTTGGATATATGGAGGCTGCGGCACCCTCGCTTAAAGGAGGGCACATGTCACTCATATGTGCATCAATCCTGGTCACATCTTGATTTCTGGCTAGCAACAACTGATGTAAATACATGGACCACTGCTATTCAACATCTGCCCAAGACACTATCAGACCACTCCCCTGTGTTGCTCAGTATGAACATACCCACACACACGCCCACGCAGTTTCAATGGCGCCTTCAATCTTCATCTTTATTAGATCAAGTTTTCTGTGAAGGGGTAAGAGAAGCTATCGTTGATTATTTTACACGCAATAGAGGGTCAGTTGAAAGTGTGGGGGTTCTCTGGGAAGCTTTCAAGGTGACAATACGGGGTGTCTGTATAAGTCTACAAGCTGGGGTTCTCCGATCGTTGCGCGGTACCATGAGGACGTTAGAGCAGGAGCTAGGGCGATTAGAGCGCGAGTATGCAGTCACAGCAGACCCCACTACCCTGGCAGATATAAGGAGTAAGGTCACAGAGTATAATGATACGGCGGACCAAGAAGTGCGTCACATGTCTTGCAGATGGACAGCGAGGTATTACGGCGAGGGGGTCCGACCAGGGAGGGCATTAGCCAATAAAATTGCAGAGCCATGGGGTAGGAATCATATAGTCAAGATTGTCACAGACGATGACGCTATACACTATGACACGGCAGGAATACTTAACACGTTTGTGCGATATTACCATGCCATGTACCCATGTCGTAAGTCGGCGGGGGCAGCAGAAATTGATCAATATTTGGATGATATCGCACTGGTCTGGCTTTCGCGAAGACAGCAAGATTTTTTAATGCATCAACTAACGATAGATGAAATACGGGATGCTATAATTGCATTACCAAATGGGAAAGCTACAGGCACAGATGGATTGCCAGCCGAGTTTTATAAAGAATACATTGACTTACTGGCACCCTGTTTGCATGAGATGTATCTTGAAGCATATGAGGAAAAACGTCTGCCAGCCACTCTGCGAGAAGCGTTGATCATAACGCTGCTGAAGCCTGGTAAGGCGCCGGATAGTTGTGAATCATATCGGCCTCTATCACTAATAAATACAGATGTTAAGATTCTGGCAAAAGTGTTGGCTACCCGACTGCGATTGCTCCTCCCTACTATGGTTCTTCCAGATCAGTCTGAATTTATGCCTGCCCGATCGACATCACACAATCTACGCACGCTGTTTGCGGTGCTACATGTGCTGGAGCCAACATTGCCTGCGGTGGCGGTCCTATTAGATGCCGCTAAGGCTTTTGATTCGATCTCCTGGACCTATTTGTTTACAGTTTTGCATCGCATGGGTGTCCCCTTCATTTTTACAAACTGGATCCGGTTATTATATACGGATCCTATAGCACGTGTGCAGATGAACGGGCATACGTCGAGCGCATTGCCGATACAACGTGGTACGCGACAGGGGTGCCCACTGTCACCCCTACTATTTGCGGTGGTGTTGGAACCCTTAGCATGTATCCTGCGGCAACGATATGCACTAAGATTTTATGAGCGACCGCTCGCAGTGTCCATGCATGCTGATGACATGGTGCTTTACGTTCGTGACCCGGAAACCTATCTAGCGCAACTTATCAGAGAATACATACGGTTTGAATGGCATGCCGGGTTGGGAATAAACTGGGCCAAATCCATTGTCATGCCTCTGACTGACAGCACAAAACGAATAGAGCTTGATTATCCCTTAGAATGGAGCGTAGACCCTATAAAGTATCTGGGGATATGGATACATAGGGATCCGCAGGTGGTCGTTCAAACGAATTATGGTAGAGCAGTCACACGGCTTGAAGAGCAAGTAGCTAGGTGGATAAAATTACCATTATCGCTAGCTGACAGGATTACGTTAATAAAAATGGTCGTCCTTCCTAGATTTTTATACTTATTTATTAATATTCCAGTCCGTCTCAAACAAAATTTCTTTGATACACTCCGGTCATTGCTGATTACACTTGCATGGGGAGCGAAAAAGCCTAGAGTGAAATGGGAAGTCTTAACCCTCCCATACGATATGGGCGGCTTTACAACTCCGGATTTGCAGTTGTACTAACTATGCGCGCAGGCCCACTATGCCTACTACTGGCAGCAAGCCCTGGCTTATATTCCGCATGTGGCAGTGGAGGCAGGGGCCGTGCATCCGATACCGCTCCGGGCTATAATTGTGAGCACCCATTCTGTCTTCGAGAAGGGGGAAATAGATACGGTGCAATGCACAGTTAGCGCATGGTAGGAACTCGGGAAACGAGCGCAGAAGCTTCCACTCTATGCACCGAACATGCCACTTTTGCATCACTCCTCAATCTCCCTATCTGGTGAAGCGGGTGCGCTCCAAGTCCTTCATGAGATAGGGGTACACACGCTGGGGGATGTGTTTCCGGATGGGAAATTTGTGGAGGTTGCAGAATTCCTAGGGGACGGGGAAAATGCTGCAATGCGGGTATTTATATACACTAGATTGCGCGCCGCTATACGCACACTATACCCGCAATTTCCGGCGGTGCCATCAACACTGGATGCACTACAACTCATCTATGCGACTCAAACGAAATCCCAACTTATTACACGATTATATCACACCTTGCAGAGAGAGGGACTATTCACGGGGGTGGATCGCTGGCTAAATGGAATACAATTTTCTCTGACCCACTGTCTGAAGATGATTGGCATGAAAGTTGTAAAATGACAGAACGGCTCACTCCCAATGGTAATCTTAAACTGATTCATTTTAAATATTTGCATCAAGTGTATTATACACCTGTCTTGCTATATAAATGTGGATTGAGAGACTCTGCCAGTTGTGTCAGGTGTAGAGCCCTTGATGCAGATTTTCAAAATTTGGCCTAGACCTGTCCGAAGGTCACAGAATTCTGGATGCAGGTCACGCGGAGTCTGACGGAGATGGTGGGGACACCCGTGGCATGTACTCCGCAACTGTGTTTATTGGGGCTTGTCTCCACTATACGAGCTCCTGTTAGAAGATTGGTGGCTGTGGCACTGCTGTTGGCTAAGAGATGGGTTGCTATACGTTGGGGTGGCAGACCCGCGCCAACAAATAAGCAATGGCTGCAGGACTTGGTGTACTGCCGAGATCAACTTACTTGCTATGCTGAAGAGCTCCCTAGCGCCTCTAAGCCTCGTGACATATGGGGTCCATTGACATCTTATTTGCTCACCATGAATGTTAACTGATGTCCTTTTCTGTATCTTGCTATTCTGCTAATTGCAATGTGATTATACTAATGTCTAAATTTGTGATGCCGACCATTGCCGATTAATGTACATTGCTGCTTTACCTGCTTGTAACATGTATGCCCACCGATAAGCCAATGCTTTTGTTTTTTTGTTGTATATGTAATGAAAACTGAAGAAAAAAACAACAACAAAAAAGAAATTCTCTTATGTGCATACATTTATTTTTAAGGGATCTGATAATCTGATCAAATTGATTAGCCCTTTCATGCTAAAATGTCTTTGTATTTCTGTGACAGACAGTTTCTCAAGCAGATCTTGTGCAAACATTTGTGGCCCATGCCCGGACATATATCAATACCATAAAGGTGTGTTGGGTACACCTTTTTATGATGCATATGTATAAAGAGTGTAACTGCAACAAATGATGGACGGAATGCTGAATGATTCAAACATTCTCCCCAGTCAAGAGATCTGGGTTAAATCCATCGTTCTTTTGCCCACTAGGCCACCCCAGTTTGGACCCAGCCATATGCAAATCAGTCTTGACCCTGTGCCTCATGGGAACAGTCCAGACCGAACTGCCAAGCCAGGTCCTCCCTGGACTGGAAACAACATCCTGGGACCGGTTTCGGGGTATGTCACCCTTCATCAGCCAGGCTAGCTTGAATCCAGTGGCACAGTGAGCACGGGACCCACGTCTGGGCATACCCATCCCAAAGAGGGCAGTCAAGCAGTTAATAGGTTAAGCATTTTGTGTTATTAGTTTAAGCAGTTTGTGTGCAATAGAGAGCTAAAAGTATCTATGTGATTGTATCTCTAGTATTAAATACATAATTAAATCAAAGTCCCTGCCTAAATAACAAGCTTTTTACCTACTGCAACCCTTTCCTTTGTGATGGTTTTACAAAACACTGGGTCAATTCCAATAGGAGCATAAATATTAGACACATTTTAGGCCAGGATCACATTTTAAAATACACCTATGAAGATCTTCCACCAATATCACTAGAATGCTGTATATTACCCACAGTAATATAATTCTTAAATAATTTATTTATGGTGTATGTGAGGTACTACATAGCATATTTATGCTGCGTCAATATGGTTATAATGAAAAAGTGGTGTGGAGAAGAAGTGTGATTTGGACTTTAAATGCTTCTCAAATTTCTTGAAGAGAGAAAGAGAGAAAGTTGAGAAAGAGAGAGAGAGTTCTCCAGGTAGATGCAGCACTCTATCACTAAATCTATTAACCACATGCAGTTAAAAGTTAGTAGCTTCAAGGAGTCCCATCGCACCTTTGATGGTAGGGACTTGAAGACATTAGTTAGGTAGACAGGAAATGGTAGAATAAGCAAAGGGTATTAAATTGAGTTCTCTGTTTGACCAGAAGTCAGTGGAATGATCTTAGGGCATGCGTGATCTGATTGTTGCATTTTAAACCAACCCTGAGTCATACATCATGTATCAGGACCTATCATAATTTTTCATGTCTCTCCCTAGAAGGCCCGCTGTGCAAGATGTTACAGTATTCAGAGTGGGATGTAACAACAATGAGTATCATGGAATATTTTTGGGGGGAGGAGCAGGATAGTGAAGAAGCCCTGTAGAAGTTGCAGATGGTGGAATAAGGTCTTGGTGGCTGTGTTTGTTAGAGGGATAAACAAGAAGTCATGCAAGGCAACAGGTTTGCATACTTACAGAACTGGTGTAGGTGATTCGCCAAATGAATCTGTCAATGTTAAATATTTTTGCCAACTCCATTTTTCTTATACATCTTTAGAGATGGAAGAAACCTACTAATCCACTGCCTTTGAGAGCCCTATTTAGAATTTGGAGGCCAGTCCGCTCGTTGGCCAGGCCAGCGAAGAGATTTAGTGCCATATTTAGAAATCTCCACCAGGCAGGCATCACTCTCTATGCGTTCAGCAAAGTGGGAGTTGAAGGCACTGAAAGTCTGCTGAGAGACCACCATATTTAATGTAGTGTTCAACAAAGTTTTTTGTTTTTCAGAAACGAAAAATAAATGTCCCTGACATGCTTGGAAATTTCTCCCAGCCTGTGGAGGTCATTTTTTTGTTTTTCTATTTGGGGCTGCCAGGCTTTTCTTGGCAGTCCTGAACAGGAAAATGTCTTAATTCGAACATTCACACTAACTAAGGTGAATGTTCTAAAGTACATTAACAGATGGACCAATGTCAGTCAGGCCCTCACTCAAGAGTTTGTGCTGACAGAGCCTGAAGAGTTTCTACTGGCGGAAATACAATGGTTCATGAAACTCTAAACAGGGCAGGTCAACTGAGAGTTTTGTTGACAGAGTGCTCCACAATATTTTTGGAAAGCACCCTGAGCACCACACTCTAAATAAGGCCCTTGCCTTACTTAGAATTTGGTGAGTGATCCTTTGGTCCACCAAGGCAACAGATAGATATTCTCTGCTGACCGTGTGGAATGCTCTCCACCACATTTAGAGAGCTCAGCCAGGCAGGTGGGGATTTCCATGACTTCAGCAATGTCGCCTTTATGGCTCCATTGAAGTCACTTAAAATCTGAAGAGTCATTGCCATGTTTAACGTTTGTCCACTTCTGTCTTTTCTGGGAAGTTGGACTTTCTGGTTGCTACCAGGAATTCCACCATCATTGCACAATACCAGAGAAAGTAGCTGTCTTCTTTTACTGGGCAGCGCACAACATTTCAGAGCCTTAAAGTATGATTTTAAGTTGTGTAGCTTGTACACGTTTAAACATTAGTCTACAAAAAAGTGATGGATGGAATGCTTGAATTATTCTCAGCTACTGATATTTGCTCGGGCAGCATCCCAGTCCATCGTTATTTTGCACAACATGCCACCTCAGTTTGGACCCAGCCATATGCAAATCAGTTTCGACCCTGCTCCAACGGGAACAGTCCATCACGAGCTGTGAAGCCAGGTCCTTCCTGAACCGGATCGCAAACAACCCAGGACCAGTTTTGCCCCTATTAGGGCTCATCAACCAGGTTTGAATGTTATACAAAGCTCAGCAGTTAAGTGTTTAGGCTATGAGAGAAATCAGCAGTTAAGTCACTGAGGTCAATGGGGTTGGCAGACTGTCCCGTTGAAAGATCTATAATTTCTGCAATGACCTTGGTCATCAAAGGGGGTGCAACAAATTATTTTTAAATGTGCTAAATTCACTTTCATTAGAGGAAGTTTCTCGTGAAGACTGACACCTCTCATCGTCCGCCGACTTGCTGGTACGATTTCTGGTAACATCCTTTGAACGTTAAATTTGTTATGAACAAGTCACTTACAACGCACATTCAAGAAAACTACGTCATTCCAATGCCGGATCAATCTGTTCACAACTCTTGCCTGTCACTCAGGCAAATGAACTCCTTGTACATAGTCCTATCACGTTTACTGTTGATTTAACACGTGATTAATTAAAGGGGGCTAACAACTGTGCATAGACCAACCTAAGCACTGCTCGTTCCATGGAGAAGCAGATGTTTATCCTCTATGTTTTACTTATCTAGCATAAAGTAGAAATTAAGTGAACAGATGCAGTATGCTCTTTAAAACTTTTAGTTACTACAGCCTATGTGGCTCAATATGAGATGGCATGTGGCTTGAGCAGTTAGACAGCAGGCAAGTGTGTGTCAGCGTGACATTAACGGTGGCCTTGTTGTGAAATAAGTAAACGAGGAGTTATTGGCATGAGAAATAGTGATGTGTGTAGACATCAGAATTTAGGAAAGAGTACATGCAGTAAACAGGCTGTATATTGTACTTCATTGTACATATAACACTAATTATCAGAAGGGTCAGACACCTCAGAATTTCTGCCAACTTAAAATAGGGAAGTATGCTGTAAAAGCGGCAGAGGCAGTGCTTAATTTGTTAAAAAAAAAAAAGTGCCAGGGCTCTCGTCAGAAAGCCACTGTAGCTTGTACCGATACATTGCCCCAACCATGCCCGCCAAAGATAGTACCAACACAGCTACTAACCATCACACTACTACAAGTGTGACAATTCGGACTATTTCAGGCCGCCCGAAGCTATATAGGAATGGCTTGGGCGGCAGGTAAAAGTCATTTGTAATGTATATTGAATTATTAATTAACTGTTGTTGAGGTCATCTCTAAATCAGCCAGACAGTGCTACCTTGAGGCAGACTGTCAAAAGCCCCGGTGTTGACAATTGAGGGCTATTGCTGAGCACCGGAAACCCCCAGCTCAAATTAAGCACTGGGCAAAGGAGATGTAACCTGTGCGTGTGTCTCTATTGGGCGATATCTAAACCACGCTGAATTTTGTGTTGCACATCAGGCAAAAGTTTAGCATCAAATGGAATTTGACATCTACTACTAATTGATAATTAGAGTGCAAACTCGAACTGAAGTAAATGTGATCAATCATTTTCTTCTTATTTGGAACTGCAAAATGGAATGAGTTTCCCTCTTTATTTGTCAAGAATATAGTTTCTCTCACACCAAGAAAAAACTTAAAACCTGGCTCTTCCACCAGACTTAACGGCGCTTCTTCCCTTCACGATCTTTCTTCTGGTCAGCCGCTCAGCGCCAGGACCCCTTTTTTTTGGATTGCAGAGCGCTATGCAAATTTTATAACATTACATAACACATAACATATGTGCAGAAAATAGCCCTTGTGTCAACACTTACATCAAATCAATGAGAATGCAGCTTTGCTATTTTTTTTTTTTTATGTTTGAAAAGCTTTATTTAAATATTAATAGCAATACAAAGGTCAGCAAAACAGAAATGACTTATTGAAGGTATACATATTTGAAGAAATGGCTAACATTAATTTAAAGAAGAAAGCTGTTTAAGATTATAATGGGATAAAGGGAAAGGGGGAAGGAGGAGGAGGAGGAGGGGGGAAGGAAGGGAAGGGAACAAGGGGAAGGAAAGAAGGGAAGGGGAGGGGATCTCTTATAATCTAGAATAGAATATATAAGTTGCATATTTAACTAGAAATCTTAAACAGTAACTTATAATCAACATCTGGAATAGAGGGTGACAAAGAATGATTACGTTGGAAGTAAGAGGCAGAGAGAAATAATACATTTACGGAGGTTTAAAATTTTCTGCATTTAAACAGGAGTCATCCGCCAATGCCAATTTATCTAAGAAAGTAGTAAGTGGGATCCAAAAACCTTCTCTATCAATCATCGGTTTACAGGAGGAAGCAAAAGCAATATCCAGGCGATGAAAATGACATAAACTGTTCCACCAATGTTGAATCGAGAGTTTTGTAAATGCTTTCCAATTAAGGGAGATGTGTTGGAAAGCTAGAGCTATCATGAGGTCAAAAAGACCGTGCATATGTGGGGGCAGATCTAAAGACTGAAACAGGCTACCTGCAAAAAGAAGAGGAAGAGAATAAGGGATAAGAATATTAAACATGCGAGAATGTAAGACCAAACTTTCCCCCAAAAAGTAGAAACAGAAGGGCATAGAAAAAGCAGATGTATGAGATCACAGGTCCAACAGTTCGTATCAGTAGAATGAGAGAATTTAGCAATAGAGACAGGGGTAAAATAGAGTCTATGATAGAGAAAAACATAGATTGAGTAAGGGAGGCAGATCGAGAAATTTTAAGGGAACGGGACCAGAATTTATCCCAGAAAATAATGGACCACTCACATGCGAGATCAAGTTCCCACGCGAGTTCCACCCTAGACTTAGAACGATCAGGATTAGGAGATGAGAAGGACTTATAAATGAGAGAAGCTTTGGGAAGAATAAGAAGAATTTTATGTAGAGGATTCTGAACCGAAGATGGAGGGACCGACGGGAGAGAGTAAAAAACCTCCAGAATAATCGCCATGAGGGTGGAGAATCTCTGAAAAAAGGAGGAGGGGCATTGAAAAATGAGTTGAAATTGGGGGAATGAACATGGATCGGATCCATCAAATAAATCTTTAACCCAAATTATCCCCCTAAGTCTCCAAGATTTCCAAAAAATTGATCTACCATTAATAGTAATAAGAAAGTTATGCCAGATTGGAGATTCCAAAAAAGATTCTCTGGAACAAGGTTTTTTATGCAGTAGAGGTTTTAGAAGAGAACAAGTGTGTTTAAATAACGGGAGTGAGGAGAAGGGGGACTTAACGGAAAAGGCCAAAATTTCCTGAAATGAGAAAGGAGAAGCCAGGGTACGTTCGATCGTATACCATAGTGGGGTATAGGGCGACTGATCTTCCAGAAGCCATTTTGCAGCTTGACGTAAGCAAAAAGATTTGTGATATGTACGAAAATCCGGGAAATTAACCCCTCCATTTTGTTTTGTCCTACGCAGAGCAGATAAAGCTATCCTGGATCTCTTGCCCTTCCAAAGAAATCGAGAGAGAAGGGAGTCAATTTTTTTAAAATAACAATCAGGAATGTGTACTGGAAGCATGGAAAGGGTATAAATCAGAATTGGGGTTATCATCATCTTAATGGAGTCTAACCGACCCCACCAGGAAAGAAAGAGAGGATTCCAAGAAGAAAGTAGACTGTCAATCCGGGAAATGATCGCAGTCATATTTAACTTAACAGAAGAGGAAATGGAATTAGTAAATGATATACCTAAATATTTAATTTTTACCGGAGACCAAGCAAATCCCGTAGAAGAGAAGGAATGTGGAAGACAAAATTTTGTAAGGGGTAAAATTTCCGTTTTGTCTGAATTGATTTTATAACCAGAGACATGGGAAAAGGAATCAAATTCAGCTAATAGAGGAGGAATAGAAGTCTGAGGATTGGAGATAAAAAGAAGGATATCATCTGCATATGCAGAAAGTTTTAAATTATGGTCGCCATAGGAGAAACCAGAAATCATGTCATTATTACGTATTGAGGATAAAAAGGGTTCGAGAGCCAGAATGAAAAGAAGCGGGGAGAGAGGACAACCCTGACGAACACCACGTCTAAGAGGGAAATATGAAGAAGTACATCCATTAACTAATACGGAAGCACGAGGAGCCAAGTATAATAGGGAAATAAAAGAAATTATCTTAGGACCAAATCCGTGCCATTTTAGGGCGGAAAGTAGAAAAGACCAGTCAACTCTATCAAATGCTTTTTCAGCATCAACAGAGACGGCAGCCAAAGAAGAGGAAAGAGATGGAATTCTATTGAGAACATTTAGAAAAAGGCGAGAATTGTCCGAAGTCAATCTGCCTTTAACAAAACCACATTGCTCCTTACCCACCAAGTGTGGCATAAGAGGGTCTAATCGCAAAGCTAGTAATTTGGCAAATAATTTATAATCTACATTAAGCAAGGAAATTGGGCGATAATTTTTACAAAATTTAGGGTCACGTCCCTCCTTATGTATGAGACAAATTACTGCCTCCTGAAAAGTACCCAATGTCCCATCAGAAAGAAGAAAAGATTGAAATAGATATAAAAGTCTAGGAAGTAATAAATTAGAAAAGTGCAAGTAAAATTCAACGGAAAAGCCATCAGGGCCAGGGGATTTACCTTTCTTTAAAGTGGATAAAGCGTGGCATAATTCCTGAAGGGATAAATCTGACTCCAGTTTAGAAAAATTAAGATGGCCGTTAGATGGAATCGGGAGCGTATCAAGATAAGATTGAATCAGGGAAGAAGAAGGAGGAGAATCAGGGGTGTATAGATCTTTGTAAAAAAGCATAAATTCATTTAAAATGTTCTCATTCTTATAAATAGGGGAACCATCCGAAGAGCAGACCACATCAATCTGAGTACGTTCTTTACGGGACTTGAGATAATTCGCTAGAAGTTTCCCCACTCTATTGCGGCCTCCATAGTATCTAGCGCTACTGCGTAACAATATGGATGATGCATTATCCGTCGTGGATTTATTAAAAGCCAACTTGGCACTAATAAGAGCGGGCAGAACTGAATCTATCGATGAAGTATAGAATTGATGCTCTAATGATTTAATATTCGCAAGGGTAACTTTACGTTGTTGGAGAAAACGTTTCTTCCTCTTGGAAACGAAGTCCATGACAAAACCTCGTGCTGTAGCCTTAAATGAGTCCCACAGTATATGCGGTGGAATATTCGGGGTACTATTTAGGTCAAAGAATTCTTCAGCAAAGTTCGTAAAAGAAGAGGAAAAATTAGGATCAAGAAGAAGAGAGTTATTAAAACGCCAACGGGAGGCGTTAGGTCGAGAGGGAAGTAATTCAAGGTCCATCACTATTGGAGCGTGATCCGAAATAACAATAGGTTCAATAGAGGAGGACAATAAATTTTGAGATAGAGATTTAGATAGAAAGAGATAGTCAAGCCGAGAAAGAGAATTATGAGGAGGAGAGAAAAAGAAAAATCAAGAGAGTCAGGGTGGGTAAGCCTCCATGCATCTACCAGTTGGGTCTGGGAGATGGTATCTAAAAACTGTTTGTGTGTCTTGTGAGGAACAAAACGTGTTTGCGATTGGCGGTCAATAAAGGGATCAACGACCTGGTTGCAGTCTCCTCCTAAAATAAAGAAATCATTTTTAAATTGAATACATTTCTGAGTTACTAAAGGCCAAAAAGCACTATCAGGATGCGTAGGGCCATATACGTTAAATATAGTTAGAGAAACATTGTTGATTAATAAGTTAGCCAGTATCCATCTACCTTCAGTATCAATTTCTTGTGTAACGACTTTACAGTTTAGCCTCTTATGACACAAAATAATCACACCATTTTTCTTGTTAGATGAAGGTGATACAAAGACCGAGCCCACCCAGCCTTTTTTAGTTTTAACGCCTCAAGTTCTGAAAGGTGAGTTTCCTGCAAAAGCACCAAATCTGGATTGTATGAGGCAAGGTGTGAGAGTATTCTCTGTCTCTTAATTGGACTAATAAAACCCTTTACATTCCATGAGATAACCTTGAATGTAGAACTAGCAAAAATACATAATAAACAGTATATGCAACAATCCTAATAAAGAAGAGACAAAATGAAAGAAGGAAGAAAAACAATGGATAAATAGTAAAAGAGATCCATGTAACAAGAGTAGCGGGGAAGAAGTCCAGGGAAAAAGAGAGAAGAATATGTAGGTGGGAAAGGAGAGAAGGGAAAAAAGGAATAGAAACAAGAATAGACAGTACATGACGAAAAGACGACTGTAATCCATACCTTATGAGGGACGAAGAAGGAGTATAGACGGCGACGGACAACAGGCACAACACACCCAACAGGGGGAGCAACGCGAGACACCAAAGACACCAAATACTACATATGATCAGGAGCGGGAATATGCGAAGGAATAGAATTGAACATCAGCAAACCTGTAAAGGGAAAAAATGTAACATTAATACGAAGATATAAATGAAAGATCACAATGTTCACGATCCAGAAGAAGAAGAAGTTGTTTCCATGGAGACATGAGAGTGAGACTGAATAAATCTTCTGAGGTCCACCGGATCTTCGAAGGTAGAAGTTTTATTAAGAAGAGTAACCTTGAAAATGCATGGATGAAATAGGCCATATCTGGCACCCAACGAGCGAAGAGGTGGGCGCAAATCCAAAAACTCTTTGCGTCTCTTAGCTGTAGCTGAAGATAAGTCTTGGGAGATGAAAACTTTGGAACCCTGCCATGAGAGATTCTTTTTAGTTTTAGCGGCATTCAGAACCAGCAACAGGTCGGTAAACTGTAGAAATAGAATAATCATTCCTCGAGGTTTGGTTGGCGCAGCTGAAGAAGAAAGGCGAGGACCCAGTCTATGTGCGCGTTGTAAGTTCAATTTGGTCGTCGGCGGAAGGTCCAGGAGCTGTGGAAGAAAGGAGGTGAAGAAAGCAACAGGGTCATCCCCTTCAAGGCCCTCAGGAAGACCATAGACGCGCAGATTATTGCGACGATTTCTGTTTTCCAAATCTTCAGTGGCTCTTCGAAGTTGCAAGACCTCTCTTTCCAGGGAGGAGATTTTTGAGGGTGTATCCTGTATCAGGACAAGTTGTTGTTCCACCACAGCCACACGGGAATCCATAGAGGCCCATTTGGAGTCCATTGATTGAAGGCGGGCATTAGTTTCTTCCACAAACGGACGGATAGCACGAATCTCCTCCAGAACCATGTCCAAAGAAACTGGGGATGTAGACTTAGGAGGAGAAGGAGGATCATGTTTGAGCCTCTTGCTAGTAGTCGAAGGTAACGGTACCTTGGAGGCCATTGCTGTGGATGGATCTGTAGTATCGGAACAATCAGAGAGGTAGGAGAATCTATTAAAGACAGCGCAACCAATGCCAGAAGTGTTAGGGGTGTTCTCTTTCCAATTTTGAGTATGCCGCGGTAGACGCTTGCTCCTACCCATGAAACACCAACTAGAGGAGAGTGATACAATGTCTCGCAACGGAGCAATGCTGAGTATTACAAAAAAGAAGAAAGAAAATCCTCAAGTAGGTGCACCACAAGGAAACGCCTGGAGACCTCCTGCATCCTCGAGTAACTCTCGCACAATATATGAAAAGACTTTCAGACAGGTTCCACCAAGCAAAAAGGCAGTCACTTAAGCGTATACCATTTTTCTTGGTACAGTGAAACATGAGGGACGCAAAAATAAACAGGTGCCATGAGACAGAATAGGCAAAATGCTCCAAGCTGGCCAGTTCATACTAAAATAGGTGACTTAATAAATAAATACATTTTCCCATTCTCAGACTAACAGGTGCGAGGAGCGGGCGACAAAAAATGAGGCATTTGCGACGTCAAAGGACCTCCTGGAGCATCACCTGCGGCGAATACTGAAGAGAATCAGCAGGTAAGATGTAAAATGGCGGCCGTTACCTGAAGGGATCAGTCCTTTGCAAAATGGTCCCATTTAGACCAAAATTTCATAAAAATTAAAAGAAGCCTTCAGAAGAGCCCACCTTCCGACTTATTAATCTGCCATTCCCAGGTTTGAAGAAACGCTGCATCCGCTGTTAATTACAGCTCGTCTCCGGTGTCTCACGGAGCTCCGACGTTAGGCGGCCATTTTGAATCGCCGCGCGCGCCGTCCTCCGCAGCTTTGCTATTTTGGAATATGATTAAATAGATTAAGTGTACCCCCATTCTTCCTGTTTCCCGTAAATGCCCCGTGATTAAAAAAAATTTAGGAATCAAAATATTTGCACGTTGATGATGGAACTCTAGACAAATTCTGTTTACTGACCCATCTGCCTTTATTTCCTGCCAGAGCCGCTGTCCTCCTCCTTTGCATCAATGCATTTTCTTATAGATTTATTTAACGGATTCTATCTACACCCTTCACATCTACGTCCATCCTGTCTCCATGCCCGATCCTTAACAGTTTTCCTACAGTCTCCAGCCCCTGTTCTATGCACATCTGTTTTTCTTGTTCTGTCTTAGTTCTTTGTAGTCTCTGGCATGTTCCATGTTCAGCCGTTAGCAGGCATGCACAGGAAATGAGGTACCTTTCAGGGTTCACTCTGGTCTTCAGATTATAACTGCAGTCACTACCCCATGGCCTTTGTGTCTCTGATCTTGCAGCTCTGAGGTCTCCAGGTTAACCTTGCGGGTCTCAGCCTTTGCTTCCCCTATCTTTTACCCAACAATTCTAATTCTGCATTCTGGGATACTCAGTATCTTGCAGGTTTCTTCCTCCAACTTGCTAGCTTCCTACTCAATTCTGGTTTCTTGCTTTTCGGTCCGAGTCTCTAGTCTACAACCTGATGATTTATTCCTTGTTCATATTCTACAGCTTGCTGTGGGCTGCCTTCTTTTTAATCACTTGCTCCAGTTCAGCTCCCGGTGCCTCGTTCCTATTACTCCCTTGCTAATTGCTCCAACACGCTGTCAGTTACCAATTCTGCCTTCCCATTCCTTGCTCTGCTAGATTCACTGCGGGGCATATTTACAAGGGGATATCGCTACCAGAACATCACTTTTAGCGACGTTCTGGTGACGATATCCCCTTCTCCATATTTACAAAGCAGCATTAAGCCACTTTTTGTGGCTTAACGCCGCCATGTAAATAAGGCCCCTTTACACCCATCACTTAGCGTGAAAGGTGCATGCAGTGGGTGTTGCTGTGGGTGTTCCACTGCAACACCCATTGCTTTTGACACTGCCCCAGCTTTACCAGGAGGTGTAAATTTGAGGAAGCACCAAAAACTAACACCATGCAACAGCAGGCGGTAGAATGATGAAACTAGGAGAAATTCTTTTATTTCTCCTTGTTTTTGCTTTTTCTATGTGTGATGCATTCTGCAGCATACATAGGAAGAGCAAAATGCCATTAATGATTGATTATGTACAGGAAGGTGACCATGCACATAACCAATCATTAAATAATGACCATTTGCTACTTCAATGTCTGCTGCACTCTGCAGCAGACATAGAAGTACCAAATCACCATTATTGATTGTTTATGTGCAGGAAGGGACAACTTCCTGCACATAAACAATCATTCCCTGCAACACAGGCACCCGTGCTCTATGGTGCAAGAGTGCCTGCGTTGGCGCTAGGAGCTACAATTAAGCGCTAGGGAAAACACAGGGGTGTGACGTCTTTTTATGTCTATGGCGCATACCTACATTTTGAAAATGTTGGAGCGCTGCGCTGCCGAATTTGGCGTCACACCTCGTTCTGACATTTTTTCATAAATATGCCCCTTAATTTCTTGCTGTTTAGTAAATCTACCATTTGTGCACATGTCCCATTGCGCAATTCTAGGTGAAAAGACGTGCTCTGATACTCCAAAAAGCAACCTCTCACTCTTTTTTGACTTGCAAATGCAGCCACTTTTTCTCTATTATTACAGTGGATCAACCAGAAGTTTCATGGTAAGTAAGCACTTTCTATTTCATCTTGGACTCATAAATGCTTTTCATGTGTAAGTATCCCTTCTGTGTGTGCCTTTTTGATACATACTCATCTACTTCTGCCACAGTTCTTAATGGCATGTTGAGTGGGTGTCCACTGGTATAACCAGCAGAGTGGCACTGAACAACATTGGTTCCCTAGATAACTTTAGGTCTAACCTTCCATCGGTACAGGCGGAAACCATGAGCATTGTTTAGTTCACTTCTCCTCCTACAGTTACTAATGGTTCCTTACTTATCTAATTTGACTTTCAAAGTATGTGTACCTTTCTGCTGTATGCACTTTGTCTGCCCTTCTTCATCCCCTAGACATGGTCCCCAACACTCTAAGGGGATTTTCCTTTGATAAGATTGAATGAAACTATGAAAAAAGGTCTGCACTGGCACACTTGCAATAGCAGATGATAGCAGATGATCTGTTTGTAAGTGGAACATTGTCCAAACATTATAAACCCTTCTTGACAGAGAAATGTATCTGTAGGCATTATTGAGATCTCCCAACCCACAGACGTAAGTCAGAATTAGATCCTTCAATTGCCAGGTCCAACAATGTCCAATGTTGAACAACATAGTTGTGGTGATTCTATGTTTGTGCCAGGAAGGAAAGGTCACAAAAGACTCAATTGTTGACACAATGAAACATCTATGGCATTGCTTAACACAGCCTACAGTACCTGTCTGCAGCTTGCTGTGCAATAAAGAGGGTAATACTCTGAGATATTTGATCTTCCATCCAGCAATGCACTCATTAACCTCAAAGCAGTCACGGCATGTATTCAAAGATGCTTTCACGGAGGAGAAAGCAAGGAAGATGCAATATCCTCTGCTAATGCCTTCCATATCCTAGAAGCTGTGGGAATTATCTTCCACCATAAGTCAGACTTAATGGTACCAGAATATTGTTGTCAGGATATCGTCTGACAGAAATATCATGTCCTAAATATAGTTTACAAACATATTGCCACAGTGGATTTAATGATGAAAATATTCTCTCAAAGAGACAGTAAATCAGATGGTATTTCTGACCTCGATATTCTGACGTACAAGAGAGTCAGACATGTTCAGACTGGAAAACATCTCCTTCAGTTCCTCAAAATGTCTAGAGGTACAGTAGATCCCAATCTTGAATCAGTGAGGGCACTGAAGCTGGTAACTTCCATGGAGGGACATACGCAAACCTCCAAACAACCAGTAATCACACCATCCACAAGACCTGATCATGCCAGAGTTTGAGAATCAGCAGGGCAGAGATCTTTCTAGTGAATGTTATGGTCTCATTGAAATAAATATCAAAATCACCATCAATTTCCTCTGAGCAACCCACACTCCTTGCACCCTTTACTCATTGCTTGCCCAGCAAAGGCTCACTTGGTGTGATTAACTCATGGTTTTAGTGGCTCTGGTAAACTTTTCATCAGTTTTTGTTTATTCTTGTTTGAATCAAAATCACATGCTCATCAAATGTGTAACTACAATAAACCCACCAGACATGACTTGCGAATCTTCTCCTTCTCACTTCTCACCACCAGACTGCCCTCATCAAAAGACGTGTAGTTCACTCTGAACTTCCCAGACAGGTTTCGATATAGCCTCTTGGCAGCATTTGGGGAGGAAGGACCGGACGGCTTTCTAGCCTGTGCTAGCTGGAGATCCCTCATTTGCTGCGTCATCTTGGGTGGGGAAGACCTGGACGAGAGAGAGAGAAAAAAGGAGTAACAAAGATCATTTTATGTACTCATCAGTTAATCTAACCACATCAGAATGTGGATCTTCCCTAAGCACCAAGATTGCTGCTTCAAATTTCAAGACCCTACTGAGCATGGCCATGAATCCCTTTCACGGTTGTTGGGCGACAAATACAATTCAGCACACTCTGGAACACAGCACACCTCTCCATTCTTTCGAATTTATGAATAAACGTTATTTAATAATTATTCTATGTGGAACTAAGCCCTGAAGGATTACTTGTGACATGTACAGACAAAAACACAAATTAGACTTTAAATCTGTTCCCCTCGGGGAAACAATCATACGCAAATTACTACTTTTACAGTGAGGTCTAAGTGTGGATACCTTTATTATATGCTAGGTCATCAAAGGAGAATGCATATAGCGCCAGGAAATGTCCTTTAGAATCCATCTGCACTGAACATAAAGCTGCATTGAATTCGATTTGAAAAAAATAGGAATAATCACTGGCATAAAGGGCCCATGGTTGTTGATAACCTTTGCCTATCCTCCCCCCCCACCTACACCTTGCATTCAATTTAGCTGCACCAGCATGCAGGCATCCGATTACCCGTGCTACCAGCTAGGGTGACATTTGTACTTAACTTGCCTATAATAAGGGAATGGAAGAAGTTAGTTAATTCATATCACAAACATAAATCAATGAACATGCCTTAGTGATTGAAGATATGCTCTTATATACAAATTACAAAAATGTGTGACAAGCCAGGATATACTGCATTTTTTCAAAGCCTTAAAAAAGTTAGGGCATGTGTTGTTTCTCATTCCTCTGCTGTCGAGTGCCATCTCTAATCTCCACGCAGACAGCAATACACTCTACCCATGTGGGGCCATTTGAAGATGTTTTCCAACTCGATAGAGGCACACAGACTCAGATTCCCTTCTTTGGCAACCCAGAGTAAATACATTCATGCATTAATGACCTCAAACTGTTTAAGAGGATATCATGAGATCTGAGTGCCTATTTGCTCCCCCCCCCCCGCCCCAGTGCATTAAACATAATTGTAGGCATCGCCTTTCCCTCTACTGCCTGTAAGTCATACAACTTGTTCCTTCCTCCATCAACTTTTACACTATCTGAATGGTGACATAAATGAACCCATTGACTAAATTATACAAATCTTCCTTAATTTTGGTCTTCTCTGTGGCCTGAGTAACTAACTGAATATGACTGAAAAGCGTCCCTCATCAGAATGAGCTGTGCGCGGGCTCAACTAGATTCTGGGTGAACTAGAACAATATTTAAGAATTGCTAATAAATGGTTAATTCAATTTTCTTCATTTTAAGTACATAATTGGTATGACAGGTGGAAGTGTCATGGCAGTCATTTTGTGCTGTGCTACAACTGCCTCTATTTATTCTTTATTAAGCTAAATGTCAAGTGTGACATCCCAAAGAAGATCCCAAAATATCAGTCAGTGTCTAAATCGATCAGGAAGTTAAACTGGCTGCGAGTTAGACAGGGAATTACCTTCAAGGCTCTATGTACCACCAATAAAGCATTACACAACCATGGTCCTGGTTTTCTTAAAAATTGTTTCAGCTGGTACGTCCCAGGTAGAACACTACGGTCCGCAACAGCTAGATGTGCGGTAGTCCCCAGGATTAAAAGATCTTCCTGGGGTGGAAGAAGTTTTGTAATTGGAGCAGCAAAGGCTTGGAACTCTCTTCCCGTGCAAATTAGAGCCATGCCCAATCTCCTGATGTTTAGGAAGGCTTTGAAAACCTGGTTTTTCCCCCTTCTTGGTTCTTCTTGATAGTGCCAAAGCTAGTGCCAAGGCGCCTTCGGGCAATCGAGTGCTCTTATAAATTCCATTACCATAACATAGCAAAGAAAGACAAAGCTAAGCTAACACCTAGAATCAATATATGTTTTGAATAATAATTGAGTCAAATTTAGAATTTACAAGATCAAGACAATGCAGAACATTGGTGGATAGCGAAGGTATGATGAACGAATGAGAAAAATGAAAGAAGAAATGTTTTTGCAGACTTCACATTCAGACAGAGCATAGTAATAACTGGACTGTTAGAAATGTGTGTTGTGCTTTTATTAAACGGTCTAAGGTTGCCCGTGTTCCCATCTGGAGGGGACCCGAAATGGAATTTCAAGCTGGATAGTTCCAATTGGGGAACAGTACCAAGACTGATATGCTTATGGCAGGACTCTTTCTAGAGAAGCACAGTCGGCAGAAAAAGATGAAATGGAATGCTGTCGAGAGAAATCGATTGCGGCTGAGATGACAAAAAGTGCGGCTGATATTCCCAGTCAAAGCTCCCTGATCGCTGTGTCAGATGACTGATTATATCTCAGTGACAGGATAGGTCTCACCTTCTTGCTTGCTGCAGTTGACACCGTAACTGTAACTGTGATGGGTGTGCCTAGAGGTGGGCCCTGTGTTGATTGTGCCACGGGACTCAATCAATACCTCATTGATGATGCCTATGCAGGCCGAAACCAGTCGGGGGTTTCATGTTACCGTCTGGCGGGGACCAGGCCTGTCAGTTTGGGCTGGGCTGTTCCTATTAAAGCAGAACTAAGACTGAATTGCATATGGTAGGTCTCTGTCTCAAGTGGCGTAGATGGTAAAAAAACAGACGGATTTGAGTGTGGCCTGACGAATCAAGAGTGGCTAGGATTATTTCAAGCACTCTCTCCATCACCTTGTTGTGTGCTGCAATTTATAAAAGTAGACTCAAGATTCCTAGCACTACAAGACCAGAAGCCAATTCCCAGACCAGACTTTATTTTGTGGAAATGTAGCAATTTTTGCACCTTTATACAAAATACAGCTTTTACACGTCATTTCAGAAAAATGATCGGTGTAGTCGCCAAAGATCACTTTTTCACAAAACAAGATACAATTCTGATAAATAATTGATAACTGGGTAGTACATTCCCGTAACTCCCCTGCAAAAAAGGTTTGCAAATATAAAGTTAAAACAGGTGCATTTTTCAAGTGTTTTGGCTGGAATTTGGTGAACAACAGATCAACTTTTAGAAACAATAAATGGCAGTTTAGGTTTGTGAGAATAGACTTCCTGGTTAAATGAACCAGCTACCACACCCCAGCTTTTCTGCATTGTTGCCTGATGGCTCAGTTTGAGGAGTGCATAATCCAAGTGGTTCAGAAACTACCAATACCTTACTCCCCTGAGACACAGGAGACACACCAAACAGGTGTCACCACTCAGTAGCCTCAATGGGGCACTCTTTGATCCTATAGCCTAAGATCTTGACTGATGGCTGTGTCTATATAGCATCAGTATAACTTGGGTGCAGTAGCTGAACTAATGGCAATGTTCATGAACATTGTATGACTTTAGTTGCAGAAATGATCATTAACATTGAAACAAGTACAAATGGAAGGTGATCACTATAATCTTTGGTACAAATATCAGTAGGGATACCTGTAATCAATCACAAATATATATATATATTTTTAAATTGTGCAAGATGCAGGGTGGATCCTATCTACAGAAACAACGAAGACAGGCCCTCCGCACTCCTTCTTTCCATGATCTGACATTCTGTGATACAAAAGGTTTGGCACTAGCACAGCCCTCTTGGGCAACCCCTCTGTATGGCCTTATGTAGGTCCAACTGGTGCAAGGGATCCTGGGAGCAAATCAAATCTGTTCTACCCAGCATCTTCTATGAGGAGTGGAAACCCATCTAAACCTTATTGGTTGGGTTTTTAACCTGTAAAGAAGAACTTGAACTGATTGTCCAAGTGCTGTTAACTGCGAATTTAAGCTAGAACCCCGGTCCAGCAATTTAACGGCTAGGGCGGTAGACCTGTAATCTGGGGAACCGGGTTCGAGTCTCGGCAAGGACGCACAACATCCTGTGATTCTGGGCAAATCACTTAATCTCTCTGTGCCTAACAAAAAATTAATGTGTCCTCATGTAATGCAACTGGTGCTCGTGTAAAGCGCTCTGATATCCGATACCTTCGGGTCAAGTTTGCACTATATAAAACACTGACCAGCTTGGAGTCTGCTGTTACTCTCTTCCTAAATGTGGGGACAAAGTGCTACCCCTTTCCTCAAAACTACACTAAATCTGATACCTTGATGTGTAAAAACACCCCATCGGGCAATAGAGACTGTAAAAGACTAGCTAGGGCACCAAGACACCCTCTCCAACCCTCACAAACCACCAGAGATGATCTGAGTGATGGCTCGGCATGATGATCACATAATGAGCTACCTATGCACATGTTTTACTTGCCCATCATCACCCTCAGTAGCCTGGGTTTTGCAAGAAGTGTCCCACACCACACTTCTGTGTTCGTTGACGCTAGCTGGCGGGGATCCAGCTACCTGTGGGTTTGCTCGTTGGCTGGATTCAGGGGTTGAAGGTCCTCCAATATCCTAGCATGTGCCCCTGTGCGGTACAGCCCCAATTCTTACTCAGGATCACACCCTTGTGTAACTCCCCTCTGCACAAAGATATCCCACACCAATTCTCTCTAGACGTCAAGCTGTTGTACCATTAACAATTTTAGATTTATTCAACTTTAAAGGTCCTGTAAAATCCCTAACCCTAAAACGGAAGACTAAACAGGTTCCCAGGAAATAATCATTATATATGTGAACAAAGAAGGTCTTCATTTTAATCTGTTAGAGTATAGTATTTCGTGTAGGTCGAATTTATTGTATTGTGTGTTTTTTAGTTTTCCTTGCGACTGTTAACAGTAAAACAGGCACTGTACATCTTGGAGAGAGGTTTTCAACTTCCCAAATCACAAGAACTGAATATTTCACAATTTATCAGGAAACACAACGAACACTTAGAAGCTACTTTCCAGAAATCGTCATGGCATCCATCTAAATTGCCTGCATCATATGGGATCATCAGTAGGATGAATGACTCTCAAAATCTTGGTATCAAAGGTCCAAAACCAGGCACCAAATGCCACTAAAACATCACACTTTAACGGTGTCCGACTCATCAGGTAAGACTCTGAAATTAGATGCTTTGTGGTTGCACAAATTATTGTGCTAGTTCTGACCGAGGATGTCCCCACACACATGATAAAACCCTAGCCCTTCAGGAACACTGCTGTTTGTTTTTCAGAAAGAAACCTCTGCTTTGGTGCTTTGTTTCAATAAAACAGAAAAAAGGTTGGTTGTCCACCATGATACGCCGGGCTCGGTGGCGTTGTTCATTTTTATGAAAGATACCCCCCGCATTGGCAGGAGCACTCTAGGTAAAACATACCAACTATGGGGGAGCTCTCTGCTGGGATGGCCACGATGGGGCCTTTGCTGCTTCAGCAGCTTGGAGGGCAGCTCAGCAGTGCCCGAACGAGGCACCCGGCCAGCCCAGGAAGCTAATAAGCCATCAGACTCAATGCCACGTATTACAGCTTCCACTTCCCTTACACCATCACAATTTAACTTTGCCAAAATTAGCACATAAGATAACCAGAGTTTTAAGCTTTGAGGATGCCAAGTTAGCTCATAATTCTCTCGAAATATCTGGTTTAGTGTTGTGCAAATCACGGCATAACGTAATATAAGTTTCAGTGTTGATGTTTTTCAAACCACAAGCAGCTTCCCAGCTCTCTCAACCCTGATCCTTCCACTCAATGCAAATCTTGACCATTTTCTTGTGGTGCATCCAGTGCCGGACTGGCTGTAGCGAGTATTGGGCGTTTACTCGGGAGGCTGGAAGGTTGGGGGCTGGTTTTGCAGTGGTGGTGGCCGGTTTTGTTACTGGGGGCCGATAGGGGCCGGCTTTGCAGGGATGCTGCAATATTGGCCCGCAGTAACAAAAGCAGCAGTGCTGGGGGCCGGTTTTGTTAGGCAGCAGTGCTTCACGCTTGCCCCCCCACCTCCAGGGATGGGGGCTGGTCTGAAAAAATTGCCAGGGCAGCTTTGGGTTCCCAGTCCGACCCTGGGTGCAATGTACCATTGAGTCAACAAGTGAGCGGGGATTGCCTGTGACATGTTCCAGTTGTTCTACCTGCTGGTTTTGCAGGCTTGCATGTCCTTTTTGGCACCTTCGATCAGATATGTCTATATAATGTATGCAGCGGGCTTCGGCCCATTATGTGCCATGGAAATCTAATAAAATTTGTTTATGAAAAAAAAAGTCAACAAGTGAAAATCGAAGTCTGCAGCAAGATACTGCTAGGTCACACCAGCCAGTAGCTGTCACAGTCTCTTCAGCGGCTATAGTCTACAAGCATCAGTTGCTGCCCACCATCTTCTCTTCCATATGAGCAAACTCAGCAGAAGCCTGGCACCTCGGCCTACTCCCTGGTGTTAGCTTGACTGCAACTAGTGTAGAGAGTCCTGGGAGTACCACAGGCCACGCTTCACAGCTAAAATGAAGCATCAACCAAGGTGGCCTTTCTCTTTTGCCTATGGTAGGAGGCTACACCTGAAAAGGTGATACAGAGTATATGTAAAGAAAAGAGGGCAGTAAAGTGCTTAAGTGTCAAATTTTCAGGAGTTGAGATATTTAGACTATATCCACGACAGGGAGTTAGCAGTGCCGAGGGATGTGATCTTCGAGAAAGCAGTGAGGAAGACCTGTTTCTAGACCTCAGGAATACAACCGGTCGAGGTGGCGGAGAAAGTGATAAATGCGAGACAGGTACAGATCGTGGTCGGCACAATATAAGGCTGGCAAAGAGTTGGTGACCTTTAACATCTTGTCATCAACTCAACACTGTATTCATTAACTGACTTTCCTTTACTGGCCTATTGCAGATGTATTAAAGTGAATCTTATATACTTGGTAAGATAACCTATAATTGATATAAGTGCCACTATAACATAAAGTATTCATATATGAGATAATACTTCCTGAAAACACGAAGAGTAAACAAGAAATAAACAGGTTGTGAATAAACATATCATCAAGCCGCACATCAGTCATGCGTGATTATATAGAAATTGTCCATCAGGTGAATTTGGTAAAAACGCTAGACAAGTATTAGGTTTTCCCATAAAATTAAATTTAGAACCAATGCATACATACAGAATAAAAAGGATCTTTCTTCTCTGTTAAACAGTAAGAGTATATTCACAGGGTAATGGGGACACTGGCTAGCTAAACTGAGCATAGATTTGGAAGGCTGTTTCCCTGGTTGCTAAGGCAACAAAAACCTGCATGGAGACAACAGCTTACAAAAGAAGCAGTTACAGCTCCTGTGGCGAGAAAGATGGAAGGAGGTGACCTTGCACCGGCAGCGGGCCGTCTGAACCTATACTCAAGGGTAACCACAGAGGAGCATAGGAACTTCACATTATTATATATGTCTTTATTTATTTATTTTAAAGTGATTTATAAAGCACTAAGTGCCGCACAGCTGGTTCAAAGTGCTGTGAAGTAGGGACTGGAGAGGGAAAAGAAGAAAAAGGAGACATGCAAGGAACCACACCCAACGGAAGGCAGCAATGAAAGTGGGGTCAGGTTCTATATACTCTGCTGAAGCAGAACATTCCAGAACCACATTGAACAGCATATTGTGGTGCTGGCACAACGTGAAATGGTGTCAGGAGAGAAACTAGATGGCCTGGGCCCTGGCCCTGAGACTAGTCGGTTTTTTAATTTGATTGAACGCAGCTCATTTTGCCCATCAACGAATCAACAGATTAGGTAGTGTAACCACGAGGTTTGTGCAAACAGAAGTCACCTTAAAAAGATGGCCTTTTCCTAAAACCAAAATCCGTAACTTCCTTTTAGCCGCTTGCATGCTCCACGCCAGCACAGCCAAAGTTTCTAAAACTGTGCAAGAGCCATCCAAGGCCAAATCCACAAGGCACAACGAAAACCATGCATGATGTGGTTAGGTATGGAAAAGCATGTCATATCTTGCTTCGCTTTTCTATTCAAGTGTCTTTGCTGGCCCAGTATGTATGTATGTGTGTGTGTGTGTATGTATGTGTGTGTGTATGTATGTATGTGTGTATGTGTGTATGTATGTATGTATGTATGTGTGTGTAGATATATGTATGTATGTGTGTATGTAAGTATGTATGTGTATGGGTGTATGGGTATGTATGTATGTGTGTATGTATGTATGTATGTGTGTATATATGTATGTATGTATTTGTGTGATTATAAAGCGCAAACATACACCAGAGACATCTTGTTGCTAGTAAGTTAGTCACAAATGTATAGCTATCGAGCATATGCTAATGCGGATACAACCAAGATTTTAAAGTTGTGTGGAACTGAGCTGAAATTTAAGGGGAATTGTTCCAGTGCACCGCTGCTGCTACCGAGAAAGTCCTCTATCCAACTGATGGATTTTTAAGATGCATTGGTCTGTCGATCTTGACAGCGGCGTCACTAGAGGGGTGCGGGGGGTGCGGACCGCACCGGGTGACACCATCACAAGGGGTGACACCGTGAGCCTCTGCTTTAAATCGCTACATAAATCAGGAGGAACCCGTTACCCGGCCGCCGGCCAAGATTATTGTCCAATTAGCTATACGACGTCGGCGTCCGGACGTCGATGACGTTCAAAACGTCACTCACGCAAGGAACGCTTTTGCGTGAAGCACCGACGGAGAAAAGTTAAAAGCAGAAAATCCACAGTACAGGTGAAGGGCAGCCTGGGCAGGTAAGGAAAAAAGTCGTGCGTGGCAGTGGGGTGGGTGATTAAAAAAATGCCACATACACCACCAACCGGGCTGTATATCCCAGCTGACTGCTGACCTCTTACAAATGGGTTCTACTAGGTACAAATCAGAGCTTGCAGGACAGGTGACTGACCGCGCGCCTACTTTTCCCACACCAATCTGATAATATTTCATCCAACTCAGATATTTTTCTCTTTGTATTCTGGCACTTGTAGACCTGGTATTTTTGTAGGCTAAAGTGGATTACATGTGACAGAATACAAAGAAAACCTCAAAATGATGAAGTACTCTGAGACCTGGGACACGTGATGGTTCTAATCTGAGCCCATAATAGCACGGCAGGAAGTCTAACATCCAAAAATGATCAGTCAGCAACTGAATTGAAGCGAGAGCGAGTGATACTTTAGATAGGAAGCTAGCAAAAATGCACATTGCTAGCCACTCGGTGTCATCTGTAATTTATGAAGCGTTTAGTTATGTCTAGCTTTTAGCCAATGCACTTTGCATGCTAGCATTGCTAGGCATTTTCAAGGCTTTTTCTAGAGGAGGGACTATAAGTCCCAGAACGCAATGTGTCATTTTAGCTAAAAAGCTGCGGTTGGTTAAAGATGCCGCACAGGGCATGGGACGGTGGGAGGAGAAAGTTCAGAAATGGCATAGATTTAGGCAAAAAATAAAGCGCCTCGCATTAGTGTGCCACTCTGTACCATTGGAGACACGGTGTTCGAGTCCTGGGCTTTTGATTAATCAATCTAGTGCATTCTGGGAGTTGTAGTTCTGAGTCATGTCAGTTGGTGAAAACAATTGTATTTCCGCAATTGTCTCATTTTACACGCATGTGTCAATCTCAGCATCCTGCCCACAGTGCACTGTCATTGTGGTGTCTTCCGCAGACAATGCTTTGGGGTTGAATGCCGACCCTAAGATTCAAGTGTTCATCAGTACATAATATGATGACTTGCAAGCAGTGTTGTTTAGGGCCAGAAGCCAAAAACAACTTTTTATGGCCGTAACCTATATACAGCTCTGTAGTAAACCCTTCCAAGTAAGTAGATATGTGGAACTTTCTTGAGGAGGAGTTCAGAAGTGTTGCAGTAAAACAGTGCAATTTTTTATTTAATGCTTTATGTTGTATTGTTGTCATTATTTTCAGAAGTGTGCTAAGTTTTTATTATGTGAGTGAAGTCTTATGCAGAACGGAACCCTTTCATTGCCTTGTCTGTAGCTCACGGTGCTTCCCGCTTTTCGGCCCTGATGCAGTGTTTACTTTGTAGATGCGCAATATTTCACTATGACTGGTAATTGGTGCTGAAAATAGATGCACCACTTGACTTTGGAATTGGAGGAATGTTGTCGATGTTGTTGTTTTTTTTTTTTGTTCGTTTCATTTCAACAACCTGAAAGGGGTGTAAAACTCCTTATTTTAACATACCCCGTGCATAAAGCTGTCCGGGCCAAGTAAAGGAATTGTAGTATTCTGTGAAATTACCAGAAGTTTGCACAAGACAAACCCACATTTGTACACCTCATGTTTCTTAGCGTAGTAAATAGCAGGGCTTGCTTAACTTTACCCATATACCCCCCTCTGGAGAATGATCACTGAGCTGTTTCTGATTGGGGTGGGGAGAGCTCTGGACTAAACAGATATTTAGCACCCTCCCTGCAGCCTTCCTTCACAAAGATGTCTACCTAAAACCTATTCTGAATGGTTCCTGTAATCACTCCTCCAGATCAGAAAGGGTTGAGGTGATTCCAGGGCCAGCTTTAGTGCTGATGGTGCCACAATCTTTTTTGGTGCCCCCAATGACGGACTTCCTTCGCAGATTCTCTCACCACCACCCTCCAACAGTGCCCCTCATCTCTCCCTAGCCCTTCTCTCACATGTATTTCATTTATTAGATAGTGCTACTCATACCAGTGTAGGGTGTCAGAGCACTTTGACAATCATACAAGTGTGTAAATCAGTGAATAGGAAATGAAAGATGAGACAGTGAGGGCTACAAGGTGCAGGAGTCGCATGTCATTCATGTTAGCAGGCGGGACATTTTAAATGTGTTTAGACAGGAGAAGCAAAAGCTCAGGATTTAAGGTGTACCACAGTAGTTAGAGTTGGCTTTACTAATAATAATGTATTTCTACCCAAACAAACCCTTTTTAGCAACATTAGGATAATGAAACGCTGAAGAAAACCATAACATTCTAACCTATACCTTGCAGTTTGCATGCAGGTCTTTCTTTGATGACAATTCATAGCTCACTGTGTTATATTACGGCTCCCGGACCCGCCGTTTTCATCAGCCCACTGCCCACGCCCACTACACGTGCTTAAAAACACGCTTTGTTTTTGTCGTTGCTGTTGTTGGTGTTTTTAAAGTCGCTGTTTTTTTGATAATAGTTCAAGGATATATTATATCAATCATGCCACATGGAATACATAAATCAAAGAGGCCAATTGGATGCCAGCAAAGAAAAGCAAAAAAGGAAAAAAATGAATCACTCTCAACACTACGTGGATCATGCTTCAATATGTCAAGAGACCAGATGATGGCCAGGGTTCATCAAAAGACACAGTTCCTCGGCCACCAATTGATAACGCTGATTCTGATGCTAGTGTTGAAATAGAAGAAAATGAAGCAGAAAAACAAGGAAAGGAAATGGAAATTCAAATGGATAAATTTGAAGCAGAAGAGAGTACTGAAAGTGACTCTAACCATGATACTGTAAATGAGATGATGAATGAGGTTAAGGGGAAAATTGGAATATTTTAGATGATGCTTCTTTTTGGAATATACCAGTTCCAGATCATTTGCGGGTTGTAATCATCAAAAGAGGAAGTGCTTCTTTCCAGAACAAAGATGGCCTTTTCAGAATTGCGACAAGGCAAGATCCAAAAGCAAAAGGAGATGTTCGCCAGCTATCAAAAGAGTGGTTTTACAAGGTGATGCCAAATGGCGAGAAAGTGTTGCGATCATGGATGGTTTACTCACTCGTCAGTGAGAAATTATATTGTTTTTGCTGCCGACTCTTTGCCGCTAATCATGCTAAAGACACGACATCCAAATTTGTGACTGGGTTTCAGATGTGGTGGAAACTGAGCCCGAAAGTGCATAATCATGAGACATCCGAAGAGCACTTACATTGCCTTGAAAAATGGAAAACATTGGCAGCAGGACTTAGACTGCACAAAACAATTGACGCCAAAAGTATTGCTTTGATGGACATAGAGAAGAAAAAGTGGAGAGACATCTTGCACAGGTTGCTCGATATCACATTGTTTCTTGCCAAGCAGAATCTGGCATTCCGGGGCCACAATGAAGATGAATCTTCATTGAATAAAGGAAACTTACTTGAAATGGTTGAGATGCTTTCTAAATATGACCCAGTGCTGAAAGAGCACCTAATGAGATTAATGCGAAGCACATGTAAACTCAAAGCATCAGTATCTTATCTTGCACCAAAAACTCAGAATGAGTTTATACATGTCCTAGCAAATCATGTGAAGGAGAAGCTTGTCATGGATATAAAATCTGCCAGGCATTTTGGGATCATGTTCGATAGCACACCTGACACATCACACACTGACCAAATGTCCGAAGTGATCAGATATGTGAAAATCCAAAATAGGAAAGTTGAAGTAAGAGAAGTGTTTCTGGGATTTTTCCCTTTAAAGGGGAAAAAGCTGTTGACCTCAGTTCTGATATTCTTAAAAATCTGGAAAGTGATGGACTCGACATTATGATGTGCCGCGCTCAAGGTTACGATAATGCTGCCACTATGGCTGGAATCCATGGGGTTGTACAAGCCATTTTGAAAAGAAAGAACAGGAAAGCTATTTTTAATGGATGTGTGGACCATTCGCTTAACTTGTCCGGCCAACACTCTTTTGCTGAAAATGCTTCATGTGTGACTTTTTTTGGAACTCTTGAGACAATGTTTTCCTTCTTTGCTGCTTCCACTCACCGATGGGATGTTTTAATGGACCACACTGGAGTCTCAGTGAAAAGACTATCAACAACACGCTGGAGTGCTCATCATGCTGCAGTAAAGGCAGTGAAAGAAAAATTCGATGAATGTGTGGCGGCAATTGAAGCTCTATGTGATCCAGATGAAAATTTAGACACAAGAGGTACAGCCCGAGGTCTTTTGCCTGCTGTCTGCAATTTCACGTTTCTGTGCTACCTCTACTTTTGGTGTGATGTACTTGAAGAAGTTAATCTTACACAGCTGTACCTTCAGACTAAGGGCTTAACTCTTGACAAGGTGGTGACAAAGCTAGAGACGCTAAGACTTTTTCTGTACGCGCAGCGCAATCATCTAGTGGAGCAGGCAATTGAACAGGCGCTTTTAAAATCAGACCAATATGGAATTTCAGTAGAGAGCAGACCCAGGTTCAAGAAGAGGATGACAGGTGAGAAGACAAGAGATGCTGGACTAACTCTGCAAGAAGAAAACAAGAGGGCGATGCTTGAGTGTATTGATCGTTTACATTCTGAACTCCAAATCAGATCAAGAGCCATCAAGGAAGTAGCAGCCATGTTTGAGGCTGTTCAAGCCAAGAGTTTGATATCTGCCACTGAAGAAGAGTTACTGGTGTCCATTCCAAAATTGTCCACTTTCTATGATGAGTTATCCGAGGGAGAGCTTTTATTAGAAATACCAAGGCTGAGAAGGCACCTGAAGGCAGCAGAGATTGATCTCGAAGAAGCCAAAGACTGGTCAGTATTTGACGTTTTGAAATTCATAGCTGAATGGGACTTCCTAGAATCTCTCCCATATCTCTCAGTGAGCCTACAATTATTTCTTACGATCTGTGTGTCTGTGGCTTCATGTGAGAGGAGTTTTTCAAAGCTGAAGTTTATAAAGAACTATTTGCGATCTACCATGGGACAGTCAAGGCTTTCTGATCTTGCAATATTATCAATTGAAAGTGATTTGGCGAAAGGAGTTGATTTCGATGAAGTAATTAACAAGTTTGCAGCTTTAAAGGCCAGGAAAGGAAAGTTCTGATTAGTCGAGATTTAATGTGACATTGTAATTTGTACTGTTGCATACTATTCTGGCAGTTGCTGATTGTGCAAACCCAATACAGAACGGTTACAACCTTATCTCCTGTAACAGTAAAATTTAAAGTTTAATGTTAAAATAAAAATAAAAAAGTAACATATTTTCTATGTAGTTCTTACTTCTTAGTTCTTAACTTCTTACAATCTTTTACCTCCGACCTTGAATTCAATTTTTCTTCTATGGCCTTTGTAAATATAGGACCTAAATTTACAAACGTTACTAAGGATTCTGTATGGTCCCGTTATTTGGCACTGGCGGACTCGGAGGAGGTCCATCATGGGGTAAGTCGTGAGGGGGTGACACCATGAGTTACCGCACTGGGTGACACCAACCCTAGTGACGCCACTGGATCTTGAGGCACAACAATGATGGTACCAAGTAAAGCAAGGGGACAAAAGTGATTGCTTGTCAAAGTATGAGGCTTTATGTACTAGGCATATGGATTTAAATAAATTCTCTGGCTCACAGGCAGCCAATGGAGCTAAATTAATAAGGGCTAGATTATTGGGGTATTATCTAAATAACTCCAGTATCATTCAGGCTGCCTAGTCTGAACTAGCCAAAATTTCTTTCGCAAGGTATTAGGAAGTTCTAGGTAGCTGGAATTACAATAATCAAGCCATGGTGAAATAAAAGCATTCAAAATGGACCATGGGAAAAATAAAGCAACATTGCCATCATTTTACCTGAGGAATCATTAGGACATAAACCAAGAATGATTCCTAGGGCCAGATGTACGACACGCAAAATAGCGCCTCGCAAATTGCGAGTTTTTTGAGACTCACAATTTGTGAGGCGCTATTTTGGATGTACAACAGTGTGTATCACACTGTTTGCGATTCCCAATGGGGTCGCAAATTGAGAGGCTCATGAATATTAATGAGCCTCTCGCAATTTGCGACCCCATTGGGAATGGCAGGCCCTCCCAGGTATGGTGGCTTGCTGGGCTCAGCAGACCACCATGTCTGGGACTGCTTTTAAATAAAGCAGTTTTTTTTTTAAAAATGCAGCCCGTTTTCCTTAAAGGAAAACGGAATGCATTTAAAAAAGAAAAAAATGAAATGTTTTCGTTTCATTTTTTAAGGGCAGGTAGTGGTCCCTGGGACCACTGCCTGCCCTTAAAAAATATTTTCCCCTGCATTTGCAAAGGGGAAGAGGTCCCCTGGGGACCCCTTCCCTTTTGCGAGTGCATTACCACCCTCTTGAAGAGGGTGGTAATTTGCGAGTGTTTTGCGACCGCAATTGCGGTCGCAAAACATTCATACATGTGCTTGCGCTTGCTATTAGGAAGGAACGCCCCTTCCTAATAGCGAGTCATAAAACCTATTTAGCGAGTCGCAAATAAATTGCGACTCGCTAAATAGGCTTTGTAAATGGCCCATGCTGTTTTTGCATGTGCAAACGGGTTCGCAAACCCGTTTGCGCATGCAAAAACGGTCGTACAACTGGCCCCTAATTACCAATCTTCCATTGTGAAAACTCACATGGATCAGGCGCTAAAAGCAGATTAATTGTACCGACCAAATCAAGGACCCGATGATGCACTATACATTTGTATGGTTGCAAACAGCAATTCAGACTGTTTGCAACCGAAAAATGTTTTTAATAAGTACAAACCCCGTTTTAAGGGTTGGTAAATTGTTACTTACTCCTAAAACAGGTTTGCTACTCCATAACTAATCGCTATTTCAAAGGTGTCCCTTCCAAATAGTGGTTGTTTAGGAGAGGAATCAATGTTTTGAGACTGAAATCCTCTTGCAAAACATTGAAAATGTATTGACTCCCGAGCTGGAATGATAAGCGATTCACAAATGAATGAAAAAAATATTTTAAAAAGTTTGTTGGGGAGTAGGAAGTAGGTGTCCAGGGGACCACTGCCAAGCCACTTTTTTTTTTATAAACAGAGCTATGCTCCCTTTATAGAAAACAGGCTGCATTTAACATAACATTCACTTTATTGAAATACCAGCACAGACATGGTGGTCTGATGATCCCACAGGCCACCATCTTTGTCATAGCATCCTATTGGAGTAAGTTGTAATCTGTGACTTGCTTCGTTATTATTCATGCGGTTGGTTGGATTGCGGCCCCTTTTGAATGGCAATTTTGCAACCCGAACTATTAGTCCATAGGTTGATTTGCCAAGTTCTACACTGGTCACTAAAATACTCGAAATTTGCGACCAGTGTACAACCTGTGTTTTTTACATCAGGCCCAAAGTGAAGTCATACTAAGGGTGGACTTCCAGATAAAGGGCTGTGCCATGAAGTTGTCCATTTGAGTGGTGGCACTTTCTAATTTGTTTCTGAGTAAATGCATATGCTGCAGGCAGAGCAGCTCGGAAACAGTGAGCAGTTATATAGGCAAACTCCAAGCCAATTACATCCTGCCCTATCTCTGAGGATGATGCGGGCCGCTTCTTATCAGTGAGGCTGAACTACTTCATATCTCCCTACAAAACCTCACCAAGACCGAATTGAGCATGACAAAACTAGACCAATTCCCTTTGGAAATTAACCAGCCAGACAAGCGTCAACCTCTTGAGGCGCATCGCCCCACCACTATTAGCAGTCGTTGCATCTACTTTATTGTTGCACCTGAGAAGAGATTCAATAGCTGTGTCCGAATACAAAGATAGATTCCAATTCTTCCAAAAAAGCAGAGTTTCAGTCTTCTTACCTCTACTCTTTTCATGGAAGTTCTGTCTTGTAAAATTCCTTTCCAGCACTTGTGGGGACCCCAGCCCGGTCTGCTCCTTGTGGGCCCAAGAGTCTTTCCTTCACGTAAGTTCAGCAGGAACACCAGGGGCTGGGGGGGGGGGCGAGGGGTTAGGGGGGGAGATATATTTTTTCTGCTGTTGGAGAAGCTGCTAATAACAACCAGGAGGATTTCAAGTATTTGATAAAATTAAATATGAAACAGGAACCAAATCAAGAACAAGAATAGGAAGAAGACAAGAGGACTCATTATCATCACATCAAAGCCTCTATTGGTACCACTGCTATTAAGAGCAGCAATTGAAGGCATTTTTAGTCTTTCTAATCTGTGACGTTAATCACATTTGAGACAGGAAGTGTTTTACCACTACAAAAGTTAATAATGTTTATATTCTGAGACCTGCAGATCAGTCTGTCACTGATAATGCCGCCTCCAGCAAGGATGTTCTAAAATCAAGGAACGGACTGATTAAAAATTGGATCACCAACTGAAAGCATGAATCATCCAGAAAAGACTCTTATCGATCTCAGGTTCTAAGCTGGTCGTACCATTTACCTGGTACGCAATGGTCATGTGAGACTCACAGACCACGCCTCTTCAGCGCGTTCCGAGCTGTGCGCAATAGTAGCTGAGAAGGAGATTCCACTCCTTCTCCGCCATCCGGGCAGTGTGGGTTTTAATGGAAGCGGGAACACACCCGCTACAACTGCTTTACAGCACACATTTCCCACTGGCAGAAAGCAGAAGACAAGTGTGAGCAGGCAAGGGGCAGGAATCGGAACCATACGGATCACTGGACTGGTATTTCGGGGTACCACAAATTTCCCCCAGTTCCGGGCCTGATAACTGGTGGTAGCTAGTATCTGAGTTGGCGATTCCAGAAGACAGGAGCAAAATCATGCCAGTGATCAGAAAAGCTGCCAACACAGGCCACAAAAGTTTGCTGAGTTCAGGCAATAGATCACAACATTTTCCACAGGTCTTAAAGCGAAGAACAAAATTATTTACTAAATTGACAACAGTCTGGAGAGCGATGAACATCTGAGACTGGCAAATATTAGAGTGAGACATACCTGACAGCTCTAAACTACGGATAAAAGCAGGACCTCAGAGAGATAGATGGCTGAGTGTAGTAGGGGCTGCTAATGAACACAATGCAAAATTAAAATTGCTATGGCAAATTTTCACAGTTTCTAGGAAAAAAATTGAAAACTGTGTATAAAGCCTGAGCTGCAGACAAGTAAGCAGGGAAAGAAGTGTGGCCTCCCTGTGTGGCTAAGCTGAATGATCATCAAGGGCACAAAAGTGACAGTGCGTTAACAAATAGAATGAGCCGTAAAGACATTGACGGGGGATGCCACCTGGAAGCACCAAAACGTGAAAAGGTCAAAGAGAAAAAGAGTGCAGGTTCAAAAGGTAGGATACACATGAGACAGCCCAGCTTCATCTGGCTCTCAGACAGGAGATTTAGGAGTGACATTCTTTGTTCCGATGAATGAAGTGTGTGATCACAGAACTTTAGTAGATTGGCAGGATCTGGATAAGATCCCATTGGGAGAAAGTTGTGGTGACTCACCATAAGACTAGGTGGGACCCAGTAGGCCTCAGCTATTGCTCGTGCGGCCACCTATAAATGACAGACACCCTTACACAATAGTGGCGGTATCGGAGTTAGAGCCCGAGCAGTCTACTTCCATTTATTAACTCCCCCGCGGCAGGCCTGGCCAGAGGTTGACGTGCCTTCACATCCGGTGGTTCCTTACAGTAGCAGGACCGCTGACCTGCTACAAAAGTATTAGATACGAATTACTGTTTTTATTCCGAGTAGAGGCTGGAGTACAGTAAATATTGGCCAGATAGGAATATAACTAAAATGGAATAAAATTGACTAAAATGACACAAGAGCATCCCGTGATAGGTTTGGCCGAGTAAGGGTTGAGTAAAACATCATATTAAACGTTTCCCAAAGTTAAAAAGAAGCTCAGTTCTCACATCTAGCTACCAAGCTTACAGCAGAAGCTGAGGCTTTGAAACAGAGAGATGAGAAAAAATACTTAATAGATAAGGAACTTTTGTAAATGTTTTAGTATTTACCAGTCACCATATGAGCAATGGTTAGTATTAAGTGAGAGACTTAAAGAAATTGGAGCTAGCAAGAGGTTTGCCAAAAGCAGCCAGTTTGAAGCGGTTAGTATGGCCCAGGCACGTTTCGGTAGGGTAAAGAGATGGAGCGTATGAGAGAAAGGGTCTAAAGATCAGCTAAGGAGCAAAAGCCCGGCACACATGATTCTCTGTTGTCTAACTGCCAAGCAGTTCTTACCATTCAATGCTTAGAGACCTCTGCCGTAAGGCGGGCGGACTGCAGGACACATGCTGAACTTTGCTTTTCTTCTCTTGCTTCTCTTTTGGTGAGAGCCGTCGAGCAAACTTAGAAAGACCACTCTGGGACCTGAGGAAGGGTGGGAAATTAAAGGTATTAACCAGTGAAGTTTTTGGGGGATGGCCCGGCAGGTTCTGCACATGTAATGTCTTTTCTCCCTCCGAAAGGAGCATCTATTGGCTGAAATATACATGAAACACTACAAGAGCTTTCTTCAAAATGCCAGTATCGAAGAGTTCAATTTTTTACGTGCAGTAATAGTGAGTGAGATAGTTTTTACAGCACAAGTTCATATATTACCAAGACCAGGCACATTTCAGCTTCATATTTTAACACGTTTCGGCAAGTTATGCTTCATACATTACCAAGACTAGGCACTTTAAGCTTTCGACAAATGTTAGGTGAATTCAAAACAGAAAAGTTGAAGACAAACAGACAAGGCCTTTAAACTAGAAGACTCGGATGGACATACAATATTTCATATAAATACCAGGATTAGCATGAAGGCGACCAGAGTGATCAACATAGAAGCTGCCAATGAGACCTTTCCAGGAGTTCTTTTCAAGAGGAAAGAAACTGTATTTACTCATAGTAAGTCTGGTACTCTCCGCTCATTGAGCCTACTTCCATTACCAAATATTATACAGCTGTTGCGTGTATGCGAGAAAACCAGAGACTATGTCTTAATTGTTCAGAGAAAGTGAGGCCTGCAGTTGCACGGCATATTCCCCGGATGCTCTTTTCAACACTATACACTGTGCAGACATCACTTTTCAGCGTCTCAGGATAGCAGAACTATAGCTGATCTTGAGATGTTTGGTTGGTTTTTGCAATGAAGGCGGCCATTAGAGTAAGAGCACAGCACTTACTTCATGTGAGTACGTTCTCTTAATGTTACTTTACCCAGTTCCACTCCCAGCCATTGGAAAAGAATCCTAAAGGGCAATACTCAGTAGCGGCTCGTGGAGGGAGTGCTGCGGGGCGGTGGGGCAGGGCGGGGCGGGGGAGGAGCAGGGTGGGGGGTAGTAAACTACGGCATACGGCCGAACAGAGGTAAGTAAACAAATAAATAAATAAAACGAATTTCGTTGCGCGCGCTGCTTCGCATTTGGCAATGCAGCGCGCGCAATGAAATTCGTTTTATTTATTTATTTGTTTACTTACCTGTTCAGCCGTATGCCATAGTTTACTACCCCCCACCCTGCTCCTCCCCCGCCCCACCGCTCCGCAGCACTCCCTCCACGAGCAGCTAAATTGTTCTTGTTGACTATAATGTCCACATCTCTGTCCAAAGTGCCCTGATTCAGGTCTAAGACTATACCTATATCATCCTGTGATATGGTAGACAGTAACTCCTCTCTAACAAGCAAGATAACTGTTTATTTTAGTATTTTTGTGGGAGAAATTTGACATGTTTTTGCACATGTTCCCAGAGATGCCTGTGTTATCTAGATAAGGGCTCCATCATAAACTCAGGAAATGGACCAATCTAATGCTTTCACAAATTTTATTTTTTACGGCCCAGGTACTTGGTCTCCTTGTCTCAGCTGAGGTCATGGAAGTATATTATTTCTTCCTGAGCGGGGGGGGGAGAGGGGTCAATGTTTCATACTGGGAGTTAGACATAGAAAAGGAGCATCTGCATGAACATGGGGTTGTGGCAACGTTCTAGGACATATTTGGGAGAGAAGTGCAATTTATTATTTTTAGGCTCTCTCTTAGTTAACTGATTCTGTGGCATGCTCTAGTTGGGAAGGATGACACTTTGGCCGTGGTTTAAGGATGTTATGTTATGTTATGTTAAAAAGGATTTGTAAAGCGCACGTACACCGGATGGTTTCTTGGCACTGAGTACTAGGGGGTTGCCGACCCGGATATAGTTCATTTGTATGCTTGGATGAATAGCCAGGTTTTGAGAGATTTCCTGAAACTCAGTAGGTCAACGCTTGACCTGATTTCCAGGGGGATGGAGTTCCACAGACGGGGAGCCAGAGTTGCAAACCTGCATCCCCCTTGGCGCTTCAGCTTGAAGGTAGGGACAGTCAGAGGTTGGAGCTGGGCCGAGCGGAGGTTTCGTGAGGGGGTGTAGCGAGAAATGAGCTTATCTATGAATTTAGGGCTCCTGCCATTCAGAGCTTTAAACACCAGGCAGCTAACTTTGAATGCGCAGCGCTGGGGGATGGGGAGCCAGTGCAGCTTCCTAAGAAGGGGGGAAGCGTGTTGCCACCTGGGCTGTTTATATATCAGTCTAGCCGCTTGGTTCTGTACCATCTGTAGCCATTTTGTAAGGCCAAGTGGTAGACCAAGGTATGTTGCGTTGGCATAGTCTAGACGTGATAGGACCATGGCTATCAGGACCTGTACCAGAGCTGCTTGGGTCAGTAGCCTGCTTATCTTTCTAATTTTCCGCAGCTGAAGAAAGCAGGTGGAGATCACTGAGCCTACATGCGATTTTAGGGATAGGTCGTTGCTTATGGTGACCCCTAAACTTTTCACTGAGGGGGAGGGAACAGGGGGGGGGACCTAATTCGCTTGGCCGGTACTGTGGGCCCCAGTGATTGTGGCCACCACTTGTCAGAACCAGTTCGGTTTTGCCTGGGTTTAGTTTTAAGTGATTGTGGTCCGTCCATTGACGAATGAATGTCATAGTGTCCTCGAAGTCAGATATTGACTGGGGAGAGTTATCAATAGTGAACATTAGTTGGAGGTCGTCGGCATAGTTGAAAGTGACCACTCTACTTTCCTTCAAGGATCTAATCAGTGGGAGAAGGTAGAGGTTGAACAAGTGCGGGGAGAGCGAGGAACCCTGTGGGACCCCGCGTGTGGTTTTGAGTTTGGGGGCTGTGAACTGGCCAATACGGACTGCCTGAGAGCGGTTTTTCAGGAAGGAGTTGATCCATCTAAGGGCTGGGCCCTGGATGCCTGCCTCACTGACACGGTCTGCCAATATATTATGGTCGACCGTGTCAAATGCGGCCGAGAGATCTAACAGCACCAGGGCCTGGGGAGTGCCTCTGTCCGCCTTTTCTCGTAGGGAGTCCAGTACCGCCAGTATCACCGTTTCCGTGGAGTGGGCTGGACGAAAGCCCGCTTGGCGAGGGGTCAAGAAACTCAGTCTGTTCCATGAAATTGGACAGGCATTTTGCAACATGGGCCTCTAATATCCTGGCCAGATAAGGGAGCAAGGAGATGGGCTGGTAGTTTGCCAGCGTCTGGGGATCGGCGTTTGGTTTCTTTAAGAGGGGGACCACTATAGCCTCCTTGAAGGCATTAGGGACACAGCCCTGGGACAGGGAGTTGTTGAGGAGGGCGAGAACAGGGTCCGGAGAGGTGGTGAAGGCTGCTTTTAAGACATAAGGGGGGCAGTGGTCCAGAGGGGAGCCAGATCTGACCTTTGCCAGTAGGTCGCGCAAGGTCTCTGTGTCAATGGGCGGAAACGAGTCAAGGGAGTGGTGATACCTGGGCGTTGGAGGGGCGATTTTTAGAGACGTAGGGGAGGGAATACTGGCTTTGATGGCGACGATTTTATCAATGAAGAAATTGTTCAGAGAGTCGCAGAGGGCCTGTGACGGCGTGGGTTTGCTTAGTACTCTCTCTGGATTGGACAGTTCGTCTACAATTGCAAAAATTTCTTTGGCTGGGTTATTTGAGGTTAGGATTCTGGAGGAGAAATGAGCTGCCTTAGCTGTGGAGATTGCTTTTTTATATTCCTTCAAGGCCGATAGGTAGGTAATTTTTCCTGCATGTGAGTAATCCATCCTCCACTTCCTTTCTGATTGGCAGAGAGTGAGTTTTTGTTGTTTTAGTTAAGGGGAGAACCATCTCTGCGCCTCATGCCGGTGGGTTAATCTAATTTGTTTAAGTGGGGCATGTTCATTGCTGGCCGCTAAAAGCCAAGCCGAGATAGTCTCCTCATGGAGATTGACATCGGGTGTGGGGCGGGGAGCTGTGTTGACCAGTGTGGCGATAAAGTCGTTATTGTTAATGCTGTTCCATTTTCTTGCCATTCCCCCTCTATAAGTAGGAATTTTTCCAGTAGTCGGGTGCTTTAAAGTGAATTTTATCAGGTAATGGTCGGACCATACACAGGGTGTGATGGATAGAACAGATACCCCCAAGTTGATGGTCCAAAGTTGGTCCAGAGTGTGACCTTTTGAGTGGGTTGCTGAGGAGATTTGTTGGGTGAAATTCATGTTTTTTAGCGATTCAGTCAGCTCGGTGGAATGTGGCCCTCCTTGAGGGTCATTTGCCCAGTAGTTGAAGTCGCCTATCAGGAGGATTCTGGCGTAGTTTGTTACTAGATGTGCAGATATCCTGGGCATGATGTGGCATAGGACTGCTTTACGCAGGGTAATAATGTCTCCTTAGTAGTATCCAAGTGGGATGGAGATCATCCTCAATAAAGACTGTACAAGACCAAGCTAAGTTCAGTAGTGTGTGGTGGGAGGAGAAGGTGGTGAGGCAGGATGAAGCCTTTTGAGCCCTACAAAGGGCTTAATATAGGGTCTCAGAAGTCTGATGGACAACAAGGAGTGGGGTGGTGTGTTTTATTACACCATATGTTCTTTTAGGAGTAACAGTGAGCATGAATATAACTTTGGTCTACATAATGATCTTCTCTGGTTTAGGAAGCTGATACCTGTGCATATGGATTAATCCGTTATTACTCAACAAGGAATTTCCCCAGACCAGGAAAGAGATGGGAGGGGAAGAGGCCAGTGAGGCTTGAACATAAGGGAAAATAAGAGAGTATGGCACCTGATCAGATATTAGGTTGGTGATGTGCATTAAAATAAGAGCAGTGTTTGGTGGAGAGCACCACCTTTGGCTTCAAAGATTTTGTGTGTGATGTCCGCCAGCCAGAAGAGCACACCTAATGTCAGGGTAACCCTTCCCGGGTTCCTAGCTATTGATATGAGACTGTAAAGACTCTCTAAAACAATGTCTTCAAGAACCCTTTACCCAATGTCTCTTTGCCTTGAGGGAATCTAGTCTGAAACAAATTGCTTCCTTTTCTGTCATCACTTTGATTCTTGGCATGGTGACAGCTCACTGTACAGCTTACATTCTCAAATTCATGATGCTCACTCTGTTTATAGCAAGTGTCTGTATTTCTCTGAAATCTGTTATTGTTTTTCATATTTCTGTATGTTGACAGTCGCGGAGCAAGCTGAAGCAACCATAAGGTGGCATGCTGGCACTATATAAAATACCTAAACAAACAAAAACAAATCTGAAGAGCTGGGCATGAGGTACATTTCCAAAATTGCATACAAAAAAACAATAACTACTTTGTGAGATGTTGGTTAAGGCCTGATACCGCAGACATTTGCTGTCATATTTACCACTCACTCTCTCTTAAAGGACAAGTTAAAGGGGAACAATAAGGCATAAATGTCTCTGAATTTAGCTTCAGAAAAGTCAAGAGACAATTGACTTGAGATCTTCGCAACTTTTCATTGTATTCATAGAATCAAGGAGGTTGTGCTTAGGGTCCTGCTGGCATCCCTCAAACCACAACAATGGGCCTATGATTAAAGGATTGGGTTGGAGCCCTGTTAATCTCTGTAATAAAACAAATCAGGTTTCAACAAATGACTCCAACTGTCTCAAGTAGATGCTGATTCCTCATATTGGACCCTTAGTAGGGATGGAATCAGAGCTGAGCTAGAATCACATTCAGCCCCAGAAAAGGCATTGCATCAGTTCAACAAACTCATAGTTGATAGAAAGAGATGTTTTCCACACCTGGGTGTTATCGAGAGACTCATTAGCTGCACATTTAGCAACGGAAGGGCGTGAACCAAGAATGTACCCAAGCAGAGTGCCTAGGTTCCTACAAACAGGAGTCCCACTAGCGGTCAAAGGGACTGATGGGGTCCTGTGCAGCAATGAATAACTGAAAAGCAATGTACAGCAAGACAAATCCTGCAACGAGCAAGTCCCGGCCGAGACACTGAGGTGCCATCCTGCAATGTGCAAGTAACCTTGGAGAACGAGATTACAACAATGGTCCAAAATGGCCCAAAAGCAGACATGGTGCTGATCTGCCAGCAATGGCTCCAATGCCAGACATTCTACCAGGACCATTGGAAGGCACTGGAGTGTGAGCGGGCGAAATCCCCCATCAAAAGGCCAAAGTATCAGGCATAGGTCTCCGATAGGTGCTGATTAGCAGGTGTTTACTATTATCCAACTCAATAGTCATCATTTTATCAACCTCATAAGGATTTATGGCTCAGTAGACCCACTGGGATTGGACTCAGAAGCCATGAAGTCAAACACAGATTTCTGGAGTGGGTGCATTAGTCTGCTGAGTCGCTAGACCCGAGAAAATAGAGCCCCTCCCAATACAAAGCAGAGGGGCTGATTCCATCTTGTATCTGCTGCTCAATGATTAGTTCCCATAGTCAGGATCCTGTATTCTCAATCTTTCAGTCCGTATTCATGACAAATTGATAAAATGCGTGAAAGCGTCAAGGACTTACATACCACTGACGATGGGATGGGTAGTGAATGGTGTAGCATTTGTCAAGGTTTAAAGGCATTTTTGGAGGATGGGGTATGAAATAATCAATGTTGTTTTGATCACTCTCATCGCGGTCTTGCTGATATACAACCTTAGCCGGGTCTGTATTGCTTTTATCTCATGCATTACTAGAGCAGACGTACGTCCCCATTTTACACACTTACTATTGAGAATGATGAGAATGAATATGATGGTTAGAAGATGGATTATGGTGCTTTATAATATTGTAAAAAAGATGCAGAGCAGGAAGTGTGGTGAGTAATAAACATCAAGGTCTGCAATTGTGCAAATAAATAGCCCAAGGTTGAGAAATTTTGAAAAATTGTAAATTCATTTTTCCAATATACGTGCAACTATGATCTGCATCGGCCATGTTTTCTGCTCAGGCTATCGTTGCCCACGGGAAGTGCCTATCTTTAACAGTGAGGGGCCTTATGTTTCGGCTCATGATTCATGTTTTTGTTACTAGTGAAGATCGTTCTCTCTTTCCAAGGATCTCTGATAGGCATGTGCTCCTAATTTCTGCATGACATTTTACCATGTGACCAAGACTTGAAACTCATATATAGGAGAATATACATTTGGGGCTTGATTGTACTGGGCAAGCTTGTCTTTATCCATCAATTTGGTAGGACCACTGGCCAATTGATTCTGTGATTCACAGACTTTCATTTTTCTTTTGCCAATAAACGCTTTCAAACTCTGAACACAGTGCAAGGAGACTTCTCAGGCATCACAGACCTCAAGAAAGATAAACAAGCTCTTAACCTTCACTGTGCATTATATCTGTGCTGCAGCTCGTCCCCCAAGTCCCCTATGTAAATAAATGCTGGCCACACAAAGAAATGTCAACACAGCTAATGTGAACAGTTTACAGGACAGAGCAAGGAACATGCTGCCATGATTCTTGAGGCATACATGTCTTGTCCTTCCTTTTCCCCATCATTATGCCAAGTATAAGTGTGCCACACGTAGGCTGGGTAATTCCACCGCCTCTCCCACACCGGAGTTACTGATACTGGGATATTGTTAACCTGAGGAGCGGGAAAACCACCTTTATTAATATATTTGGTCAGTTTTACGTAACACAAACATGGCTGGTTGAACAAAACAGCACCAATGAAGATAAAATCATATCAGAATGTAAACTGAGGGGTTTGGGTGCGAGGATAAAATCAGAATGTACGTTTTTAATGGTAGAGTTTACTATTCTGGCAACAGTGGATTACAGAATTACCATCGGAGGGAGCGGTAGTGCATACAACAAGGCACGATAACCCAACAGAGTGCTTTCACAACAAAACTAAACAAAAACTTGAGGAGAAAGAATGATTATCAGACAAGATCTCAATTTCCAGAGACCCAGTGCTAGAAACATGTCTGGACAGATGCAGAAGTTATGGATCATCACAGCGTAGTTACAGAAGTGGGAAGTATCCAGGTAAGCAGGAGAGGACAATGCATGTTTGGGGATTTCTTCTTGAGGCGCAGGAGAGGGGAAGGCAAAAATTGTGGGTGAAGCCCATGACAGTGGAAGCAAACGGAAGAGTGGGGTGGGGTGACACAATGACTGAATGCCACAGTTAGTCAAGGCCTGTGTCGAAGTATCTTTATGAGTTGGAACCCCTCCCGAATAGGAATCAAAATATTGCGCCTAGTTCTCGCAGTAATTCCTCATTTGTCCTTGGAGTTTCACACAAGGATTTTGCCAATTTTCAGAAGGCAGAATCCCCAGGGGTGAAACAACACAGATGCACAGATCTGCTGCTGACCATGCATTCCAGTGGGGCTGGTAATGCCCGTTGGCCCCTTGGGGGCTGTCCTATGAGGTTAAGAATGTGCCTAAAAGCCCCAGACTGCATCGTGCAATTGGCTAGAAACTGAGGGGCTTGCTCTTCCTCTCTGCAAACACTTTCTACTTTTCACTCACTGATCTGAATGCCAAGGCCTGTTCCCTCTGGTGCAGTCAGTCTTTGATGGAGCAGATGCCAGTTTCCTAGTCAGTGGTGCAGGACTTCTAGGAGCTCTCTTCTTTCTTTGCTGTGTTTGATGGATATTAGTGGTGGAGCTTCGACGACAGTTTTAATTAACTCAATGTATTGATATATTAGCCATATCATTAAACTCTTTTTGTTTTAAAGTATTGGCCCTAAAAGGCTTGTTAATCCTGCACAAATGTTGACAGCGTGACTCGTTTATGAAAGGGAAGGTTAGTTACAATACATAAGCACCTCAGCAAGTAGCGTCCAAACCACACCATGGACAACAGCAGCACATTTCTGAAATTGATCTCATTACAGGGGCATAACTTTGTCTTTCCCTCTATCCATGACGGATTCATTCTGTGCTCCCTTCTCTCTCAGGGAGTTTCCTCTCTATCCATGCTTTTTAAGTGTTTTTGCTTTCTGTGCCCAGTCCACCTGTTTCTTCACCCTCTCTCATTGCCCTTCCAGGTCGGTTTTTCTTTCAGTCTCCATTCTGTCTGTGTCCATTCTTTCTCTTTGTGCCTCTTTTTACATTCTATGTTCCTTCTTTGTCTCAGCACCCTTTCTTTCATTCTGTGCCTCTTTTTTCTCTCTTTGCTTCTTCTTTCTCTCAGTGCCCCTTCTTATACTTTTGTTGCTGCTTCTCACTTAGTGGTGCTTCTTTCTCTGGGCAGTCCTGGGCAGTCCTACTGTCACTACGGCCACCCAGCAGTCCCAGTTTCAGATGAAAATACATCATTATTTGTATCACTGAAAAAGCTTGACTAACTCTTGTAGGTTTTCACAGGGATAAAGTATTCCATCATGGCAGCGGCGGCTCCTCTGTTATGGCGGAGGAGCGTCGCCCCCGCCTGCTGCCTGCGCAGCAGCCACACACATTCCGAGAATGGTGAAAAATTAAATTGTATCAAGTGTGGCAGGCTCCTCCTGGTGCTACAGCGTGAGGGCAGGGGGCAGGGCAGATTAGTGCAATTGCACTATTACGTCAGACCCCTGCCAGTGCACATGAAAGTTTGTCCGGATGTCTCAGCCGACCAATCTGACCTGCGTACTTCAGAGCATGCAATCCCAAGGCTGAGAAACAGCCGCGGAATTGCAGCCACAGGCCCCCAGCCTCAAAATGAGCGCTGGGTTAGCCTGCTCCAACCAATTGGTTGGATCTGTGTGACACAAGGGAGGAAGTCCTTCCCTTTCCGCCCAAGAGTGGCAGAAGAAGAGAGAGATTGTGACGGGACCCTGTGGCCAGCAACATACTTCTGGTGAGTTTTTTGGGGCATCGTGCCTCACCAGATGTTAGTGTTGCCGGCCGCTACTGCATTATAATATTAAATGGGTAAAGGTGTTTACAGGCTTTAAAAGGCAATTTAACTTTCAAATAAATCTGTTCTAAACTACGCTCTGTCCGACTCCTTCTTTTAAAATTAAGGTCAAGTCTGAGAGCAGCATTCAATTATCTGAGGGTAGGGGTGGTGGTCGTGGGTGGGTGGGTGCTCATTTGCCAAAGGGCAGGCCAATGCAACTGAATTACAGCTCTCACATGCTAGATCCAGCGTGCTGGGAGTAGAGGTGGGCGATCCAACACATTAATGGGGAGAGCCGAGCCAAGGGTCTGGCTCAGATCTTAGAGCCTGTGCAGGAGCCGAGCCCTTAAAATATTTGCTATGTACACCATAGACTGAACGTCATTTAAAATATGATAAAATTCAAAACAGATTATTTCTTTAGCATCTGGAAGCTCTGACATTAATATGTTACATTATAGCACAGCAATGAGATGTACTGTATTAAAAGTGATAATATTTAAACATGAAATTTTAGTGAACCAAGAGGCAAGACAATTGCCATGTATATCCTGTACCAGCCACGGTTGTTAAAGAGTAACACTTCTTGGGGTCTTTTCACTAAGATTTAACACCGTATTTGAGCCCCAAAGTGACGCAAAGCAACGCTAAATCTTTTTTTACTAAATTACTTTCCAGCGCTAAACTTGTTTAGCACTGGAAAACACTAGAAAGTAGCGCAAAGCAGCGTGCGCATAGCAATGCTTTCCATTACGTAGCGCCATGGGGCCGTACCATAGGTGGTGCATGGAAGTTCCCATGCAACCACCCAAGGTTTCTGATGCTAAACCCTATTTACTTAAAAAAGTAGACAGGGTTTAGCAGGAAAAAATAGAGCCCATTTCAAATAGGCGCTATGAAGGAGAAATGCTTTCATTTCTCCTTCCTTTTCCGACTTTGTGTGTGTGCTGCACTGTACAGCACACATATAATTTGGGAAAAGGTTTAAAGTTAGTCTGAGCGTAGTATTTTGTACTGGAAGGCTATCCTTCCAGTACAAAACCTATGCTAGACTCAAGCAGACACCCTTGCACTATGGTGCAAAGGTGTGTGCGTGGTGCACAGCAGCTTATTTCAGCGCCAGAGCGAGGGGAGGAAAGTGTCATATTTCTGTAGATATGAAGCTCTCCTGCTCTCCTCTTCTCGCGCAACGCAACACAGCTTTTTTGCCTGCTGCGCGAGATTTTAGTAAATCTGCCCACTTCTGTTAAGGCTTTGTTTTTACCTTTTTGTACACCTTTCAGCAGTTTTTATATAGCGAGAACTTGACATGTAGGCATTGAAGCGCCTTACATAAGCACCGTTACATTACACAAGGTCACCATTCACAGGAGTGGGGAAATGAAGTGATTTACCAGAATCACAGAATGTTCAGATGACGCTGAGACCCGAATCCTGTTCTTCAGGTCCAAAGTCGACAGCTCTGGCCCTAACGCCACATCAAGGGTGGAAGAGTGAAGCAGGAGAAAGACATATGAAAGTTCGGCTCGTTATGGGCTGGAGGTTCCAATAGGACCTCGAGCTGAGCCCGAGCCAGGCTTCAGGTTCGAGTCTGGCTCTAGCTTTCAGGGGCACGCCCACCGCTAGCTGTAACCGCATACTGCTATCATCTGAGCAGCTCCTTCTACCTAGCCCTCTTTCCTGTGAGTGAGGAGGTGGATATGGCTGGTGGTAGGGATGTTGAGTCTCACAGGGTCATGACTACAGTTAAACACAATTCAGATTTGGGTCATGACCTTAGCATTTCTAATGTAGGACCTGGAGAACAGTACTGACAGGTTAGCTGGGTGTGTGGATTCAGGTATGGAATGGCTAAGGGTGTTGTACTGGCAGAGCTGAGTGGGGATGCCACTCGTGGAGTAGTAGGCTAACACTGAGGTGCACTGGCTGAGCTGAGTGTGGATGTCACTCGTGGAGTAGTAGGCTAACACTGAGGTGCACTGGCTGTGCTGAGTGTGGATGTCACTCGTGGAGCAGTAGGCTAACAATGAGGTGCACTGGCTAAGCTGAGTGTGAGTCCTGCTGCCGGAATAACAAGTTGCTATAAAGAGTGTGTTGTACTGCATCTTATGTTGTTCACGTTCTATTCTGTGATGATGTTTAGGCTCTAGAATGTATGGTCTCCTAGCAACTGTATTGAGCTAGTACATTCCTGTTGGAGCTGTTGGCAGAGCTAGTCCTTCTGGCTCTGCTGTCCATGTAGCCAATAAATAACCAGCCTTCTACCTCTTGTGTCTGCCTGGTTACTACAAAATTATGGCGACGATCCTTAGCTACATGGAGGAACCCACGCAGCTGTTTTGAAGACTCCTTAACCTACTGCTGCATCGACTTTCTCTGTTGCTGCACACCCGCAGAGGAATACCACAGCTGGACTACTACATACAAGGTATTTTGTGTCTATCTATGCTGGCTGCCCTGCGCTCTCATCATCATTGAAAATAACTTATTTTACGAGCAAGAGGGAAAGTGTTTACTTTCGGGCCTCCAGCAACTGCCATTCAACGCACGCAGCCTCCTCGCGCTTCTACCCTGCTCGCGCATCCATCCTCGCTCCTACCTGTCTCCAGCCGCATCCTCGAGCAGCTTCTCGCTCATCCATTGTTTTCACTGGAATCGGCTACGTCTTCACGCTGTGACATCAACGCATCACGGCACGTTGCGTGGAGGCGGCCATTTTGACTGTTTGGGAAGCTCTGTCTTTTCGTGCACGCAACGTAGCGGCCATTTTGGTGCAGTCAAGTGGTCTCAGCATTGCGTTTCCATGACAACTGTGTGTCTTTTATCGCATCGTCGGTGACACACACACCTCTCTTTCTTCGTTTTCAACGCTGCCAGGAGGGAGGTCAAGTGTATCTACCAAAATTTACACGGTGATACACACACCTTTCTTCTTGTTTTTGTTTAAACAGCCCAACAACGTTAATTTAGCGCAACACATACGCTTTTCACCCTACGAAGCTCCAGTTGTGCATTCTGTCTACAGTTCTACAGTGTGTTAAGCGCTAGTTGCGCACGCAGTCTACAGTTTTATAAGTTGTTCAACTGTTTATCTGCGGTGATGAACACACCCTAACTTGTATAACAAGGTCTAAGTTGCAGTGAATTTACCTTATTATTGGTGTATCCACAGTGATACACACACTTTCTGCTACTCATTCTACGAAGTTCGAGAGTGTGTTTCATCTGTACATCTGCGGTGATGCACACACCTCTACGAAGTGAAGCATTTTTGTAACTTATGCACATATTTTAACTACAGTTTTAAGCACTCATATTTCTATATTTGTAAATTTACATTTTCATACTTTGGGGTTTATTATCCGTGTGTTATTGTAGTTGTCACATTCCTGCATCATTTCTTTTTCAAATTTACCAACCTTAGCAGAATTGTGCACTATGCAGTCTGTCAATCCTCCACCTTCTTTCCTTGATTCACCTGGTGATCCTCCAGCCAGGTGGGAAATCTGGTATGACGCCTTCCAAACGTATCTGGGAGCCATAGGTGCTCTACGTTTTAGTGCAGAGAGGAAAAAAATGTCTCCTTCTCCACTCCCTAGGATTTGAAGGAAGGTCTATCCATAAACGTCTACCACCTCTTTCTCAAGAACAACTTGACGGCATTGATGAATATGAGGAAACCTTCATTAAGTTGAGAACCAGATTTGACAAACAACCAAGCCTTATGGTTTTGAGGCGCAAACCTGGTTCTTATGGACTATGCGTCTAAGTGGCCAGAGGTTAAGCTGGTGAAAGAAGCCAATACTAAGACTGTTGTTGAGTTTCTTAGGAATGTGTGGCTGAGAGAGGGTTTTCCTGAGACTTTGGTTTCAGATAATGGAAAGCAGTTTATTAGTACTGAATTTGAGTCATTCCTACGTGAGTCTGGTGTGAAACACCACAGGAGCTTCCTTTACCACTCACAAAGTAATGGTTTGGTTGAGAGAATGAATCGGGTGGTGGGGGAGTGTATTAAGTGGGCCAGAGCTGGTAGTCATGATATCTGCAAAGCACTTCATGCTATGATTTGGTTCTATAGAACTACAGCCCATTCTGCCACTAAAATTTCACCTTTTGAACTGTTGAGGGGACGGAAGCCGAACACTAGTTTCAGGCCTGCTTGGATGAGCAAGTGGGTCAGGTCTGAATCCGATGTTGCTCAGTTAATGTCTTTGGCGAGTGAGAATATGTCTGCTTCACAATCTAAACAGAAGCTGTGGTTTGACTCCTGCAGAGGTGTAAAAGTGGCTCCGCTGGAAGTGGGGGACATGATTAAGATTAAGACTGCTGTTCATGCTAAGAAAGGTGACAGCAAATTCAGTCAACCTGTCAAAGTTCTCAAGATTCTTGGAAATGCAGTAATGGTTGAAGGAGGTCATTGGTGGAACCTCAACAGGGTGGTGAAGGTTCAGGTAAGAGATGCCGTCTCACCTTCAAGGGAAAGGGTTCCTCCTTGTATTGACCAAGCCTGTTCCAGGAAAAGTTCTGGAAATATTGTTAGGCCTGCCAGGTACAGGTCGTAATTCTGCTTTTTGTATTACTGTGATTCTATGTTCTTATTTCCTTTTGTTTTGTTTGTTTTGTTTTTTTTATTTTAGTTTTTCGGAGAAGAGAAGATATGTTGTACTGCATCTTATGTTGTTCACGTTCTATTCTGTGCTGATGTTTAGGCTCTAGAATGTATGGTCTCCTAGCAACTGTATTGAGCTAGTACATTCCTGTTGGAGCTGTTGGCAGAGCTGGTCCTTCTGGCTCCTCTGTCCATGTAGCCAATAAATAACCAGCCTTCTACCTCTTGTGTCTGCCTGGTTACTACAAAGTGGAAATGAGGTGCATTAGCAGAGCTGAGGAGGGGTCTTAGACTCTTAATAATGGAGAGCATAGTGGGCTACAGGCAGTGCTTAATTTGTAAAAAAAAAAAAATAAGTGCCACGGCCCTCGTCAGGAGGCCACTTCCACGTGCACCGCAAAATGATGCTGTCTGTCAGTGCTGCCAACTACAGTAACAATTATCACACCAGATCAACCTGGCAAAGTAGAAGAAGGAGGAAGTCGGACAAGTCCGGCTAAGTTGTAACTCCCAGGTACGCCAAGGTATCAAAAGATATTGAAATAGATGCAGTGGCAGCTGGTAGGGAATGGTGGCGGGGACGGGTGAAGGTGGGGGGATGGAAAAAAAAGAAAACGCACCTGCTGGTCGCCGTTGTCAGCTGCCGCCTCTCCTATGACACAGGAACCAGGAAGCACCCAGGCTCCCCTGACCAATCATGATGCTGCCTTACAGCAGCGCTGTGATTGGTCTGAGTGCCATGGTTCAAAGAGGTACTTGGAGCCGGTGCATGTTCCCCACCATGCTGTGCAATACACCTGGTGGAGAACATGCAAAGTGCGCATGACGATTTGGCAGCCCGAGACAGCCGGCCAAACTGTCATGCGTACTTAAGGTGCAGCAACCACTTCTCCTCCATCGACGTCATGTGAACCCAGCCCCGCACCGCCCTAACCTAACCTGGCTGCAACTGCAATATTAAAAATAAAATGATAATATTGTTCCGTTATCATTTTATTTTTCCTTTGCACTGCTTTAAAGCAGTGGGGTGATGCTCCTCCGCCTTAGCGGAGGAGCCGCCGCTGAATAGACGTCTCACTCACGTTATTGTGACATGCTTCATCATTGGTGACTATTCACACCCTGGCAGGGTGGTACCACCAGGGCGGACTCAACCAAAAGGATGGGAGTTCCTAGATAAGTTCTTGCTGGATAATCAGCAATCCAATTAGGGAATAGAAGGTCTAAAAATACCTCCAGGTATACCCAAATAATTCCTTTCTTTGCAGGGTACTTGGGGTATGGGAAAAAGAATGAGTTTATTAGGGTTCTTCTCGAATCAAATTGCTCAGTCAACCCTAGATTGTATATGTAAACATGTTTCGGCCCACACTATGAGCCCCTTCCGGGTCTGGGGCCTTTATCAGGGCTAAATGTTTAGTGTGTGTCCCTGCCTGTATTTCCCATGCATTCCATGCAATACGTGAGGCCTAATGCTCTTTTTCTGGGTTGTTTGCGGGTCATGCATGTCTGGAACGTAGTGTAGTCCTATAGTCACACTTGCGTCAAGGATCATACAGCACTTGTGCATCTACATGTCCCTGCTTCTCAGACCACCGCCGATTTGGTCAGGTGAGAGCATTAGGCCTCACCTATGTGTATGGAATGCATGCGAAATACAGACAGGGACACACACTAAACACTTAGCCCTGAAGAAGGCCCCAGTCCTAGAAGGGGCTCATAGCTCGGGCCGAAACATGTTGGCATATACATACTAGGGTTGACTGAACAATTTGATTCAAGAAGAACGCTAATAAACTCATTCTTTTACCCATACCCCAGGCCTACAAATGAAAAAAGTCTTTGGGTACACCTGGATGTATTTTTAAACCTTCTATTCCCTATCTGGATCCCTGCTTATCCAGCAAGAACTTATCTAGGAACTCCCATCCTTTTGGTTGAGTCCACCCTGGTGGTGAAACCCTACCAGGATATGGATAGGCGCCTATGATGAAGCATGTCACAATAACATGAGTGAGACGTCTATTTCAATATCTTTTGAAACCTTGGCGTACCTAGGGAGTTGTAACTTAGCTCGACCAAGTCCGTCTTCCTCCTTCGTCTACTTGCCCAGTTGCTCCTATGTGATAATAGTGATTTTGGGAGAATGCACTCTCCCTCTGTGAAGATAATTACAGTAATACAACTACTAACCATCACACTCCTACATGTGTGACAATTCTGACTAATCCATACCCCCAAAGCCATAGGAAAGGCTTTGGTGGCAGATATTAGTCATTTTTAATGTATGCTCATATAATAAATAACTGTTGTTGTTCTCATCCTTAAATTAGACGAACATCTCCATGATCCGGTGTTCACAATTAAGTGCTGTGCCAAGCACCAGAAACGACCTGCTCAAATTAAGCACTGGCTCTAGGTAGGGAGTGAGGGGCACTGGCAGAGCGGTCCCTCAGGGCTGAAATGGCAAACGTTATTTCCGATCAAGATTGGAGTGCATTGGCAGAGCTGTGAGAACTGTGGCCGGGGTGTATGATTTTCAGTGCAGGAATAGCAGTCTGTATTGTAGGACGGAACTGAGGTGCACTGGCAGAGGTGTGGGTGGGGGGGGGTCCCCAGGTTGGGGTAAAGATTTTGCTGCAAGGCAGGATTGAGGTACATTATCAAAGCTGAGTATCTCAGAACAGGAATAGCAGGAGGGGATTGGGGAGCGCTGGCAGGAATAGCAGCTGTAGGGAAGGATTGATGTGCACTGGCGGAGCTGTATGTTTTGGAGTACAAGAGTAATAAACTACTTCAAGGGGTGCTTTGGGGTGGGATTGAGGTGTACTGACGGAGCTGCGTGTCACTTATTGCAGGAATACCAGGAATTGCTCTAGAACAGTGTTGAGGTGCACTGGGAGAGCTGCGTGTATGACAGTACTGGATTTAAAGGTGTGAAGCTGGGCAGATATAGAAGAGATGTATGTCAGTTTTTATGCAGGAATCGCAGGGAGTGCTCGATGAGGGGACTGCGGTGCACTGGCAGAGCTGTGTGCGGGTCCCATCCCTGAGTAGCACACTGATTTGCTGGACAGTATTGAGGTGCAAAAGCATAGTTGTGTGTGGGTTCCAAGCTCCAGTAGCTGATTAGGCCACCGGTCATGATTGGGGTGCCTTGACAAAGGCATTAGGGAACAAGAGTGACAGGGGTACAACAGATAAGGATAGCTGAGAATTGCAGAAGCTGTGTGCTCAGTCCATGAATAGCAGGGAATGCTGAAGGACAGTACTGAGATGACTGGTGGAGCTCCATGTGAGTCCCATGTAGAAATAGCATAAGGTGCTGCAGGGCAGGTTTGAGGCGCACTGGCAGAGCTGTAAGCGAGTCTCCAGGCATTAGTAGCAGGGTGTGTTGAAGGACAGGTTTGAGGCGCACTGACAGAGCTGTTAGTGACTCTGCATGCTTTATTAGCAGGGTGCAGGACAGGTTTGAGGTGCACTGACAGAGCTGTAAGTGAGTCTGCATGCATTATTAGCAGGGTGCAGCACAGGATTGAGGTGCACTGACAGAGCTGTAAGCGAGTCTCCACGCATTATTAGCAGGGTGTGTTGCAGGACCGGTTTGAGGTGCACTGACTGAGCTGTAAGTGAGTTTCTACACATTATTAGCAGGGTGCAGGACAGGTTTGAGGTGCACTGACAGAGCTGTAAGCGAGTCTCCTTGAGGCGCACTGAGAGAGCTGTAATGGAGTCTCCAGGCATTATTAGAAGGGTGTGTTGGAGGACAGGTTTGAGGCGCACTGACAGAGCTGTAAGCGAGTCTGCATGCATTATTAGCAGGGTACAGGACAGGATTGAGGTGCACTGACAGAGATGTAAGCGAGTCTTCACGCGATGTTAGCAGGGCGTATTGCAGGACAGGTTTGAGGTACACTGACTGAGCTGTAAGTGAGTCTGCATGCATTATTAGCAGGGTGCAGCACAGGATTGAGGTGCACTGACAGAGCTGTAAGCAAGTCTCCACGCATTATTAGCAGGGTGTGTTGGAAGACAGGTTTGAGGCGCACTGGCAGAGCTGTAAGGGAGTCTCCACGCATTATTAGCAGGGTGCAGGACAGGATTGAGGTGCACTGACAGAGATGTAAGCGAGTCTTCACGCGATGTTAGCAGGGCGTATTGCAGGACAGGTTTGAGGTGCACTTACAGAGCTATAAGCGAGTCTCCATGGGTTATTAGCAGGGTGTGCTGCAGGACAGATTTGAGGCACAGTGACAGAGCTGTAAGCAAGTCTCCAAGCATTATTAGAAGGGTGTGTTGGAGGACAGGTTGAGGCGCACTGACAGAGCTGTAAGGGAGTCTCCAGGCATTATTAGAAGGGTGTGTTGGAGGACAGGTTTGAGGTGCACTGACACAGCTGTAAGCGAGTCTCCAGGCATTATTAGAAGGGTGTGTTGGAGGACAGGTTTGAGGTGCACTGACAGAGCTGTAAGCGAGTCTCCTCGTATTATTAGCAGGGTGCAGGACAGGTTAGAGGTGTACTGACAGAGCTGTAAGTGACTGCATGCATTATTAGCAGGGTGCAGGACAGGATTGAGGTGCACTGACAGAGCTGCAAGCGAGTCTCCATGCGCTGTTAGCAGAGCATATTGCAGGACAGGTTTGAGGTGCACTGACTGAGCTGTAAGTGAGTCTCCACGCGTTATTAGCAGAGAGTGTTGCAGGAGAGGATTGAGGTGCACTGACAGAGCTGTAAGCGAGTCTCGAGGCATTATTAGCATGGTGTGTTGGAGGACAGGTTTCAGGTGCACACACAGAGCTGTAAGTAAGTCTCTACACATTATTAGCAGGGTGCAGGACAGGTTTGAGGTGCACTGACAGAGCTGTAAGCGAGTCTCCATGCGTTATTAGCAGGGTGTGCTGCAGGACAGGTTGAAGGCGCACTGACAGAGCTGTAAGTAAGTCTCCACGCATTATCAGCAGGGTGTGTTGAAGGACAGGTTTAAGGCGCACTGACAGAGCTGTAAGCGAGTCTCCAGGCATTATTAGCAGGGTGCAGGACAGGTTTGAGGTGCACTGACAGATTTGTAAGCGAGTCTCCACCCATTATTAGCAGGGTGTGTTGGAAGACAGGTTTGAGGCGCACTGACAGAGCTGTAAGCGAGTCTCCAGGCATTATTAGCAGGGTGTGTTGGAGGAGAGGTTTGAGGTGAACTGACAGAGCTGTAAGCAAGTCTCCACGCATTATTAGCAGGGTGCGTTGGAAGACAGGTTTGAGGCGCCCTGACAGAGCTGTAAGGGAGTCTCCACGCATTATTAGCAGGGTGCAGGACAGGATTGAGGTGCTCTGACAGAGATGTAAGCGAGTCTTCACGTGATGTTAGCAGGGCGTATTGCAGGACAGGTTTGAGGTGCACTTACAGAGCTATAAGCGAGTCTCCATGGGTTATTAGCAGGGTGTGCTGCAGGACAGATTTGAGGCACAGTGACAGAGCTGTAAGCAAGTCTCCAAGCATTATTAGAAGGGTGTGTTGGAGGACAGGTTTGAGGTGCACTGACAGAGCTGTAAGCGAGTCTCCAGGCATTATTAGAAGGGTGTGTTGGAGGACAGGTTTGAGGTGCACTGACAGAGCTGTAAGCGAGTCTCCTCGCATTGTTAGCAGGGTGCAGGACAGGTTAGAGGTGTACTGACAGAGCTGTAAGTGACTCTGCATGCATTATTAGTAGGGTGTGTTGGAGGACAGCTTTGAGGCGCACTGACAGAGCTGTAAGCGAGTCTCCAAGCATTATTAGCAGGTTGCAGGACAGATTTGAGGCGCGCTGACAGAGCTGTAAGCGAGTCTCCAGGCATTATTAAGAGGGCATGTTGCAGGGCAGGTTTGAGGTGCACAGGCAGAGCTGTGAGCGAATCTCCACGCATTATCAGCAGGGTGTGTTGCAGGACAGTTTTGAGGTGCACAGGCAGAGCTGCAAGCAAGTCTGCATGTATTATTAGCAGGATGTGTTGGAGGATAGGTTTGAAGCACACTGACATAGCTGTAAGTGACTCTGCATGCATTATTAGCAGGGTGTGTTGGAGGACAGGTTTGAGGCGCACTGACAGAGCTGTAAGCGAGTCTCGAGGCATTATTAGCATGGTGTGTTGGAGGACAGGTTTGAGCTGCACACACAGAGCTGTAAATGAGTCTCTACACATTATTAGCAGGGTGCAGGACAGGTTTGAGGTGCACTAACAGAGCTGTAAGCGAGTCTGCATGCATTATTAGCAGGGTGCAGGACAGGATTGAGGTGCACTGACAGAGCTGCTAGCGAGTCTCCACGCGCTGTTAGCAGAGCGTATTGCAGGACAGGTTTGAGGTACACTGACTGAGCTGTAAGTGAGTCTCCACGCGTTATTAGCAGAGAGTGTTGCAGGACAGGATTGAGGTGCACTGACAGAGCTGTAAGCGAGTCTCGAGGCATTATTAGCATGGTGTGTTGGGGGACAGGTTTGAGGTGCACACACAGAGCTGTAAGTCTCTACACATTATTAGCAGGTTGCAGGACAGGTTTGAGGTGCACTGACAGAGCTGCAAGCGAGTCTCCATGCGTTTTTAGCAGGGTGTGCTGCAGGACAGGTTTGAGGTGCACAGGCAGCGAGTCTCCACGCATTATCAGCAGGGTGTGTTGCAGGACAGGTTTGAGGTGCACTGACAGAGCTGTAAGCAAGTCTCCAGGCATTATTAGCAGGGTGCAGGACAGGTTTGAGGTGCACTGGCAGAGCTGTAAACGAGTCTCCACGCATTATTAGCAGGGTGTGTTGCAGGACAGGTTTGAGGCGCACTGACAGAGCTGTAAGCAAGTCTCCAGGCATTATTAGCAGGGTGCAGGACAGGTTTGAGGTGCACTGGCAGAGCTGTAAACGAGTCTCCACGCATTATTAGCAGGGTGTGTTGCAGGACAGGTTTGAGGCGCCCTGACAGAGCTGTAAGCGAGTCTGCATGCATTATTAGCAGGGTGCAGGACAGGATTGATGTGCACTGACAGAGCTGCAAGCGAGTCTCCACGCGCTGTTAGCAGAGCATATTGCAGGACAGGTTTGAGGTGCACTGACTGAGCTGTAAGTGAGTCTCCAAGCGTTATTAGCAGAGTGTGTTGCAGGACAGGATTGAGGTGCACTGACAGAGCTGTAAGCGAGTCTCGAGGCATTATTAGCATGGTGTGTTGGAGGACAGGTTTGAGGTGCACACACAGAGCTGTAAGTAAGTCTCTACACATTATTAGCAGGGTGCAGGACAGGTTTGAGGTGCACTGACAGAGCTGTAAGCGAGTCTCCATGCGTTATTAGCAGGGTGTGCTGCAGGACAGGTTGAAGGCGCACTGACAGAGCTGTAAGTAAGTCTCCACGCATTATCAGCAGGGTGTGTTGAAGGACAGGTTTAAGGCGCACTGACAGAGCTGTAAGCGAGTCTCCAGGCATTATTAGCAGGGTGCAGGACAGGTTTAAGGTGCACTGACAGATCTGTAAGCGAGTCGCCACGCATTATTAGCAGGGTGTGTTGGAAGACAGGTTTGAGGCGCACTGACAGAGCTGTAAGCGAGTCTCCAGGCATTATTAGCAGGGAGTGTTGGAGGAGAGGTTTGAGGTGCACTGACAGAGCTGTAAGCAAGTCTCCACGCATTATTAGCAGGGTGTGTTGGAAGACAGGTTTGAGGCGCACTGGCAGAGCTGTAAGGGAGTCTCCAGGCATTATTAGCAGGGTGCAGGACAGGTTCGAGGCGCACTGACAGAGCTGTAAGCCAGACTCCACGCATTATTAGCAGGGTGTGTTGGAAGACAGGTTTGAGGCGCACTGGCAGAGCTGCAAGGCAGTCTCCACGCATTACTAGCAGGGTGCAGGACAGGTTTGAGACCCACTGGTAGAGCTATAAGGGAGTCTCCAGGCATTATTAGCAGGGTGCAGGACAGGTTTGAGGTGCACTGACAGATCTGTAAGCGAGTCGCCACGCATTATTAGCAGGGTGTGTTGGAAGACAGGTTTGAGGCGCAGTGACAGAGCTGTAAGCGAGTCTCCAGGCATTATTAGCAGGGAGTGTTGGAGGAGAGGTTTGAGGTGCACTGACAGAGCTGTAAGCAAGTCTCCACGCATTATTAGCAGGGTGTGTTGGAAGACAGGTTTGAGGCGCACTGGCAGAGCTGTAAGGGAGTCTCCAGGCATTATTAGCAGGGTGCAGGACAGGTTCGAGGCGCACTGACAGAGCTGTAAGCCAGACTCCACGCATTATTAGCAGGGTGTGTTGGAAGACAGGTTGAGGCGCACTGGCAGAGCTGCAAGGCAGTCTCCACGCATTACTAGCAGGGTGCAGGACAGGTTTGAGACCCACTGGTAGAGCTATAAGGGAGTCTCCAGGCATTATTAACAGGGTGCAGGACAGGTTTGAGGCGCACTAACAGAGCTGTAAGCGAGTCTCCAGGCATTATTAGCAGGGTGCAGGACAGGTTTGAGGTGCACTGACAGATCTGTAGGCGAGTCTCCACTCATTATTAGCAGGGTGCAGGACAGGATTGAAGCGCACTGACAGAGCTGTAAGCAAGTCTCCACGCATTATTAGCAGGGTGTGTTGGAAGACAGGTTTGAGGCGCACTGACAGAGCTGTAAGTGAGTCTCCAGGCATTATTAGCAGCGTGTGTTGGAGGACAGGTTTGAGGTGCACGGACAGAGCTGTAAGCAAGTCTCCACGCATTATTAGCAGGGTGTGTTGGTAGACAGGTTTGAGGCGCACTGGCAGAGCTGTAAGGGAGTCACCACGCATTATTAGCATGGTGCAGGACAGGATTGAGGCGCACTGACAGAGCTGTAAGCGAGTCTCCACACACTATTAGCAGGGTGTGTTAGAGGACAGGTTTGAGGCGCACTGACAGGGCTGTAAGCCAGTCTCCACGCATTATTAGCAGGGTGTGTTGAAGGACAGGTTTAAGGCTCACTGACAGAGCTGTAAGCGAGTCTCCAGGCATTATTAGCAGGGTGTGTTGGAGGACAGGTTTGAGGCGCACTGACAGAGCTGAAAGTAAGTCTCCACGCATTATTAGCAGGGTATGTTGGAAGACAGGTTTGAGGCACACTGGCAGAGCTGTAAGGGAGTCTTCACGCATTATTAGCAGGGTGCAGGACAGGATTGAGGTGCACTGACAGAGCTGTAATCGAGTCTCCACGCACTATTAGCAGGGTGTGTTGGAGGACAGGTTTGAGGTGCGCTGACAGAGCAGTAAGCGAGTCTGCAAGCATTATTAGCAGGGTGCAGGACAGGATTGAGGCGCACTGACAGAGCTGTAAGCGAGTCTCCATGCATTATTAGCAGGGCGTGTTGGAGGGCAGGTTTGAGGCGCACTGACAGAGCTGTAAGCGAGTCTCCACGCGTTGTTAGCAGGGTGTGTTGGAGGGCAGGTTTGAGGCGCACTGATTGAGCTGTAAGTGAGTCCGCATGCATTATTAGCAGGGTGTGTTGGAGGGCAGGTTTGAGGCGCACAGGCAGAGCTGTAAGCGAGTCTCCATGCGTTGTTAGCAGGGTATGTTGGAGGACAGGTTTGAGGTGCACTGACAGAGCTGTAAGCGAGTCTCCCAGCATTATTAGCAGGGTGTGTTGCAGGACAGGTTTGAGATGCACTGACAGAGCTGTAAGCGAATCTCCAGGCATTATTAGCAGGGTGCAGGACAGGTTTGAGGCGCATTGACAGAGCTGTAAGCGAGCCTCCATGCGTTATTAGCAGGGTGTGCTGGAGGACAGGTTTGAGGCACACTGACAGAGCTGTAAGCGAGTCTGCATGAATTATTAGAAGGGTGCAGGACAGGTTTGAGGCGCACTGACAGAGCTGTAAGCGAGTCCTCAAGCATTATTAGCAGGGTGCAGGACAGGTTTGAGGCGCACTGACTGAGCTGTAAGCGAGTCTCCAGGCATTATTAGCAGGGTGTGTTGCAGGACAGGTTTGAGGCGCACTGACAGAGCTGAAAGCGTGTCTCTTGGCATTATTAGCAGGGTGTGTTGGAGGACAGGTTTGAGGCGCACTGACAGAGCTGTAAGCGAGCCTCCATGCGTTATTAGCAGGGTGTGCTGCAGGACAGGTTTGAGGCGCACTGACAGAGCTGTAAGCGAGTCTGCATGCATTATTAGCAGGGTGCAGGACAGGTTTGAGGTGCACTGACAGAGCTGTAAGCGAGTCTGCATGCATTATTAGCAGGGTGCAGGACAGGTTTGAGGTGCACTGACAGAGCTGTAAGCAAGTCTCCACGCATTATTAGCAGGGTGCAGGACAGGTTTGAGGTGCACTGACAGCGCTGTAAGCAAGTCTCCACGCATTATTAGCAGGGTGCAGGACAGGTTTGAGGCGCATTGGCAGAGCTGTAAGTGTCTCAGCATGCATTATTAGCAGGGTGTGTTGCAGGACAGGTTTGAGGCGCACTGACAGAGCTGTAAGTGACTCTGCATGCATTATTAGCAGGGTGCAGGACAGGTTTGAGGCGCGCTGACAGAGCTGTAAGCGAGTCTCCAGGCATTATTAGCAGGGTGCAGGACAGGTTTGAGGCGCACTGACAGAGCTGTAAGCGAGTCTCCACGCATTATTAGCAGGGTGCAGGACAGGATTGAAGCACACTGACAGAGCTGTAAGCGCGTCTCCACGCATTATTAGCAGGGTGTGTTGGAGGACAGGTTTGAGGCGCACTGACAGAGCTGTAAGCAAGTCTCCACGCATTATTAGCAGGGTGTGTTGGAAGACAGGTTTGAGGCGCACTGGCAGAGCTGTAAGGGAGTCTCCACGCATTATTAGCAGGGTGCAGGACAGGATTGAGGTGCACTGACAGAGATGTAAGCGAGTCTTCACGCGATGTTAGCAGGGCGTATTGCAGGACAGGTTTGAGGTGCACTTACAGAGCTATAAGCGAGTCTCCATGGGTTATTAGCAGGGTGTGCTGCAGGACAGATTTGAGGCACAGTGACAGAGCTGTAAGCAAGTCTCCAAGCATTATTAGAAGGGTGTGTTGGAGGACAGGTTTGAGGTGCACTGACAGAGCTGTAAGCGAGTCTCCAGGCATTATTAGAAGGGTGTGTTGGAGGACAGGTTTGAGGTGCACTGACAGAGCTGTAAGCGAGTCTCCTCGCATTATTAGCAGGGTGCAGGACAGGTTAGAGGTGTACTGACAGAGCTGTAAGTGACTCTGCATGCATTATTAGTAGGGTGTGTTGGAGGACAGGTTTGAGGCGCACTGACAGAGCTGTAAGCGAGTCTCCACGCATTATTAGCAGGGTGCAGGACAGATTTGAGGCGCGCTGACAGAGCTGTAAGCGAGTCTCCAGGCATTATTAAGAGGGCATGTTGCAGGGCAGGTTTGAGGTGCACAGGCAGAGCTGTGAGCGAATCTCCACGCATTATCAGCAGGGTGTGTTGCAGGACAGGTTTGAGGTGCACAGGCAGAGCTGCAAGCGAGTCTGCATGTATTATTAGCAGGATGTGTTGGAGGATAGGTTTGAAGCACACTGACATAGCTGTAAGTGACTCTGCACGCATTATTAGCAGGGTGTGTTGGAGGACAGGTTTGAGGCGCACTGACAGAGCTGTAAGCAAGTCTCCAGGCATTATTAGCAGGGTGTGTTGCAGGACAGGTGTGAGGTGCACAGGCAGAGCTGTAAACGAGTCTCCACGCATGATTAGCAGGGTGCAGGACAGGTTTGAGGCGCACTGACAGAGCTGTAAGCGAGTCTGCATGCATTATCAGCAGGGTGCAGGACAGGATTGAGGTGCACTGACAGAGCTGCAAGCGAGTCTCCACGCGCTGTTAGCAGGGCGTATTGCAGAATAGGTTTGAGGTGTACTGACTGAGCTGTAAGTGAGTCTCCACGCGTTATTAGCAGAGTGTGTTGCAGGACAGGATTGAGGTGCATTGACAGAGCTGTAAGCGAGTCTCGAGGCATTATTAGCATGGTGTGTTGGAGGACAGGTTTGAGGTGCACACACAGAGCTGTAAGTAAGTCTCTACACATTATTAGCAGGTTGCAGGACAGGTTTGAGGTGCACTGACAGAGCTGCAAGCGAGTCTCCATGCGTTATTAGCAGGGGTGCTGCAGGACAGGTTTGAGGTGCACAGGCAGAGCTGCAAGCGAGTCTGCATATATTATTAGCAGGGTGTGTTGGAGGACAGGTTTGAGGCACACTGACAGAGCTGTAAGCGAGTCTCCAGGCATTATTAGCAGGGTGCAGGACAGGTTTGAGGTGCACTGACAGATTTGTAAGCGAGTCTCCACCCATTATTAGCAGGGTGTGTTGCAGGACAGGTTTGAGGCGCCCTGACAGAGCTGTAAGCGAGTCTGCATGCATTATTAGCAGGGTGCAGGACAGGATTGAGGTGCACTGACAGAGCTGCAAGCGAGTCTCCACGCGCTGTTAGCAGAGCGTATTGCAGGACAGGTTTGAGGTACACTGACTGAGCTGTAAGTGAGTCTCCACGTGTTATTAGCAGAGTGTGTTGCAGGACAGGATTGAGGTGCACTGACAGAGCTGCAAGCGAGTCTCCACGAGCTGTTAGCAGGGCGTATTGCAGAACAGGTTTGAGGTGCACTGACTGAGCTGTAAGTGAGTCTCCACGCGTTATTAGCAGAGTGTGTTGCAGGACAGGATTGAGGTGCACTGACAGAGCTGTAAGCGAGTCTCGAGGCATTACTAGCATGGTGTGTTGGAGGACAGGCTTGAGGTGCACACACAGAGCTGTAAGTCTCTACACATTATTAGCAGGTTGCAGGACAGGTTTGAGGTGCACTGACAGAGCTGCAAGCGAGTCTCCATGCGTTATTAGCAGGGTGTGCTGCAGGACAGGTTTGAGGTGCACAGGCAGCGAGTCTCCACGCATTATCAGCAGGGTGTTGTGGAAGTGAGTCTCTCACAAATTGCAGTCCAGACTTCGGTAGTTGAAGGAAGAGACTTTATTTCAGTAGGCAGTAATACAAGGACCCCATCCAGCAGCAGGTCAAGAGCAACTGCCTTCTCAGCTCAAGTAGCGCTAGGCAACCTTCACCACATTCCAGAACCAGGAACCTGTGGTTTACAAAGAAGGTGCAGAACGCCACATCACCTCCCTCTTTATAAACAAATAACAGAATAAAAACAACACAACCAAAGAAAGAAATTTAAAAAAAATCACAGCAATAATCAATCATATTAAGTAGAATAATCTTGAAAACGAAGAGGAACCCGCTTTAAACGAAACGGTCTTGAACAGTTCTTAGGTATCACAGATTCACGTCGAACTGACAGTGAAGAGGAACTCGCATCTGAATTTGCAGAAGAAGAATGACATTTAGCCACCCTGTCCAAGTTCCAAATCCTGTGATCACTCGTTTTAATGGCATTTTTAAACAACTTGATGACCTGTATGGGTAGACTGTATTTGGACACACCAGAGGTTCTTTTAGGCAACCTGATCTTGACCCAGTCACCAACTTCAACTATCGTATTCTTCACAGTTTTCCTCATATCATAGCTAATCTTTCTTTTATCCATTTTGTCTTTCTCTTTTTCTTTCCATCCATCTGTGCAACCCACTTTTCCATCAACCAACACTCTCTTCGCAGAAACCCAATGCGGAGCTACCTCCACATTTGCCATTCTCCCCTTAAAGAGTCGAAAGGGAGCCACGCCTGTAGAAGAATGAGGGGTGAAACGATACTCTCTCACCTTTTTTTTTACAGCAAACTCCCAACAATCACCACAAGATCTCGCCTGTTGTATAGCTTCTTTAAGCACTTTGATAAACCTCTCAACCACACCATTACTTTGTGGGTGATAGAGAGCAGATGTCTTGTGTTTAATACTCCTTGTAGACAGAAAATCTTCAACTAAGCGAGAGGTGAATTGGACATCATTGTCAGACAAAACTGTTTGAGGGAAGCCCTCTCGCTCAAAAAGCTCATCCAAGAACTCTACCACAACAGAGGACTCAACAGAATTCACAATCTTGATTTCCGGCCACCGTGAAAACATATCTATGCAGACGATGACATAGCGATCTTGCGACCTAAACTTCACAGGACCGAAAATGTCCAAAGAAATATCTGACCAAGGAGAAGCAGCCTGCTCTCTAATCACCATAGGTTGCGTCCTACACTTGATCGACTTATCACAAGTGGCACAGTCAGCACATTCCCGCACAAGTTTCTCTACAAAAATATCCATGGCGGGCCACCAGTACACTCCCCTGATTCTTTCCTTCGTCTTAGCTATACCCATGTGAGAGGCATGGGCACTCACAACCAATTTTTCCCTTAGAACATGAGGTGGAATAAGTTTGCTTCCACGCATAAGCACACCGTCCACAACCGCCAATTCTTCTTTTACATGCCAAAAAGCCTTCAACTGTTCATCACACTCTTTCTTATCACACCAACCGGTATTCACCATAGTGATGACTTTTTGTAAGAACTCATCAGTAACGAGATGTTCCTTCCATTCATCTTCCGATACAACACCTTCACTAATCAAACACACATTCACAACCTCATCCATAATCTCCCCAGCAAAGCACTCATTGTCATCAACCGTATCATCATTCAAACCACCTAGTCTCGAAAGACAGTCAGCTAGAACATTGTTAGAACCAGGTAAATACAACAGTTCAAATTCAAATTCTTGAAGAGCCACAACCCACTTCCGAATGCGGTGAGAGACAAAATCTATGCCCTTCTTTGTAAACACTTCTTTGAGTGGTTTGTGGTCAGAAAGAATCTTAAATCTTTTGCCCCATAAGAACTTCCTTAATTTACGCACCTCCCAGAACACAGCTAGCGCCTCTTTTTAAACAACTTGATGACCTGTATGGGTAGACTGTATTTGGACACACCAGAGGTTCTTTTAGGCAACCTGATCTTGACCCAGTCACCAACTTCAACTATGGTATTCTTCACAGCTTTCCTCATATCATAGCTAATCTTTCTTTTGATCTCAAGTAGCGCTAGGCAACCTTCACCACATTCCAGAACCAGGAACCTGTGGTTTACAAAGAAGGTGCAGAACGCCACAGGTGTGTTGCAGGACAGGTTTGAGGTGCACAGGCAGAGCTGCAAGCGAGTCTGCATATATTGTTAGCAGGGTTTGTTGGAGGACAGGTTTGAGGCGCACTGACAGATCTGTAAGCAAGTCTCCAGGCATTATTAGCAGGGTGTGTTAAAGGACAGGTCTGAGGTGCACAGGCAGAGCTGTAAACGAGTCTCCACGCATTATTAGCAGGGTGTGTTGCAGGACAGGTCTGAGGTGCACAGGCAGAGCTGTAAACGAGTCTCCACGCATTATTAGCAGGGTGTGTTGCAGGACAGGTTTGAGGCACCCTGACAGAGCTGTAAGCGAGTCTGCATGCATTATTAGCAGGGTGCAGGACAGGATTGAGGTGCACTGACAGAGCTGCAAGCGAGTCTCCACGCGCTGTTAGCAGAGCGTATTGCAGGACAGGTTTGAGGTACACTGACTGAGCTGTAAGTGAGTCTCCACGTGTTATTAGCAGAGTGTGTTGCAGGACAGGATTGAGGTGCACTGACAGAGCTGCAAGCGAGTCTCCACGAGCTGTTAGCAGGGCGTATTGCAGAACAGGTTTGAGGTGCACTGACTGAGCTGTAAGTGAGTCTCCACGCGTTATTAGCAGAGTGTGTTGCAGGACAGGATTGAGGTGCACTGACAGAGCTGCAAGCGAGTCTCCATGCGTTATTAGCAGGGTGTGCTGCAGGACAGGTTTGAGGTGCACAGGCAGCGAGTCTCCACGCATTATCAGCAGGGTGTTGTGGAAGTGAGTCTCTCACAAATTGCAGTCCAGACTTCGGTAGTTGAAGGAAGAGACTTTATTTCAGTAGGCAGTAATACAAGGACCCCATCCAGCAGCTGGTCAAGAGCAACTGCCTTCTCAGCTCAAGTAGCGCTAGGCAACCTTCACCACATTCCAGAACCAGGAACCTGTGGTTTACAAAGAAGGTGCAGAACGCCACATCACCTCCCTCTTTATAAACAAATAACAGAATAAAAACAACACAACCAAAGAAAGAAATTTAAAAAAATCACAGCAATAATCAATCATATTAAGTAGAATAATCTTGAAAACGAAGAGGAACCCGCTTTAAACGAAACGGTCTTGAACAGTTCTTAGGTATCACAGATTCACGTCGAACTGACAGTGAAGAGGAACTCGCATCTGAATTTGCAGAAGAAGAATGACATTTAGCCACCCTGTCCAAGTTCCAAATCCTGTGATCACTCGTTTTAATGGCATTTTTAAACAACTTGATGACCTGTATGGGTAGACTGTATTTGGACACACCAGAGGTTCTTTTAGGCAACCTGATCTTGACCCAGTCACCAACTTCAACTATCGTATTCTTCACAGTTTTCCTCATATCATAGCTAATCTTTCTTTTATCCATTTTGTCTTTCTCTTTTCTTTCCATCCATCCGTGCAACCCACTTTTCCATCAACCAACACTCTCTTCGCAGAAACCCAATGCGGAGCTACCTCCACATTTGCCATTCTCCCCTTAAAGAGTCGAAAGGGAGCCACGCCTGTAGAAGAATGAGGGTGAAACGATACTCTCTCACCTTTTTTTTTACAGCAAACTCCCAACAATCACCACAAGATCTCGCCTGTTGTATAGCTTCTTTAAGCACTTTGATAAACCTCTCAACCACACCATTACTTTGTGGGTGATAGAGAGCAGATGTCTTGTGTTTAATACTCCTTGTAGACAGAAAATCTTCAACTAAGCGAAAGGTGAATTGGACATCATTGTCAGACAAAACTGTTTGAGGGAAGCCCTCTCGCTCAAAAAGCTCATCCAAGAACTCTACCACAACAGAGGACTCAACAGAATTCACAATCTTGATTTCCGGCCACCGTGAAAACATATCTATGCAGACGATGACATAGCGATCTTGCGACCTAAACTTCACAGGACCCAAAATGTCCAAAGAAATATCTGACCAAGGAGAAGCAGCCTGCTCTCTAATCACCATAGGTTGCGTCCTACACTTGATCGACTTATCACAATTGCCACAGTCAGCACATTCCCGCACAAGTCTCTCTACAAAAATATCCATGGCGGGCCACCAGTACACTCCCCTGATTCTTTCCTTCGTCTTAGCTATACCCATGTGAGAGGCATGGGCACTCACAACCAATTTTTCCCTTAGGACATGAGGTGGAATAAGTTTGCTTCCACGCATAAGCACACCGTCCACAACCGCCAATTCTTCTTTTACATGCCAAAATGCCTTCAACTGTTCATCACACTCTTTCTTATCACACCAACCGGTATTCACCATAGTGATGACTTTTTGTAAGAACTCATCAGTAACGAGATGTTCCTTCCATTCATCTTCCGATACAACACCTTCACTAATCAAACACACATTCACAACCTCATCCATAATCTCCCCAGCAAAGCACTCATTGTCATCAACCGTATCATCATTCAAACCACCTAGTCTCGAAAGACAGTCAGCTAGAACATTGTTAGAACCAGGTAAATACAACAGTTCAATTTCAAATTCTTGAAGAGCCACAACCCACTTCCGGATGAGGTGAGAGACAAAATCTATGCCCTTCTTTGTAAACACTTCTTTGAGTGGTTTGTGGTCAGAAAGAATCTTAAATCTTTTGCCCCATAAGAACTTCCTTAATTTACGCACTGCCCAGAACACAGCTAGCGCCTCTTTTTAAACAACTTGATGACCTGTATGGGTAGACTGTATTTGGACACACCAGAGGTTCTTTTAGGCAACCTGATCTTGTCCCAGTCACCAACTTCAACTATCGTATTCTTCACAGCTTTCCTCATATCATAGCTAATCTTTCTTTTGATCTCAAGTAGCGCTAGGCAACCTTCACCACATTCCAGAACCAGGAACCTGTGGTTTACAAAGAAGGTGCAGAACGCCACAGGTGTGTTGCAGGACAGGTTTGAGGTGCACAGGCAGAGCTGCAAGCCAGTCTGCATATATTATTAGCAGGGTTTGTTGGAGGACAGGTTTGAGGCGCACTGACAGATCTGTAAGCAAGTCTCCAGGCATTATTAGCAGGGTGTGTTAAAGGACAGGTCTGAGGTGCACAGGCAGAGCTGTAAACGAGTCTCCACGCATTATTAGCAGGGTGTGTTGCAGGACAGGTTTGAGGCGCCCTGACAGAGCTGTAAGCGAGTCTGCATGCATTATTAGCAGGTTGCAGGACAGGATCGAGGTGCACTGACAGAGCTGCAAGCGAGTCTCCACGCGCTGTTAGCAGAGCGTATTGCAGGACAGGTTTGAGGTGCACTGACTGAGCTGTAAGTGAGTCTCCACACGTTATTAGCAGAGTGTGTTGCAGGACAGGATTGAGGTGCACTGACAGAGCTGTAAGCGAGTCTCGAGGCATTATTAGCATGGTGTGTTGGAGGACAGGTTTGAGGTGCACACACAGAGCTGTAAGTAAGGCTCTACACATTATTAGCAGGGTGCAAGACAGGATTGAGGTGCACTGACAGAGCTGCAAGCGAGTCTACAGGCATTATTAGCAGGGTGCAGGACAGGTTTGAGGTGCACTGACAGATCTGTAAGCGAGTCTCCACGCATTATTAGCAGGGTGTGTTGGAAGACAGGTTTGAGGCGCACTGACAGAGCTGTAAGTGAGTCTCCAGGCATTATTAGCAGGGTGTGTTGGAGGAGAGGTTTGAGGTGCACTGACAGAGCTGTAAGCAAGTCTCCACGCATTATTAGCAGGGTGTGTTGGAAGGCAGGTTTGAGGCGCACTGGCAGAGCTGTAAGGGAGTCTCCAGGCATTATTAGCAGGGTGCAGGACAGGTTCGAGGCGCACTGACAGAGCTGTAAGCCAGACTCCACGCATTATTAGCAGGGTGTGTTGGAAGACAGGTTTGAGGCGCACTGGCAGAGCTGCAAGGGAGTCTCCACACATTATTAGCAGGGTGCAGGACAGGTTTGAGACGCACTGGTAGAGCTATAAGGGAGTCTCCAGGCATTATTAACAGGGTGCAGGACAGGTTTGAGGCGCACTGACAGAGCTGTAAGCCAGACTCCAGGCATTATTAGCTGGGTGCAGGACAGGTTTGAGGTGCACTGACAGATCTGTAGGCGAGTCTCCACACATTATTAGCAGGGTGCAGGACAGGATTGAAGCGCACTGACAGAGCTGTAAGCGAGTCTCCACGCATTATTAGCAGGGTGTGTTGGAAGACAGGTTTGAGGCGCACTGACAGAGCTGTAAGCGAGTCTCCAGGCATTATTAGCAGGGTGTGTTGGAGGACAGGTTTGAGGCGCACTAACAGAGCTGTAAGCGAGTCTCCAGGCATTATTAGCTGGGTGCAGGACAGGTTTGAGGTGCACTGACAGATCTGTAGGCGAGTCTCCACGCATTATTAGCAGGGTGCAGGACAGGATTGAAGCGCACTGACAGAGCTGTAAGCGAGTCTCCACGCATTATTAGCAGGGTGTGTTGGAGGACAGGTTTGAGGTACACTGACAGAGCTGTAAGCAAGTCTCCACGCATTATTAGCAGGGTGTGTTGGTAGACAGGTTTGAGGCGCACTGGCAGAGCTGTAAGGGAGTCACCACGCATTATTAGCATGGTGCAGGACAGGATTGAGGCGCACTGACAGAGCTGAAAGCGAGTCTCCACGCACTATTAGCAGGGTGTGTTAGAGGACAGGTTTGAGGCGCACTGACAGAGCTGTAAGCAAGTCTCCACGCATTATTAGCAGGGTGTGTTGAAGAACAGGTTTAAGGCTCACTGACAGAGTTGTAAGCGAGTCTCCAGGCATTATTAGCAGGGTGCAGGACAGGTTTGAGGCGCACTGACAGATCTGTAAGCGAGTCTCCATGCATTATTAGCAGGGTGTGTTGGAAGACAGGTTTGAAGCGCACTGACAGAGCTGTAAGCGAGTCTCCAGGCATTATTAGCAGGGTGTGTTGGAGGACAGGTTTGAGGCGCACTGACAGAGCTGAAAGTAAGTCTCCACGCATTATTAGCAGGGTATGTTGGAAGACAGGTTTGAGGCACACTGGCAGAGCTGTAAGGGAGTCACCACGCATTATTAGCATGGTGTGTTGGAAGACAGGTTTGAGGCACACTGACAGATCTGTAAGCGAGTCTCCATGCATTATTAGCAGGGTGTGTTGGAAGACAGGTTTGAGGTGCACTGACAGAGCTGTAAGCAAGTCTCCACGCATTATTAGCAGGGTGTGTTGGTAGACAGGTTTGAGGCGCACTGGCAGAGCTGTAAGGGAGTCACCACGCATTATTAGCATGGTGCAGGACAGGATTGAGGCGCACTGACAGAGCTGAAAGCGAGTCTCCACGCACTATTAGCAGGGTGTGTTAGAGGACAGGTTTGAGGCGCACTGACAGAGCTGTAAGCAAGTCTCCACGCATTATTAGCAGGGTGTGTTGAAGGACAGGTTTAAGGCTCACTGACAGAGTTGTAAGCGAGTCTCCAGGCATTATTGGCAGGGTGCAGGACAGGTTTGAGGCGCACTGACAGATCTGTAAGCGAGTCTCCATGCATTATTAGCAGGGTGTGTTGGAAGACAGGTTTGAAGCGCACTGACAGAGCTGTAAGCGAGTCTCCAGGCATTATTAGCAGGGTGTGTTGGAGGACAGGTTTGAGGCGCACTGACAGAGCTGAAAGTAAGTCTCCACGCATTATTAGCAGGGTATGTTGGAAGACAGGTTTGAGGCACACTGGCATAGCTGTAAGGGAGTCTCCACGCTTTATTAGCAGGGTGCAGGAAAGGATTGAGGTGCACTGACAGAGCTGTAATCGAGTCTCCACGCACTATTAGCAGGGTGTGTTGGAGGACAGGTTTGAGGTGCGCTGACAGAGCAGTAAGCAAGTCTGCAAGCATTATTATCAGGGTGCAGGACAGGATTGAGGCGCACTGACAGAGCTGTAAGCGAGTCTCCATGCATTATTAGCAGGGCGTGTTGAAGGGCAGGTTTCAGGCGCACTGACAGAGCTGTAAGCGAGTCTCCACGCGTTGTTAGCAGGGTGTGTTGGAGGGCAGGTTTGAGGCGCACTGATTGAGCTGTAAGTGAGTCTGCATGCATTATTAGCAGGGTGTGTTGGAGGACAGGTTTGAGGCGCACAGGCAGAGCTGTAAGCGAGTCTCCACGCGTTGTTAGCAGGGTGTGTTGGAGGACAGGTTTGAGGTGCACTGACAGAGCTGTAAGCGAGTCTCCAAGCATTATTAGCAGGGTGTGTTGCAGGACAGGTTTGAGATGCACTGACAGAGCTGTAAGCGAATCTCCAGGCATTATTAGCAGGGTGCAGGACAGGTTTGAGGCGCATTGACAGAGCTGTAAGCGAGCCTCCATGCGTTATTAGCAGGGTGTGCTGGAAGACAGGTTTGAGGCGCACTGACAGAGCTGTAAGCGAGGCTGCATGAATTATTAGAAGGGTGCAGGACAGGTTTGAGGCGCACTGACTGAGCTGTAAGCGAGTCCTCAAGCATTATTAGCAGGGTGCAGGACAGGTTTGAGGCGCACTGACTGAACTGTAAGCGAGTCTCCAGGCATTATTAGCAGGGTGTGTTGCAGGACAGGTTTGAGGCGCACTGACAGAGCTGAAAGCGAGTCTCTTGGCATTATTAGCAGGGTGTGTTGGAGGACAGGTTTGAGGCGCACTGACAGAGCTGTAAGCGAGCCTCCATGCATTATTAGCAGGTTGTGTTGGAGGACAGGTTTGAGGCGCACTGACAGAGCTGTAAGCGAGTCTGCATGCATTATTAGCAGGGTGCAGGACAGGTTTGAGGTGCACTGACAGAGCTGTAAGCGAGTCTGCATGCATTATTAGCAGGGTGCAGGACAGGTTTGAGGTGCACTGACAGAGCTGTAAGCAAGTCTCCACGCATTATTAGCAGGGTGCAGGACAGGTTTGAGGTGCACTGACAGAGCTGTAAGCAAGTCTCCACGCATTATTAGCAGGGTGCAGGACAGGTTTGAGGCGCACTGGCAGAGCTGTAAGTGTCTCAGCATGCATTATTAGCAGGGTGTGTTGCAGGACAGGTTTGAGGCGCACTGACAGAGCTGTAAGTGACTCTGCATGCATTATTAGCAGGGTGCAGGACAGGTTTGAGGTGCAATGACAGAGCTGTAAGCGAGTCTCCAGGCATTATTAGCAGGGTGTGTTAAAGGACAGGTTTGAGGCGCGCTGGCAGAGCTGTAAGGAAGTCTCCACACATTATTAGCAGGGTGCAGGACAGGTTTGAGGCGCACTGACAGAGCTGTAAGCGAGTCTCCAGGCATTATTAGCAGACAGGTTTGAGGTGCACTGTCAGAGCTGTAAGCGATTCTCTACTCATTATTAGCAGGGTGCAGGACAGGTTTGAGGCGCACTGACAGAGCTGTAAGTGAGTCTCCACGCATTATTAGCAGGGTGCAGGACAGGATTGAAGCGCACTGACAGAGCTGTAAGCGAGTCTCCACGTATTATTAGCAGGGTGTGTTGGAGGACAGTTTTGAGGCGCACTGACAGAGCTGTAAGCAAGTCTCCAGGCATTATTAGCAGGGTGTGTTGAAGGACAGGTTTGAGGCGCACTGACAGAGCTGGAAGCGAATCTCCAGGCATTATTAGCGGGGTGCAGGACAGGTTTGAGGCGCACTGAAAGATCTGTTAGCGAGTCTTAACGCATTATTAGCAGGGTGCAGGACAGGATTGGGGCACACTGACAGAGCTGTAAGTGAGTCTCCACACATTATTAGCAGGGTGTGTTGGAGGACAGGTTTGAGGTGCACTGATTGAGCTGTAAGTGAGTCTGCATGCATTATTAGCAGGGTGCAGCACAGGATTGAGGCGCACTGACAGAGCTGTAAGCGAGTCTCCACGCATTATTAGCAGGGATTGTTGCAGGATAGTCAGCGCCTCATGATGGCACCCTGACCAAGTGGTGCTGATCCCCCTTTCCTGTCCCTCCTGATCGCCGACAACAGGTCCTGGAAGCCATGCTTGCTCCATCAGGGAGGTAGCTGCCTTTTACTGCCCTCCTGTCGGACTCCTAACAATTCTTTCTCTTCTGTCTTAATCCTGCCCAGCTTTCCCGCTTCTCCCCAACTTTTCTTCTCTCCTCTCTCTCGCAGTACTCTTCTTTGCATTCTCCTGTCACCATTTTACTCTTTTCCTTCTCTCCATTTCACACATTCTGCCCTTCTATTCCTCCCCCTCCCCCCTCAATCTTAGCCTTGTCCAGTACCATTACCTTCTGTCCTACATCTCTCTCTTTACCTCTCTCTGTTTTAGCCTTCCTCCTTTTCTCCCACCTCTCTTCCAGGTGTTGCCCTCTCTAGCTTACTCCTCTGCCCCTCCCGCCCTATCACATCCTCTCCTGCTCCCTGTTACATCCCCTTCCTTCTTTGTCCTCTTCCACATCGCCCACACCACTCTCCCCAAGCCCTTCACTCTTCCTCGTCTCTTCTTCTATCACTCTTTCCTCTTCTCCACCACTCTCCCCATTACCACTCCTTTTCTGTTCCCTCTTCTGTCTCTTCCTCTGCCTGCACTCTCCCCCCTTCTTCTCCCCCACACACTCTTCAGCCAGCCCATCTCCTCATCTACTACTGCCCTTTCCACCCTACTGCCTGCTCCCCTACTGGTTTCCCTTCTGATACTTTCCCTCTCGCCCAATCGGCTCCCTTCCCTTCCCTCACCCCTTCACTCTACCTCTCCCTGCTCACCAGCGCTTAATTTGTGCCTGTGGTTTCTGCTGCTCGGCACCAGCACTTAATTATCAACACTGGCACTTAGGACAGCTACCACATAGTGGAGCTGTTTGTGTAATTTAGGATAAGCAGAACCACAGTTGTTAATTTAATATACATTTAAAACAACTAATACCTGATACCAAGCCATTCTTATAGCTTTGGGGGCCTCGAACAGTCTGAATTTCCACACTTGTAGGAGTGTGATGGTTAGTAGTTGTGTAGGTACTGTTATTGGCATCACTACCAGAGGCAATGGGTGGTGCAAGCTGGAGTGGCCTCTTGATGAGGGCCCTGGCACTTATTGTTTTACAAATTAAGCACTGCTGCTCACCCTCCTCCACTCTTTCCTCCAGCTCCCATCTCACCCCTCTCTCTATCGCCTCTCCACTCCTCTTGTCCATTCTGCCTTGTGTCCTTCCCTTGTCCTTACCTACCGCTGCAAGGGTCAGTCAGTGCACTCTCAGCACAAACAGCCCCTCATCCTTGACCGACCCCCACCTTATCAGACCCTCCAGGATTTAGCGATTTTTACAAAAGTGCCCGCGAAATCCGGACCCCCCTTCTATTGGCCCAGTGGCTCTCACCACGGGGCCAATAGAAGGAGGGTCCTCACAGCAGGCAGGCGAGGTGTTGTGTTTATTTACACTCCTCACCTGCCCTGCTGTTCTGTTCTTCATTCCTGAGCTCCTGAGCGAGGCTGAGGGGACTGCTGGACTGCTCACCAGGCTATACCTGGCTGCTGTGGAGCATCGTCGGGCCCAGGTAAGGTAGGTACTCCTTGCTGCTTGGCTGTGTTGGGGCCCGCCGCGTGCCCAGTGTGCGGCGGGCCCAGGGGGCATTGTTTTTGGGCCCACCGCATACGGGGCACGCGGCGGGCCCTGGCTGCCATTTTTTTCCAAATTGTTTTTTAATGTTGGGCTCGCCGCGTGCCCAGTGTGCGGCGGGCCCAGGGGGCATTGTTTTTGGGCCCGCCGCACACGGGGCATGCGGCGGGCCCTGGCTGCCATTTTTTTCCCAAAACTTTTTTATTGTTGATCCCGCCACGTGCCCAGTGTGCGGCGGGCCCTGGGGGCATTGTTTTGGGGCTCGCCGCACACGGGGCACGCGGCGGGCCCCTGCAGGGCATTATTAATTTAAAAAAAATATATTGTTGGGCCCGCCGCGTGCCAAGTGTGCGGCGGGCCCTGGGGGCATTGTTTTGGGGCCAGCCGCACACGGAGCACGCAGCGGGCCCTGGCTGCCATTTTTTTTCAAAAAAATGTTTATTGTTGGGCCCGCCACGTGCCCAGTGTTCGGCGGGCCCTGGGGCATTGCTTTTGGGGCACGCCGCACACGGGGCACGCGGCAGGCCCCGGCTGCCATTATTTTATTTTTTTAAAGTATGTTGGGGCCGCCACGTGCCCAGTGTGCGGCGGGCCCTGGGGGCATTGTTTTGGGGCCCGCCGCACACGGGGCATGCGGCAGGCCCTTGCAGGGCATTATTAATTTAAAAATATATATTGTTGGGCCCGCCACGTGCCCAGTGTGCGGGTGCCCTGGGGGCATTGTTTTGGGGCCCGACACACACGGGGCACGCGGCGGGCCTCTGCAGGGCATTATTAATTTTTAAAAAAAATATTGTTGGGCCCGCCGCATGCCCAGTGTGCGGCGGGCCCTGGGGGCATTGTTTTAGGGCCCGCCGCACAAGGGGCACGCGGCAGGCCTCTGCAGGGCATTATTAATTAAAAAAAAAAATATGGTTGGGCCTGCCGCGTACCCAGTGTGCGGCGGGCCCTGGGGGCATTGTTTTGGGACCCGCCGCATACGGGGCACGTGGCGGGCACTGGCTGCCATTTTTTTTCAAAAAAATGTTTATTGTTGGGCCCGCCGCGTGCCCAGTGTGCGGCGGGCCCTGAGGGCATTGTTTTTGGGCCCACCGCACACTGGGCATGCGGGCCCAGGGGGCATACGGGGGGGCTGTGGTTTTTAAGGAGGTGTAGTGGGATAAGTGGCAGTGTTGTGGGACAGGTGACATGGAAAGGGCTAGCCGAGCCTGCTCTAACTCTTTTTTCTTCTTTTGTAGAGTCTCTGAGGAAAGAATCTGCTGGTTCAAGAGCCATTGAGCCGTCTGGCAACTAATATATGCTTGCTGCTGCACAGCACGGGTAAGTTTTGGGTTCTGTACTCTTCCGGGGAGATGAATAATGCATATGCTAAAGCGCAGAACCTTGAGGTCGCCACCCATATTTGTGAAGTCCTACTTGCGATGGGTGGGAGGGCTGTGCATGGTTTGGCGATGGAATTCTGTGTGATCATGTGGGTTTCATAATTGTTTATTTTGTTTTTTTATTGGGGTGGTTTGGGGCTATTTTGGGATTTTCCATACATACCCGTTAAGCACTGTTGCCCCCCCCCCCCGAGTGTAAACGCCTGGCTTATGTGCTCCTACAAAGTACACTTGTACAAATTTGTTTTGGACGGTTAGGTTTCACTTTCTTTGCAGGTGGCTCATCCTTCCCTTTTTTGTCCTTTTTTCTCCACCCATGCAACCTTTGTCATGTTATTTTTTATTTGCAGGCACTTTGGGTCAGGGTTGTTTTTTTTTATGGTTTACCTCTCACCCCCACTGCCCTCCACAGACGACTCAAAGTTGCCTAGCGGGACCACACAAGTGTGCCATTCCACTTCGAAGGACTTCTGCCTACCTGTATGTATTAACGCTCCGTGTATGCAACTTCGCTTCAAAAGGTTTCACGTTCTCCTTTCTTTGCAACTGACCATGCTGTTTTAACACTGTTTGCTCAACTCCGTTTGGGGAGTGCCATTTTCCATTGCGGTTCTGTCTCAACAAGTTTTCCATTTTTTTGCCATTTGCAGGTGCTTCAGAGTTACATGCATTTTTAATCATTGCTTCCCTACGTTTTCTTAACTTTCCATTCAACAATTGCAATGCCTTTTTCCCCTTTGAAACACATCTAGTAACACCAAATATATTTGTAGGTGAGTTACGTGACTGCGCCACAACCCCGAGATCTTTTGGATTCCAAGGGAGCAACAAGCCACCACAACAAAAGCAGGATGGAGAAGTTTCTGCAGCCTGTGAAGGCTGTGAAGCACAGATCACACCTACCTACCCATATAACCGCAGCAGATCGAGCCAGAGAGTACAGCACTGTGATGCATGCTGATGGTGGCGTGCTGTTTTGCAGTGTGTGCAATGTGGCGGTGGACCACATCTGGAAACACACAGTGGATATGCATGTGCGGTCCCAAAAACACTTTGAAGCGCTGTGCAGATGATCCAGACCCTCACTCTTCGCCAAAAGTTGCCAGTCAGATGACTGTGAACTCACTTTTCACAAAGAGTACAGCTGCCGGTGCCTCAAACCAGGAAATTATAAGTGAGTGGGTCAATGTCTGCACAGCGCTGAACATTCCGTTGAGCAAAACCGACCACCCTGTGTTGCGCAAGTTTCTCCACGAGCGAGTACGGAATGGTGGAGCAATACCTGGAAGTCATCAGCTTCAAGAACGTTATCTCCCAGAGAGATATATAGGAGCCAAGAATGAGCTGAAAGAACACTTGCAAGATCAGAAGATCAGTGTTATATTTGATTAAACACCTGATGTCGAAGGGCGGTGTGTATTGAATGTGTTATTTGCAGTGGTCTCTGCGCAGGGTGGCCGTCAGATCCACACCCACCTAGCAGACACAGTGTTCCTTTCACAGTGTAACCATAGGACTGTAGCGCAAGCAGTTGTGAAGGTGCTCACAGAGTACAGCATAGCCTTTCAGAACATTATTCCCTTTAACACTGACAATGCGGCATACATACTCAAGGCATACAACAATGTGTTGAGAAATCTGTATACAAACTCCATACATATCAACTGCTTGACACACATAATGAACCTTATTGGAGAGTCGTTTAGGAAGCCTTTTGTGGAGCTAAATGCTTTCCTTCTGTACTTCTCGCGCATCTTTTACATGGCCGGTAGCAGAAAGAGAAGGTGCCTGCACCATCTTGCTGAGAACCATGGGATGAAACCACGGATGGCACCTGACCCTTGCAGTACCCGGTGGAATTCTTGGTTTGCTGTTGTCCTGTACCACTGCAAGCACTTTGAGGCCTATGCTGAATTTGTTGAGTCTGAGATGCAACTCAGCAAGTCTCCCCCAGATTCCTTTGAAAATCTGCAAAGAATTTTGAACATCGACCAAAGAAACTGCATTAAAGTTCAATTGGACATTGTGGCAGAAAAATGCCAAAACATTTTACATCTGATGGACTTATTCCAGAGTCAGACACCAGTGACAATGAAGGTGTATGATTATTTGGAGGACCTCCACATGAACCAAACAAACAATTCAGTCCTCACTCTGGAGTCACTACAACCATTTCTACAGACCACTGCAGGGGCTAAATTAACTCTGACACAGAAAAAAAGATAACAGCCCAGCTTAATGAAGCGTTTGAAAATTCTCTGGAAAAGGTGGGCAAATACATGGGGGAGGCCCAACCAGGCATTGGATTCTTGAAACAAGTGCGCCTTTTCAATCCTGCACGACTCTGCATCCTGCCTAAGGACAAGAGTGCATATTCAGCCATCCCTGGTTTGAGCGAAGTTCCCGGTCAGGAGCTTCGCCTCTACTTTGAACATGTAGGCCCAGAAGCAGTACAGGCATCTGTTTCTGGGGTGATTGACACTGACCTCTTTTGGCGTGGGATGGCTGACCGCATTCCAGTCCTTTCACAGCTTGCAGCTGTGTACAAGGACTGTGTGACCAGTTCTGCAGATGCTGAAAGGAGCAACAACATCTACAAAATTATTGTGTCAGCCAGACGACGGTCCCTCTCAGAGCAATCCATCCGGGCATTATTGTTTTTGCATTATAATCAGCAGCACAATATTGGGCTAGATTTGGACTGCTCAGAAGAACTGCACATACATGGCCAAGATTAACACGACAAGCATACAGGTTCCATGGGCATTTATTCATTAACATGTTTAAGTCCTATATGTAGCCTTGAAGCAAAACAAATTGTCTAAATTGTAAATAAACCAAATATACATAGCTTCATGCTGTAAAATAACTCAAAAAACTAAGATATCTGTGTTTGTTGTAGGAAGAATTGCAAAATAAAGTGCCGCAAAAATGCCGCTAAATTTCCAGATTTGTGCCGCTAAATTTCCAGATTTGTGCCGCTAAATTTACTAGTTCATGCCGCAATATCCTGGGGGGTCTGCCTTATGCCTCTAGAAGTTTTGGTCTCTGTAGAGACAGAGAAGAGGAGGAAGACCACACATATATGCCCTCAACTAGAGCTGCAGGTGGGGCCCACACGTACTCATTTATTTGGACGGCGCATATTTTTCCTCAGCAGACTTTCGCCCGGAGCAAGAGAGAGAAAAACAAAAAAAGGAAGAAAAAAAGAAGGAAAATAAAGAGGGAAAACAGTGACATAAGAAAGCAGGGATGAAAACAATGTGTTCGAACGAAATAAAGAGGTGAGGAGGTTCTAATGGTGGTTGAAAGAGGCATGAGGTGGAATCAAGACTTCGCAGCTTTGTTATTCAGCACCCTGGACGTTAGCGCTGGCCACGGGCTTCTGAACGCTTGTTCTAATACAAATTAAGGTCCGCTGGCCTAAGTATGATCCACCCACTTTAAACAACTGCTGCAGTAGGCTGCAGGGGCACTGAGATGTTCGTTGGCATGGCACTGAGATTTTTCATTTGATGTAATTGTTTTAGGGGGCACATGCAATTTTAGGGTGGCCTGTCATCTGTGCCCCCCAACACGGCGTTGCTAGTCATAAAGCACTACGTCCAGTGTCTTCACGCGCTAGACCAAGAAACTAAAGAAGTAAGTAAATAATCCATATTCTTGGTTGTGTTTTGTTGTGCGTTTTTGCCTGGGGATTTGTAGTTTTAAATCAAATATTATTAACGTGTGGTGGTGTGCACATTCACCCCTCACGCGGCTTCCCCAGCCTGTAAGGCCACTCTGCAGAGAGCTGCTGGGGCCGCGGCAATAGATGAAGATTTATTCAGTCCTTTACATTGTTCTCTGAGACGGTTCAGATGATGTTTCTCACATAACGTGCCGGAATGGGGCACAGTACATTGTATGGCAGCTATTTATAGAGCTGTGCACACACTGTACTGCAGCAGAGATGAGTCAGACAAGATCCCGGCTCCTGCTGCAGCAAGTGTAACGGGGGTCACACTGAATCATACATGGGGCGCAGCAACACATCCCGCAGTGTGGTGGGAGGAACAGCAAAGCAACTCGACAGCGTCTCAAGCATCAACATCATCGACAATGTGTACAGTTAAAAACTGTGGGGTAGCAGCAAATCACACGTGTTACCACACGCCACTGCTGACGCAATGCTTGTTATGTCAAGTCATGTGTTAATTTGTGTTGTGTTGTGTTATGTTATGTCATGTTAAGCAGTGTCGTGTTGTTCTGTGTTGTGTTATGTTATGTCATGTCATGTTGTGTTAAGTTGTGTTGTGTTGTTCTGTGTTGTGTTCTGTTGTGTTATGTCATGTCATGCCATGTCATGTCGTGTTAAGTTGTGTTGTGTTGTATTATGTTATGTCATGTCATGGTAGGTCATGTTAAGTTGTGTTGTTTTGTTCTGTGTTGTGTTCTGTTGTGTTATGTTATGTCATGGCATGTTAAGTTGTGTTGTGTCATGTTATGTTATGTCATGTCATGTCGTGTTAAGTTGTGTTCTGTTGTTCTGTGTTGTGTTATGTTATGTCATGTCATGTTAAGTTGTGTTGTGTTGTGTTGTGTTATGTCATGTCATGTTAAGTTGTGTTGTGTTGTTCTGTGTTGTGATCTGTTGTGTTATGTTATGTCATGTCATGTCGTGTTAAGCTGTGTTGTGTTATGTTATGTGTATTTGTAGAACGCGCTATCACCCGGAAGGGTATCCTGCCGCTGAGGTAGGTGTGTGTCTATCCTCGCCTGGGGAAGCGCGGGGAGGCTATTCGATTAGCCAGGTCTTCAGCTTCTTTCGGAATTCAAGATTTGAAGAGGAATCTCGGATGTGCGGTGCATGCGCATTAGAGAACAAAAACAACAAATAGTAACAGCTTTCCAGCCCAATAATTCAAACACACACTGAAAAAGCCAATGGGTATGGGTCGCCTGCTGATCGTTTGGTTTGCCAGTGCTTGTTTTGCTTGTGATTTCTTTTTTTGTATGAAGGCACGCATTGTATGAAACCAAATTTGTAAAAAAGGCAAATTATATTTATAATTATATGTAAAATCACACATTGCACCAGTAGTCCCTGGCACTGAAGGTGTTACTTATTGTGCGGATGCGCACATTGTGCAGGAGCAGAATGCCATCACTCAGATAAGCAAATGGCTGAAGTGAGCTGATCCTGTGCCCCATCCTATATACGGAAGCAGAACGTGATTGACACTACAGCAGACGAATGGATGAAAAGGGCTAACTGAAAGCCCCTGTGTGTGTCTATACTGCATATATATTATTAAAAACAAAAGGTTGTTGGTAATGTCACACCTACAAAAAGGATTTCGAGTTGTACTAACGGTCTTATGAGGTCCAAAGAAACTCAATGCAGGCACAGTGCATCCAGGTTAACTGTACAGCAGGATACATCAATTATGGGTTTCCATCTTTGGAATGGGGCATTACCACCGAAATTGGGGTTTGCATTCGGTTTCTGATGGTTTTCCCACATAATATGCCATTTTCCCGTGGATATATTCAGATATATGATGAATTATTGAATTACGACCATGGTAAACCCAAGGGTGCTGTGTTATTGTATATCTCTTAATTCCAACTTGGAAGTGGCGGCTGGCACAGGTAAGCATGGTGAGGCGGGGTAGGGCGCGGCAGGGGGGAAGCCGACAGACGACAGAATAGGTGTTATTTATTTATTTAATTATACCTATTCCGTCGTCTGTCGACTTCCACCCACCCGCACCCCGCCCCCACCGCGCCCCACCGCATTTATCTGTGCTGGCCGCTGCAGCAATTTGGATAGAATCTAGTGTCTCTGCCAATTGAGATTACTGAGAGACCTGTAATGAATGCCTGAGTGGCAGAGATTATCTTCATATGTGAACCCTTTGCTTGCTCTACATAGGTACTCAAGCTGCACCTCTCTGACAAAGCCCATGCAGAAGAGACGTGATCTAGCAAATCGGTTCAGAGTACTCCTTTTTTTGGGTTAGGGGTATGTTGATTTCCATGTGGTTGGTCTCTTTCTGTAATATTTATTTAATGATTTTTCTATAGTGATTGCACTGCCTAGAGACTAATTTGAAGTGCTTCCATTGGAAGGGCGAGTTACTGGGGATCAGAGGGTAACATTGGCAGATGAGCCAGTGGAAGTGATTCCGGCAGCTCTCTACTGGTACCAGATTGAGTGTTTGTTGCAAAGGCAGAGGGTATAAGTTTTAGGAATCTCAGAAAGTTGCCTTCAATGAGAAGGGGTGAAATGAAATGTGTTCCAGAGGAAGAAACCCTGTACATGAAATGTTCTGCTCCCAAAACTCTTCCGTCTCAACAGGTGAAAGGAAAATCAGTTTTTGGTGGTTGACCTGTCTGGTGGGCCGGTATGACACCATCGGGTTGGAGAAATGATGGGGTACGTATCAATGAATGACATTGTGTATCAGGTAAAAGGTCATAAATTCGACCAACAACTAAACTTGCAGCAGAGGAGTGACATCAGTACCGGAGGGAGATGTTCTGCCCGATTCAAGCGAAGTATGTCAGTAGCATGATTTGGTGGTTTCTCAAGTTTGCGTTTGTTGATCGGCTCCTGTACATTCAGATGCAGCAGCTGATCCTACTGATCACAAAAGTTTGCGCCTTGGCAATGATCTGCGATAGGAGCAGCGGAAGCAACATTTTGTGAGAAGCACAAGGAGAATGGGAAATGTTTTGAGTGAAGTTGTTTGCCTGCTTTTTTGGGAGCCAGATGTCAGGCCAATTGCGAGAGGCCAGTCAAGTGAAGCATTGCGGAGTAGCCTGAGCCTTCTGGTTCATCCAGGATGTACTCCTGGTAGGAAATCCATAACTGGCTGACTATCTCCTGATTCACTGGAAACTTTGATGTGCATCTGCATGCCATCGTCATATGTTACACCCCATATGGACATTGTTGAAGGTGCTTGTGAGGAGTTCCAAGTAGACATTGAGGGGGTGCAAGCGATAATGATGCCCTTTGCAGGATTCTGCGCGTGATGTGATGTGGTAGACAAGAAGGTAGCGACTTTTTCCTCGTGAACTTGTTTGTTTAAAAGGAAGTAAACCACTTAGGGCCATGTGACTGACTCCACAATTAGATACAAGTCAGTCCTGCTGAAGTCTGTGGTCGAAAGTATCAGGTGTTTGTATTTATAGAGAGCCACATGCACCCTAACTAGGGCATCTTGGCACTTATAACTCTAATCAAACATTAAAGAAGTAGACAGAACAGCAAGTCAAGATATAACCAAAGTACCTAACTAAGAAAAAGAAATAACCAGGTCCTCAGTTATTTCCTAAACTTCAGCAAATCAGATTCCCGGAGTAAATACAATGGTAGAGAATTCCATCTAGACTTGAACAAGACCTGCCACTAAGGTGTTGAAATAAAAATTTAGGGATATCCAAAAGTAATGAACTTTTGGATCTCAGCAGGTGACTTGGAAAGTACCACTTAAATCTATGCAGGAGTGGTGACCTGTTGGGACTGTAAACTGCCTTATGCTTCATACACTTTGATTTAAAACAAATGTGTTCCTTGAAGGTAGCCAATGCAAAGAGGCCAAAGCTAATGCAATGTGATCCCTTCGATGTATACCAAGAGTTAACCTAGCTGCACAGTTCACATTTTTGAATTAAGCAAGCTGGCAAATCAAGGTAGATGAAATTACAATAATCGAGTGTTGTTGTAAGGTCGTGGAGCATCCATGTAGGGGCCTCATTTACAAGCGCATTGATCACCGGTGCATCACTTTTTTTGACGCACCGGCAGTGCACTAGGCTTGCCCATATTTACAAGGCCACGTAAAGTCACGCTGCGTGACTTTTCATGGCCTTGTAAATATGGGCCCGTTTCACACATTGCTCAGCGTGAAAGGGGCGTTCCATGGGTGTTGCTGTGGGTGTTCCCATGCAACATCCATGGAACCTGGCACATTACCAGATTTACAATGTTTTGTAAAGTTGGAAATGCGTCAGAATCCTACGCCTCCCCAGGGGAGGCGTAGGAGTGGCGCAATGAGGAGAAATACTTTTAATTCTCCTCTTTTTATGCATTCTGCAGCACACATAGAAAGAGGAAGATGCCATCAATGATTGTTTTTGTGCAGGAAGGTACCCCTTCCTGCACAAAAACAATCATCCCTGCAACGCAGGTAACCTTGCAAAATGACGCAAGGGAGCCTGCAATGGTGCATGGCTGCTGTTTGTGCACCAGGGGAGGACAGGAGTGCGTCGTATCTTGTAGATACGGCACATTCATGTCCTTTTATTTTGACGCACGGGAGCGCAGCAGGAAGGCTTGCTGTGCTGTTGTGCGTCAAAATATAGTAAATTAGGCCCTAGATGTGTAAGTCTGGCCTAAATTCATGAGCAGATTTTCTCAGATGTCCATTTTCCTTAAGGCTGTTTAATGTCCTTGGAGACAGAGGAGTCTCGCTAATGGCTTATAGTTGTCCAAGGACAATGGATTAATGGCACACACAAACTGAAAAGATTGCAGTGCCCAGAGGCTAAAACCTTAATACGATAAGAGCCAGCTCAAGCATTCCCATCACCTTCTGTGATTTGTTTAGACATGGAGGGCCTGATTCACAGAACTAACTTACGTCAAAAACGTAAAGTTAGTACATTTTGGTATTCACAGAATACACTTACTCATTTTGATATTCACAGAATGAACTTACTCATTTCGGTATTCACAGAAGTTAGTAGCCCTAACTTTAGGACTCCTAAATGCCTTCTGTGAATACCGAAAGTCTTAAAGTTAGGATTTTCTCAGTTTAGGAGTAGTAAAGTCCTGACTTTACTACTCCTAAACTGAGAAAAATCCTGACTTTACTACTCCTAAACTGAGAAAAATCCTAACTTTAAGACTTTCGGTATTCACAGAAGGCATTTAGGAGTCCTAAAGTTAGGGCTACTAACTTCTGTGAATACCGAAATGAGTAAGTTCATTCTGTGAATACCAAAATGAGTAAGTGTATTCTGTGAATACCAAAATGTACTAACTTTACGTTTTTGACGTAAGTTAGTTCTGTGAATCAGGCCCATATGGTACAGGCCCTGTACAATTTAATGCTGACTTCTTGCACGTCTCCTTCGTGGTGGAAGGGTGAGGATGCTGGTAAATGCAGCCACACTCAATGAAGTGAGTCACTTCCATACCCAAATAAGCCTTTATATTGAAGGTATGTTCTCTTGAGGTACCCAAAGGCATGACAGATGTGGTCAAGCTACTTAAATGCTGGTCTGCTAGGGACGTATGTGCAGTACTTTTACTCGCCCATTTTGTTTCTTGGCTCAGTAGCCGACTTGTCAATAAGAGAAATATTTGATGACAAGTCCTCTGGTGAGTAATATAGTGTAGGATATTAATAGAGGTTAAAGACTGTCGGAACATTTGCAAGGGAGGTGGAATGAATGATGGGGAACTTGGAGCACCCTGGAGCAGGAAATGAGGCTAGGCTCACTGTACCTTCCCGCTTGCCCTTGTAAAATGTCTGCTTGGGGACACAGACAGTTATATGACTGTTCTGACAAAAATAATTACGAGAAAAGGGCTATTTATAACTGAATTAACTTGAAAATCTGGTGTGGTGCAGGAAGTAACTAAAAGAACTCTGCTGAAAATAAATTATCAATCCATGAATATGGTAGTGACCTGAACTGGGAAAAACAATTGCAACACTTTCTAAAAAGCTGGCGACTCTCAGTGTGGTAACGCTCTCGGCTGACATTTGCTGCGAGCTGCTGATCACAAGCTCAAACGCCAGTAAAGCTAACTCTGCCATCCATCTTTAAAGTTCAGTACATAGAATAACATTTTAGTGGTTATTGGAAACCTGCTGTTTGCAGCCCATATAAATAGCTGAAGTATGGAACGATGCAATGCATAAAATGCATATTGTAATTTAATGTTCATGACTAAATCGATGGTTTGCGGCTTCTGGAACTTCCATAAAGAATCATTAGTGGTCTGTACGTCTCTCTTCTTGGGAATTACCTAGAGAACTTGGTGTCAACGCTGAAATTATTACCTGGTAATTAGATCATGATGTATTCTAAAGCTCTGTGGTTGCTTTTTTACAAAATATTATTTTATTCTGCAAACTGTATTTTTCCTGCAGCGTCAAAAATGTTGCTATTTTGAAAGGCTTTGTACATAACCCAAATAAAAACAAAAATAATAAAAAAATTCATGTAGAACTACACTATGTCTCAAAATGATAAAACACACACAACTATGACACTCGCATCTGCTAAGGGTTTGGGAAACGGGGATATGCATGGAGCACGGATCTCATCCTGGCACAACGCTGTATTTAAAGAAAACATAGGGCAGCAGGTATGCTTTCTTTATGTGGCGTATGCGGGTGAGTGGAAACTGGCACATTAAGTGTAGGAAAAACTCCTGCAGAGTTTGTAAGCATCCTTTTTTGGCAGCAACTCCTGCCATGAAAATATTGAGAGTGACTGACACTTGGCTCTGGCAACCTTCCTCGCTCCTTGGAGTAAATAAGGCCCTGTTTGATGGGTGTAGCCACAACGCCGGCTCAGTGAAGAAGCCACTTAGAACATTGTAGAGCCAGCAGTGCTGTGCTCACCTGGCACGAACAAACATTCTCAAAGCCCACATATAAGAGATTAATCATGGAGCTGAAAGCTAGAGCGGCGCTGGAGTTATGAGGTACAGGCGCGAGCTGCCCACATCATATAGCCATCTCCCAGGGAGCTGTGACTGCTCAGACCTCCACTGATGGACAGCTGGGTTGTGGATTGGCGCTGTGGGGGATTTGATAGCAGGGTGGTTTAGCATGACTGAGGGGGTTTGGGATTGCACTTGTATTGCTATAGGAAGTGGAAAACCATGGAGATTATTGAATTCTTTTAATTGGGCGGCAGGGGCATGAGGTTCATGTGGGTTCTTTGCGAGGGATCAGTTTAGGGTTGGTAGAACAGTTGAAGACATATTATTTGTTATTGCTTATTTATGTAGCTCTATATACAGCCACAAGATTGCCTCAAAGTGCTGGGGACAGAATAGGCCTTGCACAATTAGTTGACAAAACTCCAGACGCTAGGAGGCACAGTTTCAACCTAGTCTACTTTTCACTTTACATGAGCACCAGTTAAATTACACCAGGACAGTCATGCATTAGGTCTCGCCTAGGAAGCACATGCGCTGTCTCTTTGAGACATGCTGTATCTACTCTGTGTGCTTTCATTACGCCCATCTCTTTTCATTAATTCCTTTGTGCGCCTTTCTAAATGTTTTTCTTTTCATTAGTGAAACATTGCTATTTGTCCCGCCTTTGAGTGTGTTTTTCACTTTCATGGCTACTGCCCCTGCTATATGTCCCCCTACTCTTTCGTTTATCTATGGTTTGGTCAGAGCACTCTTTTTTTCTTTGATCTGGGCTTTTCTTCCTATTCATCTGATCCTCTACGTGTTCACTGAAGGGAGTTCAACCATTGCCAGTATGGATTGTCATTTGTAATCGAAGGGATTTCAACCATTGCCAGTACGGATCGACATTAGTCATTTTGTTTCCGCCATTGCTTAATTTTATTTGTTCCAGGGAGTTCATCCATTGCCAGCACAGATTGGCATTTGTAATTTTGTTTCCCCCATTGTTTAATTTTATTTGTTCTAATTGACATGTTTTTTGTAGGCATGGGGAGAGCTGATTCCGAGACTTGAACCGTGTTTCCAAGTCCCAAAGTTGGCAGCTCTGCAGGTCACACTGCACCCTCTCAGACCGCTTACTTGTTTAGCTTTCACAGTGTTCTTACACTTCAGAGACACATGCGGACTTGACAGCCAATAGGCATGTGCTAATTCTGTGCAGCACACATGGATTGACTGTGGTGACCCCAGTGCTTCAATCCTAGACCGCCAGACACATTACGAGTCCATCCCACTCCTCCTTAACTATCAGCCTCTGTTCAGCCATTGGAATGGCTGCAAAAGCTCCTGTGTGGCCTGGTCTTCACTTGTAGGGATTCAACGCCTAGTTCTGTAGTGTCGCCTAACCCCAGTCCCAATGGGGTGGCCTGATCACATTTCCTCTCCTCTTCAGGTGACTGAGAGAGGGACCTGTTTGTTGACTTGTTCTCTCAGCCCTTCTCAGTAGGCCCCACCTCTTTGTTAACTCACAACTGGAAGATTTGAGCTCCAGCCATGCACTCCCACCTCACAATGGCTCGGCCCCCTTCACACCACCTCTCCTCAAAGGGGAGTATTCTGGGGAAAAATCTTTGTTTGCTCTCTAAGTAAACTTGAAAAACACGTGTGTGTGTGTGTGCGTGCGCGTTTGAAGTGCGCTCCGTTCCCACCTTGTCTCTCCTGTGGCATGACAACAGGGTGCCCGAGCATCCTTTTTGCCGTGTGACGAAGCTCGTCTGTCTTCCTCCTTTGTTGTAAACTTTATTTGCAGCAACTAAAATAGAGGGTATCTGAATGTATTACCTTTGGGCACTTGTATACAGTTACCATTAAATTGGCTGCACTATACATTAGCCAGTCTGCGCGCATGTCCACTGACCATCACTTACAGGTCAGTGCAGGAGCCAAAGTTGGGCATAGTGGAGATGTGCCGAAAATGTGGACCATGGAACTGAGACATAGGCTGGGTGTAACACCCCCTGATGCTACATCCATGCACATTGTGTGCTCCCGGTCAGACGCCCGCCCCATATCATATTTTACCTTGTTTGTGTAAAGTGGGAGCACTTAGCTCCATTCTAGCAATATCATCTGCCCGTGTGGAAGGAATAATGCATCTTCAGCTTTCATTGTCATACATTATCAGCACTAAACATGCACAATAAATCATCGCAGGAGAGCCGGGTTTACCCTGTGCTTCACTGGGATGACAAAAACATGACACCTTCCTCATAACATTTCATAACTGTATTTTAAGGTTCTTGCTCCCTAAATACCATTCACTTAATTGGCTAATAAAACTATTTATACCTATCCGGACGGATTTCCAATTTCTGTGACTGCCAATTTTGGCATTTAGTTTGTACCTTTACCTTGTTAATCCAGCAGTGCTACTTGTGAAATCGATACTTTCCTTCCATCCCGAAGGTGGTGATCTTCAAGGTGTGTCAACCTGCCACAAGTTGGAGTCTGACACTAGTTGGCTATAAACCTTCAATATTATAATCTTGCTTTGTATATGCTGGCTCTATAAGATTGCGTCCTTCTCGCTGCCCACGTATTGCATCCTTCACCCCCTCACTTTGCAGTCATTGCCTGGCAATGACTAAGCCTATTCCCAAGAGTACAAATTATCAATGTATTTAATTCAGTGAAAATCAGTGGTCCTTGAGAAATTTGGGATGTGTGGTCTCCCCTGTTGCTGAACAAGTCCGAGAAAAACCAGGCGAAGAGTCTGTCCTGCTCATTTGCGTTTTATTGCTTTTCAGCAGAGGATAAGCTCTGGATAAAACAGTTCTATGACTGCAGTATTTTACTTTATTAAACACTTCCACTTATCAGTGCATGTCCTACTGCCCCAACAATTCAGCCATATACATTGTATGCGCCACATCATCACTATCGGCGCTAGAAAAAGGGTATTTTTTATTGTCTATTTTTGGGGGTATGTTTAGGCTGAAAAATAGTCTTCGGTCAGAGAAGTAGCAGTCATGTGTGTTCGTATATGCTGCCCGGATGGGTAAATTCGTTTTATTTGTGTTTGATCTGCATCTGCTGTCAGAGTAGATCAAAAGAAAAGGACTGCCAGGCTTTCACCATGACAAGACTGCACATGTAGTCGCCATTTTGGGGGATGCAGTAGTTTGTATATCTACTAGGACGTCAACATGTAAAGGCTGCAGTTTGTGAGTTGCTGGAGCCTCTTTCAACTGTTCTCCTAAAGTAAGCATAGCATCCCCAGGTTCTGCCAGTCATGATGCAAAGTGGCTTCCATCTTGGAATGGTAATCATCTTTCACTGGCTGATGGGTCTCCAATAAAAGTATAAAATGCAAGCTTGTGTTTGTGCAAGCCTCGGTTTACTTTGTTCCTTGTGCTTTTGTGGCATTTGAACTGCAGGGGGACCCCTAGATGGCAATCATTTGTTATTGTCTTTAAAAGTTAAATGGCTATTACACGTTTGTAAAAAAATAATTAATTAAATAAATAAAATATGCAGGTTTGCTAGTGCAAACTCTTCAATCCCTGACAGCACAGCACCCAGAATACTGTGCTGCATGGCTAAACACTGATAAGGGCCAAAAGGCGAGATCTATTGGCTATGGCAATGCTTGCTTTTTTAGGCACAAGGAGATTACATGATTGGCCCAGAAACACAGGATGTTGAGCCGACGAGACTCCAACTGCTTCTCCAGTACCAAAGTCGGCAGCTCGAGCCGCAATGCCACATTCTCTCCATTCCCCAGTGTCCATGCCTCAAGCTTTTAATCTATCTTCTTGATTAACCACGTCCTTGTCAATTCCTTTTTAGGTCTCGCTTAGGCAGCGCGCATGCGCTGCTCTAGGAGGGCCTTTAGCCATCGGTCTTCACTTTTCAAGCACTGCACTCGTGCTTGTGGCGGCATCCACCTTGCGGGAGCGAGCAGCGGCGCGCCACAAGCACGAGTGAAGAGCATGAAAAGTGAAGACTGCTCTCCCAAGCGCGCGCGTGCGCACCACTCGCAGACAGCCGCCCGCCAGCTGCTTTCACTTTTGTCGCCACGCGCCCGCACTTGTTTTCGTCTGGTCATTGTCTTTCTTTCGGCTCACGAACGACTAATTTGTGGTGCTTTCACTCATTGCCCATTCATTCATCTCAACTAGCGATTACAAGTGTATCCTATTTTGTAAGAATGGTTTGCACACACATCACAGAACAGCTGTAGAAATATGTCCTCAAGTTAGTTTTCTTTGTCAGCGGCTGAGCATCTTCCTTCGCTTTCAGAAACGTGCTGTTCATTCGTAGACCCAGTAGCTGCACTTCCATTAAAAACAAAGAACAAACGCAAAAGAACTGACCATCGGTTATCATCATGTGACTTCTATTGCCCAATGGCAGGCTCCCAGACTGTCACCCTTTAACACGCCTCTAGGTTTCCGAGGCAACCTCAAGATAACAACGGCAGCATGGTGACCAGTATTCAGGTAAAGTATTGCGACGACTAACACTTGCGTGGAGTTCTAATAGAAGTTGTGTTTGTTGGAAATTCACCATCTCGTTTGTGTTCGAATAACAACTCAATTTCAAAGACGTTAGTGAGGACTGAAATTGCACCCACTTTGTTTGTTGTATGACTCCTGCTTTTGTAGCTTGCCGTAAAGTCCACAGTTCAGGGGGTCATTTCATTGGATATTTCATACCCTAGCGTGCAGACTATTGGTTTCTCTTCTTGAATAATTGTCCCATGAACATAGCCAGGTGGAATGCTCGATGTTTACTAACATTCTGTTATAGGGCAAGAGGGATGTACATCATGCATTAGACCCCCGTCTTGTCCCTGGACCACCAGTTAGAAAACACTGCCCTAGTAATTTATCTTTGTTGCTCTTTAAATTATTAAACGTCTTGTGTCTGCAGCTGCTGGGCATTTAAGTTGTTTTGTGGGTGGTGTAAGATGATGTTATGCGAAGGGCCAGATGAATTGCTGTATAATTCCTTGTCACTTCCAGTTATCATATGACAGAGTTATCGCTGCTTGTTAACTGTATAGCATCAAATAAATTCTTTGTCAAATGGTCAAAAAACGGTGCTTGATTTGGTCATGTGCAGCATCACCTGTAAACCATTTGGGGTCCATAAGAGCTTCATGTTTCCTTTGCTCTTCATGGAGGGTGAATCTTCCAATCAGTTCCCTTTTCCTGTGTTCTAGTCTTCTACCTGGTGCTAGCCACCTGGGTCCTGAACTGGCTTTAACCTACGTTCTGTAAACAGTAAAGTGCTTAGATTTTACTATTTGAACAATTTAAAACTGCACTTTTAAAATGTATCTTGTTACAGTATTTTAATTCCTGTAGCAAGCGGGTCAGTGCATCTTGCTTTGGGGAGAGCACCAAACTTTACAGAAGTTTATAGTACAGTTTTTCTGATCCCCTGAAACTCAGGTGGCCAAGACCTATTGGCTTTGCACACAGAATAATGTGCTGCATGGTTAAACACTTATAAAGTCCAAAAGGCGAGACCTATTGGCTATGCCAATGCTTGTTGAGAAAGAGGTTGGTTCAGGTCTCACACAGCCTGCTAACATGGTAGACGCCTCTGCCAAGTTTTAATTGTGAACCATATTTGACATGTACAAGAATGGCATTAGCACATGCCTAAACATGGTGCCTTCTCACAAAACCTTTATGTTGAAGTTGACCAAGGCAACCACTAACTCTGTGTTCACTGACAATATGCACCAATTATTATGACATGGAGAGAAGCTTGAAAAGCGCCGTATACATCACATGTGAGACCCACTACAGTCACTGCTCCTTTCATCACTACACTCAACAACCCCTTATTTACCACTGGAACCCTTCCCCGCTCCCCAGATGCTCAATCATGTCGTTGTCATATTGCTACTGTTAGACTTGGCATCTTTGGTGTGGTTTCCCCTGACTTTTTGCCTCTACCGCCTGTATTTTTGATGCTGTGCTGGATTTAGTTTTTGCTGGCTTAGATGCTTTGGGCACTTTGCCACTGCTGATCAGTGTCAAAGTGCAGGTGCTCCCTGTGTAATTTGTTATTGTGATTGGTTCTCCCTGATTGGCATATAGGATTTACTGGTCAGTCCCTAGTAAAGTGCACTGAGTGTGCCGGGGCTGGTAAATCAAATACTACTAGTGGGCCTGCAGCACTGATTGTGCCACCCACATGAGTAGTTCTGAAACGGTAACTCAGACCCACCACCGCGGTGTCTGTGCACAGTTACTAACTGCCATGTCGACTTGGCAAGTGCACCCACTTGCCAGGCCCTAACCTTCCCTTTTCTTACATGTCAGTCACCCCTAAGGTAGGCCCAAGGTACCCCTGTGGGCAGGGTGCAGTGTATGTGAAAGGTAGGACATGCCCTGATGTGTGTGGCATGTCCTGATAGTGAATTACTGCCAATTTCGTTTTTCACTGTTGCAAGGCTACCTGCTCCCATAGGACAGAATGGGGAGTTTGTTTATAGCATCTTATAAACATAACTGCCCCTGGGAACAAGGTAGGAAAATAAAGTTTAGTATGCCTTGACTCAGAATGTTAAAAATGCATCTTTTAGTGAGGGTGATTTTTACATTCTGTGTTTGAAAATACCACTTTTAGAAAGTAGGTATTTTCTTGTTTAGCCATCCAGTGTGCCTCTGCTAGGATGTGGCTTGACTGTCTGGGTTTGGAGTGTCAGAGGCTGTGGAGGAGCAGTGGCTCCAGAGAGCCTGTTGAGTCAGGCATGGGCTGAATAGACCTGGGCTGCATTTAGAGTAGTGGGATGAGATTTCCTTTCACCTGAATGGGCCTGGTCTGCTTTCCACAATGCTGTCTCCACCTCCTGCCAGGAAGCTGCACCAGATAGGACAGAACTGGTTTTGACTGGGTGCAGGGCTTCTCTGCACAAAGAGAACAAAGACATTTTGGGGTATAAGTATTAGACCTAAAACCCCTGAACTTTAGACTACTTCTGGAATCAAGAGGAACCTTTGCCAAGGAGAAGAGCTGGAGAAACTGAGGAGAAGTACTGCCCTTGCTGTGTGTCTGGGGTTGGCCTGCAGTTGCTGTTTCTGCCAAGGAAAGGAGAAGAACTTTGCTGTGTGCTGTGTCCCCTGCTTGAGGACAGTCTTCAAGGGCTTGAGTAGAGCTTGCCTCCTGTTTTAAAGTCTCAGGGACACAAAGACTTCACCCCCAGCTCCCCTGAACTTCTTTGCTGGGAGTTCTGATCTGCCAGGAGTGCCTGTGACTGTGTGGGGCCTCTGAAGGTTGTTTCTGCTGCTGGGAGTTGGAAAGCAACGCAACAACTAGAAAATCGACGCATCGCTCTTCTTGCGACAGTTTTTTCAACGCAACGCTGTGGTGCGAGAAGAATCTCCCCGCACCGCCGCGCCGCTGCTGAAACCGGTGCAGCGCCTGTCGCCCCTGCAAGAATCAACGCATCGAGGGATCACGGCTGAAAATACCGACGCAGCGCCACTCGCCACCAAAGAATCTAGGTTCAGAATCAGTCCAATCTCACGCTTTGCATCTCAATCTTGGTTCAAATTGACCCATCTCAAGCTTACCAGGTGTCAGAAGATCTTTGAAACGGTTGTCCTTGGACAAACCTTATGTGATCTGCATCTCACTGTCCCGCTGTCTTTGCAGTGACTTTAAGGTAAATCAGGAAAATCAAAGGCAAAAATATGGATCATTGCAAAGATTTACAAGTGAAAAGAAAATGTGCACACCCTTGCTCTTCAAATGGTTAAATATATCTGCAGGGATCGGAAGTGCAGCCTTGATCTGGTTCACTCGCTTTCAGGCAAAATGGGCCCAGGCTAATCTCAGAAGATACAATGGATCCTACCTTCCATGGTGTGCTTCACAAGTTTTACATTCTCACCAATCAGGTTTGACAGACATATGGCACCTTTAACCCCAGTCCTTGCATTGATAAACTGCCAGCAAGATCCAGTGATGGGCAGCAAGATGGAGCCTGCCTGGACTGGTTCACGAATGGATGCCCAAAGCAAACTGTAAGAGATCTCCCAGGGCCGAGAAACGGATCCATACACTTTTCCTTTCAATTAGCCGGCTCCCATCCTGACCCCAAAATAGCCAGCCCAAAATAGGCAAACCTTAGGGAGATTTTAAATAAGAGCTATATTTCGCTCCATTTGTCAAAGTGGTTAAAAGCATAATTACTAGTGTTCACAATAAGCAAGCATATCCTTTCTTAAAATGTCTGCTGTTCTACAGTCATCTTTGATAGCTACATATTATCCAAATGTGCCCCTCCAACCTCACGGTGCATTCAGGACTACAGACATACCCCACCAATTAGGCCCAATATGGTTGACATGCTTCTGGGACTGCTTGTGTGTCCATCTGGATGGATGTGTCCTATCATGGGTGTTTTGTTCGATTTGTGGGTCATACTAATCTGATTTGCTTATGGTTGGTTCCTGTCTGTAATGACATACGCAAGCTAAAAGGGATGGAATGGGATTCTCCCCTCGTAATTACCAGTGATTCATATTCTTTTCAGCGTTTCTGTCCATCCCTTTTTGGTTATGTACTAGGGTAACATTCCGACGGACCACAAGACTCATTCTTGGCATTGTAGTCCTACTCCGAAACACCTACATGCAGGGCACGAGACTGGAAAAGAGATCCTTACACTACTCCCCTGCTTATCCTAACTCAAGGAAGCACAATGGCTTTACAAAACAAAATAATTAAGCAAATATGTGAGGTTATGTGGCGGGAGTCAGGAACAGTGCTGTGTATGTTTGTGTGTGAGGGGCGAGGTGTGATGAATGCAGGGGTTTCCTGGTTGGCAGCCAGTGCTTGCAGGAGAGGCACACCAGAACGAATTTTTAGGAACAGTCACTTATTTTCTTCAATAGGCTTTAATCCAAAGCAAGATAGAGAAAAAAACAAAAGGGAGAAAGAAAGAGGGAGTAAGAGGGAAAAACAGTGACAATGGTTGATAGCAGGAATGGAAAAGAACCTGCAATGAGATAAAGAGACAGAGGGGCATATTTACAAGGGGATAACGCCACCGGAATGTCACAAAGGTGCTATGCCCTGCACCATATTTACAAAGGGGTGGTAAGCCACTTTTTGTGGCTTAACGCGACTTTGTAAATATGGTACCCTTTCAAGCAGGTATCTGTGTGAAAGGGGCATGCAATGGGTGTTGCTGTGGGCATTCCACCGCAACACCCATTGCCTTTTGACACTGCCCCAGGCTAGCGTAACTCTGAGGCAGCGCCAAAAACTAACCGCATGCAATAGCAGGCCTTAGAATGGTGCAACGAGGAGAAATGCTTTTATTTCGCCTCGTTTTTGCTTTTTCTATGTGTGCTGCATTTTGCAGCACACATGGAAAGAGCAAAATACCCTTAATGATTGTTTATGTGCAGGAAGGCGTCCATTCCTGCACAAAAACAATCATTAAGTAATGGCGATTTGTTACTTTGATGTGTGCTGCAGAATGCAGCACACATAGAAGTAACACATCGCCATTATTGATTGTTTATGTGTGGGACGGGGCACCTTCCTGCACATAAACAATCATTCCCTGCAACGCAGGCACCCTTGCACTATGGTGTAAGTGCAAGAGTGGCTGTATTGGGGCTAGGCAGCTAGTTTTAGCACCAGCGCCAAAGAAAAAACAGGGGTGCGCCATATTGTTGTAAATTCGGTGCATCCCGGCATTTTGGAAATGTTGGAACGCAGTGATGCCAATTTTTGCGCAGCTCCACGCTCCGACATTTTCTTGTACATATGTCCCAGTGTGTGCCTGGTGGGTCACAGAGGCATGGGGTGGAATCAAGACTATGCAGCCATGGCATTTGCAACCTGCCCTTCGATACCACCGAAGATGGGCTTCTGGCAAAACTTTGAGCCATGGCCCATACTCTTTTACAAATTAAGTGCTTGAGACTGCATAAGGTGAAGGTTTAGAGGGTCAAAACAGGAGCTACAGAAGAATCCCGAGTGTAGTAATCAAGCAGTTTCTGTGGTAGGATAAGATGGGCTCACTGGGGCAAAATGTCAGTGGGTTTTGAAGGTTGATGATATTGTCTACCAGAACGCCCATAATTTAATACACCAAAACCGTTTCCGTCCTGCCTCTTTATGTTTTCTAGGAAAGGAAGGTTCAGCAAGTAGTCCACTAACCTAAATTCTTCATTGGAGAGAGTTAAAAAAATATTGTAGAATCCAATGTTACAAAATCCTGAAGAAGATTATAACAAATATTTTAGTTTGCTGCTGGTTTTCTGCACAGTGGCCCATAGAGGGGGATCGTTTTGTTGATGTTTTTCCTGATAGCACCTAGTAGCAATACAACCAGCTGTTTCGATTTGTTGCCATGGAAAGCAAAGCACCATTATCAAGCATGGAAGCAAAAGAAATCTTCCGCCTGCTTTACAAGGGAATCAAAAAATAATTCTTGCTGTCAGCGTTTGCAGCATCGAGGGAAAAAGGAATTCCTGTGCCAGAATCTTGTGAGCAGAGCAGGCATTCTAGCTGTCACCATGTGTGTTGTATTGTAATCCTTGGTCCTTCCTGTTACTGGACTGGGTATAACTCCTCTCTCTCTGCCACGCAATCCAACTTCCAGCTCAAGTGAGCGACTTTAAACGCATCCACCGCAGGTTCGTCATCTCCCACAGCGTGGCCCTCTATCCCTAAAGCCAATACCGTTATGGGGGCCTTGCTGCCTGGACCTCTCAGCCACCTTCTTCTCCGGACTGTGGTTCTGCTTTCACCAACAACCTTGCCCATTTCCAATTCGCTGCACCCATTTCCTGGCTTTTGCCATGGTCAGGCCTATCACTCAGCAATATGGTTCATCCCCCGACATCACCTGAAACTGGATTCAGGGCCCGTCTACAACATTTCATCGGTTGGCCTGCCTTTCACACGAACCATCCACCATTCTGGCCAAACCGACAACACAACCAGCTTTATTGCAAAGAAGTGGATGAGGGAGCCGGTGTTTTTCTACCTTGAGGGTTAGACTTTGATTGTTGATGTTGATGCAACGTACTGACCGACAGGATGATGGATCTTGAGTGGGGACTGATAATGGCTGGCTGGAGGACCTGAAGCAGAGACTTGGAGGGACCTGATGATAGTGGGTGGCAATGATGCTAATTTTAATTGCAGTTATAAGAGTGGACTTGGGAGTGAATCTTCTCTGAGAGAAAGCTTTGGGTTTGGGCCTGATCGTGAAAGGAGAGATGTGGAAGTTGACCGATGCTGTGCCACACATGTGTAGTTTGGTCTTCAGGAATACGGGATCTCATACTGAACGGTGTGAGTTGTCATAGACATATGGGGGTTCATTGTTCTGTGCCTGGGCTGGGTGGCCTGTTGGATTTAGATAGGGTGAGACACTGGAGAGGGCACAACTAGGGAGGAGGAAAGCCAGGCGGGTTTTGATGTCACAGCAATGCCCTACTGGAGGAGATGACCTCCGCTGGTCCACCTCTTCAGCATTGTATACTTAGCAGGGAACACATTCTGGCTGAATGTAGCAAGAGAGTCTGTCATTTGTCAGAGGGGGAGAGGACTAGCTAGTCTTGTCTTTCCTTGTGGTGCTACATTTAAGAGCTGAGACCTACCCCCAACACACTGCAGACATTTAAGCCCAAATCTTTTGTATATTTGAAACTGGAGGTTGATGCATATAAAGGTAAACATTAAAATCAGAAATCCCAGGATGCACAGGGTTGGTATCTACAAAGCTAGCACTGGCTGAAAGTCGCACATTACTTTGGACAGCTTGGCAGGCATGCCAAACCAAGAATACTGTTTGGCAAAGGGCTGTGGCTTTTCGGGGTGCATAGGGATAGTTATAATCCCATCTTTACCCTTTTCATTTTATTTTGTTTTCCAGCAGCAAATGTGTTCCTTAAATATCACGGAAAAGGAGTGATAAAACCATCACTTTGATTCACAATTCCCATTTTTGTGTGAGTTGTGCAATATAATCATTAGTTCAGTTGAATATTCAAGGACATCACAGAAAGTCATATAGCATGACCATAGGAACATACGTATCCTTTAAGGAAAGACAGCTGAGCTCATAGATAACGTCTGGAGTGTAATAAGATTGTGACATGAATTTGCATATGTGCCACTGAAGGCTTGTAATCTGAGAGCAAACTCTTTGGGATCTTTGGAGGTCTCTTTTGTCTAATCCATGCAATTGCTTTTATTGCTTCGTTGAGGCCTTCCAACTATCACTTATGTGGTTAAATCAGGGGAAGGGAGTGCCATTGATATAACATTGGATCTTGCATTCCCTTACCCCTCATTGTCTTCTAGAAAGACTTTGTATGTCAAATTTAATTAACATTCAATAACTGGCTACCAAGGCATCCAACAGCACCACTACCATCAGCTACTCACCACACACACACATTTACCGGACAATAAGCATCAGCTGAGGAAATGCATATACAATTTGGTACCGCACTCCCGTTTCACCGATCCAAAAGATTACAACTGATTAAAACTGACACACTCATCCTGCTTACCGCATACTACCACAAAAACCACAACAATACCACTACTCCGGACTCCAGGCTATGGTGGAGACATTCAGAAATTCATCCCTCGGACTACAAAAAGGCGCCGTGATCCCATACTAATAGCTCATTGTGTGATATTCAAGTGCTAATTATCAATACATGTATTTATTGAACACAGTGTGCTAATATAGCTCCTGAAAGGATTAAACACAAACCATTGTCCTTTGGCGTGACATTTCAAGAGAGGAGATGTCCTTGCAGTGCCAGAAATGAACAATATGTAACACAGAGAGTGGACTGACAATCCAGCACCCCCATTTGATCAAAGTGTTTGGTAACTTTACTTCACAGTGGAACGTTTGTTCATAAAGGGCATCTTGAAGCAATTCATCTAAGGATGTGCGCTTCACAATAACCTCTCCCATAAAAGTTTGTAAACTATAATGTTGTTCCATATACAAAAATTATTTTGTCCATGCCAATCTGACTTGCCTCTTTGCCAATGGCATGGAGGTTTCACGAATGTTTGTACATTTAAGTTTAGGAAAGAGTAATTGTAGCAAATTCTACTCAAAGCACTGCTATAATCCAATGTAGTTAATTGATACACAAATGTTAATGAGTCTTTTTCATATTTTTCACATGCCAACTGTTGCCTGATTTACATTCCAAATCTTCCATGGCTCAAGTCGTACTTTAGGACCAAGTGCCAAATTCCCCTTCCAAATCCAAGGGTGGCACTTTATTGATACCCGGATTTTTGAGAGAATCTCATGTAAAGTCAAACCTATTGCATTTGTAAATGCTTGTTTGAACTCTGAGGACCTTGGCATAGTCATGCAAAATATCTTCAGTCTCAAAATTGTACTATCAAATCCGAAATAGGATTAGGAATCAGCACTTATGAGCATTGTAGCTGAGAATGGACAATAATACACACGGACGTTTGGCAATGCCCAACCGTGTCCTACTAGCCAATAAAACAATAGGCTGTGGTGCAGTCAAGCTTTAGTTCTGAAATCAGACTATCAATTTAAAAAGATCTCAACCAAAGGAGCCAATAGTTGAATGGCCTGACGATTCCTTTTCTGTATGTGTACGTTGTAACTTGTGTGTTGTATTTGTGTGCGGTGTGCAGACAGGGGATCCTGCCAGACCCTAAAAAACCAGAGATGTCGGATATAGCATGGAACATTCGGAAATAAAAAATGGAAGGACAGGCATCTTTACAAGATTCCCCCGACTGTCCAGAGGCAAGAGCTGCTGTTTTTGGAACAGACAGATCAATTTATTTATCATAGGAACATAAATCAGTACATACAACCCCACTGGGTCTTCCGACCCAAATACACAGGGCGATAGCCATGAAAAATCTATAAATAAAGCTTGGCTTTAAAGAGCAGCAACTCCGTCTGCCGTGAATTCATTCACCCTCTAACCTAGGGTGACCAGGCGTCCCGGATTTGCCGGGATAGTCCCGGGTTTTCACCGGCTGTCCCGGCAATCTTTGCCTATGTCCCGGTTTTTAGAGGGGGTCGACTGAAAACAGTGAGAGGCACTTTTTTAGGTTTTCTAAAGCTGTGCTAGTTAGCAGCTGTTATATATTTAAAACAAAAAAAAAATGTTTTTAGCTGTTATAAATAATCAATTTAATTAACAGATATGATGCTGGTTTTAGAAATTACATTTTACTTATTTTCTTAGTGACTCTTCTGTGTTCCTATGTTGATGAGCGCTGTCATTCTGCCCCGGCTCCGTTGATGTAAAATTGCAGTCCATCTTGTATTTTTGCAAAATGTCCCGGTTTTTGGTTCTCAAGATCTGATCACCCTATCTAACCTCGTATTCAGTGGAAGCAAATGTGTGAGTCTGGGCAGAGGCTACTGGTTAAAAATCTCGATGAAATACTGCAATCTTACTACGAGGCATTCAGTGACTGAATTCCTAAGATGCGCCTGAATGCCCATGAAAAGGATATTAATAATGTTGGCAATGAATGAAGGTTGTTGCTGTCGCCACATCAATTGCTCTTTCTCAGTGTAATCTTCGTGTATTTGAAACCATTAGGAGCGACCCAATTTCAGACTGCGAAATATAGCTGGGTGTGTACCTCATATGATTTGTTTCATTAATCAAATTCCTCGTTAAAAAAAAAGCAACAAATATTTTAGAGCTGCGTCACAGTGGTGTAAAGCGGGTCCCTGCAGTCCCTGCGCTGCTGGGGGTGAGATGCAATTCTTCTGGGGGCAGCCATTCAGCCCAAGGTCAATAAATATTTGTAACATATGGGAGACTAGGGGGCCCCTCATCACTTTCTGCAGGGGGGGGGCTATCATTTTATTTTACACCACTGCTGCATCATTATTTGGGTGTTCATTTAAACTGAGTAGCCTGATCGCAAAGAGAAGAAACAGGGCCTGCTCTTCAGTGTCACTCTAGTAGCGGCAGACGCTGATACTTCAAAATTAGTAGAATCCTACATGTTAATGTGGAAATCAGGCATGCTGGGAGGCGCAAGAAGAAGAAGTTTATTCAAGTAGAAGAGAATCTCCATCCACAAGTCCTCAAGTCCAAAGATCAAGTCAACTGCCTACATTCAAGGCATAACATTCTACATTCCAATAAGGATGCACCATCCCAACAACGAGGGGAAAACAGGGGAGAACCATCACAATATCGATAAACCCAATGCCCATATACCACACCCCCCCTCCCTGAAATTAAACCACCCCCTCCCATAAATCGAACAGAGGAAACAAAAAGAAGGGAAAGAAAACACACATACAAAAAACTCCCTATTACAAGTCAACCTGTTGAAATTCCAGATACTACCATTATCCCGTTTCGCTGCCACTTTGAACACTTTGACAACACAATGGGGATCGCTAAGCTGAGATCCTCCTTCTTGTGTTTTCCTGGGCAGCTTCACCTTTACTACATCACCAACTTCAACACATACATCTTTGATGGCTTTACGAGTGTCATAGCACTGCATCCAATCCATAAGCAGGAGAGCTTCCCCAGTCCTACCTTCTGCAATTCTTTCTTCCATAGTGGAAGATTGACTACAGTAGGTCCTAACCCACGATGGACAAACTTTGGTGTTAGGTTTTCATTTGTGAAACATTTTAAATGGACAAATACTGTATTAGAATGTGGAGTGGAACGATACTCTTTTATCCTCCCTTCTCCCAACTTGAACCAGTGCTGTCCATTAATCCTTGCAATCAGAATAGATTCTTTCAATGTACGGTTGAACCTCTCAACCATCTGATTTGTTTCTGGGTGGTACAGGGCACACTTCTTGTGCACTGTACCTCTTTCTGATAAAAAAACTTTCCATCTCCGCCGACGTGAATTGCACCCCCTTGTCCGTAAGTATGCAGCATGGATTGCCTTCTCCAGCAACCACCCCTTTTAAAAAACTGCACACAGTACAAGTAGATATGTCCTGCACCCCCTTCACTACAGGCCACCTAGACAGTATATCCATCAACACCAAAACATATCTACTTGAATTTTCTTTGATGTCCAGCGGACCCAGTATGTCCAAGGCAATTTTCTCCGACACCTCACCTGGAATCTTACGACAAACCATGGGGGCTCTCCTCACCTCTTAACACTTGTCACTCAATCTACACTCACAACATTCCCTGACAATTCTTTCAACTTGCAAATCCATCCCCGTCCACCAATACGCACTCCTCAAACGTTCCTTCATCTTGCAAACGCCCAGTTGTCCCTCATGTGCCAAACTCATCAAAAGGTTTCTCATACCCAGGGAAGTTACCAACCTGCCACCACACAATAAAAGGCCATTGCATACAGAAAGTTCATTTCTAACCATCTCAAAACCTCGAAGATACTGTCTTGACCAACTTCCCCTCTGCACCACAATTTCCATAATTTCTTTACACACAGGGGGCCTGATTCACAGAACTAACTTACGTCAAAATCCTAAACTTACAACAATTTTGGTATTCACAGAATGAACTTACACATTTGGGTATTCACAGAATGAACTTACACATTTGGGTATTCACAGAATGAACTTACACATTTGGGTATTCACAGAATGAACTTACAACAATTTTGGTATTCACAGAATGAACTTACACATTTGGGTATTCACAGAATGAACTTACAACAATTTTGGTATTCACAGAATGAACTTACACATTTGGGTATTCACAGAATGAACTTACAACAATTTTGGTATTCACAGAATGAACTTACTCATCCTAACTTTATGTCCGCCACTGGGCCGGAAATTCCGGCCCGAGTGCGGACATAAGGTTAGGATGAGTAAGTTCATTCTGTGAATACCCAAATGTGTAAATTCATTCTGTGAATACCCAAATGTGTAAGTTCATTCTGTGAATACCAAAATTGGTGTAAGTTCATTCTGTGAATACCCAAATGTGTAAATTCATTCTGTGAATACCAAAATTGTTGTAAGTTTAGGATTTTGACGTAAGTTAGTTCTGTGAATCAGGCCCATCATCCTTCTAGATTTCTTGCAACCATTCACTTTCAGAAATACAACCAACAGGAACTGCGCAAACTTTACAATCTTCTTTCCACCAACAATTATCATCCTGATCAGAATCCTGAGAACTCCTCACCTGGCAAGGGAGGCAATTGGTGGCTTTATTCTTGACACCTGAAATAAATTCAACAGAGAAGCCAAAATCCTGCAAAGCCACTACCCATTTTGTAGTACGGGGAGCAATACAATCCAAACCTTTCTTACCATATACTTCCTGTAGTGGCTTGTGATCCATTCTTACTACAAACTTAGACTCACACAAAAACTGCTTGAATTTCTTCACTCCCCAAAACACAGCAAAATCCTCCTTCCCAATTTTTTAATAATTACATTCTGCTCTCTTCAAGGTTATTGAGCTAAAAGCTATGGTGACCATTTCACCTCCCTGTTTTTGTTTCAACACAAGCTCCAAGACCTTTTCCACTAGTGTCAGGGATAACACAGCATGGTCATTCTGTAATAAACCTCTTCAAGTGATGCGCCTCGGCCAATCTTTTTTTTATGTCCTCAAATTCTTTTTGACAGTCCTCACTTCAGTTAAATTGCACTCCTTTTTTCAACAGTTCTCTAATGGTACAAGCGTGGCTGGCAAAATTATGAACAAACCTACTGTAAAATTCTGCCATTCCCAAGAATGCCTGAACATCATCTTTCTTCTCCAGAGGAGGCAAATCAGAAATGTTCTTCACCATATCCCACAGTTAGCAAGGCATTTGCACTAGAGGTACTGCATTCAGCACATGTGGCTCCTCAATGAAAAGACCTTGCTACTTCCATAGTCCTCAGCTACCTGATGCCCAAGATGTGGGCATGAATGTGCCCTTCATGTCCCACTTAGATCACAAGATCAGGCACCCCTCTTGCCTTGTCCCACAGCCAGAAAACCCTGAAGAACAAGCTTGACTGCTGATGAATACACAGTTAGACATTATACACTCTTTATCAACCGAGCTGTGCCTCCTGCTCACTGTGTCAGTAGTGAAGCACATTCTCGCACATGTCACCTACAGACACAGACACACGCATGCATGCACGCATGCACACACGTACACACCCCCTCCCCCACATCCACCACCCAAGTAGCACCTATACACATAAATGGACTGGGCTGGAAACCAAAATCAGTACTGGCAAAAATGATGGAACCAGCCTGCCTGCAGAAGGATGCTCAAATGGGGACTTGGGGCCATAATTGGGTCATGGCAGCTAATAATTCTCTAAAATAAGCCCCCATCCTATCGGGGAAGTGCCTGAATGGCAAAATCTCATTGTCGACCCATGACACACATATATCACAAGCCTCTCCGCTTTGACACTGCTGCACTAGATTCACCACAACCATCCTTGGGCTTGCTACACTGTTTCCTCTTCATGCAAAGACCACATTGTTTTCCTGCATTCATACTGAGAGCAATCCTAGAGCCTCCAAGCAACACTCTTTCTCATATATCTGTGGCAACAACCAACATCCTTCCGATCCACATGTGCATGCATCTCTGTGCCTCTGGGTCAGAATTAGCAGTATTTCGGGGGCCACAAAAGTGGCAGTAAATTGTTTTACAACTACAATCACAATGCAAGGACCTGCACTTTGTTAAGGCTATTGTGATTTTTCTTTCCTCTTTCTGTAGCGTTGCAAGGATGCGACAGGCCCTGGAGCAAGCAATGAAAATAACATCTTTAGCTGCTGCTAAAGTTGTAAAATACAGCAATTATCAAGGTTCAATGGGCCCCTCTGGGGTCTGGGAACCTGTGCACTGCACCTGCTGCACCAATGGTAACTACGCCCCTATCCTCTTCCCCTGAGGACATGTTTTTTTTAACTTAGACATGTGACATGTAGGCCATGGTATGATGTTTTTGACACCGGTCCCACAAATACTTCGGACTTTTGCCAGCACAAGGTGCTTACTCCCATCATGATTTTTCCCCACGCGTGGTGGTACATGGTCCTTCCTCTGTAGCCAGATAAGGCACAGAAAATGTGTGTCATACGGCTAAATTAACAGGGACCCTTCTACCAAAAGAGTGGAGCAGTGACCAAATATCCTGACTCAGAAACAAGGCTCATTTCTGTCATTAGATCAAGGCAAAACGTAAGACAACTCAACTACACTAATCTAGGGGCAGAAAAGGTGATCGTATGACTTGACCGGCTAATCACCAGGACACCCTCTGAGGCGCCAGAGCACCCTCTTCCTGAGTATGTGTGTGCTCTATAAAAATCAATGTATTCACACAATGAGTCTTGGCATTTTTTGTCACCCAAACTGCAGTTTATATATTTTTCAAGATCCTATTTCAGATGTCAGTATCACAAAGTTGTGCAGGCACCAAATAGTCAGTTGATTGAGCGGCGGTGACTGAGAATAGAAACTTGTGTCAGTGTTTGGCAAGTTTGCCATATGTGGTTCACAACAGAAGAGTAGTGACTCACTTACAGTCCCTGCACTTTTATACCACAAATTCAACATGAATTTTGGGAGAGGGTGTGGCTAAACGGCTAGGGCGGTTGACTTTGAAACCAGGTTCGACTCTGGCAGAATGCTCAAACATCCTGTGATTCTGGGCAATTCATTTAATCTCCCCTTGCCAAAAAAATGATTGTGTCCGTCTGTAACGCAACTGGTGCTCACGTAAAGCGCTCTGATACCTGCGGGTCAAGTTCGCACTATATAAAACTGAAAAACCATGAATGTGCAAAAAACCTATTTATCGCTAGTGGATATAACAACTAATAATCCAAATCATATTCTACGTCTTGAATAGCACAGACTAAGGAAGTGATAATATCAATTAAATACATGGAGGTCAATTGGGCGTCCAATAGTTCAGATTAGATCCTTGGAAGAAAGAAATAGTCTCTGAGGGCTGGAAGTGTCGTTACATGGCAAAAGTTTAATTTGTGGTTGCAGGTAGTGAATCTTGTTTTGAAGAATTAGAACTTGTTCTATGATTCCAGCCAAAAGTTATAAAGAAATGCCTGGGGGAAAGGTATCACCGGGGAACATGTCCAAATGGGACAGATTTTCTGTAGCTATATCTTTACGACAGGCGCCACGTAAAGTAGTTAGTGGGATAGCATTGGAAAAATAGTTAAAACCCCCAAGTCAGATCTTTGTGAGCCTTCACAAAGTATCCCGTACATTTTTCAGACTGAATTTGTGACCCCACTTCGGCATTCTTAGAAGTTGCCCAGAGCGGTATCCCCAGGGGTCCCGCTCTGTGTGACTCTGAGGTGTCTAATGTTCCTTCATCCAGAATGACTTGGTTCAGTTTTAATGCACCGGGTAATCCTGGGTGCGAAAACAACTAGCCCGGTCTCACTGGGGGCGGAGCCACACCTGGTAAAGTCACAGGACATGTGCGCAGTCCAGCCCTGACTCGGCATCTGAAAACTTCCTGGGGAGCAACAAATCCACCTCTGCCAGCAAGGACGCAGCCTACCCACCTCCGGGCTGTCCTCCTCACTTCCTGCCCACAGCCCCATGACCCGCACTAGATCCCCAAATCTTCTTCCCCACTTGTTCATAGCCAGTGGTAAATGGGATTTAAAAAGGACCCATTATTTGGGCAGAGATCCATCACTGGCATGTTAGGTACCTCAGTAATCTGCTGGGAATCTCGATATCCGCTGGCATAGGGTGCCTGCCTAACAACTGCTGATTTATGAATGCCATCCCAGTCATATGTTGGTAGCACTTGCCAAAATGTGGTCAACTTTAGGTATAACAATGGCATCACTCAGTCACTTTTGGGCATCTGTAACATATGGAGACATCATCTTACCATGCTGGTGCTTTCCCAGGTATAAGATGTAGATCACAGACAGAACAGGGTCATAACGATATACTGAGGTCAAGACATACCTGACATCAAGAGCCACCTCTGATATCCAATGGACATCCCTGGCATCAAGTGATCATCCCTAGCATAGGCTGCCCTTGCATAAGATTGGAATGGAGTGACACTCCTTATATGTGCTGGCCATCTCTAGCATAAGAGGGAGAACCTTGCCATCTGGTGGCCACTGGTGGGCATCCTATGCCTCTCATACCCTCCTGGCAAATGGTAGTAATTCCTGGCCAGGAATGAGACAAGTGAGCATCTGAGACAGTGAAGAGGTTGCAAATGTGAGTATTTACTGAAAAGGGTGAGCTGATAGATGAGGACCGAATATGAGTATGTTCTAAAAATGAAATACTTGTATTTTCAGACAAAATGGTGTATTTTATGAAAATAACACACATATGGTATTTTTTGTGGGGAGAGTTTATTTGCTAAAAATGAACACTGGTATTTTGATGGCTAGATTATAATTACTGTAGATGACACTTCGATGTTTAAGGAATAATTTGTTTTAAAACAACAAATGAAAAGCTTATATCCGAGGTAAAAATGTGTTCATTTTTAAAAGGTGCCAGATGATATCTGAAGAAAAAAAAATTAGTGGCAAAAATAAAAAGCTGATTAGTGCATTTCCAAAATATTTTTGAAGCTGATGTTTAAGTCATAAAGAATACTGATTTGGGGATGCATACTGGCAATGGTATTTCTTTGCTGCCACGGGGCACTTGTTGCTATGACTTTTATCTCATGACTCATGGCGAGGCTATTCATCGTCTCTTTTTCTAGCTCTTTATGATATGAACATCACTTATTACTTTAAAGATAGTAGCGGGAACCACCTGATGTCCAGACTGTACAGAGCTGCTATTGCCAGGCTCCCAACTAAAGATGAGGGGACACGACGGGCATGGGACCAAGATCCGGGGCATCCTCTCACAGACGACCAGTGGCGATATTGTTGTGAACAAACGCATAAAGTTTCCTTTAATCATAAACATAAGATACTACACTATAAGTTTCTACGTTGGGCTTACTTCACCCCTGCTAAAGTACACCGAATGGACTCAGCACGCCTGCACACTTGCCCAGGATGCAATAGCCCGATGGCAGACTTTGCACACATGACATGGACATGTAACAGGGTGTCCCAATTTTGGACAAGGGTGTTTCACGAACTATCTCGCATGACAGACACAAATATTACTCCCTCACCCCTGCAAGCATTACTAGGATATGTGCAAGACATCCCTAAGTCCTCCCGACGCTTTAGTGCATTGGCGTTATTGCTGGCGAAACGCGAAGTTGCATTGAACTGGGGGAGTAAACGCCCGCCGACGCTACAAGGCTGGATATTCAGTATGTCCTATTGTAACACCAATAGCGAACTTTATACACAGCTGCAACCCCCGACATCCAGGCCACTTGATATATGGCAACCTTTCCGTTCATACCTATTAGCACAAACATCAGTAGGCTCGCAGACAGAGCAAACCTCTCAGGCGGGTGCATCTCAGGAAGCCGAGCAGAGTAGCTGGCATTAGTGAATAGTCTTTGTGCATTCCAAAATGTTTTGTGTAATCATTATTGAAACAGGACAAATGATGATGTACAATGTGTTACCCACCAAGAACCAAATGGACCTTTTGTATGCTATTGTTTTGTTGAGAAAATGATAAATAAAGCTTTAAAAAAAGAAGTATAAAAAAAAACATCACTTATTACTTTAATCAAATCACGAGCCAGTGAGATTAGTGAAACCCTAAGGATAAGAACGAATGCAAAGGGAACATGCTCAGCAAACAGCATCAATGGCCCTCGGCTCTCCTCTACATCTTTGGGCATCTTCTGATGCAACTTTCTGTTACAACAGGTCTCCAGTTCTGGCCAGCTGAGCCGCAGGTCCTCATGGCTCCTAGGGTTTGCTCACTGGCGGGTCTGCTGTCCTCTTGGAGCTGCTTCACTAGGGTTTTGTCTTTTTGTCTTAAAAGGGCAGGGAACCTTTAGACACCCCACACTGGCTCCTGCCTTCACAGCAGAGGACCAGCAGCCTCAGACGTTATCCGGTCAACCAGGCTTGACCACAACTTAGTAGATCAAACCTGATGCCTCAGCTGTGACATTTGAGCCTCCGCAAGGTCACCTGGGGATTTAAAAATGGACTGGAGAACGTTTATTATATTACTTCCTACTTGTTTCTAGGAGTCTATCCTTCTTGTATTTTTTCTCACAACAGGTAGTGATTGAGGGTTTAGTGGGTTGGAAGCCTGGGGTGGAAGATTACTTCTAGGAGGATGTTTTAGGCTTTGTTAGTTCAGGATTTTTGTTGTAATATTTATGGAAATGCTGGTAATTTAGTCTGTCATTAATGCAGGTAGAAATAAAAAGACAATCCATCTGTTGTATGTTATTTATTTTCATTTCAATAGTACGTATTTGAAACATAAATAGACTGGTGGGTTCTAACAGGAAGACAAGGCCCAATCATGTGGCTTGTAATATTCAAATCCAAGTCCTTCATTGAATAAGCCCAATATCCCCTTCCATGGGTGCAATATCTTTCCAGTTTATCCTCATATAGACATTGAGATCAGACATCTGATAAGACCTAAGTGCGGTGCAATCACTGCTTTTTGAGTGACACCATCTTGCGCATGAACATCGCCATAAACAAACTCCAGATACACAGGAGAGGGCAAGCCGGAGAGTTACGATTATGGAGAAGGGTAGTACCACAATTTGGGGGAAATTAACTGGGCTCCCCTCCCACAAGTGCAGTTACATAGAAATCCTGCCACTGGCAGTCTCTATATAGCCTAGTGAAGAGGAGGTACACTCCTTGTTGCCGAGTGCAGGTACTCACTGTGTATACCCTAAGAGAAGCAGAGCTGAATTCTCCGCTTGGGAGCCACCAGTATTGTGAAGCAAGGCCATGGCTACAAAAACAATATGGCAGCCTAGAAAAAGCAAAAAATGGGCAGGGTGGAACAAATGGCTTCGCAAAAAATTACTTTCTTCTTGACCTCATCTTAATGCAGAGGCAAGGCGCTGGGGAAGTATGAGAGACCACAAAGCCCAGCGTTTCTGGCATCACATACATGTGAGAGATGTTTCTATTCAAATCAAGTGGGGGTATTTAACACCCATACACAGGGGGCCTGATTCACAGAACTAACTTACGTCAAAATCCTAAACTTACAACAATGTTGGTATTCACAGAATGAACTTACACATTTGGGTATTCACAAAATGAACTTACACATTTGGGTATTCACAGAATGAACTTACACATTTGGGTATTCACAGAATGAATTTAAAACAATTTTGGTATTCACAGAATGAATTTACACATTTGGGTATTCACAGAATGAACTTACAACAATTTTGGTATTCACAGAATGAACTTACACATTTGGGTATTCACAGAATGAACTTACAACAATTTTGGCATTCACAGAATGAACTTACTCATCCTAACTTTATGTCCGCCACTGGGCCGGAAATTCCGGCCCGAGTGCGGACATAAGGTTAGGATGAGTAAGTTCATTCTGTGAATACCCAAATGTGTAAGTTCATTCTGTGAATACCCAAATGTGTAAGTTCATTCTGTGAATACCAAAATTGGTGTAAGTTCATTCTGTGAATACCCAAATGTGTAAGTTCATTCTGTGAATACCAAGATTGTTGTAAGTTCATTCTGTGAATACCCAAATGTGTAAGTTCATTCTGTGAATACCAAAATTGTTGTAAGTTTAGGATTTTGACGTAAGTTAGTTCTGTGAATCAGGCCCAGGGTGTACAGTACTTTGCATCACACGCTGCTATGAAGAAATGCTGCCTCCTCACATTGACTGTGATCTGGACCGCCGACTTTGTCTTGATGGGAGGTGTGGAGCTTTGAGCTTTGAACTACTCAACATTGAGTGAATCAGAACTTCCTCCACCTCCTTATTATGCAAAGTGCAGAATCTAAATGGAGGGCAGTAATTATTGCCATGAGCGGAGTGCAGTGGTAAATCACTGTGTTTATCGAGGTCCGCAAGACAGAATGCCGAGAAAAGGAGTGACAGAGCAAGTATGACGTGCAAAACACAAATTAAAGTGCTCTGTGGCGAACTCGTGTCTCCTTTAATAATATGTGTCCCTGCTCTACCAGTGCAGGAACTTACCAACTGCTGTGACAGGCTGCATCAAAGCTCTTCTACTGCACAGCCATTGTGTACACATTGTCCCAAACTCATCTGTAGGAAACCATATTGGGGGTAAGGGCTACATGCATACCTGCCAACTTGAAGAACAATCTCACCGTGTGAGGAGGTGGCGGTGCCTTAAAGGGGGCAGGGCCTCATGCCAAGATGCCAGGATGCTTGTTTCCGGTCCAGGAAAGACATGGCTTGGCAGTTCCGGCTGGACTGTTCCCATGAGGCACAGGGTCAGACTGATTTGCATATGGCCGTGTCTGAACTGGGGTGGCGGAGTGAGCTAAAGAATGATGATGGATTAAACCCAGATCAGTTGACTGGGGGTGAGTGCTTGCAATGTTCAACACTCCGTCATCATCCCCTTTGGTTTTGCTATGTTCGCCCTAAGTTGGCAGGGTATGCCCAGACGTGGGTCCCTTGCTCACTTTGCCACTGGATTCAAGATAGCCTGGCTGATGACGGCTGTAAGCCAGAAACCGGTCCCAGGATGCTTGTTTCCGGTCCAGGGAAGACATGGCTTGGCAGTTCGGGCTGGACTGTTCCCATGAGGCACAGGGTCAGACTGATTTGCATATGGCCGTGTCTGAACTGGAGTGGCGGAGTGAGCTAAAGAATGATGATGGATTAAACCCAGATCAGTTGACTGGGGGTGAGTGCTTGCAATGTTCAACACTCCGTCCATCATCCCCTTTGGTTTTGCTATGTTCACCCTAAGTTGGCAGAGTATGCCCAGACGTGGGTCCCTTGCTCACTTTGCCACTGGATTCAAGACAGCCTGGCTGATGACGGCTGTAAGCCAGAAACCGGTCCCGGGATGCTTGTTTCCGGTCCAGGGAAGACATGGCTTGGCAGTTCAGGCTGGACTGTTCCCATGAGGCACAGGGTCAGACTGATTTGCATATGGCCGTGTCTGAACTGGGGTGGCGGAGTGAGCTAAAGAATGATGATGGATTAAACCCAGATCAGTTGACTGGGGGTGAGTGCTTGCAATGTTCAACACTCCGTCCATCATCCCCTTTGGTTTTGCTATGTTCTCCCTACCCAACAGACCTGATCTGGCTCCCATCAGTAGCGGCTGGTGTTGATGAAGAGTAGTGGGGGACATGGAGGGGGTGACTAAATAAATAAATAAAAACACCTTACCTGTAGCCGGATGCGCCGGGCTCTTCTGGTACTCTCCTCCGCAGGCACAGGCTCCCAGGCTACACTGCTGCCAATCCAGACGCTGCTCTCATGCTGCTGGCGGTAGCATGAAAACAGCATCAGGACTGGTCTGAGCACTGTGAATTTGCGTTCCCAGTTAGACTGGGAGCCTGTGCATGCTGTCTCCAACCCGGCAACGGAGCTCGGGATGGAGACAGCTTCAGTGCGCATGACGGTTTAGCCCGCCTGAGACAGCCGGCCAAACTGTCATGCGCACTGACAACAGTGCCCAACACTCCTCCTGCAGCCTGTCATCCCCAATAGCCCCGCCCTCAAAGACTCATCAGGAAAGGAAAAATAAAATGATAATAAAACTTGTTTATTGTCGTTTTATTTTTCCTTTCCTGCCGTTTTGAGGCAGCTGGCAGAGGGGTGACGCTCCTCCACCATAGCGCAGGAGCCGCCGCTGGCTCCCATTCCAATAATGTTTATATCTCCATACTAAATTTTATCCATGGCACTGGTCTGTAATCACTCAAAAATCTACTTTCAAAGCAAATCTCACCCTGAACCAGGCAGTTGAACGTGGAATACCTAAGCATGTATTCCTTCTCCAATTTCTCCAAGACTAATCCATTTACCAGGACTATTCTTGGTTGTATCTAAATATCTTCTAGAGAAACATCGGGCTACCAAAATCTCGTCGTCAAAATATCGAGGAACACACTATTGAGAATGCAAGCACCTTTACCGTCAAGGTACAAAAATATGTGGTGTAAGATAAAGTAAACCTATATATTTAGCTATATATACTTACCTTGTCTATATTTTGGTCCTCGATATTTTGTCAGCGATATTCTGAAGTAAATATTAAGTTGGAATACCTTTTTCTTAATGTATAATCAGTTTCCTTTCAGTTTTGTCTTTATGCACATTCCTGTCCATCCTTATTTTTTCTTCTTCTCTTTCCTGTTGAGTTTTGATAAGCTAAAATCAGACTGGTTAATGACTTTTCTTCTTTATCTAAATTCACCATGCCTGGAGGTCACCTAGACAACACATGGTGGGTACAATCACATCATAAGACAACATACAAGGTCCACGGCTATGCTGACTGTCGGGGGAACAGTAAGCCTGAAAGTGGCACCCTGCATCGAGATTCCGCTATGGCCCTATCCAAAGTGTCTTCAAGGGATTGTTAGTAAGACCCTTCCACAACTCAAACCGAAGAGTGTGAAAGTTCATGCTCAATGCCTGCAGTCCGGAATATGGAGTAAGGAATATCAATTTAATAGAATATCGTAGCCAAAATATCGAGGACCAAAATATTGAGTAGGTAAGTCCGGAAGTCAATACAGGTGAGTATATATTGATTATTCTTAACTCCACACATGCGTACCTTGACAAAATAGAGATAGTCAAGGTACATATATGTGAAATTAAGTACTGTAAACCTACAGATGCCACATATATACTCACCTGTCAATATTTTGTTCCTCGATATTTTGCTATCGATATTGGGGTAAGCGGGTATTCCCTATTCGATATTTTGTACTTTTTACTGTTCAAAGAAGTGAAGCCGTCTAAGAGTCTCTCTAAGATTCTGCAGCCCGATTGCTCTAGGTTCCTTGGAGCTCTATCCTGACCAGTCGGCCTAGGGCTATGAATACCATGTCGCGATGATTTCAACCACTGCTTCTCTATTTCTTGCTCTAGTGCATGTTGATCAGAAACCTATAGTGGGAATGCCAAAGTGTCTAAGTTAGCTGATTCAGAATCTCTATTTGTCAGGTGTATTTCCTTGTAAGAAAATTGTTTCTCCTGACTCTCACCCTCTTCCAAGCCACATTAACAAGAGAACTAGCAGAAGACACACTTGGCACTATCGTCTGTCACACGATATCGGGACAGCTCATAAGGTCTACAGGTGAGAAGCCAATATCACACAGTGGGAGATAACATGAGCTGGAACCCCTTGTGCAGTGTCATCGGTTTCCAGCTCATATTTGGAGGCTGGACACTGCTGATGTTCATGGGGTGTTTTGCAAACTCCCAGGACGTTAACAACAGCCATGCAAGCTTTTTGTTTGGGGGTGGAAGTCAGTTCTCTGCACATAGCACCAGCCCCCCTCCATGACCTTGCCTCTATGCCGCATAAACGCAAAGGTCTTATGGCCCCCCCTCTCTCCACAGACCACGCCACTTTAAACTCCCATCTTGTCTCACACTGGTAATGATCTGAAAGTTGGCAGGCTTGAAGCAGCTGGGCACAGTAGCGTGGGAGAGTTCTTGCATTCGGGAGGCTATTTAGCCCAGTGGCTAGAACTGCTGACGCCAGGTTCAAATCCTAGCTTCGGCTCAACATCCTCTGATTGTGGGCAAATCACTTAATCTCCCTCTGCCTCAAAAGAAAAAAACACATTTATGATGCGCTTTGGTTTTATAGTCAAGCACTCTACTGACCGTGGAAAAAAAAACAAATAACACTATAAAAAACGGAAGTCCTGCCTTCAGCCCTCTGGCCTCTATTGTCCCAGTTCCATCTCAATACATTACTGCCGGCTTACCTCCCCCAACAGCTGAGATGTATTAAATTCAAAAGGTTTACTTCATTTTCTGCGGAATAATTTGAACACTAACAGCCCTGTACCTATTTACTCTTTTAAATTGATCTTTCTTTCTTTTTGAATATAAAAGGTGGCAGAAACAACACTGTCATAATAAAAAAGTTCAAACAACAAATTATATTATGAAATGACTGACAAAGCAAACAGTCACATTCTATGCTCCACTTTATATTGCTAGAATATCCCAGCTGTAATTAAGATGATAGCGCAATTCAAGCCAAAGGGAATTTCTAAGCACCATACTGTGAACCTGCAGAGAACTGGACCATCTAAGATAAAAGTTGGCACTTAAGTGATATTGTTTTAAGTTCCTAGCCAGCGGAGACAAGTAGACTTAAAGGAAGACTTGTGTGTAGTACCGGGCAGCACTCAGTGATAACCCCTACCATAGACAGATGCTTCTTTCACATGGATCTTGTGTACAGTACCTTTGCGTATACCCGCAAGGGTATCAACCACAGAGAGATAACTTTTTCCGGTGCATCTCTTGTACTGAACCTTCAAGTATACATGGAGGAGTATTCCAGCCACAAAGAGTTAATTCTGTTACCCCATCTTTAGTACAGTACCTTCCAACGGGTACGCCAACCACAAAGGGTTTAGTCTTTCACGTGCATCTCTTGTACAGAAGTTGACGTACACATAGAAGAGTACCCCAGCCATGGAAAGTCAATTCTTTCATGTGCGACAATTGTACAACGCATTTGAAGTATACATATAGCAGCCATAGAGTGCTAAGTCTTTCACATACACCTCTAGTACAGCCACAGAGAGGTACATATGGAAGGGTATTCCAGCCACAGAGAGTTAAGCCTTTCACATATATCTCTTGTAAAGAACCTTGAAATACACATGTAATGATATCCTGGCCATAGAGTTAACTCTTTCATGTGCATCTCTAGTACAGAACCTTGAAGTATACATTCAGGGGTATTCCAGCCAGAGAAAGTTCACTCTATGACGTGCATCTCTTATACAGCAGCTTTGAGTATACATGGAAGAGTATTTCAGTTACTACTAGTTAACTCTTTCACTTTCATCTCTAGTAAAGAACATTGAAGTTTACATGGAAGAGTATCCCAGCGTTAGAAAGTTAGCTCTTTCAGGTGCATCACTTGTAAAGCATCTTTGAGAATACATGGAAGGGTATCCCAGGTACTGAGAGTTACCTCTTTCACGTGCATCTCCAGTACAGTTTATTGACATATACATGGAAGGGTATCCCACCAGAAAAAGTTAATTCATTGATGTCCATCTATTGTACAGCAAACACAAGGAGATGATGGACGGAGCGCTGAAACTTTTCAGACACTCACCCCCAGTCACAGATCTGGGTTGAATCCATCATCATTCTTTAGCTCACTTCGCCACCCCAGTTCAGACACAGCTATATGCAAATCAGTCTTGACCCTGTACAGCACCTTTGAGTATACACGGAAGGGTATCCATGTACTGCGAGTTAACTCTTTCATGTGCATCTCTAACACAGAACCATAAAGTATACATGGAAGGGTATCCCACCAGAGAAAGTTAATTCATTGATGTCCATCTATTGTTCAACACCTTTGAGTATACACGGAAGGGGATCCATTTACTGCGAGTTAACTCTTTCACGTGTATCTGTAGTACAGAACCATGAAGTATACATGCAAGGGTATCCCAGCCCTAGAGAGGTAGCTCTTTCACATGCATCTGTTTTACGGCACCTTTGAGTATACATGGACGTGTACCCCAGTTACTTCGAGTAAACTCTTACACAAGCACTTAGTACACAACCATGAAGTATACGTGGAAGGGTATCCCAGTCAGAGAGAGTTAACACTTTCGTGTGCATCCCCTGTACAGCCCTTGTGATTTTACAATGTAGGGTATCCCAGTTACTTCAAGTTAACTCTTTCACGTTTATCTGTAGTACAGAACCTTGAAGTATACATTGAAGGGTACTCCAGCCAGAGAGAAATAACTCTTTCACATGCATCTCTTTTACAGCACCTTTGAGTAGATATGGAAGGGTATCCCAGTTACTGTGGCGAGTTAACTCTTTTACTAGCATCTCTAGAGCACAACCGTGAAGTAAACGTGGAAGGGTAACCCAGCCAGAGAGAGTTAACTCTTTCATGTGCATCTACTATACAGCCCTTGGGAATTTATAATGTAGGGTATCCCAGTTACTCCAAGTTAACTCTTTCATGTGTATCTCTAGTACAGACCCTTGAAGAATACATAGTAGGGTATACCAGCCAGAGAGAGTTAACTCTTTCCCATGCATCTCTTGCACAGCAGCTTTGAGTATACATGCAGAGTTATACCAGTTACTGCAAGTTAACTCTTTCATGTGTATCTCTAGAACAGAACCTTGAAGTATACATAGTAGGGTATACCAGCCAGAGAGAGTTAACTCTTTCCCATGCATCTCTTGCACAGCAGCTTTGAGTATACATGCAGAGTTATACCAGTTACTGCAAGTTAACTCTTTCATGTGTATCTCTAGTACAGAACCTTGAATTACAAATTGAAGGGTACAAATTGAAAATTGAAACCGGCAGTGGCTGAGAGTTAACTCTTTCAGATGGATCTCTAGTATAGCACCTAGGATGCTAAATGGAAAGGTACCGCAGCCACTATCAAAGTGGTATGCACAATCCCACGGGAACAACGAAGTATAAGACGTACACTGGACTGCCACAGAAAACAACATTAGACCTGCATGACAACAACTTCCCTGCTGAGGTGACAGCTGTCACCCGAGAGCACTCGCAAACCTGCAAACCATCCTTAGTGGCATCTCCCTTCCCTGCCTGGTCAGGTTTATCACAAAATGATGGGCAATAGAATGACATGCCTCTCAAACCCTGGGGCACCACACACACAGCTACATGAACACAATGCAACATCTAAGGCCATAACAGCAATGAGCAGCTTTAAGTGCGGTTTTAAGGTTATATAACTCGTTTTTTTTAGAGTGCAATGTTTGACATTAACTTTGCCTGTTTGGGATTGCTCTAGAGTCGAAGGGTTTGTGGTTGTGGGTTTACCTACTTAGATTCTCAACCATGTGGCGGGGAAACAGTCGACCATCACAGGCATGCTATGGTCTACTACAGAGTTTGTTAACCTGGGACCCCTGGAGGTCTTCAACCCATACTCAAGGGGGTGCGCAGCTGTTTAAAACATGAATTAAAATTAGCAGATTAATAAAGCATGTAGAAATAAAAAAGCAGAATGTAAAAATAAAAATGTAACAATGTTCTGTAAATGTGAAGAAATGTAATATTGGAGACTAAAAATTAAGTTATTATACTTAGCTTGATTTGTGGGAATATTGCAAGTACAGCAAACAGAATCTAGTATGGACAACTGGTGGCCTCAACTGAAGCACTGGTAGGCACCAACAAAGCAAATATGCATTAGGACCAAAACAGATACATTTATGTGCTAGAGTGTAGCATATCACTTCTTGTTTTACAAATAAAACCACATTTTTAAAAGCTCCAATCTTCCCATTTAAACTTAATTTTTGGGTATTTTTGTGTGTGTGAATTAAAGAAAATATTTAATAATGTATGTATTTGTGTGATGTACACTTGCTTCTGTACTTTTGTGCACTGTTTTGTGGTTCAAAATGTAGAAATTGCTTAGGCTGATTGAGTGGGGGGTCCAGAGAAGTCGAAAGGTTAAGGATCACTGCTCTATTGATCTTTCCCTGAAGGGGTGGGAGGGAATGGAATGGAATGCGGTTCCTCTATCCTCTTCCAGGCCTTACTCACAACGATTTCCTGGAAGGAAGAATGTACCTACTCCTTTAGTCTTTCCACCAAAGCTCGGGTAAATAATAATATTAAACAATTGTCCCCTCTTCTTCCAGTTGACATTTATGCACATTTTTAAGCACATTATAAAAAGCAAAAAGGTAGTGTATGATAAGCAAGGGGTGCGGCATATTAAAGCTAGCACAAGGGCTGGTAAGAGAAGATCATTCACAGGTAGTGTGGAAATCAGGGACACAGCTCGCAGGATGAAGCAGCGAATATTGGGGTGATGGAAATGTGAGGGACGAGAAAGCGAATTATAACAGTGTAGTGTTGGAGAGAGTTTTAGAGAAAATGGGGAGAGACAAACGTTGTATAGGCACTAAAGGTATATCTAGGGGAAAGGAAGCTTGTGAAGAAAAGAAAAAGTAGAAAAAGGTTAGGCGACGAGTTTATTAGAGAGGTCGTGGAAAGACAAAATATAGGTGTTCAATTACAGTGAGGGCGAAAGGGTCAGATGAGCAATAAAGTAACCGAACCCCCTTTTTAGGAGAGGATCTTTATCATTTGTTCAGTGAAGCCGAGTTGCTAACCGGTATGTACTGTTGTCGTGTGGAATGTTTCATGTGGAAGAAAGTCCAACAGAGAGGGAGACGTACCAAGTGTAACTGGTCTGGGGGAGTGCTACCAGCGTGTAATGGACCCAGTGCCCCCGGGGTTGGGGGTACCCGGGTAGATAGTTGGTCACGCTGATAGTACACCAACCGACTCCACGCAAGGACCCACCAACAAGACATGCAGGCAGAGAAAAAAAACCACAGAAACAACAGGCGCGCCTCCCCACTTTTCCGGCGCAACAGAACTCACCTGATAACATACCAGGTCCCCTCAGTCAGCGCCGCTGCTTAGCTGCCTCAGATCGCCCGTGAACAAAAATACACGGAAAAAAACGTGAAAAAACCATAAGCCCACCTGCCCAGCTAACTCATGGTAAAAACCTCATTTTGGCGCCAGTTTGTCAGTCTGTCGGCGGCTCAGGTAGTTGCAGCAGCATCTGAATTTTCCCTGACCAGTCCCCACACATGCTCATCGTCTCTGGGTCTCCGTCGGCATCTCTCCTTTCCCTCCCATCACCTCCGTTCCTCTCTTTCGCTCTCCGTCTGCTTTCTCTTTTTTCTTCCAATCCTGTTTCTATAGAAACCAGATTAGCAGAAGGGGGGAATAAAACAGCCTCATGTGACTCAGATTCCGACACTAAAGGATCTCTCGTCGTGCCCCTCGCTAGGAGTTTTTTTTTCACACAACTAGTCATTGTGGCTAGACTGGACAGGGGCTGAAAGGACGGTGACCTGCCGGCTCAGGTTCAGAAGAAGGGGCCTTCAGCCAGCACCAGAGCCAGCACCTCTGCAAGGCAGAGCCGGGGAGGCCACCCCGGGCCTCAGCACGAAACCCACCGCACGGCGGAGGTAAGACGCGGTGGTACCTCAGGAGTGGTGGTGACAGAACACTTGACGTAGATTTGGCACTCACCTTCTGGAGAGGCCTCCACTTTCTGCGCTGACTCGAGTCAAACCTCAAAGGGCTGAAGAGCCACTAAAGAGCGTAGCGGTCAACAGTGCAGCAGGTGCAGTAGCACCGGGGCCTGGGGTTGTGGGGGAGCCCACTGTACCAAATTAGCAGCTGGTTATTATCACCAAACAAGCAGATGTAGTGAGGTCAATTTCGTTTGTTGCATTAAGGCCCATGCCACCCTTGCTACGCCAATGGACCCGCCACTTGTTCCTGGACAGCACGTCACTCACCTACCCTGAGGGGTTATGAAGAGTAGCCACCTACGAGCGCTTCTTCAAATTGCGAGTCTGCGTCACAACCAGCGGCGGCGGGCTCAGGCAAGCGCGGTGGGGCAGTGGGGCTGGGCAGGGCGCGGCAGGGGGGAAGCCGACAGACCATGGAATAGGTATTATTTATTTATTTAATTGTACCTACTCTGTCGTCTGTCGACTTCACCACCCTCCCACCCCGCCACGGCCCACCACGTTTACTTGTGCCGGCCACCGCTGGTCACAACCCCTCCCCACAGAAAAAGAAACAGAAAAATGTCATCATCAGCAAGGTACATCTTTAGGAGGAGATGAATCAAACTTGAAACCACAATACTCTTGCTTTCATGGTTAAGAAAATGATTCAGCACACTGTCTATAAGTGGCACAACTTGGCTTACCTTTGGATGGGGGGGGGGGGGGCTAAGAGATACAGATAACACTTCAAACAAAGGGGCAGAGCCATCCTCTGAGCCAATACAAGAAAATTGCGATAAATTGAGCATTTTGAAGATATTGCTCAAACTCAGTATGATTCCAACAAACATGTTTTAGTGCTTTTGGCATTGTTTATAGGCACTAACATGTTTTAGTTGCTTTGACAATGTTTAAAAGGCTACTGACAGAGACCTTTAAAAAGGCGACTGAGTGATTTAACAACTTAAAAGTAGCTTCTACATATATGAATACAAAGCACTTTGGGACCAGTTTTTGGAAAGTTTTTTTAAAGACCAGGACCCTTTTTGCCAACGCTCCAAACCTTTCTTCTGTGAAATGAAACAATGAGCTCATGAAATATTTTTAACTCCACTTTGAGAAAAGATGTCTGCCTGACTGGATCTAATGTACGTTTTCAGTCTGCTCATTGGGAATTTGCAACATATGCTTGCTTGAGGCTGTACACATGCGCAGGTCTCAGAATACTGAGCTTAGTGGGTTAATGCACCTGATGTAGAGATGCCCGACTGACAAGTCACCGGCTTGATACCTAATGCATCTTCCATTCCTCCTGCGATTGAATGAATGCCAATCAGTTGGCAATGCTACCACCTGCAAATGACTCTGCCAGGGATCTGCACTATCCTAAATCAAATAGATTCGTAAACTATAACCCCTCATTGAGCAGTTCTCATATGAGATGATTGAATTACTACATTCATGCAAGAAGACACCAGGCATGAAGAACTGGCATAAAGGTAGTTTGTTTGAAATAACTTTGCAACAAATGGTGTTCTACCATACAAAGAATGCAAATAATCTTTAATCTCCAGAATCCATAGACTGTGTGGCTGATGGCAATGTCCTGCAAAGAGGTCACTTCAACAGAAATATAAATCATGCCTCTTAATAGCATATGGTATAATAACAAAAAAACATGCTTTCAATTCTGTTCTGAAGCCCCAAGCACATAAAGTGTCAAATCTACTAAAATTTCAATGCTGTTATTAAACCCTCCTGGGGCAATGTGCATTATAAAATGAAACTTTTGTGACAAATTTCTCCAAATTTCCTTTGAGAAGAATGACCATTTTCTTTCTATATAATGGTAGTTCCTAAATGTCTTTACCAGCAGGAGCAATTAGCCTGGCCTTGGTGGGAAAGGGAGGTCCTTGACTGGCTGTTATGGGAGTGACACAAAGGGTGAAGACTTGTAAATATGCTGCATGAGACAGGATGACACCCGAAGCTGACAATACAATCATGGTTGACCTCCATCTCTTGATCTTCTCATAGAAAAAGAGGCCACATTGTCACAAACAACTTGGGAGGAGGAAATAGTGATTTTGACACAGGGCAGACTGGTGAGATTGGAGACTGTCTGGAATAGAGCCCTAGAGGAGGTGAAGGCCTGAGAAATAGAATTTGAAATAAAAGAGGTTTTAATAGCATTAAGAGACAATTTGTAATGCCTGAGTTGAAGTTTCTGTGGTACTTTTAAGGTATGGTTTATGTGTGTGTACATACAAGTTTATGTTTTTCAAAATGAAAAATTGTTATATTTTGCATACAAAGGTGGAGGGGTTGCAGACCTGTTTTTGTTCCCCTAACCTCAGCTGGACTAGCTTAAACTACCTCCTGCCTGTCCTACTCTCTAAACAATGATGCGTTGTTGTTTATCAGACTATTCTTGGTGTTTTCTTTAGCACTATATAGCTCATGCTGGCAGATTCAAGGCACCAGAATCAAAGACAGGTGAAACTAAGGGCCTCATTTAGAGTTTGGCGGAGTAGGATAACATCTTGATTTTTGTTAGAGTGTGTAGCAGGGCCATTTTTACACCACTGAAGCTTCTGACACCCTTGTTGGAGTAAACCTCTGACTTGGCGGTCCTTCTCCCAAGGGGCTGCCAGGTCGCAATGATGGTAGTCCCACCCTCTAAGGGCAGGAGAACCATCACTCATTTTCATGGGCAGAGACAGGAAAATGTGGAATGGCCCACACACTTGGGGAGAAAGTTCCCCACACATCAGCAAGACTATGTTTTGCATTAAGAAAATAAACTCCTGCTTTGAAAGTTTATTTTCTCAATGCAAAGAAGTTGCTCAGTGGGTGCTTTAAAAACAATGCCCCTCTGAAAGTGTGCAGGGGGCTATGGTAAAAGTGTGCAGGGGCTGGTGTAAGGTGGTCGTAGGTGGACGGGGTGTGGAGGGTGAAAGAAGGGAGGGTGAATGGTAGCTGGCAGGGAGAAGAACGTAATGCTCCCAAATGTCTTGTCTGAGGTTCGGGCCGTGGTTATGGAAGGTGTCCTGGCTACGATGCAAACTTTTTCCACAGTGATTTTTCCTGCTGGATTTTGCGGTTGGTAAAATTAGGTTTGTTGTTCCTGTACCAAGAAAATCCGAGTGCAGGAACACTGGACCTGTTTTAACTGATCCCGTTCTTTTTTAATTTGACAATAACTGTTGCCCTACTTTTGTTAAAAAAACAGCTGTTCCAGAACAGATAATACCAACCTTCAGGTGCCTTTTGCTGAAATAGAAGGAAACGGAAGGGGCGTGTTTCTCCAGTTCAATGAAACCTAGGAAGAGGAAGATGGAGAAAGAAGCTGGCCTTCTTGCCAGGGTGCCTGCTACCTGAAAGAGTGTTAATCAGCAAATCTAGAGGCTGCTTGGGGGCCACTATATGGGTTAAACTGATTGAGTCAGTGAAGGCTTATTGGTGAGAAAAGATTTATTTTTTGAGAGGTAATGCAAGTTTTTTTCAGTTGAGTTCTGGAGTACTCCCTTTTAATGAGAATGTATAAAAACCCATTTGCACTAGGTACAGTCTGATTGTGCATTACAAAATATAGATATTTTTAACACACTTGTTTTATGTTAAACACTGAAGGACAGAGTTACTAACTTTTCATGCAAGGCAACTTAGCAACCGAAGTTACTGCGCTGCGTTGCATGAAAGAAAGAACAGAACAGTGCCATATCTATTAAGATGTGTCACTGTGGCCCCCTCACCCTGCACTGGCTCTTTAGGCTGGCTTGTGCAAGCACACACTTTTGCACCATAGTGCTAAGGTGTATGCTTGATGACAAGTATAGGTTTTGTTCTGGAAAGGGGCCATTCCAATACAAAGACTATGCTTTAATACTTCTCCCACTTTGTATGTGTGCTGTACAGTGCAGCACACATGCAAAGTTGTAAAAATGTGACGACTTTTTTTATACTTGTTCCGCTGTTGTGCTTACCTCCATGAGGAATACTTTTTGGCACAAACCCTGTCAACAAATGTTAGTGGATAGAGACTTGTGACAAAACCCATGGGTGGCTATATGGGAATGACCATGTACCACCTATAGTATGCCCCTTGATGCAAAGTAGCGAGAAGTGGTGCATAGTGCTACATTAAGTTATTTTAGGCAATTTTCCCAAGCAAATCATGATCTGCGTTTGAAAGTGTTTGCCACCCCAATACTTTGTGCTGGCTTTGCATTACGTTTGTGACACAAATCCAGCTCAAAGTGTTAGTAATGTGGGTCTAAACCCCTTTGTACATTTTGTGGCAGCATTTCTTATATTGTAATCCCATTTTTAAATAATGCCTTGCATAGTTACAGTGTTTTCAGTCGCAGGATGGAGCCTCATATCACTATACATGCCACTATTCCACAGTGCACCAACCAGAATTCAGTTTTGTGATTGGTTACACAAACAGATATCTGCAGTGATTCCATTAACAAACTGAACATAAAAAAGTTAATTTTCCATTGATTGCTTTAACACATTTCCCATACTGTTTTTTATGCACTTCACCCTGTGGATGAACTGCAAAATACTTTGTATGAGGCTGTGACTGAGGCCCCATCTGCAGCACAGTCCGGCACACATCAGCTTAAGAACTGTATGTGTCCTGGAAGTTGCAGCGGCCTGGGTTAAGACACAGGACAGGGGTGGGGGACTGAAGCCCTTTAACCCCAATAGGCATTGAGCGCCTGTTTCATATATATATATAGCCTGTGTATGTGAAGGTGTAAACCAATTACTTCACTGTTTTATAGTAGTATCGTATATGTCACGAGTCACTGTAAGAAAGTGGATTTTTATTTCAGGGGTACTGCCCACCTCATGGAACAATCACAGTCTTTGTTAGGGTGAGCCCTTAAAGTCACTAAATAAACCTGATCTCAAGCCTCCAGTAGCTATGGCACAGAGCAGAAAAGCTTAACTGACAGGCAATGTGTAAAGTGTTTATGCAGTACTAAAACTGTACTAAAATCGAAATGAAAAACAATAAAAAAATCCCCAAATTAGTTAGAAAAATAGATTCATATTTAATAAGCAAATGACACAAACATGTCAAAAATCCAACAAGAGGAACTAGAGATATGAATTTTTAAAGTTCTAGTTAGGAATAGCAGCAAGAAGTATGAAGTGTCAATGATAGCCAATGGTTGCAGTAGACCGGAACCTAGGTGCAAATTTACGCTGACTGCAATGGAGCGCAGGTCAGATACCCCAACCAGGTGCACCCTGGTTGAAGACTTTACCTTCTGTCTTTAGTCCCTTAAGTCCTTTACGTTCCAATCCACCACAATAGAACACTTTTAATGCCCACAGGATGTCAGGGGAGGCACTTAGAGACTGACAGGGTCCAGTCAAGGTCCAGTTGCCACTGGTCAGCTGGGCAGTGGCAGGGAAAGGCCTCCTATAGATTGTCATGTCATGTAGATTTAACAGGAGGTCAGCCTTATGACCCTTGGAATGCACTTCTTTGTCCTGGGTACAAGACGAAGAGCAGATCTAGTCTTCTATGCCCTTCTCTGGTCTTAGACAGCAGGTTCAGTCCTCTTCTGATCTTCCACAGGTCTAGGGGTGTTCTGCAGTGGGTGCCTGGAGATGTCACATTTGTGCCTGGCACAACCTAGGGGGTGGGGATAACCCATGAGCACTCCTTAATCAATGGGGTAAAAGTTTCCAAGGCCAACCGTATCTACATATTTTAAAGGTGGCAGAAGTGTTTGGCCACACTAAAATTCAGCTCTGAGTGCTGGGAATGTGTTTGGTGAGTGGGCTACTGTAATCCTAGTGTCTGTATACATCTAACACTAAAATACAGTTTGGGGAAATCACTGCACCCGCAATAGACCAAGAGACAGAAGTCTGGTAGAACAAAGCAGGGTTTTCAAGTAACCAGACAGTAAATACACAAGAATTGTTTTGGCATCCTGTTTTCACTCTTTGACATGGTCCCAACTCTTATATGTAAATCCCCAGCAGTCCCGTCAGGCTGGATTTGAGATTCAAGCACGATGTGAAACTGTAATGTCACAAAGTTGCTCACAGTCCCACTCTTCATATCCTGTCAGGTTCAGAGGGGTCATCTCAGCCAGTTTAAAACTGCAACAGCCAGGCTACAAATGGTAGGCCTCCATTCATGCTGGCACTATTACTGTAGTGGGTGGCATAATGGGTGCAGCCATCCACTAGTGACATTTAACTTACACGTCTTGAGTACACTTTATATCATATACTAGGGCCTTATAGGTAAGATAAATATGCCAATTAGGGGTATGCCAATTTCAACATGTTGAAAGGGAAGCACAGGCACTTTATCCCAGGTTATCAGGAGTAAATTGCATAGATTTGTATAGGCAGCAAAAATATAGGGTCAAGCAAAAGGTGAAAAATCCAGGGTGACCTTGCAGAAATGCAAATTTCCTACAACCATCTGTGTTCATGGAGTATTCATGGTGAATGAAACATATATATATATATGTGTGTGTGTGTGTGTATGTGTGTGTATATGCAGAAAAAGAAGCAGAGAACTCTGGGTAATTCTCAAGCTTAGGTGGAAAGCAGCTCCAGTATAGAGCACTCTCAACACCAGTGAGACACTAAATTTGCTCACCTCAAATGTCTGCTTTGCGATCAAAGTCTTTAAACATAGGATTAGCACAGTGCCATCCACGCCGAGATAGAAAGGGACAAAGTCTTTTGCCATTTCTACAGCAAAGTCTTTAAGCATAGGATTAGCACAGTGCTATTCATGCTGAGCTGTATCCAAAGCTGTAATACTGTGCCTGGAGTGGTAAAAGGCTTTGGTCACTGTAATACTGTGCCTGGAGTGGTAAAAGGCTTTGGTCATTTTACAGCTCAGCGTGGATAGCACTGTGCTAATCCTATGCTTAAAGACTTAAAGGCAGTGCCAGGAGTCGCAAGGGACAAACCAGGGGTCACAGCTGCGACCCATGGTGACCCCTAAATGACATCCATGCAGTGCAAATACAATGAATCCTGGTAAGATCTGTAAAAGAATACTTCAGTGCATGGTTTGTTTTGAGTATAATGAGGAATTGCAGGGTTCTTGAAGTCTGTCATCTCCCTACTCAACGGGAGGAAGTGTCATGCTTGAAGAGTCAAATGAGTGTGCCTTCTTCTACAAAGATGAAGTAAAATGAGCAATCAAACTCTAAACTTAAAAGGCTAGTTGGTTATTTATCAGCTCTTATCTCAGTCCTTGGGGATTCTTTAAGACCAGGCAGCTTGGTTTTTATTGGGCAGGTTTAAATTCGCTTTGATCGTGTTTAAATGAGCCTTGAGCCCCATCCTTGTTTTTACCTTAGTTGGTGTAATTGGACCTTGGAGGGATCTACCACCTGGAAATATCACAGCCCTTGGGGATGTTTGATTTATTTATTAGAGACATCTTTGCATGCAATGGTCATGTTTAAATTGGATGCTCATTTGGGTATGTTTAAATGGGCTTTGAGTCCCACTCCCAAATCCACTTTCGTTGTTTTGACCTAGCCTTGGTGGCATGCACCTTGTGGCTTTACCTCAGCCCTCAGGGAAATTTGATTCATTGTTTTGCTATCAGAGTTGCTGTTTTGGGCATGTTTAAATAGGCGTTGGGTATGTTTAAATAGGCTTTGTGTACCTTCCTGGAATCCTGTTTCATTGGAGGGACTGAGTCTTGGTATGCATAAAAGAAAAACAAGACAGCAGGCCTTTTCTATCTATGCACCCAGGATCTGGAACAACATCCCTGTATCCATCAGGAGCACCCTAGCGCTCCTCCAATTTAGGAAAGAGTTGAAAACTCACCTATATAAAGAACACCACGTCACAATTTATTAGGCATCCACAACCCAGCTTTCTCTCCTCTTGTTGACATATGCTCGCCTTTGACCATGTACAGCGCTCTGCTGCATTTCGGCTAGGTTTGTGCTATAGAAATACCATTTACATGCATATAATTGTATGTACATACATTAGTGGGATCTGACTGCCAAGGTTACCTGAACTCTTGAAGATATTTAATTTATCAATTCCAGCAAGTTTGCTTCTAAATGGTTTTGGCCATGTTCAAGCGGGTTTTGCGTCCCATCACTGCTGTATTTGTATGTGTGTGAGAACTCACTGTTTGTTTGAGGGCGCGTGGTAAGGCACTGCTAGGGCTGTATGAGTGTAACACTCCACCTGAGGCCTGGGTGAGCGTGATAAGTGGCTCCTGGGCATGTATGAGTGTGAGATAGTGGTGTACAGCGGCAGTTTGCTCACAAGAGTGGAGGAGCATCATCTCCACCCGTTGCAAGCCATGCAGGAAAAAATAAAATGGCAATGAAAAGATTTAATTGCCTTTTTATTTTTCCGATGTGCGCACTGCAACACCCAGCCTACCCCAACCCTGCAGGGCTGACTGGATGCTTCAAAGTGTGCATGTCACTATGGCCAGCTATCTTGTGCCAGCCAAAGTGACATGCACACTTTGAAGCTTTCCACTCAGCTGTCTTAGACAGCTGGGTGGAGACCAAGTACAAGCCTACAGGGCCTGAAGGAACGTCCAGCCAGCCCGCTACATCAAATCCAGGCACTGCTCTCATGCTGGCTAACAGCATGAGAGCAGCATCTGGATTGGTTAGGAGAGCATGTCTGCAGATTCAGAAGTGGAACACCGAGGAAGGCGTGCAGCCGGTGGGAAGTACCATTTATTTAAAATGTTATTCTAGTTGTTTTTTTCGACTTTTGGAGGGAAGTGGTATTTTATTTTGGGTTTTTGGAGGGAGGGGTGTGTTACTTTGGTGTTTTGGAGCGAGGGAGTGTTTTATTTTGTTTTTTGGGAAGAGGTGGGGCACTTCACTCGGCCCACCACTTTCAAAGGGTACCAGCCGCCTCTGGTGCTGTAGCTAGGTTGCCATTGGCCTTATAGCAAGCAAAGTGTCGGGACCCCTCACTAGGTTGACATCTCAGTCTGTCAGCTGCCCCGACACTCCTCAAACTCCTTGGACAGAGTCTGCATCTGCCACATTATCATGTACCCACTACTGTACTGCCTATCCCTGCACTGCATTTCTGCAAGTCAATGCCACAAACCTTAAAAGCGTTACCAAAGCCAATAGGTTAACTCCTTGTAAAGTGCATGCACACAATGATGGAAAATGCAGGAACCCCATACTCACACTGCTCCCCCCGTATAGGCACATCCATTATGCTGCAATCACACAGGTATGTGCCTCACTCTGCACTCAAACAGGCACATGTTTCAACTTGCAGACCATTTACCCTGCACTCACAAAAGACAATATTTAACCTGCATTCACACAGGCACATCCCTCAAAATGCACTCATGAAACATGGTGGCTATCCTGCACTCACGTAATGCCACTGCTCACCCACAGGTACACCCTTCACTAGGAAGGAGCAGAGTTTCAACAGATGGTGGCACAGGAGACACAAGTTGAGTATCAGTCCACTATTGTAATTCAAGCTCTCGAAGCAAGCTACACTGGAGCCTGTAAATCCACTGAGGTTATCTAATCTCCAAAATGCCACACTTGGATCAGCACTGCAGCCTATGTCAGTCTGAGCTTTGCGGACTTTTGCGGGGTAGAGTCTAGGCATCAAAAACAATTTCCACTTACCTTCTAAAAAACAAAGTAGTGGTTTTCTTTGTAGTGCAAGCATATGAAGAAAGAAAAAAACAAAGAAAGAAAGAAACCCACTAATTGTGGAGGGGTTGTGCTTCAATAAAGCAATTAAAAAGTAAAGCCTCAGACTGGTCTGCCACCTTGGAACAGTAAATAATTATAGATTATGCAGAAAACCAGTTCAAGATAGTAGAATGGCTTTGAAGCTTGCAGCAGTGATTTCTGGGACTCTGCCTCAGAGAGTTGCGGTTTAGTAGTAATGACAGCAGAGCTGCTGGTACTCCCATTACTCAATTAGCACTAGTCTGATTTGCAGGTGAGCTGCTGGAGGATGAAGTAAAGGAAATATCCCCTGAGGTCAGTCACTCTGGATTGAGAATAACACAGAGTAAGCAGGCAAAATACGTTTACTTTGACTACCTGACATCCTAAAGACCAGTGGTTGTCTACTTGGCAGAGCCAAACATTGGCAACAAACCCAGTGGCTGAAGATGGCTGATGCACTGTCCAATTGAATGTTTGTTGTTCTGAAGGGGTGAACTAATACGTGAATAGCTCTGTCTGATGAATAAGTGAACTGGGCTGACCTAAAGCCCATTTTTGCTAAGTAAGATTATGTATTATTTTCGAGGAAACGTGAAGCTGGGAAGGCAGCTACAATAATCTTTTGTTCAGACCTAAAACAAACAGAAATAGAGCATAGGGTGCAGGGCTGTGGGGGTCCTTGGCCTCCCACTCATAAGACATAAAGCTCTGGTCAAGAGCATCACAATGGTCCCTAAAAAGACATGGTACAAGTGTGGTACTGCATGACAAGTGCAAGTTCCCTTTAAAGACATGGAACCAGAGTGGCACTGCAGTGCCAGCCAGTGCAAGCTTCCTTCAAACACATGGAACAAGGATAGTATTGCAGGGCCACTGCAAGCTTCCTTCAAAGACATGGAGAAAGTGTGGCACTGGGCAGCACCATTTAATGCTCTCTTAGATGCAATGAACAAACAGCATTTCAGATTTGGTACAAGTGTAAGGAACAGCACTGGGGTGCATGAGTGCAAACTTGACACACATGTATAGCAAGATTTCCACACACAAAACTGGTACAGCACCATGCAGAAGTACACCTTCCCTCAAACCCACAGAACACATACCGATCTGGTCAGAAACAATGCAAGCTTCACTTGCATGCACAGAACATGGACATCATCTTTAATAGTCACATAAGCCTGTTTGTAAAACCACGCACACAATGTGGGGCATTAGGCAACTGAGCAATTTTCTTTCACACTCCACATGTACAAGAGTCTCAGCAGTGAAAGCTAAGATATCCTCAAGACAAAACAGGTGTCACACTGTCAGTAGCATTTAAGTTCATTACAGGCACAGAATACCCAGAGTAAAGTATAGAGGTGGGTGAGCCACTGAAGGCTCGATCCAGACGCTCTGCTGTTATTCAGCTTGAGGTCCTTTTAAGCCGTCGAGCTCAATATGAGCTGAGCTTTTTTGTGGTTTCTGCCTGTTATCCACACTCTAAGCTCATAATAATGGCAATGAATGAACACATGGTAGTCATATTAACGGGCGATTTTAATCAGACTTTGTTGCCCCTGGCAGATAATCTTGTAACCGAGGATGAACCAGATATGGCTTACAATATTCTGCAAGTAGTATTTCCTTCACAAAACAAGGTAAAAAGATTGGTACCTCTTGTAGAGATACATATGTCTTGTTGTCGGATCTAGGATATAGAGCTCTCAATGGAAGATTAAAAGATGATCAACCAGCTTCCTTAACATTCCGTGGGCCGATGGGGTCTTCCATTATAGACTTTACATTTATCCATTACGCCCATTTTTACTTATGTAAAAAGTATGCCATTATACCTAGAGCCGAGAGTGACCATGATCCTCAAAGGTTAGTCATCAGCATTAAGCATGATCATTGGGAGACTCACATAACGGCCAATAGTGGAAGACTGACCGCTGTAAATGGGAAAAGACTTATCTGGAACAATAAACTACAAATGAAGGCATCGAAAATGGAAATAACCATGACAGCCTGTACTGAGAAAGACAGGATTGTATTAAAGTCTGGGGACAACTGGTCGGATGCCTGGCAATCTATTCTAAAAAATATATTGTCTAGTCTTGTGGCAAGTATACAAGAGCCGCGATTAAATGTCAATGTAACAAAGAGTGCAAAATTAAAGGAATTAAGGAGATGCGCTATATCTTAAAACTTCCAAAATCGAATGAGAGGAATATGAAAATACAAGATACAAAGAAAGTATTTAAGAATAGGAACTTACAGATAAAGCGGGATAGTGTGGATACCGCTTATGCTAAATTATATCATGCTATTTCGTCCAGGAATGAGCGAGCTTTTTGGTCCCTTGTGGGACATGGCACAAATTTGCATAAACAGCCAGATGATTTTTTTGTCTCAAGTCATAAGTGGGAAAATCATATCAAATCTTTATACAAATCATCTGTTACAAGCGAATATATGACAACTAACGCGGATGGTTTATTTGCAGAAATAACAGAAGATTAAATTGTCAAATTAATAAAGAGGGCCCGCTCATCCAGGGCAGCAGGACCCAATGGTATCCCTATTGGCTTGATAAAATTTAACATAACGTTTTGGAGTGCGTTGTTAAAACAGTTGTTCCTACATGTAATTAATTACGGAATGATACCAGCTTCCTGGAAAGGAGCGATCGTCCATCCGATTTATAAGCGAGGCCCAAAAGAGGATCCGTCCAGCTATAGATTAATAGCGTTTCTGGATTTTGAAGGGAAACTGTTTGCGAAGCACCTCCAGAATATATTGAGGGCATGGGCGGAGGAAAAATCATTAATCCCAATAACGCAAACTGGATTTCGTTTAGGGTGATCGACCCTGGATAACATTGTTTCACTGGCCATGATGGGAAAAAAGGCAAGTTTGCGGAAAATAACATTATACGCCTGCTTTGTGGACTATTCCACAGCATTCGACAAGGTTAACAGGCAAAGGTTGTGGAGCAAATTAATAGCATGGGAGGTTGATTTAAATCTTTTAAATTTTATTATTGCCCTGCACTCGGATACGTGGGTCAGGGTGAAGCTGGCTCATGATAATACACTATCTCCAAAAATGGATACCACTAACGGTCTTAAACAAGGCTGTGTCCTTGCGCCTTTATTATTCTCCTTGTACATTGCAGATATCGATTCGATGTTAAGTTCAGATATGGGTGTGGCACCTAAATTAGGGGACAAAAAAATACCATATCTGGCATATGCTGATGATTTAGTAATTTTATCCTTAACTCCTAATGGATTACAGCATCAACTGAACCAACTAGACATATACAACAAAATGAATGGTTTGATAGCTAACTTATCTAAAACAAAAATTGTTACGTTTGGACATTCTACACAATCAAAAACGTGGACTTTAGGAGACAATCCAATCGAGGTAGTGGAACAATATAACTACCTCGGCGTAACATTTGACAAAAAGTTATCATGGTTAAACCATACGGTCTGCAAACGTGTAAAATCTATAACTATTACAAAATCAATTGCGAGATTTATGAAACTATGCGGAGGGAATGCAATTATCCCATCTCTAAAAGCTTTACAGATGAAAATGATTTCGTTTCTATTGTATGCATCTCCTGCCATGAACAAGAAAGTCATTTGTGATCTTGAAAAATGTTTCATGAAAAGCGTACGTACCATACTCCATTTACGACAGGCTACTCCACATTGTATGATACGGTTCGAATTTGGCCTAAAATCTTTGGAAATGCTGCATAAGATCAGTTGTGTTAACTACATTATCGATTGTGCTAAGGCCGATTCGTGTACATTGAAACATCTAATAATGGAGGAACTCCGGAGTAATAAAGTAAGAGATCTGCAACTTTCTATTATAATGATGGAAATAGACTCTTATGAACTGCCTAATATTCAGGAAATGGGACGAATGACCAGGGATGTGCGGAAAAAAATAATAGGTAAAACATTAAAGCTAACACAGTGGAATTCAGATCGCCTACAAGCCGAGAAATATAAACACTCAGACTTAATAACTGACACATATACCTTGCAGGCTCAAGAATACTTGGGATGGAATGTGACCAGCTATATTAAATGGAAATATGTAAGGTTTAGACAACTCTATATTCCGATAGGGAGTTTGAAGGACGTGGAATAAGGCGCTTAAAGATACTCATGGATGTCGGCTTTGTGGAACCGGCAAGGAAACTCTTGAACATTTAATATGCATCTGCCCGAGACTTTTGCCCACACGGAGGTTATATTTACGCCCCATGTTTAATAATGCCAAAATAAGAACAACTACAGAGGCTATACGTTATTGTTTTAGGCTCACAGGGGAAAGTGCAATTAGTAGGATGGTACAGTTTTTAGAACATGCTTATAAAACATTACTCGACTAGATGATTTTTATCGGCTCTGTATATAGATGCAAAGACAGGTATTATGACCTATGTATATTTTCTTTTTAGGATACTTCACATGGTTAATATGTGATTGTTTTTATTCTATTTTTATGCCTGCTTATTTTCTATTTATTGTAATCAAATGATTAATGCAATAAAGTATTTTTACTACTACACTCTAAGCTCATGCACAGAGAATAAAAAACAAAACATTAAACTGTGATGTCAAACAGGAATGAGAAAGGAATACCAAGCTAGTGGCTGAATAAACAATTTGAGACAAGAAAACCAGGGATCAATCCTGGCTTAGCCACTTGTCCAAATTGTTTGATCCTAAGTAATTCTTTTATTTTACGGGGCCTCGTATTGTTTTCATCATTCCAAAAAGAAAACCTTGAACTAAGTGAGGATGTGTGCTGTACAAAAATCTCTCTTGTGTTTGACCTAATGGAATATAGTGTTGCTCTGTGAAAAATAATAATATAGTCCATATACAGGGTGCACATAGCAACTGACTTTCCTCTTAGTTCACTAATGGTATTGCAGTAGGAGTGGGGGGTGGGGGCATGCATGTTTCCAAGTTCATGTTTCAAAACTATCTCTTTTAATAAACATCTTTCAATGCAGCAATATAATCTGATGTAGTGAGGTGAAATGCTTGTCAAAGAAATATAATTTTTTGCATTTTGAAGACACTGTATGATATTTTTACATAACGGTTGTATGATTTACATGCCAAATGTTCCCATGACTCAGCTCGTGCCTGGGCTCCTAGACCCAAGATGGGCACTTAGAGCTCAGACAGACTCTTAACTCCGCTCTCCCTGTTAATTTGTTGGCTTGCCCACCTCTACTACAGTACTATGTATAACAGTCACTCGAGTTCCCCCTCACTCAGTATCTCGCTCTGGGAGCAACATTTTGTTTTCTGAGATTCTGCCCAGTTTCCACTGGTCTTAGAAGGACAACTATTCCTACTTCTGGTTTTAATAAGGAAGAATTGTGAATTAGCGACCCCAACAAGTTGTTTAAAGTTATTTGTGCATGTTTTTAAGCATAAAATGAAACTTACAATGCTCAAATCATTCATTTTCTCAGTTCCAGCACTCTGTCCTAGATAAGTGAATGCTCTTTTACTAATCACCATTGTTTGCCCTCCACCTTTCAGACTGAACACAGTGATTACTGTGACTGTCTTGTTGTCAGAAGGCACCCAGCAGCATGAGCATAACTTCTTCTTTGACTTCTGCTGGTGTCAAGCCACAAAAGCCAGCCAAACGGTGCTCTCTGAATTTACAAAAGTGAGCTTGCACACTGCTCGACCATTCAGTGCACCCGCAAAGAGGCCTTCACAGTGTTCTGCGGGCACTTCAGCAGATTATGCTGTTCGGAGTCTGACTCCTGAAGCTGGTGGAATCAGATGGAGCTAACAGCAAGCTTCAATCTCCTGAGGCCCTAGTAGGCAGTGGTGCTGGAACAGTTTTCAGATTGGGGTTGCTGCCATCAATGTTACGTTACTGAACTCACAGGGAGTCTGAAAAATACAAGCATCACACAAAGCACAAGTGTCACATATGAACCCACACCCACTCAACAGGAGAGCGGTAAAGGTGTAGAATGTAGCCAGTGTTTGATTTTGTAGCTCACTATTACAAATATATTACTAAAGCATGGTGTGGTAGCCACTATCATTTACAGACACCACATTTTCCATTGAAATTGCAACTACATTTGCACATACATACATTTTTACTTATAAAATTATGTAGAACACAAACGATAATGTGAGAAAATTGGGTTTAAGCAAATATTCGTCTTTGTACATCTTCAAGTAAATTGTCTCAATTTGTTTTTGATTCCATTAAAATCTTTGTTTCTATCACACTTTAGAATTAGAAAAAAAGGCATTGTCAAAGCCAGTCCCACAACAGCTACACGGTTTGAGGTGCTCTTGCATCGGCCACATGATCTGGGCGCGGATACATCGGTTAGGCGAGCCTTGGGCAGCTTATTCGGCGTAAAAACAAGTGGTCAAAAGGGAGCCACCATGTTGCTCGGCTTCCAAGCCACACCTTATTTAAAGTCATCTTTAATGCTCGTTCACCTTCAGAACTCCAGCATGGTTAATTAGGTGCCCGATCAGGGCTCAAGTGGCTTTTGTAGATGGGCCTCCTCCTACCTCCGGGCTCCAATGCATTGCACCGGCTGCACCACTGGTGGCTATGCCCCTGGTTGGAAACTGCACTGAAGGAATTGGGTAGGCATGATAAGTCACTATACTGTTTGCGTGAGCTTGATGAGTCATTTCCGGGTTTGTGTGAGCATGAGAAGTCACAGCAGGGGTGGAAAGTTGGATTTTAATCCCTCTTTAGTAAAATGGCTCAATGTAGACTTTTCATCACTTATATTTCTTTATTTACTGCTTTGTATAATCACATGTCGTCACACTCGCAGCATTTAGTGAATCACTGCAGGGTTGGAGGGACGCATAAGTAATCACTGGGTTTGTAATAGAATAGGTAATTGCATGGTTTCAGAGCAGAACATATTGCTGCAGTATTCAGAAAAGAATTCACTGCAAGTTCTCTTTGTTAAATTGGTTAGCGCGGGATTTGCAAGTGCAGCACGTCACCGGAACATGTGAGTGGATGAATTAATTGCAGGGTTGGAAAGGTGAATGATTTGTGGTAGGAAATGTGAGCATAATACCAAAGGGGTAAGTCAGTGGTGTGGTAGCGAGTGGAAGGAGTCAGCTGAATTTCTAGGTGCCAAAAGTTACCAAGTGTAGCAGTGGAAGGATAATCACTTACCATGAATGCTGAAACCCACTCAGGCGCCAACCTATCAACAGCGCAGCAGGTGCAGTGGCACTGGGGCCCATTGGTGTCAGGGGCCCGTCACTGAAACCAGAGACGTAAAATCACTAATCTCATATTGCCAAAAAGGCTGGGTGTTAAGGAACCTGGAAAGTTGACATTCTTTAATAGTGAGGCTGTTTATGGGGAAAAGGTTTAGGTCCTTTATTTGAGTGTCCTTTGGTTGTGTAAGGACTTTGATGAGGGAGTGAGTATGTATGAGGAACATTTCCATTGAAGGTGAAGTTCAGAGGACGTTATTTGCATATGTGCTGATGATTATGAAAAGCTCATTGGATGTTAGCATTCGGTGGGTCTAGAATTGCTGCCCAAGTTGTGAATTCCAACATCTGAAATGGTATCAGAAGTGAGAAAGATCCTACAAAAAAATCAAATCTCTTCCCTCGTAGAAGAAAGAGGCTGTGAATTTTTCAACGGGCACCTACGACAAACTTCACAGGACTTGTGGTCAAAGATATCAAACGGTGAGGGTGAGAGTGACTGAGTGGTGAGGGTGACTGAGCAGTGATGTACCACCTGATTACTCTCCATGCTAGCAATGCTCACTCTAATCCATGATTTAGGCAGTAGACTAGACTGGGTGGAGTCCCATAGTTGATTAGATTTCTCATTGTCTTGAAATTCTCCGAACTCACACCTCAGATGGGTCATGGTTAGGTGTTTAGCTGGACAATAGCTAAGTCTATAGACAAAACTCCTATAACGTATGGAATAAAAAAAATAGGTTATAAGGGTAAATAGTTGGTGAGGAGAAATAATGAAGGTAGCGCTTGACAATTCCAATGATCTAAATCAAAACTTCTCCTCTGAGATTATTCACAGAAAAGGAACATCACAAAACATTGCAATCTGCCTACTTGAGATCCCTAATTTTGAGAATGTTTGTAATAAATGAAAAAAAACACTTCACTTACATTCACAAAGACCATCAGCAGCGTTTTACGAGATGTTTGACAGATTTCCATTCTGTCTCATACTAATCCTGCATTTTCATGTGTATTCCTTTTATAGTGGAAGATGTTTCATGGATTTTAATAGAATGGGAGCTCACCAACCCATTGACTAAAAAACCTTTACACTGATTTTTTTTTAAATAAATACAATGTGCAACATATGAAAGATGTAACTTGCAGGTATCTTACAGCAAAACATTTTAGTTTAACTCAAGTTTCTCATATTTGTAATTCCATAATTCGGCCGCAGCAGCCTTTGCATTGAACTAAATGCAATATTTGCATTTAGATAATAAGGGTAAAAGGCATGACAGTGGGAGTCAAAAGAAAAGTATGGGGAGTAGAGAGGGAAAAAGTAAAAAGATAAAACCAACCATAGCTTTTAGGACAAAATAAACACCTGCGCTTTCCACACAACCAAAAGCTGGGGGTAGGTTTTCAAACATTTTGCGCTGGGTTAGCATCACAAAAGTGACGCTAACCAGCACAAAATGTTTTTTCAGAATTCACTTTCCAGTGCAATACTTGTTTTGCGTTGGAAAGCACCCTAAAAGTAGCGCGAAGCACTGCTTTGCATTACTTAGCGCCAAGGGGGCGTTATGTTATATGAGTGGTACATGGGCATTCCCATGCAACCTCCCATGCAACTACCCATGCCTTTTGATGCAAAACCCTATCTACAATGAACTGGAGACAGTGTTTAGCACCAAAAATTAATGCCACTTCAAAGGAGGTGCTAACAGGAGAAATGTTTTTATTTCTCCTTTCTTTTCCAACTTAGGGCCCGATTCTGATGCGGGTTGGAAAAGCTTCCCGACCGAGGGCCTGATTCTGATGCGGTTAGGAAGGCCTCCTAACGGCATTTGCTCCTTCCAAATCGGATCGGGAACGTGTCTTCCCGACCGAGGGCCCAATTCTGATGCGGTTAGGAACAAATGTTCCCATTGAAGTCAATGGGAGTTCAACCAAATCGTATCTGGAAGCATCCGGATGCATCCTACTCCCACGGTCGGCCTTTCCCGATCCGAGTGGGTCGGACACCATTTCCCAACCGATTCGGTCGGGAAGCTTTTCCAACCCGCATCAGAATCGGCCCCTTAGTATGTATCCTGCACTGTACAGCACACATACAATGTAGGTAAAGTTCTGACTTTGCATGCGTGCTGCATTAACCAGCACACATAAAAAGTGGCAAAAGCTTTTAAACTTGTCTAGGCATGGTATTTTGTACAGGAAGGGTACCCTTGCCACATATATGTTTACATATGGCCTCAAGTATTCATGTAACTTAACATTAACAGTGCACTTGAACAGTTACAGAAAGTGCATTTACTGTGCAATCTCAACATTTATATGAGTGTGCATATTAATGTTTTCTTTACAGTAACAATGACTTGCAGTTCTCACATATATCTGCATTTGTGTGGTTTGAATAATATTGTTGATTCTTATATATTCGCGTACTCATTATAATACCACTTTGCATTTATTTTATATCTGAAAATGTATCCAGTTGAATAGTACTCTACATCTAAATTGTAATTGTATATGTATCTCTAATCATGCATTTAGACTTGTTCTGAAATGCTTGCCACACTAAATTGACCAAAGGCCCTAAGCATTGGATTTCTTAGTGTTTAACCTTCAACGTGAACATTTGCTTTGGATGCAATATTTTCCGCTCCTCTGCCGGTGCAGTTGTGTGATCTAATGAATAGAGAAGGCCCATTGTGTGAAAGAGATAGTGAGGTTTGGAAGGAGTACTTTTGGCAAGGATGAGAAGCCTTAACGAAGGAAGGGAGGACTACTGTTTGTATGGAACTGGGAGGCGGAGGAATTCTAGGACGTTCTAATCTGTGGACCAAACGAAAGAAATTTTGAGTGTAGTTGCCAAGTTGTATTGTTTGAAGAGTGAAAATAATGAGGCATGTGGCATGGGATTCTTGAAGGTTCTTTTGTGGGTATAATTGATGAACACACTTCAGCTTTATTCAGATTCCTGTTAGATTTTGAGAGGTACAGACCTCTTTGTGACATCTCAGTTGTGTAGCTTAATGCTATGCAATATTTTTCCCTTTAGAGAGCTTTTACAGATGTTCTGCTCTGCTGACGCTTTCTTGCTTCTCTGACTTAAATAGGGGTCCAATCTACTCACCAGACTTTATTTCTTATTCTCTGTATTGCGGCTACAGAATTCCTCATTTTCTTTCTGTTATTGAGGATAAATTTTGTCCCATATTCTGAATATCCTTTAGTGAGTCTGTATTTTTATACTATGTTTCTGAGACTGATTTATATCAGCTTGGCTTTGAATTTGCAATAAATCCATACTTAATCCTATCTTCCGATTCACAGTTTTACTGTGTGGCCAAATGGGTGACACCGTAATTAAGAATTTGTAATTGATCCTAACTCCTTGTATTTCTCAGGCACCTGCAAATGTCCATTGCAGGGGGCAGGAAGAAGGAGCCCAATTTTATGTGATAGCAGATGGTAGCAGAGGACGGTTAGGTCCTGCGATAGGGAGTCAGGAGACTTTATATGAGAATAGCTAAGGTCCCAGTCCCAGAGCCCATGCTTTGATTGGGAGGATCGGAGGAGTTACAGTGGTTTGTGACGGAGTGGTACCAGCGAGGAGTAAGTATTAATAGGGTTGCATGTGTACAGCTTATGCTTAGCTTGCAGTGTCATAACAGTTGTGGGAGGTTTGGCGGAGGTATTTTGAATGTTGTGTGAATGTAGTGTTTAATGTAGACAGACCAATTGAGATAGGGGCATTTATCTTTATGTGTGAAAGCGAGGTATTATTAGTGTGGTGGACCTTTTGTGCAGAGGGAAATTGTACTGATCAGGGTGATTCACCGCAGGTCGAGCTTTCATTAGAATGTGTGTTAGAGTAGATCGGAAAGCGTCATTCCGAATTATTTCTTGCCTGATTTAATTCTTTCGATTTCTTTATTAAAGCAAATACATTTTTATTTCTTGACATTGCATTGCATTTGTTTGCATGAGTATTGCTGAAGAGAGTGTGTTTGTGAAAATTTTAAAGGAGGGTGAACCGCTGCAAGGGTGAGACTGATGTCACAGTGTGATGCTCTGGGATTAGTCGGTTGGTGTAAAGCTGCGCTGTTATTGGTTGTTCACGTCATAGGGTGACTCATTGGTTTGGTTGCTGATGTTAAACACCTATTGTGTAAAGATTGTTATTTCCTGTTTTGAAACAAACAATTCTAATTGTGATTATTGACATTTTACCTGAAAAATAAAAGCTTTTAAGGTTATACGAGATTTAATGAGGGGAGATGTGACGATACCTGTTAGGGAAGGAGAAGAAGCCCAATGCAAAGATACCACAGGCCATTATATGGCGATAAATGTAGGGCTTCACACTTGTATTTGGCTTAAACAGTGGCACAAGATCACTGAGAAAGAAGGTTTCACTGGCGTTTCCACGCTATGATACATTTAATGTGAGAATCATTAAAACTTTGAGGAGGGTTCTGTATGAGATGAAACCACAGCCTAGACCTACACAGATTGAAGCTCAGAAAGGCAGTGCGTACATATGTTGATGCAAGGAGGGACACAGAACAGAAGAAGTGTAGAACAGACATGATAGAGGGAGCTAAGTGGTATCCGCAGTAGACCGGTGATGAATTTGAGAAGGACAGACAAGAGAAGAAAATGAGAGCGAAAGGAAATGAGGCAAGGGAATCGGCTGAGGGAGGTGAAAACTGTGACAATGACACTAGTGATAGTCTTTCAGATGTGTTGTTGTGGGAGCGTCCACCTCCATACACTGGGATCCAAACACGGGGTGGTGGAAGCGTTAATGCTTTTGGAAATTCTGTAGTTGCTACTGCACCAGTGAATGTGAGTCCTAATTCAATAGGGGCCACCCCTGTTCAATACGAATTGAAATCCGATGGTGGGAAGTTTAGGGATTTGTGTCCCTGTTACCCCGGCAGCTCCGAATGTTCCAGATGCTCTTACTGTCCCAATCACCATTGGCCTTATAGTTCCTATATATAATACCAGCTCAACAGGGAGTGTTACACATAATTTGGCTATTCCAACTGAGCCGAGAGCCCCAGAGAAAGTTTCTACGAGTTCGAATGTGAGGTTTATTCCCTTGGTTCCAATGAATGCGAGTTCCCCGTGTGGTGCGAGTGCAGATCCAATGGCGAATCAGACCGGACTTGGATCTTTGAGGTCATTTCAGAGGTTACCAGATTTGGATTTGCTCACCTGGGAGCCACCCCTGAATGTGCATAGTAGCACTCCAAGAGAAGGACCAGTACCAAAGACATCAGAGGTGCTGCATAGACTTGATGCTCAGGAGCTAGATGAATGGGTGAAGGTTCTCAATGCCACCTCGAATGAAAGTGGAGGCACAGAAATAAGTCAAGAAGTGATCAAGTCATTATTGAGAGTGAATTTGGTGGATGTACCTAAATTAAAACTTGAATTAGATGAAATGATAAGTGGAAGTCTTGAATCAGCTCGAATAGACACTTATTAACAAAATGTGTTTATGAGCATGGATGTTACTATGAGAGCAAGACAAGCTCATGATAAATTATCCGAAATAGCTCAGAAATATGAAGTGGATTTGGAGCAGACAAAGGCTTTACAGAAAAGCCACCAGCTCTGCTTTTGCAATCAGGATTTTGAGAATATGAGAATACCAAATTCAGGAATTAATTAACACCATCCGGATTTGGAGAGTGTTGGATAACTGAGAAGTCAAATGGTCAAAAAAGAAAAGCCCCAAAAGATCAATGTGGGAATCACCTCCTTTCGGAGGGGATCCTTTGACTAATGGTCCATCACCCATAGTGATGAGAAAGTACAATCAGGTGATGACATGGTTGAAGTTTAAAGTATCGCCCCAAGATATTGACTGAGTCAAGATTGACCGAACGACACATGAACCTAAAGAGACGATTCATGCATATTATGAGAGATTGTTACTGGCATTTAAACAGTGCAGTGGAATAGAAATGTTGGAGCCTAGGGACATAGGACATTTTGTTTCTAGGTTTGTGACAGGTTTGAGGCCTGAGATCAGCATGATGATTTAACAGCACTTGATTTGTTGGCAGAATAAGTCAGTTGATGAGATTTTGCGATGCGCTAAGTATTGCAATGATGAGATTGACACGAAGCAGAAGAAATTGAAGGAGAAACTCATGGTAGCAAAAATGAAGGCTGCTCAGAGGGGAAGCCAAGGTCTGCCCTTTGTTGGGAATGCACCCCCTATGCAGGGAGTGTACCTGCAGGGATCTCCTGCCATTCAAGGGGGAGGTGTTTTTTTCATTCACAAGGTAGGGGTATCCCTATTGATCCAAGTACCAATATTGATGTAGCCATATTGAAACATTCTAACCCGTTTCACTACTGTAATAGGTTGGGGCATTGGAAGTATGAATGTAGTCTAAATCCTGCAAATCAAGGTCAGAGTCCTGGGTTTACACAGTCTTAGAACAGTAAAAATGTGCAGCCTCAGCATGTGCCCAGACCGAGGTCTCAAAATTTGAATGCGCCACAAGCCCCACTGATGCAAGTTCCACAACCACTGATGCCACAGCAAGCTGCTAATGATCCCAGATTTGTTTCGAATCAGGTTCTGAATGTGAATCAGATTTCCTTTCAGGGTAACATTACTTACCAGCAATATCCTATGTTTGAGACCATTGAGAATTTAGGCTCCGATCAGTCCTCCTGACAGTGCCTCCGAGGGGAGGAAGATTGCGTGCTTGGTGCCAGCTTGGAGGGAGACCAGAGTGGCCCATTTGTAGATGGTGAAGTAAATGGCCACACCGTATCAATTTTGGTTGATACAGGTGCTACCCATTCTACTGTGAGAACAGTTGAAGTTCCAAACATACCCCTCTTGGGAAGAAGTATCCAAGTTGCTAATCAATAAATGAGGAATCCTATTACATAGGATATGCTTATAATGATAGGAAATTATGAGGATAATCATCAGTTTGTGGTTTATGATTCAAGCCCTGTGAGTTTGTTAGGACGTGACTTGTTGTGCAAGCTGAATTGCACCATTTATTGCACACCGAGAGGTGTAGAATTTTCAGACCCACAACGAGGTTGTTGCCTTTAAAATGGTTAATCAAAATACTGTTGTTGTATTGTACCCTATGATGACAACTGAAGAATGATCCTTGGATCTTAGAGATACGGTGAGGTCCACAAAGTTTGGGATTTTTTCAGGGAAGGACATTGGACTCATTAAAGGAGCTGAGCCTGTCCGTATACAGATAAAAGCCGAATGCAGAATATCCCAGAACACCACAGTATAATTTTACCCCTGAAATGATTGCTGGAATAACTCCAGTAATAGAGACAATGATCCAACAAGGTATTTTAAAAAAGATTATGGGGAGTCCATGTAACTCACCTATTATGGGTCTTCAGAAACCTAGCAGTAAGTACTTCATAGAGCAGGACCTTCGCAAAATAAACAGTAGTGTGATTCCTTGTTGTCCCGTGGTACCGATCCTGCTGTGATATTGTTTCAGATTTCATGTGAGGCTGAGTGGTTTTCTGTTATAGATTTGTTTTAAGCTTTCTTTTTCATACCCTTGCATGAGGACAATCATTCATGTTTGCATTTAGGCTTGGCAGTTGTGTTTTGCAAGGTGCCAAGTCCCACAAGGGTATACGGAGAGCCCCTCCATTTTTAATCAGATTCTTAAAAAGAATTTGGAGTCTTTGTTTATGCCCTGTAACTCTGTCCTGGTACAGTATATTGACAACCTGCTGGTTGCGTCAAATGCTCAGGAAGCTTGCAAAACTTACACTATTTGCATTGTTGAACCACCTGCCTGAGACTGGACATGTAGTCGCCCCCAGAAAGCTGCAGTATTGTTGAAAGAAGTCTTGTATCTCGATCATCACATTGAGAAAGGAGTCAAAAAGGCGTTACAGGAGAGAATTTTGGCGATTTTAGAAATGAAACTGACAACACCCAGAAAGAGGTCAGGATGTTCTCGGCAATGGTGGGCTACTGTCGCTAGTGGATACCCAACTTTTCTCTAGTGGCCAACCCTTTACAGAGGCTGATACACAAGGATGTGTCAGGTCCAGTAATCTGGGGGACAATGATTGCTTGGTTGCCTTCCTAGAGTTGAAAGAAAACCTTTGCCACACCCCGGGACTAGGACTGCCTGATTACAATACAGCGTTTTTGCTTTTTTGCAGTGAGAGGGAGGGCTGAGCTGTCTCTGGACTAACACAAACACATGGAAGTGCCCGTAGACCTGTGACTAACTTTGGAGCTACCTTAGATCCAGTAGCTGTGGCTTTGCCCGGATGTCTCAAATCTGTGGCTTCCACGAGTGTCAGCCTAAAGAGATGTGAATGCATCGTCATGAATCATCCTTTAACAGTGTACGTGCCTCACTCTGGAAATACTGTTGACGCGTACTCACACACATCATTTGACAAACAGCCGCCTGACCCGGTATGAGCAGACCAAACTGGCGGCTGAAAATGTAACTTTAAAAAGATGTTCTGTTTTGAATCTTTCCACCCTGTTGCCTCTTCCTGAAATTGATAATGATGAAAATGAAGTGGAGCATGACTGTCTCAATGTCATTGAATTGTGCAACAAGCCAAGAGCAGATATACAAGAAGAGACACTGTCTGAATCTGATTTTGCATTGTTTGTGGAAGGCTCTTGTTTGCGAGACCATGAAGGAAGTTTACGAGCTGCTTATGCAGTCTGTACAGTTTCAGGAGTAGTAGAAGCTTCGTGGCTCCAGGGAGTGTTTTCAGCACAAGTGGCTGAATTGATTGCTCTTACTCGAGCATGCTGTGTCTCAGACCAGCAGAGAGTGACTATTTTCATTGATAGTACGGCTTTAGTATTGTTCATGATTTCGGACAGTTATGGTCCCAGAGGGGGTTAATGATCTCCTAGGGCTCGCCCATTCAGAATGGGGAGCAACTCAGAAAACCCCATGAAGCATTGCAGATGCCTACACAAATTGCTGTTAAGTGTGCTGCACATTTTATGGGGGATGATTTTGTGATCGTTGACAACAGATACATTGACGAAGTTGCCAGATTCTGTGCTTACAATGCTTTTATATATAATGGGGAGTATACAAATGAGAGAACAGATGAGACCAATTACAACCTTTTATTAACTATAGAGTTGGGTCAACGCAGGTTGTGTCAAGAGAGATGAGGATCAATCAATCAATCAATCCCAGAATTTGTAGAGCGCACTACTTACCCGCGAGGGTCTCAAGGCGCTGGGGAAAAAAAGGGGGGGTGCCGCTACTGGTCGAACAGCCAGGTCTTGAGTAGCCTCCTGAAGGTCAGCAGGTCTTGGGTCTGTCGTAGGCTGAGTGGAAGGGTGTTCCAGGTCTTGGCGGTGAGGTGGGAGAAGGATCTGCCGCCGGTGGTTGTTCTTCGGATGCGAGGGACGGTGGCGAGGGAGAGGTCGGCGGAGCGGAGCTGGCGGTTGGTGACGTAGAAGAAGAGTCGTCTGTTGAGGTAGGATGGCCCGGTCTTGTGGAGTGCCTTGTGTGCGTGGATGAGGACTTTGAAGGAGATTCTCCTGTCGACGGGGCGCCAGTGCAGGTTCCTCAGGTGGGGGGTGATGTGGCTGTGGCGTGGTACGTCGAGGATCAGGCGTGTGGAGGCGTTTTGTATGCGTTGCAGTCGCTTGATGAGCTTGGCCGGGGCTCCCGCGTAGAGGGCGTTCCCATAGTCGAGTCTGCTACTGACGAGGGCCTGGGTGACTGTTCTTCTTGTATCTGTCGGGATCCACCTGTAGATCTTGCGAAGCATGCGGAGGGTGCTGAAGCAGGAGGAGGAGACCGCGTTGACTTGTTTGGCCATGGAGAGCGTTGAGTCGAGGATGACTCCCAGGTTGCGTGCGTGGTCGGTGGGTGTCGGGGCTGCCCCCAGTGTCGTTGGCCACCAGGAGTCGTCCCAGGCTGAGGGGTTGGAGCCGAGGATGAGGACCTCCGTCTTGTCCGTGTTCAGCTTTAGTCGGCTGTTCTTCATCCAATCGGCGACGGCCTTCATTCCTTCGTGGAGGTTGGATTTGGCGGTGAGGGGGTCCTTGGTGAGGGAGAGGATCAGTTGAGTGTCGTCGGCATAGGAGATTATGTTGAGGTCGTGCTGTCTGGCGATGCGTGCGAGCGGGGCCATGTAGATGTTGAACAGTGTCAGGCTGAGGGATGATCCCTGGGGTACGCCGCAGATGATCTTGGAGGCTTCGGATCGGAATGGTGGGAGGCGGACTCTCTGGGTTCTGCCGGCGAGGAAGGAGGTGGTCCATTCCAGGGCCTTGTCTCGGATCCCTGCGTCGTGGAGGTGTGCACGTAGAGTGCGGTGGCAGACAGTGTCGAAGGCGGCAGAGAGGTCCAGCAGGATGAGGGCTGCGGTCTCACCGTTGTCCAGCAGGGTCCTGATGTCGTCGGTGGCGGCGATGAGGGCAGTCTCAGTGCTGTGGTTGCTGCGGAACCCTGACTGGGATGGGTCCAGGATGCTGTTTTCTTCGAGGTATCGGGTTAGCTGTCTGTTGACGATCTTCTCGATGACCTTGGCTGGGAACGGAAGCAGGGAGATGAGCCGGAAGTTCTTGAGGTCTCTCGGGTCCGCCTTGGGTTTTTTGAGTAGGGCGTTGATCTCGGTGTGTTTCCAGCTCTCTGGGAAGGTCGCGGTCTCGAAGGAGAGATTGATGACGTTACGCAGGTAGGGTGCGATGGAGCTGCTGGCTTTGTTGAAGATGTGGTGCGGGAAAGGGTCTGACGGGGAGCCGGAGTGTATCGTGCTCATGGTCTTGATGGTGTCATCGATGTTCACGCTGGCCCAGGCTGGCAGGGGTCGTGGTCGATGGTGTGCGTCGGGTCTGGTGCATCGGTCTCAGTTGGGGCTGTCTGGGTGTTGAAGCTGTCGTGGATGTCGGCGATCTTGCGGTGGAAGAAGGTGGCGAGGGAGTCGCACAGGGCTTGCGACGGCGGGATGTCGTTTGTGTTGGAGCTGGGGTTGGAGAGTTCCTTCACGATGTTGAAGAGCTCCTTGCTGTTGTGTGCATTGTTGTCGAGGCGGTCTTTGAAGGAGATCCTCTTGGCGGACCTGATGAGGTGGTGGTGGTTACGGATGGCGTCTTTGTGGGCTGCGTGGCTGTCCGGTGTCTTTTCACTGTGCCATTTCTTCTCTAGTTTCCGGCAGGTACGCTTGGAAGCTAGGAGTTCCGGGGTGAACCTTCTGGTTCTTTTGGTGGTGTCACTTTAGGTGAGTTTTTTAAGCAGGGCGAGGGTGTTGGCACAGTCGTCTATCCATCGTCTGAGGTTGCAGGCAGCATCGTCGGTGTCGGATGGGTCGGAGGGTGGGCTGAGAGCGAGGTTTGCCCGTAGTTGGTCTTCGGTGACTTTGCTCCAGCAGCGGCGTGGGATCTGTTGGGTGCGGAGGTGTGTGGTGGGTTTCTGGAAGGTGAAGTGGATGCAGCGGTGGTCGGTCCAGAGGAGTTCGGTGGTGTGGCTGAAGGAGACGTGGGAGCTTGAGGAGAAGACGGGGTCGAGCGTGTGGCCGGCGGAATGGGTCGGTGTTGTGACGAGCTGTCTCAGTCCGAGGTTGGCGAGGTTGTCGATCAGGGTGGTGGAGTTGCTGTCGTTGTTGTTCTCCAGGTGAAAGTTCAGATCTCCGAGGAGGATGTAGTCGGTGGAGGTCAGGGCGTGCGTGCTGATGAAGTCGGCGATGGAGTCGCTGAACTGGGGTCGGGGTCCAGGGGGTCTGTAGACGAGGGTGCCTCTAAGGGTGGTGTTGGGGTCCGTGTGGATCTGGAATTGCATGTGTTCGGCGTTGCAGAGAGTGTGGTCGGTGCTGGTCGAGACCCTGATGGTGTTCTTGTGGACGATGGCGATTCCTCCTCCTACTCCGTTGATGCGGTCTCTGCCGGTGATCTTATAGCCGTCTGGGATGGCTATGGCGATGTCGGGGGCGGAGGAGTCGTTCATCCAGGTCTCTGTCAGGAAGGCGACGTCTGGTGATGATGTGTCGCGCAGGTCCCAGAGCTCGACGGCGTGTTTGCGTGCGGAGCGGGTGTTCAGTAGGATGCATCGGAGGTGGTTGAGGTCCTTCTTGGCGGGCGCTTCGGCGGCTCTGAGGCTGGTGTAGCTGCAGTTCCGGCAGGTGAAGGGACCATGAGTGCCTTTCGGGGCGGCCTTGAAGCAGTTGTGTGTCCGTCCGGGGTTGAGAGCGTGGAGTGTGGTGGCATCGTATTGGCGTCGGTCGTCGAGGCTTGAGCGGGGGGCGCGAGGACCAGGGGTTCTGGCACTGGGCGCGGTCCAGGCGCAGACGGGCTTGCCTTAGGCACGCCTTCGGCGCGCCAGCGGCGCGGCCGCCATATATGGGCAGGTGGGAGGGAGGAGCAGCTGAGAGGCGGAAGGCAGGGGCAGCGAATGGTCAGTCAGGGGGGCGGGGCCGCAGGGGACGCAGCGGCTGGAGCGGGAGCGGAGAGAGGCAACAAGGGGTACAGAAGGCAAAATGGACACAGAATACAGGGGCAACGAGGGGTACAGAAGGCAAAATGGACACAGGAAAACGGGGGCAACGAGGGGTACAGAAGGCAAAATGGACACAGAAAAACAGGGGCAACGAGGGGAACAAAAGGCAAAACGGGCACAGAGGCAACAAGCAGAGGGGCGAGCTTACCAGCAGCAGCAGCGGGCAGGACAACACAGGCGGAGCTGTGTGGTGGGGAGCGACCTACCTGGCAAGGTCAAGGGTCGCTCTCCTCACCGCGCAGCGGCCGCCATATAGGGGGAGGTGGGAGGGAGGAGCAGCTGGGAGGCGGGAGGCAGGGGCAGCGAATGGTCAGTCAGGGGGGCGGGGACGCAGCGGCTGGAGCGGGAGCGGAGAGAGGCAACGAGGGGTACAGAAGGCAAAATGGACACAGAATACAGGGGCAACGAGGGGTACAGAAGGCAAAATGGACACAGAATACAGGGGCAACAAGGGGTACAGAAGGCAAAATGGACACAGGAAAACGGGGGCAACAAGAGGTACAGAAGGCAAAATAGACACAGAAAAACAGGGGCAACGAGGGGAACAAAAGGCAAAACGGGCACAGAGGCAACAAGCAGAGGGGCGAGCTTACCAGCAGCAGCAGCGGGCAGGACAACACAGGCGGAGCTGTGTGGTGGGTGAGCGACCTACCTGGCAAGGTCAAGGGTCACTCCCCCAGGATAAGATTTGGATTTCAGGAGATGGGAGCAAGTGCTACCTAACAGTCTTTTACCCACGATGGCCAGGCATTATCATGGTCTTACTCATGTGGGAAGGGGCGCGATGGTCCAGCTGTTTAGGCAGACTTGATTCAATCCAAGGTACATGTTGATGGCTTAAGCACAGTGCCAAAGGTATATTGTGTGTCAACAGAATAGCGTGGGGAAATGGACTTCAGTAACACTGAGGTCAGGTGGTTCTTTCAACAGGATGTAGTTGGATTTCATTTAGATGCCTGTGTGCAATGAATTGAGCTACATGTTGGTTATTGTGTGCATCTTCTCATGATGGGATGAGGCATACCCCACAAGAAGGAATGACAGTCTCATAATAGCAAAGTTGTTGTTGAGGGAGTTAATACCCAGATGTGGCTTCCCGACTTCTTTGGCATCTGACCGAGGCACACATTTCAAAGATGAAATCCTGAGGATGCTGTGCACTCTTTTACAAGTTGAACAGAAACTACATTATAGCTACAGACCTGAGGCTTTGGGTCTGGTGGAGCACGTCAATGGGACTTTGAAATCTAGGCTTGCAAAGGTGTGTGCTTCTATGTCTTTGAAGAGGCCTGATGCTTTGCCGCTTGTGTTGATGAGTCTCCGCAGCATACCTGATCATAGGACAGGATTGTCACCCCATGAGATCATCATGCACAGGGCAATGAGATTGCCAGTTGTGCCTGCAAATGCGCTTGTGAACATTACTGATGATCTGATAGTTGATTATTGCAAAGGATTGGCTAATGTAGTGCATTCTGCGTCTCATCAGGTTGAAGCTGCCACAGCCCCGCCTCACCAGGATCAGTGCCTTGACCTCAGCCCCGGTGACTGGGTCCTGGAGAAAAAACATGTCGGAAAGAATTGCCTGGAGCCTCGTGGGTGTGGGCCGTACCAGTTGATCCTTGTCACCACAACTGCTGTGAAGTGAGGAGGTCTCCCCAACTGGGTGCATGCTGCCCACACTAGGCATGTTCCATGTCCCCTTGATGATATATCAGCACCTCTCCCAGAAGTACCAGTGGTGGTCAAGAGACCACAGGAGCAGGTTAGTCATGCTGTGGGGGAACAGGGAAAAATGGAAACAGTGCTTGTTCGGCCTGAGGGGGTCCTGGAGAGTTGGTTGTCGAAGCTGAAAAGTTGAACCTTTGGTTGTGATTGATCCAGAATCGGACCCCAACGAAGGGCCTAGTGCTGTAGAACCGCGAGTGGCCACAGGAGAGTGTTGGCCGAAAATGTAGGAGAGGGGAGACTGGTCCCGCAGGGAGAAGGTGACCTCCCAGTCATCCCTGAGGATACTGAGGATTCTGATCTGAATGACGGAGAAGGAGAGGGAACTACACTCAGAAGGTCAAAGCGAGCAAGAGTGCCCTGTCGGAGGTACTCTTCCCCTGAATGGACTTACTTCCTTACAAATGAAAGGGAGAACGAGTTCTGGGAAATCTGGGATCTCTGTGAGAGTTCAATTGAAACTTCGGGAACTTGATCTTCAGTTCAATCTTACTTTTGAACTACCTTTGTTAGTGAAATTGAGTGCCGTGAGACTTCTTATTCCTTATGTGGATTACTTTTCTTTCATGGATGAAAATGAGTTCCGTGTGCTAGTCGATGAACGGAAACACTTTATTCTGGAACAGATTGCTAATGAACCTGAACTGTTTATTATTAGAGACATTTAAATAGACTTTGTAGGGAAGAAAGAAGAGTAGAGAGGCAGCTGAAGGAGCCTAAGGTTGTCCTTAGAAGATTACAGAGTAGGACTAAGGAAGACTTCCGAAGACCTTTGTACATATTCTCACTTCGTATCATTTGAACTTTGGTTTTGCTCCTTGCACAGGTGGTAACCGACAGAGAAAACTCTGCAGCTGCTACATTCCACCCAACGATTTAGATTCCAATGACGAAATGTAAGTCAATTCTAATTCTAACAGGCGTAGATGCATCATAACAAGAACACTAATAGCTATAGTTGCAGTACTAATATTATTGTTTTACAGGGTTATATTCAGCTACATATAGGTCTGTAGAGATCAAGCCTACTGTTGCCCCTATTACACCACATACTGTGATAATAACACACAGTTGTGGGAGGGTTAAGAAATTGCACACAGATTTATCAAAGGGAGATTTTTCTTCCAACGCATAGTTTAGATTGCTTTACGAGCACATTGGCACTATGAATGTGAGAGATTGCTATGTGTGTACCCAGTTGCCTGCCTCTGTGGCTGAGGGTATAACCTACCATCATATTCCTTTGACATATGGAATTTCTTGTAGTCCTTTACTAAGCCTATTCTATAGACAGGGTAGTTTCCTGTAATATTTTTTGAATCATGAATTAGTCCGTTCAGAAGTTCCTATGTTCAGACATTTGCATAAGAATCCTTATTTTAAAAGGTACAGAGATTGCAGGTAAATATTTTGCACCTCTCAAGGCACAAGACACAGCATATGCACACAGACATAATTTGACTAGTTCAATGTCAGATGTGGAAAAGAAATTCTTGAATTTAGTGGAAGACAGAAGGAGAAATCTAGAGTCCAAATCTGACACTAATAAAGATTTTAATAGACACCACAGGTGGAGTAGTGAAGAAATTGAACATCAGGTGAAGGAAAAATGTGCCCACCTTGCCCTGAGGTTGGCACCATAAGCGAAAGCTGTGCATACATGTTGGTCAGAGTTATATAGACCCGTTATCTTTAGGGCAGAGGGAATGTGAACATGCTTTCGAGGCAAGAAGGAAGAATGACTTTATCTTGAGGGACATGATCCTGTGATTCCTGGAGTGTTTTTTATTTGACAATAGTATGAACATTTTAAATTGTCCCATGGATGGCATGGTACATGTTATCTTGGTACAGTTTTCCTGAAGATTTACCATGTGGACCATTTTAATGATCCTGTATTGTAAAGAAACATAGAACTAGATGAGGTGTTAGAGCAGCAGAAGTTGTAGGAGATATATTTGGTGCCATAATCCCATCTGTAAGGGTAATCCAAAATTATTTAAAAATTAGAAACCTGTCTACAAAAGTGGATCACTTATCACTTCCCAGCTACGGGTGAGCAAAACTCCGCAGAATCGCGCTGAGTTTTTATTTAACTCTGCGGAATTCCATTGAGTACAACTCTGCTAGCTTTGCCCACCCCTAGATTTAACCCAGATCTCTTGATTGGGGGTGAGGGTTTGAAGAGTTTCAGCACTCCATCCATCATCTTGTTTGTTTGCTATGTTCGTCCTAAGTAGCCAAAGGTATGTCCAGACATGGGCCCCTTGCTCCCTGTGCCACTGGATTCAAGCTAGCCTGGCTGATGAGGGGTGGTACCCGAAACCTGTTCCAGGATGATTGTTTCCGCTCCAGGGAGGACCTGGTCTGGCAGTTTGGGCTGAACTGTTCCCAAAGGGAGCAGGGTTAAGCCTGATTTGCATAATGCTGGATTCAAACTGGAGTGGCATGGTTAGCAAAAGAACAAAGGGATTTAACCCAGATTAATTGACTGGGGGTGAGTGTTTGAAAGGTTTCAGCACTCCGTCCATTATCTTGTTGTGTTTGGTATGTTTCCCCTAAGTGACCAAGGGTATGCCCAGATGTGAGTTTCTAGCCCACTGTGCAACTGGATTCAAGCTACCTTGGCTGATGATGGGTGGTACCCCGAAACCGAGTCCTGGGATGACCTGGCGTGGCAGTTCGAGCTGGACTGTTTCAATGGGGAGCAGGATGAGGACTGATTTGCATATGGCTGGATCCAAACTGGGGTCGCGTGGTGAGCAAAAGAACAATGAATTTAACCTAGATCTCTTGACTGGGGCTGAGTGTTTAAAAAGTTTCAGCACCCCGTCCATCATCTTCTTGTGTTTGCTAAACCCAAGAAGTTGCCACGTGCAATAAAGGAAGGGCGACACAAACAACAAGAGTCTCTGTGACAGAGAGTTTCCTTCTCTGAGGACATTCCTTTTTCAAATGCTGGATTTCTGTAGAATAGTGCAAATGTAGTAGATAAGATTGCTGCAGCAGGGTTATTGCACCATATACTTTGAAGAATTGAGTTGTTTAGGGTTAGGTGGTAATGTGGCATCTGTCAAAATTGGCAGATACCCTGTCCATCCTGCCAATGTATATACACTCGACTTGGAGTGTAGGAATGCTGGTCTTCCTGATGGCAGAGTCACTGCTGGGTCTGCCAATGGGAAAACCTCACTGCCAGGCTATTGACAGCTAACATGGCATAAGAAGGCAGCCCCTGTTCAAAGGCGGTTTAATCATGCCATGTAAGCTGCCATATTAGCTGTTATCTTTGTTGTCCAGCTCAGCTTGTACACCAAGGCTGTACTAAAACTTGCCTTATACACTGGAAGAAAACTCAAAGCATTATCAGGGACATTTCCTACTAGTTCTTGCTTACAGACAGCTTGCTTTCAAAAACCTATGGTGGAAAATACCAATACTTATAGTGGGCTTTGAGCTAGCCCGTTGCTTACCATTAGTTGGCTTTTTTGCCGATCTCATTTGCTTGCTTTTTGTTCAATGGATTTCGTTCCTCTTCTTGTGTTTGTCCCTCCCCTGGAGCATAGCTTCTTTATCATCCTTTTGATTGGATGACTTGTATCATCCACTGCTTACATTCAAGGAACTACTTTTTTCTTTTTCTTTGAGCACTCCATGTGAGCTTGTGTTTTTCTTTTTCTTTCCCTTGTGTGCCTCTTCGCCACTCAAACTCCCTCCCACAGTATCTGTGTTGCTCCCCTTTCCCCTGCTCATCCGTTGCTCCTCCACCCCTGCCTGTCCTTCTTGGTTTGGTCTTTTTATAATTTTTATTTTACACCTCCTACCCAATTCCTCCACTGCTACCCCAAGTTTTCACCGCTCGATCAAGATTACATCAGCCCCGTCTGCTAAATGGTTGCTCCTGCTCCTCATCTTCATATGTTTTGGATGAAGTGGCAGCTGCAATTAGGTGCTGGGACACTTTTATCCCAAACAATTGCACTTTGCCCCAGTTTACATTTTTTTAAATTAACTGCTTCAAGATGGGTATCCACCATCTTGGAACAGTAAACTAAAACCAAATACAAAATGGCTGCCGAAGTTGCACTTGCCAAGGCACTAGGAGCAGTTTTGGGAAAAAAATATGATGATCCGGCTGTTAAGCCCAACTATGACAGTCTGAATCCATGCCTTTAAGGCCAAATATGGAACTTTAGATGCCACCTTGTTTTGGTTTCTGCCTTACTGATTTTAGACCTTCAGATGTGTTCCAGAATTCCTGATTTCTTCATGCTCACTAGATGCTGCTGCTCACCAAGCATCCCCTTTGGAAAGCTGATGGGTGTTCCCTCACTTCACTCTGACTAGATATAATGTACTCTTGTATACTGTGTGTCTCGGAGCTGACTGTTCTGCCTACTAGAGCCTACATGATGCTTTTTGAGCCTAAGAGGTTGTCGCTAAACCTAGGCGAAGGTGCTCCTGTCTCTTTTCACTCCCTTACCCCTCCTATTCTGGGGTTGGGGTTCCCACAAGTGTGCTATTCAGAATCAGGAGCTACGCTCTGGCATGGCAGGAGGACTCGTGTCTGATGAAGTGTTGTTCCCTGGAATTAACCCTCGCAGCTTCAGAGTCAGGGCCACTTGTCGGTTTCAACAGCAAATTGTTTCTAGTTAAAAGGGATCAAAAGTTACTAAAAAGTGGCAGACGTTGTGCTGTGCAGTGGAAGACCCACTGCAAAGGTAAATTAGTCACATTAATACTGTTAGAGCAACAGTTTTACCTCACTGGTACTAATCATTTGAAACTGTTGCTGACAGTATTGAAGTGTTTTGTAATGACAAAATAATGAAATAATTGCAAAAGGAACAAATGATGGACGGAATGCTGAACAATGCAAACATTCACTCCCAGTCACAAAGTTCTGGGTCTAATCCATCGTTCTTTTGCTCACCACACCACCCCAGTTTGGACCCAGCCATATGCAAATCGGTCTGGACCCTCTTCCTCATGGGAACACTCCAGCCGGAACTGCCAAGCCAGGTTCTCCTTGGACAAGAAACAAGCATCCTGGGGCCAGTTTCGGGGCATCACCCCTCATCAGCTAGGCTAACTTAAATCCAGTGGCGCAGTGAGCACGGGAGCCACATTTGGGCATATCCTTCCCACTCAGGGTGACAAAAGCAAAATGAACAAATGATGGATATAATGCTGAACAATGCAAACATTTACTACCAGTCACAAAGATCAGGGTTTAATCCATCGTTCTTTTGCTCACTACGCCACACCAGTTTGGACCCAGCCATATGCAAATCAGTCTTGACCCTGTTCCTCATGGGAACAGGCCAGGTCCTCCCTGGATCGAAGACAAGCATCCTGGGACCGGTTTTGGGGCATCACCCCTCATCAGCCAGGCTAGGTTGAATCCAGTGCCGCAGTGAGCACATTGTTCAGCATTCCGTCCATCATTTGTTCCTTTTGCAAAAATAATTAAATAATACAGTCACAAGGTGTGCTGCATAACTTACCACTTCTTCCTGCATAATTTAGTGAGTCCTGCCATATAATTTGGTCTTTCATTGCCACAAATTTACAGGGGTCCAAGGTATAGTGATGGGTAAATACTAAGCAGGGAAAGTGGGAGGCATTTTGTTGAATGGAAAAGTGGGCTCTAAGCTATAAGATGTATGGCTGTAAAAATTCATGAAGGTTGTTAATCTTGTGGAGGGCACATCCTCCTGAGCAGAGGACTTTATATGCTTTATTTTAACTATCAGTATCTATAAGGTATGTTGGTCTGGATGTAGCAACATGCTGGGCATTTGCTATTTGTTGAAATAAACTGTGTTGTACGCTTTATTGCTTTGGCCTATGTCTAAACTCTGGATACAAAGGAATGTGACTCTTTTAAAAAAAAATGTAATCTGAATGGTACTTTGTTTACAAGTCAGGCCACTGGTTGTTCAGTACTTGGTCATCCAGTGTACCTAGACAGCCTGTTTGGAGTGAAGGAAATGTCAATGTAATTCCAAACCTGTTCTTAAGAGTACTCACAGACAGTGAATCAACTGTATTGCCTCTACATATGAATTTTAACTAGTATTTACTTGTTTTATTTAGTACAGTGCTCAATTTGAGCCAGTGGTTGACGGTGCTCCGCACCGGCACTTAGCTGTCAACACCAGCGCTTGCAACAGTCTGCCTCAAGGTGGTGCTGTCTAGCTAATTTAGAGATGACCACAACAACAGTTAATTACTAATTCAATATGCATTATAAATGATTATTACCTGCCGCCCAAGCTATTCTTATAGCTTTGGAGGCCCAGAATAGTTTGAATTGTCACACTTGTAGCAGTGTGATGGTTAGTAGTTGTGTTTTTACTATCACTGGCAGCATGGCAGAGGAAATGGGTGGGGCAAGCTGTGGTTGCCTCCTGACGAGAGCCCTGGAACTTATTTTTTTTTTACAAATTAAGCACTGATTTAGTATATATTGTGGGCTGTATTTTAACGATTGGTAGATTGATACTTTTTTTTTTTTTTTTTATACTGTGCTATGACATACGTCAAAGTCTTATAGAGATCATTATTCTTTAATTTACTAAATCTTACACATATTAATCATAATGCTACCGTCTGGAAATTATCTAATCATTCCTCACTTTAGAGTATTACAGCTTCAGTCATTTCTGTATGAGACTACTGTTTGCAGCAGCATCCCATGTCTGAGTTTCAATATGTTACCGGTTTCCAGAATTCGTTGCTCAATGCTTAATTTGAGCCGGTGGTTGCAGGTAGGGCTCACCTGCCCTCACTTTTGGAAACCACCATTTATCATTCCTCAACATACTTTGATCCAGAGCAAGAGAGAGAAAAACTGAAAAGGAGAAAAGAAGGAGAAAGAGAAAGGCAGAATAACGGTGACATTGGGAGAAAGCAGGAATGAAAAAGAATCTGCAAGAGTGAGTTCAAGACTCAGGGAGTGCCTGTGTTGGATATGGAGTCAAGTGGTGGAATCAAGACTATGCAGCCTTGGTATTTAGCACCTGACCTTCAATAGCGGTGGCCACAGGATTCTGAACAAAAGTTTGGGTCTCTGCACTTATTCTTAAACAAATTAAGCAATGATTAAGCCCTATTTAGGTGCATTGGCATGATTCTAAAGGCCAATTATGACATTTTTTTCCAGCAGAGTTCCACTAAGTGAGTCCACAAAAAGGTTTCATTCTCCCTTTTTTATTAAGAATGTGTACACAGACATCCCATTATGACAAAGAGGAATCCTTTGTACAGTTTCATACTCAGAAGTACTGGACCAGGGAGACGCACGAGCACGCGATTCAAGATGGCGGCTTGAATTTCGGCTCGGCTCACCCGTCCGTACGACGAGGTAATTAAGCCGAATTATGCAGGATTAACTAATTTCCTGCTATAAGCCTCACATACCTGTTAATTGAGGAGTGTTTCTTCCATTTTTCCGGCGATTTTAGCAGCTTCTGGACCTCCTCTGGCTTCCAGCTCTCCTCCACCGAGACTTCCCTCAGTTTGCTCCAGGGTTCCTGTCAGGTAGGCGGAGTCCTGCACTAAGAGAGGGTGCGGCTTCGGCCTGGGTTTCCTCCCACAGCTAATTTTAGCTGCTGCACTGGTTTGAAGTATTTAACTTTATTTCTCTTGTCATTCTGACAACTATTGCCTGGGTTTAGTCATTTTCTTAAGAATGGAAAGTAAGCCTGCAGCAAATAAACGTAAACAGACAGTTTCTCCTCCACCTTTAAAATCAAAAATGGTAGATTCATCGGAACCCTCCCTTATTACTATTTTGGAGGAATTAAAGGCTGTTAGATCAAATACTAAAAATATTGCCATGGAAATTAAAAAAATACGGAAAGACATGGCCAGTCTTTCAATGAAGGTTGCAGATAATGAGATCAAGTTGCATGATGTTATAACCAAAACTGATAAAATATTACCAATGGTTACAAAAATCCCCTTCATTAACACTAGACTACTTGAATTAGAGAACAGGAATAGGCAATATAACTTACGTATTTTTAATTTGCCTGAAGATATTGAAGGGAATGATTGCAGGTGATATTTAGAGAATCTGCTATCTAATCTATTGAATGTGAAGTTCTCAGAAAAGTTTGAGATAGATAAAGCACATCGTATTCCATCTCACCGTAAACCAAGTCAAACTAAACCCAGGCAAGTCATCTTCAAGGTTCTACGCCATCACCACCTCGTCCTTATCAGGAAGGCAGCTCGTGAGATTCCCTCTCTTCTAGTTAATAGCTCGAAGTTTTTTATCCATCAAGACTTCGCCAAGGAAACGGTTGCGATGCGAAGTGATTTTGCAGCTTTGAGACCACGACTGAGAGAATCTGGCTTCAAGTATGGACTTTTCGATCCATCTACCATGCGTATATGGAAAGGCGACATCTCCAAATCCTTTCATCGGCCGGAAGACCTTCAAGCTTTTCTGGATAACCACTCTTCTCTCTCAATGGACACTCATGATTCTCCAACCTGGAGTTATTCAGATAGTATTGCTGTTTATGTTTTACTCCTGTGTGGTATCTCGTAGGTATATTTGATGTTAAGTCAGTATTACTCCTGTTATTATTATGATAGTCCTTTTTAGTACAGGTGTATTACCCTCCTCTCTTCTCTCTTCTTGGGATGCATGTGTGTGTCTCTTCATTGTTTTTGTATGTTTTTTCCTACTTTGTATATACATTTGTTTCTTTGCTTTTTGTCCTATTTGTTCACTGGCTACTTCTTTGGTCTCTTATTATACTCCTGTCGTATATTGTATTTCCTCCACTCTTTCTTTATTTTCCTTCTTTTCTTTCCCACTTTATAAACTATGAATAGTTCTCCTAAAGTTAAAATTGTTTCATTGAATGTCAAAGGTATACGTCATCCAATTTAGAAGATTAAAGATTTTAGACTACTTACATAGGCAAAAAGCTGATATTTGTTTATCACAAGAAACCCACATTGATGACACCATTTTAGCATATATGCAAAAGAAGTGGGTTGGCCAAATTATCTCCTCCCCTGCGCAAGGTAAAAAGAATGGCGTGGTTATTCTTTTTTCAAAAAATCTCCAGTTACAAGTTCTAGACAAAAAATCTGATTTAGAAGGTAGATTTCTTTTAGTCAAAGTCAAAATTGGAGATATGATTTTACACCTATTTAATAACTATGGGCCAACAGCAAATGACCCTAATTTTTGGTCTCATATTACTTCTGAGATTCTTCAACTTGGGAACGTTTAATTTTGGGGGGTGACTTTAATTTGATTAGTGACCCTCTTTTAGATGGACTATCCTCAACCAAATATACTCCTCCCAAGGCGTCTCATTCCCTCAAAACGTTATTTAAAAACACTAAATTGGAGGCAACATTTCCCCACCCAGAAAGAATTCACTTTTTTTCCCAATCCCCATAACTCTCATTCACGCTTAGATTATTTGTTGGTGTCTAGAGACTTAGTGAAAACTATAACTCTACCTACTATTGGTAGTATTGAAATTTCAGACCATGCAATAATCTTGCTTCACTTACAAACAAGTAATTTTTCTGTCTCTCATTCCCGTTGGCACATGAATGTTGATGTTGTTCTTTAAGACGCTCATAAAGATACCATTTTAAAAGCTATTCAAGAATATTTTTTACATAATCCTGATGATGTTACCTCCCCTCTTATAAAATGGGATGCTTTTAAAGCTTATTTAAGAGGAATTGTTATTTCTATAATGGCACGGGAGAATAAATCGTTTAACACCAAATTATTACACCTAGAAAAACAGATTGCAAAATTTGAACAACTGTTTATCTCTTCTCAGAATCTTGATTTTAAAACCGCACTGCAAAATGTTAGATATGAGTATAATTCAATGTTGAGTAATAGAGCCGGTATCCAGATTACCAACCAGAAAGCTAAATTTGCTTTCAATGCTAACAAGTCAGGAAAACGTTTAGCTAATTATCTCCGCATCAAGAATGATAGAAATCAAATTCACGCTATCCACAGGCACAATGGTACCGTTGCTGTATCGACATCAGATATTATAGATGAATTTCTTCAATTTTACTCTTCATTATAACGTATCCCGAATCGTCTAGATTAAAAAATTATTGATACTATTTTAACAGCTGCCAATCTACCACAGCGTTCTCAGTCTGATGAAATCAAATTAGATAACCCTATCACGTCAGATGAACTTCTATTTGCTATTCAGTCACTTACACCTCAAAAATCTCCTGGCCCTGATGGCATTCCTGCAAAATTTTATAAAGCCTTTGCTGACACTTTTATTCCTCACCTACATCATTTATTCACTACATTTGCTCAATCTGGCTTACTCGATGGCTCTTTTACAGAAGCATTAATTAAAGTTTTACCTAAACCAGATAAAGATCACACCAAAGTTTCAAATTATCGTCCTATTTCTCTGATCAACCAGGATTGTAACATTTTTGCAAAAATCCAAGCCACCAGATTAGCTCGAGTTTTGTCGTCCCTTATCCATATCGATCAATCTGGATTTATGTCAAAACGTTTCTCTGTTAATAACACAAGACTCCTTTTTCATGTTATTGATAAGGCCTCTACCCTTACCTCTCCTGCCGGCCTCCTAGCTTTGGACGCGGAGAAAGCGTTCGATAAGGTTCACTGGCAATTTATTTTTTGAACACTTTCTTCTTTTAATTTTGGTAATAATTTTTATAGAAAATGATATTGACTTTATATGGCTCCCCCTCTGCCTGACTTTTTATTAATGGTCAATTTTCAAATCCCTTTTCTCTTTATAGAGGAACCCGACAAGGTTATCCATTATCACCTCTTCTTTTTTTGTTAGCAATTGAACCTTTTCTTTCCCATATTCGAAATTCTGTTGATATCGAAGGAATTATGTTAGCTGATGTTAACCTTAAAACATCTGCCTATGCAGATGATGTCCTATTATATCTTAGTAACCCAGCCACATCTCTACCTGCGGTTTTAGATGTTAATAGTAAATATTCTACTGTTTCTGGTTATACCTTGAATACTCATAAAACTGAATTTTTTCCCCTGAACGTTCACTGCACACCTTCAGTACTGGACAATACTGAAATTATTTGGCAAAAAGAGAAAATTAAATATTATGTATGCTCTTTTCACTTCCCTTAAAACACTCTGTCACTCTCAATTGTGACTTTATATTTACCAAAATTGCAGACAAAATTCGTCAATGGTCCACTCTACATTTATCATGTTGGGGAAACTTGAAACCATTAAAATGGTATTAGCCCCAATTATTTTCCATACCTTGTCTATGATCCCTGTACAATTGCCTCTCTCAGTCTACAAAAAAACTGATGTTTATTTCTAAATTTATATGGAATCACAAACCCCCTCGTATTGCGATTACTAAACTTAAATTGTCTAAACTGAATGGAGGATTTGGTATACCCGATTTCTTCAAATACCATGAAGCATTTATTTTAAAACAAGGTTCACTTTGGTTCACATGTTTGGACCCTAACTATTCTCCTAAATGGTTAATGATTGAGCGCAATTTAGTGTCACCATTTCCACTCCCGTCACTTCTGTCCATGTCTAATTCAAATAAACTTTTTTAATCTTCCCCCATCATTGCATCCACTAAATTGATTATTACTGATTTTGACCCATCCTTTTCATCACGTATTTCAGATTCTACTATGATCTCCCTTTGGCATAATCCTATATTAAAATTTAACCGTACAATTACATTCTGGAAACTGAGGATTTTGGCTGGCATTTTCTTTCTCCAGGATATTCATGAAGATGTTGCTTTATAATCTTTCTCTGAACTACAGGCCTGATTCATGTTACCCAATACCGAAGCCCTTAAATATGAAATTCTTTGTAATACACGGCTTAACACCTATCCAAATGTGCTACCCCAAATTAAGACTCCAGATTCGGTAAGTTGTATTAAAGCTTTTTCTGCCTCTCAAGATACTGTCTCCAAATTTTATAAACAACTTCATTGTACAAATGCTACTAACCTTACCTTTCTATCCACCTTTTGGAATGCAGAACTTTCCTTGAATTTTTCTTTAAAAGAGTGGAGGCAAATATGGACCATCAATATTTCAGGATGGTTTCCTGTATCCTTGTCCCAAACCAATGCTTTTATTCTATTCAATTGTATATGGACCCCCTATAAATTATTTAAGGCTAAACTCATAGACTCCCCACTTTGTTGGAACTGCAAATGTTATGATGGTGCTTTGAAACATATGCTTTTTGAATGTAATGTAATATCTCAATTCTGGAAGAATGTTTGGGATATCATTGTTAAAATACTTCCTATTTCTGAGACCCTCACTTACAGCATGCTTATTGGTAAATCTTATGTCCTTTCATCCCCCTTATTGGAACCCCAGTCTAAACTTTTTAATCTCCTTTATTCTATTACTATTAAATCCATTACTTCCAATTGGAAATCATCTGAAACAATATCAGTTCAAGCATGGTGGTCATATGTTATTTTTATTAGATCTGGTGCCCAATTATCTTACAATGGACCATTAAAAAATACATCGTCATTTCAACAGTTATGGAAACCAATGGAAGATTATATTAATATGTATTTATAAAATATTTAATAACACTATTTGCTTCTATTAACAATTTTGTATAACTAATGTTTTGAGGAGTAGCCTCGTTTGTTCCTTTTTTCACTTTTATAATTTTACTGCTTTTATGACAATGGTAACATTTTTGGTATATCGATATTGTTATGATAATATTTTAGTGTTCGTACTATTTCATTATATATTCCAACACTGTATCTTTTTTTTGTTTGTCTTGTCTACAAAAAATCCTAATAAAATATTTTGAACAAAAAAAAGAAGTATTGGGCCAAGATGTCAGATTCCGTTCTCCATCACAATCAGTGCTTAATTTGTAAAAAATGAAGGGTCAGGGCCCTTCTTGGAAGGCCACTGCAGCCTGCACCACCCATACCCTGCCAGCACTGCCAATGGCAGTGCTAACGTAAGCCCTAACCATCACACTCCTATAGGTTTGACAAGTCAGACTATTTCAGGCCACACATAGCTATAATAATGGCACGAGAGGCTAGTATTATTCATTTTCAATGTATATTGACATTACAAACTCAGTTGTTGTGCTCATCTTAAAATTAAAAAAACAGCGCCACCATGTGGTGGACTGTCACTAGAGCTGGTGCTCACAATTAAGTGCTGGTGCCGAGCACCAGAAACCAACGGTACCAATTAAGCGCTGATCACAATGCATAAAATGATATAGTCCTAAAGCTTTGTACTCAAGATGGTCTTAGTATTTCATGTTTACTAGTGAAAAGTGCATTGCAATTTTCATAACCCTAAAGTTATACACTTTATAGAGATTCTGCCAACACTCTAGTTTGAAATGCTTTTAGTTCAACAGAGACTAACATATAATCTGACTAATAGCTGCCAACTGAGAGACCAGAACAGACTTAATTTTTAGGTCTGGGTTCTGACAGCGCAGTTGTACAAAGAGCCATGTTAATAATAATATACATAGAGCGGACTTTGGGTTCACCCTTTTCTATCATTGGCTTTGTTTGGACTACCTCTTTCAGCCACTGGCTTGAGACTTTGGCAATTATGCTCTCACCTAATGCAACCTATTATCTCACACCTATTGCTAATGGCTGTGTGTGTGAATACGTTCGCCTCCACTCAAGTGCTTGCTGTAAACTGCATGAGGGACTACTTTTCAACTATATCGCTCTCTGTCTGCTCCAACTGGCTCTATAACTTTTGCCTTGCTGTAATGTACTAATCCTACATGTGTTACCACATTAAACCCAAACCAGTTGGCTTTGCCTATTCTTGTTAGTTTGCTGGTTTTCCAAAAAGTTGTTCACAGGATCAGGTTCCAGGATAATAAGAAGGTGCATCTTTTATTGTTACATCTGTCCGGTAAAATCCACAAACCCCTTAGAATACATAGTGGAAGTATTTAAACAACCAGCCAACCTATAATGGCATTGCTAAATCTGCTCTCATAAGCTGGAGAACGTTTTAAGATGCAATGCTTTTGGTTGCAGGACTGTCCTCTAGGGTTTTATAACATACCTTGGGCCTTATTCACAACAAAATTACTCAGCGCGGAGCCGCAAGCCATTTTGCTGTACAGAGCGGCGTAATTTTGAAAGCACGGAGATGCGTTGTAATTACAACAATATGGCGCATCCCTGTGCTTTCCCCTGTGCTGGTGCACAATTGGCTACCATGCGCCAACGCAGGCACCAAAATGCAGCACGCATAGAAAGAGGAAAAATTAGGGGAAATTAAAATATTTCTCTTTGTTGCGCCTCTATATGCCTCTTGTGGGAGGCTTAGGATTCTGACGCTTTCCCAGGTTTACGAAATGTTGTAAATCTGGGAATATGGCAAAATCCATGGGTGTTGCGTGGAACACCCACAGTAACACCCATGGCACGCCCCTTTCACGCAAAGTGCTGCGTGAAAGGGGACGTACAGGGTGGCTATGCGTGACCTTGTAAATATGGGCCAGCACACTGTGCCGCCGGTGCCTCAATAAAAGTGACGCAACAGCAGTGCAAGGGGCTTGAAAATAAGCCCCTTACTTTTTATATAGTGCTTTACACACCAGTTTTTGCTGTCACTAGGTGATATAACTAGGTAGCGGTGTTGTTAGCCAATTTAATAGTATTCAAGCTACCAGTATCAGAAGGATAGAAGATTCAGTTGGCGTAGCTTAAATGCTAACTCATGACATGCAGGACACCGCATATGCCATGAGTGAGTGTTTAACTCACTGATCCATTTTACCCACTTAAAAGTTGTGTTCCCCTCTTTGACATTTGAATGTGCTAGTCTAAGTTTTAGCTTCTCCATAGCGTTGCATGAAATATGTAATCTGACTCGCAGTTTCAATCATTTGAGATTTTTATGTAGGGTTAGTTCTTCTAGCACGTTACACGCCATGAATAAAGTCATCATTTCTATGCTTGATATGTGTCTTCTATCACACACAGTGTAATGGGATTTGCTGTATATTTTGGGATTTGTATCACATACTAGTATATGGTGCCACATTGAACAATAAGGACATTTAAGGTATTGCCTCTGGTTGATCCCCTTCAGTGAAGGCCCTTTTACAGGGGTGTAGCTCTAGGAGGGGGGGTGTTTGGGGTGTTACCACCCCCCCCGAAAATTTATTCTGTAGTAAATATTTGGGTACAGGTGCTTTTAGTTGGGTAAAATGTGTGGTACAAAATGCGTTGTTAAGGCATGCAATGTATTTCCCTGCATTGTTCCGTTGTACAACCGCCAGGAGAAATGCATGTGTCGATGCTGTCTGCCCAGGAGGTGTCTCCTTGAAAGGAAATCATTTCAAATTGTTTTTCCTGATCCTACCCCTCTGCAGAGAGTGGTACCTGTGGGGGCAGAGGGACCCGATGGTCCCAGTCTTATCGGGTCGAGAGCATTGATCATGCGGCGATCATTTTTCATATGGTAGTGAGAAAATATGAAGGCATATCGTTAAACCCATCATTTTTCTTAACCTAGTTTTAGATTTTCAAAAACGAGATCATGCACTAAATCTGTAAGTTTGAGAAATCTACAGTTACTATTAAAATGGCTGGAAATAAGTTTCTGAATGAAAATGTTAAATACACATAACAAAAATAACAGCTTTTTAAAAGTTTTTGGGAAGAAACATCAATCATGAAAAAATAAATGGGAAGAAGAACTTTCCGGAAAATCTCTTCTTAAAAATGATTCCCAAAAAGTGGTAAAAATTCTTATGTAAATGGCAGAGGGCAGATCAGTCCTCCTTACAAGATCAAATTGAAATTTTGTAAGCTAAAAGGAAGGACAAACCAGTTAACAAGGGTATACCGCCACAAAATGCCTTTTTAAAAAATAGAAAGGAATATAAATATATGTATTTGTTTCCATCACTTGTTGAACAGAGATAGGAAAAAAAACTGTTTCACATTAATTAGAAAACTTTTGTCAAGCAAAGTTATCACCAGTAGTTTAAACGTGCAGTCCAATGTACGTTCTGGTAAGGGAAAGTTGAAGGAAACTCCCTAAATGTTGTTCTCCATGGCATGCTGCCACTGCCCAGGTGACCTTCAAACCCAATAAAGCAAGACTTGACTTAGAGTGCACAGATTTTGAATTAATATTGCTCCACTATCACAAAACCAATACCTTTTTATTTTTGCTTTATTGTCAGCGGACTATGAAAATGCCTTTAAGGTACAAAATGAAATATCATGGCCGACTGAAATTTTTCATTGCTAATAAAGTGGGTACGCCTCCCTACTTATCCTTGTTACAATCAGGCTGAGCAAGCCCTATTTTAAACTGAGAGAAATTGTATTTATTACCATTTTATTAATGTGTGTGCCTGCTGCAATCGCAGCAGGGGGGCGACGCTCCTCCGCCATAATGGAGGGGCAGCCGCTGCCTAATGGTTTTGGGAAGAAAAATCAATAGGTGTCACTTTTTTAGTTAATGACAGCAGGCTTACAGTGCCTACTCCCATGATAACTGTTGCTTTCTATTATGTTATGAGTCCAGGTCAACTAAAAGAAGTACATTCAAACCATATTAGAAACAAACATTGGCAACGACAATAGGTTGGGTTTAATGTGGTAATACATATAGTGGTAGCATACTAAGAGCAAAGTACATGTTAGGGAGCCAGCAGGAGCGGACAGAGAGGGCTGTAGTTGCAAAGAGTCCCTCAGGCACTTCAATGGAAACAATGGATTGGAGGCAGAAGGAGACACCCAAAACAGCCAATCGTGTTAGGTGAGAGATGAGTACTCCACTGTGCTGAGCCAAGACGTGATTGACAAAGTTTCGAGCCCAATGGCTAAAAGAGGAGTGTTGATTAAAGCAAAAGGTTGAAAGGAACGAACTCAAAGCACACTCAATGTAACGTTAGCAAAAAGTATTTTGGCAGCAGTGCTGTCAAAAACCTCAGACCTAATATGGGAATATAAGCAAAAGAAAATCACATTAAACGAAGCAGGCATTAAAAGAAAATTCAGAGTGAAGGCGATGACAGAATAAAAGGAGAACTACACTGCCCTATACTTATAGACAAAAATGAAAAAATCATAAACAACTTCATCAAAAAGCGAGAAAAGACTATGAAAACTGAAATAAACGCTAATAAGGATTTCCTTTACAATTTTCCATCATTCTAAATTATCAAGGAGTAAAGTGGTGTGCCTTTTACAGTAAAAAAATAGGGGCCAAATTGATGCCAGGGGTGCCTGAGTCTTGAAAACCAAAATTCACACAACGAGGGAGGTTGAACATTCTGTCTCAATGACGTGGAAGGTTAAAAAGGTTTCATATGTGTGTTCACAGACCTTCCCAATGATTCAAGGGGGTGTTAGAACAAGTATGTGAATCTACTGAAATCCAGCAATAAAGAAAAAGGCTTAGCGAGACCCATCCCCACCTCTGTCTTTAGCTTTCAAGTGAACTGAAAAAGGGACGTCATGACATCCAGTGCACAGAAGGCAGAGGGCAATGGGTGAGAGTACCCCAGCAGGAAGGCACTAAGCAGCAGGGATTTGCCTTGCATAATTTGAAAGCTTAAAGCTCCTTGAGCCTTGCTTTACCAGCATATGTTGCGCTGCATAAAATTAAATAGCCAGCAAACAAAAAAAACACTCTGCTCTAACACTGGCACTAATGGCTTATATTGAAAGGCTTCTTGTATCATAATGATGGAGCACGACAGTAGGTCTTGTTTTTAATGTGCGCAAACACACAGCAGTGATTAAAATTGGAAATAGTGCCAGTGATTGTTTAGCTCGTTTTTATAGTGTAGGAGCTAGAAAAATTATTTTCTATTGCTCTTATAGTAGGGGTCAGGTTTAATAGGCACACAAATACATTTCTGGGTGTTTACCTTTTTTCACATTTTTATTTCAATTTAGTTGCGCACATCTTTTCACATATATTTTGTATGGTGTGGAGGCTGCCGATGATGATAAGTGGAGCATGCTGATGAGAACCTATCAGTAGCTCCCTGGATGGTGTTTCCGTGAGGTGCCTCCTCACCTTTCACACATTTTTTGTTGATGAATGTGAGAAACTGTGGGGTGTGAGAAACACACACAATTTGGTTCCTGGGGGAGATAGACACGCAAAAAAATTTAAACAGGGATAGGAGCACCCAATGTGTACAGCAATTTTGAGCTAGTACCTAAGTAATATAACCATGAATATGGATAGGGTATGCTCATGATGTTTTATCCCAAGATATAAGCAGGTTTTTATGATGAAAGAGTTGTGAGTGGAGGGCAACCTGCGTTATTTCCCTCTGTAGCTCCTATTGTGAAGGTTATATTGAAAGGCAACAACTTTTGAAAAAGAAACAGATTAACCTGAGAGAAAATGAAAATATTCCCTTTTTGAAGAACCTTTTTGACGCAAGATCCCCAGGTGCATGGTGGTACTAACAGACCTTGGATGCGGGTTCCTTGGCACATGTTGGCATTGACTGGCATTTGGCCTTTATGTAATCTGGACAGATCATAAATACCCGGACTTAAAATGGCATTACTTGATATGTGAGTGATGCATGTGGCACATCATGAAATTGACTGGCTATGGGGATTCCTGGGACACATCCTGACATTGATTGCCATATTGGGAATACTTAGGAACATGGAGGCATTTGCAGCCATGTGATGGGGTCCACTGGTCCTGCGTGGCATTGACTTTCATAAGTTGGGTTACACTGAGCCCATAATGACATTTCTTGACCTACAATGAGGATACTGAGGCACATGGTAACGGCGAGTGTCATAAATTTACTAATAATGGGCTTTGCGTATAAAATGAAAATTGAAATCTAACAGCTCGGTCGAAAATTAACGTGATCTCAGAAAACAACAACCTGAAATTTAGGAAAACATGCTTATTTACTAAAAATGACATCTGAAGGCAAAATAGTTTTATTACTAAAATGGAAGCTGCCATTTTAGAGATTATCAGTATTCTCAGAGAATGGTAAACTGATATTTTCAGACACAATAAGTTTATTTGCAGAAAATGGCAAGCTGATATCGTAGGACAGAACGAAGCATTACAGGCTCATATTTGAGTGATACTTTAAGCTTTTGTAGGGCCACTTGTGTTATGGCAGAATGTCTCCGGTCACAGGGGGTACCTTCTTGCATTTGTTATATGCATGCATTGACATTTATTGAGCACATACCTTGGTAGGGCACCACAGAGCACTATTTGTAGTAATGGGGGATGGGAACCTGTTTATGTCAGGTTGGGAAGTGGGGTTGGGGAATCAACCATGATTGGCTACTTGGTGGGTATCTCATTGCATTGCTGCTGTGATGGTTAATTCATGACCCACATGAATGCATTCCCTGGCCAAAATTTACAACTTTGTATTACCTTACGATTATTATATATATATATTACTTTTGTTTGAGTCCCAAGGCTGTTTTGCCATGACTGGTGACTCTTTGGTGACCAACTGAGCTGGGCAGCCAACTGTGCAGCCAACCCACCGATCAGGGAAAAGCTTGGCCGTCACTCTGCCCATCTTGGACACCACACCAACATGGTTGGCTGGATTCCTTTTATCATATGAAAATGCTCAGGAGACCGTCCCTTTTCTTGGCTTCCCGTACCAAATTCATACAATGTCTCCTTTGGTACTTTCCCATCTTCATTGTACCTATGCTCTCTGCCAGGATTCGCCTAAAAATATTTTAGGCTGACTTCAAAGGATCCAGAATCTTGCCTGAAGTCTCCTTCATCTTCAGCCTTGCGACCACAAAAATAACAATCTGATATTTAGGAACACATGTGCTTATTAACAGCCCATCAACATAAGCGCTGCCCCTACAACTTTGGCGTAAATCTACAAGGTGTGCTTTCCCACCCACATTGACACGAAGGAACTTGTTTCAAATGCATCAGCGATGAACATGAAAGACAGGTCATTGTAACCCCACAATACACTATTCAAAACATAGAAGTATTGCTTTTGGGTTACTAACAATTCCATAAAGGCGTCAGGGGCACTGTGGTAACAGCAACAAACCTTATTTAGTTATTCACTGTATCACACACACTGTATTAAGAAGAATGAACACTTTTAATTAAAAAGTATTTATTACTACAGGAATAATCTGTATCTCAGTACACCTAAAACAACTACACAGAATATGATAAAAACAGGCAGACACGTTATAAGTTACAAGAATAAAATGAACATTTCTAGCATGTTTTAAAATGTCATTTAAAATCTAATACCCTACTGCCTATTTATATGCGCTACATGGAGAAGTGAAGACAGTGTTCTCTGTGAAGGGCAAACACCCGCTGCAGTGGCAGTCAGTTGGTCTTCCGGGAGTCGGGTTCATCAGCTTCAGATTTCATGTGAGATGTAGCATCTGTGCTGGCAGCAGTAGGTAAGACCATCTCTGGCAGAATCTCTGAGCATTTTACTGGCCAAGGACCTCTCCTGACAAGTGGTCAAGTGGTCGTCCTTACATACCTAAATCTTATCAGAAATTGGAATTTCAGACAAAAGTTGAAGAATTTCTGACATAGATTGTGTGCATCAAGGTATGCGTCCCAGACGTTTCCTTCTGAGCATTTAATGTAAAAGATGTCAATTCTGTATGTGTTTTTAATTAACCTTGACTTGATGGAAATTAGACATTTGACCCAAGAAAATGTTGCATTGATGGATATATCTATGTCATCAATCGAATAGCTTGACACTTTCACAGTTCTTAGAAAGATAAGGTCAGGCTACATCTGCTTTCAGTAGCAGACATGTCAATGATTCTGCATTGATCGGACAAGATAGCAACTTCCATTGTTTGAAAAAGGGAAGATGGCAACCTCCATTAGTCAAGACAGTCAGATGGAGTCAGACATTATGGACTTTACGTCCCTCCAACATCCTCTAACCAGCACCACACAGTACTAATTCTACCTTCCATTGAAAGGATAATATGGACCTAGCAGCCTGTTCGAGCTTTTGATCAGACGCTCATCCCCAAATAGAAATTCAGAGACTTTCTCAGTACTAATAGCAAAACTGTGGAACTTCATTCCACATCAGGAATATTCCTGATCATCTGGCCCTCCATAAGGCTCTCCAAACCTGGCTATTCCCAAACACCTTGGATGACTATAAGCATACAAACCTTGAAGGAAAGTACCTGTAGACTACCACCATATATATACCAACATGCAACCCACCTCTTCATATTGTGCTTGCTGCCACACAATCAAAGCATATGTGTGCCACTAACGCATGCCACATACACACCCACATCCACATCCACATCCTCAGTCCTACACACACACATGCACCTAGCCTCTCTTCCATTCTCTCTGTAGGGGTTCCACTTCCTCTAGCTACACTCATCGTTCTTCGCACCATGATGGGAGCACATTTCTGGCTCTTGTGCAAGCACCTACACATACATCTATCTCACTACCTGCTTTTACAGCGGAATAACGTGGGTTGCCAGCGCTTGGGGCAAGGCAAGTATTCTTCCACTTTTCTTTTAAAGTTTGGAGTCCCTAAGAATGCTCCTGCACCCCTCAAAATGCCCCTAAGAATTTTGCACCTGGGGCAACCGCCCATGCGGCGCCACCCAGCTGCACACCTTTCCACATGTACAACCAATCCCCTTGCTGCTCCAGCAACCTGTGTCATAAAATCCTTGTCCAGTGTCCTCCCAAACCCTTTTTTCACATGCGCTATTCATGATATACCTCACCAAGAGCTCTGCAGCATACATTGAGCCCTTCTTCAGCTCTCAGTAGACATCTTTTCCTCTAGCGTATAAGTTACTCCAGACTATACCCTACCTCTCCATATATACAAGCACCCACATGCCCGCGAGGATGCGGTAACAGCAATTTGAGCCACACTAGTGGCAGTACTAGACAATATAAAAGACAATGGCTGTGCCTGATATAAAATAGCTCTGCTGTCTCAGGCTCTAGAGGATATCTATGAAGGCTGCCTAAGCCCTGTGGTTATAAGCTATGCACAATTATTAAGTTACACCACTTTCTCCCTTCCGAGTAGATTCTTGGGCATGCTATATAACACATAACCCAATTAGAAGGACAATTTGAAAAAAGCATTGTAACAGAGAGAAGAAAGGTGAGGATTTATACTTTTAAAATTTAGAGGAGGCTGTGTCAATTTGCACACCCATGTTATTTATGCTGCCTTGTAAACCGGTAGCTACATAGTCAGGTTCTTTAAGAAATTGTGTAATAAAATGCACTACTTTTTCAATAGTCATTTTTTTCCAGTTTTACAACAGGTGGTTGAGCTCACTCTGGAGAATTCGAAGTTTTGGAAGTTTTCATGGATGATCCTTCAGAACACAACTGCCTTTGAAACCTGGGGCTGTTTAAGCAATTTGAACAATTATTTAAAAAAAATTCTCCAAGCACCTCATTATCGGGCAACTAGCAGCCGTGGTCCGTGCAGGTAACAGCGGTGGGGCCGGATCGTGTGGGGATTTCAAGGGACGATGCAGAGTGACAATTAAATAAAAAAATAATAATTCTCCCTCGGCATCGTCCGTCGGAGTCCCCCCACCCGGCCCCACCGCCCACCGCTGTTAGCTGCACGGACCGCGGCTGGCAACTAGACCCAATTGCTTTTCTCACTTGCTCTGTGCACTTAAAGCACAATATTTAAGTTCTACTGGTATTAAAGTTCACCAGCTGCATGTGTGTTTAAAATGACACTAAATATCAGGTAGGGACTATTGCTATACTGGGATATCGTAGGCAAAATTTCGAGGACAAAAATAGAGACAGGAAGTATATATAGAATTTCCATACCTAACCATATAAATGCACCTTCATGATATATATATATTGTGAAGTTAAGTATTTGTGAAGAAACAAATAGTAAATCTATACTTCCCTATCTTCAGTTACCTTTAAATAATTTCTTTCTCGATATTTTGGCTATGATATTAAGTAGGGATGGGCGGAACTCGTAGAATTTGATTCAGCAGAATTCCACGGAGTTACACAAAAACTCGCCGAGATTTCGCAGAGTGACGCCAACGGGCGGAAATAGGCATGTTACGCTGTGATTTAGCACCATGGAAAATCTGTGCAAATGGCACCGTGCAACGAGTCAGAGAGCGCAGCTACTCGAGTTAATTTTGCTGCTGCTCGAGAAAATGTTCTCCTCAAGAGGCAGCCTTCTGACCACGAATAGTCTCGACCGCCCGGGTTGAGAAAACTTGCTGGATGTCCTCCTAGCGATCGAAAATTGTGCTAGGGGATGCCAAATTATGCTCACCAACTTACTATTTTGGCACGCGCACAAGAAAAAATTCCACCACGTGGCGATTGCCAAAATTTCACCAATTCCGCCAGCAGAATGGAATATTTTCCCCACCCAATATTAAGGTACAGCAATATTCCAGACTGTAACCTACACTAAGCATCTTCTTTCAGAGAAGATGTTTTGATGCAAGCCAGAGTGGGTTCAGGTGAGTGATGGACATACCTCAAGTCCCATTGGGCCCTATATGAAGGAAGCCGCTGTTACCATTGACGCTGCTTTTTCTACTCTACATCCAGGCGCCCCTCGGGCTCACTTGAGGAGCTGGAAGCAGAGATACAGCAACTCAGCAGTGCCTGGGGGAGAAAGGGAACAGCGAGAACAGGTGTGCTGAAATAAAAGTACATGGAAGGCGATTAAGAGGTAGGTACTCAAAGTATCATAATGTTTTTTGGTCAAATGAGCTAGAGAGTTATTTTAGCTCATCGTGTCGTGATGGAATCTGGTATATCAGCACAATTCACCGACATCTGCTAAACCTTCAACACACACAGTGAGCACTAGGTTTCCAGCATGACTCTAATGATGCCATCAATGCCCTAATGGAGCAAGGAGCGAAGCTCTGCAATCTTTAAAAAGCCCGTGTTTTATTTATAGTATGGAAGATGTGTCAGAGAGTCTGCCAGAAGCAGATTTCATTTTGCATACTTTGCACTTAAAGTTCGATGGAGTAGGAAAATGAATTTTGAAACTCACACCAGAGACAAACTTGACAACTAACCTGCAAAGTTCAAACAGAAGAGACAGTAAGAAATGTCAACGTATAATAGGCCCAGGAAAGGTCACAATTAGAAAAAAACGTCTGTGCTTGTCAGAGAATAACCTCTGCCCTCTGCCCTCCTTCTCTGGGATTCTTGCTAAGGTTGCATTTCACACCTGGCCCTCTCCCTTCCAGTTCCTGTTCGACTTGCATTTCTCTTCTCCTGCGCTAGCTGTTTCTTTCTTTCGTTTGTCCCTCTGTACTGAACCATTTTCAGGTGTTCAATGTGTGCAGTGTGTGCTGTATGCAGTACAACATCACTGTGCTGTGTCATTCATTCCTAATGACCAGTGTCAGACTGGAACAAAAAACAGGCCCGGGCACCAAAATAAAAGTGGTCCCCATTACCGAAGCAGAAACACGTTTTATTATAATTTTATTTTTCCTTTCCTGACGAGTCTTGGGGGCGGGGCCTGGGGGGTGACAGGCACTGATGGGAGTGGTAGGTGCACTGGCTTCACTGCCCATGACAGTTTGGCCGGCCGTCTCAGGCCGGCCAAAGCATCAAGCGCAGTGAAGCTCTCTCCAACCCTAGCTGCGTTGCTGGGTGGGAGAGAGCAGGAACAGCCTCCTAGTCTCCCTCGGAGCGCAGATTCAGAGTGCTCAGACCAATCATGAAAGCAGCCTCAGGATAGGCCGCAGTGGAGTCTGGGAACCTGTGCCTGCGAGGCGGGGAGGAGCAGAAGAGCACGATGCGGCCGGCAACAGGTACGTTTTTTAATTTACTTATTTGTTTATTTTGTCCCGTGACCCTGTCCCCCCAGGCCCACCCGCCCGCCACTCCTCCACAACACCGGCTGCTATTGTATAAAAGCAGCCCACAACTGCTAAAAAAACAACCCACGCCCTGATCTATCAGACCAGCGTCTCGGGCACTGCTTTTTAGCCTTCGAGGCCAGGCCGACCTGACTCCACCACAGTCCTATTTATTTATTCTGCCACTAGGTATACAGCCATGTTATGCACAGTGTGTTTGGGAGGAATGCTCCCTTTACCACAAAAGAAATCACTTAAAAAACTCCTAATTATCATCAACACTTCACACTCTTGTCAACTCTGTGCTCTATATTCCTTCCTCCTTATCATGCTGCACCCTGCCTCTCCCCTTCTGTAACCCTCTCTTTTCTGCTCTCTACCCAGCCCTCGGCCAACAGCAGCGTCCAGTAAAGTGTCAGTTACAGACTGCAGGGACCACCCCTTCCTGAGGTGCCTTATGTTATGTGTCCCTCCCTCCTCCACCCACTGGCCGTTTAGCTTCACGTCCCCAAATGAATTTAATCGATCACTCCATAATTCTTGGGGATGCTCCGAGTGAGCATAACGCCGCCTCCCCTCATGCATCTTGTATACATAGGCAGAAGTGATAGAACAATCTTTGGGGGGGGGGTGGGCTGCTGTTATCAGTGCTACATCACTGAAGTCATAGCGATTGTGGAAATCCAAATGTCACACAAAGTGCAGTGAATGAGCCACGCCCATTCAGCAGGAGTGTGGTAAACTTATGCCATGCTTATGGAGGTGCATTGTGGAGCACACTGTTGCATATATACTACAGAAACATGGTGTTGTAGCGCACTGTCATTTACAGGCAGCACATTTTCCATTGAAATGGGCACAAAATTTGCCCGGGCTAGCAGTTGCACGGATAAAAAAGGACAATGTAAGAAAATGTTTTTTCTGTGAGTATTTATCATTCGCACATCACAAAGTAAAGTAGCTAGATTTGCTTTAATCCTAATAAAATCTTTGATTCCGTCGCTCTTGAATTACAAGAAAAATGTGCATTATTTGTGCTTTGCCAATTGCTGATATATTTGTACAGTTCATTTACAGGTATTTACATTTTGTGCATTTGAAAAAAATAAGATCCTACAGCTTTGTTGTTCAAACTCCCTGTATGCCAGCAAGGTTATGGAACAGTTCACTTTAAAAAACCTCTCACTTTGCAGTCAGAAAAAGAAAAGTAAACAACAATGCCATGCTAAAAGAATAAGTCATAGTAACAATTTGTCAGAAGATAAAGCCTGACATTTCATCTCTGTCTCTGAACTCACAGCAAATTCGACAAGATAAAAACAAAATTTAAAAGCATCTTTATTGCTCATTCACCTTCTGAACTCCAGCATGACTATTTTGGGGGTGCTGCAGCACTCCCGAACTCCCACTTCCAGCACCTATGTTTACAGGCATTGGCAAAAACAAAATGATGGGTGGTCTCTGCAGAATGTGAAGAGGGGCACTGGAGTCTACCACAGTCAGTTCATATATTTTCATTGGTCTTCGGCTGAATATAGGTCTTCTGACGGGTTAGGTGGCCCTTGAGGGTTTGTGGGCCCTCCTTCGTCGAAGCTGTAGCAAGAGCCTGCTTCCTGCCTAGACGTAGGGGTAAGAATTAGGTGTCTGACTAGATGTCAAGGCCTCAACAATTTTCTTGCCCTGATTCTGCGTCTCTGCTGTATAGAAATCCATGCCGACGTCTGCTCCCGTCTGACTCATGGTCCACGTGCCGTCAGCACAGCTCCGTCCTGGTTCTTCAGTTGTTTGATTTCTACTAATGATGGGCAGAAGCATCGCTGCCTTTCCTGACTGGGAGAAAGATGACTAATATCCAATTTAGGAAGCTTACTAATGGGCATGAAGCAACTGAAGCAGGTGCCACGCTGCCATTATACAGGGAGTTTTTAAAGTCTAGGGTCTCTCTCTGTGATCGCACAATGGATGTCCACAAAGGGCTTTAACAGCAAGCACACACAGCTTAAAGGAAAGATCAAACACAGTGATCAAGGAGGCACCAATCAACACCCACAGGTGCCCAAGCATGAAGAGAGAGCATTCTAAGCGAGTTGATGCACTTCCTGTTAAAACCTCTTGGGGCACTCACAGAAATCACCATGATTCTTCTGAAGCCCACAAGTGGACATGCTTCACGATATCCAAACTCCGCTGCAGAGATCTGAGGCCTCTATGGGGCCTACGTAATCCTTACAGGTCAGAGATCCTGCTGGGTAGACAGAAGAGGACTTGACTCCATCATCTTCTGATAAATATTTTTCATATATTGTGCTAAGTTATATCCTCCATCCACTCACCGCCCTCAGGGTGTCTTGGTACAGCTTTCTTCTAAAAAAGAAGATCTTGATTCAACCATCCTTAAGAAATTTAGTCTCATCCCTCCTCTTCCTGTGAGCTCCAGGATCATGGAGAAACACCTGGCCAAATAGTTCACAAGAGTCATGGGCGAGCATAAACGTTTAGATGGGTCATTGCCAGATTTTGAACTCTTCACAGAACATAGTTAGCCATTCTGGCCACTTAAGATGAACTGCGTTCCCCTCCGAATGAGGGCATCCAAGTGGTACTACTGTTACTAGTCATGCCCATTCCATATACTACGGGCGATCACGTCACTTTGGCAGCTGTCTCTTTGAAGTGGGTCTTGCTCACTCAACAGTGATTTAGGTCCATTTTGAGCAAGCATTCACTCTCCTTCTTTATTGTTCTCCTGCAAGTGACTTGTGAATTTCCCCACGGTTCCCCCATTCTTTACAATTTACATGTGGAGCCACTGGTGCAATTGGTTTACTCTTCTGGTTTCCATATTTTCTTCTATGCAGACAACACTCAGATTCAGCTGAAATTTGATTGGTTATCTCCCAAGATCCATCAGTCTCATGGGAGAGTTTCTGGCTACTAATTAGGGCTAGATGACTGCTATTTTTTTTTTAAAGATGAGTAGGTATGATTCAGAGGTCTTGATCACTGGAGGAAATGATCAGTGCTGGGGAAAAGAATGGTGGCCTGCTCCACCGGTCCTATGCCATCTCAAGTCCAGAGGGTGAAAAACACTGGGCCTTCTCTTTGACTTTGTCTTTTCATTTGAGGCACAGATTCAGAAATTCTGGTGCTCCTGTTCCTTTCAATTCTGTCTCCTCCAGATGTCATTGCCTTTTATTCCTGACCCGGAAGGAAGGGGTGATTAAAGCTTGTGTTCTGGCACCTTTTAGTAATGCTCTCCGTCAAGGCCTTCTAGAATACATTATTTTGACTCTCTAGCATATCCAGTACACAGTGTTGAGAAAAGTATGTGGACTTTGCAAACTCATCATGCCTCTGAGGCTAGATGGTCCCTGCATTGGCTTCTCATTAAACAAAAACATCCAGGTAGAAGTCCTGTGCCTGATGCACCTCCTTGGAGCGTTTTCCATCAAAGCGTATAGTTGCTTGTTCCTCTGCCAGGAGGCTGTGTGCCGCCTTGCTGGTGTTGCTCCCAATCTACGGCTTAAACAGGTGCTTCGTGGTGGTACAGCCTTTTCAGTACTGCACCAAGTCTTTGGAACAAGTTCTGGTTTTCTCTCCTGGACCAGCACCACCAATTCAAGAGGTATTTGAAGACTTGCTAATACTATTAGTTATTGGTTGCTTCTGTTCCATGTTCTTGATATGCCTTTATGTGTTGTGCTGTGTTTTCCCGTAGGGATGATTGTTAGTGCCATGAAACTGTGTGGTGAAGGTGTGCTTGATAAATAATAAATACTGTAACTTAAATTAACAATAAAAGTACCAATATGATGCACGCATAATCATCTTTTGTCATCATCAACTTTTAGTGTCAGCATAGCCATTCAATAAACTATACTTTACTGTTACATCACATAGTGAATCCAATATATACTATATTATGTACTTTTTTAAATCACCCAAATATGCATTAACATTGTACTGAGAACATATTTGTAACTGTTTTACCTTCAATTTATGAATTTATACATATTTAAATTGAAGGTAAAACAGTTACAAAGATGTTCTCAGTACAATGGTAATGCATATTTGGGTGATTTAAAATTGAACCTAGTACCCCAAATTGATTGGCTCAGGCTCTCTATCAGAGGCCCCAGAGTAGAAGTAGGTGTAGTTTTCTGAATGTCTGTGAAGCCCTGCTGCACTGGAACAGAGTGATGCTGGATCAAGAGCCGGACTCTGGATTGTGCTGCATCCCCCACGATGTGGAACAAGTCTTTGAATCTGAGGAAGCTCTTCTACTCTGACCTGTCCTAGAAGAAGAGGCTGTACGGTTTGACGAGGCGCTTGTCCCTGTACAGAAGGACAGATCCAAGGCCCTCTGGAGTTGCAGTCAGTTTAGAGGCTGTAGAAAGGAACTGATTGACTTGTAAGGTGCTTGGGGACTCATAGTAGATATTCAAATTTTCAAGTGTGGTGAGTCTGTATCGGCCCGACTCGAACCATACCACACCTGATTTTTGGGAGGTCTTACAATCTCTTTTCCTGCCTAAAAAAACACATATTATTCTTCCTTCAGCAAAAGCCTTAGCACAATATTCCATTGAATGAGGCTGGTTGGCCTGATTCTGGACCCATATGAAATATTTATCCACTCCTTTCAGTTCCAGAGATATCCTAATTTGAATGACTGGCAGAACACCAACTAAAAAGCACAGTTTTTAACAAGCTGGTGAAAACTGGTGAGTGGTTGGGTGCCCTGAGTCCCCACAGATTCTTTACTGCCACCAGTTTTGTGGAACAGACCCCAGCTGCTAGCTACATTGCAGCATCTGTTGTGCATCTGTTCTAGCCATTGATATTGGAGACCAGCTAGAGCTAGAACTGATCTCCCTTCTGAACTGTATCTGGTGTCACTGTGACAGACCCACGGGAGCTCAGAGACCCGTTAACTAGACCCTACACGTTTCTTTTTTTTAAATTAATTTCCTTCAGAAAGGTTCATTGGAAAACTGTGAAACATAAACACATTTCTTAAATAGTCATGTTGAGTAATCAATTTAATTAATCAATATTCCCTCCAAAGTCCACGAGTCCATCAGGTTATGAATATCATTATAGTTCTCAAATCGTCTCCACATTTTTCAAACGTGTTGTGTGCCTAAATTATTTAAAAATACAATTTCCAGTGCAAAAAAGTCTTATTTTTTTAACCATAGGTCAAATACCGGCGACTATCTCTTGCAGGGATTTGCTTCCATTTCAGTTTTACTTTTGGCTTCGCATATCTTTAAGATGATGGTTTGAGCGTGTTTTTCACTAACACGTGGAGATGCCATGCATGCATTTATTTTTGATAGACATTGTTGATCTGTAGTCTGTACTGTTAGTTCCAGGGACACACATATTAGAACGCTATCTCCTTGCTTCATTATATGCTCGAAGGAGATGACTCTTTTCTCCAGAGTAAGTAAAGATGTTATTCTGTGTCTCTAGCAGAATGAGATAAGGCGGTGTTTTATTATTTAAACAGTGTCCGTTTTGACTTTGGTGAGAGGCCCTTCACACTGGAGTTATCATGGAACCTGCTGAGCGCAGTGACTGAGATGCAGCTCCACAGGACCCAACATTCATCCTAAAAAGGAAGATAGCTGCACAAGCAGAGATGTGTGCATGCTTGCACAGTGAAATGGAGTGCATTTGTTAATACACTGACACTGGCTTCCTGAGACATTACTTTAAGGTATGGGGTGAAATCATTCCAACTGGGTCTGGCAGAAGGTTACTCCCATCATGCTCTCCCTAGAGTAGGGTTATTAGTGATAGATAGGAATAACATTAGGAACAATTAACATGGTTAAATTGTTTGGGTTTTTCACCATTCTGATAATGCTTATAACAATGATGTATCCCATATGTCTGATAATCGCAGTTCATGTTTTACTTACAAGGATTAGATCTTTTCAATAAATATTTGAAAATGTATTATTGTCTCTTCTCTTCGTAACACCTTGGGCATGCAAAAGTGACAAACGAAAGGGTTAGATCAGTTTCCATGAATTCCTTGGGAATAAGAGTGGTCATGTTTGAGGTTGCCGACAGCACCCATAATAACTCTGGCAGTTTAGGAGTGTAGTTGCTGTACTGTGAGCTAGCCGGACCAACATTTACTGATGATAAAAAAGACTCAGTCTCTTTATTTAAGAAATTTTGTTGATCTAATACACAGTCCTACTAAATTCATAGGAACCGTATAACATAATCTTTCTATAATCTTGTCATTACAGATCTAGCAACCAGCACTGTGGCGGACCACCACATATGTGTTTCTAGGGGTGTTATCCTCAAGTGTACGGAGCTCAGAAAAACTGCTGTCAGGGCATCTGGATCCATCTTTGCTCTGAGGCATTTAGTCATATGGGAAGTATCTGATTTCCAGAGGGCTGGTAAAACTGAGCATGTATATATCATATGTTTCTGATCACCTAACCCTTGGCTTCTAGGATACTAATTAGATATTTCCTGAGTTGATTCATGGAGGCATATTGGATTGAAATAAACCAGCCATGAGGCAAGCAGCTGTATCCTTCTGCAGTGAGCCTTTCTTAATATGCTGGTATTAAATTTACCCACTTCTGGATATCTCAATCTGACTTGCCTTGTAGGTGGAGAAACTACTACAACTGCTGAAGACGAGTGCCACTGTGTAAGCCACTGCAGTAATATTTCCCAGCTATCAAGTGCCAAGCGATGATGCCGCAGTCCCAAAAGTTTAAAAGCCAGCACCAAAGCAGTGGGCCAGCTGCGCACACCCATCCGGCACTACCCAAACTGCACAATAGAACGCACATAACCATGAGGCCTAAAAACAGTGAGTGGAACAAAAGACTGAGGAAGCATAAGTAGGCTTATACAGGGCAAATTTAAAGAAATGAAAGCAAACTGAACTGTAGTGCAGATCTACACCTGGGGTGTTTTGAGTTAACTGCGCCACTACCTAATGACTGCCTTATCCCAAGATACACAACAGGGATTACAGGTGCTGGGAAAATTGATTAACGAGGGGAGAGGCACTGAAGGGTGTAGTGCCTCATGGAAGATTGCAAACCGGATTACATCTGTGTGTCTGAATACCCTAGTTGCGCTGTGCACTATTACGCTATGCTGTGTGATTAAAGTATTTTCTTTTATATCAAAAACTAAACACTAACCTGGACAATGCTTTATTGTGTCTCCTGCTTGAATGTTGAGTTCTGAGCTCTTGACCTCCAAACTACTTCCATGATAAGGCATTGCCTGATTACTCTTCCTCCAATAAGAGGCATGAGTGGAAAGGGTCTACTTGGCCCAGTTTGCAGAGCCATTGTAGGACAGACTCAAGGATATTAGTGGCCAAAGACCCCAACCACCACAATTGGGGATTAGTAGCTTCTGTCTGCCCTATAGCACCCGCTGAAAGAGTCTGACATCTAGCAAGCAGTCATATATTGGGGGCATAACTTCACAGAACCAAAACCCCCAAAGCCAGCTGAGGTTCCGCAGTTGGATACACAGGGATTTCCCTGACTCTAAATAGGGTTGTGGAACCACTAGTGTGGCAGAAAGGGACATTCATTAGCTTACTGCTGATCCCATGCTTCCACCACACTCTAAATTATCAGCCCCCTCTCCTGTCTCCACTTCTGAGGTTTTAGATCTGAGTCGCAGATATTCTATAAATGTAAAAGAACGATCACTGTTGCATGTTTACAGTAGCAACAAAGCACAGTGGTTTTTACACACATCATTTTGCCTTCCGAAAACAGAAGAATTTTTGGAGCAATGCTCCTTCCATATCTGATACTCGTTCGCCAGTGCTTTTGATCTGGGTGGTCAACAACCTGAGCTGTTCTCAGTAGTGGGCAGCCTTGTGATTCTGGGCTGCCTGTCAGGCTGACTTTCCAAATGCAGGAGCAGAGTGATGTGGTTAAATGTACTTGGCCACAAAAACCCTGCTGTTTTAGCTTGTTAGCCTTGTATCAACTTATGTAAAGCAGAACATGTCTGCCTTATGGTTGCAGCACTATCAGGACAACAACTCTGGAATTTAGCTGTGAAACATTACAGGGACAAGAACCTAAAAGGAGGCAGAACAGGGGTGGGTGCAGGGCTAGATGGAGAGGGAAAAGTCACGCACCTATTTCACTGTCATGAGTAGTCTCTCTTGAGTTATAAACTGTAGAATATCTCCACACATGCATGAGCGCCTTGTAACACCATTTTTTTCAAAACACTTTTACATAGAAAAACTATGCCTATAAGAGGGTACAAGGAGGGAAAGGTCCCAGTGGAAACAAACTTAAACTAAAACATGAACATCAACATCACATATTAAATCAATTATAAACGATATTATTCATGTTGAACATATTTATTCATGTTGAACATGTATTCTCATGTTCAAACACACCACATTTGTCAATGAAATTGTGAAGAGGTGCCCCAAAGGGGAAGGGAGGGATAAGTGCAGCAATGTGCGAGTGTGAAGGTAAGTGAAAGAGGGAGGGCAGTGAACAATATGTACATCAAAATCATAAATGGCCTATCCAGCCTTATCCAAGGCTAACCTATTTACAAAACCATAATGTTTGAAAGGACACGGTGAATCTATCACTGTTGTCCATATAAGGTAAACATAAAATAAAGCAGTCGACGTTTCGACCCAGGGGTTGTGTGTAGGCAAATGAGGTCCTTACAGTAGGGTCTTCATCAGGACCGTGGGGGGCACCCTCAGACCACCTGTGCAGGCGGTGAAGAAACACGATGTTGATGGGCCATTCAGGCTCCAGGGTCAGAAAGGGACGTAATCGTAGTGACAGGTTAATCGAGTGACTTCTTATGTCTATTCTCTATTTTTCCTGTTTTCATGGGCACAGAATAATCAAATGCTCCATAAATCTCCGTGTAAAGTTCACGTCCGTTTCACTGCAAATATAAGAGGGAACATTGTCTATATTTTTTAAATTTTGTTTTTTTAAAAACAAATCCCATTAGCTAAGTCTAGTTTATTTGACTGAAAAACTGTTGAATTACACATTTTTATACCCTAAAGAAAAGGAAAAATGAGCCTCTAATAGCCACATACTATGTAATTGACACTATACCTTTATAGAACTCTAAGGCTGCCAGGCTTCCCATCATGCAGTGCAGGGTCTTTGAGGTAGTTAGTTTTGGAAGAACTGCAGTGGAAGGATCATAACATTTACAGCCTCTTCACCAACCCATTTAGAAAAGATGGGCAGGCAGGAGGGTTGTTTATGGATTCAGAAAGAATACCTATAGAAGAGATCTAGTATTACAGAGACGTACCTTTTCCTTCTCTGTCACTGGATCCTCTCGGATATTCAAAAACAGTAGAACAGAATAGCAACCTACCTTATGCACAGCCCTGGAGGAGCGATCTAAGTGTGAAGGAGAAGAGACAAAGAGTATTCCTAGGCAAATACACTGTGCAAGGGAGCCTGACCTACCAGAGTATCAGTAATGGAGTCAGAGTTAATGCAGAAATATTTTGGTGAAGGTGTATACCGATCTCAAGTTTGCTGCTTTGCAAAGTTCTGGAATCAGAAAATGTACACAAAGACACCAGTAACTGCTTTCACACATACAGAATGCCCTTTTGGCTTACTCGGACAGGGTCTGTTAGCCTTTTAATAACACGTAACTATGCAGGACACTATTGATGTAGCTATGGTCTGCTTAGATGAAGCTGTCCCAGTATGGACTGCTCAGTAATTTACAAATAGTTGTTTTTTTTCACAAACACTTTAGTTTTGTTGAGGTAGTATTTTAGAGCCCTCTTCACAACTAGGGTATGGAGTGATCTTTTTCCTTGAGATGTATGGTCCAAAAAGAAACTTGACAGGCAGACTGTCTAATTGATATTAAAGCCTGAGATTTATTTGGGCATAAAAGAAGGATGAGTTCTTAAGTAAACTTTGTTACAGTGAAAAAACCAAACCAGATGTCGTTGCTCTGAACACAGAGCTTGAAGAACACTCACTGATCTTGCTGAAGTTATAGCCAAGAAAAAACACTTTCCAGGACATATATTGCATATCTGCCTTAGGCATGGGCTTAATGGGGAACCCATTAATTTGGAGAGGACAATGCAAAGTTCCAATTGAGGAGAAGGCCTTATGACTGGGGGAAAACCCTCAAGAAAATCCTTACTCATACTGGGAAGCAGGGGAATCGGAGGAAAGTCAAAGGAGAATGTCCTCAACTAGTCTATCACAAGGGCATAGCACCTGGATCTAGGCTCTGGGTACCTGCACTCCAAAGCATGGCATTTTCTGTTTTCTCCTTTCATCTAGCACCCAATTGTCTTGCTCCGGAAGATATATCAGGTCTCATCCACTTTCCAGAACTGTAGGCCTGGAAGTCGAATCACAATCAAAGAAATGTTTCTCACATTTGCCCAGTGCTATATCAATTGAGCTCCTGTTGACAGGACTTTTATTCTTGTTCCCTCTACTTGTTGACATAGTACATAGTGGTCATGTTGTCTAGGTGAATCAGAATTGTTGATGCTGACATGGATGGATGGAAGAACTTGAAAAATAGGTGGACTTCGCTAAATATCCCGGCTGTCGAAAGTCTTACGATTAAACTGGAATCCCCAACTTCCCCCTCATATGTATTCTTATATATAGACCACCGGATTATATATGCATCACTTCCCACAACTATATGTTGAGTTAATCTCCGCTTTTATCATCGACCATGCAAAAACCTTGCTGGTTGGTGACTTAAACTACTGGCGAACAAGGATAAAGGAGGGCAGTCACCCACAGATTTATCTGATCTCCTCAGTAGCCTAAACCTTGAGCAACATGTGTTCTTACCAACCCACCTCAAAGGTCACACATTAGATCAAGTCTGGTCCACAAACTTATCCTTGTCCAACCTCATGTTATCCGCTTGCGTGTGGTCTGACCACTATTTTATTAAAATCCGACTAACTGGCTGGTCTTCCAAAAAACCTGCCAACCTGCCCTGGAATTCTTTGAAGAAGCTGGTACCGCGCAGATCTGAACTCCTTTTCTGACTCCTTGGCAACCACACTACCTGACCCAAACTATAACATCAATCTTTATGGGAAAACAATTACTGACTGGCTAACGGTGGATACTAATACACATGCCCCTCTCTGTAAAGTCAAACAGGCCAGACTACACAACGCATCCAAATGGTTCACAGATGATCTAAAACTAGCTAAACTTGAACTACGCCACTGCAAGGACAAATGGCGGAACAATTATGCACCCTACAAGAAGAAAGTCTATGAAAAATATCTCAAAGATTACAAGCCAAGTCTGCCTTTTTTGCAAATAAAATCTTGAATTCTACGAACAAATCAATGGGTATCTTTGGAATTGTCTCTGAACTTTCAAACCCTGACAGAGTCATACTACCCATTTCCCCGACTCAGAACTTAGGTAATGCACTTAACAGCTTCTTTATTGATAAAATCAAGATCATTAAAGACAGCATTCCCCCACATCATTCTTTAATGAAACAACCCCGGAAGACAGAAATCCCGTTACCCTATCTGACTTTCCAGCTATCAGCAAGGATTGCCTTGTGGCCCTGCTGATCAAAGTCAAATTGGGTTCTCCAAATGACACGTACCCCAAAAGTCTTAAAAACAGTGTTCTCTAATTTTCCTGATCTAGCTATTTCCCTCCTCAACCTGTCTCTTAGCCAACGCAAAGTACCCAGCTCATTTAAGGAGGCCAAAGTGGGACCCCTCCAAAAGAAAGCCGTCAAAGACCCACTCGTACTGAAAAACTATCGTCCCATATCCCTACTACCCTTCTTAGCAAAGGTAGTGGAGGCACATGTAGCTCGAAACCTCTGCTCTTTCTTGGAGGAATCCAAATTTCTTGATCCCTGCAAGGCCGGCTTCAGCTCGGCTCACTCCACTGAAGCTGGCATTCTCTCTGTGATCGACGATGTGCACGAAGAATGGGACAGGGGCTATACCCAGGCGGCAAACATCCTTTACATCGCAGTGATTACACCGCGATGCATTTAGAACGCTGCCATTACAACGCAAGCGTTACATCGACTTGCACTGGAGGGCGCTATAACCTAAGGAATAGTAAGATTTACTATTCCAACACCTTCCCTACTGTACGTAGACTGGTGTTGAAATAGTAAATCTTACTACTCCTAAGTCCAGCGCCCTCAGCGCAAGTCGTTGTAACGACTTGCGTTGTAAAACTGCGATGTTACATACTGCGATCATTTTGATCGCGTTGTAACATCACATATTCTACCCAGGTACTGGTTCTCCTCGACCTATAAGCCTTTGACACGGTTGACCACAACCTCCTGGTGGACAGTGTTGAGGCCACAGGGTTATGGGGCACTGTTTCGACCGGCTCACTTCCTTTTTATGGATTGATAATAATGCGTCCGTCTGACCCCTTTCAAATCACCCAAAGTCCATCTAGACAGTGGAGTACCACAGGGCTCCCCCCTTTCTCCACATCTATTAAATCTGTACATATGCCTCCTAGTCCACACCCTAAAAATAAAATGAATGTCAAAATCTATAATTATGCAGAAGACATGCAGCTACTTTTTAACATTGACAACATCTCTGAATAAAATAAGGTTTTCCAAAACACAATGCTGTTCATCTGTGACTGGATGAACAACAATCATCTAAAATTAAACTCAGAAAAAACTGAAATTGTCATCAACAGGAGCAAGATCAACTTCTGGAACGCATCATTTTGACCTTCTGAAATAGGAGCTCCGCCCCCCCCAAGAAATCAGTAAAAAGTCTTGGGGTCCTCACTGACGAGGAACTCTCTATGAAACCCCAGCTCAGAGCCGTAATCTCTTACTGCTTTCTACTACTCTGTAGAATCAGGAAAATCAGAACATTCCTCACACCTGAGGCCCTTATTCAAGCTATAATAGCCCTAGTCATCTCCAGAACAGATTATGCCAACTCTCTCTATATGAGCCTCTCAAACTGCCTTAATTGCAGGCTTCAATTAGTTCAGAACCAGGCAGCCTGATTAATTTTCCAAGAACCCAGACACTGTCACCCCCTTGATGAAAAAGCTCCACTGGCTCCCAGTGAAACAAAGGACTAACTTTAAAACTGGCTGCAATTCAGTTCTAGCATGTTGAAATGGTACAACTGAGATGGAGCATGAAGTTTGTAAACACCCAGTTGCATATTCACTTTCTTACACCACAATGTGAGAAACTGAATAGCAGAGTTGGTCTTATCTTGTCTTCCCAGTACCCAGTCTTCTGATACCACTGATCATCCAGGCATTCTTACAGAGGGTACATATGAAGTCTGGCATTGGGCACTAGATAAATGTACAGCACCATTCTGCCTAGGAGAAATGAGACGTGTCTTACTGATGGAGCCGCTATAAGCATCAGAGAGAGAATCTTCAAATATACAGATGACAGTCTTTTCCTCAAATGATGCCCTTTTGTGTCCATTGTGCCTATTGTGGCTCCCAAATATTGCATTTTTATACTAAGTTGATTTCACCCAAACCAGAGAGCAGAAATGGAATAATCTTCATGTCTTGCTTTAGCTTCAATGCAGAGCTGACTTTCAATTTTCCAGGTAAGTGACTGTAATATTCCCTTCTCTCGCAGAACTGTAGTTACCACTCCCATGCTTTTGGAAACCACTCTAAGTACTGACTTCAGGCCATATGGGAGGGCATGATTTTGGTAAGAAAAGGGATCCACATGACATTAGAGAAACATCTGACGTGATTTGCAAATCAGGATGCAAAAACAGGCATTTTTGAGGCCTATTGACACCATTCAGTCTCCTTACCTGGGTAGTTATGGTTAGTTCAGCTGTTTTATAGGAAAAGCGCTTTTTGTGTAGCTAATAACTTTGGTCCCGTTTGACGAATCTCTAAAAACCTTTCCAGAAAGGTGCTACTTTTTGACTAGTTTGTGCATGGAAAATTTATGGGTGATCCGTCAAGCGGGGGTTGAGAAAAAAGGGGAGTCCCAAACACAAAATCCCCATGCATTTTCCATGGACTTCTTTAAGAAGGGCTACAGCAAAAACTGCTGAACGGAATTACACAAAATTTGTCAGGAAGTTAGACCTTGGTCTGCAGATTGTGCTTTTCATGATTTGGTGTAAATCTGTTCAGTAGTTTTTTAGAAATTAAACATCAAAAATAATTGTATATCTGGACGGTTGGGTCCACGAGAGGCTCGAGAGACTCACACTCCATATATATTATTGATAACTCAGCCTTAACAGTTTTCAACGGTACCTCTGTGAGTTGGTCCTTGGTGAACTCGGGTAATTTTCTTCAACAGCTGGTCACAGCCCACAAGGACGCTTTTGACATATGCTTGGATATCTCCACCAGCGACACTGACACCAAGCAGCATTTCTTTTAATCACAGGAGATATCAAAGCCACTTTTGCTAGAACACTGCCCCAGTTAAATTCTTGAAGGCCCTGGTGATTCGACAGTAACTGTTCTAAAGCCCACAAACATATTTTGTAAGCCCTTCATAAGTCATCTTGTTGTGCTTTGGGGGTGAGAAGGTGCAGATGAGCTTACAATTTAGTACTGAAAAATAGGAAGAGAAGGAATTAAAACTCCTAGCATGAGACTCACTGATCGAAGCAACTACGTCCAAAGACATCTGTGCTTTTTGGCGGGTTATTAACGGCCTCTTTCTAAAGGGCAAACCCGCCCCCAGCTTAGAGGGGCAATCAATGAGACTGAGTGAGTTACCCACTTTTCCAAGATATATTCTAAACCAAATCAATCGTTTCCCGGGTCTGACAACACCCCTCCTGACATTATGTCTTCTGATCGTAGCAGCCTGTGTTTTTCTTTGGAAGAAGTCAATAGGCCAATTGCAGGTAGTAAGAGTGGTAAAGTCCCTGGCCCAGATGACATCCCCATCGACCTGTTTAAGGCTAATATCCTTTTGTGGGGCTCTATTTTAACCAGGGTATTATGGGCCTGTTGTCGTTCTGTTTTTTTAGAACTTGGTTGGAGGCCATAATCATACCAATTTTTAAGAAGGGCGATCGAGCCAATCCTGCCTGCTACCGCCCTATTTAATTCCTCGACTCCATGGTTAAAGTGACTGGAAGAATCCTGCTGAATCACCTGGAAGAGTGGGCTGAGACTAAAAATATACTCTCCGACTTTTAGTACGGCTTTAGAAAAGGCCTGGGGACTAGTTAAAAGAGGTTAAATCTTAACCTATTTATCGGCAAGTACACTCTTATGAAGAAGGGCCTCTCGTTCTTAGCTTTTGTAGATTTATCGAGCGCCTTTGATAATGTTCTGAATAGTAAAATAAGGGCTATTTTATTAGAGATGGGGGTGGACCGACCAATTATTGTCTTTCTTAGAGACATATACTCTGACGGTAAAGCCAGAGTACGCTAAGCCTCAGCGGTGAATGCACCAGCACTTTTGATTTTTGGTAAGGGGTCAGACAGGGCTGCGTGCATGCACCTTTTTTTATTTACCCTATTTCCATTAACAGTTTAGAGTCTGCTTTATGCAGCACCTGTAGCGACCCCTCCCAGATCAGACATAGACCTATGCCATGACTGCTTTATGCTGATGACACCATGCTTATGTCTCGCAATCCATTGGGGTCTGCAGCAGTAACTTAATGGTTTGTAGATTTTATGTCTGACCTTGGTTTGACCATTAACATTGGGAAAACCTTTGTAATGAAGTGCGGAGGTACATGCAGAAGTGTTGTGACTTTATGATAAATAATGTTAAGTTTTACCCCGATCTTCTCTTATCTTAGTATTTTATTTGACAATCGTGGTCTTTGGACCCCAGCTGTAGGTAACAGAATGCAGTATTTCAATAAATCTATTTCTGCACTGCTCAAATTCGCCAGAAAGCTAGGTAATAAGCCATTTAGAGAAATGGTAACTATCTATAATTCTAAATGCATATCTGTAGCCCAACATGGGGCTGGTATCTGGGGCTTTAATAATGTCGCCCTTCTCCAGACACTAGAGAACGCATTTTTCAGGAATCTTCTGGCTGTCCCAAGCAGCTGTTCCTTCTTTGTTTGCCATGCAGAACTAGGGGCCCGTTCTTAACTGATTTGATCAACATTCAACCAATTTTATTGTGACATAAAGTTTGGCCTAGCGATTTTACCATTTTAAATCATCTGATCCTTAATGATTGTCTAAAGCTGACCTGTTTCGTTGCATTCCCCTTGTTTAAGTGCACTTGGGTCATCCTGAATACTTTGACTCACCGATGCTCTACTTAACGTGAGTAGAAGAGACCTAAAAAACCATTGCTTGTCCTTCCTTAAAGATCAAAGGTTTTCCAGGGAAATGGCCAAATCTTTTTTTACCGTTTAATCACTTTTCCGGTTGTCAACGACTGGTCAGCAGTTCGGAAAACTGCCCATGTGATGGCCTTTCGAGTCAATGCACCTACCACTTTAGGTTCGTCTATCCTTTTTATGCTGTACCACCTGATGATATATTTTACCTATCTCAACTCAATTTTAAACAATGCCGGCCATCTTTATTGTTGACTCTTTAGTGATCTGCTGTAAGATTTCTATTTTTTTCATAGTCTGTGATATGGTTAAGGAAAAACATGAGTGGACTGTAATGATGTGTATAAACTTTTTTAATTACGATTTTTATGCTAACTGTACCGTGATAATGAAATAGGCATTTGACTGGTATGCTTGCTTTTATGGTTGCTTTTAAAGATAATCAAATAAAGTTGACTATGACTTACACTCGCACTCTCATGCAGTGCTTAACACAAACAAGTAGAGCTTCAAAACCAAGCAGTAGAAGGAGAGATGCCAGCCAATCAAAGTGATGGTAAAGAGGCAAGGCTCCATAGAAGGGACAACCACAAGATTGACAAGCTGTAACACGAATAAGAAGCAGACAAATGAGAGAGACAGAAAAGCCAACTAATGGTTAACAAAGGGCGGGTTCTAAGTCCCTCTATGTTCTGGGTAAGCCACAATACACCTCGCAACAGACAGCACATGAGCTGTCTAGTAGGCTCGACCCAAAAATGGAATTTAGTTCTAAATGGAATGAAGGGATGGTGCTGAAATTGAGGACAACTGTGAAGGAGGATTAAAAAAAATAGATATTACGGACACCGGAGTGCAGGCAGAGAACTATTAGAAATGATAAAACAGGTGTTCAAGAATCCAGTGCACAGTGTCACAGAAACCTTCTGTTAAGAGTTAAGGGCCCCTTCCCCATCCAATGGAAATCTTATGTTACAGTACCTTCTAGAGAGACTGACAGAATCATTAATTGACATAATTGTGCTAATGGGCTGTTTCTTCACAAGAACCGAGGCAGTAGCGCTGCACTGAGCAGCACACCTTGAACACAGGAATTACCTAAGGCTTACCTCCAGCACAGAGCATTAGGGCTGCGAGCAAGGGTCTAGTAGCAGTCTGAGACAGCGAAAGTTGTCTAATGACTTGCGCATACACCCGCTATCAGATAGATTGTTCAGGGCTGGTAAAGTTCCAACCCTGGACTCAGGAGCCTTTCACACCTCAGGGCCATCCCATTTATAATGCCCTGCTGCGTCACTGATAAAGGTAGCTCAGGACTTTTTAGGCTTCAGCCCCGCAATGCCCTGGGCACTGTAGGCTTCAGCCACAAAGCGCCCTTGGCTGTAAATTAACCAGCATGTCAGCTCACCCTCTCCTGTCTTATTGCAAGATGGGGTGGAGTCAGCTAGCCTGCTGACCACACCAAACCCCACCCTGAGACAAGTTGGGTGAGGTGAGAGGATACAGGAAAGCGAGCTGAACGCTGGTACTTCTGCAGCGCACATCAGCATTGTTTATGCGTTGTGCAGGCTCCAGCTTTCAGCTTCCTGTCTCAGAACTTGACGTTGAAGGGAGCTGAGTGCCTCACCTGGGAGACACAACAAGATAATGGACGAAGTGCTGAAACTTTTCAACCACTCACTCCCAGACAAGAGATCTGGTATGAATCCATTGTTCTTTTGCTCACTGTGCCAACCCCAGTTCAAACCCAGCCCGTATGCAAATCAGTCTTGACCGTGCCCCAAATAGGAACAGTCCAGTCCGAACTGCCAGGCCAGGACCTCCCTGGACCGGAAACAAGCATTCTAGGACCGGTTTCGGGGTTTCACCCCTTTTCTGCCAAGCTGCTTGAATCCAGTGGCACAGCGAGCAAGGGACCCAAGTCCTGGGCATACCGTTGACCACTTAGGGCGAACATAGCAAACACAAGAAGATGATGGACCGAGTGCTGAAACTTTTCAACCACTCACCCCCAGACAAGAGATCTGGGTTGAATCCATTGCTCGGTCTGCCTGGCTGATAAAGGGGGAAACCCCGAAACCGGTCTCAGGATGCTTGTTTCCAGTCCAGGGAGAACCTGGCCTGGCAGTGCGGGCTGGACTGTTCCCATGGGGAGCAGGGTCAAGACTGATTTGCAAATGGCTGGGTCGAAACTGGAATGGCATGGGGAGCCAAAAAACGATACATTTAGGCCCAGATCTCTGTACTTGGGTGAATGTTTGACATTGTTCAACATTCTGTCCATCAATTGTTCTTTTTGCATTTGCCTAACCTGGGAGATCATGCAGCACCAGCAGCTGTGGAGGTGAAGCAGATTAGTGCAGACTCCTGAGAGTAAGTAAAAAAAAAGTTCTGAAATGTTGTGTGTGTCTACAGGTAAGAGTGTGTATTTTTGAATGCATGAGTATGTGGGAATATGTGTGTGTGTCTTTATGTAGGTGTGCGTATGGCTGTGTGTCTGTGAGAGCGACAATGAGTGGGTGCAAGTGACTGAACGTGAGTGAGAATGACTAAGTCACAGGGTGCGAGAATAAATTAGATTGATTGAGAATGAGTCAGTGGGAGTTACAGTGCAGGGTAAGCAGGTGTGAATGAGTCAGTGAGTGAGAATGAATGAGTATAACGGAATGAGAGTTGCAGTTAGTGTAAGTGAAAATCAGTGGGAGTGAAAGTAAGCTGAGTGAGTGTCTGTGTGTGTGTGTTATGCTTATGAGTCTGCTGCATGCCATGCCGTAGTGGAGGTCATTCCTAGCATAATGGATATCCATGGCAAAACAGTGGTGCTTGAATAACAAAATTAATTCTTGGCACATGGGCCACCCATGGTAAAATGCTGGCACTGGCATACTGGAGGCAACTCTTGGCAAAATGGCATCCATCAGAAAATAGGAGGGCAGGCATATTTGATGCAAATCTTGGCATAAGGGAAGGACAACCACAGCATTTAAGCAGGCAGGTAGTCATGACAGAAATGCTGGCCCTCACATACTATAGATAATTTTTGATACATGGGTTTCCCCATGGCATATGGATAGTATCAATGAAAGTATTCTGTCACAGGCATATTGTAGGCAATTTCTTGCATGAGAGGGCAACACTTGGCAAATTGGCAACACCCATGTCAAAATGCTAGCCATGGCACAATGAAAGTAATTATTTACATGTGCTGGCCCCTGCAGTACATTTTCAAAAAGATGGGCTCAGCCCTTCAGGAACATAAATGCTTTATTGGCTTGGCACCTGTGAAAGTACTTGAATATTTAATAAATAACAAGTCTTAACTCATAACTGGTCTTATCAACAAATAGCTTTCAAAGCTTTTTAGTGAATGTATGTAAAAACCTTCCTTTAAATGCACTATTCAACTCATTGTTTTCAAATTTAACTCATGGGAGAGCCACCTGAACCCTTATATAAGTAGTCAGACTTGACTTGCTTGCTGACTGTGAATCAGGGAAAGTAATACGTTCCCCACTACTTTTATGGTTCAAATCTGTTTATTAATATTTTATGTAACACATACTCTCACCTACATCCAGAGGCCGGTGAGGCAGGATCAGTAGGGGATGAACATGAATAGAGGATGGGGGAAGATGGGGGACTGAGGGGGCCCAACTGGGGTGGGAAAGGGATGGGAGTAGAACAGGTAGGGGGTCCCATGGTCTTAATCAGGAAGCTGCAACCCTGCAGGGAGTGCTCCAGTAAGCATGGGTGACTGTTCAGGAGGACTGGGTAGAGTCCGAACTGCCTGTGTGCTGGGGGTCACCTCCCATTAGGCGGAGCACCCGGAGATAGCGGGGGCAAGTTAGTTCATGATATTCTTGAGCCAAGAAGCGAAGACATGTTCCCTACCTTTTATCAAAGCATGGCATTGTCCATTCCATGGAGGCTGTGGGTTTCTCCATGCCCACTGTATCCCAGAGCCTGTGTAGCCAGTCGGAGTGGGTTGGCATGGTGTCAGGGCCCCATTTGGAAGAGCTAACTTGCCTGGCCGCAGTGAGAGACATTGTTATTACTCTACCTCTGTCGGGGTGAAGAGGGTATGTCAACTGGTTTGGGAGACCCAACAATGTGTAGCTAGGTAAACTGGGGCAGTCAATCTCAAATATCTTGTCAACGTCTTTAAGTACCGCTTCCTGGTATCTCTGTAGTTTATGGCATCTCCAGGGCAAATTGATAAGCATGCTAATTGGCCACAATTGTGGCAGCACATGCTTGGGGAGTTGGATTTCCATTCTGCAAGCCTAGCAGGGGTGTAGTACCAGTAGTGGGCAAATTTCTGTATAGATTATTTTCCAGTGACAATGAGAGAAGAGGTGCATGCTCTGAGAAGTAAGATGGCCCATTCCTTGGGTGTATATGTGCAGTCCATTTCCTATTCCCAGCACCATTGGGCTGTGGATTTGCTGGGTGTTTTGGGGGTGTTCACCCCACTACTTTTAAACATCATCAACCACCTCTCTTGTAATAATACTGTTTTACCACATAATGAGGGGCAGACTAGACTTTGTGAGCACAACTACGACCAACATTCAGAACTGATTATAAACTAGGGAGAACTGTGACAGTTAGTTCTAACAAACTAGTAAATGCTAAGTTTTGCGGCACAAACGGAAGCTTGATTCTCAAATATTATTGGGTTTAAGTAAGCATTAAGGCATAACTTCCTAGTGGCTGAAGCAAACATCCCTGCTCAAAATGTAGTTCTTACATAAAAGGAACTTTTGTTGGGGTAAACAGTTTTTTTCCACTAGAAATTCCTCTTCTCCCTCCTCTTCCACAATCTGTTTCAAGATTTCTCGGTGACCCCCCCCCCTCAAATTAAGAACTGTTAGTTTCATTTTTTGGAGCTGAGCTGTCCCACATAGCATTGTCAGAGGGATGTTGGATGCACCCTACAAAAAACGGATGCCCGGATTTTTCAAGGCAGTAGGGTCATCTCGATGCACACTGAAAGATTCGAAGAAGGTGGAAGATGTGAGCAGTAGCGGAGCGGCATCATCAGAAAATGTCAAACAAGTGCAGCCTTTGGCAGGACAGTGCTGGATCTCCATCACCCTACCTCGCAGACTGTGCTGCGATGACTCCATAGAGCTTGCCATGGATCCTAAAACAGGGTCAGAGTATTAGCTGGAGTAGCCCTCTGCTAGAGGTGAAAGTTAAAATATCTGAGAGCTAATTCTATCAGCCACTCTCTGAATAACGGCGAGCAATAGGTGTTGATGTCTGTGCAGTAGAAAGCAACCAGGTATGGCTGGGTCCCTGAAAGGATTGCTAAGAAAATGTGAAGGCCCTCACAGGAGGAACAGCATCCTGTATTGTTCTCCACTCTGCATATGTTAATAATAATAATAATAATAATAATAATAATAATAAATAACAGTTATGAAGCGCACAGCTGCTTCCTAAGAGGCGTCCCGGTGCTAAAACCAGTAGAGCAATCTAGGGGGCATAACTTTAAAGTGCCCTAAAAAAAATATTTTTTCAGCCCCGACGTAAATGACTTCTCCGAATCGAAGTCCCGGAGTGCTTTAGGAAGTGAATTCAATTTTTTGTTGCCAGATAAGAGAAAGGCCGTCCTCAAAGCCTTTCCTTGTATATTTGGGATGCAAAGCAGCCCTTTTGTTAGAGGAGCTCACAAGCCCTAGTCGGATCATATTTATTAAATCTCCTCCACCATTAAGGAGGCCATGTTTGGTGCAGAGATCTGTGGGTAATTGAGAGTGCCTTAAGGATAGATGATCCTCTGTTTTATCAGCAGCCAATTAAGTTTTTTAAGATTTTTCGTGGAAGATTGTCTCATTGTACTATTCAGAATTAGGCGAGCTGCTCCATTTTGGACCAGCTGAAACATATCAACAAGTTCCACCGGAAAACCGAAGTTCACAACATTGGCATAATCTACCCTAGCAGTAATCAGTGCATGCACCACTGTTTTGCATGTAAGGCTCAGTAAAAATATAAGTATCTTTTTTAGGGATTTCAATAGAGCAAAGCAAGAAGCAGCCGTTGCCTTTAACTGTGGTTTAAACTCAATTTACAGTCAAACTTTATGCCTAAATAATTCACTTCTCATTTGGGCACTGGAGGGGTTCCCAAATCTTAGAGTTCAGCTTCAGACAACTGTGCTTCATCCAATTTGCCATTGAAGTCAGACATCTGTGTGTATTCTCCACTACTATGCTATCCATGTGTTTAAAAGATAACCTCAATGGAGTGTCATCAGCATAGGAAGAAGTTTGAAACCCCGGCAGTCTACTGTATTCCCCAAGGGTGCTAAAAATATATTAAATAATGTAGGGCTCAATGCTGAACCCCGACATACCCCACATCTCAATTTCGTAAAGCCTGAGGTGAATTGTGGAAGATGTACTGCCTGCTACGTGCCAGACCTGAATGATTTAGCCAGTTATTGGCTATGCTGGTTATCCCAGCTTTTCTCAGTTGGTCCAAAAGGGTCTCATGCAAGATAGTATCAAAAACAGATGAGAGATCTTGAAGGGTGATCACTGCTTTTTTCCCCCATATCCATATTGGATTTCCCAAATTCCACCAGCTCTATTTGTGCTGCTTCTGTGCTGAAACCCTTCAGGAACCCTGACTCGGTCTAGTGCAGAAGAGCATTTCTTTATATGGATTGAGCTATTTGATTGTTAACTAACTGCTCCAGATATTTCCCAAGACCGGAAAGAGAGATACTGGTCTGTAGTTACTAAGATAAGTTGGATCTGCAACGGCTTTTTAAATAGAGGAAGAACCAATGCCTTCTTTCACATTCTGGGAAAGATGCCTGCTTTCAAGGATTGAATCTAGATGACTGACTGGTGGTGTAGAGCATATAGGAACTGTGCCCAAAAAAGTGCCTTGTCTCATATGAGAGGCTGACCGCTCACAGAAGTGCAGAAGGACTAAAGATGAAGAGGTCTGGAAGTGGCAGTAGTCCACTTGGGTTGCCTCAATTTGTGGGGGGATGGGTAGAGTGACAATATCGTTGGTGCCTGTGAACTCCTAGAATGGTGTAGCGTAGAGTGGCATAGAATGAAGTGGCATAGTGTAGAGTGGCAAAGAACAGAGTGGCATAGAGTAGAGTGGCATAGGCACTGAGTGGTGCAGAGTATATAGGCGTAGAGTAGAGTGGCATACAGTGGAGTGGAATACAATGAAGTGGTTTAGAGTGGAGTGGCGTAGAGTGACCTAGATTAGAGTGGCCTACAGAGGAGTGGAATAGAGTGGGGTGGCATAGAGTAGGGTAGAGTGGTGTGACGCAGATTGGAGTGGCATAAAGGACTGTATAGTGCCACTGTGGGGAGTGGAATAGTGTAGAGTGTGGTGGCATAGAATGGCATAGCCTGGAGTTGAGTGACATAGAGTGGTGTAGAGTAGATTGGTATAAAGTGGAGTGGCGTAGAGTGGAGGGGAATAAAGTGGCATAGGGTAGAATGGCGTAGAGTGTCATAGAATGGGATGGCATGAAGGAGAGTGGCATAAAGTGGAGTTGAGTGGTGTGGAGTAGACTTGTGTGGAGTGGCATAGAGTAGAGTGGCGTAGAGCACAGTGGCATAGAGTGGAGTTGCATGGAGTGCCATGGCATGGAGTGCAGTTGAGTGGAATGGCGTAACGTAGAGTGGAGTTAACTAGAGTGGAGTGGCATAGAGTGTGGTAGAGTAGAGTGGTGTAGAGTGGCGTAGAGTGGCATAGAATGGCTTGGATTGGTGTAGAGTGGCTTGGAGAGGAGTAGAGGCATAGAGGAGAGTGGAATGGTGTAAAGAAGCATAGCGTGGAGTAGCGTAAAGTACAGTTGCATAGAGTAGTACAGTTGTGGGTGTAAGTAACTAAAGCTTCAATAGAGACAGCATATGGGGTGACACCAACATAAATAAGCCGTATGCCTGTGCTAAAAGTAGGAAATCACTTTGCACGTCCAGTAATAATACTGAAACGCTTATTAAACTTAAAAAATAGCGCATTGCAAAAAGATGTGGAAGAACACATGTACTTGATCCGGGTTTCAGGGAGGAGCTAACACAAGAAAGGAAGGGAAGCCTATAGGAGCTAAGCAATCGAAAGAATGCAAATGAGAGTGACAGCGAAAACAACTAATGGAATTCAGTGGGCAGGTTGTAATCTCACTGAACTGTAAACAATATATCTCACAGCACAGTGCACACCACGCATGAGAGCAGCGTGGGATTGGCCTGAGCGGGCTGCTTTGATGCTTGGTCAGGGACAGGAAACCTGGGACTTTTCTCTACCCGGCTGTGCAGCACTGCTCGGGTGGAGAAACCTAAGTGCACATGTCAGTTTGACCGGCGTAAGATGGCCGGCCAAACTGACATGCGCTCTTAAGTGCAACTACCACTCCTCCTCCCAGTCCCAGTCCCTGCCTTGTTTTATCTTAAAGCTTTGACCACCACCCTTTTCTGCTGCATCCCTCATTCGAATGCTTTCACCTACCTATTATCGCTCTTCATTGTGATTTCTTTCCCTTTCAACCATCTAAATTTCTCTCTGTAAATGTCTGGTCTGAACTCAGTGCTCAGTTTGTGCCGCTGACTGCAGCTGGTGGGCACCAGCACTCAATGTAGGGACCTTATCTTTCATCATCAGACTTTGACCCAGATAAAAAGAGAGAGAGCCAGAAAAGAGGGGAAAGAGTCGCGGAATCCAAATGTGCCTCTATTTAATATCTTACGATGGCAAAATGTCTTGGATAATGCATCATTATGTCATGAATAATGAACTGCAACTCATTCTATCTGGACCTAACAATTAGTCTTATCAACAAACCCAAACACTATGATTTTGCTGCTGACTAATACTTGACCATAGCCCAAGGGAGCTAAAAGACTGGTCACAAAAAGAGGTGCAAAAGGAGCAAAAACTTTTTGTAACCTGTGTATTTATTGCAATGCGACCTATATACTAATAGGTCGCATTAGCGGGGCGTTGCAGAACAACCTGCCTAATTAATATTATGTGGTAGACAAAGTGGTATACATAGTTTGAGACACAATGAACAGGGATCACTGGTTTAGATCAAAAATTCTAAAAAAAACACTCTAAATACTTGTTTTAAAACAAAGTATCGATTAGAATTACTATTTGTTTCCTGCCTCTACCTCTATCCAGCCAGGCAATCTTCAGTCAAGCACACTTAGGTTTTTATGAATCATGCAGTGCTAAGTAACTGGTTGATGTATTCACCTGAAGAGTAATATGGTGTATTGGTTTCCACGAGAAATGGCACCTGTGTCTGACTCCAATTCACTTTCATGACAGGCCGCAGTTTTAATTCCCTTCCATCATCTTTTTGTTCATCTTATATTGAAAACGATGCATTATGCTGCCTCAGCGTTCAGAAGGAAGGTGATGCATGAGTCACAAACCCATAAAACAACAGGCAGGAATGTAATGAGTAAATTCACCAGCGACTCCTGTATCATCATTTTCTACAAAAGCCAGAGTGAGCCAGAGAACCCCAGATGCGAAACCTTTAGCAAGAATTCCCACTGCCATCACAAATAGCAAGTGCATTCATGGATCACTTTGAAATAAAGCTGCAAATTTAGCAACATTTAACTGTCTAAAGTGAAGCACAAATTATTTTTTCCTAACATTGATTTTAGAGGAGGCAGGGCCAGCCGGTGGCACCCTGTGCAAGAAGCTTCCACTCTCCAACCAGTGGCATAACAATATCCCCTAAGCCCCCGCTGTGCGGGGGGAGGGCCTGAGCTTCAGGGGCCCCCTTCGGCACCGTGCACGGGTGGCGGGCCCCTGGCCTGACAGCTCCTGACTGGGTCCGGAGCGTGGGGCCCCCGCCATGTATTTTGCAGGGGTCCCCTCAAGTTTAGTTAAGCCAGGGTCTCCAACAGTACTCCTCATCTCCCAGTAGCCCCTCTCACATGTATTTCATTTGTTTTATGGCGCTACTCAAATCAGTGTATGGTGTCAGAGCACGTTACATCCCACATGTAATATACACAAACAGCAAACCATATGTGTGTAAATGAGTGTATTGGAAATGTTGCATAAGACAATGAGGACTACGCAGTGTAGGAATCACGTCATCCATACTGGTAGCAATATTTTTTAAGAGCATGTGGTCTGGAGAAGCACAAAGATGTATTTTCTACCCAAACAACCCCTTTTTAACAACCTTAGGATAACTAAAGACCGGGGAAAAACATAAGGTTCTAAACCTATGCCTTGCAGTTTGCACACAACTCTTTGATGACAGTTTATAGCTCACTGTGCTATATTAGGATTGTAATTTATGAACTGCAAGTCAAGTAGCAAAAGGTGCTCTATGACTAAAAAGTAATCCACTGAGCTATCTAAATAAAATACAATTCTGTGGTCTGCATGGTACATTTTCTTTGCAGCAGACACATTAACCCGCTTCCTTACTTTATGATGAGTTAAACTAGCACTAGACAAAACTCGATCTCTCTCCAACAAGTACATTAATCACCAGAGTTATTTCAATATGTTTATTGTTGCCAAAAAATTGCCAGATACATAAGGAACTCTGCACCATGTGCTTTTAAACTCATAAGATAGTTCAAAACTCAGAGGGCTCCGGAGCTCGGCACCTGGTGCGGTGGTACTGGCAGTCCTGCCAAGTATCACGCATCAGGCGTTAGACTTACGCATTTCAGTGTGGTGGTCCGCATCACCGCACTGAAATGTAAAGTCACGCACATAGTGCCTTCTGAGGTGTCAAGCCATAGCGCTGCTTATGCACCATTATTTAACTCTTGAATGGCAGCGGCGCGAGGCGCGCTGCTTCCAGCAGGTTTGGGGGTTTCTCAAACTGGTCGCAGGCAGCTCTAGCTGCTACAGTAACAATGTAACAGTAATAACGGCCGCGGGACTTCCTGCCGCCCGCGGCGCATGCAGAGCGGGGGTCAGCTTCAGTTCGTTGGCTGCTAGCACTGCAGCAGCACAAGGAGCTCAACACTAACCTAAAATGTATCCCATCACCACCGACCGGACACACCCGACCGGCGTCAGCCCGAGCCAGCTGAGAGTGACTGAAGCGACCGCGGTGCCACAGGTCGGAGTGGTTCCAGGCTCAATAGCCCACCACCAGAGCAGCACACCACAATCCAGCCTGTGCAGAGGTGAGCCACCTTGAATGCCCTCCCGCCCGGCGTTCTGCGGCCCGTGGGGTCCGAGTCGTATTTGTGATTGCGTCCACAAGCGGCATTTACAGAATTGCCGCGCTCGCCATCTTTACTGGTTGCACAGCCCTAAAGCCGGCCATTAGTGGAGATGAAAGACACATTTTTGTATCACACACAATATGGAGAAAATTCTTTATGTGATAATCCCTTGTATTTTTAAGTGTCACAAACCTTACCTTAAAAGCACAGCTTTTATCAACCGAGCCCTAGATACCTGAAAAAAAGGTTAAGGTCCTATGCTTCCTCAATACATTCAAGACTAGGCCATAACCATCAGCTCAAAATCTCAAGCTTTAATACACATATGGCAGGATTTCTTTTTCAGTTGTGATTGCTGCCCTCAATAATAAAATGGCACCAGAACTTTGAGCATTATTAAACCATAACTGTTTTTTCAAAGGCATGAAAGGACACCATTTCAAGCTGACCTGTGATATGTAAGTCAGTCAAGCTACTTAAACTTGGTCGGCTTAAATCATGCTGCATAAGCTTTCATCTTCAGTCTGTAGCCACACGTACACAGAGACCTTTTTCAGCTGTGTGACATTATACAAAATATCCTATTGTGGGGTGTATTTTATTTAAGTTCTCCAGTTTTCCGTTAAAACTGATTTTTACAGATCCAGGCAGCAAACCATCTATTTCTATGTCTGTATTAATTTTATATGAGGACAAAAAAGAAAAATATATCTTTCTGGAGTGATCTTTAATACTGTTGTGGGAGCCGAACCCCAATATTTTACTGCACCCCAATATTTTGGCCACCCTGAAAATGTAACTTCGGCAGCTGGGCTCCGCACCCTTGATCCAGCAAGAAGAGTCACCACCCTCTTGGACATCAGCCCCACAAAATCAACTTAGCAGTGTAATAAAAATAGTGATTGGGTCCACTCAATAACTAAGTTCTAGATGGATGAAATGTTGATGGGCACAGAGCTGTTCTAACTCTGCCTTTCTCCTGCCTGCGCTCTGCATAGCGCCGAGACACCCATTCAACTGTGATTCTTGTGTGATATCAATTTAAATTAACATAACATATGTCATGAAGGCTCAAATGCAGAGTGCACATTCAGAAACCATATTACTCTAAGTCCCAATGCGCAACAAAAATCACAAGTGAAATGGACAGCATCCCTAGAGGAAGAGAAGGTCACCTGAGTTCAAACTCTCTGATTCACAAGGAACACCAACAATGTCTCTAGGAGGAAAGAGAAAGCCATCAGGCTCACCCCAAAACCAAGGGCTTTTATACACATTTACGTAAAGGTATTAAGCAAAACTACAAGTTCATCATGGCATGAATAGCGATAACACATATTGGACAAATTAGAATGATGAGCGTCACACAAATAATTATAACGCTAATCCACTTCTAAAGTAGAAGAAATCTCCCATTAGCTCACACAGAAAGAGCTCAATAAGGAGGTGTGCAACACAATATGAAACAATTTGAAACAAAAACTCTTACCCTAGGATATGCTAGCAAGCCTGCATCAGAACTTCCAGCGGAAGTGTCCTTCAGAAAGTTATATTAGGAAAATGAAGAAAGTTTAATTTACAATGCATGCTCTCAAAGGAAAATAACCAATTGAGTCACTGTGTCCTCTGATCCACGAAACCTGAGAGAAGACACGCAGGGGGACATTAATAGGGAGGGGTAAACAGCAGGAGCAAGATGAACAGAACAACAAACAGCATCCATTCTACTAAAATGGCTTCTCTACAGAAATGTGCCATAACTAAATTGCATGAATACACACACTTCTAAATCTTCAAATAAAATTGTTTCAAGTGCAACATTATTACTCCATGAGTTATGACTATAATTAGTATAAAAACATTAGTATTCCAAAATAATTTGTTACCCTAAATTGCACAATTAGAAAAAGCTCTAACACTGTCAATCATGACTTCTAGGCCAATAGCTGTGCAGACAGACATGCAGGAAAGTTAAAAAAGATACATTTACTAAAGAAACCTGGAAGATGCGTATGTTGTAAGGAAAAGGCCCTTTTTGCATGGTCAACCCCAAGGACTCTGAGAGTGCACTGAGGCCTGCTAAACAGAACTCAGTGACTGTGCCATTACCCTTAAACTGGTATGTCGAATTCACTCTTACCTAATTGGCTAAGCTAACTTACCTGTAAGTCCCTAGGAAATGGTACCCTGGGAATGTAAGTTAGAAGGTCCCCCGCAGGGATTGCAACACTGATTGTGCCACCGGGGGGAGTGGCGGGGGGGGTGACATGAATGAAACGAGACTGAGGAGCAGTTTAAACTGCTAGCCAGACTTTGCCATTTAAGGTAATGGCAAAGTCAGACATCCCCCTGGCATATGTGCAAGGTCATCCCTATGGCAGGCCTATTTAGTCCTATAGCATGGTGCAACCTGGATTAGCCTGTGACGGTGATACTGTACGACAGGTAGTCCAGTCCAATGCCAACTGGACTTCTGCCGGCACCAAGAGGAGTTTAAGGGACAGCGACCCTGTGTTCAGGACCACCTCACTCTCTTCATGGACCGAGGAGTAGTCACAGCAAGACTCCCATTGACCGCATCACATCCACAGCATCCTTTGAGCAGCTTCAGCATCCTTCATCCCTTCCATCAGGACCACTTGCATTGGAAAGTTCTGCAAAGGAGAAAAGTGTTGGGAACAGACGGAAGACTGCTTCATCTGTTGGACCTCGCTGGTCCTCCTGACTGGCTCTCTACTGTAGTTGGTCACCTAAAGTGACTCTAAGTGACCACATTACTGCTAGCCTAAACTTTTTGCTAAAAACATTTTCTAAGTGGCAGATTTGTTGAACTTGCTAAAGCTTGTTCGTGGTTGATTTAAATGCTTTGATTTATTATATCTTGCAAATTCTATACCTCCGAAACCCTCTAGTGGATCTTTTTGTTGTGGTGTCTAAAAATACATAAAAATACCGTCTTTTTTACACATTGGTGTTGGTTTTCTTTGGTGTCTTGTCAATTTCTTCTTCAATTGTTTTGGTGCTGTTTAAATGCCTTACACGTATTCCTTTGTGTAAGACTTGCTGCTCAGAGCCACAGCTACCCAGGGTTGAGCTGAAGGTTTGACAAACAAAACCTAGGGGTCCTAAAAGGGAATGGTAAGTGTATTACATGGTGAGGTCACACAAGCACACCATATAATACACCCAATTTCCTCATGCGCGTTTTGTACTAAAACGCAGCTGCCATATAAGTGCATTGTATAAAAGTGAGGCATTCTTTATGGCTTCTTAAAGAAGAAGTGGCCACAAGGCACCAAATTGCAAGTGTAACTTTCTAGGTTAAATACATGTGGAACTATACTTGTTTTAGGTTCATTGTTTCCGAAACCACAAATAAAACCTGAATTGATGCAGATAAAAAGAGGAAAAAAATATGGATGATTGCAGACAGAAATGGCTAAAAAGTAAATAACATAGATCTGGAAGCCCTCAGTATATTGCACAGCAATATTATCTGTGTGTCTAGTAGTGTTAGTGCTTCGCATCTAAGGGCAAGTAGCCACCTGTTATTGGTGTAGACTTTATGTTCTGGTCATCTTACTCTTATGAGAAGTATGACAAGATCCTCATTAGAGTTGGTTGGTTGCTGTACCACAGTTAGCATATGATCATGGTAGTAAGCCAATGGATTCCTTTAAAGTTCTTAAATGAGGCACACAAATCAGTTCACATAGTTTAAGTATAATTTCTTCTATGCACTGGGGGCCGATTCACAGAACTAACTTACGTCAAAATCCTAAACTTACAACAATTTTGGTATTCACAGAATGAACTTACACATTTGGGTATTCACAGAATGAACTTACACATTTGGGTATTCACAGAATGAACTTACACATTTGGGTATTCACAGAATGAACTTACAACAATTTTGGTATTCACAGAATGAACTTACACATTTGGGTATTCACAGAATGAACTTACAACAATTTTGGTATTCACAGAATGAACTTACACATTTGGGTATTCACAGAATGAACTTACAACAATTTTGGTATTCACAGAATGAACTTACTCATCCTAACTTTATGTCCGCCACTGGGCCGGAAATTCCGGCCCGAGTGCGGACATAAGGTTAGGATGAGTAAGTTCATTCTGTGAATACCCAAATGTGTAAGTTCATTCTGTGAATACCCAAATGTGTAAGTTCATTCTGTGAATACCAAAATTGGTGTAAGTTCATTCTGTGAATACCAAAATTGGTGTAAGATCATTCTGTGAATACCAAAATTGTTGTAAGTTTAGGATTTTGACGTAAGTTAGTTCTGTGAATCAGGCCCTTTATTTTTATGCAGAGAATCTTCATGTTGCCTCTCAACTACTTTGGTGCTCTTTTTGACATTGGACATGCCATCAAAGGTAGACTGTCTCCCTGGGCAGGTTGGATAAGAGTAGCAAGAGGGCAGCTATTACACTTTCAGAAATACACTGGTGAGGTTGGAAAAGGACTCCATGTCTGGTACCTTAAAGGGAGGTAGAAAGGGGCAGAAAGCTGCAATATGTCACCAACAGTGGAAGATTGGAGGGCACCTACAGAAAAACATTGAGCAGAAGGTCTAGAGGAAGAATCATACTGAGAATAACCTACTTTTAAAAATTGCACCAATGTGTAAACGGGGTTCCTTCCTATGCTTATCTTTCCATCTACTACTCTTTTACATATGTATTGTATTGCTGCATTTATATAGCGCTTTCTACCACAATGTGCGGCGCAGAAGCTGTTGCCTACATGGGAAGCACACTACACCGTGTAGGGTTTGTAGTTGGAACAATGTTGTATTTGTTTTGGAACTATGTGGGAAGTGTTTCCATTTTGTGTGTGATGACCACTGAGATGCAGTTATCGTGTAATAGGACGAAATGTGTAGCAGTAAGGTGGATGAAGAAGTGTGAGAGACAGATATGGAGTTTTATGGTTTTCAATAAGCTGGTAGCTTTGAACAGCTCTACAGGTCTCTTTATGGTATTTTCAATGATACAGTCTGCTTAGCTGGTACTGCACTGGGTTGTCCAATCTGAGATTTTGTGTACAGTTGTGGTCCTGAGCGTGCATGGTTGGAGGAAGAGAGAAGTGGAGAGCTCTCTGGGGATGGGAATTTTTATTATCATCTCATATCTGAGTGTCTTTGTGTAAGACGCTACGGGGCAGATCTGAAACATGCAATGCGTATCAGGAGACTTGTTTATAGCTGTGACGTTGCATGAACAAAACACGACTCAGTAGTGAGGAAGTTATTCATAAATGTAACCTGGGGTAGGGGAAGCTAGCTCTCTTCCTTACTTAAGTACTATTTGAATTCAAAGTACGGAAACAATATGTAGCTCTCTTTACTTCAAGGGGACAATCTGCAGGGTGTGACCCTCAGTCCCTGCATTCAGGCTACAGACTCTGGTTCAGTATTGATTATAACAGTGATACTTTGATTGTCTCCTCCATGCCTGAAGCCAGACTGTTGCACCTCCTTTGGATGGTCGACAGCCATATGGCTCACCAATGTTTAGACACCTAAGGATTGTCATGGATGCTAAGTTACAACCGATTACTTTAGCTTGCATATTCACTCTCATCCACAAAACATGACCACTCTGAAGGTAAGCCAGGCCTCTTTTCAGGTCTATCTATTTAGTTAGTTTTTTTGTACTAAATATAACCAGAATGTTTCAACATGCTTTATAGTATGAAGAGCACCAACAGTTCACAGCTTAATAATTTGACAAGACAGAAAAAGTAACAGCAACATAATTTCAATTGTGCATTTTATTATGTTTAACAGTGATGTTGCAATTGTTAAAGACTCTTGTCTGGGTGGTTATACTATGATGGTGCGCTTGCATCTAAAAAGGTCTCATGGTGCTGTATAAGGTAGAAGGTACAAAGTACCATGGAATCCAATGGAGTCAATGAAAACCTTGAAACCGCAGACGAGTGTTCCGTGACACAACTGTAACTTTTACCATCCCTATATTCACAATGGAGAAAAGCCCTCGCAATTCTCAAAATCCATCACCTTTGACTTGTTACAATACTCTATAATTCCTGCATATTCAAAATACCAGGTTTCATGCCCTGTCCTCCTTACATCCTGAGTCCACACTGGTGGCATGACAACGCCCTATGGATTTTCTCACTCCAACGCTTTATGAGACGTTACTCAGAACACACTGCTGTTTTGCAAAACTCATAAAAGCGTTCACAGAGTTGGGCTCAATCAAGTGAACACATAGTCACTGTAGGCACAATGTGCATTGTTTGTTAGGGTAATTAAGAATTAATGATTAAGAGGGATGCTGCTTTGCTGATTAGCTTACCATTATATTCTACCCAATAAGCACCTGTCAATGAATTATGATATGGAAATGACAGATAGGTAAGGTGAAAAATCCTGCAATCCGTCAGTGTCAAATACAGTTCACCAAATGCTCAAAACCACACATTGCCATTTTAAGCACGCAATGAATTCATAGCTCCTTAACTATGCAATTGATACACTTCTCCTACTAAAGTACACAACAGATTCATATCTCCTTCTTGAGTATACAATATATTAATATCTCCTTCTTGGGTATACAATATATTCATATCTCCTTCTTGAGGATACAATATATTCAGATCTTCTTAAGTACACAACAAATTCATATCACCTCAATTATACAACAGATTCAAATACCCTTCTAAAGTATACAACAGATGCATATCTCCTTCTTGAGTATACAATATATTCATATCTCCTTCTTGAGTAAACAATATATTCAGATCTTCTTAAGTACACAACAAATTCATATATCCGTCTCAATTATACAACAGATTCAAATACCCTTCTAAAGTATGCAACAGATTCATATCTCATTCTTGAGCATACAATATATTCACATCTCCTTCTTGAGTATACAATATATTCATATCTCCTTCTGGAGTATACAATATATTCATATCTCCTTCTTGGGTATACAATATATTCATATCTCCTTCTTGAGGATACAATATATTCAGATCTTCTTAAGTACACAACAAATTCATATCACCTCAATTATACAACAGATTCAAATACCCTTCTAAAGTATACAACAGATGCATATCTCCTTCTTGAGTATACAATATATTCATATCTCCTTCTTGAGTATACAATATATTCAGATCTTCTTAAGTACACAACAAATTCATATATCCGTCTCAATTATACAACAGATTCAAATACCCTTCTAAAGTATGCAACAGATTCATATCTCATTCTTGAGCATACAATATATTCACATCTCCTTCTTGAGTATACAATATATTCATATCTCCTTCTGGAGTATACAATATATTCACAACTCCTTGTTGAGTATACAATATATTCAGATCTTCTTAAGTACACAACAAATTCATATCTCCTTCTCAATTATACAACAGATTCATATCTCCTTCTAAAGTATACAACAGATTCATATCTCCTTCTTGAGTATACAATATATTCATATCTCCTTCTTGAGTATACAATATATTCAGATCTCCTTCTTGAGTATACAATATATTCAGATCTTCTTAAGTACACAACAAATTCATATCTCCTTCTCAATTATACAACAGATTCAAATACCCTTCTAAAGTATACAACAGATTCAAATCTCCTTCTTGAGTATACAATATATTCATATCTCCTTCTTGAGTATACAATATATTCAGATCTTCTTAAGTACACAACAAATTCATATCTTCTTCTCAATTATACAACAGATTCAAATACCCTTCTAAAGTATACAACAGATTCATATCTCCTCCCTGAGTATACAATATATTCATATCTACTTATTGAGTATACAACAGATTCATATCTCCTTCTTGAGTATACAATATATTCATATCTCCTTCTTGAGTATACAATATATTCAGATCTTCTTAAGTACACAACAAATTCATATCTCCGTCTCAATTATACAACAGATTCAAATACCCTTCTAAAGTATGCAACAGATTCATATCTCATTCTTGAGCATACAATATATTCACATCTCCTTCTTGAGTATACAATATATTCATATCTCCTTCTGGAGTATACAATATATTCACAACTCCTTGTTGAGTATACAATATATTCAGATCTTCTTAAGTACACAACAAATTCATATCTCCTTCTCAATTATACAACAGATTCATATCTCCTTCTAAAGTATACAAGAGATTCATATCTCCTTCTTGAGTATACAATATATTCATATCTCCTTCTTGATTATACAATATATTCATATCTCCTTCTTGAGTATACATTATATTCAGATCTTCTTAAGTACACAACAAATTCATATCTCCTTCTCAATTATACAACAGATTCAAATACCCTTCTAAAGTATACAACAGATTCAAATCTCCTTCTTGAGTATACCATATATTCATATCTCCTTCTTGAGTATACAATATATTCAGATCTTCTTAAGTACACAACAAATTCATATCTTCTTCTCAATTATACAACAGATTCAAATACCCTTCTAAAGTATACAACAGATTCATATCTCCTCCTGAGTATACAATATATTCATATCTACTTATTGAGTATACAATATATTCATATCTCCTTCTTGAGTATACAATATATTCATATCTCCTTCTTGAGTATTCAATATATTCAGATCTTAAGTGTACATGAAATTCATATCTCCTTCTAAAGTATACAACAAATTCAAATATCCTTCTTAAGTGTACAACAGATACATACCTCCTTCTCAAGTATGCAATTGATTCATATCTCCTTCTTAGGCATACGATGGATTTGTGTCCCCTTCTTAAGTATACAATGGAGTCACTGCTCCTTCAGAAGCATATACTGGTTATATATTTCCTTCTGAGGTGCGCAAAAGATTCATATCTCCTTAAGTATATAATGGGTTAGTGAATGTGATGGAATAAATGTGTGACTGGTAAGGCTCCCATCTGGCATAGGACATGGCTCAAACAAGTCAAGTCAATGGTCTAAGGGAATTCTTCGACTGGGATAGCATATGTTTTTTGAAAATGGGAGATGTCTGGGAAAATAATCATATTAAATCCTTTTCAGACAAACCGGAAAGCTCTGGACTACATAAAACCCAATTTTACAAATATTTACAGCTGAGACATGCAATTGGTGATAACAGAGTGGCCACGCATGACGTGCCTAAATGTAGCCCACTAGATGCAAAACAAACACCACATGTCAGAGAAAAAGATATCACAAATAAATAGATGCTTGCCAGTGCTCAAGTTGTAAAACTAATAAGTGCCAGGGCTCTTGTCAGAAGGCAACTGTAGCTTGCACCACACACTGCCCCTGCCATGCTACCAATGATAGCAAGTACTCAACTACGAACCATCACACTCCTACAAGTGTGACAATTCGGACTATTCCAGGCCCCTAAAGCTATAAGAATGGCTAGAGTGGCAAGTAATAGTAACTTTTAATGTACATTCAATTAATAATTGTTGTGGTTATCTCTAAATCAGCCAGACAGTGCCACCTTGTGGCAGACAGTCACAAGCGCCGGTGTTGACAGTTATGGGCCTCATTATGATGGCGGTCGGAAACTAAACAGCCCGGCTTCTTGTCGGATGCGGTTCCAACTGACTTGTGGTGGGCGGTTCCAACTGACCGATTATGATGCTTCCGAACACCGTTCGGAAGGACTCCCATTGACTTCAATGGGAGCCTGTGTTCCGACCAACAACACAGGCTCCTATGGGGAAAATGGTTGTCTGCGCAAAACCTTGCACCCTGTCGCGGGCACACCATGGTGCCTGCCAAACTGTGCATGGTTTTACGGGGGGGTCCCTTGGGTACCCCCCAGACCCCAAACTGGAGGCCTCAGGATGAAGGGGGGCCTGCTAGGGGCCCCCAAAGTCAGTTTCTGACAGCCTTTTCATGTGGGACAGACCGAGTCAGAAAGGCTGTTGGAATCCAACATTGTAATCGGTCAGTCGGAAATGCTGTCCGTTGAGCTGTACGAATCAGGTCGGACCAACTCAAATTCGCCAAATGCTGGTCTGAACCGATTCGGAAGGACTGAACGGTTCCCCTTCCAACCGCGAGCATAGTAAACGGTCTGTCGGAATTGTTTCCGATCGAGGCGGGCGGATGGGTTCCGACACGGTCTAGGGGAATGCGACTGTTGGTCGGAGTCTTTCCAACCGACATCGTAATGGGGCCCTATGTGCTTGTGCTGAGCACCGCAAACCACCGGCTCAAATTAAGCACTGAGCTTGGTCAGTAATACTCCTGACTGCCTAGTCGATGTGAAGGCAGATGGGGAGGTTGGAAATTGTCTCCCTTGACAAGAGGGATTGTAAAGAGATAAAGATATGCGTGCAATCCCAACAACATTCCACCTCATCCAATTTAGATACAAATGCAGAATTTACAACACACCCCAGTGTATTTCCTGGATGCAGCAGCTTTCTGCCTCGCACTGCTTCTGATGCGGGCTGAGAATGTAGATTTTTTTTCTATGTAATAAGGTCTTGTCATGTGATCTGTGAATATTGATCCAGGATAGCAATGGCCCTGACTGAGGTTTTACATATCTTCATCATACTATCCTGTAAACTAGCCCTTTTTGGACTAATGGAGAGGCCAGTTTCCGTACGGGAACCAGGACATTGGGCTGGGGATCTTATTAGTAAGTAAGTGTTACGTATCCAAATATTAGACATTCCCCACATCTATGCCAGGAGCAGAATGGCTTCACGGTATAAACAGATGAGATTGTGGAAAAACCAATATGTCGGACAGAGTTGACCATGAAAATTAGAGGACCAGGAACTTGCCAATTTAGCTTGCCTACATGATATAAATGTGAGATAATACTAATATAGCCAATAAATATTGTGATGTAATAAAGCCCAATGTACTCTGCAACAGCTTTGTAATTGATAAGTGGCTGTAACATTGCATCATAGTTGTTTTTAATTAGTATAAAAATGTAATAAAATAAATTATATTTAATCAGAAAAATACAATGGATTCATCTCTCCTTTTATTCAAGCCTTTTCCAGTGACTACAGCCATCTGTGAACAAGCTGTGCAACTGTGCTAAACTCTACTTTTTTCCTCCTTCCCTACAATCTTCCTTCGCATGCCTCCAACTGAATCGCTTGCAGTGGTGGCTGTTGTCAGGGCAGAGTGGGGGGGCGGGCGGGCGAGTGGGGACGACAACTGACTAAACGAAAAAAAAAAAGAACTTACCCTCAGCTTGCCGGAGGGAGGCTGGGAGCTATTGCCTGCTGTTTCCAATCCGGTAATGCAGCTCAAGTTGAAGACACCTTCAGTGCGCATGTTGGTTTGGCTGTCCTGAGACGGCTGGCTAAACCCACATGCGCACTGAAGACAGTGCAAATCACTCCCACTCAGTGCCTGTCATCCCACCCTGGCCCAGCCCCCAAGACTCGGCAGACAAAGAAGAAAAATAAAACAATAGTAAAACGGGTTTACAACCCATTTTATTGTCATTTCATTTTTCAAGTTTTTAAGGATGCTGGGGGGGGGGCGCTCCTCTGCCATAGCGGAGGAGCTGCCGCTGATCACTTGCTGTCCCAAAAAGACTATCTCTGGCGGGTGCTGATCGCTGGGCCTGTAACCATGCCGAGTTCTAGTAGTATAAATAGCCTCATTATGGCTTGTACATCACTGCCTAACAGACGTGTAGTGTAAGAGAGAAAGAGGAAGTCAACTCTGGAGAAAAAGACATCCCTTAGAGCTCTCGGTTTCAAAAGAAAATGACAGAAACAAACGGGGTTACTTCAATCACAGAATGTAGGAGGGAAGTATCCGTGTCAGACTGCTGAACCTTTATACCCGCATAGTGCACTGATCCTTACAGAGATGGTGTTTGTCTGAGTTTACTAACACTCCGAGGACCGATCCAGTCCTCATAGTGTGGGTTAAATATGCTGTTCACGGTAAAAGGGACCCATCATGCGAGGCCAGCCCTTCGTCTTTCCACTGATCAATCTTTGGTGTGGCCGATGACAGCCAAGTGCAGAAAGCTCAAACCTCTTTGTGCTTCTGTTGTGGGTGCTCCAGGCTGGAGACTATCCTGATGTGACTAGCATCATCTCAGTATCTCCTGCCTGCCTTGATTGTATAAAAGGGGGAGCCCACTTACCCATTTGTTGATCCAGCTCCAATTTCTCTATGACCAAGGAAGGGAGTGCTCCACAGAGAACTTCTGTGCATACACAGCCCCTGACAGCTAGCTTACCATAGGGGACATAACCTGAGTCTATCCCTTGCTGCAAGAGCGGATCCCCTTCCTCTCTCGGCTTCCCCTTAATTTGCGTTTTGTCATTTTCACTGTGCTTAGTTTATCATCACTTGTATTGTTATTCTTTTCATTCCCCCTCTTACTTTGTTTTCCCTATGTTGTACCAAGAAGTGAGAAGAGTAATGCTGTGTACTTTATAGCTTGTGAATGTTTCCACAATGTACCTATATATATATAGAGTGCTCTTGTTAAAGCTAATTTTAAATCTTTATTTAAGTGTATTCTGCTTTCTTCATGATGGTTTAGTTGCTGCATTTAATCCTTTTCTATTGCAGACTGGATAATCTTATGTTGCTTTTCTGCAGCATGAAAATCTCTTAGTTTAAGAGCTGAGCACCAGGGAGGCATGTGTCTCCAGTGGAAGCCACTGGCAGAGCTGGGGCAGTTATGATGACCTCTCTTGGGAAACTTTAAAAATGAAAGCATCCCTGGGCCTTCCTCTTCCTGATAAATTATCATAAGTTGAGTTAAAAATGCCTCACGCCCGGCAGTGGCTTGCCAACTCGAAAATGTTTTCCTTTAAATGGGAAAAAGGATGCATTTAGGTTGACACGTCCTAATAACACCACAAGTTTAATTGGAGATGTGGGACCCTCCATGAACACAAAAATGCACGAGTTCTCCTGACCTGAACTCACAAATACTTACAGATGGGAAAATAAATAGCTTGCCACAGTCTAAGCCTGCCCTTTTCTACTGTGCTGAGGGGAGCACTGGTGGGCCTGCTGGACACCAGCTCTAAAATGGAACCCCTGCAGGCCTAACCTTCAGTAATACAGACATACACACACCAAGACCTTACAGCTGACTGCGGGTGCCACTGTAATGCCACCGATGAGCCAGGCGTGCCCTGTTATCACAAAGGTAAGAAAAGACAGCATGGGCTTATTTTATCACAGGCCCCAATGGAGAAGGACTTCTTTGTGCAATCTCTCTCTGCTGGAGCATACTGCCCTTTAGGGGAAAAAATACTGTATTTTGAGGCTCTTTGTATGACAAGGAACTAACTCTCTTTCCACTTCTAGCCTATTGTTGTCAATGATCTTCAAATATCTGGCGGGCATTAGAAGCACTGGCTGAAAAAAACAGGTAAACCTTACAAGGTAAATAATATACGCCTGACATTGCAACACTCAAAGGCCATGGAGAATGTTTTTGGTTCTGCTTTAACTCATTTGTATGGGAGCTGAAGAGTCGTTGTACATTTTAAGTAATGCAAACATTATTAAACAAAAAAAATCCAGTAGTGGGAAAATAAATCAGCCAGGTACAACAAATAGGATCCCAGACATCTCGGCTACGATAAAAGTAGGGCCATTCGTTGTAGGTCCGGGAGTTAGTTTCTGCTCCTCTGCTTTGAACTGTTTAGATAGTCCCACTGGCATCTCGGGGCTGGCAGAACATGGCGTCAATAGTTCCAGCCATGACCAATGGCTACGATCACTGAGATGCTCCAAAGATTGTAAGTAATGGGTCTCTACTGGCGATGGGATAGTCAGACTTTGAGCTTCACTAGGGTCAAGCAACCCTTCGCTCATGTTTTTGATGGAAAAACCACTGCAATTTTGTTTTGGTTTTTCAATTCTATTTGGTCTGCATCACAAGTTGAATCCACTCTGACGCTATGGTTAACCAGTACTATGATTCACTCATACAGAAATAAATTGGAGTGTCATCAGTGTAAGAACAGAACTGGAGTTTTTGAGCTCTTGGAAAGTCTGCCAAGACCTCATAAAGTTGTCCTACAGCACAGGGTATAGCGAAGCCTGTGGAAGCACAGTGATCTTTTGGTGCAGAGAACTACCGAAAGGCCCCATACTTTACTTTCTTTTTACATCCTGACAGAAAGGGCTGAAAGGAACTCAAGGATGACCTGGGTAACAGCAGTGCGGGAGGAGAGGCAATGGGAACGTACTGAAGAACGAGACTGTCCCTCAAAAGAGTTACATGGACAGCCCCTGGCCTGTGTTCAGGAAGGAGGTCTGGTTAGATATGGTCTATGAAATCATTTTATGAAAAAACTCTCAGCAATGGATTCACCAACACCTTTTACAGAATCTGGGAAGAACAACACAACAATGGTGTGTCCTCAAGATGCTGATATCAGACAACAATTTCTTAGTTGATGGTTTTACTGATGAGGTTTATTGGGCTAGTGAGTCCACTCCAGTAATAAGAGGCAAGTTCAACAGTTGTGCCATGGCTGGGGCGCACATGTATGTACATTCATTGAACCGTAGAGCAAAGCTCTTTAGTAGCTTCTTAGGATTGTAGATGCCAGTTCCCTAGCTGCTACAAGTGAAATCAATCCTGCATTTTTCTTCTCTTCTAATGGAGCATTCTGGTTCTTCACCGTATACTTCTGACGTCTTTGGTTTCTGCATGAACACATGCTTACAATTTGCACAATTCTGAGTGTGCTTGTTGGACAATGCCAGAAAACTGCCCAGTCCCAGGAATGGCTGACTGAGCTGAAACACTTCCTTAGATGGGATAATACAGACATCAATTTGCATATCCTGTACCAATTTAAACACATACACATGTCATACAAGGGGGACATCTTAACTTATTTGTTGTATTATGTATTGTAATGGAGTGACCTTGAAAAACTCTAAATAACTCCTCCCAGAGATAAGGTGAAATCGCATCAGAAGTCCTGATCACAAGGGGGGGGGGCGGTAAATTCCCACCCCAGTCATAATAGAAGAAACACAATTCCGTTGCCTGTGAAAAAACACAGGGATCGCAGTTTTGAGTTGTGTGGTAATCATTGCATGGCCACCGTTTTACCCTCACAGATTTTGGCAGATCAAAATGTGCCAAAATTTATCAGAAAAAAACTAAAAAAAGGCAAAACATGCAAAATTAATTGTAATCAATACTGACATTACATGTTGTGTTTTATTTCTAAGGGAAAAACTTGTAATAGGAGCTATTTATCACATCTGAGAATACCACTCTCTGTGGTAATGGTAATTTCCTGGTGTGCTCAACTCTTTACTTCTCACCTGGTAAACATGGCCTAACTGATGGCTAGCCTGGCATCATTCATTTCATTGGTGATGAGCACCTTATTTTCTTGTGAAAGTCTCTAAATCAGTGTCAGACGAGCATATGCCACTGATCCAGCAACGCAATGGGTATTTTTGTTATATTTAGGCAACTGGAGACAAGTCTAAAGAATATAGCATCCAAACAATGACCATTAATGTGAGAAGGTTAACTGATCAAAATAATTAAATGACATGCTAAGAACTTACTTGATTAGGGGGCCTATAGATATGTGCGAAGGACTTAAAAAAGGTTCTAGACCATGTAGCGGGTGGAAACTTTGGAATGCCTCTAGGACTTTGTTTGAGGCTAATTAGTCATTAATGACAACAATGGTGGGCATGACCTGTTTGCTATGTGGATTTTCTTGAAAATGGCACTGGGCAATTTTAAAATTGTTTCTAAGCTCTAGAAAAGACAAAGTACCTTGGGTGTGCTGAAGGCCCCTATTTCTGAAATTGGAACTTCCTACAAGGTCTGACGGAAGCTCCAGTGGCTTCTGTCTTGAACTGACAGTGATCTTTGAATCACTGCACATTCTTGACAGTCTGAGTTGGAGTCCTAACTTTACTACTACTAAATGCCTCCTGTGAATACCAAAAGTAGTAAGTTTAGGATTTTATCTCAGATTAGTTCTGTGAATCGGCCCCTATATGATGTGCAGCACGGAATGAGGAACGGAAAGCCTTAGCTTGACTGCTGCATTCAGCTGCTGATTCAAACAAACACACCACAAATATTCTGTAAGATTCTTCCAAAGAACTGGCGATTTTCTTAAAATTCCCTTGGGTTAATCTTCACATTATGTCTTGTAATTCATTCGATCATCACGGTCTTCCTGGGCTCGGTGATTTTCAATGATAATGTCATACAAAGTCTAGGACTGTGCCTATTGAACGCAAGCATGGGTACCAAGAGCAAAAAGCATTGGCAAATCCATTGGGACTGACTTCAATATGTTAATGAATACAAACATAGGCATGCGCAAATGCTGTGTGCATGGGTTGCATGAATGAATGTTGTTTAGCACGTCAAAGCCGAGACTATTGGCATGACAATGCTGGGCAAAAAGGAGCATAAAAGGGATTGCTCTCTGTGCAGCATGCACATATATAAAGAGGGGAATGAGACAAACAGTGTGACGTTTGAGTGTATCTTTCAGATGTGAAGTAGTCCTGTGTGCATTCCAATCGAAACACTTCATAGAAGGAGTAATAAACCAAATAGCAAATAGCATGAGACAAGCGCCCCAGGGCAACCCTGGGTGGAGCCAAAGCCCACTCTATGTCTATTTTAAAGAAACAGTAACAGTAATTATTGCAGACAGCTACTGTCAAGCCAACCATAAAAAAAGAGCAGTGTAGGCCAAAAAAACCTTCACTAGAATTAGGACTAGGTGATATTTCTTAGCCTTGTGTAATTTCCAACATTTGGCATTACGAATGTTATGCAAAATGCCTGCGAATATCTCACCACGCCATGCTGCATAATTCAGACTTCGTCGGGGAAAAATCCTATTCCCAGGCGCACGAGTAGAATTGGCCCAAATGTGCATTTTGCACTTAAAAAGAGTGCAAAAGGCTAAAGCTAGCATCTCGCGTGTTATTTTTTAATCATTTTTTGGGAATTTTGGGTTATTTCCACAAAGGAAATTACGCAACTTTCACCCAGGCCTGTCCTTCCACCCTTTGTTACATTCACCTGGCTCTAACACATGCACCAACACATGCACCAGGCAACGGTGGCCCATTGGTGTGTGAGAACCTTCAGTTTTGTGCACACAAGTGGCCCTTCCTCACTGACTCCACGCGCGGGTCCCCATTCCATCACCCTTGAAAGATGGGAGTCTGAACTGCCCTTGTTGGAAATTGAAGCTAAGAACTTGCCACCGATCTCAGAGGAGCTATTATGAAAGAGAAATTTCTTGTCCCACTTCTCTCTTTCGAACTGCACTTAAAATAGGCCATCTGTATGTGACAAATGGCATTTAACATATAGATTTCCTGAAAATGCTTTACTATGTTATTAATAAATGAACAAAATCAACATGACATTCGGTAACTATACTTAAAAAATCGGGATTGGGCACCGAGTGTTGGTGATACTAATAATAGATTTTAAAAATAGCCTTGGCTTGAATCTAGACGCCTCACTGCATTCCGGTGGGTTTTATATGATTAAGTTGAACCAAATTAATCTATTTAGAGTTGGACAGTTGATGACTCTCTGTGGTTTGACCCTATTCCCACCAGAGGCACTGTATATATAAATAGGCTCTGTCTTGTTCCCCCTGCTGCATCTCTCTGCAGGAGGCGACCTGCTTAGAAATGTGATAGAAGGCTATGCTAGGTAGATTCTATGCCACGCGATAAAAAGTGGATTTACTACATTAAAACATGAGTAACACCCACTAGAAGCTATAAATGGTAAGCTAGCCTTTGTTATAGGAAGTTGAAGATAGTTCAACTTGCCACTAAACTTTCCCAGCACAGAGGTGAGGGATGTGAATGGTTGAATCAATTTGAGCCATTACCAGCAGTGTGTGCTGGACAGTCCACTTGAGGAAGTACCAAGCATAAATTGGGTCCCTTTCTATACTAGCACAGGCAAGAAAAATACCAATGGAATAGAATGTGCCCAGAGTCATTTACTGTGATTTTAATTAATGTAGGCATTCACAGTCATCAGTTTTATGTCTGGGATAATCCTAGACCTTTTGATTTTACAAAAATAATATGTATAATATACTTTTGTAAAGGGGCTTTCGGCCAGCTCATATATACATTGGTCTGTTGTTGTGTCATTCACATTTTGTTTATGCCCACTGCAGCATACAGTAAGGGGAAGCGGGTCAGCCTACTTCAGCCACTTACCAACATCACTTTGAGTGACTGCAATTTGCTCTTTCACAAGTAGCACATCCGCATACAAGGTATTTCACTTCAGTCGTTTAGTGCTGCTTTTGTGTATAGAGCCTGATGTGATAACAGGACACTTCCTACCAGCTCTTCATAGCACAGGAAACATTCCAGGTTTATCAGTTCTTGCATCCTGCTAATGAAATTCTAAATTCCTTTTGGAGTTGCCATTTTTAGGTCAAAGCCTACCAGACAGCACAGCTGTCTGATTTGCTAAAGACATCTTGGGGACATTCAGAAGGCTTCCCTGGGGAAGCATTCTGCCTGTTGGTTACCATTGGCTTTGTGGTTTGTAACTCACATTTTCTGGCTTTCTATTTGCTGACTTTGTTTTAGGCAGTCCAGGTTCAGTTCGTCCCTCCCAAGGAACAAAGTCTTTTCACATGGCCTCTCCTTGTATTCTTCCAGGAGTGCTCCTTTCTGTAAACAGGCCTGTCAATCTAGTTCTTATCTTGTCGCATTTCTTGTGCGTTCAAAGACAGAGGTTAAATGTCAGGCTCTGTCTTCCAAGGTAGTTTGGTGTTTACTTTTCTTTCTCTGACTTCAAAGTGAGAGGATTTATGTGACAATCTTGATGGATATTGGGGGTAGAGGAAAGGGTTTTATCCTAGCACACAACAACATTTATATGAACTGTGCAAGCATTTCCGAATATATCAGAAGTAGCAGACACAAATGAAGCACATTTTTTGTTAATTCTGAAGTGTGTTGGAAACAAATACTTTAATATGATCAAAACAAATCAAAACACTAGGTGATGCCATTTCCACACATTATCAATTGTGCGGTGTAAAGTTTTATTAGTAAAACTGTCTGTGCAAATGTAATGGTCATTTCAATTGAAAATGGGTTGTCTTTATTGACAGTGTGCTACCACACCATACATACTACACTCTACGCCACTCCACTCTGCACCATACTAAGCCACTGCACTCTACTTTGCACCACTCCACTTTACACTATGCCAATGCAATCTGCACCACTGCACTCTACTGCACTGTGCACCAGTGCACTCTACCCCATTTCACTCTATGCCTCTCTACTCTACTCTGCACCACTCTACTCTATGCCAATTTACTCTATTCCACTCTACTCTACACCACTCCAATCTAGGACACTCCACTATACTCTGCACAACTCCACTCCACTCCACGCCACTCCACGCCACTCTGTAACACTGCCCTCTACGCCATTGCTCTCTATGCCAATACACACTATACCAATGCACTCTACTGTGTACCACTCCACTGAACGCCCCTGCACTCCATGCCAATACACAGTACGCCACTCTAATCTACTCTGCACCACTGCACTCTATGCCACTGCACTCTACACCACTTTATAGCATTACACTACACCACTCTACTCCATGACACTGCACTCTACTCTGGACCACTCCACTCTACTTAACTTCACTATACCCTGCACCACTCCACTCTATGCCACTTCGCTCTACTCTGAAACAATCTACTCTATGCCACTGCAATCTGTATTACTCCACTCTATGCCACTGCGGTCTACGCCACTCTCCTCTAAACCACTGCACTCTATGCCACTGCACTCTACTCTGCACCACAGTAGTCTACCTCTCTGCTCTCTATGCCACTGCACTCTACGCAAATGCACTCTATGCCACTCTACACCACTGCACTCTATGACACTCTACGCCACTCTACTCTACACCACTTTACTCTACGCCACTGTATTCTAAGTCCCTATAGTCTATGCCACTCTTTGCTGCACCACTCCACTCTGCACCACTGCACTCTATGCCACAGTATTCTGCTATGCACCACTCTAATCTACGCCACTGCATTCTATGAAGCCGCATTGTACGCTGCTGAATTCTATGCAGCTGCACTCTATGCCACTGCACTCTACACCACTATACTCTGCAACACTCTATGCCATAGGTACTCACAAACATTTTCTCGAGGGTCAAAAATACAGTTTGGGTTCTGCCCAAGGGCTGCATCAATGCAGTGACACTCCCCGTCTCAGTCCTTCGTTTGTTTGTTTTTAAAAATGGGCACATTAGCTCTGTATCAAAAAAGCTCATTAGTGCTACATCAAAAAAGTGCATTTTTCAAGGAACTTTTATTTACTAATCTATCCGAGATTGGCCAATGAAAAGAAAAAAATGCTCACCTCATTTTGCAGGCGGAAGCATCCATGTTAGCGTGTGCCTACAAAATTACACAACTGCATGTCATAGTACCTATTTTTTTTACATCATTTTAAGCCATTCTGCATAGCTCTTGCGCTGCTATAATCCATGGCTAAAAATCATTGTCAATGCCGATAGGTGTCATACATGAGCCCTATTGGCTTTGTCAATGCTTGCTCAGTTAAGGTGTCTGTATTACATTTTCAATACAATTACATGTAGGTAAAAGACCAAATTTTAGTTACAGAAAATGTTGCGCTTTTTAGCTACCTGACTGGCCCCTCCCCACACTCACTGACCCATCATACTATCAGTCACAGTTCGCATACATTTTTATACACTTTTCAGATATAAGCAGGACTGCCTTGAAGAAAGTACAAGCTAGACTAGCTGTAGAAATAAAGCCCATTAGCAAAATAGCACAAAAACAGAGCCTAACAACATTGTGTTTTTTGTTTCTGGGCTTTGTTTCTACAGTCATTTCAGCTTGCTCTAATCTATGCCACTGCATTCTACGACGCTGCATTGTAAACTGCTGAATTCTATGCCACTGCACTCTATACCACTGCACTCTATGTTACTATACTCTGCAACATTTTATGCCAATGCACTAACACCAGTCCAGTCTACTCTACGCCACTCCACTGTATGCCACTCAACCCGACTCCACCTTATGTCACTCCAATACACTCCACTCTACTCCACTCTTTGCCATTCCACTCTACCACACTCAACACCGTTCTCCTCTATGCCACTAACCTTTAGCCATGCTGAACAGCAGCCATGCTGATGTACAACATGGCTAAAACACATTGGCAAAGTCAATAGCTCTTGCATAGGCGAGACCTATTGGCTTTGCAAATGCTTGTAATCTGATTGCTGCTACTTCAGAGTATACCAGATTGTACCCATTTGAATCTATTCTTTATAAAGTAAGTCTCTTTTAAGAATTCACACTATGAAATGCATTTATGACTGCACTCATGTATGTATTTTAATTGAGGACTACATCTAAACTTGTGAACCAGTTTAGTCTGTATGTCTTATTTGTGTCTATCTATCTATCCAAATCTACCATTCTATCCATCTATCTTTGCAAGTCTATCTATCTATCTATCTATCTATCTATCTATCTATCTATCCATCCATCCATCTATCTATCTCTCTATCTATCTATCCATCTATCTAGCTATCTATCTATCTATTTTTGCAAGGTTATCTATCTTTCAATACAACCCTCTCTGTCTTTCTTTGTGGGTCTCCTTGTCTGTTTTACAATCCTCTCCATTTATATATCTTTTCAACATTCTCTATCTACATGTAATAAAGATTTACAAAAAGCATTAACAAAAGCAAGAGGCTGGCAGCCAACATCAGATCGATTGACTTTTTCGGGTTGGGCGTTAGTTGACGTTTTGACTTTGCTAAAATTATGTGTATGACATACTTACTTACAGGTGTTTTAAGCCAGACTTCATCTATAAGTCTGTTGTTATGTCATTCACATTTTTCTTACACCCACCACCCACTTCAGCCGTTATCTGACTTCACTGTGAGTTACAACATGCTACCCTTTACAAGGAGCACATTTACACAACAAGTAGTTCCCTTTAGTGCCCGGAACTACCATGGAAAAGTGTGCCTTTTTGGACCCAAAAACATTTTTTTCCTTTACTCAATGTTTTTTTGATTCATGGGGGCTCTGCACCTTTCCCACCCATAACGTTTTGCAAAGACCACGACAGAACAAAACAACAATTGCCAAAGTTAAAAGCCTGGCAGCCAATGCCAGTCCTCTTGGCTTTGCCAATGCTTGTTGTACTCGCCCGATTTAGTGGCATGAGCATGCCCAGATGCAGGTTTGATATTTCTAAAACACAGGACTAAAGCTGAACATCACTGATGAGCCCCAGTAACGCAGACATGCCTCTGGATGTCTTCTTGCACACTAAGAGATGAGGTCGCCTGGAAGTCTGAGTTTTATTGTCTCTTTTCAGGTCAGCAAATATTACTTTGGACATGTTTAGTCCCTTTCGGTAATAACACACACAAGCTAAGAACCAATGAAATATAACGTGAGAGATGTGGTAATGTACGAGTTTTAGCTCTAATGCCCCTTTTGCAGTCGGCCACAACTGATTTGCATATTTTTGGTTTCTCTCAGTAACAGTACCACCGAGCTAAAAACCGATGAAATGTAATGCACCCAGATTAATTACCAGGGGCTCAGATGAAGTTAATCTTGGGTGTCTTCTACTCCCACTCAGAGATGACGCAGTCTAGGAGTTTGGCTGTAATGTCCCTCTTACGGTTGGGTAGGATTGATTTACTTACTGCTGGTCCCTTGTCGGTAACAGCATGTAGAAATTATAAAGCAGCGAAGCGTAACGTACCAAGATTAATTACCACAGGTTTAGATTACTTTAAGTTTCTTAATTAATTATTTTTGCTAGGCCTGAGTCACACAACTGGGAGGAATGCATCCTGATGTGGGTCAGCTTGGCAGGCTTAATGCTCAGGTGTGTATCAAGAATGGAAGATGCACTTAGCCTGAACATACCGCAAAAAAAGCGGGAAACAACTGAACTAAGAAGAGTTAACTTATTGAATGAATAAAAGGCACTTTGGCAGTAGGAGTATTGTGTGATTGATTTACAACACTGTGAGGGCCTAAAGAAGAGATTAATTCACGAAACACGAGTTGTCCACAGATTTTATGCAAACAAGAGCGACACTAAATATTATGGATTGTCTCTGAGAATGTTGCCCCTCACCTGCCTTTTGAATAATTTGCATGAATATATATATATATATATATATATATATACATACATATATATATATTTATATATATATATTCACTGAAAAAACCATAGGTTTCAGGCACGTTATAGTTAGAAATTAGCATTTAAAAAACCTTAGAAATTCACTGAAAAAACCATAGGTTTCAGGGGCGTTATAGTTAGTTGGACATTTCACTCGTACAAAACCATAGAAATTCCCCGTTATAGTTAGTTCAGCTAACTATAACTCGCTAGCACCCGCAATGCACTGCTGATGACGTCACATATTACATCACTCATGACATGGTCAGTGACATCACTCATGACATCACTGATGACATCTCAAATGACATCACTGATGACATCACTGATGACATCATCCTTGTGATAGAGTGGCAGACCTCCTCTCACCCTAATATAACCTTTGATACACACACTCAAAAATACAAACTAACATTTTCAAAACAATGGACATACCAATACCAGTTACAACACACCTATTCAGTAATTCCAAGATCTACACACACATCCACTCATTCACCAACAGTCCCTATACAGTCACTCATACATGTACTCACTCATCATATGTACTCATACACCTATACATCCTGTTACACACCGCAACTCATCCATAGAGTTACTCACATACATAGTCACACATGCAAACAAAGTATCAAACATCCATTTACTTGCATATACAGTTATACACACACTACCACACTTACTTCTACAGAAACTTACACATACTTACTCTCTTAAACAATCACTTATAGAAACACCTACTAATTTGTACAGGAACTCTTCCAATCTCTCACTCTCACATATACTCACTTATATACACCAATACTCACATATACTAGTTTAAAACATATGTAGTTACTCATAAAGGCACTATTGAGACAGTCATTCGCTCACTAACACACCCATACACATACTCATCCACCTATACAGTCCTGCACACATGCTGTCTTCAACACATACAAACAGTGAGTCACTCATTCATGCATCTATGCACTAAGTAATACCCCCCACCGAACCAAACAGACACTCAGACACTCATAATGATACTCAAAAAACCAACTAATATCCCATATAGACACTCATGTAGCTACTCACCAACCCATGCAGCCACTTATACACAAAGTGAGAGACTGATACAGATATTTTCATATTTAAACATTACTCACTAACCCATGTATTCACTAAGATAAACTTAGTCAGTTATACAATCAATTTTACAAAAAAATCATCCATTTAGACACTTGTATACCCATTTATTCTTCCATCGACCTTGAGATATACATATATAAAACATATTTAATTTTCAGAAAAACACACATTCACTGGATGATGTCATCAGTGATGTCATTTGAGATGTCATCAGTGATGTCATGAGTGATGTCACTGACCATGTCATGAGTGATGTAATATGTGACGTCATCAGCAGTGCATTGCGGGCGCGCGAGTTATAGTTAGCTGAACTAACTATAACGGGGAATTTCTATGGTTTTGTACGAGTGAAATGTCCAACTAACTATAACGCCCCTGAAACCTATGGTTTTTTCAGTGAATTTCTAAGGTTTTTAAATGCTAATTTCTAACTATAACGTGCCTGAAACCTATGGTTTTTTCAGTGAATTTCTAAGGTTTTTAAATGCTAATTTCTAACTATAACGTGCTTGAAACCTATGGTTTTTCAGTGAATATATATATATATTTATTATACTATGTATACATGTGAAAATGTCTCGGTCCCCTGTTTGCCTCGGTGGCACGGAAAAAATGGGTGGAACTGACGTCAGCACGCCGACGAGGTCCTCTTATGGCTCCGATGACGTCATACGGTGTCGCGAGCGGAGCCGTGCTCGTTGACGTGGGAGAGCTAGGAAAGAATTTCCGTGGAATGCTGGTGCAGGGGATATTCACCTAAGTGTTCAGGCTAGCCCTTTGGGAGCAACTGTTTATGTTGCCACTCCAGAAACTGAGACCAGTGATCCGAGGGCAGAGGCCCTGCAGATGGCACACGAGGTGGGGTGCCCAGTCGTGTGCACCGGCGGGGCAGCGAAGTGACAAGCACCACAACCCACAAAAAAGGTAACGAGGGCACTGAATAACACAGGATCTTCTCTTTGTATCTGGCAGGAACAACGAAGTTAAAATGCCCTAGTACCAAAATGTAGAATTAGTGCTACAACGGTCTTCAAGAGGACCTGCGATGCCGCTTCTGCCTCCCGTACCCTGGAGGCGGCACATGGGTCACGCGGTACGGTCATACTGCGGTGGGACGCACACTCGTTGACCTCTCATGGCACTGCTCCACACTTCAGGGAGGACGCTTTCCATTAGCTATGTTTTCTGATGACATGTCGCGCCGGCCCCGTCCAACAACAGAACTCCTTTAGATCCAAACAGACTCTTCCACTCTCTCACCGGAAGTGAAACCAGGCCACGCGGACACTTTCACAATACAACAGCCGGGAATGCACTTTTCGGTAAAAAAACACATTCCTTTCTCCTAATTAATCAAATAAACGTCTCACTGAAGAACAGGGGCCAGCTTCGATCGGTAAACAGCCGTTACAACGACTTTTTACTTTGCGATACCATTACAACGCATGCATTACCAAGCATGCGTTGTACATCACGAAGTCATTACTACGCAATTTTTTAGAACGCATGGTCATTTACCACGCATGCCTTTACAACGAATTTTGTTGTAAAGGTATGTATGGTAAATGACCATGCGTTCTAAAACATGTAGATGATCCATGTCGTTGTAAGGAAACAGAGGCTGTTCCGTTTCCTCACAACGACGTGCACCGCCCCTCAGAGATGACGTGAAGCAGGAACCACGAGGGAGAGGAACCATGAGGAGTGAGAGGTAAGGGGATTGGGCATGGGGTGGGGGTTTCTTTTCGAGGGTTTAGGGTAGTGCAGTGGTGTTTGGGTGGTGTAGGGGGTCGTGCTGGGGGTAGTGTTTTAGGGTTTAGGGTAGTGCAGTGGTGTTTGGGTAGTGTAGGGTGCGTGCTGGGGGTAGTGTTTTAGGGTTTAGGGTAGTGCAGTAGTGTAGGGGGTCGTGCTGGGGGTAGTGTTTTAGGGCAGTGTTTCCCAAACTGTGGTCCGCGGACCCCCAGGGGTCCGTGACACATTCCCAGGGGGTCCCCAGGAGGCAGTTTTAAAAGCACTGCAAAGTTCCTTGTCTAATTAGCAGTTTTCGAGCAACAATAAAAGTGTCAAAATAACGCCAGTGATTAATGCACCTGCTGGAGAGATGAGTTTTGTCCAGTTGCAGCTTTGAGTAATCTAACGTAGCACAGAGGGTTAATATGCCTACTGCAAAGAACTTGTACCATGCATTTTAAAAAACAGTGTTTTATGTGCATTGGTCAGTGGGTTACTGCTTTTGTCACAGAGATTTTTTGTTACTCTGCAGTTCATAAGTGACAATCGTAATCTAGCACAGTGACCTATAAACTGTCATCAAAGAGCTGCTTGCAAACTGCATGGTACAAGTTAGTAACTTATGTTTTTCCCAGTCTTTCATTATCCTGATGCTGCTAAAAAGGTTTATTTGGGCGGAAATAAATTTGTATTTTTAAAGTCAATGCTGACCACTGGCTGATGTTCTGAATCCCAAGTTTGCGCTTCTCCGGATCAAGCACTCTTTAAAAATGCCTACCAGTATGAATGACATGTGAATCCTACACATTGTAGTACCCTTTGCCTTATGTAACATTTTCTATACACTGATTTACACGTATGATTCATTGTCGCTATATGTGTGTGATGTAAAGTGCTCTGACATCCTACAATGGTATGAGAGATGCTATAAAAATTAAATACATGTGACAGAGGGGCTATGGAGAGATGAGAGGCACTGTTGAAGGGTGATAATAAGGGAATCATTGAAGAACCCCAACAAAGATTGTCGTATCCTGGTGCATAGTAAGGTCTTCATTTACTATTCGTTAAAAGCCAATACAATTTAATATATAATGATAAATGTGTTTTAAACTGCACCAATGTTTCCTACATTTCTTGGGGGGAGAGCCTCCCAAAGCCCCTTTGTAGTAGTCAGGCTCCCTCACTGCACTTGGTGTGCACCGTATGGGGACTGGTCTGAAAACATTTGCCAGGGCTGCTTTGGGTTTCCAGTCTGGCCCTAGCAGGAGCAGGAGCCTCGTACTGCGAAATAAAACCAACCATTTAAAAGTTAGTCACGGAGATGCAGCACCAACTTTCCCTTGTTTTTTGCAAATTCTTTGAATATAAAATACTACGGGGGATATTTATAACAGAAGTGGCAGAGCGTGTCGTTAGCCTCCTTGGCTTAACAACACGCTCCGCCACTTCGAGCATGAGGGCTGCACCATATTTACAAGAATATGGTGCAGCCCTGCGTTTTCCCCTGTGCTGGCGCTACACTTAGCAGTGTAGCGCCAACGGGCACCCTTGCACCATAGTGCAAGGGTGTGTAGATGCAGTGGAAGATTGTTTATGTGCAGGAAGGTCCCCTTCAGTCTTGAAAGTCCGTTTTGTCACTTCTATGTGTGCTGCTTAATGCAGCACACATGGAAGTTTCAAAATGGCATTTTTTAAAAAGATTGTTTATGTGCAGGTAGGGTCACCTTCCTGAACATAAACAATCAAGCGTTTTGCTTTTTCCATGTGTGCTGCACAAAGCAGCACACATTGAAAAAGCAAAACGAGGAGAAATAAAGGATTTCTCCTCGTTTTGCCAAGTTAAGACCTGGTTTTCCCTGGCTTAATTTTGGCGCTACCTCCTATTTACGCTGCCCTTGTAAATAGGGGGCAGCGTCAAAATCAATGGGTGTTGCGGTGGAACGCCCACCGCAACACCCACTGCCCACCCCTTTCACGCTAGGCATTGTGTGACAGGGAGCCTTATTTACAAGGCAGCGTTAAGCCATGTTAAGTGGCTTAACGCTGCCTTGTAAATAAAGCGAAGCCTCTATCGCCACGGGAACGTTGCAAAAGTGACGTTCCCATGGCGATAGGGCCTTCTAAATATGCCCCTAAAATCCTTAGTAATTTGAGTATTTGTTTTGTGTGCACGTGTGTTTATTTTTTCTGAATTACTGTTTTAATGTTTGAAATTTAAATCATACAAATTGCTTGGGGGTCCCCGGCTTCCAGTGGTGACTCAATGGGGGTCCTCAGGAGTCAAAAGTTTGGGAACCACTGTTTTAGGGTTTAGGGTAGTGCAGTGGTGTATGGGTAGTATAGGGGGTCGTGCTGGGGTAGTGTTTTAGGGTTTAGGGTAGTGCAGTGGTGTTTGAGTAGTGTAGGGGGTCATGCTGGTGGTAGTGTTTTAGGGTTTAGGGTAGTGCAGTGGTGTTTGTGTAGTGTAGGGGGTCATGCTGGGGTAGTGTTTTATGGTTTAGGGTAGTGCAGTGGTGTTTGGGTAGTGTAGGGGGTCGTGCTGGGGGTAGATTTAGGGTTTAGGGTAGTGCAGTAGTGTTTGGGTAGTGTAGGGAGTCGTGCTGGGGGTAGTGTTTTAGGGTTTAGGGTAGTGCAGTGGTGTTTGTGTAGTGTAGGGGATTGTGTTGGGGGTAGTGTTTTAGGGTTTATGTTAGTGCAGTGGTGTTTGGGTAGTGTAGGGGGTAGTGCTGGGGTAGTGTTTTAGGGTTTAGGGCAGTGCAGTGGTGTTTGTGTAGTGAAGGGGGTCATGCTGTGGGTAGTGTTTTAGGGTTTAGGGTAGTGCAGTCATGTTTGTGTAGTGTAGGGGGTCGTGTTTTAGGGTATAGGGTAGTGCAGTGGTGTTTGGGTAGTGTAGGGGGTCATGCTGTGGGTAGTGTAGGGGGTCATGCTGGGGTTAGTGTTTTAGGGTTTAGGGTAGTGCAGTGGTGTTTGGGTAGTGTAGGGGGTCGTGCTGGGGGTAGTGTTTTAGGGTTTAGGGTAGTGCAGTGGTGTTTGTGTAGTGATCTGTCAGTTAACTCCGGACTAAGCCCCTCCATTATGACCAATCTCCATCTACGCTCGCTCCCAGACTGTGGCTGTACCCGGTGCCCTTCCCTCCCCCATCCGTGGCGAAACTCTTCCCACTCCACCCGCGTACCCCAAAGGTGGCCCTCCGCTCCGCATCCTAATGACCCCTCTCGACCCTCTAGGTGTAGAGCCTCACTGTCGGATAGTGATATTCGATCTCTCCTACTCTCATATGAGCTGGCTCTTCCCTCCTCCCCATCTAACGTCCATATAATTGAATCTATCCCTCCTGATCCCTTCAGGGAACCTAGGCCAAACTTAAGAACTTTAAATGTGAACAACCTCACAATAGTCACCCCCACTCTACCTCCACCTCCGGACACCCCTGTTAGTCTCAAATGCGCACTTCTAAACTGCAGATCGGCTGTTAAACACGGAGCGGATATTGCTGATCTCATCCTTGTCCAGGATTTGGACCTTGTAATGTTGACCGAAACATGGCTAAATGACTCAGCCGCTCCCATCCTGGACCTTCTAATGCCTCCCAACTTTGATATCATTAGGTTGGAAAGAACTAGCGGTCATGGGGGAGGCATTGCTTGTTTACATCGTAGTAATTTAATAGTGAAAATCATTCATAACGACCTCCTGCCCTCGTGTGAATACCTATGTATTGATGTGAAGGGGGCAACAATCACTCATGTAAACTGCACACGTTCTACCACCCCCCTCGAGACAACCTTCCCTTCACAGAACAGATCATGGACATTATTTCGACCAACAGTGATTTCCAAGGCACGCAGTTCTTCCTGGGTGACTTCAACCTCCACTGGAACGATGTAAACGATGTGCTGGTCAATAGCCTTAAATCCTTCCTACTTGACCTCAACCTTATCCAAATATGTGACAGCCCTACGCATACCAAAGGAGCCACGTTAGATCTGGTCATTGGTAAGCCCGACTCTTTCCACCTGGAGTCGATCCTCCCTTGTGACTGGACAGATCACTATTGCATCACTTTCCTCGTCCATGAATCGATAAAAGCAAGCAGATCCCAACCTAAGAACCCAAAAAAGTTGAAAAGATGCCTACGGAACATCAACTCGCAAGACCTGACGGAGCTTTGTGATAACATCTTGCCCCCCTTGAACATGTCTGATGTCCATGACCTGGCGGCCCACTATAACCATGCAATGCTCAATGTTCTTGACTCAGTGGCACCACTTCAACTTAAAAGAGTTTCTGCTAAAATCTCCAAACCATGGTTCAATGACAGTCTTAATGCCGGAAAAAGAAACTTAAGACTTGCAGAAAGGAAGTGGCGAGACCATCCCTCCTTGGAACATCTTTGTCACCTGAGATCCTTGCGAAGCTTATACAACAGACGCATTAGATGCGCGAAGGCCACCTTCTTTAGAACTCAACTAGATCAAGCAAAAAACTGTCCGAAAAAGCTATTCGAACTCATCAAGTCCCAATCCAATAATCATCCCAACCTCTCGGCTCCGGGTCAAGGGACACTGCCGAACTGTGAAGAATTTGCTGTCTTCTTCAGGGATAAGACCACCAAGATCGAGTCTGAACTACGCTCGGCATGTGATCACCTCTCGAGGGGTCCGCTGAACACTCTATGCCCCTCAGAGTCGAATGTCTCGGAACATTCACAGCCCCCCAGCCCTAAAAACAATGCCTCATGGAGTTTGTTCCAAACTGTGGATGAACCCACTATTCGCAAAATGTTGTGGACTTTGAAACCTTCCAATCACTACAACGATCCTCTGCCATCGAACCTTTTCCCTGAAGTGAGATCCGCCTTACTAACTCTCTGGATGACGATCGTCAATGCCTCGCTTTTGCAAGGTGCTATCCCATATTGCCTTAAATCAGGTCAGGTTACCCCGATCCTCAAGAAACCAAATGCGGATCCCACGGACCTTCTTAACTTTTGACCAATCACTAACATCCCCACCTTGGCTAAACTTTTGGAGAAATGTGTGCTCGCCCAACTTTGTCATCACATTGACCATTTCCAACTCCTGGACCAATGCCAATCTGGCTTCCGCCCAGGTCATAGCACAGAGTCGGCGCTTACGCACATCGTGGACGATGCGCTCAGAATGCTGGATCACAATGAGTCGTGCATACTGATCCTTCTTGACCTTTCGTCAACTTTTGACACTGTCAAACATGATCACTTAATTCACCTCCTAGAACATAGGATGGGGCTATCGGGGCCGGTTTTAAGCTGGTTCTCTTCGTTCCTTCAGAACAGATCCCAATGTTTCAAGGTGGACCAATCCTTGTCCCACCCTGCACCAGTCACCCTGGGTGTTCCACAAGGTTCAGCTTTGTCCCCCACGCTCTTTAACCTGTTCATGGAGCCTCTGACGGAAATTTTAAAATCATCCAGCATTTGTTATCATATGTATGCGGATGATACCCAACTATACCTGAAGATCACCTCCCTGAAGACATCCAGTCCCTCAACTCAGTCCTGCTGGAAACACAAAACTGGCTGACACGCAATCACCTGAAGCTTAATGCTCTTAAAACGGAATTCCTACTGATCTCACCCCACAACCAATCCTCGTAATGGAACAATGGCTTAATCAGCTAACTGCTCTTAACTGCAGTCCACACCTCGTGGACTCGGCATCATCTCTGGGTATCATTCTAGACAAAAGCCTGAACATGCAGAAGCACATCAGTTCCCTCACCAAAGGAGCGAATTTTCAACTCAGCTTACTTAGGAAACTCAAACCCTTCCTCCCGGCTCATGACCTCAAGACTGCAGTTCAAGCATTAGTGATCTCAAAGCTGGACTATGGCAGTGCAACACTCTGTGGCCTGCCTAGAGTGAGGATGGCTCCGCTTAGGGCTACCCTCAATTCCGCTGCTAGGCTTTTAACTGGTACTAAAAATACCACCACATCTCTCCTGACTTGCGTGAACTGAATTGGCTTCCCTATGAAGCTCGGATTCAGTTAAAAATTGCATGCATGGCTCACAAAGCCATCCACTTCAAGACCCCGCTGTACCTAGCGCAGAAATTGGAACTCTCCTGTGGGTCTAGAGCTTCCAGAAGCGCCAGCACCCTTTGCTTAAGCCTCAAAAATTTAAGAAAAAAAGACCTATAACCGAGCCTTCTCAGGGTTGGCTCCGAGGATCTGGAACTCCCTTCCCCCTGCAGTCAGGGTGAACCCTTCTACTGTCCTCTTCAAAAAAGAGGTCAAAGGGCTCCTGATGAAGAAATTTCTGCCTTAGCATGCCCCTGCATCGGATTCGGGTCCATACACGCTGTCCCTGGCTCTGCCACTTGGTTCACGATTAGATCGGTCATTGCTAGACGCTGACTCTCCCTGTGGGCGTGGTTACTTCCCCCACAAGATTGATGGACTATTTTAGACTTTGATTTTGTCGCCTGTCTATTTTGCTTATATGTTTATACCCTCTGATGCATAATCTGTATTATACCCTTATGATGCATAATTTGTAAAGCGCTCTGATACCCTCGGTGGTCATGTTTGCGCTATATAAAACTTTCAAAATAAATAAAATAAATGCTGGGGGTATATTTAGGGTTTAGTGTAGTGCAGTGGTGTTTGGGTAGTGTAGGGAGTCGTGCTGGGGGTAGTGTTTTAGGGTAGTGCAGTGGTGTTTGGGTAGTGTAGGGAGTCGTGCTGGTGGTAGTGTTTTAGGGTTTAGGGTAGTGCAGTTATGTTTGGGTAGTGTAGGGTGTCGTGCTGGGGGTAGTGTTTTAGGGTTTAGGGTAGTGCAGTGGTGTTTGGGTAGTGGAGGGGTAGTGGTTTAGGGTAGTGCGCCCAACCAGCCACAATATCCGTGGACAAAGGGGATCCTGACTCTTTGGAACGCTCCGTCAATTGAATAATTTGGGTCAAGGGCCCTACCACGTCCAAGACCTAACAATTCCTTTCTTGGGATCCCTCATATACTTGGAGGAAAAAGGTACAAAGTTTCTCATCAATTTCAGGCGTGTGTGCCACCTTCCCCTTCAGTGAGGGCCTGGGGCATTCTCCCCTCATCCTATTCCTGACCTCCCTTTCAAGGGGTTGATGGATTTTCCCCACCACATACTCTGCCACTTTGGCGTCAGGTGTCCACTCTGCCTGAGAGGAGTGGGACTCTGGACGCCAGGGACGCCCCGAGTCCTTATCCTCATCGGAGGAGAAATCGTCCTCCGATACACCCTCTCCCTCTAAGGGAAACCCGCCGTCGGGGTCTACAATAGTGGTGACAGTGTCGCAATTTTCTCCGGGCCCCTCCTCCTCCCAGCAGGGTGCATGTTTTAGCGTTCGCGCACTCTTGAGGAAGGTCTCCGTAAGTTTATCAAATCCTTCCAAGTGCCCCGCGTTATGCTTAACGGCCCTTTTATTCCCCATCTGGGAGCTACTTGGACCCGCCACCACCAGATCTGGGTCACTGAACACCCCAGGGATGCTTTTCGCCAGCTTATCAACCTGATCCCTAAGAGGAGCCAGTGCCCTAGAAATTGCCAGAGAGAGGGCTTGGTCCACTGCTGGAGGGAGAAGTTGGGGGGCCATTCCTCCTCCACTTCCTGGTAGGAGGAGTAAAAATGGTCTTCTGGAGAAGACATGATAGCAGAGGGTGTGAGCCCTTAAAAGACAGCCCCCTCGCCGGTGCTCCAACAGCTGGGCTTTCCCCGAAGCTGTTATAAGAATAGACTGAAGCGCAATACCAATTACCACCACCAGGTGGCGCTGCTCACTAACGTGGCCGTGTGGGGAAATCAACGCGTAGCGGTGTCAAAATTAGGCGAGGGTTGGTCGGGAATCAAGCGGACACTAAAGGAGTGACCGGATTCCCAAACGCGCATAAAGACCAGCGGGAGCGCTCGACGGAGCTGCCTCGCTCGGACCAGACGCGCCTGACAGGATCTCACTGCGCGCAGAGCACACAGCGGGAGAAACTGCGAGGGGAGAACGCGCTCGGGCAAGAGCCTGCTGCGCAGGGAATATGAAACAATACCAAGGCAATAATGCTAATAACGTGCACAAGAAACCGCTATACAAACAGCAACAACGTCAGATTAAGCCAAGAATGTGAGGAATGCACTTAACTGACGAGCAGTGAAGAAAGAGGAAGCGGAAGGGACGTCACGATATTATATACGATGGACTGTGATATGATTGGACTATAGTTGCCTTGGAGACTACCCCCTAATGGTTCATGGGTTGTGTAGTCTTTTGTTTAATGATTGTTGTGTTACGTTTTCTTTGAACTGCTATGCAAATAAAGTGAGGAAAGATATGCATAATCCTCGCCTCCGTCCTGCCATAGAATTCATTAAACTTTATTTGATCTGATTTAGAAACATAGATCATAAAAGTGTACATAAAAACAGTAAATCCTCTTTCCTAATACAATACAGTGAGAATTAATTAAAACCAGTAGGTAAAAACGGGTGTTACAAAGCCCGGTTCAGAGCAACTTCAGGTTAACAGAATCGTAAAGTTCAATGTTTCGCAAGATCAATCTCATGTAATTCGTGCAAAATACGCAATAAGGGGTCCAAGTAAGATGTAACGCTCCAATACCTGACCAGTTTGCACTATATAAAACTGCAGAAAAAATAAAAATAAAAAGTGTTTTGCACACTTCTGTCATTGGGCTATATGTGGGCTACATCTGGGTGATATTTGTGCTACATTTGGGCTCTTTTTTCTCTGGTGGCCATCTTGGGAGACTTATTTGTTATGAAGTTTCCTAATTTCGTCATTTACTGCAGTCTCCTCAGTAGGAAATGCTTTCAGTTTTTACTTTGATTCCATCAAGAAGGCATTCAGATGTGTCACACATTTGCCATAAATTCAGAATGTTAGCACTCTAGTTGTTCATTAGATCACTGTAGTAAAGCTACTGCTCACCAGGGAGTTAACTGGAAGCCTACTGCTGGTATTGAAAGTGATTGTTTCAGTCTGCATGTCAGAATTTTCTAATGAAATAGAAGAGGATTTGAGATCTCACTTAAAACATGTCCTAATTTTTCTTTCTACAGCACTAACCATAATTTCTATGACAAAATGAACCCCCTCATTTTGTTCCTTTTTAAATTAAATGTTTTAAGAGTTACCAGTTTATTCCAATCAAGATGGCTTCAGATGTGCCATAATTTTGTCATAAGTAAGACTGTTAGCGCTCTAGTTGTTCTTTAGAACACTCTGGGAAGCTGCAGTAGAACACAAAGGCATCAACTGACAGGCTGCTCCTGTTGAAATATAACAGGAAGATATTTGAGATCTCACTTAAAACATGTCCTAATTTTTCTTTCTACAGCACTAACCATAATTTCTATGACAAAATGAACCCCCTCATTTTGTTCCTTTTTAAATTAAATGTTTTAAGAGTTACCAGTTTATTCCAATCAAGATGGCTTCAGGTGTGCCATACTTTTGTCATGAGTAAGGCTGTTAGCACTCTAGTTGTTCTTTAGAACACTCTGGGAAGCTGCAGTAGAACACAAAGAATCAACTGACAGTCTCTGCCCTTGTTGGATGTACATGTTTTACCGAGAATGTCAGACTTCATTCTCACATGACTGAGAAAGATAATGTGAATTTACAGAAAATATGCTCTCATTTTAGCTTCTGGAGCACCTTCCAAAACTGTATGGGACAAGCATGTGAAAATAGTTTTCTCTCAAACATGATTCATGATATCCCAGCAGAAGGTTTTTCACAGGGTAAAATCACCTTAGAACACACCACAATTCCTGAAATTAATATGGTACCATCAACAAATGAATTCTAATGTAACTAAAGTCTGTTATCACCCTTTATAGTTCTCCTTTTGGTAACCCTCAAAATCTTCGATTCACTACAATGCATTTCAATGGGGTACTATCATTTATATTGGTCCCAAGATGGCTGCCAGCAATTCCAGGATGAAGTGCTGACAGCCAATCAGATCTCACGATGACATGTGTGGTTAGGCTCCGCCCAGATATATATGTGTTTTCTTTTTCACATTTCTCAGGAACTACTGAACGGATTTACACCATTTAACCAAAAGGCACGACTCTGAACCAAGGGCTACCTTTTTGCCAAATTTGGTGTAATTCCGTTCAGCAGTTCGGGCTGTAGCTGCGACTAAAGGTTCCTATGGAAAATTGCATGGGAAAACACGTTTTGGGACCCCCTTTTTTCTCGGCCCCCACTTGACGAATCACCCCGAAACTTTCAAAATAGGAGCGGACCGGAGCGGGCCATTAGTTTTGAAAATTTCGCGAAGATTCGTCAACCGGCGCCAAAGTTATTGGGAATAGAATGTTGCGGATTTCCTATGGAAAATAGGTCCTAACTATAACTATCTACTGGCGACCGCCAGTAGATAATATATATATATTTATATATATATATATATATATATATATATATATATCAGTTTAGACAGGCTGGTATAAACTGAAGGTGCAAAGCACTGGTCTAACAAACTTCAACGATGAAGCATAACAGGATCAAAACCGTGGCAGGGAGAGCTAACCTCTAATTCAGAAGGGCGTGGCCCACTATTTTACGAGGAATCACCCCTCCAGGTGCAGGTGGGAAGACTGATTGTTTTAATGTAGCATCAGCCTTGCTCCTTTATGCTCCATAATTCATTTCTTTCCACTAGATTTGCATACTTTGCTAGTTTTGACAATGACAGTCTTTGTCGGTTCTCATTCTTTTCATATTCAACGGTCTTTCTTTCGTTGCTTCTCTTTCTCTGTTATTCACACTTTCTCTGTTTTCATCCGGCTGTTTTGCTGTCCATTGGAGGGACCAGGTGGAATTGAAAAGCTCAGCCTAGTATCCCCCCGGGAAACTTTGTGATAGGGAAAGGTTCCAGACAGGGGATAGGTAGGGACAGAGGAGGGGGCGGGTGTTAGGGAAAGTTTAAATGGAGTCAGGGGAGGCGGGGACAGCCTATTCCTGACTCTTCCGCGCCATGGGTAAGGGGACTTGTAGAGAGCTGTGCCCATCCACCCTAGACAATTTGGGGTACATAGTGAGGGAGATTTTGTTGGCACAGCAAATGGCATAATAGGATAGGTTGCAGGGGTCTTGGCTGTAGTTGGGGGGTAGAGAGTCTGATGGAGGGTATCCATCCCTCAGGGAGTGGAGGGGAATAATGGAGCACAGATGAAGAAAGACCGTGTGTGGGACTCAGAATAGGATAAGGAGGCTTTGTTGGAGGGTATTTGGTACAGGAAGTGAGAGAGAGATTGGGGAATGGAAGGAGGTCAGTGAGTGAAAGGGAAAAGAATGAAGAAATGTATGGGGTGCTGGGGGTGAAAGTTTGGTGAGAAGTGAGAATCGTTGGGTAGGGGATTATGTAATAAAGATGTCTGACGTTATGTTTATGTTGTTTGTGGTTGAGAACTGTTATGCAACCCTGTCCTAATAAATGGCTTTTTACACTTAACGGTAGTATGGTGTATGATTATTTCACGAGTTGCACTAGATGGCTTGGCTCTTTGCCCTTTCATTCCGCTTTCTCTTGCTCTCCTTCTGTAGCTAACTTATTTCGCATTTGTCTGTATGCATAGGTTTCTCAAATGTTGATCCTTTTGTTATCAAGGACTCCTCACTGTTTCAGACCAGTTCCTTTTTGCATATTTTCCTGACAGTTTTTAATGAGAGAAACGACTCATCGGGAAAGAGACAGAGACAGAGACAAAGAGACAGAGGATGGCCCTATGGTGTACTGAAGAAACAGAGAATAATATCTGCATTGTAGGAAGACGCACCTACTCCAAGAAATGCAAAGGGCAAGAAGCTGATTGTGTGGAATCCTGGGGCTATTTTCTGTTAACTCTGATATGTGGAAATCAGAGACAGCCAGACAAGCAGGTAATTAATTTTCCCTTCAGCCCGTGCTTGTCACTTCAAGTTCCGTCTCTCCGCGATGACAGACATTAACTGCAAACTGCCCTTCCTACATCATGAAAGAAGCCTTTTTTTGTTGGCTTTTCTTCAGCTCTGCCAGCGAAGAGCTCATAACTGGTTTAAATAAAGGATGAACACAGCCTGGACCCTCTGGAATACAAGCACTGGCAAAGCCAAAAATTCTGAGCATAATGTGGTAACGCCTGCAGCATTATCACACTACAGAGAAACACAGGGGCGGGAGCCAGCAAGACCGGTCAGAGGGGGTATAGTTATAAAGTAGTCCCTCATGCACCTCAATGTAAGCACTGGAATGAAGATGGATGGATACACTAAAACTGCCAATTGTACTAGGTGAAAGGTAATTAGCCAGATAAACAGTGGCGACTCCTCCGCTAAGACGGAGGAGCGTTGCCCCACTGCTTTCAGCAGTGTAAAAAAAGGAAACATAAAATGATAATAACTCGTTGTTATTATCATTTTATTTGTTCCTGCTGCAGCGTCTTTGTGGGGCGGGGCAGCTCTGCTCTCAGAGCAGGGGGAGGTGTGTTGGGCACTCTGTAAGTGCGCAATGACTGTTTGGCCTGCCCTCTCTAGCAGGCCAAACGGTCATGCGCACATTGCATGTTCTCCACCCAGGCTGCATTACAGCCTGGGTGGAGAACATGCCCAGGCTCCCATTCCCTGGCTGAGCGCCGAACCACGGCGCTCAGACCAATCACAACACTGCATTGCAGCGTTGTGATTGGTCAGGGGAGCCTGGGTGCTTCCTGTTTCGGCTGAGTGGAGGGACGTCGTGGAGAGACGACGGAGGAGAGACAAGACGAGGTGAGGAGATAAGTTTTATTTTTATTTTTATTTACCCCTCCGCCTCACCACCCCTGATCCATGCCAGCCGCCACTGCAGATAAAGGCTCCCAGAAAAAAAGTATAAAAGTTATTTCTCAGTCTTATCTTGATTTAATATTTACTTAGCGGTGGCAGTAACACTACATGAATATTAGAACTCTGGCACCCCACACACAAATCAATTAAGAAGCCAAGTCAGAACCATTCCAGACCAAGCAGGCAGCGCCCCACGTGGCTGTGGGGGTGGCGCCTTGCTTGTTGTTTTCCCGGCTAATTGTCTGCCCCACTGTGACCACCTAGGGTCTGATTGGTCAGAAGCAGACTTAGGTGCCAGGCGAAAGTTTTGTTTTTTTCGTTTGCTGCACCTGCCCCCACTTGATGCGTTTCCTACTGAGGGTTAGAGCAGCAAGAGCAGCGACAGCAGCAGTGCACAGAGCCAGGGAGATGCTCTGCTGCTGTCCGAGCCTGGTAGTCACTTGACAGGTGTGCTTGGAGGCGGTTGCCATGGCACTTGGATGCCTCACCTTTCCAATATGCTAACTGGCCTTGATTTACCTCAAGAGTTTGAGAGTGAGTCGGGCAGCCCCACACTTTGTGTGCTCGCTCCAGGTCTCCCCTTTCAAGCTGCTCTTTATCTGGAGCAGATCTGTGTGCCACGGCTGCAGTCTGAGAGAGCTCTGGGTGATTACAGTGTTGCAGCCCAGGGCCTGTGATCACGGCGGGACTGGGAACAGCAACCAGCCCTGGCAATCTGCTCATCAAGGGGGGGTGCTAGTGAGAAGCACCGCACCCAGTTTTGTTACAAGGGAGCCAATATTGAAGCACTGCTGCTAAACTGGTCCCAGCAACAAAACCGACCCCCACGGGTCCAAAACCAGTCTCCCCTCATCTGGCCCACCGGGAAAACACCACGTGCCCGCTACGGCCATCCCGGCCCTGCCTGTCATAGGACTTCCCTGCGCCCAGTCCCATGACTGTGCGGAGGTTCCTGCTCTGTGCTTCACCCCTTCGATGGTGCTTCTATGGGTTAGGGGAGCCTACTCCATGCAGGATCCCGAGTGCACATAATCAAAAGGGGGAATGGCTCACTTGTCCTGTTTTTTACACCAGGGTATAGGGTCCTTACCATCTAAAAAAACCCTCATTCACGTTAGCAAACGTCGGAGCGGTATATCTTGATTTTCCGCTTCAGTTAATACGTGAAAAGCATCATCATGGGGTCTTTATTATGCTTTCCTCCACCTGGAGGGAGACCAACTGGTAGTTTCAGGAGTGATAAGAAATAGTGAGTGGGTGTGCAAAGTGAAGTTAAAAATACCTCCAATCCTCAATGTTGTTTTATTCTTGTAGGAAAGGGGGTAAGATTAAAAGAATAGGTGGTGCGTGAATAGAAGGGTTACTGTTCTATAGCACCTGCTTTCAAAAGATCTGTGGTCGACATGTTTCAGTCCCTTTGGCGCCCAATCGGGTCGGGGGCTTTCTTCAGGACCAGATAGGAGCACGTGACCATTCGTAATGTGCACGGATAAGCTATGCACTTACCCTTCTTCACAGTGGGCCTATTAGAACACTGGAGGGTTACTGGTCAGTGGTACCTGTAACTGATATAGAAAAAAGACCATGGAAAGCAAAACATTTAGTTACTAAATCAAAAATATTGTGCTTGATATGATGCTTAACAAGTGATAGTCATTTCTTACTTAGAGTCCCTTGATAGGGAAATTATACATAGTCTAAGGACCCAGTGCGTGATAATAAAAATACTGATATTAGAGATTAATAAGAATGCCATGCGCTTCTCAAAAAAAGGTTAGTGAGCGTCCACGTTACATGCGGCAATGAACCCTAGGCACGCCCTGCCTTTGGCTCTAAGCTAGACCCTTAAAATCACATATATCGGCCACTGTCAGCAAGTGTTGGGCGATTAGAAGTGCTGGTTGGTGGCGCGTCTATGTGCAATGGGTGTGTCCCAAGTGCAGCCAGGTCCTCCCTATACTCCCTAAGGAAACGTTCATAACTCTACTGCATCCTGTTTATATTTGTCTTCCACTCTAGTCACGTTATGTGTAAGCAACCTAGGAAGAATTTTTAACTAGCCACTGTGTGAGGAGCTATTTTGTTGTCATTGTTTGCTTGGGTGGCTAAGGGTGTTCTGGGGGTTTTGGTCAAGTTGGTTGAGGCGAGCAGACAGAATGGCGGCCTCATTGGTATGATTCGTTTCAAGTCATCTGTGGGCTTTTGCAATGACAATTTTTCCCTGTTCTTTTAACTGTCATGTGATTGTTGGGATCTGGATTATCGACTTATCCTTCATCTGCAGTGCAGATTTGGACATTGGAGTTATGAGTTCCTTGGTTAGTGGGACTTGAGGCACATGTGCAAGTGTGAGCTTATTTTGTGCTCTTCTTCATTGTGCCCATATTCAAATGTACAACCTAACACAAGAAATTTGGCAAGTAGCATTTTTTTTCTAATATTGTATCTTGTTTAGTCACACAATTCCTTGAGTAGTCTATCATCAGCCTCTGGATTGTCAACACATTTTTGACTGTACGTAGCTTTACATTACCCACCCTGGGATTAAGATGCTTTTATGTTCACAGCAGAGCGTGTGTGTGTGTGTAGTGCATGCACCTTTGTGCTCTTTATCATTGCATCCATATGAAGACGCACCAGCTAATATAGCAAATTTGGTAAGTAGTTTATTTTTTCCTGATATTGTATCCTTTACAGAGTCACATGATTCCTTTAGTAGTCTTTCAGCATCTGAATTGTAGACCATTACATTGCTCATGTAGAGGTTCTTTTTAATCTTTTAATCTTTATCTAATTACATGGACATAGCTGCTTTGTTCTACATGCAAAGTATTGCCACTCAAAGTGTCACACATAACATTGAAATGTCACACATAAGCACACCGAAAACATGAAAATGTCACACATGGTCAAACTCAAAACTTGGCAGCTATGAGAACGGCATGGCTACCGAGTATCTGTGTGTACCCTTGTGCCCAACTTCACATCTACGAGTTGTACATATGTTAATGTAATACGGGCCAAGGGGCAGTCAGTGTAGAACCAATCATGGCTGGTGTGCTCTCTCCTGGCGCCTCCCATATCCCCAAACGAGGGCAAAATCGGATCCCAGTGGTACACAAACAAAAAAAACAAAAAAAATGAAATTAGCTTAACGTACAGCAACACTTGAAAGTCTGAGTTTATTAAATACAACTTAAGTCTATATATAATACCTTACTTATACATATGTACCTTCCATGTACTTATGTATCTTTATATTTATTACTTTACTCCTAATTCAGCATCTCCAATGCACTACCCTATATCTCACCCTATACCTCTCCCAATATATGCTCTACCTTCACTCTCTGACTCATCCCAAACCTCTATTGACTACACTCTCCAATGCACAACCCTATTTCTCACCCTATACCTCTCTCAATATATCCTCTACCGCCATTCTCTGGCTCATCCCAAACCCCATTCTACTATTATGATCCCCAAAATAACCCTTTCTAGACTCTTCCCTCCTCTACCCCTCCTTGCATCATCTTAAACTTCTTTTACTATTAGGATCTCCCAAGCAAGCCTTTCTAATCCCTTCCCTCGGACTCTTCCCCCTCCCCTCTACTCATCCCAAACCTCCTCCTGCTGCTATGATCTCCAAATAAACACTTTCTAGGCCCTTCCCTCATCTATCCCTCCACTATCCTTTTCAATGCAGCTAGCAGACTCACATGTCCACCGCTAAAATTAATTTAATATTTCCCGATACTAATTCACCACTAATCCCGTTTGGGTTCCAGAGTAGCTTACTACTCGCCGAAAAGTGCTTTGACGACTCATCAAGGCTACCAAGCGCTATATAAATGCAAACCTTTCCTTCTTCTATCCCTCCACTATCCCTTTTCAATCCAAATAACAGACTCAAATGTCCACTGCTCAAATTAATTTCATGTTTCCCTATATTAATTCACCACTAATCCTTTTTAGGTTCCGGGGTAGTGTGCTACTCGCCGAAAAGCGCTTTAACGCCTCGTCAGGAGTAGCAAGTGCTATATAAATGAAATTACAATTACAATCTATGCATCATCGTCAACACATCATCTTTTACAAAAATAACATTCTATACATTTGATTTACTCACTGAAAATTTGCCATCTTAACTGTACCTATCTGACTTACTTCTACCCCCTGGCTTTGAAATGTTATCAATGTGAGACATTTGTGAGCACAACTAAGGCTTAATATGTAGCTGAAAAATAGCTTTAAATGTTCATTTGCCAGTTCAATGATAATGTTTTGTTATTTCACGTTTTTTGCACAGGCCTCCCACATTCAAGAGACAACTGCGTCAGGGCAATAACAAAAACATAACATAACACAAACACCTGGATAAAAAAAATGCACTTTTGACCCAAGGCACATTTTGCTTATTTTGGTTATTGTATGATAAATAGGTGCATTTGGCAGGATATGTCATCACAGACATTACCTTGCTTTTCAAACATAAAAGCTAATAACATCAGTGCACAGTTTCTTAAATAAATATTTATATTCTTTAATGAGTTTAAATTCCTTATTGAGTGGCAACTATAACTGGATTTTTCTAAATAAATACTACGTTTTTTCAGTGTAGGCTGATGTGTATCTCTTAGAGCATGCAGCTGTTGGCTGTTAAAAACAAGATGATCAACATGAATGTGCAATTTAAAATGAAGGGCCTTATTTAGAGTTTGGTGGATGGGATTCTCCGTCACAAAAATGGTCGATGTTCCGTCTGCTGCATAACAAGTCCCTTAAAGCTATGGTGTATGTCATTTGGGCAAAAAGATAATGCCACGTTTTTTTGCGTAACCCTTTCACTAAACTCCAAAAAGGCTATAAATCATTTTTATTGTGCAATGGTCGAGAGAAAAGCAATGACGACAATACATATCTCATGTAGTACCAACTTCTGATCACAAGTCTAGCCATCTAATATCAAGGAAACACCAATCTACGCTAAACCCCCAAAAACAATTGTTCTCTGTAATAATCTTGTTAAGCGTTTGAAGTGAAAAAAGGAAGGAGGAATGAAAGGGACTAGTTTTGCCCCTCTCCACATGGATTCTGAAGTTTCACTGGATACCACAGGGACGCGCCGAAGCCCTTTGCCAACAAATCTTTCTTAATGAGTTTGGGCCCGATTCACAAAGGTAAACTTAGACCAAAGGTCTAACTTTAGATCAAAAGTCCAACTTTTTGGTACTCACAAAGGGATTACTTACGAGTACTTTATTTACGACTGTGGAGTTTCTGCACTCGGGGCGGAATCTCCGCACTCAGGCGGAGTAAGTTTAATTTCATCCTGACACACCTGTGTCAGTGCCTACCATCCCCTCCACCCAGTTCTAGCTGAAAGTCGTTAGCCCAACAGCCATTCCCTGCCTGACTGCATACATAAACTCAGAACTGCCACACACAATCACTTTCAGACCTTTCAACATGTCGCCGGATGTGTTTGTCGATTTGCGCATTGCCATGCCACAGAATGATTTCAGGAGAAGGAGGAGAGCAGAGAAGATCTTTAGACAAAGGATCAACCTCTTTGGGATGTCCTGCCAAGATGTCAGGTCCAGATACCATTTTCCCTTGATGTCATCTTGGAGATGGTGTGTGAGTGGGAACAGCATCTTGACTCTGAGACATGCCACTCCCATGCAATCCGAGCCTATGTCAACATCCTAGCAGCTCCCCATTTCTTTGCTACTGGGTCTTTCCAGAGGGTGTCCAGTGAAATTGTGGGCATCTCTCAGGCAAGCCAGTCCTGATGCTTGCAGCTGGTACTGAGCTGCATCAATAGGAAAGTGCATCTACACATATGTATGCCTCATACAATCACAGGAAGGCAATGGGGTTACTAGGGATTTCTACCACTATTCCTGCTTCCTACATCAGGTAGGTGCAATTGATTGCACCATGTGGTTCTTCAGCCACCTTGCCCCAATGCACACATCTTCCGCAACAGACACCGCTGGAATTTATCAACATGCAGGGTCTGTGTGATGCCAGTGGCTGATTTACAGATGTGCGTGCAGTGTTCCCAGGCAGTACACATGACAGCTACATATTCAGCAGGTCAACTTTTGCCAGGCGGCTGGCAGCAGGAGAATTTGTCAACATGTGGCTTCTGGGTAAGTACTCAAGCACCATACAAGTCTGATATGTATATTTGTTGTTTTAATATACACAACCATTCTAAATCACAAATCCTTATGACACATACATGACCCCAACAGACACTGCCTGTACCATTTCATACTTTATGAACTTTACAGATGCAAGAGGGATATGAACAATTATTTCCTTATTTTCCTCCTAAGGTGATGCTGCATATGCACTCTCTCCTCATCTCCTCACATCATACAGATGTGCAACCACTGTACCTCAGCGTACGTCCAATAGGGCACACATACGTACATGAGCCATTATATAGTGCACTTTTGGTCTCCTAAAGTCGTGATTCAAATGTCTTGACAGTCCACGGGGGTGCTGATGTACTCCCCTGAAGTTGTGTGCAAGATAACAGTAGCATGTTGTGTCTTGAACAACATTTTAGTGAATCATGGCTTACACATACCTCTGAACCTCACCTAGGTCTGAATCCAGGGAACAGGGCCATTGTACAAAACAGAGGGCAGGGTATGCAGATGCGTGACCAGCTGGTTGACACTTTTTCTCTTGAGCAACCAATTTTATTAGGCCATTATGTGGTTTCACATTCTGTTGTCAATGTTGATTGGTGGACATTTAACACTCTGTCCATAAATTTGATCCTGAGACTACTCTGTAAGCCATACATAATGTATGTAAACAACAACTGTTGTCAAGAGACAAACCAGCGGCCATGTAACACATTTCGTGCACATGTCAGTGATCAATGTGAACAACGTCTCAAAGGACTCCATTGCCTTAGGGGATTAATTGTCACTGCATGTGTGAGACCTCCCTGGACAGTATTACAATAGGAATTTATTTAATGCTGGTCTCTGAGGTAGTTGGGGTGCTGACATAGTGAAGCTCGGAATGTTCAACACTTTGATGTCAATGATCTACTGTTTACCCATGTTGTATCATGATGGCTAGCAAGACACCATAGTAACATTACTACTCACTCCTTCAATCTCCATGTTTGCATATGTAATGTACTCAGACATTACTGAATGCACAATGGTAAGCATCTGTGTGGAGTTGTGCTTAGGATTCGTAACACGAAACATATAAATGTACAGGTATTGAAAATATCTTGGACCTGATTCACAACGGGCCTCTGCACTCGTGGCGGATGCCCCGCAGTCATGGGGAAGTCTCCGCACTTAGGGCGGAACTCAGCAATGACTTCCCCACGACTGCGGGGCCTCCGCCACAAATGCGGAGGCTCTTGGTGAATCAGGCCCCTTGTATTTGTGTGTGTGGGAACTCATGTGGCAGTGTGCCCATATGTCTGTCATACATACACTATGTTTCAAGAGGACCTGTGTAATGACATGGATTGTCTATGCTCATAGCTGCCAAGTTTTGCATGTCCATGCGTGATGTGACACTCCAGGCCACCTTTTATTTCTTTGAATTCTGGCACTTGTAGTCATGTTTTACTAAGGAATAAAGGCTACAAGTCTTAGAATTCAAAGAAAAAACCTGGACTGTAGTAGCACATCACGCATGGACCTGGGAAACTTGACTGGGCGGTATGCTTAAAAACTTCAACATGCTTCATACATCCAACTAGTAAGTAAGGGACAGAATTTTGTATTGTGTGTAATGCTGAATGCATCACACACGCAGGTCTAATGTCCACCTATTATCATATGTCACTGTCTCATGAAAACTTTCAGGTACCATGTGAGATATTTGTCAAGGAGTGGCTGGCATTGTCTGATCTGTTAATATTGTACTAACACATCCCCCCTGCGCTTATAGTACATCTTGGGCGGCCGCAGGTACACACACACTGCACTGCAGCATGCAGCAAGATCTCTCCAGTTTTGGTTGGGCACTGCATTACTCAGCTGTTCTTCTGGTCCCCCATAAAGCCTCAGCCATGTTGGGTGCTAGATAGTTAAACAGAGCAGCAGGATGGCAGAGGTTCTTGCTTGAGACCCTTACGGGTGAGTAGTCGTGCTTTACAAGTCACATGATTGATTGATTGATTGAGGTGATGGTGGTTCAGAATTACCATAAAGTGGCTGTCTGCAACTTCCTGGATTGAACTTACTACTTGTTTTTTCCTGTTTGTCATTTTCTGTTTAAAATATTTGGGTTCCGACTCGATGGAGTAATCTCCACCCAGGGTGCGGAGACCCCGCTTTGAGGGTGTAGACTCCACTCCTGAGGCGGAGAATCAGCAGTCGGGCTGGAACTCAAAGATTTTATACAGAAAAAAGAGACTATGTGGGCCAACTAATATCTAATGCAATTTGATTCTCATTTTGAAACCTAAATGTGAATTTACATCTCCCCTGTGATACTGTGCTGATGCTAATTGTCATCGCAATTTGATCTTGGGCGTAAAGGTGACTATAGTACTTGATGGTACAATGTGGGGATTGGAACCATGCCATGTGGTAGTTCCATGTTCCTATGGAGAATGTTGAGGTGACAGGATGAGCGGCTGCCTGGTATGTGTCTCTGGTGGCTCAGTGTACATTTATACCACGAACAAACAAAGCGTTTGAAGTACCATACCGTGTCTTCATCCTTTGGCTATGACATCCTTTTGGTAACAAGCGATCGAGTCACCAACTCGAGCCCTCCTGCAAAGAATTTTTACCAGAATTCAGACGCTGAGACACAGAGCATCCAGGCACAGGAAAAACAAAACAAATCTACAGACTGGTGAGTAGCGGCTGAGTAAAGACTGAAGCTGTTGAGTGTTGGCCAGAAGGAGTGTACTTTGTTTCATGGCTCACTGACTTCCCTAAAAGTGTAACGTACGGACGCAGTGCTTGTTTGTATTATTATGTGGTGTCTTCGCGTGTGTCACTTTGTTTCTAATTGGTCGTCACTCTTGCGATCTTGGCTCCTTTACTATTAAGGGCTGACTCGCAAGTACATGTGTTTAATCTGCAGCATCTGTAGTCCCTCGGCTCCTAATGTCTATTATTCAACTATATGGCAGTTGCCTAAACTGTTTTTATGTTTCCACTACAGGTCGTTGTTTTACTACCACTAAAGGTATAAATCTTTCTGCTACAATTTGATGGTAGTGATTGGATAAATACACACTGATCAAGATAATATTCCCAATCACTGTGTAGATTGGGAATATAGGTCCTGATGAATTGCCCCTGATCACTTTGACTACTATGGCAGGAAGCATGTCGACCAACTAATGCACTTTCCTATGAGCTGATACAGACCATTGCTTCTGGTTACAGCCATCACTTCTGATTTTAACCTAGACAAGGGGACCCACTGAATAAAAATAATATTAAGGTACTCCTTATCCTATTTTAACTCACTCACACCAATCTACACTTGAGAGTCCATCTACATACACCCTAGCTTTACATACAGCAAAAAAGAAAAGATCACCAGCAAAGTGCCCCCTTGTGGGTGCCCGTCGGGCATTGACGTGCTGGCCCGACGAGGAGCAATGCCCTATGGTGAAGCATGATACCCATCTGGGTGTGTGAGGGCTCTTGCTCCTGAGCATTCAGATGCCCCCCAATCTGGATCCTCAGGTTTTAAGCACTGACCTGTTTGTGTTTTCGTTCTTTGTTTCTTTCAGAACTGCATACCCCTTGTTGTTACCCAGTTAAAATTTGGAGAACATATGCTGGACCTTCATGCGCTTCCTGTCTCTTCTGTGTATATAGGTACACCACAACAACAGCACGCAAACTGACATACCTCGGAAATAAACACCTCTACCTAAGATCTGGACAAGAGGTATGACAACCTGCCTGCTACATTACCAGAGGCCCCTGCTATGGGCCAAAGCATAAATCGCACACCTGCACCCCAAAATGAAAATGGATCAGCTTCAGGAAATGAGACAAAACTTCTAAAAGGCACTCTCTCACACAAACACACACATACACACATTATCCACTCAGTAATTATTCTGCTGACCCTCCTTACAGTTCAGTCAACACACCTGGTCCTCATCAGTCTAACATGCATACCACCTCTAACACCTCTGAATACGTCACCACACACTCACCCTCAAACATGCTCTTCAAACATGAATGCTCTGAGATTTCATATTCCAGAGGTCATCCCTTTAATGATCAGTTTGTCCAACAGACCTCAGAATAATCCGATTTTTTCCATTTAGTGATGCAGCACTCACGCATAACATCAAAGTTGTCCACCTGAACTGCAGGTCAGCATTTTCCAAGGCCACTTCAGTATCTACTTACCACGTTGGTGCTTTTACACTTATGGAAAGGTGTATTTTCCCATGCTTGTTTCCTCTAGTTGAAGTTATCCTACCACAAGGATACAACATTCTCCTCCTCGACAGAGTTGAGAAAACTGTGGGTTGCCATTATCTACGATGAGCCCTTTAAATAGATAAACTCAAATAACTAATCTCACTTCCAATGCCTTGCTCTGTAATTTAAAAAAATCTGAGTCTAAATATCTTATACTGCTCAGCTAACAGCAAAAATGTTTTATTGAGGGTTTTCTAAATTACAGTATGATCAACTCGTCTAATCTTGTGGTCAGATTTTCTTGGGAGATTGTAGGCTGGGGAAAAGACAGCCACTCATCCCTCTTCAAATCCTTCCTATCTTACTACAACTTACATCAACATTGGACCACTCTTACATACAATACAAGATCTACCCAGGATCTAATTTTCACAAAGACAGACCACATACAAATCTCAAAGCCTCTCTACTTGGTTTAGTCAAACCACTTCCTCATTCCTTTAAAAAAGGTAACTCAGCACACCCTCTCCATATTAAACTAACAACTAAATGTAAAATCAAGAGAAAATCCCATATGGAATCTGTAGGAGAGTAGGATCTGCCTCTTATGTTGCCCCCACTTTTTTTCTGATGTTTACACTGGTTTGTGGCTATAGTCAGGCTGGGACCCTGCCAATCAGGGCCCCAGCCTCTCTGTTCTCTCTAAACGACTTGGAGTGCACTCTAGGTGCACTAGTGATTGGATACTGTGGTACCTTATGAGTCCCTAGTATATGGTACCTTAGGTGCCAAGGGCATAGGTACTTCACAGGCCTACCAGGGGCTGAAGCATGTATTTTGCCACCCCTGGGAAGCAGACTAAATCTGACACCACAGGTCTGCTACTGCAGCCTGGGTAAGGTGGTGCATGCACCCTTACTGTGATATAGGCTACCTATATCACTACATAGATACACACATATAAACCTATAAGTCACTCCTATGGCAGGCCTTATCAATCCTGAAGGCAGAGTGCTTGGTTCCTATGTGAGAGGGTGCCCCTGCATGAGCAGAGCCCCTCTGCAGCATTCGGAGACCCTTCTCTGAGGCTGTTTGTAGTGCAGCCTGACCATATACTCTTAAGCGCATTATAACCTCGCGTTAAATGCTAACTTTGGGATGGCTGCACGGAAACATGTTGTGTTTGGTGTCAAACATCTTCGAATACTACCCCCCCCCCGCCAGTTCTGGCGGCGGGGGTAGCATTCCACCCTTCTAGAGGGATAGACATGTACCTACTGTGGAAACGCGGTAGAATCCTGAAGAGCCCTGGCATCACAAGATGGATGCCACCAGTCACAGACAATGGGCTGCCCTCCTGCTGATGACAGAAACTCGCAGTGGAGGAAGCCCAACAATAGGTATCCTGTCACAGGAGGGTGTGACCACCTTCCAGACAGGGTTTAGTGTATTGGGGCTGGGTGGGTGCACTCCCAGAGTGCTTTGAAGTCCTGCACTGGGGGAGCAGAAGGCTCCTCTGTGCATATGCCAGTTCAAACCAGCTCAGGGGCTACCTGCCCCTGCTCTGGCGCGAAACTGGACAAAGGGAATTGGGTGTAGCCACCCACTCCCCTGACCCTCCCATAGGTGGGGTCATAGAGCTAGTCCCTCCATTCCTTTTAGTATAAGAGGGGGAACCTGTGCATTGCAAACTAGATACCCCTGGACGACGCTCTAAAGAAGAATCCTGGACCTTCGACGTTCCACTACCTCTGGAAGACTGAAGAATCTCCCTTGGAGTCAAGGAGAGACTCCCCTGCTTGGCAGGCACCAAAAACTACAACGACGGTCGCAAACTACGCCACTCCCGCCGGAGCCCGAAGTCCCTGCAGCCCAAGACGAGGATTTCCTGACTTCTCAAAGGCCATCGTGAGTCCCCAGCGAAGCTGAGGCCAGTGGACCCCACGAGTGACGAGGAACCGCAGTCCCTGGGTACTGTGCACTATTGTCGGGTGCAACCCCTTCACGACGTTCTACGAACCTGTGCTTTGGACCATGTGTGGTCCCAGCCTCTAGCAGGAATCCCTCCAAAGATCAGAGGCCTACCCTGTCCCGAGTGACCGTGGGCCCCTGTTGAAGGAATCCTCCCGAGGCATCTTCGCGATCCCTTGCCAGCCGGCATGTGGGTCCCCTGAAGATGTTTCTAAAGAACCAAAGGGCTCCCCTGGTTGCTCCAGGCCTGCCCTGACTTACCCTCACTGGGTGAGTTCCCCAGACCTTGCTGGTCTGCACCATTGACTTTTTACGCTTTCCACGAGACTTGCTGCTACCAAGGCTTGTTGGCTCCAATCGGGTTGCTGACACCGCAGTCAGCTGCAGACTTCGTGGGACACGCAGAATCCAGCTCCTGGTCATCGTCGACGACTCCTGGACCTCGTGGCTGAAGAGTCAAGACACCCGCGAACGACCTGAATCTGCTGACGACGGTGGGCATTCATCTTCCTTGCCCCGAGTCACTGCCCAGTGACTTTGAACACTGTCCCCTCTGCTTTCAGGTCTTCCTTCTTCCGAATCCAGGCTTGGATTCCACCGGACACTTCTTCGGACTTCACAAGCAGCAAGTCTTCATTGGCTCCCATTGAAAACGACGCCGCGACCCGACACCAAAGGACACCTATGCACCCGGCTTCCCTGGGTGAGGTAACTCCAGCACTACGGTGCTCCTGTGGGTGTTGGCCCTAGAACTACTTACCCTGTAAGTGACTTGCTTGTAGCTACTCCTGAAGTGCCCTTAAACTCTTAATTTCCAACCGCGACTTGCCCCATTGAAGTCTACGGCGATCCGCGCCTGTGTTCACTCACTGCACGTGTCCCCCGTGGGTCCTTTACTTACCTGCATTGGGTGGTTTCGTGAGGCCCCAACACTTCTGAAGGCCCTGGGCCTTATCTCTTTGCAAGTCGTTGTTCTTAAGTCTCTTTTTTAGTATATGGTCTGGTACGCCCCTAGGGCCCCCGCCATATTTGTGCTTAATTTATTGTGAAACGTTGATTTGTGCATATGTTCCTGACTTCTAATCTCATAAAGAGATTAGTAGAGAGTTGTTTAGTAATAAATACATATATATTTGATATATATACCTGTGTGGTGTCTTTTCATTTGGTGATTCAAGAGATTGTGTGGAAAAACAAGCTGCTTTACATTCCTCCAAGACTTAGCCTGAAGGCTGCTCTCCACAGCTACCACTAGGATAGCTTTCTATAAAGGTTGTCTTAAACCTACCTACCATAAGAGTCGAATTGTACTGGTGCAAGGTGTCCACTTTAACTAGTGAACAGCATATACCAGGCCAACTTCTCACAGAATCTTTCAAGGATCCATTCACACCCTGTTGTGTTTCAAGTCCTCTATGTAGTCACTAAGGAATAAATTAAGAAAACAGGTACTCTCGCTTCTATAACATGCAGGTGAGACCAAGTTACACATCGACATTTAATGCTAAGCAGCCTCAAACGCTTAACCGGTCTACATAGTTGTAGGTTAACAAGTAGTTTATTTGCTTCAATTCTACATAGTCTTAAAGGTCACAAGTAACAGACAGACCCAGGCATACCCCCACCAGGAACAAGATGCCTCTAGTTCAGCCACTTTCAGAAACAGCTCTCCCTATTGACAGCTGTGAAACATACATGCTATACATTCTAAATGCATTGCACGCTCTCAGCACTTATGCTGAAAGAGACTAAGAAGACAAGACAATTGACAAAGGAGGCAATACATAACATGGCATTCTTTTTGCACATGAAACAAATACATTGACATTGAACCACTTGCATGCAATACAAACAGAATATCCTTAAACACTATCTCCACATTCATGCAAACCAAACAAACATTGACTCTCAAATAAGCATAACAAACATCCATTCAGCCCCACAACACAATCAATAACACATACATGGTGGGAACCACACAGAGAGCACAGTCAATTAATCGGCACACACGAATGGATACAATTTCTAAGAACACTTGACTACACAGGTCATAAAAGGACATCCACATCACCATGAACACTGATTAAATCTAATGAAAATAATCTATTTCTGGTACCATCTTTGGTGCAATCTCCAGATCTTTATGCCTAACCACAACATGAAGTACCCACATCCCCTGAGAAACAGGCACAAACAAGCAACACCTATGTGGGAGAACACAACCAGAAGAACCCCTTCCTTCAGTGTTACCAGAAATATCATAAATTGAGTACAACATGATTATGCGTAGGTCACTGACCCACCACTGCAAAAGAAATGTCGACTGGGATATAAGCGGTTCTACATGTGAACACTCACAAACCCCTGAAATGGTATTGCAGAGTTCGACCGACAACATATCACTCACAGACAGCAACATAACAATGGAGATACGCATAATTATTCAAAGTGGTATATTGCATATCACTCCAAAAGTGAACAAAACGTCATAAAAAAACACAGTTGTAGGACAGATAACCCACCGTACCGGCATGCTGTATATCATTCAGAGTCAGAAGATGGAGGGGCCAAGCTACCCGGTGTTGTGCACACACCTGGCTGAAGCTCTGTGCTACAGATAAGGCCAAATACCGCTACTCCAGTGACACTGATCCCCTCAGTGATCTCATGGGTGCCCACCCACAGGTGAGGAACCCAATGATTGCTGGAACAGCCTCTGGAGTGCTCACCTCTGCAAGAAGTGGAGGCGGCACTGGGAACATGGTGTCTCCCAAGATGAGCCCAGAGCAGAGATCATAGCATCGGCATAGATCTTGTCTGCAGAGGCTGGAAAGGTGCTGCCACAATGGAAAGACTCTTGCTCCCTTTACAGTGTGCTGGGACTGGGTGTTCCCTTGGCGGTGCTTCTGAGTGCCCACTGACCTTAATGCCTGCACGACCGCCAGGACAGCCAAGGAGGAGTTCTCTTCTGCAAAGAGCCAAGATGATGCGTGGAGTGGGGCAGATTCCTAGATGGCGTCCAGGCACACAGTATGTTGCCCTGACATAGATCCTCTTTGCAGGTGTGGATGCTGGTGCCTCTGGAGCGGTGAGACGCTGACTTGAGAATTGGCATTGATGGCTAGGAGAAGTGTAAGCAGCGACCGCCAGGGGTGCGGGCCAGAGGTGAGGAAACATACGTAGTGGAGTGGTGGCTGAGGAGCTTGGAGACCCTCCAGGCCCAGTTGGATGGAGCTGGAGATGTGGCTAGTGCGAGCCCCAGGATCTCCCACCCTTTCCTCATGACACATACGCATTGGTACATATGGTGTAAGCACATAGCCCATCAAGGAGCAAGAGGATAGCAGATGTAGTGAAGCCTGAGCCTCCTTCATTTCTAAATAGGAAGCCCAGAAAGCGAAATTAGAGAAAATGTAAACTGAATTGTTACCTAATCTTGCTTTCAGGCTTGCCTATTTTATAAAGTATTGTGATACACAATTATTTCTGCATATAACAAGTGTGTGTCCTATTCAAGCACACACACTTTTGCACCTTACTGACAATTGTGATTTATTTGTGGCTTGAAAACTTGCTATTTGGGACCACTGTTTAGGCTTATTTTATTGATACTCCAGGTCCCTAGTGATCACAGGGTTTCCCTTGTTTTTGGGAAATGGGCTGAATTAAAGCAACTCAATCTGGGGCTAAAGGCCAGGATGATGACTATGCCACTCTTCAGTAGCAGAGGCACGAGGAGGATCTGGACCAAGAGACAGACTGGGCAACATTTTACTAGCCATCAGAGATTTATGAGTGCCATTAGGGCGAAAAAGATGTACTGTAGCTACCACCTAACTATGCTGATAGCTGATCAAATTAAAATAATGGAAAGAGTGACAGCAAATGAACGTTCACTGGCTGAAACACAACCGGCTATAAAGGAACTGAAATCGGAGGTTAGCAACCTGACAATGCATGTGAAGGAGCTAGAATGTCAAGCCGAAGACTTGGAAGGTTGCTCCTGCCGAAACAATGCCAGTGGCACAGGCATGCCAGATGGTGTTGAAGAGCCCAACATGAGATTATTTTTAGAATCGTGGCTGAAGGACAAAATTATACCAAAGGACCTATCCTAATTTTATGTGGTTGATCAGGCACACAGGGATTTGGTGCGCCCACCAGCACTAGGACCGCCTCTGAGGCCTACAGTGGCACACGTGCTAAATTATAAGGACAGGAGCATGTTCCTTCAAAAATCAATGGATAATGGCCCAATTATCGAAGATAACCAGAGAGTATTTCTGTTTCTGGAATACAAAGCTGCTGTGTAAAATAAGAGGTGCATATTTCTTGATACTAAGATGAGTTTCCAAGAAATGGAGCAAAAATACTATTCACTCTTTTCTGCAATGCTGAAGATAATACCTTATGAGAACACCCAGTTCTTTATGAACCCTGATGAATATTAGGAGTGGTGGCAAAACTCAGCTGCAACCAAAGGCAAAGAATTACATCCCCGGAGGAACTAGAGTTCATGCCGTGCTATGACCGAGAAGCGGCAGATTATGACTAGACCAACGCCAGTCAGCAGATGGGATGCACTGAGAAAGATGTCACGCCTTACAGGGTCTGAGAAAGAATCAGAGGGGTTGGACCATGAGGATAAAGGCCCAGCGGATGAAGATACTGTCCTTCCAGTGGGGACTTCAATGACAGAGTATTACCTAATTGCTTAGAGTCGAGTATGAGTGGTTGGGGAATGGAGATAAATGACTGAGTATGTATACCTTAGGCTCAAATGAAGAGAAGCGATACAAAAGGGGATGATGGACGGAATGTTTGAGCCAATCAAACACTCACCCCCAGTCAACTGATCTGGGTTTAATCCATCATCATTCTTTAGCTCACTCCACCACCCCAGTTCGGCTTGGCAGTTCGGGCTGGACTGTTCCCATGAGGCACAGGGTCAGACTGATTTGCATATGGCCATGTCTGAACTGGGGTGGTGGAGTGAGCTAAAGAATGATGATGGATTAAACCCAGATCAGTTGACTGGGGTGAGTGTTTGATTGGCTCAAACGTTCCGTCCATCATCCCCTTTGTATCGCTTTGTTCGCCCTAAGTTGGCGGGGGTATGCCCAGACGTGGGTCCCTTGCTCACTTTGCCACTGGATTCAAGCAAGCCTGGCTGATGACGGCTGGAATGCCAGAAACCGGTCCTAGGATGCTTGTTTCCGGTCCAGGGAAGACATGGCTTGGCAGTTCGGGCTGGACTGTTCCCATGAGGCACAGGGTCAGACTGATTTGCATATGGCCATGTCTGAACTGGGGTGGTGGAGTGAGCTAAAGAATGATGATGGATTAAACCCAGATCAGTTGACTGGGGGTGAGTGTTTGATTGGCTCAAACGTTCCGTCCATCATCCCCTTTTGTATCGCTTTGTTCGCCCTAAGTTGGCGGGGTATGCCCAGACGTGGGTCCCTTGCTCACTTTGCCACTGGATTCAAGCAAGCCTGGCTGATGACGGCTGGAATGCCAGAAACCGGTCCTAGGATGCTTGTTTCCGGTCCAGGGAAGACATGGCTTGGCAGTTCGGGCTGGACTGTTCCCATGAGGCACAGGGTCAGACTGATTTGCATATGGCCATGTCTGAACTGGGGTGGTGGAGTGAGCTAAAGAATGATGATGGATTAAACCCAGATCAGTTGACTGGGGGTGAGTGTTTGATTGGCTCAAACGTTCCGTCCATCATCCCCTTTTGTATCGCTTTGTTCGCCCTAAGTTGGCGGGGGTATGCCCAGACGTGGGTCCCTTGCTCACTTTGCCACTGGATTCAAGCAAGCCTGGCTGATGACGGCTGGAATGCCAGAAACCGGTCCTAGGATGCTTGTTTCCGGTCCAGGGAAGACATGGCTTGGCAGTTCGGGCTGGACTGTTCCCATGAGGCACAGGGTCAGACTGATTTGCATATGGCCATGTCTGAACTGGGGTGGTGGAGTGAGCTAAAGAATGATGATGGATTAAACCCAGATCAGTTGACTGGGGGTGAGTGTTTGATTGGCTCAAACGTTCCGTCCATCATCCCCTTTTGTATCAAATGAAGAGAAGCCTGGAATATGTTTGGGGGCCCAGAGTTGAAAATATCTGATTGATTATTGACTGCAGTTGGCTGTTAAAAGTGGAGTGGGCAGGTGGCTATGAGTGGCACTGTTTCACTGTTTCTGCAGCCAAAATTGAGGGACTGGGAGAGGGAGGCAGTGGGATCACTGGCGCCTCATCCTCATTCGGTACAGGCAAGTGTGGAACATCAGGAAGTGCAGAATAGAGTGGGTCAGCACCACTAAAACATACATTGCAAACAAGTATAGCAAGGTCAATAAGGCAGTACACCTGCTGACATTTCTGGTGCAAGATGAGACTAAGCCCGGGGTTATGTCTGCAATCCGCACAGCAGTGGGGGCGTTCTAGTGCACTTGCCGGCAGACATTACCCTTGCATTCAGGGAAGACTACATGGGGCTATACATGAGAGTGGCCCTTACTTGCGTGGCAAACATCCAAGAATACCTCTGAACTGCGCAGGCTCACGTTGAAGCAAGTTAAACAACTGGATGCCCTCATAACATTAGAGGAACTCAAAGTGGCTGTAAAGGACCTAGCCGGGAGAAACCACCAGAAGGAGGTGGCCTACCACTATAGTTTTATGCCACTTACACCAACATTCTGACTCCACACCTCTTTGATCTGTATCAGCAGAAGCCATGATTATTATGATATCTAAGTCATAGGCAAATTTTATAGATTTGGCCTCATTGCTGCTGAGGTGTGAAATTATGACTTTTGGGTATCTAGGGAACCAGATATACCATGGGGTCGAGGACAGATTAGAGGGCAATCTGGGAAGAAATGATTTCTCATACTGTGGGGGCTATGCTGTTCTGGAACAAATTGCCATTGTCAGATATTCTAAAAATGGCCTTATCCAATATGACAGTTTTGCCTTGAAAGCTGTACTTCTTTGCAAATGTGTTTTGGTTATACCCTATCACTTTTTTAAAACCTTGAATGCTAAAGTTCTAGAACTCATTTGGAGAGGTGGAAGGCACAAGCTCCAGTTGTCCACAGCTGAAAGGGGCCTTAATGTGCCAAATTTTGAAAATTACTATGTGGCTGCCCAGTTGTAGTGGGTGTCTCAATGGTGGGTACTGGGTAAATGGGTGGAGCTTCTGGGGCTCCTTGGGGCTGATACTGGGTGATCCCTGCCATCGCTGGTGTTGGGTAGCGGGCCTCCCATCCTTTGGTCCTTGCGACTGGTGGGGGTGGCATAGCATTGTTGGAGACTGTGTTTGAGATGCACCTGGTAGTGAGGGCCTATTCGCCAGCACTCCTATTGTGATGGTAAACAGAATTTAAGTGCATTGCATCAAACTCAATCATGCAGAATTGGAATGATGATAGACACACTGGGTGCTTTGTTTGAAAATCAGCAGCACCACTCCTTCGAAGATCTGCGGAATGCTGAGGGGCTACCGGTGAGACAGTTTTTGACATATGGGGTGCTTACTCGACTGATTAAGCTGATTAAAAAACTCTGGAACTCTGGGAGCGAGGAGCTGCCCACACACGCCACCCTACAAGTAATATTAGCACCTTGGGGGAATTGGAAAGCAAGAACCATATTATATAGAGCACTCATGGATCACGCCAAGGTTAACTTACAAATACTATGAGAGAGGTGGGAAACTGATTTGCAGGGTCCACTCACAGATGTGTAATGGATGAGAATTATGGAAATGCAAAATTCAAACTGATACAGTACAAGCTTGCCCATAGCTCATACCCAACACCACATAGGTTAAGTAATATCTATGCAGGCTCTAGGGATGCATGCCCTAGATATAGCGCATCTGATCTGTTGCATATGTTTGGTGCTGTTTGGTGATAACCCCTGTTTGGAAAGAAGTCACAGGAATTACAGGAAAAACTGTGTATGGATAAATTATGATGACGCAATTTCAAGCTGTGTGGGGGAGAGGGGTGTTTATTATATAGATTAGCTGTCAATAGACCACTGATGTATGCAAATGGTGGTTAATGTTAGCAAATTGATTGGCTGTGCACAATGTTGTTATATATAAATGCAAAAAAAGAAATATAAAAAAAAAAGATTCAGCATGTACACACAACTTCCATCAAGCACACAGTTAGCACAAGTAACCACCCACACTGATATCATGAACCTCCAAGGTGAACAGAACTTCAGCAACTAAGACTGCACAAATAAAAAGCGGCCGTGGCTTGAGGTATCTGACTCCTAAGATACACACAGAGTCTTCTAGGGTCATAGATGCAGATTTAACCAACAAGGGTATAAGGATTGTCCCTGAAAGATGCACACAGCTTCCTCATGACACAATCAAAACCTCAATGCATGCCTATCGAAATAGACAGATTTGTGGATTGCTACAGGTCTGAGGTGGTTTCCATATTGGAAATACATAGCCTTGTAGAGGCATGAGGAGTTGGAATAGCCGCCCCAGACAGATTTGGGGATTGATACAGTCTTGAGATCTGGGTGGTACAAACCCTGGAGTAGGGGAGAGCCAGGGTCTTCTGTGCACTTCAGAAGGGCTCTTTGATTATGGGAAGGGCACTAGTCAGTGACGCCTGGGCACATCTCAAGAAGGAGATGGGGCTGATAAGGGAACCATAAAGAGTAGGGTATAGGGGCTTTGTAACTTTTTGGCATATATCAATGAGGCTAACATTGAGGTGTGATCCACAGTAACTGCCATGGCCAGTGTTGTGGGGCAATCTGGCATTGAGTCGCTCCTGCTGTTACAGACTGCTTCCTGGGCAAAGGACAGGGCAGAGGAGAGGAGTGGGCACTTCAAAGGAGCCCCTGCTGTAATACGAACTTCAAAGCGCAAGACACCAAATCACATCTGTGTCTGGAAATGTATTATACTAAGGGAAGCTTGAGTCTCCCAAATTGTCACCTGTCGAACAGTCAGCCATGTCTGTACCTCGGAGTGGAGAAGCTCAGCAAGACCTCTGCCTTGTGTGACCAGGACTGGTCAGTAAGGTCTTTTAGTCTCGCAGCTGGGTGAGGTGATATCATCAAGGGTAATCAAGACCACATGCCCTGGAGCCTGGAGCACCAACGCATGCCTGCTTGACAAAAGCCTGTGAGGAGGAGGAGTGTTCGTGAAGGGAGAGTGGTCCAGTGGGGGATCCTGGACAGAGAATCCCTGGAAGGAGGTGTGAGACAATTGCTGTTGCACCAATTGGGCCGCCTGCTTGTGTTCTGAGAAAAGTCAGCGAGTATGCTAGAGTGGGCAACCATGGAGATATTATTGCTGTTGCACTGAGTGAGACATCCGCCCATGTGTTCAGAAAAATCAGCCACCCCTATGCCAGAGCAGGCCACTGTCACACTGATCAGGAAGCCCGTCCATGTGCTTAACTAAAGTCTGAGACCCCATATGCCAGAGAAGGCCACCGTGAAGACAAAGGGAAGTTGCCATGGTGTGGCGAGGGATTGAGCATGTACTCCTCCTTAAGATGATGAGTGTATTTAAAGAGCGCTTCAGCACTCCCTTTGTAGTTCCGAGGTATAGTCTCGTTGAAAAAAACAGTTGACTTGGGTTATCTTGAAGAAGTAATTTATTAATTACATCCTGATTGTTCCAGAGTGTTATAGTATTGTAGTTGGAATGACAGCCGACACGTGTTTCACCCTTAGCAGTCAATCGGACCAGGGCTTTCTCAAGGCTGTAAGGAAAATGCAATATAGTGGTGTAAGTAAGACCAGAAGTAAGGGACCCGAAATTGAAACACCACTGGGTGCACGGTGTGAGAAGGTCGAAGAGTGATAATGGCGCAGCTTCTACTGGGGGTGTTGAAGAATGCATCATCTTTAAGGCTAAAGGTAGGGTGTTGGTGGTGGAAGAGTGCATAGAACAGTAAAGGTGTGGTGCACGAAAGGAAAAATAGTGGGATAGTGAGCCACTAGTTTTATTTAGTTTATTTAATTCTATTTTATGGTGCTGGCAAGTAGAGAGAAAGGCTTAATATGGATGTTGCTTTAGTTAAGCCTGTAATCAGACAAGCAATACTTTAGTACCAACGATAAGGTTAGTCAAACCGTCATGCTAATTATTAATATAATTAGTGCAGCGTAGGAAGCGAGCCATACCGTCCTTATGAGTGTGTTAACAGTAAACGTAACATTTCAAACAAGTGATAGAAATATATCAAAGTCTGCACAAGTTTAATACCTTCACAAAAATTCAGATATTCAAAATTCAATTTTATACAGTGCATAGATATTCAGATAGGTATCTGGTAGTTTTGATGCTGAAATCTGAAAAGGAGAGAGAAATAGGAAAGAGGAAACTAAGAACGGAATGCGGGTAAGTTGTACTATTTTTAATACAACATTATGCATGTAACGGAAGATAATAACAAGAGGCAATGTGAGAGAGGATCTCTCTATAGAGCCTGGACAGATATTAAGACGGTTACCTCATTGTGAAGAGAGTAGTCCGTATAGGGGCAACGCAGGCGGGCAAAATAGTGGATGCCTCTTGCTCGGCAAACAGGGAAGACTGGCTATTTGTGTGCTCCAGAACAGTATTATTAGTTAATAATTTAGTCCGACTCCTGAATACGCTAAGGAGTGCAGGCATATTAGAGACGGGATGGGCACCTCAGTGCCATTCATTAATAGAGCATATGCAGAGTTTAAGGTAGGGGGTACTGGGTTCGTGCAAACAACGGGGCAAGTCCGGAGAGCGGACAACAGAGTAAAACAGCGGTTACCAGCAGTAGCCCGTATTACCGGCCAGGGCTGTAACCTCTGGCTGTAGGGCCATCTGGGTTAAGTAGGCAGATTTGGACTTACTTCGACAGTGCGGTTTGAAGCAAAAATCCCGGGAAGATCCCACTTCTTCTGTTCGAGCGTCCTGGCAGTCTGACGGCGTACAGAGTCAGCGCCATCTTTAACAAGCATTTACAATGCAATAGGTCTCGCACTGACATTATTTTGAGCTATTGACATTGTAAATGACATTGTTTTTTTTGTTTTTTTTTGTAAATCATAAATAAAATGCATTGTAATTTAAAATGGCAATAGCTAAGGGGAGAAAAAAGCAGTGGATGAAAATAAAAAGGAAATAATAAAGAGGAAAAGAAGAAGGGAATGAGAACGAAAGGAACAGAATAAGCCTGACCTTGCCTCCGCAGCCTCCTCTTGCGGGGCTCGAAGATGCGCACCTTGGAGAAGATGTCCACCAGGTTGCCATTGCACAGGCCGCGGTTCTTGCTGGGGCTGCTCCGCCTCTTGCTCGCCGAGGGCCTGTCCAGGTGCTGCTCCCACGCCTGCCACTTCTGCCGGATTAGCCCGCTGGCAATGGCCGCCGCCATGGGCGCTGCCCACCCTCCGGGGGAGGGATGGAGGACGTGTTAGCCCCGCTGCTAAGCCATGCTAACCCTGCTGCCACTGGTCACCGGCGACCGGCAACCCAGTCCCCTTGCATACCACCGGATACCGCGCGGTAACTGTCGATTACCGCCAATGACATGGGGGGCGCATGGTAGGCAATCGCCGCTAGAATACCTCTTCCTGACCACTTCACCACCAGAAGATTTCTGAAGACCCCTCCTTGAACCTTTCACTCCTACCGGTCAGCAGAAGACCCCAGCAGCTGTTCACCACCACCGACCATCAGAAGGCCTCTCACCGCTACCAGCCACACAAAACTCTCCCTAAACACCTCCCAACCACCAACCTTCTCCAAAACCACTTCGCCTACCAGAACCTCTATCCGAAACCCCTCACAATTCACAGGTACCAGAACACACCTCCAACTCACCTCACCATCAAGCCCACGCCTTACCTCCGCCAGCCAGTACAGCGCCTCTGCCTAGCCACCTCACCTCGAGGAGCTACAATAGACCTGCCCTCACAACTCCCCTGACACTGTGTGCTCATCACCCACCCTCGCCTGCCACTCGTGGAAAACCATTCCAGGGTAACCCTACTAACACACACGTACCACACTCGCCACAATCACTATTCCAACGGTTTCCACATAATAACGAACTGTTTATGTTTCTGACGGTGCGCCAACCGGTATTCCCGTAAAAGCTACCTACCCTTAGTACCGCTGTAAAAAGGACATTACAGCACTCTGAGTACCACGGACCACCACCTACCTAGAGGTAAGTGCACCTCGTCACTCGATAACTAACCAGCCGTGTTCAGCCCTGTCAGCTAACAGCCACACCACCACAAACAACCAGATCCCTTGACCCACCGCATAATCACCGCACATAACCCCCAGTCACTTCGCGGTCTCCGGTGAATCACACGTGCCTCCCCGCCACTTCACCCACAGCAATCCACACTCCAGTGAGCGGGGTAATGTCGGCAACCGCGAGCTTACGCCGGCTTCTCAAGTCAGGAAGGAGTAATGAGACACAAGCAGAGAGCGGGCAACTTCGGCGAGTACTCCGCCTTTCAGCAGACGTCCTTCCCCCGCGGGGGTAAGAAGAGGAGGAGCACCTGGCACCCGGGCCCTGGCTGCACGTTAGCTAAGAGGCAGACCAGCCCTCAGCCCCAGGGATCTCGCTGCTTTTCCCCCTGAGGGGGGTCACAGGGTAGTGGGCGGTGCGATCTTCATTCAGCTGCTCTCATGAGTGTCCGGACCCCCCCCCCCCATTATGCATTAATGGCACACGGAAATGGCCGGCTCAACCATCAGCAGCGACCTGCACTCGCTATGTTGGAAGGAAGCGAGGTCACACACACAGAGACTAGCGGCAGCCAGGGAGCGCACCGGCCGGAACGGGAGGGGGAGAGCCCAGGAGAAAGGAGTGGAGGAGAGAGGTGAGAAGAGGGGTGGGGGGAGAGGAGGCGACGAGGATGAGGTAAAAGGTATTGAAATACACTCTCTCGCACGCCGGTCAAACGGAAAGTTCTTAAACAACACGCATGCAATCGCTCTCTAATAAACACAAGCGCTCGCCATTGCGGTAAGGCAGCTGCTTGTTTATATTTGCATCGCGCTTTCACTTTAAGTGAAAGCGTGATGCAAAAATAAACACGCGGCTGCCTTGAAGAAAGACGAGTGAAACACACTTACACGCCTCTTTTAGAGAACAAATATCCTCACTTCACACTTACACGCCCCCTTTAGATAAGAAATTGCTTCGCGACAGGCGCAAAGCAGACGATCCAGTCCGGATGGACCGGACGAAAAGGAGAAAGGGCAGTAACGAAAAAGCATCCTTTTCAATGGGAAGCCAGCGTTTAGCATAAACGCTGACGCGACCCAATGAAAATGATGGGCGGGGCTTCAAGTCCCCTTCTGAAATCTCCTCATTCACAATATGTCTCGCAGAGCGTGCAGCGCATGCGCGCTGCAACGCTAGGCGAGACCTAAAAAGGGAAAAGAGCGTGTGTTCGAATCACATGACAAACGGTTGGTGGGCGCCATTGCTGAATGGTTGTTACCGATAAGATGATTCTGAAATGCAGTGATCTTATCACTTTCGGCCTCATTGTATATGAGAGGTATAAAAATTCAAAGCCGAAATAACAACGGTTTAATCCCGCAATTTGAAAAAATTATTGTTGTATTATTTCGACGAGACCAAGAAAATAATGAAAGGTGGACGGAGTCAGAACATGGGTGAGGAGAAAACACTACGAGTATTGTAAATAAAAATTCGTTATTTTTGAAACCTAAGACAGACTTCGAAAAAGCTATTGGATTAATCCCATAATCATAACAATATAACCAAAAGACTCAGTCCCACTCCTAAGATAACGTTGCCTTTCGGGCGCCATCTTGGGTGTCGTTATTGTGCATGAAGTAACAGGAAAAGAAACATCCCTTGGGACGAAAAATATGGTGTGCCATGAATAGTACCGGTCTTTATTTACGTCTTCCAAGTGTGGAAGAGGGGGTTTTTCAAGGAGGGGAACCGCCCAGTGATGTGTTAAAGGAGTGATTAGTTATTTGATCTTAAAATATCTCACAGGGGATATGAAAGTAGGAACGAGGCAGTATTCAACCTAATAATAAAACCTAGGTGGAGTAGGCCATGAACTAATAAATAACCTTTACGGATAGAGGGGATACAAGTAGTTACGCACTGTTTAGGCACTACATGGCCTGGAGCCAGAGCCTGGGTAGGGATGATACAGTCAGGGCCAGTTTCATTAAGGTCAGGAAAGCGTCCTAAAGTTAGGACATCACTGTGTCAGCAACAGGGAAAAAATATGTTTCTCCCTCTGTAATGTAGAGGCACCAGACAGAAAATGAAAAGAGAGACTAGCTTAAAAGGATCTACTTCCGGTGTGGTACTGGCAAGGGTCACTAGTCAGTGATGCCTGGGCACATCTCAAGAAGGCGATGGGGCTGATAAGGGAACCATAAAGAGTAGGGTTTAGGGGCTTTGTAACTTTTTGGCATATATCAATGAGGCTAACATTGAGGTGTGATCCACAGTAACTGCCATGGCCAGTGTTGTGGGGCAATCTGGCATTGAGTCGCTCCAGCTGTTACAGACTGCTTCCTGGGCAAAGGACAGGGCAGAGGAGTGGGCACTTCAAAGGAGCCCCTGCTGTAATACGAACTTCAAAGCGCAAGACACAAAATCACATCTGTGTCTGGAAATGTATTATACTAAGGGAAGCTTGAGTCTCCCAAATTGTCACCTGTCGAACAGTCAGCCATGGCTGTACCTCGGAGTGGAGAAGCTCAGCAAGACCTCTGCCTTGTGTGACCAGGACTGGTCAGTAAGGTCTTTTAGTCTCCCAGCTGGGTGAGGTGATATCATCAAGGGTAATCAAGACCACATGCCCTGGAGCCTGGAGCACCAGCGCCTGCCTGCTTGCCAAAAGCCTGTGAGGAGGAGGAGTGTTCGTGAAGGGAGAGTGGTCCAGTGGAGGATCCTGGACAGAGAATCCCTGGAAGGAGGTGTGAGACAATTGCTGTTGCACCAATTGGGCCGCCTGCCTGTGTTCTGAGAAAAGTCAGCGACCCAGTATGCTAGAGTGGGCAACCATGGAGATATTCCTGCTGTTGCACTGAGTGAGACGTCCGCCCGTGTGTTCAGAAAAATCAGCTACCCCGTATGCCAGAGGAGCCTACTGTCACACTGATCAGGAAGCCCGTCCATGTGCTTAACTAAAGTCTGAGACCCCATATGCCAGAGAAGGCCACCGTGAAGACAAACGGGGGTTGCCATGGTGTACCATATGCTGTAAGGGAGGGTAGTTGCCGTGTTCATTAAGAGCAGTGGGTGCTGATCCACATTCCCGGATCCCTGACTGAAAAATCAGTCTGAGTGACTGACCCAGACCTACAGCATCATTCAAGGGGCGCAGCAGAAGACCAGCTGCCTTGTCTGCAGTGACGAGACAACCAGTCATTGCCAAAAGCCACACCAGTCCACCATGAAGTTGGAGTGCTGAGCGCTTCATGGGGCCTTCCATTAGCAACACCAGCTGGAGCGGGTAAGACTACATCGCTAAAACACTTTGACTTCAAAAAAATCATTGGGGAGCTTCAAAAACTCAGACTCATTAGTAGGGCCTTGTTAGAAATGGGGGTCTCTAGTTGGCAATGGCTGGCCACTAGGTCACTGGCCACTGGTCCAAGTAGGGACCCTTCTTCCTAAGTCAGAGTGAGAGGGCTACCCTCTTTAATACCCCTGCTCAACCCTGTGGTAACGTAGCACGAGCAGGTAGGCTTATCTCAGAGGCAGTGTGTGAAGCATTTATGACCATACACAGTAACACAGTGAGGAACACAACAAAGGGACACCACACAAGTAGTTATAAAAAATAAGTATCTTTATATATATGTATGCAGACTTATCACAAGACAATTAACTGTAAAAGCCACAATACTGTCAAATATAGTATTACTGTTGCAGGACTGTCAAAAATAGTTCAATGGTTGCAGAAATAAGGTTCAAATTCAAAGCAGTGGTCTCTGCGACCCTTTCTCCCACAAATTACCTGGATTTTGTAGCAAAACCAACAAAAATGTTGCAAAGAAGTGTTAGCGATGAATTTCCTCACGCGAGGCCGGCGATGCGTTAAAATCCTTGCCGCAAGGGAGGATGATGTGCCGATCTGCTGATGCGTGCGGAGACGATGCGACAAACTTCTTCACGCTAGGCCGCCGATGCGCTGAGGCCTTGCCGCGAGGGCGAAGACGATGCGACGATCCTGTTGCGTGTGCGATTGTGTTGCGATGCGAAGAAATGGCGCTCTGCGAGGGAGCGACGAAATCCGGTGCGATGCGATCAAAATGGCGGACGCACGGCGTCCGCAAAGCGATGTCTTGAAGCGATGATTTCTTTGGGGGTTGCGAGCGCTCAGCGACAGCAGCGCGATGATTTTTCCAGCGCGTCTCAGCTGCAGCGGCTCGCAAAGGGGCGTTAGCGATGGTTTCATGTTGCGAGCACTCAGCGGCAGCAGCGCGATGATTTTTCCAGCGCTCTCGACTGCAGCGGCTCGCAAACGTGCGTTAGCGACGATTTCCAGCACTCTTTTCTCTGAAGCAAACTAGAGGCCCTGGAACTCACAGGAGCCTCATCAGCAGATAGAAATCCTCGCAGGGAGGAAGCAGGAGGTTGGTGGGGGAGTCTGATGTGCCTGAGACTCCAGCAGGAGGCTAGCTCTTTTCCTAGCCCTTGGGTAATTGCTGTAACAAAAATAAAAGTTCTCTCAAAAGTCCTTTTCCTTCTTCTTCAAGGTCCAGGGGTCACTGCTGCAGGCCAGTGCAAGAAACAATACACAAGCACAAGGACAGCCACTTCCTGCAGATTCCTCTAGTGGCACGGACAGAGGTTCCTCTTCAGATCCAGGAGCAATACAAATTGTAGGGGTTTGAGCACAGATATTTATACCCCAAAAGTCTTTGTTCTCAGAAGCTACAAGTCACTGAACCTAGCCAGAACCAGTTCTGCTCAGGCCTGGAGCACTTTGTTTACCAGGCTGCATTCTTCCTTTCAGAAAGAGGGGGTCTGCTAGCAGACACACAGTAGGAGGTGGAGCCAGCATTCACCTTGCCAGGCACAGCCCTATTCAGGTCAAGGAGCCACCCCTCCCCATACTCTAAATGCAGATCTCTCTATTCAACCCAGGTCTGACTCAGCCTGCCCTGCCCCTCCAAAACCAGACAGCCAATACACATAACAGCAGAGCACACTGGAAGGCTTAGGCAAGAAAATACCTACTTTCTAAAAGTGGTATTTTCAAACACAGAATATAAAAATAAACTTCACTAAAAGATGTATTTTAATATTCTGAGCTCAGGCATACTAAATTCGTTTTTCTACCATGTTCCTGGGGTCAGTTAGGACTATAGGATGTAATAGCCAAACTGCCCATTCTAGCCTATGAGGAACAGGTAGCCTTACAGTAGTGAAAAACGAAAGGGGGTGTAATTCACTACCAGGACATGCTACACATACCAAGGCATGTCCTACCTTACACATACAATGCACCCTACCATAGGGGTGACTTACAAGATGCCAAGGGAAGGTTCAGGGGCTGGGAAGTGGGTGCACTTCACAGCCAAGATGGCAGTTCTGGACTGCACACAGACACTGCAGTGGCAGGTCTGAGACACACTTTACAAGCTGCTTCTGTGGGTGGCGCAAACCAGCGCTGCATGCCCACCAGCAGCATTTGGTTTATCAGCCCTGGGCACACACAGGCCACACTACTAGGGACTAACAGGTAAACCAAATAAGCCAATCAGGGATATACCAATTCACATAGACATATTTACAAAGGGAGAGCATATGCACTTTAGCACTGAACAGCAGTGGTAAAGTGCCCAGAGTCATAAAACCAACAGGAACAGGTCAGCAAAAATACAGGAGGCAGGCAAAAAGTTTAGGGGTGACCCTGCAAAAAGGGCCATTTCCAACAGGCCTGATCTGAATGTTACCTATTGTACACAGGGAATAACCACTGCCTGCAGGCAGGGATATTAGACTCAGGACATTGTCAGACAAAGCTAGAATGCTGGTCTAAATAGTGTTGTGTATATTGTTTGTGTTTGTCGTATTTCACTTTGTGTTCATATATAAATACTATTTTTATTATAAAACTGAGAATCTGGCTGGACATTACTTTACCAGGTTTGCCAAATGCATTTAGGGTCTTGAGCCTGTGTTCACCCTGCACCTACTCCCTCTCGAGAAGACTTTAACTACCCGACCCACGCCAGCACTGAGAGTTATGTGCTGCAGGGGTAGTACTTAGCCTAGTTTCTCAGGACCCACAGTAGATTGGGCCCGGGACATCAGGATTAAAAGGCATCAACCCCCACAGTTAGGCCTAGTAGCTCCTGCTTGTCCTGTGGCAATCCGAATGGGGCTCTGACAGATGCAGTGCTCCAAACACAAGAACAGGCAAGAAAGCCACTGAATAAGAACCAAGCAAATGAGATCAACAAGAACGCCAATCAATTATGCAATGATCTGACGCAAAGCCACTCAATTTTTGGTATTGCACACAAAAAGTCTTTGACAACAGACAGCTAAAAAGCTGCCTGTCGGTGAGACTTAAAAAACACTTCCAAAACAGCAACAACTTGCAACTATTGCAAACATTTAAGATAATTATACATAGTAACCTCCTAGCATCCAAGGTCAGTAAACACATAAGTATCAAAATCATCTGAATAAAAGCCCAGACCCATTCGGGTCCTATTTCATTTCCTAGGCCTCTGGAAGTCGGTTATCAGTGGCAGCAAAGTGTGGAGAACTGCTATAAGTCATGTTTTTAGTTTCTGAAACAGCCAGAGGCATTTCAAGAGAACATCAGTAATTCCTCTTGTCTTTCCTCTTATTATCAGGCCTGTTCTTAACTGATGTTGCTCATCCCTGGCAGGACTCCTATTTATCTTGGCAATCCCCTTCACTGGCACTACAGCGGCACACTTAACTGCGCATGCTAGAAACCTTGCAGCCGAGTAAGTGTAGCAAGTGCCCCCAGTGGCGCAGGGTAGGGGGGGCAGACGGGCGGTTGTCCTGGACGCAAAATTCTTAGGGGCAATCTTAGGGGCGCAAAATTTTAAAAGAAAGTGGAAGGATACTTGCCTTGCTATGCCGCTGAGTACTCCACCTTTGAGAGGAAGTCCCTAAAACACATATGAAGCTCCTTTCACTCGTGCTCCCCTCACACCGCATGACAGACACAGGGAACCGCTGATCACATGCGCATGTAGTGAGCTAACAGCAGATAACAATGTGCATTGGGCTTAAACTGCTCCGAAAGGCAATTATTGCACGTTCTATGCTATCACTCCTCTCCTGAACAGAAAATATTATTTCCCAATGAACACCTAAGGAGACATACATCTGTGTTGTGATAATAAGATCAGCTTTTAGTACAGAGTATACATGTACAACAAATATTGTCTATAAATGTACTTTTTGTAAAACAAAATATAAATTAGGAAAATCGGATTAAATCATATAATTCAGTTTGACGGATGTGCACTAGATTACTGTCAACATAATGCAATATACTTTAATTGATGAAAAATGTACGATTATGCATTGATTTTTTTAACAGAATTTAAAAATATAATGTATTATGTTTAATTATAATTATGGGAGGGGATAAATTGTTTAATTTTTCTTTGCATGTGAATTAACAACTGAATGATCTTATAATATTTTTGTAATAAAAATATTTTTCAAAAAATTTTATAGACATATTTTGTATGCATGTGAACTGTCTAAAAGCTGATTGGCCTGATTCACAGAACTAACTTACGTCAAAAACGTAAAGTTAGTACCTTTTGGTATTCACAGAATACACTTACTCATTTTGGTATTCACAGAATGCACTTACTCATTTTGGTATTCACAGAATACACTTACTCATACTAACTTTATGTCCGGACTCGGGCCGGAGATTCCGGCCGTTTGTGGAGATTCCGGCCGTTTGTGGAGATTCCGGCCCGGAGGTGGAGATTTCGGCCGTTTGTGGAGATTCCGGCCGGTTGTGGAGATTCCGCCACCGGCCGGAATCTCCACAAGCGGCCGGAATCTCCACAAGCGGCCGAATCTCCACCTCCGGGCCAGAATCTCCACCTCCGGGCCGGAATCTCCACAAACGGCCGGAATCTCCACCACCGGGCCGGAATCTCCGGCCCGAGTGCGGACATAAAGTTAGTATGAGTAAGTGTATTCTGTGAATACCAAAATGAGTAAGTGTATTCTGTGAATACCAAAATGAGTAAGTGTATTCTGTGAATACCAAATGAGTAAGTGTATTCTGTGAATACCAAAAGGTACTAACTTTACGTTTTTGACGTAAGTTAGTTCTGTGAATCGGGCCCTACATTATTATCACATTCCAGACACACCTCATGAGGTGAAATTGGAGATTATTATTCTGTTTTTTGTTGTCATTCCCTGTCGCCTTATTGGATGAGGGGTAGATCTTGTGCTTATTGACTAACACTTCTCTTCAGGGCACGCGCTGGGAGTACTACACTCATGCTGCTAGGGTGAACCGCAGCCCTTTTGTCAATGGACAGGAGAATGGGTAACTCTTCCTCACTTGCACACTCGCTCGTCTACGTGGAATGGGCCTTGAGCACTAGGGTCTACCTTGGGCCCACACACTCTAGAAACAGTTGCTACATGTGTCACACTTTCAAACAAAAACACTGTACAACGGGAGATCAGGCCACTCGGCGCCAGATTCAGATGCACAAAATTACCTGATCTTCCTGAACAAGCCTTAATAACTATCTCAAAAATGGAAAATCTTTAACAGAAAATAGAATCCCGAAAACTCAAGCTCTGCTCAATGTACCGCACCCCCCACCCCACACACACTGATTTAGACTGCCACACAAGTAATATATCTCTGGAAATGATCAAAAACACAGGTGCTGGAAGTAGTGCCACGGAGGGTCTGCAACACCCCCCAAAATAACCATGCTGGAGTTTAGAAGGTGAATAAGCAATGAAGATACCCTTCAATTCTGATTTTATCTTGCCACGCTTACCGTGGTTCAAAGCGAGAGAGATCAATTGACAAGCTATGTCTTCTGAAAAATTGCTGCTTATTCTTTTAACATGGAGATTTGTGTTTACTTTTCTTTTTGTAACTGCAAATTGAGAGGATTTTGTAAGCTGAACTATCTAAAAATCTTGCTGCGGTATCGGTAGTGAGAACAGAAAGGATGTAGGATGTATATTTTATCAGTTGTTAGTAGCACATTTTTTGTAGTTCTTAAGTGCAATGGAAACAAAGATTTTATTAAGATGAAAACAAATCCAGACACAGTACTTGATGATGCACCAATGATAAATATTATTGAAACCCCACACATTATCTATTGTCTGTGTCCTATATATATATATATTCACTGAAAAACCCATAGGTTTTAGGGACAGTTATAGTTACTTGGACATTGCACTCGTAAAAAACCCGTGAAATTCCCCCGTTATAGTTAGTTCAGCTAACTATAACTCGCGCCCCTCAATGCACTGCTGATGACGTCACATATTACATCACTCATGACATGGTCAGTGACATCACTGATGACATCACTGATGACATCTCAAATGACATCACTGATGACATCATCCAGTGACTGTGTGTTTCTGTAAAGTTTAAATATTTTTAATATATATAGGGAAAGGCGTATTAAAGAATGAGTGGGTGTATAAGTGTGTGTATGGATGATTTAGTAGGTGCGTGACTAATTCTATAAGTGAGTGATTAAACGTATCTTACTGAATGCATGGGTTAGTGACTAAACTGGGTGAATGTCTGTATCTGTCTGTTGCTGTGTAAGTGGCTGCATGGGTTTGTGAATAGCTACATGAGTGTCTATAAGAGTTATTGATTTGTTGTCTGAGTATCTGTATGGGTGCCTGAGTGTTTGTGTGGATGGGGTGTGTGCGACTGTGCATAGATGTGTGAGTGGGTGATTCACTGGGTGGATGGTTTCAAGAGTGCATCTGTGATAGACTGTATGGGTGGGTAAGTGTGTGTAACAGTGTGTTAGTGAGTGAATGTATGTCCCAGTGGTACATGTGTGAGTAACTACATATGTGAAAGGCAGTATATATGTGTGTTAGAGTATTTAAATGGCTATAAGTGAGAGTGTGTTATTGTGAGAGTGGCTGTATGGATGAGTGTGTGCTTGTATCAGTGATTGTATAAGAGCGTAACAATGTGCTAGTATTTGTATGATTAAGTGAGCTGGTGTGTGTATAACTGTATAGGTGAGTAAATGGCAGTGTGTTTAATTATTTGCATGACTGACTAGGTGTGTGAGTACCTCTATGGATGAGTGGCGGTGTTTGAGTGTCTATATAGGAGTAAGAGTGCATATGATAGTCCTGTACTGAGTGACCATAAGTATGAGTGACTGTACGGGTGAGTGAGTGGATGTGTGTGTGTAGACCTAAGAATCAGTGAGTGGGTATGTAGTTATTGGTGTTGGAGTGTCTATGGTTTTGCGAATGGCAGTCTGTAATTTAGAGTGGGTGTATCAAAGGTTATATTAGGGTGTGAGGAGGTGCATCAGATTATCACGTGGATGATGTCATCAGTGATGTCATTTGAGATGTCATCAGTGATGTCATCAGTGATGTCACTGACCATGTCATGAGTGATGTAACATGTGACGTCATCAGCAGTGCATTGCGGGGCGCGAGTTATAGTTAGCTGAACTAACTATAACGGGGGAATTTCACGGGTTTTTACGAGTGCAATGTCCAAGTAACTATAACTGTCCCTAAAACCTATGGTTTTTTCAGTGAATTTCAAAGGTTTTTTAAATGCTAATTTGTAACTATAACGTGTCTGAAACCTATGGTTTTTTCAGTGAATTTCAAAGGTTTTTAAAATGCTAATTTCTAACTATAACGTGCCTGAAACCTACGGTTTTTTCAGTGAATTTCAAAGGTTTTGTAAATGACAATTTTTAAATGTATTAATTGTTATATTAATTTTTTTCATACTGATTTACTACATTTTTAGAAACAATTTTTTTTTACATATTTTATTTTTAAATTACATTGTAATTACATTATACATTACATTACAAAAAATACTTTCTCAGAATGAATTACTTTAGTTTAAATACTTTGCACATAGGCAATAGACTTTTAAGTACAGTAGTTACAGTTGTTGCAATGGGCAACACATTTTCAAACACAATGCAACATTCAGCTCAATGTGAATTTCTAGTTAAATGCAATTAGTTACTTTATGGATTACTTTTCTAACCACAGGACTGGATCCTAGATTCAGTCCTGGGACATCTCCTGTAAACAGTTGAGTAAAAGCGTTTTGGTTACAGTACTGATTTTTAAGGAATATTATTGTATTTTAAAAGTTGACACTTAGAAACTTTTTCTCATATAGTCACCAATGTTATCCTATGGAAGGAAATTCACTTAGCAGGTAAAAACTGTTATCGTTACTTTTTCTTACTCAGTGTTGGATCCTGGATCCAGCACTGGTGCATCTCCTGTAAACAGTTGAAAGAATGCGTTTAAGTCATACAGGCGATTTTTAAGGAATATTTGTAGTTTGTAAAAATCAACACTTTGAAACTTTTTGCTGAAAACCAGACAATGGATTCCTATGGAAGAAAATATAAGTTACTGGTAAGTACGGTTAAAATTACTTTTCAGGGTCAGTGCTGGGCTAAAAGATGCAGCACTGGGTTCTCTCCTGATAACAGGTGAGTAAATCGGAATTCGTATTTCGGCTGATTTTAGAGGAATATTTTAAAGTTCCAAAACTCCACACTTAGAAGAATTTCCAAGTGAAACCAGTCAATGTTAGCCTATGGAAGGAAATTCAAGTTACTGGTAAGTACGGTTAGAATTACTTTTCAGGGTCAGTGCTGGGCTAAAAGGTGCAGCACTGGGTTTTCTCCTGATAACAGGTGAGTAAGTCGGAATTCGGATTTCGGCTGATTTTAGAGGAATATTTGTATGTTTCAAAAATCAACACTTAGAAACTTTTTCAGCAAAAAGCAGGCAATGATATCCTATGGAAGGAAATTCAAGTTACTGGTAAGTACGGTTAAAATTACTTTTCAGGATTAGTACTGGGCTGAAAGATGCAGCACTGAGGTCTCTCCTGATAACAGGTGAGTAAATCGGAATTCGTATTTCGGCTGATTTTAGATGAATATTTTAAAGTTCCAAAACTCCACACTTAGAAGAATTTCCAAGTGAAACCAGTCAATGTTAGCCTATGGAAGGAAATTCAAGTTACTGGTAAGTACGGTTAAAATTACTTTTCAGGACCAGTACTGGGCTGAAAGATGCAGCACTGAGGTCTCTCCTTATAACAGGTGAGTAAATCGGAATTCGTATTTCGGCTGATTTTAGATGAATATTTTAAAGTTCCAAAACTCCACACTTAGAAGAATTTCCAAGTGAAACCAGTCAATGTTAGCCTATGGAAGGAAATTCAAGTTACTGGTAAGTACGGTTAAAATTACTTTTCAGGACCAGTACTGGGCTGAAAGATACAGCACTGAGGTCTCTCCTGATAACAGGTGAGTAAATCAGAATTCGTATTTCGGCTGATTTTAGAGGAATATTTGTATGTTTCAAAAATCAACACTTAGAAACTTTTTCAGCAAAAAGCAGGCAATGATATCCTATGCAAGGAAATTCAAGTTACTAGTAAGTACGGTTAAAATTACTTTTCAGGACCAGTACTGGGCTGAAAGATACAGCACTGAGGTCTCTCCTGATAACAGGTGAGTAAATCGGAATTCGTATTTCGGCTGATTTTAGAGGAATATTTGTATGTTTCAAAAATCAACACTTAGAAACTTTTTCAGCAAAAAGCAGGCAATGATATCCTATGGAAGGAAATTCAAGTTACTGGTAAGTACGGTTAAAATTACTTTTCAGGACCAGTACTGGGCTGAAAGATGCAGCACTGAGGTCTCTCCTTATAACAGGTGAGTAAATCGGAATTCGTATTTCGGATGATTTTAGAAGAATATTTGCACAATGGTGAAGGAAGGGGGCGGGGCCTGAGGTGACATCTGTGCAAACGCGCCCCGTGGCGCGTTTTAAGTTGGGGATTAAGTCCCCTTGAATCCTGAGGGTCCCTAGGGGCCAACTAGCCCACCAGGAACCTCCAATATGCGCCAGGGGCTGCGTTGCAGAGACGTGTAGAGAGGCCACACCCCTTTTACACCTCTCTGCAACGCAGCTCTGTGGCGCTTTCTGGATGTACCTGTTGGGCTAGTTGGCCCCCAGGGACCCTCAGGATTGAAGGGATTTAATTCCCATCTTAAAACGCGCCACGGGGCCTGTTTGCACACATGTCACCTGAAGCCCCGCCCCCTCCTTCACCACTGTGCAAACACGCCCCGTGGCGCGTTTTAAGTTGGGGATTAAGTCCCCTTGAATCCTGAGGGTCCCCGGAGTCCAACTAGCCCACCATATACCTCCAAAAGCGCCACAGAGCTGCGTTGCAGAGAGGTGTAAAAGGGGCGTGGCCTCTGTACACCTCTCTGCAAGGCAGCCCCTGGCGCATACTGGAGGTTCCTGGTGGGCTAGTTGGCCCCAGGGACCCCCAGTATTCAAGGGAATTCGTTCCCCCTCTGCAAACGCGCCAGGGGCGCGTTTGCAGAGTGGTGAAGGAAGGGGCGGGGCCTGCGGGCCCGATCGTTTTTTTTTTTTTTTTTGTCGCCTGAAGGGGGCTGTGTGGCCCCCTTCCTTCTTCCTGTTTTTGGGCCCTGGGGACCCCATCCCCCAGGGCCTTACCCCTTTTTTGTAATTAAAATTTTAAAATAAAACGGGAAGAGGGCCGCGTGGCCCCCCTTCCCTGGGCCTGTATTGGCCCCGGGGACCCCATCCCCCGGGGCATGGCCTCTATTTTTAATTTTATTCTTTGGAGGGGGCTGTGTGGCCCCCTCCTCTGGCCATTTAAGGCCCCGGGGACCCCATCCCCGGGGCCGGCCATACCCTTTTTTTATTTTTTTTAAACTTTGGGGAGGGGGCTGCGTGGCCCCCTCCCGAGCCTACTTGACCCGGGGACCCCATCCCCGGGGCTGGCCCTCTCCGTTGGGGACTGTGGGGGTCCCCAATCCCCCACAGTCCCGCCGGCTCCCCGCGTCCCTTGGGAGCCGGCATTGCTTTACACATGGGGAGCTGCTAAGATGCTGCTCCCCATGTGGAAAAGCTGTCGGCTGGATATTGGAAGAGAGAGCAGGTTTCCCTGCTCTCTCTTCCAATATCCAAAGCAGTTTGCTATGACAGGACGGGAGCCGCGAGGCTCCGTCCTGCCATAGCAAACTACAGTGTCCCGGGGGTAGGCACCCCGGGACACTGCAGGAGCCGGCCCTGGGGGTGGCGGTCCCCAGGGCCATCAAGGGCTCCAGGAGGGGGCCGCGCGGCCCCCTCCCTTAAATTGCACAGCCCGGGAGGTGGTGGTCCCGGGGCTCTGGGGGTCCGTAATGGACCCCCACATTTATTTTATAAGTGCCCCGGGGAGGTGGTGGTCCCGGGGCGTGTGGGGGGCTGGAGCCCCCCACACCTTATTTAAATTAAAAAGAAGCCCCGGGGGTGGCGGTCCCCGGGGCTGCGGGAGGGCAGAAGAGCCCTCCTGCACCATTTTTCAATATAGCCCCAGGGGTGGCGGTCCCGGGGCTTGGGGGGCCCTTGAGGCCCCCACACATAAAATTAACCCCCCACCATGCCCCCGGGACTTGGGCCACCCGGGGCAAAATACTATCGAAGCGCGGGAGACCGCGCTTCGATTTTTCGGCAGGATTCGCGCACCCTGAGCGCATCCTGCCGATTTTAAAATTTTTTTTTTTTTTGCCCAGGGGTCCTTGTGGGACCCCTGCAGCAAACCTAGGGTGTCAGGGTGTTTCTACCCTGCCCCCTTTGTGCGCTTTGCGCACTTGTTTCTGTCCCTCGGTTCTACCGAGGACAAAATGACTGCCAACACTTCCTGATTTGGAGTGTTGACAGCCAATTAGCATGCAGCTCGTGATCGGGAGGGTGCGCGAATCCGACTGCGACCATAGATATCACTATCTTTTTACTTTTGATTTTCTCAGCAACTACTGAACGGATTTACACCATTTAACAAAAGGGTTCTTTCTGAACCAAGAACTACCTCTTTGCCAAATTTGGTGTAATTCCGTTCAGCAGTTCGGGCTGTAGCCGTGTCTAAAGTTTCCTATGGAAAATTGCATGGGGAAAACGCGTTTTGGGACCCCCCTTTTTCTCGGCCCCCGCTTGACGAATCCCCCGAGACTTTCAGGGTAGGAGCGGACCGGAGCGGGCCACAAAGTTTGAAAATTTTGCGAAGATACGTCAACCGGCAAGAGAGTTATTTCAAATAGAATGTCGCGGATTTCCTATGGATAATAGGTTGTAACTATAACTATCTACTGGCGACCGCCAGTAGATAATATATATATATATATATATTCACTGAAAAAACCATAGGTTTCAGGGGCGTTATAGTTAGTTGGACATTTCACTCGTACAAAACCATAGAAATTCCCCCGTTATAGTTAGTTCAGCTAACTATAACTCGCGCGCCCGCAATGCCCTGCTGATGACGTCACATATTACATCACTCATGACATGGTCAGTGACATCACTCATGACATCACTGATGACATCTCAAATGACATCACTGATGACATCACTGATGACATCATCCTTGTGATAGAGTGGCAGACCTCCTCTCACCCTAATATAACCTTTGATACACACACTCAAAAATACAAACTAACATTTTCAAAACAATGGACATACCAATACCAGTTACAACACACCTATTCAGTAATTCCAAGATCTACACACACATCCACTCATTCACCAACAGTCCCTATACAGTCACTCATACATGTACTCACTCATCATATGTACTCATACACCTATACATCCTGTTACACACCGCCACTCATCCATAGAGTTACTCACACACATAGTCACACATGCAAACAAAGTATCAAACATCCATTTACTTGCATATACAGTTATACACACACTACCACACTTACTTCTACAGAAACTTACACATACTTACTCTCTTAAACAATCACTTATAGAAACACCTACTTATTTGTATAGGAACTCTTCCAATCTCTCACTCTCACATATACTCACTTATATACACCAATACTCACATATACTAGTTTAAAACATATGTAGTTACTCATAAAGACACTATTGAGACAGTCATTCACTCACTAACACACCCATACACATACTCATCCACCTATACAGTCCTGCACACATGCTGTCTTCAACACATACAAACAGTGAGTCACTCATTCATGCATCTATGCACTAAGTAATACCCCCCACCGAACCATACAGACACTCAGACACTCATACTGATACTCAAAAAAACAACTAATAACCCATATAGACACTCATGTAGCTACTCACCAACCCATGCAGCCACTTATACACAAAGTGAGAGACTGATACAGATAATTTCATATTTAAACATTACTCACTAACCCATGTATTCACTAAGATACACTTAGTCAGTTATACAATCAATTTTACAAAACAAAATCATCCATTTAGACACTTATATACCCATTTATTCTTCCATCGACCTTGAGATATACATATATAAAACATATTTAATTTTCAGAAAAACACTCATTCACTGGATGATGTCATCAGTGATGTCATCAGTGATGTCATTTGAGATGTCATCAGTGATGTCATGAGTGATGTCACTGACCATGTCATGAGTGATGTAATATGTGACGTCATCAGCAGTGCATTGCGAGTGCGGCGAGTTATAGTTAGCTGAACTAACTATAACGAGGGAATTTCTATGGTTTTGTACGAGTGAAATGTCCAACTAACTATAACGCCCTGAAACCTATGGTTTTTTCAGTGAATTTCTAAGATTTTTAAATGCTTATTTCTGACTATAACGTGCCTGAAACCTATGGTTTTTTTCAGTGAATTTCTAAGGTTTTTTAAATGCTAATTTCTAACTATAACGTGCCTGAAACCTATGGTTTTTTCAGTGAATATATATATATATTTATTATACTATGTATACATGTGAAAATGTCTTGGTCCCCTGTTTGCCTCAGTGACATGGAAAAAATGGGTGGAACTGACGTCAGCACGCCGACGAGGTTCTCTTATGGCTCCGATGACGTCATACGGTGTCGCGAGCGGAGCCGTGCTATTATGACGTCCTAGTTGACGTGGGAGAGCTAGGAAAGAATTTCCGTGGAATGCTGGTGCAGGGGATATTCACCTAAGTGTTCAGGCTAGTCCTTTGGGAGCAACTGTTTATGTTGCCACTCCAGAAACCGAAACCAGTGATCCGAGGGCAGAGGCCCTGCAGATGGCACACGAGGTGGGGTGCCCAGTCATGTGCAACGGCGGGGCAGCGAAGTGACAAGCACCACAACCCACAAAAAAGGTAACGAGGGCACTGAATAACACAGGATCTTCTCTTTGTATCTGGCAGGAACAACGAAGTTAAAATGCCCTAGTACCAAAATGTAGAATTAGTGCTACAACGGTCTTCAAGAGGACCTGCGATGCCGCTTCTGCCTCCCGTACCCTGGAGGTGGCACATGGGTCACGCGGTACGGTCATACTGCGGTGGGACGCACACTCGTTGACCTCTCATGGCACTGCTCCACACTTCAGGGAGGACGCTTTCCATTAGCTATGTTTTCTGATGACATGTCACGCCGGCCCCGTCCAACCACAGAACTCCTTTAGATCCAAACAGACTCTTCCACTCTCTCACCGGAAGTGAAACCAGGCCACGCGGACACTTTCACAATACAACAGCCGGGAATGAACTTTTCGGTAAAAAAACACATTCCTTCCTCCTAATTAATCAAATAAACGTCTCACTGAAGAACAGGGGCCAGCTTCGATCGGTAAACAGCCATTACAACGACTTTTTCACTTTGCGATACCATTACAACGCATGCATTACCACGCATGCGTTGTACATCACGAAGTCATTACTACGCATTTTTTTTAGAACGCATGGTCATTTACCACGCATGCCTTTACAACGAATTTTGTTATCAAGATGGCTTCAGGTGTGCCATACTTTTGTCATAAGTAAGGCTGTTAGCACTCTAGTTGTTCTTTAGAACACTCTGGGAAGCTGCAGTAGAACACAAAGGAATCAACTGACAGTCTCTGCCATTGTTGGATGTACATGTTTTACTGAGAATGTCAGACTTCATTCTCACATGACTGAGAAAGATAATGTGAATTTACAGAAAATATGCTCTCATTTTAGCTTCTGGAGCACCTTCCAAAACTGTATGGGACAAGCATGTGAAAATAGTTTTCTCTCAAACATGATTCATGATATCCCAGCAGAAGGTTTTTCACAGGGTAAAATCACCTTAGAACACACCACAATTCCTGAAATTAGTATGGTACCATCAACAAATGAATTCTAATGTAACTAAAGTCTGTTATCACCCTTTATAGTTCTCCTTTTGGTAACCCTCAAAATCTTCGATTCACTACAATGCATTTCAATGGGGTACTATCATTTATATTGGTCCCAAGATGGCTGCCAGCAATTCCAGGATGAAGTGCTGACAGCCAATCAGATCTCACGATGACATGTGTGGTTAGGCTCCGCCCAGATATATATGTGTTTTTACTTTTGATTTTCTCAGCAACTACTGAACGGATTTACACCATTTAACAAAAAGGGTTCTTTCTGAACCAAGAACTACCTCTTTGCCAAATTTGGTGTAATTCGGTTCAGCAGTTCGAGCTGTAGCCTTGCATAAAGTTTCCTATGGGAAATTGATTTTTTGACTCTTATTTTTTTATTTCTCCGCAACTACTGAACGGATTTACACCATTTAACAAAAAGGGTTCTTTCTGAACCAAGAACTACCTCTTTGCCAAATTTTGTGTAATTCCGTTCAGCAGTTCGAGCTGTAGCCGTGGCTAAAGTTTCCTATGGGAAAATGAATGAGGAAAACACGTTTTGGGACCCCCTTTTTCTCGGCCCCCGCTTGACGAATCACCCCGAAACTTTCAGGGTAGGAGCGGACCGGAGCAGGCCATAAAGTTTGAAAAATTTCGCGAAGATTCGTCAACCGACGCAAGAGTTATTTCAAATAGAATGTTGCGGATTTCCTATGGAAAATAGGTCCTAACTATAACTATCTACTGGCGACCGCCAGTAGATAATATATATATATATATATATATATATTAGCAGTAAAACTGCATGTATTTTGCAAATTTAGTAGCCATTTCAATTGGAAATGTTCTGTCCGTAAATGACAGTGCACTGCCACATCATGTTTTAGTAATATAATTGCAACAGTGTGCCCTAAAATACACCACACTACATACTACATTGCTACCACTTCCCTGCTTAATATGTTGCTCGCTTGCTACACTTCTTTGAGTGACGCTTGGATTTTTCACAATCTCTATGACTTCAGTGACATACACTGATGGCAGCACCCCCCCCCCCTGAAAATGGTTTCAGCCCCTCTGCCCAAAAATATTAAATGCTTTTCCAGATACCTATGAGATATGAAAAATCAATCCCCACCTTCCAGAGAACTTTCCTAGAGAATTTATGTAATTTGCTATTTTCACCTGATTCTGGACAATATAAAATGTTTCTCCCAACATAGAATGACTCTGTCACCCGTTCTGAGGTCATGCGAGTACCACAGGCAATATTAATTGCGTTTTTCCACCTGTACCACCGTACCATGCTGTAACGCATTCTATCACTGACTGTGTAGGGTGTTCCTGCACTATACAATAACTAGTATAAATAGACAGTGAATAGCCATTTGGGATTCCATTGACTACTCAAATAAATATGCTGAAATGGCTGAACAGATCATTATGAAACTGTCCTCATTTACAACGTTTTCTCATGTATCTGCCTTGCTAGTTGACTTCTGGCATGTAACTCTCCGACTACTACACCAGTTGCACACTGACAAAAGCAAAATATCCATGAAACGCATGTATTAATCAGTCTTGACATCGTGTGTGGTGTAAAAGGTGTAGCTTTTACAGCAGGATTTGGCATTTGAGTGACTTTTGATGTCCAAGTGCCGAAATAAAATAATGCAAATATTATGTACTTTAACGCTACAATTGACCTACTGAGGAGGCAATAGTGCCTACAACTGCCTCAAACCGAAAACACAGGGCGCACATATTTCACTTTGGACACGGTGACATTGTCCGGATCTGCCTGTGTGGCTGACCTCGAATGCCACCACAACTGCCCTTCTCCAACCTGCAAGACGATTCCCGGCATGCCTCGCGATTTCAACTGAGTAAACGGGAAAGTGGGCGGCGGCGCAGCGATTGCGGCTGGGGAACCCTGGCACAGTGGCACTGTCCGGCCACCGCCCTCTCCACGACGTTTTTTAGGCAACCTCCAAGCATTTGACAAGCACTCGACAACCCCAACGTTGGAAAAAGCCATCTCCGCCCCCAGCATGGATTCTCAGCAGGAATCCGACCCTGGAGTGTCCAAATGCAAAAAAAACACACGCAGTATATAAATAATATGTACTTGTGGCGGCTGTTTGTTTCTCCCCTTTGCCCGTACTCACAGTGTACCCCCGACTCCCAATGCCACCGTTCGCGCCCCTTTCCCCTCCCCCCAGCCGTGCTCTGTTTAGCTTGGCATAAACCGTCTGAATAATTTGTTTCCATTGCAGTGAAGCCTTAATTACCTGGAATAAACTTTTTACACTAAGTGTGTTTGTTTAACAAACCGGCCCTTTCAGAGCCTGAGCGAGGGCTGATTGATGAGCGCTGCTCGGCGGTGGGACCCGCCGCCGTCCGCCTCCTGCCCCATTAAAGATGCAGTGTCTGAGGCTGAAAAGGGGCCTCTCTGTCCCGCTCAGACCCACAGCGACACCACACATGCTTGGGGGAGAGGAGCCGAGGAGTCAGCAGAGCCCCTGTGTGCACAAATATTTGTGTTTTCAATTTGCATTTTTATTTTTTAACATGAGCTAATTTTATTTACGATTCTTCTATTCGACGGGAAGGAATAGCGTGCTCGCGCTGGGACAGAGGCGCGTGGATGCCCGTGATATGCCGCGTACCTGCACGTGCTGCGTTAGCTGAGTTCCAGTACCACGTGCGCCCTGACGCACCACTTCTGCTCACTTAAGGCAAATATTACATCCCTGTCAACTCACTCGTTTATTGGTTGGTGCCATCCAGTTTTTTCTTCAATTCACCCGCCTGACAAACAAAATGCCTTTAAGAGTCACCCGCTTTTCAACCCTATATCACCCTCAAGAAATATGTTCATTGCCCATTGAATTTAATGGGATTATCCCCTGTAACGCTTGACTTCACCTATATTTATGAGGTATTTTTTAATAGGAATGATACTGGTTGTGCAGGAACTATGTCGGACCCCACAGCAGGATCACCTCTCAAAGGTGAGGGTGCAGGGGGCCTCTGCAGAAGGATGAGGAGCATGACCCGATTGGGAGACTCCCGATTTTTGGAGCAAAAAATGGCTTTATTTTGGCTGTCTCCTGCCTAAAATTTTCTCTGCTTTAATAGAAGTCAATAGGGGAAATACATTCCCTCGATAATTTTTTTAAAATCTCCCTCTTTCCTCTCCTAAAATGATGTCATGTATGAAGGAGCAGATGGGGTTGGCTGTGCAAAGGGAAAAGAAGCAGGCTGCCATGATAGTGAGTGCCAAGGTTCGGCGTGGGGTTCCTCTCCTTTCCCTTTATGTTCAGGCTAGCACAGCACAGAGTGGCACAGGCTCTGCGTGAGTGAGGAGGGCCAAGGAGGAAAGGCACGGCTACAAATAGGGGATGCTCTTCCCCATGTGGGTAGGGGGCTAGTGAGTGGTTTTGGCCAAGGATTTCAAAGGCGGCAACAGGGAGAGCTTTGTGCATCTTGGCTACCCCGCTCCGATGACAGGAACCAGGTCAGCAGGGCCAGCCCTGGGATGTGATTGAACCATGAAGCGGAGTAAGGAGTAAGGTTATCTATGTCTTCCTTCGAGAAAAGGGCGCAAGCATCATATAAAGTTTTGGGTGAGTTTGGTGATGGGGATGTTGGTGATGGTGAGGTGTCGGGCACAAGTAGGAATGCAAGACTTGAGGCATGGCAAGTGTGTGAAGATGAGATTTTTTGGGATAACGGTGACGAGGTGGAGGAGGGGGATTGTTGAAAGAAAGGCGATGGTGGTCAACACCTAATGATTTGCGTCATGGTTGTGGGATGGATAATCAGGAAAGAGAAGTTTGTGTTTTACAGGGATTCTCTGGCAAGTAAGGGGATCGAAAGGAAGCAAAGGAGGCTCTGGTGCCAGGACGGCAAGCTTCGGTGCAGGTGCGCTCTTGAAATCATGTAAGGCTGGGAAAGCTGAGAAAGGTGGAGCAGGATTATTAAAGAAGTCTGTAGGAGTCGGTTATGAAGAAGCAAGCAAAGAGGTGGGGCTTTTGAAGGGCAGATTTGTTCAGGATCACCCAGGGAAGGTGGGTGATCATATAAGAGGATAAGCAGGGCAGGCAGGGGCATGTTGGGCATTTAACAAATGGATATGTAACAGGGAGTATTGCCAATTCAAGCATGAATGCTTAAAGTGCAAAGGTAAACACTCATTGTTGCAGTGCGTCGCTCAGCCAGGGAATGCAGGAGTTGGACAGAGTAGTCAAGGAGGGACTTGACACCATCAGAATGAAAGACGCAGGAGGAGAGGGAACCAGAGCATGGGCAGAGGATCATACACCAGTTAAGATTGAGCAACTGAAATATTGGGTTGAAACATTTGGGGAGACTGATGACACCATGTTACTGTTACGAGGTTTTGAATTTGGTTTTCGTTTGGGTTAGGAGGGCCTCAGTCTGAGAAGGTGGGTGGAGAATCTTAGATCAGGGGTAGGACATGAATGCATAGTCTGGGTTACATTGATGAAGGAAATGCCAGAGTGGCACATGATGGGGCCATTTGCACAGTGGCCAATCGACATGTTGATGATTTCTCCTACTGGAGTGGTGCCAAAAATAGGAGCCAGGCGAGTTTAGGCTGATACCACTTCTGTCGTGGCCTGAGTATATGATTTCATACTGGAAGCCTTGAGATCAGTGAATCATGCCACAGTAGATGATTCAATTGGTTTGGTGAACAAGTTGGGGTTGGGTGCGCTAATGGCGGTGTGATGTCGGTTTTCCGCCTCTTGCCAGTGCATCCAAAGGACTTCTAGTTGTTGGGCATACAATTTGTTTGTCAATTCTTTGTTGACCAGGCTTTGTCCATGGGTTGCTCTAGTTCATGTTCCCTATTTGAAAAGTTTCTACTTTTCTACAGGACTTGTTTGTTTGGATTAGCGGTGCTAGTTCCACAACTCATTATTTGGAAGATTTCTTCTTTGCTTTTAAGGCAGCATTGAGCGAATGCAAGGATTTGCTGTGCAGTTTTGAGAGTTTGAGGACATATTTAGGGTTCCCATTGGCCCAATAAAAGACAGTTGGGCCCTGTATATGTTTCACTTTTCTGAGAGTGGAATTGGATGTGGTGATGATGGAAGTGCGCCTGCCAGAAGATAAAAAGGTGCAGCTGCTAGATTTACTGGAGGGGATGTTGACCAAAAACAAGGCACATGTGCGAGATATTCAAGTGTTGCTGGGGCACATCAGTTTTGCATGCCAGGCCGTGAGGGCTGGATGAACATTTTGCAGGCAGTTGGGACTGGCGCTATCTTGCTTCAAGTTGCCTCAACACAGGGTGCGTTAACAGCAGGAGTTATAGCTGTTCTGAAGGTGTGGTGGACTTTTCTTGAAGAATTTAATGGAGTACCCATTCAGGGGTTGGGAGATGAAGCGGAATGGTCCATTCAAATTTTCTCGGATGCCGCAGGCGAGGCTAGATTTGGCATTTACTGGCAAGGGAAATGGTGTGCAGAAGGTTGCGCAGTGGAGTGGAAGAGTGGCAGTAGCAGCATCAATTTTCTTGAATTTTTTCCCTTGGTGGCGGCAGTAGTTTTGTGGGGTGGACACTTTCCTAACCATAAGGTTCTGCTTAATGTGAACAACATGCCAGTGGTGAATGCGGTTATATGCAGTCAGCGAAGGAAACAAGGAATTTGCAGTTGTAGAGGGTTTTTGTGTTTCAGCGATTGAAATGTAGCATTGTGTTGAAGGCCAGGAGTTGAGAATGATATTGCAGATACTTTATCTCTTTCACAGTGGAGGAGATTATGTGGACTGGCCCCAGAGGCGGACCTACTGAAGATGGAGATACCCAAAGAGTTGTGGGACATAGGATGGTCCACTCGCTAGAGCTGATCGAGCAGTCTTTATTGGAATCTACCAGGATAGCGTATAGTCAGACGTAGGTGGAATATTTGGCATGGGGGCAAGGAAGACATCTGTGGAGGATGGTCTGGAGTGGCATTGGAGAACGTGGTAAATTTTATAATAGTCATCATTGAGAAAGGGTTGTTGTCTGCAAAGATTGCGTGTGTGTTGGCGGGTTGATTTTTTGTGGAAAGTTGTATTGGGGTTATGAGCCTTCAGCGAGGAGATGGGTAAGAGGATACTGGAGCGATGGGCATGGGGATGAGTGCGAGGAAGGGTTAGGAGGATGGGGCAGGAGAGAGGTGAGTGAGGAAGGGTTAGGAGGCCAGTGACACTGCACACGTTAAGGAGGCTGGTGGGTATTCTTCCTGCAGTATGTAGGGACAGGACGGTGGTGATTCTTTATTCACTGTTAATAGTTTGGCTATTGTTTGGGGTGGCAGAGCTGCTTGGTTCAAGGCTACATGAAGGGTTGAGGAGAGAGAATGTGGTTGAACAGGTGAATGTGCTGCAGATAAAATTGTTGAGGTCAAAAATGGATCAGAGGAGACAGGAGCGATCGGTTATATTGGTGGCATACCCAAATGAGAGGGTGTGCCCTTTGCTTTGGTGGTCCACCTACAAGGAAGAGGATTAGGGGAGCACAGTCGGGATTTTTGAACATGTCAATGGGTCAGCGGCAGCACTGTTGGGGGTTTTGTACAAGACATTGGCATGTTTGCAGCTGCCGGTTGAAGAGTACATTCTTTTTGTATGGGCATAGCTACGGAGGTGTTCACGGGAGGAAATTATGATTTGGAGAGGTGGAAGTCAGGATGTTATGCAACATTTGTTAGGCCAATGTTGTCACTGGATTAACATGTTTTAGTTATTTACTGTGTGTTTTGTGGCGGGGCTTGGACACAAACACATCTGGATCTGTGGACATTCCTTTACTAAGTGGGTGGTCCGGCCAGTCAGAAACAAGGAAATATGGGTCTCAATTGGTTCTTGATGATCTGAAATATCAGGTTAAATGGTTTGGATAAGGGGCATGCGCTGGCATGAGTTGCTGCCTTGACTGGTCACTTTGGGTCTGATTTAAATCCTGGCGGACCGCGGACCGCCTGTGGATCCACCAGGGCAACAGAGTAAGTTACTCTGTTGCCCTAGTGGATGGACGCCCTCCAGATTAATATAATATATGCAAGAGTAACAGCTCTTACCCTTCTCAAATCATTTCTTTCGGAGAGGGAACAATTTGTTGCCATGGAGGAATTTAAGTCAGATGTGTTCCACCTGCCATGTAGTGTACCCCAGGGCTCCTCGGTTAGCCCCACCCTTTTGAATCTTTACATCACTCCACTGGCTTGACTAATCACATCTTTCAGATTCTCTGCTGTCTCATACGCCGACGACCCTCAAATAGTGGTTTCAGCATCTAGTAACCCTCAGGAAACAGCAACCAGATTTAACAACTGTATCAGACGGATAGACAACTGGATGAAGATTAACTGTCTAAAATTAAACGCAGAGAAAACAGAGGTCCTTCTCCTGGTGCAGCAACACCTCCTTTTGGTCACCAAGTTGGTAGCCACTGGAATTGGGCTCATTGCCCAACCCCATTAGGAAAGTCAGAAACTTAGGGATGGTTTTTGACAACAGGCTACAATTTAGAGATCAGGTAAACGCTCTAGCTTACTCTGTCTGCTTCATCCTGAAAATCATCAAGAAGGTTTGTCCTTTCATTTCCACCAATCTGCAGAAAACTGTAGTTACAGCTCTCACCTTATCGAAATTGGACTATGGCAATGCTTTCTTTCTTAACATCCAACAGAGATTTCTTCATAAATTACAAAGGCTACAGAATGCCTCAGCACACCTTCTCACGGGAACTCCCAAACATCAATCCACTTCTCAGGCCCTGGTCACTTCACTGGCTTCCCATAAAACAAAAAAAATGAATTCAAGGCTCTATGCATTGCTTTTAAGTCATTGCATAATTCTGGGCCAGAATACGTGAGGAACAAATTCTGGTGGTATGTTCCACCAAGAAAGCTCAGATCCTACACAGCCAAACTCTTAGTGATCCCCAAGTTCAAACATGCTTCATGGGGAGGTAGAAGCTTTATCATGGGAACGCCAAACTCTTAAATTCTCACCCTTGCACCTGTCTTTCAGGAAATCCCTCAAAACATGGCTTTTTATTAACTAATGTAGAAGCTCCATCAATGGTCAGAAGCAGTGCCAAGACACCTCGAGGCATTTGAGCACTCTTTAAATTTAAAAAAATCAAATCAAATCATAAATGACCACTAGGCAGGCGATAATTTGTAAAAGCATTGCCAGGAACCTCCGTGACGGCCGTTCCTGTCAATGCATTTTACTCTCTGCTACTGTGCTACGGGGCTGTATCAGCAGGACGCAGCCCTGTAGCAGGGAGTATTTCATTTTTCTTTTTGAAAAGAAAAAATATAATGCACCCCCTCGCCGTGTGAGTCTGGTATTACTGTTCCCTACCACCAGGTAGAAACAGTAAAAAATGACTACATGTTGGCCCACCTAAATATGGGTGAGCGGACATGTAGCCATTTCTCTGACAGCCTTTACTCCCCAGGGCTGTCGGAGGGGATTAATCATGGCGAGGGCAGAGCAGTCTCCGCTGAGATTAACTCTAAGGTCCACCCACATGTAAATGTGGCAGACAGACCACTATATTGAAATTCCGCTGGGACAGAGTACCCTCTCCTCTAATATATAAATTAGGCCCTTTGTCTCACAGCGTGTTTTGCCCTGATGTGTTGTTGGTCCACCTTGGTGGAAATGATCTTGTTAAGCTGAAAGGTTTCGCCTTGGTAAAATCGGGAAGGCATGTCTGAGGAAGCTGAAGTGGACATGGTCAGGTACGTCAGTAAGTGGACTAAGCTGCTGTCGAGAAGGGAATAGCGAGGAGCTAACAACCGGGAGTGATTGGTAAAGTGTGGCGTAAGGTGAATAGGGAGATGCATTGGTTATACAGTGCGGAAGGTGTTTCTGGTACAGCGTCCGGACATTCGTTTCACGGTGCTACATTTCTTAGGGATGGCAGGGTTCATCAGGCGGCAGTTGGCATGGAGCTGAATTTTTTACACTTGCAGAGTTCAGTTATGGAATTGCTGGGGGATGAGTTTGTAGAGGTGCTTTTTAGGTCTCGCCTAGCATTGCAGCGCGCATGCGCTGCCCGCTCTGCGACGAATATTGTAGTAGGGTAGGTTTTAGGAGTGGAGTGGAAGCCCCGCCCCTTGTTTTCATTGGCTTGCGTCATCGTCCATGCTAAACGCTGGCTTTCCATTGTAAATGAGGCTTCTTAGTCCCTCCTTGTTACCGCCCTGTCTCCTTTTAGGACGGCCCATCCGGACTGGATCTTTTACTTGCGGCGTTACACTGTCTCCTTTAACTAGTCGGTAAGCACTACATTGTTTTTTATTCGGCATCGCGCTTAAACTTTAAGAATAGCTGCCTGCCCACCCCGCGAGTGCTGTGTGGGCGGCAGCTATTGTAAAGTGAAAGCAGCATGTCCGGTATGATCCGTATCGTTATCGAGAGCCCCGGACCCTGGGGCTTCAGGCTCATCAGTGGGAAGGACTTTGACCAGCCTCTCACCGTCTCCAGGGTAAGTGCTCAGTACACCCGTTTTCCCGGGCGCGTGTGCTCTGCTCCCGGCATCCATTCTGAAACCTTGGCAGCTATGCTCTAGTAGCTTGTTGCTGAGGTCCAACTGTTGTGCCCGTCCAGCACCTCTCGCCAGATCCCAGAGCGTAGGCGGCCCCTACACACCTCCCGTCCCCGGAGGAGCACCAATCTCTGCTGTGCCTCTCCCAGGGCAGCCAGTGCGCTCTCCAGGGCACCCCCGCAACTCAGTCTGAGCCCCTGCCCTCAGCCATGAGCAGCACCCTGCAGCCATGAGCAAACCACAGGAGAGGACCCAGCCCTCGCCAACAGGCATTAGAGGACCCGCCTGCCCGGACAGACTACAGCAGAGGACCCAGCCCCGCCAGCTCCTGTGTCCGCTACCCAAGCAGACCGCTGCAGCAGACCCAGCCCTGTCGGCTCCTGTGCGCGTAGCCTCTCTTGGCTTCCCCGGTGCCACCCTCTGAGGGGTGATGGCCCCCGGGCTGGCTATCCCTCTGCTCTCGGCGCTCCTGCTCAGCCTCCCACGCTCAACACCAGGGCAGGACCTGCCCACCAGCACCCCCGGGGTGAATGGATACAGCCTGCACCCTCCTTACTTCAACCTGGCTGAGGGCACCCGGATCTCAGCCTCAGCCACCTGCGGGGAGGAGAAGGAGACGAGCCGGGCCATCCCGGACCTCTACTGCAAGCTGGTGGGGGGGCCTGTGTCCGGGGACCCCAGCCAGACCATCCAGGTAACCGTGCGCGCGGTAAGGGCTGCTGCGCGCTCTCTATAGGGGACTGTGAACTGACCACCCAGGCGGCGTTACATACTTTCAAACAGCCCCACACCCCCACGGAGCCACCCCAGATAACCCTGCAATCCATAGTGGAAGAACCGTAGTAACACTACACATCTATAGGGAACCGGGATCCAGTATGTTATTCGTGGGGCCATTGTTAGCCCACCCATGTCACCCCCAATCCACTGAGGGACACTGATTGTTACCTATAGGGGTATACAATAAATGCTGCGCTTTTGTAGCTCTTTCAGATAACCCTAAGCGTGTAGAAGGCACTGCATGTATTTTATAGGGTGTCGGATGCTGCTGTACGTGCAGTCTTTAGGGAGCACTGATTTATATAAAGGGGACCCCGTCACGGCAACAAGGCCCGGCCCCATTCTGTTATTCATGGGGGGGGGGGTGCATCCAGGTAGCGTTGCGGTCTATAGGTGCCAATGCGTGCTTCCTGCGATGGCGCTTGAGCTCTTGAAGCACTGCGCGTTACTTATCGGGTCCATAGGGGTGGGAAGGGGGCACGGGCCAGACAGGCCACCGCATGCCCCTAAAGCAGGAACATCGAGGACACGTGATTGCTTATAGTTGTCCTTAAAAGAGCGTCAAGGGTGCGCCGGGATCTGTAGGGGCTGTCGCTGGAAGAGGGGGTGGGGGCTTCCAGGTGACCATGCCAAGTGCCAACTGTAGGGACCTCTGCCTGAATGAACCCACTGGTGACGATTCTCCTATTGACAGATGACTGACTCTTACTTGCTACTCACTCTGTGGGTGTGGAAGGGGGCTGCCCCTAGAAATACCACGCAGGAGTAGCCGCGCTGCACGCCCGTAGGCGACGCACCACTATGTGACGGCACAGGAAGCCTGCACATCTCGGGTCACTGTGTGTGCACAGTGGTGAGCAGGTATCCATGCACCAGGGCTTCCAATGTGGCCTCATTAGGAGCGCAGTGAGACGTGTACTGTCAGCGCACCGGCGTAGTGACAGCACCTCCGTGGAGCCACAACGCGCCTGTCGGGAGAGCTGTACGCCTGCCTGTAGAGAGCTGCATGCCTGCCTGCCTGTAGGGAGAGCTACACGCCTGCCTGTAGGGAGAGCTACACGCCTGCCTGTAGGGAGATCTGGTTGCCTGCCTGTAGGGAGATCTGGTCGCCTGCCTGTCGGGAGAGCTGTACGCCTGCCTGTAGAGAGCTGCACGCCTGCCTGCCTGTAGGGAGAGCTACACGCCTGCCTGTAGGGAGATCTGATTGCCTGCCTGTGGGAGATCTGGTCGCCTGCCTGTAGGGAGAGCTGGTCGCCTGCCTGTAGGGAGAGCTGCACGCCTGCCTGTAGGGAGAGCTGGTCTCCTGCCTGTAGGGAGAGCTGGTCTCCTGCCTGTAGGGAGAGCTGGTCTCCTGCCTGTAGGGAGAGCTGGTCTCCTGCCTGTAGGGAGAGCTGGTCGCCTGCCTGTAGGGAGAGCTGGTCGCCTGCCTGTAGGGAGAGCTGGCCGCCTGCCTGTAGGGAGAGCTGGTCTCCTGCCTGTAGGAAGGAGACCAGGAAGGAGGCCATAAATAAAAGGCATTGTCATTTACAATGCGAATAGCTCAAACTCTCGCAAAAGCGAGACCTATTGCATTGCAAATGCTTGTTCTATGTTGGGGGAGAGAACCACGCTGTTTTCTGTTTTTTATGGTGGTGGTTTTTGACAGGAATGTTTAGGAGCTGAAAGGAGTTTTGCTTATGTTAGTCAGCAGAGTGGGGGGAGTGGGGACAACGAAATTTAAAAGCCCAGAGTAAGATAGCAATGTTGGACTATAAGTTGGGATGTTACTGATGGATGCATTTCAAGTGAGGAGAGTTTATTGATGTACAGGGGAATGTCCAAGTTATTGTTTAGGGGAGCTGGAGGGTGATGGACAGGTTTGTGAACATGTTTTGTGAGGCATGGGGTTTAGTATGTATGGCAAGTGCAAAGGGAATGTTTAACTGAATTATGTAAGTGTCTCATTACCTTTTGCAGCCTTTTGTGAACTTGTGTAAATACTGGATGTGCTATACCTCCCAATGGGCTTCAGATAAAACTGGTGGGGTCTCTTACAAAAGAAAATGGCACAGAATGTGTGTGTGTGTGTAAATATGTCTGCTTAAAATGTTAAAACCATATCTTGTATGGTTCTGTGTATATATCTATCTATAGATATATATGTATATATAGACATCAATACAAAGTCAGCTTAAAAGTTTTAAGCAAACACGCAGGCTCATGTTTTGCCTCAAACAATTGCTGCTTTGTAGTGAAAGGTAGCTGTACAAATTAATATTTGTAGCAAGGTGAAGTGTCTGTTTTTTGTGTTGCCTCCTGGCACATTCACCAGCTGTGGCGGTTGGGCCCCAAGGGGAGTGCCTGAACAAATAGAGCTACGACATAGGTCCCATCTGCACACCCACTAGAGATGCCAATGGCTATGCACACAGGGAAATCTACTATACTGGAGCTTTGAGCTTTCACTACGAGTGCACGTGCACTAAAGTGCAGATTTCCGAGAGGTTGAATGTGTGGAGGAACTGTGAGTCAGCCCTAAAGAGGGCCCTGATAAACATCCAAACACTGCCCCTTGTAAAGAGGCACTGAATTAACTGGAAGTACGAGTTACCACTACCTGGGGGTGTCTGACATATTCCTTACCCTGCCTCCTTCAAGGACAGAGTACGCTAGCAGGGTCTGCAAGTTCGACCAAAGCTAGTACTTAAAGCGCCAGCGCTATTTGCAGGGGGCATCCCTGATTTGCATGGGGGTGTGCCACATGCAAATGAGGGAATCCCTTTGCCTCTGTGCCCGCGCCATATTACAGACGCGGGTGCAGAGGCAAAGAAGCCCTCAGGAGGCGCACTGTCAGAGTGCCCACTGATGGCAGCCCTCTGGCAGGGGGAAAGAAGGTCCCATGGACCCCCCCAAACATCCCCTTGCAGGCGGGTGCAGTCACTGACTGCACCCGTCTGCAAGGGGATCTCTAATCCCCTTCAAAAGTGCAGGCGGGTAGCCACCTGCACTGTGAAAACACGGAGTGGCTTTAAAGCAGCCGCTCCATTTTTCACCTGAATGCGCTGCCCCCATGGCAACGCAAGTTTGCTGCGGCCCCCAGGGTAGCGCAGTCATCATAATAGGTCGCATTTTCATTGTTTACGCCGGGTGCACCTTTTAAAGCGCAAACAATGAAAATGCGCCTTGTATGTAATGCGGCCTCTGGTGTCTTTGCGGTCTTTAACTTGCACATTAATGGTAATTTCATTATAGTAGATTCTCTGGCAAAACACCAGCGAGTCTCACTCCTTCATTACTAGCTTTACCGAAATCCATACAAACATTTGCCTCGCTCAAGGGGGTAAGCCCGAATGGCACAGGACCTAGTCCTGGAACATGTATAAAGTAGGGTGGGGCAAGACAGTACTAAAATGTTTCCTCCTCTCTCAGAACATGAAGATAGTTTGCAGATGCTGGAAGCTACCTGCAGGGTCATTGCACCTGTGCACCATCCTTACAGGGTCCCCTTTGCACAGACACCAGAACTGAAGGAGCAGTGAGAGTTTCTCGACCACTATATCCAGTGCCATCTGCTGAACTGCAGATACTTCAGGAGCTATGTGCTCGGACTAAGTTAGTACTCCAACCCCTACTACGTTTCCTGATGTCATATCCTGAGATCCATCTTGAGGCTACCTTATCATGATGAATCAAAGGGAATAGACCCTGAGGTCATGAGCAAAGCAGAAATGCAGAAAATCTGGTTTGAAATAGGTTGTACAATACAGCAAAATGTCTGAGCACCTGTATAGCAACATCAGTTCACCCCCATGTGAGCAGCCAGTACCTCTAGTAAGGACAAGAGCTATCCAAACACCAGACACTCCAGCAAACCAGCTGATAACTAGCAGGTGCATTTCTGATTATCTTCTAGGGGAAACCAGATTACCCTTCGAAGCCTCAAATAAGGCCTCACCACCCAAGGGAAATTGGAAGGCAAAATGTCAATTCACAGAGTGCAGCAAATACCCTAGCGCCTCGAGGAGCATGGGACAAACTTTAGGTAAACCATGCTTGTACACATGGCCGTGCCCCTGCCGCATGGATGTATGCAGTGCAAGAAGTTGGGATCACTGTGTGATGAGCTTGTACAGTTTCCACAGCTTCTTGAAAAGAGGGACAAAGCAAAAGGTAGTTAATGAACGATGGGTCGACCACAGCTCAGGCCATTGGCCAAACCTTTATGTATAAATACGGCTATGAGACAGATGGTACTGTTTACGGAATACCCTACCCGCCACAGAGTGGAAATATTGTTTTTCTACATGAATATATTTGCATGTTTTAATTCACTTTTCAAAATCTTTTCTGCCCCTTAAAACAATGTGAGCTTAACGTGTCTGTGATTCTAAGATAGGCCAGAATACTCCAGCAGTGCAGGGCATTATATTTTTAATGCTAATCCTGTTTGCAGCTTTCCGTACGTATAGAACTTCGTGAAATGGCTCTAGCCATGCTATACCGCAGCCATCTATCCCAGAGGAATATAACATGTTACAACGCATGCTTTTACTTCGCATTCTATTACAACGCGGTTGTTACAACGACCGCGTTGTTAGAACACGATACCTTTACATCACAAGTCATTAGATCGACTTGCTGTAGGGGCGCGCTGGACTTAGGAATAGTGGGGCCGATTCACAGAACTAATCTGAGATAAAATCCTAAACTTACTACTTTTGGTATTCACAGAAGGCATTTAGTAGTAGTAAAGTTAGGACTCCTAACTTTACTACTACTAAACTGAGATAAAATCCTAAACTTACTACTTTTGGTATTCACAGAAGGCATTTAGTAGTAGTAAAGTTAGGACCCTAACTTTACCCTAATAAATGCCTTCTGTGAATACCAAAAGTAGTAAGTTTAGGATTTTATCTCAGATTAGTTCTGTGAATCGGCCCCAGCAAATTTACTATTCCAACTCCAGCCTGCGCAACAGTAGGGAAGGTGTTGGAATAGTAAATTATACTATTCCTTAGGTTAGAGTGCCCCCTACAGCAAGTCGATCCAATGACTTACGATGTAAAGGTATCGCGTTCTAACAATGCGGTCGTTGTAACAACTGCGTTGTAAGTGTAACGCGATGTAATGACAGCATTGTAAACGCTGTTTCCCATCCTGGAGGCAAGGGAGCATTACATTCTGGACAACTGCTGCCTATCTAATGTCACATCATAGCTCACTATCACGTACTGGACAAGTGCCTAGCATGTGCTGAAAGTGGATGAGGAAATAGCTGTTCAGACCCTTGCCAATTCCCTCTTAGAGCGTAACCCTGTGTTGTATGTAGCTCTGTAAGTGTCCTGAGAAATGTGCAGTAAATATCTTCAGAAGGTTCCCTTAAGGCCAGGACAAAAGAATAGACTCAAAGAGGTGGAGTGTGGGAGGAGGAGGGCGGTTCAAGGGCAGAATAGGTCCGTTCTTGACGTACCTCCTTCAGAGTTTTCCCTTATTCCTTCCAGTGTTGGACTGATCTTTCAGACAGTCTGGCACTGCCAGTGCGTCAGCTCGAAAGGGCCAGTGTGTGGGCTGTGTTGTTTTGGTCACATGGGCTAGTACAGGACTGAAAACAACTGTCCACACACTGGTGATGGAGCAAGGTTTCATAAATGAAACTTGCTTGTATTCAATCCTCCTCACAGTATTAATTTATTAAACTTGTATTGTTAATACTAACCTTTGCATTCATGACACAAAAAGAAAGGGATGCTTGCCTATGTGTTTTACTAATGAATAACGCTTGTCTGTAATCCAAAATGGCCGCTATGCGCGGGAAAGCTCAATGCGCATGTCGCAACCAAATCACAAGGTGTGACGTCTTTCTTTGCTTGGTGGGAAACTTCTGCTTCTGCGCAGTGTGCTTTAAAATGGCTGCTTGATGTTTTCACATGCTTCTGCTTGCTCTCATGTCATTATTAAATTGTCGTTTCCTAACGCTACTAACGCAGGATAGTATATATATTTAATTGGGAATAGAATAGAAAGAGTGGGTATACAGTGAAACATTTTATTTGTGATTTTAATATTTTCTTCTTGCACTTTTATTAGTTCGTAAACTTGGGCCTGGGTTGGTGTTCTGAAACTCGAGAGGCAACTGGTTCTGCGCATGTGTCCTGTGTGCCTGCCAAATGAAGTCAACCTGGACGAAGTCCAAGGCCGTAACCTGATGGCCAAAGATGTTGTACTAGTGCTTTCCTGTCACACATCGATACAATGTTTATGAAAATTGGTTTACATTTGTCATGAGACAGGTGGGAAATAAAGCAAATGTATTAATTTGAAGGGGTGGGAACATAAAGACAATAGGCTTTACAATTTAGGCCAAATCAACATGGTGCGAGAATCCACCTCCTGTCCCTATCCAATCAGAAGTAGTGGCCCCATATTTTAGCAACATTAAGGGGAGGTACATGGGCGTAGAAGTGTATAACAGATATAGAATTAGCTAGAGCTGACTTTCAGAACACACAGAAGAGCCCCAGACTGCCAAGCTGATCGGTTGCTGACTGAATCCCTGTCCAGAAGAGGTCCTGAGGAGGGGGCGGCGGAGTCCATTAGAAGGAAGGCACGGGAGAATCGAGAGAAGTAGAGTATCAGAGAGGGGAACGACGCAGGCGTCGTTGTAGAGAGGTTACCGGTCCTGTCCTGATCCTGGAAGAAGTCTTTGCTCTTCATCCTTCCTGGGTCCTATTCTTTCAACTCCTTGGCTAGGGGGTTTGGTTCTCGCACTTAGGTAAATATAATGCAACCTTTAGTTGCGCTGCTGTCTCTATCTTCTCCTCTTCTTTAAATACCGTCATTGATTAGCAATAATCATTTCTATGCTTAATCTTGGGTATTGCGATTAAGTACCATGTGGCTCTGTATTTTACTCTGCTAAATCTTTAGATAAACATTTAAAAACTTCCTGACTCAGTGGTTATTTCAGGATTTTGTATTATAATGAATGTCACTCATTTTAAATTTCCCAATTAGCAAAGGATTCATTGGTAAGTCATTACTCTTCAATCAGAAGGTAATTGGTAGCAGGGATTTTGATAGAGAGTAACAACTGATAAAACCCAGCGTAAGTATTAGCGTAGTATGAATGTATGGGCCCAAGTGAGTATATAGTGTATGAATGCTGTTTGCTAATATCGCGCTGGATCAGTTTTCTGGTAATCAGAGGATGGTTACTCTTTGTTAATTGGGTAATGAGAATTTTATATTTTATGAACTAACATCAGTGTAAATTCAAAGTTTGTTTTATGTTGTCCAGAATCCCCGGGGAAAATTGAATAGCGGTTGGTAAGTGGAAGCCATACTGCAGTGAGGTTATCTGCCAGGCAGAAATAGTACTGAAAAGTTAAGCAGGACTTTCAGTACTCGTTAGGGACTCTATGTGTGTGAGTAATAGCAAAAAGAGTACGCCGGTAAAAATGTGATGTTATATCACCTAGAAAGGGTAACATTGGAGAAGTAACAGGTACTTCTGGAGCTTGTGTGAAGAGTAGACGGAAGTGTTTTACTCGTAGTGTATGTTTAGTAAACGGAAAGGTTTTACTAAGTGTGAGAGAAAACTATCTTTCCTATTTTAGAGAAACTGGCACGATAGCGAATGTTTTATGTTGTTACTGAAATTAAGAATTGTAGAGAAAATAAGTTTGCGTAAATTTTTGTAAAGGGAGGGTCAGTTGCCGGAGAGGGAGCTGACGTCACAAAACGCAGCGCTGGGATTGGTTGAAACAGCGGGTGTGGAAAACCCTTGTAAAGGAGGGGTCAGTAGTCAGGAGTAGTACTGACGTCACAGGTGCCGCGCTGGGATTGGTTAAATTAGCAAGGACAGAAAAGAGCAGATTGTAAAGGAGGGGTTGACAGATAAACAACACCAAAAGGCCGCGCAAGGATTGGTTCAGAAATAAAAGTTAGCAGAGACTTGATTGGTGGATATTTAGAAGCTAAAATCTTAGTGGATAAAGATTGCATGTTAAAACGCGATCCGACTTTAACAGGAACTCGTCCGGATAGGAGATTCCTAGGTTTTGCAGAATATAATTTTGTACACCGAAGATTAGATAGAATGTACGGAGAGAAGAGAAAAATGTCCTTTCTGCAAAAGATTAAGAACTATTTTAAAAAGGATAAACCACTCAAAACTAGAGAAGGAATTGTTATTCCACCAGCTAAAACGCCCGCTTCATTTATGATGATGGAGAGAGGTTATCATACTTGTGTATGGATGGAGAATTGGATTAGAATATACCAAAAATGATGGAATATTAGCATTTCCCGAGAATGGTACCTTCAATGGAAGGATTCTTCAAAACTTGAGATTGAGGATGAATGACTTAGAACCCAGACCTAGATTAACTCAGTACGAAGCTCTAGAAGAATGGGAAACCGAGGCATTTGAGCGGGATAGATCCAGAAGTAATAGGAGTTATCCAGGATTTTTTCCCAGATATCTACTTGAGTCTAGGGACGGTCAGATGAAACAATGGAGAAGGGCAATGATTACAGAAGGATTATATCCATTGTTTTCAGCAGAGGAGAAATTAGGAAGTAAATGCACAGAAAAGACAAAACATTTAATGAGAAATGAGGAGTCTGAAGACGAATTTATGGAGGAAATGTTAAGAAATCCCCCACCATATCAGGAAGGGACAAGTGGATGCACCCCAAGTGCACCACCAAAAACTCCATTAGTGCCACAGATAATACATGAATTCACCACGTGTAGAATACTTCATGACAAAGAAAAAGAAGCCCTAGAACAGACCAGAGCAGAATTAATACAGAAAATAACTCAGATAAAAGTACATCCTGATTCGTTGACCATACCAGTAACAATTGGTCCAGTAGTTCCATTATATGGTACTCAGGGAAGCTGTCCTCCACCGATACATACCCCTACTGCTGTGAATAATCCAAAACCTGAAGCTCCAGTTATAATTGAGGATCAATTTAGTGACTGTGAATCCACAATATCACTCATGGACTTGCCTATTCGAGGTTCTGTAAATAGTACTCCAAGAAAAGATGTACCTGGAGGTTCAAAAGATGTAAGTTTAGTAACTTCATCGGGAGCAAAAAGTGCTACCATAGTAACACCTATAGATTTAGAAAGATGGGTGCAAGGGTCAGTTAAACAGTGCACACCTCCGAAAATAATGGACATTCATAAATTGAAAGTCGAATTAGAAGAAATAATAGCAGGAAATGTAGGACTAGAACGCTTAAATACCTATGATGAAGAAGAATTATTGTTCCTGTGCAGGAGTATCACCAGAAATGTAAGGTTATTTCATGAAAAATTATCCAATTTAGCACTACAGATGGGAATAGAAATAGGGAGATCAAAGGTACTACAGAAACCCTATAGAGCAGAATTTTCAGACAAAGATTTAGAAAATATGAATGCCTCTGGAAGAAGATTACAAATAAGAGAATTAATGTTAGTTTTGCAAAAATGGGGAGACCTAGATAAATGGAGAACTAGGTGGGCCAAGAAAAAGGATGAAGCACGAACAAGTAGAACAGCATCTGAATATGTGATGAAGGAAACAGGGAAAGCAGATCAAATGTATCCAATGCGAGAAGTTGCGGGAGGAGGATATGTACATGTCCCATGGAGCAGACAGGATATTTTGTCATTTACGAATGATTTTCCAAAATTGAGAGAAAAACCAATTGAATGGTACAAACAGGTTGATAGGTTTGTGAAGGTGTCAAAGGTATTGTTGAAGGATTTGGATGGTTTGTTTGACATAGTGATACCTGCCGATTTATGGACAGATTGCAAAATCACAGTCGATTGGCCTAGTGATGAATATCCTAGAGATCCGAAGACAGGTGCCCCGTCAAATGATGTAATGAAAAAGTATCACCAAGTGATAACTTACCTGAAAGGGAAAATACCACCGAAAGAAACAGATTGGGTAAAAATAGATCGAACTACCCAAGAAGCTAATGAATCAGTACATTCTTACTATGAGCGTCTATTGCAGGTATTTAAACAGTATAGTGGATTTGAGGACATTGGAGACAAAAACATGAGTCAGTTTGTGTATCGATTTGTTTATGGTTTAAAGCCAGAAATTTGTCAAATGATTAAACAGCATATGCTGTGTTGGCAGGGAAAGCCCATAGATGAGATTCTGAAGTATGCAAAATATTGTGGAGACGATATTGAGGATAGACACAAGAAATTGCAGGAAAAAGTGATGTGGGCTCAGGTGAAAATGGCAGAAAAGCAGGGAATTAATTTGGAAAATCCAGAGTGAAAATCAAGGAAAAGATTCTGGAACGAATGGTGATACTGGGAAAGGTGGAAAGTATAGAGGACGAATGAGTAGAGAAGAAGCTAAAAAGAAATTTCCTTATCATGGATGCGGAAAATTGGGGCATTGGAAGGATGAATGTAAAAAGATCCGGAATAATAATAGCCCAAATCAAAATTTAAATCCACAGACGCAGAATGACTCACAGCAGGGTGCAAATCCTCAGAGTCAGTTGCCACCTGCACCTATTCAGGGTAATGTAAGCAGAGCAAAGCATGGTACAGACATCGGATATCAGGGAGGAAGTGGTAAGAATGATTATATGACATCACAATTTCTTTTGCAGGACGATTTCTGCCAATTCAGTCCATGACGGTGCCTAGGAGAGGGGAAGAAGGAGTGCATACTTGGCGCATCCTTACAGGTAGATCAGTCAGGTCCATATGTTGAAGGGAATGTGAAAGGTAATAATATTACTTTCCTTTTGGACACTGGTGCTACCCGGTCTACTGTGAGAACAGCAGACATTCCTGACCTTCCTCTCTCTGGTGAAAATATCCAAGTAGTGGGGGTAGCTAATCAGCGGATTAGAACACCTCTTACCGAACCCATGGAAGTTAAAATTGGAAACTTCAGAGAAATGCATCAATTTGTAGTATGTGATTCCAGTCCAATAAACGTATTAGGTAGGGATTTATTGTGCAAAATGAATTGTACCATTTTCTGCACACCGGATGGTGTGGCAGTTCAGACACCAGATGAAGACCATGTATATAAAATTATGATTGCAAAACAAGGTACAGAAGTGGATGAAATGTTTTCGTTAATAACAAAAGATGAGTTGCCAGAAGAATTAAAAGGTCCATAGTATGGGATTTCACCGGAAAAGAAGTAGGACTTATGGCTAAAATGGATCCAGTTAAAATTACTGTAAAGGAAGGTGCAATTTTCCCAAATACCAGACAGTACAAAATGAGTGCAGAAGTAAAAGCAGGAGTCATTGAAGAAATAAATCGAATGGTAGAACAAAACATACTAAAAGAAGTAATGAGTAGCCCATGTAATTCACCAATAATGGGATTAAAGAAACCTAGTGGAAAATATAGGATTGTTCAGGATCTGAGGAAAATAAATAAGATTGTAGAACCATGTTATCCCATAGTACCAAATCCTGCAGTAATTCTATACAAGATTCCGTGGAGTGCAGGATGGTTCACAGTAATTGATTTGTGTCAAGCGTTCTTTTCAATACCATTACATCCAGACAGCCAGTATCTTTTCTCATTTAAATTTGAGAACAAAGTTTATGTGTGGAATCGTGTTCCTCAGGGGTACACAGAAAGTCCTTCTATTTTTAACCAGATACTGAAAAAGTGCCTTGAAAAACTAGTGATGCCAGGAAGCTCAGTTTTAGTCCAATATATCGACGACTTATTGGTGGCATCGAACACCAGAGAGGACTGTGTTGTTGATTCCATAGCATTATTAAATCTTTTGGCAGAAGAGGGACATAAAGTCTCACCTGAAAAATTGCAATTTTGTACAACAGCTGTTAAGTATCTGGGACACCAAATTGAGAGAGGAAAAAGAAGAGTAACAGCTGAAAGAGTAGCTTTAATAAAGAAAATGCAAATGCCTGTAACACAAAGACAAGTGAGAATGTTCCTAGGAATAGTAGGTTACTGTCGACAATGGATACCAGGATTTTCCATGTTAGCTAAGCCCTTAATTAACATGACGAAGAAGAAAGCAAAGGACCCTGTGGAGTGGGAGGATGAAAGTGTAGAAGCTTTTGTAAAATTGAGAAATGCCCTATGTTCAGCACCTGCCTTAGGCATGCCTGACTATAAGAGAGAATTTGCATTATTCTGTCATGAGAGAGAAAATTGTGCACTTTCTGTCCTAACTCAAAGACATGGACTAGAAAGACGTCCTATAGCATATTTTTCTGCTACATTGGACCCAGTAGCAGCCGCATTGCCAGGATGCCTAAAAGCAGTAGCGGCTACTTGTTTGAGCATTGAACAAAGTGAGTCAATTGTGATGGGACACCCTGTAAAAGTGTATGTTCCACATGCAGTTGTCATTCTGTTGACAAGAACCCGAACTCAGCATCTTACTCCTAGTCGGCTGACTAAATATGAAAGAATAATAATGGGAGCTGAAAATGTGAACATGGTAAGGTGTACTATAATAAATCCTGCAACCTTACTACCAGACCCATATCATGAGAGAATTAAAGATGATGAAGACGATGAACATGATTGTATACAAATTACAGAATTATGCACAAAACCACGCCCAGATATAGAGGAACAGCCTCTTAAAAAGTCAGACAGGGAGCTATTTGTTGATGTTTCATGTCAAAGACATGAAGATGGTAAACTAACTGCTGCCTATGCGGTATGTGAATTAACTGGAATAGTTGAAGCATCCTATTTACCAGGAGTCAAATCTGCACAAGTAGCTGAATTGATTGCTTTGATAAAAGCTTGCAAAATTGGGAGGAATCAGAGAGTAACTATATTTACCGATAGTCAATATGGTTACGGGGTTGTGCATGATTTTGGCCAATTATGGATGCAGAGGGATTTCATGACTTCTTCAGGATCCCCCGTTAAAAATGGACAATTTGTAAGGGAATTGCTAGAAGCAATACAATCACCAAAAGAATTGGCTGTGGTGAAATGTGCCGCACACCAGTCAGGAGATGACTGGGTGGTAGTCGGCAACAGATATGCAGATCTGGGGGCTCAACATTGTGCCAAAACCAGAATGTCAGTCAATAAGAGGGTGGAAAGAATGGAAATCAGCTGACAACTTATGCTGTATATGCCACCTGAAACTTGGAATGAGGTGAAGAAATTGCAAGATGAGGTTGATGAAAGTGAGAAGAATTTGTGGATCAAAGTGGGTTGTTCGCAAAGAGGAGATGATGAAGTATGGATCAGTGCTGATGGCAGACCAGTCATGCCAGACTGTTTACTTTCACAAATGGCTAGAATTCATCATGGAGACACACACATAGGGAGAGATGCAATGATTAGGCTGTTCAGACAAAATTGGTACAATCCCAAATTCAGAGCTGTTGCAGAGAGTCTTTGCCAGAGATGTCTAACTTGCCAGATGCATAATCCGGGGAGGAAGACAGTAATTGGATTTGGGAAAATTGGAAAGGCAGAGGGTCCATTTATGAGACTTCAGTTTGATTTCATACAGTTACCACCATGTAGAGGGCTGAAATATGTATTAGTCATAGTGTGCCTGTTTTCAAAGTGGGTGGAGGCTTACCCTACTAGGAGAAATGACAGCATTACAGTTGCAAAACTGTTGCTACGAGAGCTCATTCCTAGGTTTGGTTTTCCAGTAACTTTGGAATCAGATAGAGGAAAACATTTTAACAGCGAAGTGATTCAAATAATCTGTGAAGCATTCCAAATCCAACAGAAACTGCACTGTGCATATCGTCCAGAAGCTTCTGGAGTGGTTGAACAATTGAATGGCACTATAAAGTCAAGACTGGGAAAAATGTGTGCATCAACATCATTAGAGTGGCCAGATGCATTGCCACTCGTTTTAATGGGACTCAGAAGTATACCTGACAGAAACACAGGATTGAGCCCCCACGAAATAATGATGGGAAGAGCAATGAGACAAACACATGTTCCCACAAACAAACTGGTGAATATATCTGATGATATGGTTCTGGACTATTGCAAAGGATTGGCTGACCTAGTGCGTTCTGTCTCTCATCAGGTTGGAGAAGACGCAGTTTCCAGGCAGCCCGAGCAAGAACATGATCTGAATCCTGGTGACTGGGTGGTAGTGAAGAATCACACCAGAGAAACGTGTCTATCACCTAGATGGGGCAGACCGTGTCAAGTTATACTGACGACGAATACAGCAGTGAAGTGTGCCGGATTTCCTAATTGGATCCATGTAAGTCACACCAAGAGAGTAACAGATCCCGAGGAAGAGAATCCTCAGACAACGCCAATCACTGAAGAGGCTGAAGGTTGCCCAGCTGAAGGATCTCAGGTTCGAGATTCCGGAGAAGCTGAAGAAGAACAACCGAGCACAAGTCAGGATTGGATACCAGTGGTAGAAGTTCCTGAAGTATACCACAGAACAAGAAGTCAAGCGAAATTGGAGGAAATTGAAGAAGATCAGATAGGTGAAGAAGAAGCAGTTCAGGAACAAGAAGAAAAGACATTAAGAAATCCTGAACAAGGTCAGACAGGGAAAGAAAACTGGACTCAAAACAGTGAAGACCTAATAGACTTTGATCAGGGACAGACAGGTCTAGAAGAATCCGGTCAGGCTGCAGAAGTTCACAGTGCAATAAGCCCTGATCAGAACAAGTTAGATCAAGAAGAGTACCCAGAAGAAGAAAACCTTGAAAAACATGAACTTGAAGAAATAAACAAAGAACAAGGTCAGTTATTGGAAACTCACAGCGGAGCTGTTACAGAGAAACCAACCAGACCTGAAAAAGACAAAGCAGAAGAAAAAGTGATCAAAGAAAACAAAGCAGTACTAAGAAGTGAAATTAACAAGATCGCTGAAGACGAAATCAAAGAAACAGTGCCAACAAAGAAAACAAGAAAAGGAGATCATTGGCCAAGTGTCATTAAAAGAGTAAAGTACCACATAACAACCAGAAGTGAAGATCCAGATCAAGTGAATGAAGTGACAAGTCAAACTGAACAAGAACATAAAACTGCGAAAAAAAGAAGTAAAAGACTGAAACTTGTGAATAACAAATTCAAGGGTCCTGAATGGACTTATATCATCCTTGAAGATTTTGAAAGCTCAGAATCCAGTGACAGTGGTGGCGAAGGAACAAGTGCAGAATTGACATACGAAGAAGAAACAAGACCACCCTGACTAAGCAAAAGAATAAGCTAAAGAAAAGAAGAAAAGATAAGAAGAGCAATCTTCCTTGTCGAAAAATGCCTGACGATAGAGTTACTGGGAGACCAAAACAGAAATGTTGTAGAAGATGCTGTGCAATATGCATATGTAGTCTAGTAATGGTACTTATAGTATGGTTAGTCCTGATTGTAGCAGTTCCTTACCTTCCACAAAAACGGCTCTTTTCTCGGCATTCGGTGCTCTTTGATGGTGCGAACAGTGGAAACGGCGGAGCCAGCCGTTATTCAATTGTATCCAATATTCCTTCACAGAAATGTTCCACACGCACTCACTGGTAAGTATTTGTTGCAATCTCAGTTTTTATTTAGGCAGCAGCATTGTTCCGACAAGTCCAAAAACCCTACACGTTTCAGTCTGTCCACAGACCTTGCTCATGGTTCCTTACCTTATGATAGTAGATAAGAAGATTAATAATGAAACTAAAGGAAGGACAGCAAACATAAAGGGCAATAGAGTAGAACTAATGGCAGAAAGTGAACCAGAAATTCATCATGAAGTAGCTGACAACAACACTAGTTTAAACGTTTTCACAAAGTTATTGTTTCAATATGTAGGCACCATGAAAGTTAGTAATTGTTATGTCTGTATGAAGTTACCTGAATCAGTAGCAGAAGGATTAACATATCACCATTTACCACTGACATATGGCATATCATGTAGTGTTTTGTCTAGTTTATTTTATAGAACAGGGAGACTTCAGTATTATTATTCAAACTTAGATGTGATATTTTCTGAGGTTCCGATTCGCAAGAGTATGAACCCAGTGCTTAGTAGTCAAGACGCACAGTTTATGGGAGAATTTTTCTTAACAATGAAATCAATAGACATAACACATGCACATAAATCTAACATGTTCTTTACTTGAAGAAGAAAAGATATTTTTGAATTTAGTAGAAGATAGAAGACAAGATTTTCAAAAGAAAGCGTCTGAGCATAAGGCTCATTTACCACCTTGGGCTGAGAAAGAAGGGAGTTACACACCTGGCAAGGCTCAAGCTGCTATGGCTCTGGATTTCGTAAAGACAGGGAAAATTTGTCTTCATAGGTTAAAGACTGATTATAACAATGTTTTCATCGGTACCAGTGAATGTGAACACAATTTTTTAATTCTTGGAGGTTGGGGACTCAAAGGAGGAACAGATTCAGTTTTTCCTGGAATCCTATTATGTGTGGGAGAAAAGGCTTACTTTAGGCTTCCTGCACGGTGGTATGGAAGTTGTTATTTTGGAATAGTATTTCCAAAGATATACCACGTAAAAAGAAACACTGAGAGCAATGAAAACAATAGCGAATTAATACGTAGTAAAAGAGCTAGTTTTTCAGAAATTGTAGGTGATATATTTGGTGCATTGATACCTTCAGTGGGAATAATTCTGAACTCAAGGAAAATATGTAAATTGTCTACAGTAGTTGATCGTTTATCAACGGATACTGCTGGAGGATTTCTAATGATTAATGCGGAAATGGTTGCGATTAGGTCTATGGTTATGCAAAATCGACTTGCGCTTGATATTATATTGGCAAAAGAGGGCGGAGTCTGTAAATTATTGAAGACGAAACATTGTTGCACTTATATTCCTGATAAGAGTGCAGAAATTGGAACGTATATACAGAATATAACTAAACTTGAGAAAGAACTTAAACCACTGGAAGTTGATAGTGTATGGGAAAGATTGACAAATAGTATCTCGTCAATTGGAACCTGGTTTGCTAATATAGGGAAAAGAACTTATAGGTCAAATATTAGTACCCTTAGCAGGGATAGCAATAATAATTTTGGCAATAACAATATGGTGCAAATGCTGTAAAAAGAAGGGAACATATAAGGTGACAGGAAGAGGAAAGAAACGAAAGGTAGATGAAATCGAACTTGAAGAATGGAGAAGTGAATTATACAAGAAATTAAAAGGAGATTGTAAAAATAGAAAGAATAAAGACGAGAATGAAGTAATTTGCTAGAAGTTGGCATCTGATTGAGGGTAATGTTTTTTTGATGGCTCAGAAACGCCATCAGAGAGGGGATTGATGGAGCAAGGTTTCATAAATGAAACTTGCTTGTATTCAATCCTCCTCACAGTATTAATTTATTAAACTTGTATTGTTAAAACTAACCTTTGCATTCATGACACAAAAAGAAAGGGATGCTTGCCTTTGTGTTTTACTAATGAATAACGCTTGTCTGTAATCCAAAATGGCCGCTATGCGCGGGAAAGCTCAATGCGCATGTCGCAACCATATCACATGGTGTGACGTCTTTCTTTGCTTGGTGGGAAACTTCTGCTTCTGCGCAGTGTGCTTTAAAATGGCTGCTTGATGTTTTCACATGCTTCTGCTTGCTCTCATGTCATTATTAAATTGTCGTTTCCTAACGCTACTAACGCGGGATAGTATATATATTTAATTGGGAATAGAATAGAAAGAGTGGGTATACAGTGAAACATTTTATTTGTGATTTTAATATTTTCTTCTTGCACTTTTATTAGTTCATAAACTTGGGCCTGGGTTGGTGTTCTGAAACTCGAGAGGCAACTGGTTCTGCGCATGTGTCCTGTGTGCCTGCCAAATGAAGTCAACCTGGACGAAGTCCAAGGCCGTAACCTGATGGCCAAAGATGTTGTACTAGTGCTTTCCTGTCACACATCGATACAATGTTTATGAAAATTGGTTTACATTTGTCATGAGACGGGTGGGAAATAAAGCGAATGTATTAATTTGAAGGGGTGGGAACGTAAAGACAATAGGCTTTACAATTTAGGCCAAATCAACATGGTGCAAGAAGCCACCTCCTGTCCCTATCCAATCAGAAGTAGTGGCCCCATATTTTAGCAACATTAAGGGGAGGTACATGGGCGTAGAAGGGTATAACAGATATAGAATTAGCTAATTAGCTAGAGCTGACTCTCAGAACACACAGAGGAGCCCCAGACTGCCAAGCTGATCGGTTGCAGACTGAATCCCTGTCCAGAAGAGGTCCTGAGGAGGGGGCGGCGGAGTCCATTAGAAGGAAGGCACGGGAGAATCGAGAGAAGTCGAGTATCAGAGAGGGGAACGACGCAGGCGTCGTTGTAGAGAGGTTACCGGTCCTGTCCTGATCCTGGAAGAAGTCTTTGCTCTTCATCCTTCCTGGGTCCTATTCTTTCAACTCCTTGGCTAAGGGGTTTGGTTCTCGCACTTAGGTAAATATAATGCAACCTTTAGTTGCGCTGCTGTCTCTATCTTCTCCTCTTCTTTAAATACCGTCATTGATTAGCAATAATCATTTCTATGCTTAATCTTGGGTATTGCGATTAAGTACCATGTGGCTCTGTATTTTACTCTGCTAAATCTTTAGATAAACATTTTAAAAACTTCCTGACTCAGTGGTTATTTCAGGATTTTGTATTATAATGAATGTCACTCATTTTAAATTTCCCAATTAGCAAAGGATTCATTGGTAAGTCATTACTTTTCAATCAGAAGGTAATTGGTAGCAGGGATTTTGATAGAGAGTAACAACTGATAAAACCCAGCGTAAGTATTAGCGTAGTATGAATGTATGGGCCCAAGTGAGTATATAGTGTATGAATGCTGTTTGCTAATATCGTGCTGGATCACTGGCCCTTGCAAGCTGGCCCGTCTGGCAGTGCCAGATTGCCCGAAAGGCTAGCCCAGCAATGAGGCCTTCATTAAATCCCACCATATTCAATAATGATGTATCATATTTAGTCATGGGCCTTGCACTTTAAATTTGTAGCAGCTAATTTTGGAATGGAATGGAGAAAACTGGGCAAAAGAAGTAACTACAATGGGTAGAGCTGGGGATGAGGAAGGAGGACAGAAACGTTTAGAAGTGAGGAGCTAGAATCGATGGTACAGCTGGTCTAAACTGAACCCATGCGAAAATGTCATCACATACAGCACAGTTTAAAAACATAATAGGAGAAAAGTACTGTGTTTCCAAGACAACCAATGCAGTAAAACTCGGCAGAGCAACCTTGGTTAACACTGCTATCCGCTGCATAAAAAACAATCAAAACACACATTTATCCTCACTGGAATTCAAGTTATGATAGGAGGGAGCCGCCGGCTCCATGTCCCTCGCTGGAACCTGTTGTAGCCAAATCACCCATGTCTGATGGTCCAGACGGGTGATCCCTGGTAAGAACAGGCAGATACTTGACTCTGCCGCATAGTGAGTGCTATGCGGCGGCTTAGCAGTAGCAAACTCTCCCTGCATGCTGGAATTCAGCAGCACAGGGGACCCACCAAAATCACACACCACTGATGTATAGGCCATAGGAGTAGGTAAAGGTGCAATGTCTCACTGTCTGCGTAGAAGCGGAGACATTTCGAATTGCTTAATATTCCACATTGCTCCCTTGCTCCACAGTAGTCATCAAGGCTGTCCTAGGTGGCCATAGATGTCAATTACAATAGCCAGATGTAGCAGCTGTGATCCACTTCATTCTCTTTGGTACCCCTGGCACTGCCATGTATTAACCCTGGTCTTTGATGTCAGGAAGATATCATTGTGATTATTTCTGAGGTCTTGATTCCCTTGCCTTTTGCCTAGTAGGCTGTTGAAGAGCTAACAGTGCGGCAAGAGGTTAGAAATGCTTGGAGACCATGAACGAAATGGCGCGTGTGTCAATTCTGCTACCTCTGTAGTCTGGCAAATCAATGTCCATGTAGGGGACAAGCGCCCTTCAGTGTCAATCCTCCTGCTTACAGGACCGGGCTACTAGTAGACTCAGGTTCCCACCTCCACTTCACGGTGGTGAAACCTCAGAAACCCGGCATGCTGAAACATCATGTGCTCAAACACTTCACAGCTTGCATGCACTTAAGTGTTTCAACAAGATGCATATTTTATCGGTTATATACATAGAAGACAATTAGGATGCATATGGAAAATGAGCACTGATAGTTTTTGCCTTATTGTCTGTGAAACTTGACTAATCACATTTAAACTGACAGTCAACCTCTTTTGGTCACATTCCACAACTATTCTTCGTCGAGGGCTTCGCCAGACTCTTACTGCTAAAATTTTCATTAGGGGTTAAAACTGGCTATGCCTTTTTTTTTGGTTCTGATCATAATCCCTAAAATGCTACCTAGGGGTAGAAATGTTGATTTATTCAAATGGAATAAATTCATGATAATATTCCTTATTGTGTCACTTGTAGTCTAAAGATATTTTTATAAAGTGAATTCAGTCTGGATGACATTTTTTTTTAGGGAAAGTCTGTTTCTTTCAGAAAGAAACTGCAACCCTACACAATGACACAGCTGTACTCAACGAGATGTGTTGCCACACAAAAGCACAGACTAAGCAAACACTTGCCCCTGTGAACTTACTCAGAAGGGAATTACCTTCAAAATATTAATATCCCAAGTCCCTTGTCCAGATCTCTGTTTACTAGAAGGATCCCCGCACCAGGTGGTGGATCCGATGAAAAAAAGAGGAGGAAGGGATAATGAGAAAAATAGGGCCACCACTTCTCTTTCTAACCTACAACTTCTGGTCCTCTCAAAATAGAACGTCACAATAATAAAAAAGCATTTGCAAAGCCAATTTGTCTCGCATTTGGGACCTATTGACTTTGTCAATAATTTTTCGCCATGCTGTACTGAATTCCCGATGCTGTGCAGCATGGCTAAATAAGAAAACAAAAGCCTATGATGCAGCTGGCTGTGTCATTTTTAAGACACACACATTATCCATTTGTGCTCCCACAAAGTGAAACACACTAATGTAAATGGGAGAAATGCTGGCAATAAGTCTAAACACTGGCACTTGCTTGGGCAGCATTCCAACCCATCGTTCTTTGGCCCACCACGCCACCTCTGATTAGACTGAGGCATAGGCAAATAAGTCTTGGTCCTGCTCCAAGGGGAGCAGTCCAGCCTAAGCTGTCATGCAAGGTCCTTTCTGAGATGGCATGTGGTGCAAAATAACAATGGACTGGGATGCAGCCCCTGGTAATTAACAGTGGATGAGAATATTTCAATCATACCATTTCTCACTTTTTTTATACTTCCGTGTGAGGCCCTAAGTGTGACAGGAATGCCCAGACATTGGTCTTCTGCTCACTGTGCCACTGGAACCAAGCTACACCTGGCTGATGAGTCCATATGAGGCCAAAATCTCTACGGTTGCCTGTGTTCAGGTTCCAGCAGGACCTGGCCTGTCATTTCGGGCTGAGTTGTCACTACTGGGGCAGGGTCAAGACTGATTTGCATATGGCTGGGTACAAACTGAGGAGGCATGGTGTGCAAAAGAATGAGGAACTGGGATGAAGCTCCTAGAACCAGTGGCTGAGATTAGTTCAAGCATTCCATCCATCACTTTTTGTATTCTTCATTTTTTTGTATACTCAGCACAAAATGAAGCCAGCGCTTTATTTAATTTACAGAGTTAGATCAGTGATTAAAAAACACTAAGTAGCGAGAGATCAATAATTTGAAGAGCATATGGGGAGGGGCAACACAGAGGACGTGAGTGGTGGGAGTAATTGTGGGGTGGATGCATCAAGGAGGGCTGGGGTGGGAAGGAGAAGCAATGGGTGAGAGAGGAGGAGGACGTGGGTGGGAGGAAGCAACACTGAGAGCGTGGGTGGGAAGGTAAAGCAACGGGTGACAGAGAAGGAGATCGCGGGTGAATGGAAGCACCACCATGGTAGGGATGCATTAACAACATGGATGGCTGTGTGGAGAGGAGAAGCAATGAGGGCAGAGCAATATGGAGTTGGCAGAGAAGAAGCACAAGGTTGAGCAAGCAATTGGGGAAAAGTACACAAGAGCGAGCACAACATGGAGGGGTACAGGGAGAAGTACACGGGTAACACAGAGCAGCATGGAGTGCGGGGAAGTAGAAGTACATAAGGAAGACAGCTGGAAAACACATGCACTCCCCTGGAGTCCTTAACTCATAAGAAAAAGATAGTGCTAGAAAAGCAAGCAGTGGAGGCATAGAAGCCGGCCAATCAACAGAGTTGGGAAAGAGGCTATGCTCCATGTGAGGGACAGATACAAGATTGCCAAGATAGGGCATGAATAAGAAGCAGGCAAATGATTGTGGCAGGATAGACAACCAATGGTAATCAGTGGGTGAGCTCCAATCCCCTGTATGTTCTTGTTAAGCCCATAATATGTCTTTCGCAACCAGACAGCTGTGCTGTCTGGTAGACTCTGCTGTCTGGTAGACGCGTCCTTAAAATAACTTTCAACAAATTACCATAGCTCTATTCTTGTCACATCCATATAACAGAAGCACCTAGAAAAAAGCATATAACCCAGGAGCATCAGTCCCTGGAACACTTTACTTTGCTTCACCCTGAGCCTTTTTCAACTCTTCCACAATAGTACAAGCATCACTGATGTGTGTAGAGTTATGAATCCTTTGCTGTTGAAGTACACAAAGTCTGGCCGGATTCCAGATCATCGTTTACGGGCAGAACCAGGTCACCTCCTGCCACAGATCCTGGAACTCAGGCATTTTCATCCGCGCCTCTCTGCTTAAATCCAGAAATATGAAGACTCAGGAGTTCTTGTAAAGTATTGTCTTTACAGAAATGGCAGCCCAAAGGAATTTGGGGCTTAGTTAGCTCTTGGCAAGTGGCTTACCGTCCCACTCGTGGTATGGAAATCACGACTTCTGCCACCCTGGTGGAGGGTGCCTGCCATAATTAGAAATCCACCCTGATTGGAAAGAGCTCATTGCTTTAAAGGCAGCTCTCTTCACAGCAGTGAAGTTTGTTTAGCAGTCGCCAACTTGGCAAAAAGTGCGTTTTCAAAAAGCAAACTCCCAAAGTGGGAGTTTGTTTCTTGAAAATAAAAAATGAATGACCCCTAAGCTCAGGGAGCTTTTTCCCTGCATGTCAGGCCATTAATAATATTACCTGCTTGTGTCCTGGCTGACATGGGCGGCTTCAAGAAACCCACAGCGGATTCATCAATGCTCTATAACTACAGACTGATCTCCCTGCTCTGGTATTCACCAAAGTCCTAGAGAATTTCATCAACAAATGCCTCATCAACCATCTCAAACACCACAAACTCCTCAACATCTCACAGTACGGCTTCAGACACAGCCACAGTAAGGAAACAGCCCTCATTGACACCACAAATGACATCCGCCTGATCCTGACAGAAGAATCACGGCTGCCCTCATTCTCCTGAACCTTTACACTGTACCCCATCCAATGCATGCATGAGACTGAAATCCAAGGACCTACTCTACATTGGATCTGACTGGCAGGACACAGCCCCTTGCACCTCAGATGCCTGCAACCCTCCCCAGAGCATACACGACCCCACTTGCAAACATGATTCACACACACGACACTGACATCCTCTCCTACACCGACAACACACAGCTCATACTCTCGCTATCGGACAAAACTACTAACACCAAGAACAAGCTCATCACTTGCACGACCGAAGTTGCCAATTGGTGAAAGACCACCTGTTTCAAAACTGAACACTGACAAGACAGAAGTCATGATCTTCACGAAAAACATCTCACTATGTAACTCCACCTGGTGGCGGGCTGAACTAGAACACACCACCGCCATTCACACCAGAAAAATCGGGATCACCATCAACAGTGAACTCAACATGACTGTCCAAGTCAATGAGATCACAGCCAGCGGAGGCTCTTCTGGAAATTATCCAGCAGTTTTCCTACCTCTAACCAGAGCAGGGAAACCACAGGTTTGTTGAGGTGGGAGTAATGCTGTTTTACAGCATTCCTCATGCTCTTCCAAAATCTAAATGAGAGCCTATGTCTCTTTCTCTCCCAGATCTCAATTACATGATAACCATTCTCACATTGCCTGGTAGCTAACTGATCTAGTGTTTTGTAGGAACAATGCATGCTCACTGTACCATCAGCGATCAAATGTTTGATAGTTCTGTAATTTTTAAAAACGTCCTCAGAATGTAACATCATTATCAAAAATAACTGAGATTTGCTGCCATCAGTATAGAATATTATACAAGGTAAGGCCACAAGAAACCTCAACCTTCCAGCCAATGTACTGAAACCAAAGTACATATTTCTAGATGTTTGTACTAATTTGCTAATCACACCCCACATATCGTATAATCCCTGAACATGTCCCAACACTATACTAATTGACCCTTGAAAGATCCCCCACCTTTCATATATTATTCTAGATTTCCAAACCAACTCTCAGCTATTACTCAGAAATCCCTGAACAGTTCCAGAAAGTGCAACAAATTAAAATGAGGGTGGGAAGGGTCCTATTGTCCACCATGCAGCCTGTGATGGCTCTCTAAACCCTTGCATTTCAAAATTCTCAATAGATTCAATTTGGTTATATGTGGATTATTCTCGCTAGTATAGATCATGCACAGTCACAAAGGAAGTAAAGCACCATCCCAGTCTCTCCATGGTTTATTCGGAGATTAAACTATGTGTGTCCCACTTTTTGTCCCATTATTGCATCATTTGGCATTGCAGTGATCATTTGGAAAAGCTTCTCCGACAGTTAGTGATCCCCATGTAATGAAAGTATCCCATAACAATGTAACAGTTAGGATTCCAGGAATCTACCCCTTACCTCTTTGATCTTCAGTGTACAGTTGTGTATCCTATAAATTGTCCTTTCGAATGAAGCCATGTTAAACACGTCTTTTAACCAAGTCTCAAGGGTTGGCGAAGTCAACATTCTCCACTTTCTCAACAAATCTAACTTTGCCACCATCACTGATGTGCGCAGCCATTATTTAGCATAGAAAATAGGGGATGAGAAGTCTGTTGTGTCATACAACAACAACATTTTGTCAGGAATGGGGCTGTACATCAATTTTAACCTTAATCTCATTCCGGATTATGATCTAGTAATATGATAATGAAGGATGCTGCCATATAATATGGACATTATCATGTCCCCGAAAATTGCTTGTCAACATGCAGAGTTTGGGTACTGTTTTGCTTTTCTGTAGCCTAAGTGGAGACCACTTCGACTGGTGGAGAATCTTAAAATATCCAAGTTTTAAAGGTCTGAAGCCATTGTCATGAATCTCAAGTATGTCAGTCCAGTTTTCGGCCTGGGTCTTTAGTCTGCCTTCCCACCAATGTCTTAGGGTGTTTATCATTGTCCCAGAATATATATGATATAGGAGGAACAGAGCTGAAATCGTTATATATATATATATATATATAATCTACTGGCGGTCGCCTGAATACCCGCTCCATTAAAAAACATGAAGCCCAACTGTACGACTTATTACTTGAGTCCGACCCCGATGTCATGTATGTAACGGAAACTTGTTTGAATGATGGCTCGAATCCGACGATAGCAGTGGCTCTCCCGCCTGGCTATCAGATTATAAGGAAGGATCGGCCTGCTGGAAGAGGGGGCGGTATTGGTATAATTTATAAAAACTCATTGTTATGTTCTATTCTACCTGCGCAAGATATTGAGGATGCTGAAAGCCTCAACTTTTTGCTCACTGTTTCTAACTACCAATCCATTGCGGGCATTCTTGTCTATAGACCACCTGGTCAAGGCGGCAAGTTTATTGAGTCACTTACTCAAGCTATTTCTCCTATTTCTATCAAATATAGACATTGCCTTTTACTAGGAGACTTTAATATCCACATGGATGATCCCTGTGACTCTGAAGCTGTTTGGCTGTCGGAATCTTTAGCGATTTTCGGACTGTCCCCTTATATTCATCTCCCCACCCATGTAAAGGGTCATACGTTAGACCAAATATTCTCTAACGTTAGTATGATAACTGATGCTCCACAACCATTGGTATGGTCGGACCATTATCTCTTGAGCTTTAAAATCCCTAGGTCTCTATCTCATGCTCAACCTAGGGATGAGCCCCGTCCATGTACTTTTAGATCCTTTAGTCAGGTTACATCTGATAGCCTGGTAACAACCCTGAGCAAGCACCCGATTCTCTTTAGTGGAAACCCTGAGACTGATGCCCTCAGCTTGGAGAAGTGGCTTGAAGGACGGGTTGCGGAGCTGGCTCCCTCCTCGACTCGGAAAGCCAAAACTGGTCGCACCTCAGCGCCATGGTTTACCGAAACCCTCAAAAAAAGCAGGAGTGCCTGCAAACGATTAGAGAGAATGTGGCGAACCAAGTTTGATTCTAAGGACAAAGCCATCTATAAGCTAGCTTTGAAAGCTTACTATAATGACGTGCGCACTGAGAAGAAAAACTTCTTTACCTTAAAAATAAAAGACGATGCCAATAAAAGCAAAGACATTTTTTAAATTGTTAAGGATTTTTCATCCCCCTGCGCCGTGAGCAAGGCATTTATTCCCACCTCCAGTTGGGTTCACCAGATGGCTGGTTTTTTCCATGACAAAATATATTTGATTCAACAGTCATTTGCCTCTAGGGGCACAGCTGAAACTGGTGAGATGTGGAATGTGTATGCCCTGCCTTCGGGGGTTAGTTACTCTCTTACCCAATTTCCCCCTATTTCCTTAGAAAAATCTCTTGACATCATGGTAACATTGAAGTCGGGCTCTCCTTCTGATCCCTGTCCAGCAAAGATCCTGAAGAATATCGCAGAACCTATAAATTCTGCGGTTAATTCAGTTCTTAATTCTTCGCTTGGACAGGAAATGGTACCCAGCTGTTGGAAAAAGGCAAAAATTGTTCCCCTCCTAAAGAAACCCACAGCGGACCCTGAGGTCGCTTCCAACTATAGGCCCATATCCCTGTTGCCTTTCTTCTCAAAGGTCCTTGAGAAGTACGTTAACTCCGTGCTAACAGATTATATAGAAGGAAACCATGTGCTTCATGACAGTCAGTCAGGCTTCAGAACCTCTCTTAGCACTGAAACAGCCCTCCTGGAGGTTTCGGAAACTATTAAAACACAGGTTGACAAAGGGGGCAGTGCGGTGCTGATACTGCTGGACTTATCCGCAGCCTTTGACACCGTGCCCCATGACCGGCTCTTGTGCAGGTTAGCGGAGTGCGGCATTGGGGGCACGGTGTACAATTGGTTTGCCTCCTTTCTGTCTGAGCGGCAGCAGGAAATCTGGTCCCCGCCCTTTACAGCGGCCATTCCTCCAATGCAAGTGGGTGTCCCGCAGGGCGCTATTTTGAGTCCCACACTCTTTAATATTTATATGGCCCCACTTGCACGCCTGGCTGAGTCACACGGAGCGAAGATCATTTCTTACGCTGAGGACACTCAACTACTGTTCACGTGTGACAAAGGGGCGAGCTTTCATGGAATGGAGATAAACAGATGCCTAACGGAGGTCTTTTCTTGGATGCAACTTAACCAATTTAAGTGTAATCCAGAAAAATCTGAAATTATTATTATTTTTTATTTTTTTTTGGCTGTCCCCCATGTGCCGACTGGAGCTTATGGTGGCCTTGCGACATGTCCCCTCCTACGGCCCCAGTCAGCACGGTAAAAAACTTGGGAGTTAAGCTGGACACTAGTCTATCGATGAAGTCCCAAATCCAAACTGTTGCTGGCACCTGTATCGGACTGATTAGAATGATAAAAAACTTTCTTCCTCTACTCCCCGTGGAATCCCGTAAAATCGTAGTGCAAGCCCTAATTACATCCAGGTTGGATTACGTAAATATCTTGTATCTGGGGCTTCCAGAATATTTGCTCAATCGGCTGCAGCCAGAGCTATTCTTATGGTAAACCCCAGAACGCGCATGTCGCCCCACCTGAAAGCGCTCCACTGGCTCCCGGTGAGAAAGAGGATTCAGTTTAAGGCCTTAGTGCTTGATTATCGAGCCTTCCACGATACGGGTGCGGTTTACCTGAGAAGTAGGATCCAACGCTATCAGCCTCAACGAGTCTTAAGGTCCTCTGGACAATCCCTGATGGTGATTCCCAAGTTCACTCGATCTCGGATTGGAGGTCGTTCCTTTCAGGTTCATGCAGCTCGCCTGTGGAACGACTTGCCTCTACATCTCAGATTGACTCAGGACTCGCTGTTTTTTAGGAAACAACTTAAAACATGGCTGTTCCAACAATAACACGATGGTAGGCGGGGCGGGGTTTTTCTGCTGGTTTTGGAGATTAGCCCTGGGACACTCTATGTGAGTATCCGCGCGCTTTATAAATGCCTAATTTCATTTCATTTCATTTCAGTAGATAGTTATAGTTAGAACCTTGTTTCCATAGGAAAAGCATTTTTTGATGTGCTTATAACTTTGGCGTCGTTTGACGAATCTTTACGAAATTTTCCAAAAAGTTCCTCTTTTCAGATCAGCTCCTATCTTGAAAGGTTGGGGGTGATTCATCAAGGGGGGCTGAGAAAAAAGGGGGGTCCCAAAACGTGTTTTCTCCATGCAATTTCCATAGGAAACTTTAGCAGTGGTGGCTGGTGACATTTGAAAGTGGTGAGGCGTAAACTTTCTGTCGGAGTGCACCGTGGCGAGTGAGCGCAGCGAGCGAGCCCGAACATCTTAAGAGGGGTTCCCCCCGAGAAAACTTTGAAAAAAGAGTGGGTAAATGGTGCATTTTCAAGCAAATTTGAGAAGCAAGAAGGTTAATAAAGCAATTGTGAAAGTGCAGTTATTACATTAATAAAGGGATGTCAAATAACAACATGTAGATAGAAATGTTTCTGAAGCTAGGCCCTGCCAGTGCCACGCACCTCTGAGCAATATACACGCTGTGTGCCAGCAGGGCTTAGCGTCAGAAACATTTCTATCGTTATGTTTTTGAAGCTAGGGCCAGTGCTGGCACTCAGTGTGTATGCTTCTCAGAGGTGCATCACGCGTGGCAGCCTAGCTTGCCGCCAGTGGTTAATTTGTAAAAAAAAATAAGTGCCCGGGCTCTCATCAGGAGGCAGCTTGCACCAGCCAATTTCTCCTGTTAGCGCCACCTAACACAGAACTTCAACCAACTACTAACCATGAAAGTGGGGAGAGGATGTGGCTACTGGCCAGAGCTGCCTATTTCGGAGCTGGGGAACCAGGTTCGAATCTCGGCGCCAGTCGGCTAAACATTCTGTGATTCTGGTCAAATCATTTAATCTCCACGTGCCTACCATAAATGAATGTGTCCTTGACTGGTGCTCGTGAAAAGCGCAGGTGCTGATGATTAAGTGCCGGTGCTGAGCACCGGAAACAACCGGCTCAAATGAAGCACTGCTTGCCGCTAGACTTACAATTAACAAGGGTTTACTATGGACTCAAATTGAAGCAAACTTTACTATTTTTAGGCGGCAAAAGGTTCTTTCGATCTCCGAATACTCATTTTCCATGAGTCTATAAATAAACTGCTGCAAATGTTACAGATAAATGCAACGGCAGCACCACCCCGCACTGCATACAAACTGTTTAAATTCACTTGAGACAGTTAGAAACACACAGTGAGCATTAAGGCTAATTTTGAAGGTAGCTTTCACTTAATGTTACTGACTCCTGAGGACATGATCGGCAAAAGTGGACAAGAGAACTAATTGTGTTCATGTTATTGACTGCCATGCATTATTCAGGGGCCCTCGCCTGACACACAGCTAGCTGTATGACTGTGAGCATTATCACGTGTCAGAAGTATATGTTTGTTCATTACCTAAGCGAGCCATCTCGGCTCTCTGGCCAGCGTCTGATAGCTGTTTGTGGCACAGAGAGATTGGCATCAAAAATATCAAACTCTTAATCCTATTTTTATATTTTTTATGCAGTTTAATATAGCGCAAACTCGACCTGAAGGTACTGGAGCGCTTCAGAGCGCTTTACATGAGCACCAGTCACATTATACCGGGACAAGTCATTTTGTGAGGCACAGAGAGATTAAGTGATTTGCCCAGAATGACAGAATCACAGGATGTTGAGCAGACTCAAACCCGGTTCACCAATTATAAAGTAGGCAGCTATGGTCAGAATGCCATATCCTCTCTCCACTTAACGTGTGTCCTTAGCCATCATAACCAACCATTTTCCTAATAACAAAACGTGAAAATGCAAAGAATATCTGTGGTGGTTTTAAGAGAGTTGACACATCCGTAAAGTAAGGTATGTTTTTAACTGCACCCCACAGATGAACAGTGACAAAGCCGGTCGGGTAGTGAGGTAGCCCAGCAATGAACAAGTTTGAAAACTGTTGTCTGCAGTGGTGGAGTCACCGCGCAGCCTGCCCCGACTTCAAACCACACCTTTCAGCCAGTGCCGTTAGTTTGCAGTGTTAAAAAGGGGAGATATTTATTAGGGCGGCTGTAGCTTTCGCGATGCGCAGTTAACGGAGGGGTGAGAAGTAAGAAATGACAACTAACAAAACACACGCAAATTAAACCTTTAAAATTTCTCGTTCGATATTGACTTACAAAAACTTACAATTATTGGAAGACATTGCGAGTGTTACTAACTGTTTTGGACGAATTTTACGCCCATTCAATCAGCATGTCAGGGTCCGGAGATTCATAGGATGGAATAATGTGTATATGTAGCCCTCCTGATACTATATTGGCTTCTAGATACTTTAGCAATGATGTTCCTTCCCATCATTTAGAAATCTCCTGTCTGGATACTTTTTCCAGTCTCTTGAGTTTGTTGTTCAGGTCAGTCATATGCGTAGTGGTGGTTATACCACCTTCACCTTGCGGTATATTGCATGTGAAAAGCAAGTTGGCTTCCCATATTCTACGTGCCATCAAGTCGTCTGCCATCTCTACATTTGTAAGTAAATAAGTAATGTGCTAAACCGTAGCTTTCACCCGCTGATTAGTTGGGTTCACCCTGCCCCAATGTAGGTGACTTGTGCTTGGCTTAAAATATTGTTGCGCCCAATCTCTACTTGACTACTGTGGATTACATCAACCCAGATAAGTGATCACACTCACGTTAAGGAGACCAGAGACGTGATTGCACAGGGATTCGAGGGTCAGCGTGGGGGGGGTCCAGCATGCATTCTCCGTCCCGGTAGGATCCACCCACTAACCAACACCCGTACCCAGTCACAACTCACCTCTAACTCCCATGTCGAGTCTGCCTAGAGCCTGTAATCCTTTGTGGGTGCTGTCCTGCCGGTAAGCCTCAAAACGTATCTGCAACTGTATAACAGTCAGTGGGCTACACAAGTCAACCTTGATAACTGTCCATAAACACTTTGACTCCCATAGTATTCTCCCGTGCCCACTAGGGGTGGAGCAACACTGGATATATAAATGTTCCAACAAGCGAAGTTCCATGAATAAAGAGGCTCGCTCTGTCAAGCAAAAAAACAACACAAAATAGGATTTATTTTTTGGGTTATCCCCCTAAACAAACGAAGAAGACACTTTTTCGGCCATAACGACCATGATCACATGACAGACCTCGGAAAATACCAATGTGAAATAGTACACAAACATAGAATCAGTCGTGGCTCGCGCGGGGGTGGGGGGAGTTTTAAAATAAATTAAAAAAATCCTACCTGAGCAGGTCCGCGCCGCCTCGGGTCCGTTGGCGCCTACAGGAACGGAACAGCCGCATCACTGCTGGCAAGTGGGTGGCAACCCCTCTCAGCCAATCCTGGCGCTGCCAGCAGCGCCAGGATTGACTTAGGGCACGGTTACTCTCCGCCCGCCTGCCCATTAGGAGACCGAGGTTTGAGCCTTTGCTCAACCCTCGCTCTCCTAATGGGCATGCGCCAGCCTGTGCAGACACTAGTGCGCATGACTGGGCACGGCGGAAAAATTCGCCGACCTTCCCCAGTCATGCGCACTTGTGGTGCTGCCTGCTGCCCTGGTCTGACAATCATGTCAGTCAACATGACGTTGGATCGCCCACCCCTTCAGACGCTGAAGGGGATGGGCGGTCCGACGTCATGCTGACTGACATGATTATCAGTTCTCCTCGGCGTCTCTGAACTTAAGTAAACTGAGAGTTTACTTAAGTTCAGAGACGCCGAGGAGCTGCGGGCGCGGGCGGCTTGTGGGGCAACGCCCCAGCGCCCTAATGGACGCACCGCCCCTGAACTTTAGACAAGGCTACAGGTCAAACTGCTGAATGGAATTACGCGAAATTTAGCAGGGAGAAAGGTCTTGATCCAAAAAGCACGCTTTTGTTTAAATGGTGTAAATCCGTTCAGTAGTTTTTGAGATATTAAAGGAAAAAAAATATATATATATCTGGGCGGAGCCTAACTCCCGAGCACGAGCTTGCCTCTGATTGGCTGCTAACACTTCAAACCAGGAAGTGTTAGCAGCCATCTTGTGCCTCGCATCGAGTGAAAATAAAACAGAGGTCCCGGGGGGAATTTAATATATATATTATATATATATATGGAGTTAAAATTTATACTGCGTACACTTCCGCTCCTAATCGGCATAACTACGCGTCTTCCAGTCTTTCCTCCCGGACTGCTACTTATGCCGAGGTCTCTGCCGATGTCACAAGCAGTGGGAAAGTGGCTGTGTTTTCAAAGCTCAAAAAAGGTCCGAGAGGAGGTGAAACTTGAGCTGCTCGTGAACCAGCCTCCAAACTGAAGCGGCGACGCCAACAAAACTAAACAACATACCCGTTCGCCAGCATTCCTCCGCCAGGACCCAACACCGAACGAAACCAGGCGAGTTCGCCCAACGTTCCCTTCCCAGCCCGCGGCCACCATTAATACGGTCCGTCATGCGCTCGGGGGTGCACACTTTCAAGATGTGTGGGAACCGGTGCACAGACATCTGGCGCTGTGCGGTGCTTACAAACCACACATTGCTATACACAGGGGGCACTTTCTTTCTCAGTCTCGCTATCGGTTTCTGTTTTCAGTCATCCATTATGAACTCCCGGGTGAGCTGCTCGTGATTTTGTGATTTTGTGAAATCCATATCACTAAAATGAAGTCTTCCACAAAACCTATTGTAGAAGACTTCACTTTAGTGATATGTATCCACAAAATCACGAGTAGCTCATCCGGGAGTTCATAATGGATGACTGAAAACAAAAACCGAGAACAAGACCGAGAAGGAAAGTGCCCCCTGTGTATAGCAATGTGTGGTTTATAAGCACCGCAGAGCGCCAGATGTCCGTGCACCGGTTACCACACACCTTCAAACTGTAAATTGTATAACGCAAAGGAGAGAATGCAAAACAAATATATAATTACTGTTGTTTGTGGTTAGTTTTTTATTTGCAGTCCCGGTTTATGCTTAACGAACTGTGTGATCCTGTGCACATAGCACTATAGAAACAATAGTCACCATTTATGTTTTTTACTTAAATAGTGCCGCTGTCTACACAAAAACCTATTTCCGTACACAGCAGCACTATTTAAGTAAAAAACATAAATAGTGACAATCGTTTCCACAGTGCTATCTGCACAAAATCACACAGTGCGTCAAGCATGAACCAGGACTGCAAATAAAAGACTAACCACAAACAACGGTAATTACATAATTGTTTTACATTCTCTGGTTTGTGTCATACAATTTCTCTTCTCTTCGTCCCTGTCTCTGCTTTTCTCTGGTGTCTCACTCCCCCCACCACACCACACACACACACCTCTTATTGCTTCACAACGTTAAGAATAATGCAGATTTGCATTTCTCTGTGGAGGCCAATGTGTCCTGAGCTGAGAGTCTGTAATCGACTCCCAGTGTCCTGCTCGCTGTTTCTCTGCAGTGGTCAAGCAAATTGCTGTTATATTACAGAACAGGCAGGGGTTGATGTCTAAGGGCCTGCTCTTCTTAGGTTCGCGCCCAAGGTAACAACTTGAGTTGGTTTTCGCAATATTTAAATAAATGACGTGGGAGGGGGCGGACAAAAGGCAGAAAACAATACACAAAGAAAAAAATATAAGGACAAAAGAGGGAACAGTTCGAAACACAAAAGTTACTTTGGTGTAAAAATCTGTGTGTGTCACTGTGGTTGTGTGTTAATAAAGTATACATGCACTGCTATTGTCACAATTTTGCTTGCTGTTACAAAAACGCTATTCATTTAGTTGTTCATTCAGTATCTTCCAAACTAACACAAAACACTATTAACTTGTCACATGTGAGGCACAAACCTATTTCATCATAGATATTAAACTCCCAATAAAAATCAGACCTGTTTCAAATAACATCACATGAAGGCTTCCTTTTCCTCTTTCCAGCCAGGAAATCATGTTGTTAAGACACAAAACAGCTCAAACATGCAGCAGCATTGTCGATAAATACCACTGCATCGTTGCACAAATTTGCATCCATATGTGCTATTCACTTCAGCATCGGCTCTAAATGAAATTTAATATCAGTACTAATCTTTCTACTTCTGCGTTTCACAACAAACTAACATTATTCTCCAATATATTTCAAAACATATGCCACATCTAAACAAATGCACTAACAAAAACACAATTTTGGCCCTAAAGCCAGGAAAATCAACATAGAACCCATTACATTGCTCATAATAACAGCATTTAGTGACGACCCTTTATGCTGTCTATATTGTGCACCTTACCGCATTCATTTAAAACAGGGACCATATATATAGTGCACACAACAAACTTAGATGTCTCATTATGCTTAGTGCTTATATCTTCTTTTACCTAACTCATAGATTACCTACTAGCATAAGTCAGTGGGAAAAAAGTGCTATCGATCAATCACACGGCTCTATTTTTCATTATTCATAGCTGCAGGACTCTCGCAACATTTACAACAAATCACAAAAACACACTTTCTGTACCAACATCTAGCTTCCTGCTAAATTTGGTGAAAATTCTATTCATCCATTTTACCTCTAGAGCGTAACAAAAATGCCTATAGAAATTCCATAGGGAAATTTAAGTTTAGGACCCCCTTTTTTTGACCCCTAGGAAGGAGCACAGGTGCTAAACTTTTTTTTCATGAAGATTTGCCAAAACGCGCCAAAAAGTTATTAGCAAATTAAAAAATCAATTTCCTATCCAAATATAGTTCTAACTATAGCTAGGTATATATATATATTCACTAAAAAAAGCATACGTTTCAGGGACTTTGTAGTTACAAATTAGCATTTAAAAAATCTTTAAAATTCACTAAAAAAACATAGGTTTCAGAAACGTTACAGTTAGAAATTAGCATTTAAAAAACCTTAGAAATTCACTCAAAAAACCATACGTTTCAGAGACGTTATAGTTAGAAATTAGCATTTAAAAAACCTTTGAAATTCACTGAAAAAACCATAGGTTTCAGAGATGTTATAGTTAGAAATTAGCATTCAAAAACCTTAGAAATTCACTCAAAAAACCATAGGTTTCAGAGACGTTATAGTTAGAAATTAGCATTTAAAAAACCTTAGAAATTCACCCCAGAAACCATAGGTTTCAGGCACGTTATAGTTAGTTGCACATTTTACTCATACAAAACCAGAGAAATTCGGCCGTTATAGTTAGTTAAGCTAACTATAACTCGCGCCCCCGCAATGCACTGCAGATGACGTCACATATTACATCATTCATCACATGGTCAGTGACATCACTGATGACATCACTGATGACATCTCAAATGACATCACTGATGACATCACTAATCACATCATCCACGTGATAATCTGATGCACCTCCTCACACCCTAATATAACCTTTCATACACCCACTGTAAAATGCAAACTACTATTTTCAAAACCATAGACACATCAATACTAGTTACTACATACCCACTCACTGATTCCTAGGTCTACACACACATCCACTCATTCACCCATACAGTCACTCAAACATGCAGTCACTCATCAGTACAGCACTATCATATGCACTCATACACCTATACACACACAAACACACCACCACTCACCCATACAATTACTCACACACCTAGTCAAACATGCAAACAATCAATCACACTCCCATTTACTCACCTATACAGTTATACACACACCACTTCACTTATTCATATAGATATTAACACATACTTACTCTCTTCTACAATCACTAACACAAGCACACACTCATCCATACAGACACTCTCACAATCACTCACTCTCACATATAGTCATTTATATACTCCAACACTCACATATACTGCATTTCACATATGTAGTTACTCGCACATGTACCACTGACACATCCATTCACTACCCAACACACCCATACACACACTCACCCACCCATACAGCCCTTCACAGATGCACTCTTCAACCTATACACCCACTGAATCACCTACTCACACATCTATACACAAAATCACACACCCCCACCCACCCACAAAAACACTCAGGCACCCATACACATACTCACACAACCAATCAATAACCCATATACACTCATATAGCTATTCACCAACCCATGCAGCCGCTTACACACCAACTGACAAACTGATACAGACATTCACACACATTAGTCACTAACCCATGCATTCAGTAAGACAAGTTTAATCACTCACTTATACAGTCAGTCACGCACCTACTAAATCATCCATTCAGACACTTATACACCCACTCATTCTTCAATACAGCTTGGCATATATATATATAAAACATATTTAAACTTTACAGAAACACACAGTCACTGGATGATGTGATTAGTGATGTAATCAGTGATGTCATTTCAGATGTCATCAGTGATGTCACTGACCATGTGAAGAATGATGTAATATGTGACGTCATCAGCAGTGCATTGCGGGGGCGCGAGTTATAGTTAGCTTAACTAACTATAACGCCCGAATTTCTCTGGTTTTGTATGAGTAAAATGTGCAACTAACTATAACGTGCCTGAAACCTATGGTTTTTTGGGTGAATTGCTAAAGTTTTTTAGTTATAGTTAGGACCTATTTTCCATAGGAAATTCACAACATTCTATTTCCAATAACTTTGGCGCCGGTTGATGAATCTTCGCGACATTTTCAAAACTCGTGGGGCGCTCCGGTCCGCTCCTATCCTGAAAGTCTCGGGGTGATTCGTTAAGTGGGGGCAGAGAAAAAAGGGGGTCCCAAAACGTGTTTTCCCCATGCAATTTTCCATAGGAACCTTTAGTTGCAGCTACAGCCCAAACTGCTGAACGGAATTACACCAAATTTGGCAAAAAGGTAGCCATTGGTTCAGAGTCGTGCCTTTTGGTTAAATGGTGTAAATCCGTTCAGTAGTTCCTGTGAAATTTGAAAAAGAAAACACATATTATCTGGGCGGAGCCTAACCACACATGTCATCGTGAGATCTGATTGGCTGTCAGCACTTCATCCTGGAATTGCTGGCAGCCATCTTGGGACCAATATAAATGATAGTACCCCATTGAAATGCATTGTAGTGAATCGAAGATTTGTAGGGTTACCAAAAGGAGAACTATAAAGGGTGATAACAGACTTTAGTTACATTAGAATTCATTTGTTGATGGTACCATACTAATTTCAGGAATTGTGGTGTGTTCTAAGGTGATTTTACCCTGTGAAAAACCTTCTGCTGGGATATCATGAATCATGTTTGAGAGAAAACTATTTTCACATGCTTGTCCCATACAGTTTTGGAAGGTGCTCCAGAAGCTAAAATGAGAGCATATTTTCTGTAAATTCACATTATCTTTCTCAGTCATGTGAGAATGAATTCTGACATTCTCAGTAAAACATGTACATCCAACAAGGGCAGAGACTGTCAGTTGATTCCTTTGTGTTCTACTGCAGCTTCCCAGAGTGTTCTAAAGAACAACTAGAGTGCTAACAGCCTTACTTATGACAAAAGTATGGCACACATGAAGCCATCTTGATTGGAATAAACTGGTAACACTTAAAACATTTAATTTAAAAAGGAACAAAATGATGGGGTTCATTTTGTCATAGAAATTATGGTTAGTGCTGTAGAAAGAAAATTAGGACATGTTTCAAGTGTGATCTCAAATATCTTCCTGTTATATTTCAACAGGAGCAGCCTGTCAGTTGATGCCTTTGTGTTCTACTGCAGCTTCCCAGAGTGTTCTAAAGAACAACTAGAGCGCTAACAGTCTTACTTATGACAAAATTATGGCACACCTGAAGCCATCTTGATTGGAATAAACTGGTAACTCTTAAAACATTTAATTTAAAAAGGAACAAAATGATGGGGTTCATTTTGTCATAGAAATTATGGTTAGTGCTGTAGAAAGAAAAATTAGGACATGTTTCAAGTGTGATCTCAAATATCTTCCTGTTTTATTTCAACAGGAGCAGCCTGTCAGTTGATGCCTTTGTGTTCTACTGCAGCTTCCCAGAGTGTTCTAAAGAACAACTAGAGCGCTAACAGTCTTACTTATGACAAAATTATGGCACACCTGAAGCCATCTTGATTGGAATAAACTGGTAACTCTTAAAACATTTAATTTCAAAAGGAACAAAATGATGGGGTTCATTTTGTCATAGAAATTATGGTTAGTGCTGTAGAAAGAAAAATTAGGACATGTTTTAAGTGAGATCTCAAATATCTTCCTGTTATATTTCAACAGGAGCAGCCTGTCAGTTGATGCCTTTGTGTTCTACTGCAGCTTCCCAGAGTGTTCTAAAGAACAACTAGAGCGCTAACAGTCTTACTTATGACAAAAGTATGGCACACCTGAAGCCATCTTGATTGGAATAAACTGGTAACACTTAAAACATTTAATTTAAAAAGGAACAAAATGAGGGGTTCATTTTGCCATAGAAATTATGGTTAGTGCTGCAGAAAGAAAATTTAGGGCATGTTTTAAGTGAGATCTCAAATCCTCTTCTATTTCATTAGAAAATTCTGACATGCAGACTGAAACAATCACTTTCAATACCAGCAGTAGACTTCCAGTTAACTCCCTGGTGAGCAGTAGCTTTACTACAGTGATCTAATGAACAACTAGAGTGCTAACATTCTGAATTTATGGCAAATGTGTGACACATCTGAAGGCCTTCTTGATGGAATCAAAGTAAAAAACTGAAAGCATTTCCTACTGAGGAGACTGCAGTAAATGACGAAATTAGGAAACTTCATAACAAATAAGTCTCCCAAGATGGCCACCAGAGAAAAAAGAGCCCAAATGAGGCACAAATATCACCCAGATGTAGCCCACATATAGCCCAATGACAGAAGTGTGCAAAACACTTTTTATTTTTAGTTTTTCTGCAGTTTTATATAGTGCAAACTGGTCAGGTATTGGAGCGTTACATCTTACTTGGACCCCTTATTGCGTATTTTGCACGAAGTACATGAGATTGATCTTGCGAAACATTGAACTTTACGATTCTGTTAACCTGAAGTTGCTCTGAACCGGGCTTTGTAACACCCTGTTTTTACCTACTGGTTTTAATTAATTCTCACTGTATTGTATTAGGAAAGAGGATTTACTGTTTTTATGTACACTTTTATGATCTATGTTTCTAAATCAGATCAAATAAAGTTTAATGAATTCTATGGCAGGACGGAGGCGAGGATTATGCATATCTTTCCTCACTTTATTTGCATAGCAGTTCAAAGAAAACGTAACACAACAATCATTAAACAAAAGACTACACAGCCCATGAACCATTAGGGGGTAGTCTCCAAAGCAACTATAGTCCAATCATATCACAGTCCATCGTATATAATATTGTGACGTCCCTTCCGCTTCCTCTTTCTTCACTGCTCGTCAGTTAAGTGCATTCCTTACATTCTTGGCTTAATCTGACGTTGTTGCTGTTTGTATAGCCGTTTCTTTTGCACGTTATTAGCATTATTGCCTTGGTATTGTTTCATATTCCCTGCGCAGCAGGCTCTTGCCCGAGCGCGTTCTCCCCCTCGCAGTTTCTCCCGCTGTGTGCTCTGCACGCGGTGAGATCCTGTCAGGCGCGTCTGGTCTGAGCGAGGCAGCTCCGTCGAGCGCTCCCGCTGGTCTTTACGCGCGTTTGGGAATCCGGTCACTCCTTTAGTGTCCACTTGATTCCCGACCAAACCTCGCCTAATTTTGACACCGCTACGCGGTGATTTCCCCACACGGCCACGTTAGTGACCAGCGCCACCGGGTGGTGGTAATTGGTATTGCGCCTCAGTCTATTCTTATAACAGCTTCGGGAAAGCCCAGCTGTTGGAGCACCAGCGAGGGGCTGTCTTAAGGATTTTAAGGGCATTTGTTCTGTGCTCACACCCTCTGCTATCATGTCTTCTCCAGAAGACCATTTTTACTCCTCCTACCAGGAAGCGGAGGAGGAATGGCCCCCAACTTCTCCCTCCAGCAGTGGACCAAGCCCTCTCTCTGGCTATTTCTAGGGCGCTGGCTCCTCTTAGGGATCAGGTTGATAAGCTGGCGAAAAGCATCCCTGGGGTGTTCAGTGACCCAGATCTGGTGGTGGCGGGTCCAAGTAGCTCCCAGATGGGGAATAAAAGGGCCGTTAAGCATAACGCGGGGCACTTGGAAGGATTTGATAAACTTACGGAGACCTTCCTCAAGAGTTGCGCGAACGCTAAAACATGCACCCTGCCGGGAGGAAGAGGGGCCCGGAGAAAATTGCGACACTGTCACCACTATTGTAGACCCCGACGGCGGGTTTCCCTTAGAGGAAGAGGGTGTATCGGAGGACGATTTCTCCTCCGATGAGGATGAGGACTCGGGCGTCCCTGGCGTCCAGAGTCCCACTCCTCTCAGTCCCCGGTTGGGGACGGGGTCCACTCGGACATGTTCGAGCCTACCCAAATTTACCATCCTAGGTCGGCAGAGTGGACACCTGACGCCAAAGTGGCAGAGTATGTGGTGGGGAAAATCCATCAACCCCTTGAAAGGGAGGTCAGGAATAGGATGAGGGCAGAATGCCCCAGGCCCTCACTGAAGGGGAAGGTGGCACACACGCCTGAAATTGATGAGAAACTATGTACCTTTTTCTCCAAGTATATGAGGGATCCCAAGAAAGGAATTGATAGGTCTTGGACGTGGTAGGGCCCTTGACCCAAATTATTCAATTGACGGAGCGTTCCAAAGAGTCAGGATCCCCTTTGTCCACGGATATTGTGGCTGGTTGGGCGCACTACCCTAAACCCTAAAACACTACCCCTCCACTACCCAAACACCACTGCACTACCCTAAACCCTAAAACACTACCCCCAGCACGACACCCTACACTACCCAAACATAACTGCACTACCCTAAACCCTAAAACCCTACCACCAGCACGACTCCCTACACTACCCAAACACCACTGCACTACCCTAAACCCTAAAACACTACCCCCAGCACGACTCCCTACACTACCCAAACACCACTGCACTACACTAAACCCTAACTATACCCCCAGCATGACCTCCCACACTACACAAACACCACTGCACTACCCTAAACCCTAAAACACTACCCCAGCACGACCCCTACACTACCCAAACACCACTGCACTACCCTAAACCCTAAAACACTAACCCCAGCATGACCCCCTACACTACCCAAACACGACTGCACTACCCTATACCCTAAAACACGACCCCCTACACTACACAAACACGACTGCACTACCCTAAACCCTAAAACACTACCCACAGCATGACCCCCTTCACTACACAAACACCACTGCACTGCCCTAAACCCTAAAACACTACCCCAGCACTACCCCTACACTACCCAAACACCACTGCACTAACATAAACCCTAAAACACTACCCCCAGCACAACTCCCTACACTACACAAACACCACTGCACTACCCTAAACCCTAAAACACTACCCCAGCACGACCCCCTACACTACCCAAACACCACTGCACTACCCTAAACCCTAAATCTACCCCCAGCACGACCCCCTACACTACCCAAACACCACTGCACTACCCTAAACCATAAAACACTACCCCCAGCATGACCCCTACACTACACAAACACCACTGCACTACCTAAACCCTAAAACACTACCACCAGCATGACCCCCTACACTACTCAAACACCACTGCACTACCCTAAACCCTAAAACACTACCCCAGCACGACCCCCTACACTACCCATACACCACTGCACTACCCTAAACCCTAAAACTCTACCCCCAGCACGACCCCCTATACTACTGCACTACCCTAAACCCTAAAACACTACCCCCAGCATGACCCCTACACTACCCAAACACCACTGCACTACCCTAAACCCTAAAACACTACCCCCAGCATGACCCCCTACACCACCCAAACACCACTGTACTACCCTAAACCCTAGAAAAGAAACCCCCACCCCATGCCCAATCCCCTTACCTCTCACTCCTCATGGTTCCTCTCTCCTCGTGGTTCCTGCTTCACGTCATCTCTGAGGGCGGTGCACGTCGTTGTGAGGAAACGGAACAGCCTCTGTTTCCTTACAACGACATGGATCGTCTACATGTTTTTTAGAACTCATGGTCATTTACCATACATACCTTTACAACAAAATTCGTTGTAAAGGCATGCGTGGTAAATGACCATGCGTTATAAAAATGCGTAGTAATGACTTCGTGATGTACAACGCATGCGTGGTAATGCATGCGTTGTAATGGTATCGCAAAGTAAAAAAGTCGTTGTAACGGCTGTTTACCGATCGAAGCTGGCCCCTGTTCTTCAGTGAGATGTTTATTTGATTAATTAGGAGGAAGGAATGTGTTTTTTTACCGAAAAGTGCATTCCCGGCTGTTGTATTGTGAAAGTGTCCGCGTGGCCTGGTTTCACTTCCGGTGAGAGAGTGGAAGAGTCTGTTTGGATCTAAAGGAGTTCTGTTGTTGGACGGGGCCGGCGCGACATGTCATCAGAAAACATAGCTAATGGAAAGCGTCATCCCTGAAGTGTGGAGCAGTGCCATGAGAGGTCAACGAGTGTGCGTCTCACCGCAGTATGACCGTACTGCGTGACCCATGTGCCGCCTCCAGGGTACGGGAGGCAGAAGCGGCATCGCAGGTCCTCTTGAAGACCGTTGTAGCACTAATTCTACATTTTGGAACTAGGGCATTTTAACTTCGTTGTTCCTGCCAGATACAAAGAGAAGATCCTGTGTTATTCAGTGCCCTTGTTACCTTTTTTGTGGGTTGTGGTGCTTGTCACTTCGCTGCCCCGCCGGTGCACACGACTGGGCACCCCACCTCGTGTGCCATCTGCAGGGCCTCTGCCCTCGGATCACTGGTTTTGGTTTCTGGAGTGGCAACATAAACAGTTGCTCCCAAAGGACTAGCCTGAACACTTAGGTGAATATCCCCTGCACCAGCATTCCACGGAAATTCTTTCCTAGCTCTCCCACGTCAACGAGCACGGCTCCGCTCGCGACACCGTATGACGTCATCGGAGCCATAAGAGGACCTCGTCGGCGTGCTGACGTCAGTTCCACCCATTTTTTCCGTGCCACCGAGGCAAACAGGGGACCGAGACATTTTCACATGTATACATAGTATAATAAATATATATATATTCACTGAAAAAACCATAGGTTTCAGGCACGTTATAGTTAGAAATTAGCATTTAAAAAACCTTAGAAATTCACTGAAAAAACCATAGGTTTCAGGCACGTTATAGTTAGAAATTAGCATTTAAAAAATCTTAGAAATTCACTGAAAAAACCATAGGTTTCAGGGGCGTTATAGTTAGTTGGACATTTCACTCGTAGAAAACCATAGAAATTCCCCCGTTATAGTTAGTTCAGCTAACTATAACTCATGCATCCGCAATGCACTGCTGATGACGTCACATATTACATCACTCATGACATGGTCAGTGACATCACTCATGACATCACTGATGACATCTCAAATGACATCACTGATGACATCACTGATGACATCATCCGGTGAATATGTGTTTTTCTGAAAATTAAATATGTTTTATATATGTATATCTCAAGGTCGATGGAAGAATAAATGGGTATATAAGTGTCTAAATGGATGATTTTTTTTGTAAAATTAATTGTATAACTGACTAAGTGTATCTTAGTGAATACATGGGTTAGTGAGTAATGTTTAAATAGGAAAATATCTGTATCAGTCTCTCACTTTGTGTATAAGTCACTGCATGGGTTGGTGAGTATCTACATGAGTGTCTATATGGGTTATTAGTTGGTTTTTTGAGTATCAGTATGAGTGTCTGAGTGTCTGTATGGTTTGGTGGGGGGTATTACTTAGTGCATAGATGCATGAATGAGTGACTCACTGTTTGTATGTGTTGAAGACAGCATGTGTGCAGGACTGTATAGGTGGATGAGTATGTGTATGGGTGTGTTAGTGAGTGAATGACTGTCTCAATAGTGTCTTTATGAGTAACTACATATGTTTTAAACTAGTATATGTGAGTATTGGTGTATATAAGTGAGTATATGTGAGAGTGAGAGATTGGAAGAGTTCCTGTACAAATAAGTAGGTGTTTCTATAAGTGATTGTTTAAGAGAGTAAGTATGTGTAAGTTTCTGTAGAAGTAAGTGTGGTAGTGTGTGTATAACTGTATATGCAAGTAAATGGATGTTTGATACTTTGTTTGCATGTGTGACTATGTGTGTGAGTAACTCTATGGATGAGTGGCGGTGTGTAACAGGATGTATAGGTGTATGAGTACATATGATGAGTGAGTACATGTATGAGTGACTGTATAGGGACTGTTGGTGAATGAGTGGATGTGTGTGTAGATCTTGGAATTACTGAATAGGTGTGTTGTAACTGGTATTGGTATGTCCATTGTTTTGAAAATGTTAGTTTGTATTTTTGAGTGTGTGTATCAAAGGTTATATTAGGGTGAGAGGAGGTCTGCCACTCTATCACAAGGATGATGTCATCAGTGATGTCATCAGTGATATCATTTGAGATGTCATCAGTGATGTCATGAGTGATGTCACTGACCATGTCATGAGTGATGTAATGTCATCAGCAGTGCATTGCGGGCGCGCGAGTTATAGTTAGCTGAACTAACTATAACGGGAGTATTTCTATGGTTTTGTACGAGTGAAATGTCCAACTAACTATAACGCCCCTGAAACCTATGTTTTTTTCTGTGAATATATATATATATATATATTATCTACTGGCGGTCGCCAGTAGATAGTTATAGTTACAACCTATTATCCATAGGAAATCCGCGACATTCTATTTGAAATAACTCTCTTGCCGGTTGACGTATCTTCGCAAAATTTTCAAACTTTGTGGGGCGCTCCGGTCCGCTCCTACCCTGAAAGTCTCGGGGGATTCGTCAAGCGGGGGCCGAGAAAAAAGGGGGTCCCAAAACGCGTTTTCCCCATGCAATTTTCCATAGGAAACTTTAGACACGGCTACAGCCCGAACTGCTGAACGGAATTACACCAAATTTGGCAAAGAGGTAGTTCTTGGTTCAGAAAGAACCCTTTTTGTTAAATGGTGTAAATCCGTTCAGTAGTTGCTGAGAAAATCAAAAGTAAAAAGATAGATATATCTAGGGCCGCGGATCCTCCCGAGCACGAGCTTTATGTTAATTGGCTGTCAACACTCCAAATCAGGAAGTGTTGGCAGCCATTTTATCCCTCGGTAGAACCGAGGGACAGAAACAAGTGCGCAAAGCGCACAAAGGGGGCAGGGTAGAAACACCCTGATCCCCTAGGTCTGCTCAGGGGTCCCACAAGGACCCCCTGGGCAAAAATTTTTTTTTTTTTTTAAATCGGCAGGATGCGCTCAGGGAGCGCGAATCCTGCCAGAAAAAAATCGAGCGCGGTCTCCCGCGCTTCGATGTTAATTGGCCCCCGGGTGGGCCAAGTCCCGGGGGCATGCTGGGGGGTTAATTTTATGTGTGGGGGGCCTCTAAGGGCCGGCCAAAACCCGGGGACCACCACCCCCGGGGCTTTATGTATAATGGTGCGGGAGGGCTCTGAGCCCTCCCGCAGCCCCGAGGACCACCACCTCCCGGGGCTTCTTTTTTAAATTAAAAACCTGTGTGGGGGGCTCCAGCCCCCACACGCCCGAGACCACCACCTCCCGGGGCACTAAGAAAAATTAAAATGGGGGTCCGTTTTGGACCCCAAGCCCCGAGGACCACCACCTCCCGGGGCTTTCAAAATGTAGGGAGGGGGCCGCGCGGCCCCCTCCTGGAGCTTGTGGTGGCCCTGGGGACCGCCACCCCCAGGGCCGGCTCCTGCAGTGTCCCGGGGTGCCTACCCCGGGACACTGCTGTTTGCAATGACAGGACGGGAGCCTCGCGGCTCCCGTCCTGTCATTACAAACTGCTTTGAATATTGGAAGAGAGAGCAGGAAACCTGCTCTCTCTTCCAATATCCAAAGCCGATTGCTTTTCCACATGGGGAGCAGCATGTTAGCAGCTCCCCATGTGTAAGCTATGCCGGCTCCCGTAGGACACGGGGAGCCGGCGGGACTGTGGGGGCTTGGGGACCCCCACAGTCCCCAACGAGAGGCCAGGCCCCGGGGGATGGGGTCCCCGGGGCCTTAAATGGCCTGAGGAGGGGGCCACGCAGCCCCCTCCAAATAAAAAAAAGAGGCCATGCCCCGGGGATGGGGTCCCGGGGCCAATACAGGCCCAGGGAAGGGGGGCCCCTTCCCGTTTTTATTTTATTTTAATTTAAAAAAAAGGGGTAAGGCCCTGGGGGATGGGGTCCCCAGGGCCAAAAAAGGAAAAAGGAAGGGGGCCACACAGCCCCCTTCAGGGGAAACGATCGGGCCCGTAGGCCCCGCCCCCTTCCTTCACCACTCTGCAAACGCGCCCCCTGGCGCGTTTGCAGAGGGGGAACCAATTCCCCTTGAATACTGGGGGTCCCTGGGGGCCAACTAGCCCACCAGGAACCTCCAGTATGCGCCAGGGCTGCCTTGCAGAGAGGTGTACAGAGGCCACGCCCCTTTTACACCTCTCTGCAACGCAGCTCTATGGTGCTTTTAGAGGTATATGGTGGGCTAGTTGCACCCCAGGGACCCTCAGGATTCAAGGGAGTTAATCCCCCGACTTAAAACGCGCCACGGGCGCGTTTGCACAGTGGGAAGGGAGGGCGGGGCTTCAGGTGACATGTGTGCAAACAGGCCCCGTGGCGCGTTTTAAGATGGGAATTAAATCCTCTTCAATCCTGAGGGTCCCTGGGGGCCAACTAGCCCAACAGGTACGTCCAGAAAGCGCCACAGAGCTGCGTTGCAGAGAGGTGTAAAGGGGTGTGGCCTCTGTACATGTCTCTGCAACGCAGCCCCTGGCGCATACTGGAGGTTCCTGGTGGGCTAGTTGGCCCGTAGGGACCCTCATGATTCAAGGGGACTTAATCCCCCAACTTAAAACGCGCCACGGGCGCGTTTGCACAGATGTCACCTCAGGCCCCGCCCCCTCCCTTCACCATTGTGCAAATATTCCTCTAAAATCAGCCGAAATACGAATTCTGATTTACTCACCTGTTATCAGGAGAGACCTCAGTGCTGCATCTTTCAGCCCAGTACTAATCCTGAAAAGTAATTTTAACCGTACTTACCAGTAACTTGAATTTCCTTCCATAGGCTAACATTGACTGGTTTCACTTGGAAATTCTTCTAAGTGTGGAGTTTTGGAACTTTTAAATATTCCTCTAAAATCAGCCGAAATACGAATTCCGATTTACTCACCTGTTATCAGGAGAGACCTCAGTGCTGTATCTTTCAGCTCAGTACTGGTCCTGAAAAGTAATTTTAACCGTACTTACCAGTAACTTGAATTTCCTTCCATAGGCTAACATTGACTGGTTTCACTTGGAAATTCTTCTAAGTGTGGAGTTTTGGAACTTTAAAATATTCCTCTAAAATCAGCCGAAATACGAATTCCGATTTACTCACCTGTTATCAGGAGAGACCTCAGTGCTGCATCTTTCAGCCCAGTACTGATCCTCAAAAGTAATTTTAACCGTACTTACCAGTAACTTGAATTTCCTTCCATAGGATATCATTGCCTGCTTTTTGCTGAAAAAGTTTCTAAGTGTTGATTTTTGAAACATACAAATATTCCTCTAAAATCAGCCGAAATCCGAATTCTGATTTACTCACCTGTTATCAGGAGAGACCTCAGTGCTGCATCTTTCAGCCCAGTACTGGTCCTGAAAAGTAATTTTAACCGTACTTACCAGTAACTTGAATTTCCTTCCATAGGCTAACATTGACTGGTTTCACTTGGAAATTCTTCTAAGTGTGGAGTTTTGGAACTTTTAAATATTCCTCTAAAATCAGCCGAAATACGAATTCCGATTTACTCACCTGTTATCAGGAGAGACCTCAGTGCTGCATCTTTCAGCCCAGTACTGATCCTCAAAAGTAATTTTAACCGTACTTACCGGTAACTTGAATTTCCTTCATAGGCTAACATTGACTGGTTTCACTTGGAAATTCTTCTAAGTGTGGAGTTTTGGAACTTTAAAATATTCCTCTAAAATCAGCCGAAATACGAATTCCGATTTACTCACCTGTTATCAGGAGAGACCTCAGTGCTGTATCTTTCAGCCCAGTACTGGTCCTGAAAAGTAATTTTAACCGTACTTACCGGTAACTTGAATTTCCTTCCATAGGCTAACATTGACTGGTTTCACTTGGAAATTCTTCTAAGTGTGGAGTTTTGGAACTTTAAAATATTCCTCTAAAATCAGCCGAAATACGAATTCCGATTTACTCACCTGTTATCAGGAGAGACCTCAGTGCTGTATCTTTCAGCCCAGTACTGGTCCTGAAAAGTAATTTTAACCGTACTTACCGGTAACTTGAATTTCCTTCCATAGGCTAACATTGACTGGTTTCACTTGGAAATTCTTCTAAGTGTGGAGTTTTGGAACTTTAAAATATTCATCTAAAATCAGCCGAAATACGAATTCCGATTTACTCATCTGTTATCAGGAGAGACCTCAGTGCTGCATCTTTCAGCCCAGTACTGATCCTCAAAAGTAATTTTAACCGTACTTACCAGTAACTTGAATTTCCTTCCATAGGATATCATTGCCTGCTTTTTGCTGAAAAAGTTTCTAAGTGTTGATTTTGAAACATACAAATATTCCTCTAAAATCAGCCGAAATACGAATTCCGATTTACTCACCTGTTATAAGGAGAGACCTCAGTGCTGTATCTTTCAGCCCAGTACTGGTCCTGAAAAGTAATTTTAACCGTACTTACCAGTAACTTATATTTTCTTCCATAGGAATCCATTGTCTGGTTTTCAGCAGAAAAGTTTCAAAGTGTCGATTTTCACAAACTACAAATATTCCTTAAAAATCGCCTGTATGACTTAAACGCATTCTTTCAACTGTTTACAGGAGATGCACCAGTGCTGGATCCAGGATCCAACACTGAGTAAGAAAAAGTAACGATAACAGTTTTTACCTGCTAAGTGAATTTCCTTCCATAGGATAACATTGGTGATTCTATGAGAAAAAGTTTCTAAGTGTCAACTTTTAAAATACAATAATATTCCTTAAAAATCACGACTGTAACCAAAACGCTTTTACTCAACTGTTTACAGGAGATGTACCAGGACTGAATCTAGGATCCAGTCCTGTGGTTAGAAAAGTAATCCATAAAGTAACTAATTGCATTTAACTAGAAATTCACATTGAGCTGAATGTTGCATTGTGTTTGAAAATGTGTTGCCCATTGCAACAACTGTAACTACTGTACTTAAAAGTCTATTGCCTATGTGCAAAGTATTTAAACTAAAGTAATTCATTCTGAGAAAGTATTTTTGTAATGTAATGTATAATGTAATTACAATGTAATTTAAAAAATAAAATATGTAAAAGAAATTGTTTCTAAAAATGTAGTAAATCAGTATGAAAAAATTAATATAAAAATTAATACATTTAAAAATTGTCATTTAAAAAACCTTTGAAATTCACTGAAAAAACCGTAGGTTTCAGGCACGTTATAGTTACAAATTAGCATTTTAAAAACCTTTGAAATTCACTGAAAAAACCATAGGTTTCAGACACGTTATAGTTAGAAATTAGCATTTAAAAACCTTTGAAATTCACTGAAAAAACCATAGGTTTTAGGGACAGTTATAGTTAGTTGGACATTGCACTCGTACAAAACCCATGAAATTCCCCCGTTATAGTTAGTTCAGCTAACTATAACTCGCGCCTCGCAATGCACTGCTGATGACGTCACATATTACATCACTCATGACATGGTCAGTGACATCACTGATGACATCACTGATGACATCTCAAATGACATCACTGATGACATCATCCACGTGATAATCTGATGCAGCTCCTCACACCCTAATATAACCTTTGATACACCCAATCTAAATTACAGAGTGCCATTCGCAAAACCATAGACACTCCAACACCAATAACTACATACCCACTCACTGATTCTTAGGTCTACACACACACATCCACTCACTCACCCGTACAGTCACTCATACTTATGGTCACTCAGTACAGGACTATCATATGCACTCTTACTCCTATATAGACACTCAAACACCGCCACTCATCCATAGAGGTACTCACACACCTAGTCAGTCATGCAAATAATTAAACACACTGCCATTTACTCACCTATACAGTTATACACACACCAGCTCACTTAATCATACAAATACTAGCACATTGTTACGCTCTTATACAATCACTGATACAAGCACACACTCATCCATACAGCCACTATCACAATCACTCACTCTCAGCTTATAGCTATTTATATACTCCAATACACATATATACTGCCTTTCACATATGTAGTTACTCACACATGTACCACTGGGACATACATTCACTCACTAACACACTCTTACACACACTTACCCACCCATACAGTCTATCACAGATGCACTCTTGAAACCATCCACCCAGTGAATCACCCACTCACACATCTATGCACAGTCGCACACACCCCATCCACACAAACACTCAGGCACCCATACAGATACTCATAGAACCAATCAATAACCCATATAGACACTCATGTAGCTATTCGCAAATCCATGCATCCACTTACACACCAACAGACGGATACAGACATTCACACAGTTTAGTCACTAACCCATGCATTCAGTAAGATACGTTTAATCACTCACTTGTAGAGTCAGTCACGCACGTACTAAATCATCCATTCAGACACTTATACACCCACTCATTCTTCAATACGCCTTTCCCTATATATATTAAACATATTTAAACTTTACAGAAACACACAGTCACTGGATGATGTCATCAGTGATGTCATTTGAGATGTCATCAGTGATGTCATCAGTGATGTCACTGACCATGTCATGAGTGATGTAATATGTGATGTCATCAGCAGTGCATTGCGGGGCGCGAGTTATAGTTAGCTGAACTAACTATAACGGGGAATTTCACGGGTTTTGTACGAGTGCAATGTCCAACTAACTATAACTGTCCCTAAAACCTATGGTTTTTTCAGTGAATTTCAAAGGTTTTTAAATGCTAATTTCTAACTATAACGTGTCTGAAACCTATGGTTTTTCAGTGAATATATATATATATATATATATATATATATATTATATATTATATAATACATGGGTAAGCCTTTTTATAGAATGTTTGCTAGTGATTTCAAATTCAAAGCTGTATTTCACAGAATATACCTCTACCTATGAATTATTTCATTATTCACAGTGCTAAATTAATTCACAAGGTTACTTTGCTTCCCTAAACAAATAAAAAAGTTAAACACAACATTTTGCCTTTCTTTCACAATGACAGTGCCACTAATTAATTGATAACCATTAATCAGCATACTGGCAAGCTCACCCTTGCAGGCCCACTTGATGCAAATATCTACAAATGAATCCTCCCCTTGTGTAGAAATAAACATTGCAAACACAGATACCCTATTAGCAAAAAGTTACACTGTGCCAGATTGCGCTTTATTTTATTTTTTTCTATATGAATTATTAAATCTAATCTAAAGTGTCAAAAGAAAAGCACATTTTAGAATGCATGTTTCTACTTTTCTTACAATGTGCTTGAATTTAAAATGTAATTTATTATAATACACATTGGTGTATAAAACTATTTTTAAATATTAGCACATTATCCCCAACAAAAACACATATTTCTGAAAACTTTGACAGACATATTTGCAGTCTCAAGCAAATAATGAACACTAAACCGATGACCTTCAAATGCTTTAAATATTTCTAAACAGTACTAAAATCTATTACCCCTTCCTCCCTCTCTCACCTTGAAGAATTATATCATGAGGCCCTCGCCCCTACCACACACACCCCTCCAAGCAAAATAAAAGTACCCCCCCCTCCTCACATCCTGTTTTTTGTGTCTCGTCAGACATTTTGTATGGGTCAGCGCGTCGCATCGGCTCCAGCGTTGGACCCGGGCTTTCCTGCATGGCAAGCGGATGGTGTTTTTCTTTTTTTAAATGAAAGATTGTGGACAGTGCGGAAGAAGTTTCACTTACCAGTGCCTGGAAGGGTTGCAGACCACAGACATAAACGACAGTGGCGGCCAACATGGATCAAGGCTGGAGGGGCAGCAGCGGTGCGGCCGCATGTGGGTGTGGGGAGGGATCGCGATTGCGGGAGGGAGCATAACAAAAAAATAAAAAATAAAAATAATGTACCTTTTCGCCGGGACCCACATCTCTCTGCTCCTGCTCTCCTGCCTCCAACTTCAGGAACAGGAAGCAGGCAGCCAGGCTCCCTCCCCTAATCCAATCACAACGCTCCAATGCAGCGATGTGATTGGTCAGAGCGCGGTGACACGGCGCTCAGCCAGGGGCAGCAGGGGTGGGCATGTTCTCCATGCAGGCTGTAATGCAGCCTGCATGTAGAACGGGGAAAGTGCGCATGACTGGTTTGGGCAGCCCGAGAGGGCCAACCAAACAGTCATTGTGCACTTAGGAGTGGGCAAACCACTCCTCCCCTGCGCTGCTCCGAGAGCAGAGCAGCCCCACCCACCTGACCTCCCGCAAAGCAGCACAAATATAAAATGATAATAACTGAAAGTTTTATGTTTTCGTTTCTCGCACTGCTTGAAAGTAGTGGGGTGATGCTTTTCCGCCATAACGGAGGAGCTGCCACTGATAATAGATTTTACCCTGCTTGAAGGACTTGCCTCTGGCATTGCGAGTCACACATGCACACTGTTTTGCTTCCGAGTGCAGAGTGCCACATCTCTCCATGAAACAGCAGGGAGCCGATCAGGCATTGGGATGCAGAACTTACTCATATTTGGATTGGTGCCAAGAAATTATGAGCAGATAGCACTCTCTTTTCCTGCCTATTTTTTGGTTACATATCACTTGATATTGGTTTATTTTTGTCTTCCTTGCTGCTATGGCATCCATTGGTTGCTCACTACATGCAGTATATGGATTGGTGCTGGATGTATGGCATGGGCTTTTTAAGAGAATCCAGGGAAATAGTGTCATTCTGGTATTACAATGAAGACAAAGAGGAGTGAGAAGAGGAGGGCTCATTCTCCATCTCCTGATGCCAGCAATGATGAAGAGCCGATGGATCACAGGTCTAAGTCATCAAGATCTTGTTTTCCTGCTAGTCCAGGTAGATTGTCAGCAGTACTGTTGTAGGCTATGATTAATGAAGCAGTATCCTAGGCTTTGGCGGCCAATCCAATGAAAGAGAAAGAATCTGTGAAATATAAAGATAAAACCTTGAACACAGATTCTTTTAGTGATTCAGCTCCTGAGAAGCCCAGTACTCTGGGAACACGCTTTTTGCTAGAGAAGAACTTTCTCACCATCTTCTTCATATTAGAGAGGACTTGAGATTTGAATCACCCCCACCAGAAAATGAAGCGGAGTACTCTAAACCTACGTCCTTGGCCCTTCCAATCCACTCTAAAATAAAAGGTCAGATTTTTAGAGATTGGAAGGGAGAAAACCAGGTTCAATTTCCCAGTGATTAAACAATTTTTATTGTATTTTAGCAACCATAGACAATAGCAATTATTGCAGGTTATGACATTAACAAATTATCAGCTATAGATGATAGCAATTGTAGCAGGATGAGACATTAACAAATTACAGGAGTAAATTGCACTGGCTCACACTGAAGGATCAGGCGGACCCAATGAATAATAGGGTTGGTTTACAAAACTTGGAAAAAGGAGCCAGGGGGTGCATGAGCGATGATAGTGTAATGCTGCGAAACAGAATTTGGGAGGGTCATGGGATGGATGTGAACTCAGATGTATTTTGATGGAGAGAGAGGGTAGCCGGTGACCCAATGCCTATAAATTTAACACGGTGAGGGAGGGAGATTCTCTTCAGTCAGTTCCTTATACTGTATAAGCATAGTGTCCCAGGCAGCAGCAATAGGGCGCCGGTGTATATGACGGGCCTCCTCCCAATGCAGTGCAGCTCCAGGTTCAGGTTCCCAGGTTTTTGCAGACAATGTAAAGTGGGGACAAGATCATGCACAGTCCAATAAAGTGGCTCTATTATTATCTCTCTTGATTGGTAGAACTTCTCCGAACCCAGAAGACTGTTCTCCTACTGAACCGGTGGATCGGAAAGCAGACAACGGACTAAAGAAATGCTTTAATGCATCTAATTTATCCTTAAGAGCAGCTAAATATGTAGCATACTTTTCTCAATCTCTGGTTAAAGAGTTTGATGTCTTGGCAGAAGCCATTAAGAAGGGCACATATGTTTCCAAAATACTGGTTAAGATGTCCAGGGAAGACATGGCTTGGCAGTTCGGGCTGGACTGTTCCCATGAGGCACAGGGTCAGACTGATTTGCATGTGGCCATGTCTGAGCTGGGGTGGCGGAGTGAGCTAAAGAATGATGATGGATTAAACCCAGATCAGTTGACTGGGGGTGAGTGCTTGCAATGTTCAACACTCCGTCCATCATCCCCTTTCGTTTTGCTATGTTCGCCCTAGGTTGGCGGGGTATGCCCAGACGTGGGTCCCTTGCTCACTTTGCCACTGGATTCAAGATAGCCTGGCTGATGACGGCTGTAAGCCAGAAACCGGTCCCAGGATGCTTGTTTCCGGTCCAGGGAAGACATGGCTTGGCAGTTCGGGCTGGACTGTTCCCATGAGGCACAGGGTCAGACTGATTTGCATGTGGCCATGTCTGAGCTGGGGTGGCGGAGTGAGCTAAAGAATGATGATGGATTAAACCCAGATCAGTTGACTGGGGGTGAGTGCTTGCAATGTTCAACACTCCGTCCATCATCCCCTTTGGTTTTGCTATGTTCGCCCTAGGTTGGCGGGGTATGCCCAGACGTGGGTCCCTTGCTCACTTTGCCACTGGATTCAAGATAGCCTGGCTGATGACGGCTGTAAGCCAGAAACCGGTCCCAGGATGCTTGTTTCCGGTCCAGGGAAGACATGGCTTGGCAGTTCGGGCTGGACTGTTCCCATGAGGCACAGGGTCAGACTGATTTGCATGTGGCCATGTCTGAGCTGGGGTGGCGGAGTGAGCTAAAGAATGATGATGGATTAAACCCAGATCAGTTGACTGGGGGTGAGTGCTTGCAATGTTCAACACTCCGTCCATCATCCCCTTTGGTTTTGCTATGTTCGCCCTAGGTTGGCGGGGTATGCCCAGACGTGGGTCCCTTGCTCACTTTGCCACTGGATTCAAGATAGCCTGGCTGATGACGGCTGTAAGCCAGAAACCGGTCCCAGGATGCTTGTTTCCGGTCCAGGGAAGACATGGCTTGGCAGTTCGGGCTGGACTGTTCCCATGAGGCACAGGGTCAGACTGATTTGCATGTGGCCATGTCTGAGCTGGGGTGGCGGAGTGAGCTAAAGAATGATGATGGATTAAACCCAGATCAGTTGACTGGTGGTGAGTGCTTGCAATGTTCAACACTCCGTCCATCATCCCCTTTGGTTTTGCTATGTTCGCCCTAAGATGAAACAACAAGCCATGTACTTGGATGTATTCTCAGATCGCAGTCTTTTCTTGCTGTGATACTAGCCGAAAGGAATTAGTGGCATTGCGATTGGAGGGCCAACTATTTGAAGACATTATTCTTAAAAATTTGCTTTGAGGGAAGGAAGTTATTTGGAGAATACTTTGGAGCACTACGCAAAGATAAAAAAAAAATCCTTTAAGGACAAAAAACAAACTTGGTCTTACAAGGCTTTATAGTCTTAAGTCTCCAAGCCATGGAACAGAGATTCTTATGAGTCTGCTAAGAAGGAGTCCAATTCCTTTTCATCATAGCGAAAGATGTTTCAGCCAAAAAAGACAGGCAAGGTTCAGAATTCAGTGGGCCAAGCAGTGTCATCTAAGCATGATTCCTGACTATCTTCCTCCTCTCGCCATCTCAGATCAGGTCGGAGAAAGAATTGTGGATTTTCACAGCACATGGGTCTGTTCAATTTCAGTTTTATGGGTTTTGAGTCTCATCAAGAACTGTTATATTATAGGTTGCAACTCAATACCTCATGGTTCGGGGTGCATCCCAACTCCCATCCCTAAAAGTCCTAGAAAAAGGGAAGCTTTGTGGGCAGGCATTTCATTCTTAGTTGCAAAGAAGATGGCCATTCTAGCACCCTAAGAACGTGATGCGTCAGGGGATGTACTCAATCTTCTTCCAGGTTCAGAAGGCCTTGGGGGAGTACAGACCTGTCCTAGACATGAAGACCTAGGTTTTCAAATGGTGACATTGCAGCAAATAATTCCTCTGGGTTTGATAGGTTAATTTCTGGCAACCATCGATTTGCAGGACATATATTTACACATGCCTATCCACCCGGCTCATCAGAAATTCTTGTGTTTACGAAAGTCTTAGCTCTACAGAGGGCCATGGTTCATCAGCAAGGATATGCATCCAGCCTTATTTAGACGATTGCCTCCTTCAAACTTTATCTCAGCAGCCAACTTCAGAGCATGTGCAGAGAGTATTGAATATCCTATCAGCTCATGGATTCCTGAGAAATGTCAAAAAATCTTGACTGTGTCCAGAACAAGATCAGTTGATTATAGGAGCCAGGTTTCACATAGATCTTGATTTAGTTACCCTACCAGAGAAAAGAGTGTTGAAGATCCAGTCTAATATTTCACAGCTGATAGAATCTCCTTCTCAGACAGTGGTGGAATGGTATTCCTAGTTTTTTGCCCTGAGCTGCGCTCTTAGGGCATCACTTTCTGAAATTCAAAATTGCTACTTTCAACCCCTCCTAATAATACTTGTGGAATTTATAACTTTCCCCAAAATATTCCAGGACTGGAGTTAGAATAGTAAATAAGCCTCCTGGAGTATTTGGGGGATAGTTACTTTTCCCCCGAATATTCTAGAACTGGAGTTAGAATAGTAAATTGGACCTTACAGCGTCCGCCACTCCCACTGCTGCCATGAGGGTGCAGTTCAAGGGAAGAAACACGAACGAACTTGCTGAATAGATGAGGGTATAAGGGGACTTGGCAGCCACCATAATTCTGGTACCATGGTCAAGGTTCCATCTGAACATTGTAATAAGGTACATTCTTCAATACTGGTCGTGAGCATTGTAGGACATGACTGAGAATTCCAATGTTCAAACAAGATGACGTTGGATCCGAGTTGGTGATGAGATCCAGCAAACGAATTGAAGGTGGTCTCTCTGTGTCCTCAGACTCTGATCATCTTTACTACAGATGCAAGAGAGAAAGGATGGGGTGCATGGATTGGGCCACATCAGATCCAGAGCTGATGATCAGGGTTTTAGAGGAGAACGTTTTTCAATTGGAGGGAGCTGGAGCTATCAGGCTGGCCCTCTTTGCTTTTCCCCATAATATGTTGCAGAGGGATGTAGTTGTAAGGACGGACAATATGATGGCAAAATCCTGTGTCAACCATCAGCAGGGTTCAAAGTCTCCTTCTCTTTCAGCTGTCTCAGACCAGATCTTAGCATGGGTGCCACCCATAATTCTTTCCCTGAGGGCGGTTTAGATTCATGGGGGTTAGATAGTTCAGGCTCATAGTTGAAGCAGGGTGATTCCCTCCTCCCAGGACTTCTGTCTCCCTCCTCTCCTGTTTCAGCAGATTTACCAGAAGTGTGTGGTGGAGGGGTAGTCTAAGGCTGGATGTTTTCACGACCCATCTCAATTCTCGCCTTCACATCTATTGTTCAAGGATGAGGGAGGACGAACCCTGGGGCATAGATGCACTTTCATGTCCATGTCCGAAGGCTCTCCTGTATACCTTTGCTCCTTTTCCCTTGATTCGTTGTTGCCTGATCAGGGTGAGGCGGGCAAAAGCTCATGTAATATTGATTGCTCCTTCCTGGCCCGCTCATCTTGATATCATCTGCTAATAGCGATGAGGATGGACCAGGAATGGCTATTACCATTAAATCTGTCGCATCTAGCATTTCCAAATCTCCAGACTAGTACACTAGCAATACTCAAGCTGATGGACTGGAAGTTTAAAGGAAAGAAATAAGATCCAGGTGTTTTTCTAATTCGGTTTCCTCTTCTAACCAAGTGTCTAGAAGACCATCCACTTGTTCTTCGTATTTAAACATTGGACATCTTTCAGGAAATGGTGCTCATCATAATCAAACATACAAATGTGATGAAAGGAACACTTGCGGTTTGCCTAACCCCTGGCTCGGGGTAGCATTCCAACCCATCTTTCTTTTGCCCACCATGTTATCTCAAAATAGACTCAGTCACATGCAAATCAGCCGTCCTGTCCTGTAGGAAAAGTCCAGCCCGAACTGCCAAGCTGGTCCTCTCTGAATCAAGTAAGGGACCCCCTCATGGGTATACCCATGGCCACTTAAAGTATTACATCAAAATCACAAAAGGTAATGGGAAGAATGTTTGCAATTTTTCAAACGACTGGCAATTGGTTGGGGTAGCATTCCAACCCATTGTTCAGTTGCTTCCCATCAATTTGAGCTAAAATCATTTTTTGTGAAATCTGCAATTCATGCAATGTATCTAAATTATTTGTGAAATGTTGTTATTACATATATTTGTTCATCACAGGACCAACAAATTGCTAACAGCCAGCAAGGTTTCACACAGATTGATTAAACATTGCCTAAATTATGCCCAAATGGACACTTTTTGTTTATATAACCTTGCCCACACTTTATAGATTTGAATGAAACACAAAATATTGGGAGTAAGTTGAACCAACTAAGTGACTGCCAAGAGTTGTGATGATCTGTGACACCGAGTTATTATCCAAGCAATGATTTCTGACCCCTCCTTTAATTTTGCCCTTCCTCCTGTAGCATCTGCTTGAAACCTGTGATTCCTACACTGGGCTTAAGTTACTAAAAGCCTGCCAAATTTCATGCAGATTCATTAAACAGCATAAAAGTTATTAGCGTATAAACCCCATCCCGATAGATTGGCATGACCCTTGCCATACTCATGGAAGGCTAACCATGCAAAATGTTGCCAAACGTCATGTGACTTTGTCAAGCCTTGCCACAGATGTTAACAAGTGAACACAACATGCTTATATGTTCGGCTGTGAAATGTAGGAGAAAAGTTATCTGGATATGGTATCTAGAAATTAATTGAAGCCATTATAAGAATGAGCAATGCCTAAGACTTCTAACTTACCCCCTGGGAAGGCACAAACAAAGCTGTCAAGCTCAGATATGCCAGATCTCGGAGGATCATCAAGCTAACATCACCACTGTCTGTTACCTGTTGAAGTCTGCCCTGAACAGTTATCACAACGTACACAGTAATCCGGTTGGGACGAAAAACGACATGAAGAGTAACCAAGAAAACCAGGAAGTTTTCTAGTTGAACAGAAATGCCTCCATGTTTGCTTTCAAGACATCAGGAAACTTGAGGTGGGCTGAAAATTGTCTGGATCGCTTTGGGTTGAAGGATTGCTTTTTGATAAAGGGTGACAACTACAGCTACGATTTTGTTTGACACCACTCTCAAGCCAAGAGAGGAATTGAAGAGTGTAGCCAAAGGGGAAATTTTGGCGAGTAGATTTAGGTTTCAGGAAAGCCAATACCAAGAAGGTAAAATGTTCCCAGACTGCTGACCCAAAAATGGGTGCTCTCTGTTGGCGGTGAGGTCAAGTGGGCTAATGTGGGCCTGCATTTTGGAGAGTGTGGAATTCAAAGAAAAGAGAGCCCAACATAGAGGTTCTTTGATAGGATGATTGAGTATCTGACGCAGGTGGCTGGCAAGTTCCTTGATGATGCTAAAAGATTCAGACACTAATACTGCAACCTAATGTACATCAGTATAATTTCCCCAGTACAGTTTTCTATATTTTCCAGGGAATAATAATGTCTTAAGTTAGGTCCTCACCAGCTACCCTTGCTGCCAATCGCCTCCTTTCCACCACTGCTTCCAGGCTGCTCCTGCCTCAGCCAGCCTCGCCATAGTCTGCCTGCCTGCTCCCCTGCTGTCAGCCTCGCCTAGGCTCCTGTACCCTAGGCTCAGCCCCCAAAGTTCCTGTGCCCCAGGCTCCAGGACTAAGTGCCACTCACCATTCTCTGTTCCTGTGCAGTTTTTCCCACCGCTCTCCCATTTTCCCGCTTTCCGCTTCCCAAGGTGCCCCTCTCAGGGCCTACTTAATGGAGGCCACAGCGCAGCCATGCTTCCGGTGCACCAAAGGCAAGCCCTTCTATGCCCGTCGACGCCTGGACCGTGCCCAGTGCCAGGGACGCTGGCCCTCCGGACACCTACGGGTACTTCGCCCCAGATCTCTGAGCCCTGGACTTCGACGCCCAACAACTGCTGCTTCGCATCACCTCGCTCCACAGCAGGACCGTTCACCTGCTACTGATGCCAGTTCACTTGCAACTTAGGATCACCCAACCTCGCAGAAACCCGAACCACTCCCACCCCACCGGCCAACACTACCCCAGAAACACTTCGATGCCTCCTGGTCAACGCCAGATTGCTCTGCAAACATGCCACTGAAATCTTGGACACCGTCTCCTCCCTTGCCCCCATCATGACCTTCATCACAGAGACATGGCTCACCCCTGCATCAGCCCCGACATCACCACTGGAATGCCCATCGACTACAAGATGAAACACCAGGACCTCACCAACAAGCACAGAGGTTGTATCACCATCATACACAAGGAATCAATCCGCTGCACCACCATAAAAGACGAAACCATGCCAGTCGTGGAACACCTGAATTTCCAACTCCACACTGACGACAAAACAACCATCAAAGGCACCCTTGCCTACCGACCCCCTGGGCCACGAACCGGCTTCTGCGACGCCATCACATATTTTATCGCCCAACTCGCCATCAAATCCAAACACTACCTCTTCTTCGCAGACCTCAGCTTCCACCTGAACGACCCCACAGACACAAACTCCGTCGACCTCCTGGAACAAATGGACAACATTGACCTCACCCAGCTGGTCACAGACCCCACACATAGCAGGACACACACTAGACCCAATCTTCACATCCAGCAACAGAGTCGAATACAGCGATACCACTGAACTAACCTGTACAGATCACGCCATCGTCCACTTCACCATCGCAACACCACCCTCAACCGACCCAGTACCCCCATTTTGCAACTAGAGCAAAGTGACACAGGACCAGTGGACGGAGGCCCTCAACAATGACCAGCCCCACAACGCAACCAGCCTGAATCAGGCAGTCAAGAACTTCAACACCTGGATCACCAACGCCGCTGACCGAGTCACCCCCATCAAACCAGCCAAAACTTACAGATCCAACAAACAAGTCAGCAGGTACACCCCGGAACTCAGCACAATGGATCGCAGCTGCAAACAACTAAAAAGAAGACTGCAAACCTGCAGAGATAACACAAACCGAACCACCTTCAAGTCAGCCCTCAACAACTACCACTATCAACTTAAAGACGTGAAAAAGAAGGCCCATGCAGACTGCATCGAGGCTAGCGCCAACCACACCAAGGAACTCTTCACCATCGTCAGAGAGTTCTCCTGCCCAACAGTCTTAACAAGATAGCTACCATCTACAGGAACTTTAACCCCAAAACCCACCTACGTCCTCAGCCTCCCCACTCCTGCAGAAATCACCACCAACTCACCACATGGGAACAACTGAACACCCCGGACAACACAGACATAATGAATTCCATCCACTCAGGAGCATCCACCTACCCATGCCCCCACCGCCTCTTCAACCTCGGAAGCGACGAGATCACACACCACCTCACCACCATCATCAACACATCGATCACCACAGCCACATTTCCCGGTGCATGGAAACACGCCGAGGTCAGACCGCTCCTCAAAAAACCCATTGCATTCCCCAGAGACCTCTAGAACTACCGCCCCATATCGCTGCTCCCGTTTCCCGCCGAAGTCCTGGAGAAGGCCATCAACCGTCAGCTCATCGAACACCTGGAAAGAAACAACCTGCTAGACTCCTCCCATTCTGGCTTCAGAGCCAACCACAGCACCGAGACCACCCTGCTCGCCACCACGGTCGACATCTGCACCCTACTTGACACAGGTGAATCGGTCACCCTGATCCTTCTCGACCTCTCTGCAGCATTCAACACCATCTCGCACCACACTCTCATCAAGAGGCTGTACCAGATTGAAATCGAAGATGATGCACTCAGATGGATGGCATCATTCCTCAGAGAATCTGTCACCCCCCTTCACCTCACAACCAAAGAGCAGCTTCTACGGTGACCCGCAAGGTTCATCCCTCAGCCCCGCCCTCTTCAACATCTACATGACGTTGCAAGCCGACATCGCCAGAACCCATGACATCAACATCTTATTCTACGCCGACAACACTAAGCGGAACTCGAACCCACCCAAAGACCACGTCCGCAACCTCGGCATCATCCTGAGCAGCAAACTCACCATGAAACGGCAGATCAACATGGTCTCCACGGCCTGCTTCCGCACTCTCCAAAGACCTGGTGCTCCCCACAAGAACCAGGAAAACAGTCATGCGAGCCCTTAACACCAGAATCCTGGACTACGGAAACGCACTATATGCAGGGACCACCAGCGAACTCATGAGAAGGCTCCAGACAATACAGAACTCAGCAGCCAGACTGATTCTCCACCTGCCCAAAAGGACCCACATCAACCAGCACTTGAGAGACCTCCACTGGCTTCCCATTCAGAAAAGATGCCAATTCAAACTACTGACACACGCCTACAAAGCCCTCCACGACCAAGGGCTAGCATATTTGTACCACCGCCTGAACTTCAAGCAGCCATCCAGAAACCTTTGTTCCACCTCCCTTGCCCTGGCACAGACTCCGTGCATCTGCCATATTCACAGTGGAGGACGCTCCATCTCCTACCTCGCTGCCAAGTCCTGGAACACTCTCCACCTCCAAACATTTCCCTCACTGGCAGAGTTCGGGAAGAAACTCAAAACCTGCCTCTTCGACTAGTCCAGCATCACAGCGCCTGGATACCCTCACGGGTACCCATGCGCTACAAGTAGCAATTGATTGAGAATAACTCTTCAAAAATGTATTGTCTCCGAAAAATATGCCTAAAATATATTGATTGATATTTATGCTCCCCAATATTGTGGGAAAATATACACACTGTGCAAATGATTACCACACCAATAAAATTATGGCAGAATATAAAACTAATATCAAATATTTAACGTGGCATTAGCAATTTGTCAGAGTGTAGTGTTCAACGAATGCTCCAAAAGTATTGCGGAGTTATCAATATTTTATATTGTGACAGAAAAGCATGGCCTAAGGCACTTGGTCAGAGTATAATGCCATAGTGCCGTGCCATAGAAAAACATTGAAAGAAGACTGTGGGCGGGAGTAACTCATTTGGAATATTCTGGAGGATAAATATTTTCTCTGAACTTCTTATAGGAAAATAATGCCCTAGTTCTACTGTGCTAGCATGGTAGGTAACACGAACATTTTGTCATACAGAAAAAGGTTCAACTGCATTGTTCCAGAGAAAAATGCCCATTATATTGTACCAGAAAAATGCGTACCCACAATAGAGTCTAAAAAAAAAAAGCCCCATCAATATTCTGCCAGAGAAGAAAATCTAACGAAAACAACATACTTTATTATACTTTACTTCAACTGTGTTCAGGCCAATAGAGTTGGATGCTTTTTTGCATGGCTGGAGGTTTTCCAGGTTTTTCTCACACTAAAATCCCAGAGTGTAATAGGCTGTGGACAGTGATTAATTTGTAAAACAAGAAGTGCCAGGGCCCAAAGTTTTGCTCAGAAGCCTGCAGCTGACGAAATTGAATGTTGGTGTGCCGAATACAAAGGGCCTGTGGTCTTGATTTAACCTACCACCAGACACTCCTTCCCCCTTTATTTCAATCTTGCAAGTTCCTACTTTCTCACTTTGTCACAGTTTTTCCATCTTTCTCTTCATCCTTTACCACTTGCGTGCTTTACCTCTCTTGTCCTGGTCAAAGTTCGAAGAAAAACAAATAGGTGCTGGTCGCCAAAAATGAGTGCCTGAGGGCCCCACCTGCAACCACTAGCTCAAATTAGGCACAAGTGAAGAAGGGTCGGCCATTCCTTCGTTACTGCCTTGAAGCTGGAGGGAGGAGCAAAAACATACTTTTGGTTGTCGTGGTCATAACCTCTCTATGCCCTGCATTGTAAGTGGGCAGTGAGGAGAACCTTTCTCATCCTTCCGACTGCCAACTTCCGAACAACAGAGTCACCTGCCACTGCAGCTCACTACTACACTCAATATCACCACTCAAAAGACAGCCTGGTCCCATCTGGGACTCCTGAGATGCGCACAGCAGGCTTCATTGAATATATGTCGATACACCGCAATGCAAAACAACGCATACTTTTACCACGAAGTTATTAGTTCGCAAGTACCATTACAACGCAATTTTTTTCTACGCATACCATTAGATAGCAAGTTCCTGGAAATGCTTTTAAAATGTCATTACAACGGATCCCTTTACCCCGCATACTTTTTCCACGCATTTTTTGTATTAAAAAACACCCCTACACTACGCTAAATTCTACATCCAAATACACTACCCTACACAACACACTACCCCCACCACGACACTACCCCTTCATCCAGACCTGTCCCTACATGCAAACACTACCCTGCACGAACCCCCCGACACTACCCTAAACCCTAAAACACTACCCTACACTACACAAACACCACAACACTACCCTAAACCCTAAAACACTACCCCCTGCATGACCTTCCCCCAACTCCCAGTCCTATCCCTACACTCCAACACTACCCTGCACGACACCACCGACACTACTCTAAACCCTAAAACACTACCCTACACTACACAAACACCACAACACTACCCTAATACCTAAAACACTATCCCCTGCACAACCCTCCCCCGACCCCCACTCCTGTCCCTACACACAAACACTACCCTGCACGACCCACGACACTACCCTAAACCCAAAAACACTACTCCTCAAACACAACAACACTACCCTTAATCCTAAAAGACTACCCCCTGCACG